>CM072998.1:183747725-185005225 GCA_037038555.1 Rhynchonycteris naso
TAATGTATATATAGAAACATATGCATGTATGTATATATGCCATACAAATAAATATATAAAAACTATTCTCTAAAATAAACACAATAAAAATGATTTGATTGGAGGCCAAGGTATGCCATAGGTCTCTGTATTTTTTGTATACCATTTAAAATTTTTTGGTATTGCCTTAATATTCTTGAGTATATTTGCACCTTTGTGAAAAATTAAATAGAAATCCTTATAAGAGGGTTCTAGTAATTTTATGGCTGTATGTGTGATCAACTCCCAAAGAAACTGTGGAATTCAACTCCATTATACTCCTTTTTATCCTTAATAGGTCATCAAATAATTTTGGAGAAAGCAAATTGTTTAACATTTATTTTTTTTTCCTTTCTCTTGTTTTAAGATTTTTTACCTTTTGTGGAGCTGGCCATTAATCATCTCAGATTTGCTGTCAGGATACTGACTCTTTGGCTCCTTTATAGAATATACCTTATGTTTTTCCTTTATTCCTCTTCACTGCTTTGGGATCTCTCTCTCTCTCTCTCTCTCTCTCTCTCTTTTTTTTTTTTCTCCCATGTGTATGTGTATATATTCCTTTAAAGGGAGAGGAGATTGGTTTAAGTCACTGAAGCAAGCTTCTGGCCCCCTCTCTTAGCCAGAAGATAAGGCATGCTGGTTAAAATGTTATTTTAGGAAAAACAAAATCTCTTCTTCTATTTATATCCACCATACAGGATGTGTGTGTGTATGGGGAGGAATGATTAACTGGAGAAGAATTGTTTTCAGCACAAATCTTTTCCAGAACAAACATTATTAGTAAAATTTTTTTCCTTAAGTCAGCAAAGAATTTCTAATGTTGTTTCCAAAACTAATGAACTTGGTAAGATCCGATTATTTCTCAAGATGTGCCAGATTTGTAGTCTTCACCATCTGCTCAGCCAATTGGTAGCAAATAAAAATACAGTTGTGAAGATGAATACTGATACTGATTAATTAACCTCTAGGTAAGTGCCTTGAGGCCTTATTACTTTGTCCTATTCTTAGATCAAAAGCGATGACCCTTTTGCACACAGTTATCATCAGAGTTGAAATATTTCACCCTTTCCTTCACCCAAAAGAGCCTAAGAGAGTTGCAGTAGAAAGGCTAACTCCTACCAGATTTACTAGAATAATATAGAAAATAACTTAATTTTACATAGTATTATTATTAGGATATAAACATCCTTTTGGTTCCACAAAAAACTGACATGTCTTTCATCTATTTTTTTCATCAGATCTAAAATTATGTAACAGAAAGAACTGAAATGTGATGAAAGTATATTGACACTGCTTAATGTATTTATGTATATACATATGTATATATGTATGTATGTATCACCCCTAATTGGAGACTTTTGTGATCTGTCCCCCTGAGCCTGGTGGTTCTGCCCAGCTGAAATTGCTCCTATAGAGAGGAAAGCTGGCCACATCCAACCTGAACCTACAGCTCATCTCTCCTGGGGGAATCTACAGATGGAGACTTTGGCAGACTGAGTGGTTTGGCTCTGGATAGGGGCCACTGTCCCCTCATAGAATGCTTGACTGTCTGACTGTGTGACCCTCAGGTAGAGAAACCACTAGCCCTGGAATCCTGACCCTAGAGGACCCACTCTATAGTCCTTCTTCAGAAGCCTCTAGAATAAGACCAGGCAGCATTCAGGGGAAGCAAAGTAGCTGACAGGTGAAGGGTCTCAGAAAGACTTGGTCTTTTCACAGATCTGCCCTCAGCTCTAAGCTGGAGAGAGCTGACCCTTATATACAGATGACCCCTCCCATACACACCCAGGTCCAGTAGACATAACCACAAATAGTGAACAGCAGGGTAGTTCCGGACAAGTAGCCTAAGACTGGTCACATACACATCTGATATTGACCCAAAACTGAACCCCACCCAAGTGGACCCAGAACCAACACAACCAGTAGTGGGCTCTAGATAACACCAGAGCCCAAACAACTATTCACACAAGTGGCACACTCAAAGGGGGATTCCAGCAGGCACCAGACCCTACTGGGAACAACTCTGCTGCACAGTGTCTCATACATGGTATTCAAGTTTACTCACTTAGTCATCCAGCCTGGAGGGTTAACTCCACACACGAAAGGGTCAAAATCATTTAAGACTCAACTACAATAGAAGCATGCACACAACCTGCATGAAGCATTCTGGAGCACAAAGCTCAGGTAATCTGAAAAACTGTGTCACTTAGCCCAACAAGGTGCTTTTATCATAAAGACATCATAACAAGTTTGGGATTCTGAGGAAATCTATCTAATACATAGAGACAAAAAGAGAGATAAAGTGATACGCTGAAATGAAAGAACAAGAGAAATCCCCAGAAAAAAAAATTAAATGAAATGAAATCAACCAGAATACTAGATGCAGAGTTTAAAACAATGGATATAAGGACCTTCAAAAACCTTATGAGAAGAATAGATCATCTCAGTGAAAACTTAAACAACGAGATAGTAAGCATTAAAAAGGATATCAAAACCATAAAAAGAAATCAGCCAGAAATGAAAAATACAGTCGTCTCTTACCATATCACGGTTTACTTTTCACAGTCTCACTACATTGTGGATTTTAAAATTGTATATATCTAATTTTGTATCGTGGATTCTTTGCTATATCATGGAATTTTGTGGTATGTAGGTATTTTTATATATTTATTATCTTAATTATTTAGAGAGTGTTTAAGAGCATAGGAAGTATTTATAAAAGTACGGGAAAGGTTAATAACAGTGTGGGAAAGGTTTATAAGAGTGTAGGGAGGATTTATAAAGCCTTAAAACAGAAATAAATAATAAAATAAAAATAAGGTCACTACTTTGCTGATTTTTGCCTATTGCAGGGGCGGGGTTGGGGGTGGGGGTCTGGAACCTAACCTCCGCAATAGACGAGGGAGCACTATAACTGAAATGAAGACTACAATAGAGGGAATCAACAGCATATTAGAAGAAGCAAAGGACTGAATCATCAATTTAGGGGACAAAATAACAGTAAGCACCCAAGCAGGGCATCAGAAAGAAAAAATAATTAAGAAAAAAAAGGGAAGTCTAAGGGACGTCTGACAACATTAAGTGTAACAACATCCACATCATATGGGTACCAGAGGGAGAAGAGAGTGAACAAGGGATAGAAAACCTGTTTAAAGAATTAATGGCTGAAAACTTTCCTAACCTGGTGAAGGAAAAATTTACACATTTGGGAAGCTCAGAGAATCCCAATCAAGATGAAGTAAAAAAGACTCATACCAAGACATCTCATAATTAAAATGCCAAAGATGAAAGACCAAGAGAGAATCTTAAAAGCCACAAGAGAAAAGCAATTATTTACCACAGAGGAGTCCCCATAAGTTTGTCAGCTGATATTTCAACAGAAAAACTTCAGGTCAGAAGGGATTGCCAGGAAATAAGCACAGTGATAAAAAGTAAGGACATTCAACCAATACTACTTGAACCAGCAAGGCTATCATTTAATATTGAAGGCAAAATAAAGAATTTCACAGACAAAAAACAAAACAAAACAAAAATACACATCAATAATAACCTTAAATGTAAATAGATTAAATGCTTCAATCAAAATACATAGAGTAGCTGTATGGGTAAGAAAATATAAGCCATATATATGATGTCTACATGAGACCTACCTCAAAACAAAAGATACAGACTAAAGGTGAAGGAATAAAAATGTATATACATTCCATGCAAATAGGAACAACAACAAAAGCTGGGTAGCAATATTTATATCTGACAAAATAGACTTCAAAACTAAGGCCATAACAAGAGACAAAGAAGGTCACTACATAATACTGAAAGGATAACTACAACAAGAGAATATAATTCTTGTAAACATATTGGTACTCAATATATTATTAGCACACGCCCATGTGTGGGAGAGCGCGTGCACACACACACAGACACACATGTCATGGTGGACATTAAGGGAGAAATCAACAGCAATATACTTATAGTAAGGAATTTTTTTTTTTTTTTTTTTTTTTACAGGGACAGAGAGAGAGTCAGAGAGTGGGATAGATAGGGACAGACAGGAACAGAGAGAGGTGAGAAGCATCAATCATTAGTTTTTTGTTGCCGTTGCGACACCTTAGTTGTTCATTGATTGCCTTCTCACATGTGCCTTGACCGCGGGCCTTCAGCAAACCAAGCAACCCCCTGCTGGAGCCAGAGACCTTGGGTCCAAGCTAGCGAGCTTTTGCTCAAGCCAGATGGGTGCGTGCTCAAGCTGGCGAGCTCGGGGTCACGAACCTGGGTCTTCCGCATCCCAGTCCGACGCTCTATCCACTGTGCCACTGCCTGGTCAGGCTATAGTAAGGGATTTAAGTGCCCTACTGTCATCAACAGATAGATCTCACAGACAAAAAAAGTACTATACAATCTTACTTATATATGGAATCTAATAAACAAAATAAACGGATGAAGAAAATATTAGCAGAGACATGAATACAAGGAACAGACTAACAGCTGTCAGGGAGTTGGAGGTTTGGGGGACTAGATGAAAGAATTTGATGAAATTAGCCAAAACCCATATATACATAAAACACACAGACAACAGTGTGGTGATAGCCCATGGGAAAAGAAGGTGGGGGCTAGGTGAAGGTAGTCAAAGCAGGAGGGGCAATGGGGATGGAAAGAGACTTCACTTGGGGTGGAGGGTACACAATGTGATGTACAGATATTTTATTTAGTTGACACTTAAAATCTGTATGGTTTTGCAAACTAATGTCATTCCAATTAATTAATTAATTAAAATTCTACATATAAAATAACATTTGAATATTATCATTTATGGCATGGTCAAAAGGCACACAATTTAGAGTAGTTCCACATGAATACAATATATTGTTCACTTTCATTGGAAGAGCTTCAAGTATTCATAGTATAGTGTACTAAAAATATAGAATAATGAAAATGGAAAAAGATTTTGCGTGGGGCATGGGGGTTCATGATGCAAGGGTAGAGGGTATTATATTTAGTGGGACACTTGAAACCATGTCAACACAATAAATTAAAAATTAAAATTCTAAAATTCATCCAAAAAATATAGAAAACCCATGGTATTAAAAGTAATGGGCTTAACATATATGTTGCCATGTAATAGCTAAGTGAATTTAAACATTCGTCAGTCTTATTTCCTCATAAATCTAAAGAGAAGTATTATACAAGACCTATATATCCAGAAGATTTGCTATTGTAGTAAAAATATTTATATATATATATGTTTTGAGAAACTGAATCTAGTATTAGCTATCTGTATTATCGCCTCTTCACCTAATATTTTTCTTGACATTACTATGTTAGAAAAGAAATATAAAGTCTCTTAAAACTATCTAGTTCTTAAGTTTAACCTGAATGTATCGCAATTAAATGAGGAGACCTTTAGAATGGTATAATAACCTTATTCTCTCTGATTCCTCACAAGCTCTGACTGTTCTTTAATGGGTCTCCCAGAGGTTGTGTTTCATATTTCAGAAACATGTTCTTCTTGTTAACTGCTCTTCATGGTGCTCCACCATTGTCTCTACTATAAAAAAACCCCTATAAATGCCAATGAGGTTATTCACTGCTCGCACTTTAAAGCCAACAATCCTTGAGATATCCAAACATTAGTGAGCTTTTCACAATGATTTGGTGAATACCCAAACTCTGCTCACATAGTTTGTCATCTTGGTCTCAAGCTACCATGGATATTATTCAGAATCTCAAAAAGTAGCTCATAAAAGAGTACCTTCATCCAGAAGCTGAAGTCCAGGATTCCAAATCAAAGAAGGTAGATAGGGGCAGGTGCCATGCCTCTCCTTTTTCTTATAGTCCCAGTTACCTCTGCCCTAAAATAAACACATACATAGACACATGTCAGAAGCAAATCCTGAGATGAAGATCTGTATTCAATAGATTTACTAAGCTGTTTTTTCAAACGGAAAATTGTAAGAATGTAAGAGAACCAGGAGAAAAAAGGGGAAGAAGCCAAGCAAAGGTATGATTTCAGTTAGTGTTTTCACATTCCACAGAGGAGTCCTAGGGTATAAATTGTGCCTCATTGTTTGTCCCGGTTAAAAACCAGAGTGGAGGGTTTTCATGTTCCTACAGCTGTCAGTCATTAGTTAAGAGCTGCCTTGAGTAATGTAAACACCAAGGAACTTCTGAGTATGTGGGCAAAATGGCTCCAGTAACTGCAGGGTAATGCTTCCCAAGTGTTCAATGTTACAAGTGAAAACACACGGAATCTAGAAAAGGGGCACTTATAGGATTTATTGTATTCTTTTGTAGGCCAAGAATATTTATTCTCATGTATATAACTCATTTATACACATCATTGGGAAAAGGAGTGCTTCTTAACCCCACTTGCACTGAAAGCACAGATTTGCCTCCACCAAACACCTTGGAAATAAGACGCAAACAATGTATGTATGCTATAATTCATAATAATTTTCTATAGAAATGATACCCCTGAATTTTTGAAGTGTTGTTGTTGGCTAAAAAAAAAAATCTTCCTCGGATAGTAACACTGTAGAAAATACAGGGGTGACACAGAATTATCTAATTCTTCTTTTATGTTTGCTTAATATATAAAATAAATGCATCTAGAACTATACTAAGAAAATAGATTTTCACTTATCATATTCAGAGTGATATTATGTGAATGCATTTGGTGCTTCACCATTTATTTTCAAAGAAAAGAAAACAGTACCTCAAAACATTTAATGCTAAATTATCTGGTATTTTCTTCAGTTCCTTGGGACTATTGAGTCAGGTATTAGTAAACTACTGAATGATTAATAGACAATGAGTTGACCTTGACTGATCAATTTTTAACCACTTAAGATTCCTCCAGATGCTGATATCAGGTAAAAATAAATTATTTTAGCAAACTTTTAAACATAGACATTTAATAGAATGAAATGTTTTAGTGTAACTTATATAGTGCTGCTTGATTGGTTAAAATCAGTCCACTATATATTAAATACTGATCAGTGCTTCAAAGTTTTTATTCAAATGATCTCTTTACTCTTGTTCATTAAGTAAGGCTACATTTTTTTAAATTGTGTTTTTTTTTAATTTTTATTAATTTTAATTTATTGTGTTTACATGGATTTAAGTGTCCCACTGAATATAATAACATCCTCACCCCCCACCCCTGTGTCCCTATTTATACCCCCTTAGTCCCCATCTTCCTAATTCACTTCCCCCTTCTCTTTAGGATATGCTGTCCTGTTATCTGTATCTCTGTGTTATGTATATATAATTTCACTAATCCCTTTACCTCCTCTGATCCCATTCCCTCATGTTCCTTCCCTCTGACAGCTATCCTTCTGGTCCTTGCGACCCCACCTCTGCCTCTATTTTGTTCTTCAGTTTACTTTGTTCATCAAATTCCACATATAAATGAGATCATATGATATTTGTCTTTTCTGCCTGGCTTATTTCACTTAGAATAACAATTTTTTAAAACATAGGAATAAAACAATTTATAGCAGAATGTAGAAAATCTGCTTTCAAAGATTCCCTGCCTCTTCCCTACATATGCAATACAAGATTCAATAAGCAACATTTTATCATGTTAGATGATATTCTCACCTAAAAAATGATTTGATACTGGGACCCA
Organism: Rhynchonycteris naso; assembly: GCA_037038555.1. NCBI lineage: Eukaryota > Metazoa > Chordata > Mammalia > Chiroptera > Emballonuridae > Rhynchonycteris > Rhynchonycteris naso. Next base: position 183,755,371 of record CM072998.1, read on the forward strand.
GGAATAGAGGATAACTAAAAGGAATCGTTTCACCAGATAAATATGCTTTAGTGCTTAAAAACAAAAAAAAGGATGGTTGATAGTATAGAATGGAGAAAAAAATGCCTCCCAAACAGAGAACACAGAAATAAAGTATTAAATAACCTTGATTATCCCCTCTAGTAATATCTGAGAGTGGCCTGGAGCTGCCAGTAGGGTGGAAAACCACTAAAGAAAGCTCACACAATAGAGCTCTATAAAGATAACAATAAAGGAGACCACAAGGCATTATCATCATAACGTATAATTCAAAGCAGTGCATTCTAGTCCGGCATTTTGGTAGTTTGTGAGAACAGTCATTTTTTTTCAAATACAGTCGTAGGGATAATAACAGAAGTAGGTTGAATGACAATCTTTTTCCTGAAGTGTAACTTTTTCTTCTGTATGTTTTTAGGGTCATAAATTGGCTCCTTTGGGCTTTTACACTTCTAAGTTCTCATAATATGACATTTGAGAATTAAAAAATCAACACTTTGATACTTTCAGAAAGAAAAACAAAATTTCAGGTAAAAAATATTATTATGTGTATATAACAAGATTATAATAATACAAAATGAAATAGAACTTTCATGAATATTTTTCTTTTTATTTATTTATTTGTTTTATTATTATTACTTCTTCTTTTCCAAGTGAGAGGAGGGGAGATTGAGAGACAGACTTCCACTTGTGCCCTGAAAGGGATCCATCTTGTGACACCCATCTTGAGCCCATGCTCTGCCCATTTGGGGCCATGTTGGCAATCAAGTTAATTTTAGCACCTAAAGCAGAGGCTCCATGGAGCCATCCTTAGCACTTGGGTTCAATGTGCTCAAACCAATTGAGTCATGGCTGTGGGAGGGTAAGAGAGAGAGAGAGAAAGAGAGAGGAGGGGGCATGGAGAAGCGATGATCACTTTCTGAGTGCCCAGACTGGGAATCGAACCCAGTACATCCACATGCCTACTGGCGCTCTACCACTTAGCCAATGGCTCAGGGCCACAACTTTTTTTCTATATAGTTCATTCTTTTTTTATTGGAGGCCAACCTTACAAGGATTAGAAAGGCTGATTTACAGTATCTCCACACAATGTGAATTATTTCTTTCTAGGTCTAATGTTATCTCTAGAATATCTGCCTGTGGTTCTTAATTAATGTTTATATCTCATAAACTATATATAAGACTAAATGTATATCACTTCATTATCTTTTACTTTAACTTTACCTGATTAAAATGTATCAAAATTTATATAACAAAAATTTGTGAATTTTTTTTTAATTTTTTTTTATTTAATTTTTAATTTTTTTATCCCAAGGACAGAGAGAGAGAGTCAGAGAGAAGGTTAGTGTAAAGCCAGTGGCCAAGGCCAGGGCCACCATCACAGCCGCTTGGCCAATGCAGGTTCGCATTAGATTCGGACAGTCGGTAATGAAACAACGGAGCCAAGAACTGGTGAGCCATCAGCTTTAATTCTGGCTTGCACCCGGCGGTCAAGCAGAAACACACACTGGACTCCAAAACCCACTCATTCAGTGCTCACAAAGCTACTGACTTATCCAAGTTTCCTAGAATCAAAAGGTTTCTAGCTCACCAGACTTATTCACCTCTGTTTCCCATCTCCTTCTCCAGCACAAACTCTGCACAAACTGGCTTCTCCCTCAGCACTCTGCCATCTTGGCTGCTTCTCCTGGCCTCCATGTGGCCTTCATCTGATCTCCTCTCTAATACCTCAGTAACCAAGAGAGCGAGCAAGCTACTGGTCTGTCCCACTTTATAGTATAGAAATCCAAACCCTTAATCCAATCTACAAACAAGAAAGTCTCTGATACAAAGTCACTTATCTGAGGCATAATGGGATTCCTCAGGAGAGCGCACCACCCCACATCATCCAATCAGTCAAGGGTGTGGAGAAAAGCTTACTCTTAAAACTAAGCTTTAGGCTATAACGACCCAGCCTGCCCACAGCCTGTCCCAGAACACACATTAATATCAACAAACTTCCATGTGGGCAACGCCATCTTTAACAAAGTGAGCATATTATATTTTATCTGCCCAACAGTTAGATAGGGACAGACAGACAGGAATGGAGAGAGGTGAGAAGCATCAATCATTAGTTTCTCGTTGCCCTTGCGACACCATTGTTGTTCATTGATTGCTTTCTCACATGTGCCTTGACCACAGGCCTTCAGCAGACCGAGCAACCCCCTGCTGGAGCCAGCGACCTTGGGTCCAAGCTGATGAGCTTTTGCTCAAGCCAGATGGGCCTGCGCTCAAGCTGGTGACCTCAGGGTCTCGAACCCGGGTCTTCCACATCCCAGTCCGATGCTCTATCCACTGCGCCACCGCCTGGTCAGGCAAAAAAAATTTGTGAATTTATGGCAAACTATATCAAAGGACTAGATTTATATAGGTAAAGAGTCACTGTGTGTGTATGTGTGTAATTTCTTCTGATTAAAAAAAGTGAAACTTCATCCTGTCACTTAAATGTGTGAATGAAGTATAGCTTACTATTTATGTATTGTCTAAGAGTTCCTCTTGCCTGATTAAATATTTTCAGATAGCAGTTTGGAAACTCAGGATCCAGTTTTATTTATTTATTTATTTATTTATGATTTGGTAGCCAATTCAACTGCCCTTGTAAATGCAGCTCTGTTCTTTAAAATATTTATTTGAGTTTATGAGCAAGAAACCCAGATATTTAAGAGAGGACAGACTTTAAATAATTAGCAAAGATCTGGGGAAATTAGAGAAATTCTTGTTACTGTGTCTTTTGTGTGGCTAAGTAATATTCCACTGTGTGTGTGTGTTGTGTGTGTGTGTGTGTGTGTATGTGTGTAGAGAGATAGAGATTAGATAGATATATAGATATGGATGATAGATAGATAGATGATGATGATAGATAGATAGATAGATAGATGATAGATAGATAGAAAGATAGACACTTAGGATGTTTCCATATCTTGGCAATTGCAAATAATGCATAATAAAATATGAAGCATTTACTTTTTTGAGTTAATGTTTTTGTTTCTTCAGATAAGTACCCAGAAGTAAAATTGGATCATTTTATTTTGTTGAGGACCTTCTACTGTTTTCTGCAGTGGCTGCACCAATTTACTTACCCACATATTTAATGCATTAGCCGTAGGGAAATGTAAATAAAAACCACAATGCAATATCACTCTACACCTGATAGAATGACGATTATCAAAAAGACAGGAAATAACAACGATTGGCAAGGATGTGGGAATGTAAATTGGTTCAGCTACTGTGGAATGATGTAGAGCAGTGGTTTTCAACCACTAATCTGTTCTATTGCTGATGGCACACAATTTCTGGTGGACAAGCACTGGTCCACAGACCAGCAGTTGAAAACCACTGATATAGAGCATATTTTTATGTTCTTGCCTATCTGTATGTCTTCTTGGGAAAAACTATCTGTTAAGATCTTCTGCCCATGTTTTTAAAACTAATTGTTAGTTTTGCTGAGTTGTATAAGTTCTCTCGATATTTCAAATATTAGCACCTTATCAAATATATAATTTGTAATTATTTTCTCCCGTTCAGTATGTTGCCTTTTCATTTTGGAGATTATTTCCTTTGCTGTGCAGAACCTGTTCAGTTTAATGTAGTGACACTTATTTTTTCTTTTATTGCTTTGTCTCTTAGTGTCTGATTTAAAAGTCATTGTGAAGCCCTATTTCAAGGAGCTACTGTCTATGTCTTTTTCTAGGAATTTTATAGTTTGAGAGCTTATATTTAATTCATTAATATATTTTGAGTTAATATTTATGTATGATTCATTTCTATTTTTTGCATGTGGTAAGCATAGATACTTTTATCCATGAATCCTTTTTCTTTGGAATCATTTTGGTCTGGAATCCATGTAGATAAATAAACATGGTCACCATTCTTCACAATTTCTTAGTATAGGTGAGCAGTTGCATATTAAACAACTTTTTTATAAGAGAAATGTAAAAGTACTATAATGCAGAAAGAATAAAGGTGGTGTGTAAAAGAAAAGATAAAAATACTGAGTACAACTTAATATTGGGATACTTTCTTATAAGTTACAGAATTTAAGTTAAATCTTAATAGCAAAAGTTTCAAAGCTCAGAAAGAAAATAATAAAGCATCCCAGGTAACAAAACTAAATTAAATAAATCCATGGAGCTCAGAATAGTAAAAAATTTTACCAAGAATGGTAAAAACCAAAACCAACCAAACAACAACAAAATTCTATTTGGAGTTGTCTGCATGAGATCTGCAAAATAAAGTTGTAATAATAGGTTATAGAAAACACACTCACACACACACACACACACACACACACACACACACACTTTAAATGCCAATTGTGAAGAGACTAGACAAAATTCTGAACAAGGATGAGAAATGGTAAAGAAAAAAACTATTTCAAGAAAGATGTTCCGCCTGACCAGGTGGTAGCGCAGTGGATAGAGCGTCGGACTGGAATGCTAAAACCCAGGTTCAAGACCCGAAGGTCGCCAGCTTGAGTGCAGGCCCATCTGACTTGAGCAAAGCTCGCCAGCTTGGACCCAAGGTTGCTGTCTCCAGCAAGGGGTTGCTCGGTCTGCTGAAGGCCTGCGGTCAAGGCACATGTGAGAAAACAATCAATGAACAACTATGGTTTCACAACGGAAATGAAAAACTAATGATTGATGCTTCTCATCTCTCTCTGTTCCTGTCTGTCTGTCCCTATCTATCCTTCTCTCTGACTCTCTCTCTGTCCCTGTAAAAAAAAAAAAAAAAAAGAAAGATGTTCAAAAGGAAATATGTAGAAGAGATTGGAGATAGGAAAGACTGGATGGAGCAAGAGAACAATTGTTAACATTACCAATTACTGAAGTCATTAAGACCAGGGGTACTTATGACCTGGACTTAGAAAGTGGAAACCCAAAATAAAATGAACAAAAGATGTTTTACAAGGAATATCAATAGTTTTTAAAAATATGTTTTAAAATTTGATTTAGAAAACTAATGGGGTGATATTGATTAGTAAGAGTATATAATGTTTCAGGTAAACTTTCTATAGAATTTAAACTGTTGATTGTGTTTTGTGCTCATCACCAAAAATCAAATCATTTTCCATCACTGTATATTTGTCCCTCTTTACCTCCTTCCCTCCCAAACCTCCTCCCCTCTACCTCCTCCACTGAATAACCACTTTACTTTTATCTATGCCCATGAGTCTCATTTTTATATCCCTCCTATGTGTGAAATCATATAGTTCTTAGCTTTTTATGATTTACATATTAAACTTAGTATAAAAAATAATTTTTGAAAAAGGAGTCAAAAACACACAATGAAGAAAAGAAAGCCTCTTCAATAAATGGTGTTGGACAAATTGGAAAGCCACACGCAAAAGAATGAAACTTGACTACACTTTGTCCCCCTGTACAAATATTAATTCAAAATGGATCAGACCTAAATGTAAGACCTGAAACAATAAATTATATTATGAAAGAAAATATAGGTATTAGACATATGGACCTTAGATTTAGAGAATATTTTATGAATTTGACCACAAAGGCAAGGGAAGTAAAGGAAAAAATAAATGAATTGGACTTCATCAAACTAAAAAGCTTCTGCACAGCAAAAGAAACCAACAACAACAAAAAAGGCAGCCAATTAAATGGAAGATAATAATTATAAACAGCTCTAATAAGGAATTAATATCCAAAATATATAAAGAACTCACAAAACTCAGCAACAAACAAGCAAACAATCTAGTTTTAAAAATGGGAAGAGGACCTGAACAGATCCTTTTTCCAATAAGGCATACAAATGGCCAACAGATATATGAAAAGATGCTCATCTTCACTAGCTATTAGAGAAATGCAGATCAAAACTGTGATAAGATACCACCTCATACCTTTAGATTGGCAATTATCAACAAGACAGGTAATAACAAGTGTTGGAGAGGTTGTGGAGAAAAAAGAACTCTCCTTTACTGCTGGTTGGTATGTAAACTGATACAGCCATTATAAAAGTATGGTGTTACTCAAAATTTAGGAATAGAACAACCATATGACTCAGCAATCCCTTTATTGAATACCTACCCAAAAAGCTTGAAAACATTAGTAGACAGTAGACAAAAACAGATGCACCCTAATGTTTATTACAGCATTATTCACAGTGGCCAAGACATTAAAGCAATGAAAGTGTCCCTTGATAGAGGACTGAATAAAGGAGATGTGGCATATATATAATATATATATTAAAATACTACTCAACTACAAAAATTTATAATATATTGCCACTTATGACAACATGGATGGACTGTGAGAACATTATAACATTAGTTTTTTATAACTGATTAAATTCCAGTGGCTAGTTAAGAAGTAGATAATGGCCTGACCAGACGGTGGCACAGTGGATAGAGCGTCAGAATGGGATGTGGTAGACCCAGGTTCAAGATCCCGAGGTTGCCAGCTTGAGCGCGGGCCCATCTGGCTTGAGCAAAAGCTCGCCAGCTTGGACTCAAGGTTGCTGGCTCCAGCAAAGGGTTGCTCGGTCTGCTGAAGGCCCGCGGTCAAGGCACATGTGAGAGGGCAATCAATGAACAACTAAGGTGTTGCGATGGCAACAAAAAACTAATGATTGATGCTTCTCACCTCTCTCTGTTCCTGTCTGTCTGTCCCTATCTATCCCTCTCTCTGACTCTCTCTTTCTGTCCCTTTAAAAAAAATAAAAATAAAAATAATAAAAATAAATAAATAAATAAATAAAAAAGAAGTGGATAATGTTTATTTTGAGATTTTGAAATTATTTAAAATGTTTACATGTAAGGTAAAATTTTCACACATCATTATAGTTTTTTTTTTAAGTGAGAGGTTGGGAGGTGAGGAGGCAGAGAGACAGGCTCCCACATGCGCCCCACTGGGATTCACCTGGCAAGCTCCTTACAAGGAGATGCTCTGCCCATCAGGAGCAACTGCTCCATTGCTCAGCAATTGAGCTATTTGAACACCTGAGGCGAGACCATGGAGCAATTCTCAGTGCCAGGGACAACTTGCTCGAACCATTTGAGCTATGGCTACAGGAAAGGAAGAAAGAGAGAGAGAGGTAGGGGCAGGGGTGAAGAAACAGATGATTGCTTCTCCTGTGTGCCCTGACTGGGAATCAAACCCAGGACTTTCACACACTGGGAAAAACTCTAATGCTGAGCTATCCAGCCAGGGCATATATAGTTCTTTATCTAGTTTTTCATAACTTTATTAGAAACCTTTTAATTTTTTATTATTCCCTGTGATAATTTAACTATTGCAGAATTATTTTTCTTTAATAGCCTGATAGAATTCACTAACAAAATCATTTGAGATCAGTGTACATTTAGGAATGTGAAAATTTAATTTCCACTAATTTTTGAAAAATTAGTTTATATGTACAAAAACCATGAATTTTATCAAAAATGTTAAAATTAGTTGTTGAAATTGTGTATAATTAATTATATAATATATCATTAATAACTATATAGTTATCACTTTTTAATTTCCCTCTGTTAGGTTTATCATATTTTTATATATCTCTATACTATTGATCTTTTAAAGCATCAATCTTTGTGTGATATTTATTAAAATAGTTTACTAAAAATCCACCATTTAGTAGTTGCTTATTTCTTATTTTATTTCTTTGTCATTAGGGAATATGTCATGTCAAATTCTTATTTTTTAATTTATTCTTTTTCATGCATTCATATAAATATTTTATGTTATTAAAATGAAAGCTGTGTTTTACAAATATAGACTCTAACTCTTGTTTAAGATTTCAATTTAAGTACCAATTCCTGTGGGGATCCTCACTGGCGAATCATCAGTCATACAGTATTATATGACATTCCCTCATATTTAGCTCCTAATGTACTCTACATTATACTGTTCCTAACCATTCCATGTGTATTTATAGTATTCTTCCAATTTATTCAATGTCATAAGCCAAGTTTCCTATAACACTTAGTATGGATATAGATATTCCATAAGTGCAAAGCAAATAATAGTTGACATATTTGTATATGTAATGGAATAGTGTTTACCACATTCTGTACACATTCATAAATCTTGAAGGCCATTGATAAAACATTCATCAGTGCTTGGCACAGATGTGATACATAGTACATGTTAGTTAAACAAACAAATGATTTTAAGAGTCCAAAGAGAATGAATCCAAGTAACTATAAAATGCAAAAGAATTAGTCCTTGTAGAATTGCAAAATAGCTAAAGGTAAAAAAATCTTTCATGGTCCCTGAAGTTGGGTGAGCCCCTCAGGACATGGACGTGATAGGTCTTGGTCCTATTCTGGGCCTCTTATTCATGAGATTTCCAACTCAGCAGGAGATAATTGTAATTAATTAAAAGGGAAACTGTGCTCCATTCTTCATTAAAATCAATAAAGTTATTAGGACCTTTCAATTAGAACAAAGATCATATCTTTAGTCTAGAATAAAGGCCATTTTTGTCTGACCCAAACCCATACTTTATTATTACTCACAACTTTTTCCATACATGACTTCTTTTCTACTTCTGGGAGTCTACTTGAGACCAAAATAACCTAGGTTATTGATTGCCCTTGTGTTTGTTTATGCTATTTTCTTCTCAGCTGAACTGCCATTATCTTTTCTGTACAATAAAATATTTCCAGTTTTTTCAGCCTACCTAGTTCTTACTGTTTCATAAAGCCCCCACTAACTCATTAATAGTGTATCTAAACAGAGTTCTAACAAAGACCCAACTGACAAACACTTGTAAAATATTCAACAGTTTTAGTGAGCCTTTTGGTCTACCACTTTCCACATAATAACAAGGTATAATATAGCTCCTTATTCAAATGGTTATGAGATTTAAATTAGAAAATATATATGTTATAGGTAGAATTTGAAAAAGACCCCCCAAATTACTAGTTCTGCTATATACATACTTTCTCCCAATTATTGAAACACTAATTTAGGTGATGTTGTGAAGAAACTTTGGAGATTTAAATAAGGTTACTATTCAGTTGGCCTTGAAATAGACAGGTTATCTGAGGGGGCCTAACTGGATCATGATTTTGTTTTGTTTTGTTTTGTTTGTTTGTTTAGAGAAGCAGGGGAAAGAGAGATAGGAACATCTGTATGTGCCCTGACTGGACACATCAAACTAGCAACCTTTGTGCTCTGGGACAGCGCTCCAACTGAGCTCTAAGGCCAGGGCTTAATTAATTAATTTATTTTTATTTATTTATTTTTAGATACCGAGGGAGGAAGAGAGAGAGAGGGGAGGAGGACAGAAAGCATTCATTTGTTGTTCTACTAAGTCATGCACCCATTGGTTGCTTCCTTTGTGTGCCTTGACTGGGTATCAAATCCACAACCTTGTTTTTTCAGGTTGTTGCTCTTAACTGACTGAGCTAACCAGCCAGGGCGAGTTTATTATTTTTATTAAAGCGGCAATTTCCTTCATCTGGTGGCAGAAGAGAAAATCAGAGATTTGAAACTAAAAAAGGATTTTATGCATCATTTCTGCCTTGAAGATGGATGGAGCCTTGTGGTAATGGGGTGTATAGCAGCTGATAAGGGGTCCCAATGCTAGCCTGCAAGGAAAGACACTTTCTATCTACAATTGAAAGGAACTGAATTTAGCCAATAACATTAATAAACTTGAGAGTAAAATTTTTTCCAGAGCTTCCAGATGAAAGCCTGACCAACATCTTGATTTAAGCTTTGTGATATCCTGAACAGAGAATCAAGCCATACATAAGAACTTCTAACTTAACAGAAATTCAAACTAAGAGTGTATTTTAAATCACAAGATTGTGGTACTTTGTTATACAGCAATGGAAAATAAACATATTACAAGAGGTTAAGGCAATGTAAAGACTGAGGTAGAGATTGAAATAATGTGGCCACAAGCCAAAGAAGCTGGCAACCACCAATAGCTAGAAGATACATGGAATAGAATTTTCCCCTGAGGTCACTCATAGGAAGCCTGGCCCTGATGACACCTTGATTTTGGACTTCCAGGCTTCAAAACTTTGAGATAATAAATTTATGATATTGTCCATAGTACCTGACTCATACTAAGTCCACAATATGAGTTACTACATTTTATTCCTCTGGGAACACATAAAATACATATCCATGCCACTTGATTAGTGCTTAATTAATACAGTCTAACATTATTCATTGTCAATCATTTCATGTATTTCTTTAGACTTTTAAATAGGTTAATAATAATAGCAAGCACTCTACATCTTTTTTAATCTACCAGTTATTGCATAAAGTACATTATATATTTTAACTCATTGAATCTTCACAGTCACTCAATAGTTTTATATACCATAGATGAAAAAAACTGAGATATAAGGTTAAATAAATTACCCAAGGTCATACAGATAATAATGGTTCAACAGTAACTGAATTCAGATAATCTGATTTTATTGTCTATGTTCTAAACCATCACATTTCTAAGAGCAGATAACAAATGCTAAACATCTTTGTAACCTCATCTTTATTCCCGTTTTGGCCATGTGTATTGCCAAAATATATCTGGAACATTTACAGATAACATTAATTAATTTATTATTCTTCATTTTATTAATAAAGAAAATTTGCTAAATATCTAACAATTTTGGAGAATCCTTGGTCAGTTCCCATTTATGGTGTTGAAAAATCTTCCTGATGTTCACCATAAAATAAATATATTCATGGAACTTGTAAAGCATACTCATGAAAATCAAACAGTTTATCTTTACTTAATAGCCATTCTACAATGTATGTAACTCTTCCATGAGGAGAAATGATACCTATTGTGTAAAAAAAAAAAAAAAAAAGGAAAGAACATGTTTTCAAATTTTGTGTCTAAAATTATATTTCTCCAAAAATTGTTCTCATCTCATCTCTACCAATTTCATGCGAGAATAGAATCAACTAATACTTGGTAATTAAACAAGGTAAGAAATTTGTGAATTGATAACATTCCTGGATATTCTTTGCATGATGTAAAAGAACTATAAGTGAATGTTCCAACGGGATAGTCATTTAAAAGGTCGGAACCCTTACCCTTTGATGCATTTACTGAACCATGCATTGAGGTCTAGGCTGTAGGCGCCTGGCCTCTACCTCTGTGGAGATGAGTGCAGTGCCAGGATGCCATACATTGTAAAGAATTGTAGGTTGTTGAAACACTGTTTTGGAAGACCCAAAAGTTAGACAGGATGTAACCTTTGATCGGTCTTCTCTAAGTTCTTGAAAGTTGTGTATCTTTGCATTTAAAGAATTTATAGTGTAGTTCAAAAGAGGGGAGTCAACTCTTCAATTTGGCTAAGTTCTAAAACATTATATATGTATATTTTCCTTTATATAATCTTTCAAAACATTTAAAGAAATAAGTATGCATGTGCATGAGCATTTTTTAAATAAATATTTAATAACTATAAATATATGAAAGGTACAGTAATGCTTATTAATGTGAGCTAAACTACTCTATATTGCTAATGGAGCATTCAATATTCTCAGGGTCAACCCTATGAAAATTATTTTACTTGAGCAGTGACATATAGTTCTTTTAAAAATTTCCTTTAATTACATGATTCCTTTTTACTTATATTACTGGATAATTGATTGAACAATATTTGATTAGTCAATGATGTTCTTTTTTAATTAAAAAATCTAAGAATATTGGAAAATTTGTGGTGGGTTAACTACTGACAGATGATAGCAATTAAGAGCCATTCAACCCTAGTTAACTATTTGACCCACTAAAAGAAAAAACTGAGAATCAATTGTGCATTTCAGCATTGGCTTAAAACAAAATCATATTAGAAAACTGAAATACATTAACTTTTAATTATTATGACAAGAATAAACCTAATTGACAAATAATTAACTTAATATCAAAGGAGTAATGGAAGATGTTATGCATTTTTGATAACATTAAATTTAGATAGAAATTATGTGAAATATATTCAACATCTAAAAATAACTGAGGTAAATTTAAGTGGATTTCAATTAATAGCTTAAGTATTAATTGATGTAAATTTAATATTTATCTAACTATGGAGTTTTAAAATAGATCAGTAGCTGAGTATTTTCCCATATGAAAATATGTTAGATCAATTTAGTAGAAGAGTATGCTAAATACAAAATAATTCATCAATTATTCAATCCAAAACAAAAATTGTTTTTTTCTAATTTGTTTCCAGATTCAGAAACAAATTAAAATATAAATAAAAAATGTCAGCATCTCATTACTAAAGATTAATATTTTGTTTATATTTATATATTTTTTTACCTTCACATGCATGCCTATGTCTTTAGATAGATATAGTAAAAGGAAAAGTGCTATTCTTTACCTAACCTTTTTTACTAATTCATATATTAAATTGTTTTTCCTATAGCTATCTTTTTGTTTGTTTTGTTTTCTTTTTCTTTTTTGCAAGAGAGGCAGAGAGAGAGACAGAGAGAGGGACATATAGGGACACACAGATAGGGAGGAAGAAAGATGAGAAGCATCATTTCTTCATTGTGGCACCGTAGGTGTTCATTGATTGCTTTCTCACATATGCCTTGACCTGGGGACTACAGCAGAGAAAGTGACCCCTTGCTCAAGCCAGCGACCTTGGACTCAAGCCAGTGACATTGGGCTTCAAGTCAGTGACCTTTGGGCTCAAGACAATGACCATGAGGTTATGTCTATGATCCCACACTCAAGCCAGTGACCCCATGCACAAGCGGAATGAATCTACGCTCAAGCTGGCAAACTTGGGGTTTCGAACCTGTGTCCTCTGCATCCCAGACTGAAGCTCTACCCACTGTACCACTGCCTGGTCAGGCTATAGCCATCTTATTATATCTGAAGAAATATTTCTGATAAAATGTTGGAGTTTCTGTATATGTATGTATACATCATCTAAAAATCTGTATTTATTTGACATTATAAAAGTAATATATGCTTGAAAATAGGAAAATTAAGCAATTGTAAAAAGTAATGAATAAAAATTAAATGTACTTTACTTGTCCACTACCAATCACATTTACAGAGATAACTTTGTGAGATAATAGAAATTATGTATATATTGGTCTCTGCCCTGAGTTCCTAGCACAGAGCCCCTGAAACTCTTGTAAATTCCTAAGTCTTAAGAGCACTAGGTGCATTTTTTGTTCTAACATTTGGCCTCTGACCTCTGACGCTAATTCCTGACACAGAATCCTAAATTGCTTGGAATTTCCCAAGTGATAGGACTATCTTCTATTCTAATGAGGCAATTCTGATAGGTTCCTAGATGGCTCCCATATGGGGACTCGTCATCAGAAAGACCAAGCCATTATAAGAATCTTGAAATTTTCAGCCCTTCCCCAACTTCTCTGAATAGGCAAAGGGCTAAAAATGAAGTTTATAATTGCTCATGGCTATGAGAGGAAGCCTTAACTGCGTAGAATTCAGAGAACTTCCAGATTGATGAATCATTCATGTACCCCAACTCCACAGGAAGTTCTTGTGCTAGGGAGTCTCCCAGACCTCAACTTATTATATTTCTTCATCTGGATATTTATCTACTATAGCCTTTAACATATTTTTTACTAAATTCATAAATATGAGTCAGTATTTCTCTGAGTTCTGTGAGATACACTAAAAAATTAATCACACCCTAAGTGGAATTTATGGAAACATCTAACATCTAGACAACATGGACAATAGTTGTGGGTAATCTGGGTTTAGCATCTGAAAGGGGAGCAGTCTTATAAAACTGAACCCTTAGTCTGTGGAATCTGATTCTATCCCTAAGGAGATAGTGTCAGAATTGAGTTAAATTATAGGTTACCCAGTTGGTGTCAGAGAATTAACTGGCAGGAGGAAACCCTTACACATCTGGTGTCAGAAGTGTTGATAATGTGTAGAATGTGAGAGTAAAGATAAAACATGGAGGTTTTTTCTTCCCAACTCAGTATTATTAATAATTATATTTGTAAGCTTTCAGGTGTGTTTTATAAATATAAAGATCACATTTAAAATGTTCATTTTAATATATAGTATTATGTAGTATATACTATTCAGTAACATTTTCACTAAAAATGGATATTGTTATCTACCATATCAGAATATATTTATCTATGCTATTTTTATAATAGATATAAAAGTTTTATAGGCATAAATGCATTGTAATTCATTTTCCAAATATATACTTAATATGAATTTAGATTATATCTATTTTTTTCTTATTTTAGGCAATAATGCAATGAATACTATTATGTCTATATTTTCCATACTTATTCATTCTAATTCATTGTGTTCAATTCCCATAAGTGGAATCAGGTATTCAAAAGGTATATGTTTTTCACATTTTAATAGTTCCAAATTGCTCTTGGAAATGTTCATGTATAAAATAATGCTCTGTTGATCACATGACACATCATAAATTTTTAAAAAATAGATTAGAATGAATTAGTGGCCAATAAGAATAAGGAAATGTACATATAGCATCCAGGAAGAACTTGATAGGATGTCTTCTCATTTTCTTAGCTGGCTTTTGTCACTACCTGCTATGTTTTCCGATATGGAAATTCTTACATCCAGCATGCAATAAGCTTGATTTGCTTGATATACTTAAACTCTTGCTTGTTTATAGGGAAAAAAATTAAAAATAAGAGATATAAACTAAGCTCATTGTATTAATTTTCTGTTGCTGTGTAACACCACAAACTTAGGAACTTAAAACAGTATAAATTTATTTTCTCCCAGTTTCCACAAGTCAGGAGTTTAAACAATGTTTAGCTGGGTTCTCCCCTCAGATCTCACAAGGATGCTATCAAGGTGTTAGCTGGGGCTGCAATTTTCATTGGAGCTCAGGATCTTCTTCCAAGGTCATCTCAGTTGTTAGCCAAATTCAGTTCCTTATTGTTGCATGACTGAGATCTTTGTTTTCTTGCTAATTGTTCATTGGAGACTACTCTCAGCTCCTATAGACAGCCCCATTTGCATTATGTCTGTTGGCTTTTTCCTCTCATACCACATGAAAAAATAAAACAAAGAAAGTAACAACAAAAAACCTACTTTTAAATAGCTCACCCAATTAGGTCAGACCTGCCTAGGATAATATTCCCACCCCCTTTTTGTTACCTCAAAGTCTATTGATTTGGTATATTGAGTACACTGAAGAACCCTCTTTGCCATATAATCATGGTAGTAATGTCAGCATATTCATGTGTTTCATCTCCATTCAAGAGATAAGTTTATAAAAGGGTAAAGGTCATTGGGGATAATCTCTGTATTCTGTGGACCACCCTATTTTTCTATTGTATACTGAATCACATACTTTTATGACAATTATTTTCTATCTACAGCAATATTTGCCTTGTCAAAAAATGTCTGTGTTTTCATTCAAATACTGAGGCTGAGACAAAATAAAACTTGTCTTTAAAATCTTTAAAAAAATTATACATACATATATATATTAACATCCAGCTGTCATCACACAACCTCACAACCTTAAATGAGAGTGGAGTGGGGGAAACACTGAGGATACTGCTATAAGTAAGAGTAACTCTGCTTCTGATCTGAAAACATAGTGTTGGCTTTCAGGAAAAGATAAATTGATATACTCATCATAGATTAGCACATAGTGAATAAGATAAACAAGATGAGAGATGATTTAGAGATGGGACATCATTCATTTAAAGGTATTTATTTTGTACAACAATTGCAAAACGGTATGTAGGCTTTAGAGATGTTGCTATAAACATAACTGACAATATTTCTGACCTGATAGAGTTTATAGTACAATAACTGGACAAGATCAGCACCAAAAATTTATGTTATTCACTGGTATAGAAGTCATTTAGTAGGTTAGATGGAAAGATACAACTGACTGATTGACGCTCCAACTTCAATATCAGAATATCAGGTGCCACTTCTATTTTTCCCCTAAAACTTGAGGCTCTCTCCCACAGCCATTCACCAAATGAATAAGTCCTTCAACACTTACAAAATGTATATTTCAAACAATGCATGACATTTCAGTTGAGAAAATCGGGGCCGGTAGACTACAGCTCCAGAAGAGCTGGCTTTTTTCTTCTTTAAGACATTCTGGTTGTTTCAAATCCTTTTTAATCAAAGAAGAGGCCTTGAGTGAATAGCTGACTGTACCTCACTATCTTTATAAATAAAATGAAATGCAGCAATAAAAAACACAAAATGTGTAGTCATAAAGGATAACATAACATCACAGAAACTTTATTTCTTTAATATGACCTTTACTTCTTTCTTTCCTTTTGATTCAAACTGGCCTCATCCAGCGCCCTGACTCACAGGCCTCCTTCATCCCTGCACATCAACTTCCTTATCACTAAGCCCTGGTCAGCATTAAACAAGCTTAGGACTACAGCCTTGGATCTACTGACTCCAGAGACAGTTTCAATCGAGCTAAAGACAACATCTAAGCCTCAGTTTTGTTTCAGTTCCAGACCCAGCAAATGGGCAAAACCAGATAAAGACACATGATGGCTGACATCTGGACCAGACGCACAAATAAATTACTCACTACCCTGGAGCCGACCAATCAGTAGAGGTCATGATTCTGATCATAACCCTGTCTCCCTTACTCAGCATGATTATTTCCCCCCTACACAACCCATCCCCTGAAATCCATAGAGAAGCCAGGTCTTTGAGCACTAGCTCATTTATGACTCCAGTGCAGCACCACTTTCTCAACTAATAGATCCTTACTTTCTTTGCTGCAAGCTCCTGTCTGCATCTTATGAAACTTTGATGTACACAGGCAAATGGAACAGTTTAGTCCAGTAATGCCTCCTTGATGAGCATTCAATTGCACCCATCTACCTTCATAAACTGTATGTAACTGTTCACATGTCATTGTCAACATTTCAAGATATTCCTGGGTTTTCTGTAGGAGCTAGAAATATACTGCTCACAAAGATTAGGGGATATTTCAAAATGAATATGAAGCGATAAAAAAAGAAGCATTTGATTTTTTTTATTAAACAAAAGCATCAGAAAAACAAGTGACAAGTCAAAGAAAGTTGTTTGATTACACAAATGAGATGTAAAACCAAACTTTTATTTCGTTGGTGAAAATGCACTATAAAAAAAGGTTGGAAGCACTGGGTATCTGCACGTTCCTGATTCCCTAATTTTTGTGAGCAGTGTATTTATTGAGATGGGGAATACTGAAGAAGATCCAGTTTGGTGAAAAAGAGTATCTGAACTTAGAATTTTATAAGTAGGATGTCCTAATTCGTTGGTTCACTTGCTTTGCGGACAGAGTTTATGGGTGGGATTTAGTCTTACCCCTTTTATAAAAGTATACACATACAGGAGGACCCTTAATAAATGTTATTGTACATAAGTTTCATTACTTTTCATCATGCAAAAGACATGGTTCTTTTTTTTTAGTGAGAGACATATAGATAGAGAGACAGAGAGAGGGACAGATAGGGCACACAGGAAGGGTGAGAGACAAGAAGCATCAACTCTTTGTTGTGGCACCTTAGTTGTTCATTGATTGCTTTCTCATATGTTTCTTGACTGGGGGGAGGGGAGCTACAGCAGAGCAAGTGACCATGGGCTCAAGCCAGCAACCTTGGGCTTCAAGCCAGCGACCTTTGGGCTCAAGCCAGCAACCATAGGTTATGTCTATGATCCCACGCTCAAGCCAATGACACCATGCTCAAGCTGGTGACCTCAAGGCTTGAACCTGGGTCGTCTATGTCTCAATTTGATGCTCTATCCACTGTGCTACCACCTGGTCAGGAAAAAAGACATCGTTCTGAGGTAATTATTCCAACTTGTTTATTTGGCAGAGTTTTCTCTACAACATGCTCTATTAGAGCCCACTGTTGGGTCCGCCGCTATATCGCTCACTTATCACTTTGTTATTGGCCTTGTTGGTGCGGTTGTCCTCCCTAACATACCATTAATATAAGGATACTGATCTCCAGTACAGTAGTGGCTCAGTGAAGGCCACTCTGAAAGCCTGAACTGACCAGACTTTGTTTCCCATGATACCTCTAACTCAAAGACAGTTTCTGATGAGAAATAAAACTGGAGGTTAAATGTGTTATCTCTGAGATTAAAAGGAAATAAGGCAGATGACTTCTCACAATACCTGCCTCATTGGCATTTCCAAAACTGTATCCTTATTCCATAAACTGAAAGGTTGTTGTTTATTTATTTTTAGCAAGATAGGCTCATTTCTAAATCCCTCTTAATAGAATTTTTCATGGTACCTGTTATAATTCACCATCTTTGCACATAAATTGGATTTTTTTCTCTTTGCCCCCTACCTAAAATTAGAAAAGAAATATGAGTGGCTTTCACAAGATTTCCAAGTCTATCACTTCAATTTTGGCAAGATAGTCTGTGTAGTCTTTGACACTGGACCTCCAGGTACTACAGTGTTGTGCATGCCAGCATGAGGAGTAAACATGACTCCTTCTTTTCCCTAGTTGTATTCTCATAAGCAATAATTAGACAACTTCTATACATATGTTCATACCCTTCCTAGCAGTGAATGATTCTCAAAGTACATTATAAAGCCATATCTAATAAATATTTATACATTTAACTCAATATATTATTCATAGGTCCTTCAGCCCATGTAAAAAGGTTACCAACATTATTATCCAAGTAAGCTTCTCCATGGAGATAACATTTTTTTTTTTTTTTGGAGATAATAATTTTAGACCTCCTAAAACTGTTACCTATCCAAACTCATCATGAACACACAGTTTCTATAGCTGGAGTCGAGGTAATGGATTGCATAAATATTTATAGTTATTCTTTCTGGAGAACTCCCACAACCACAACTCCCACTCAGAATAGGGCTGGTCATCAGTTTCTCCTTGCAGTGTGTAGTTTTTCTCATTTACTTATTTCCTGGGAACACTTTTAACTCTCAAATTCTCCAACATTATATACATTACAAAGTCACGAGGAGCCTGAATAGACTACTCTATTTTTTTGTTTGTTTGTTTGTCTAGTTACTGTTTGTCAGATATAGCTACTGTCATCACAATCCAAGCCTGAAATATATTTAGAACAGGGTGTATTATTGCCACTGAAAATATTTATCTCTATATTTTTATTAAAGCGGTGGTAAATGCATTGGCATAACATATTTTCCCCTTTTAAGAGGCTGCTCACAGTAAGGTTTAGTAACAATTCCTTTTAACTAAAGGTTTAGGCAATTAGATTCAGTTCAGTTTTTTTACATATCAACTTTGTAACCCTAGACATGTACTTTTTTTCTGAGTTTTACTTCTCTTCTCTGTTTTGCTTATTGGCTTCTTGGGATTATTGTGAAGAAAGTCTGGCAAATGGGTAGCGCTTTGAGAAGGCACAAGAAAAATTCAAAATAAAATCACTGTTTGCTCTTTATATTCTATAATTTAATTCAACACCCCTCCCAGAATACATTTGAACCTGTTTCCCCCAACACTTATTTTATTATACTCGGCTTTCTCCCGACACTTCTCTTTCATAGACAATACTGTCTAAAAAATCATTAAATGCGGGAGCAAGATGGCGACGGCGTAGGCAGATGTACCAACTTCCAACTCCCAGAATCAAAGTGGATTATAACTCAATTTTAAGAACCATCATCTGGATAAACCAACTTTGAACTAAACTAAGTGGACTCTTCAACCAAGGAACACTGCACAAGCCACATTGAGACTGGTAGGAATAGCAAAAACGCGAAGAGGGCTGCCCAGCTCCCTGGAGCAAATGGCAGCCCGAAGAGACCCGCGTGGCGGGAGGAGAGTTTGGCAGAGAGGGAGGGACCTGGGTCCCAGGAACCAAGCCCCAGCCTACAGTCCCAGAGGCTAGAAGAGGCGTTTGGACAGTTTTGAACTGTGAAACAAGTGAGGGAGCTTCCAGGCCTATAGTGTGGAGTATTAGAGCCCTTCCGACTCTGCCGAGAATTGCTGAAGGGTATGGTGGAGGCAGGATGCTGAAACGCAGTTCTGTCGGCGTGGGCGGAGGCTAAGCCGGTGTGAGCTTAGTCTAGTCCAGCATGGGCGGAGGGGAAGCGCAAAAGCGGTCTGGCAGCTGTGGGCCCGCCTGTAATCCCACCTGCGGGGACAAAGCGAAAGGCCAGAAACGGGCAGAGATCTGCTCTGCGACCCTGCGCAGGCCAGCCCTGACCGCGGGGACGGGGCTAGGACCAAGAACGGACTGGGGCTTGCGGCTGAGCTCATGCTGCCAGCCCTGCCCAGCCAGAGAAACCACGGTTTGCCATCCTAGGTGCGTGAGCTGGCTCCAAACGCGGGGGAGGGGTAGACCCCGAGATGAGCAGAAACTCGCAGCTGAGCCCATGCTACTAGCCCCACCTGGCCAGAGAAACCACGGTTTGCCATCCTGCGTGCACGTGCACTAGAGGGCTCCGAACGCAGGGACGGGGTAGAGTCCGGGACAAGCAGAAGCTCACAGCTGAGCAAAAGCCAGCAAACAGCCAGGCCCAATACCTTGGTTTGCAACCCTGCGTAGAAGGACCCTGTCCTTGAGGGCGCAGCTAAAGCTCCAGGTGGGCAGAGGCTCACAGCTGAGAGCATGGCAAAAGCTCCGCCCAACCCGCGAAACTGGCAAGCAGGCTCTGACTGCGGGTACTGGGTGGAAGTCCAGAAACTGGCTGGGTCCGCAGCTGAGCAAAGGTGCTCACCTCTACCCTTGATGCTGAGGCTTGTGGCTTGATTGACAGCCCCTCCCGCAGAGAAGAGGCAGAAATCACAGCAAAAGTCGCAGTGGGCCGGCACTGGCAACGCCCATACCAACCGCCCTAGGCAGAGGCAGAGGGGGTGGTGGGCCTGCAGACAGACCACACCTAGAGAACACAAAGGCAACACCTACTGGACTCCAGTGGCCACAACTTGCTTATACACAGAAAAAATGGGCAGGCAGAGGAATGCAAACCAAATGAATCAAGAGAAATCCCCAGAGAAGAACCTGAATGAACCAGATATAACCAAATTACCAGAAGCAAAATTTAGAATAATGATAGTTAGGATGTTCAAAGAAATTAGAGCAACAATGGATAGTCATTATGAACACCTAAATAAAGAGATAACAAGTATAAAAAACGAAATTGAAATAATAAAAAAGAATCAGACAGAAATGACAAATATAGTATCAGAACTGAAGACCACAATGGAAGGAATTAAAAGCAGGTTGAATCACACTGAAGATCGAATCAGCGAGCTAGAGGACACAATAAACAAAGGCACAGAAGCAGAGAAAAAAAAAGGAAAAGAGATTCAAAAAATGCGAAGAAACTCTAAGAGAGTTCTGTGACAACCTGAAGAGAAACAACATTTGCATCATAGGGGTGCCTGAAGAAGAGGAGAGAAGACAGGAAATGGAAACTTTGTTCAATCAATTCATAGCAGAAAACTTCCCTAAATTAAGGCTGGGAAACAGTCCACACATTTAAGAAGCACACAGAACTCCATTAAAGAGAAATCCAAAAAGATCTACACCAAGACACATCATAGTTAAAATACCAAAGCTAATGGATAAAGAAAAAAATAATAAAAGCTGCTAGGAAAAAAAAGGCTATCACCTACAAGGGTGCCCCCATAAGGATGACATTGGACTTCTCAACAGAAACACTTGAGGCCAGAAGATAATGGCAAGATATAATCAAAGTAATGGAGAACAAGAACCTACAACCAAGACTACTCTATCCAGCAAGGCTAACATTTAAAATTGAAGGGGATATAAAAAGCTTCCTAGAAAAAGAAAGCCTTAAGGAATTCATTAAAACCAAACCAATTCTGCAAGAGATACTAAGGGGCCTGTTGTGTACAATTTAAAGGGAGTAAAGAATATAGCAAAACAAAAATACAGCTTTAAAGAATTAAATGTCAATAAACAACTACATATCAATAATAACCTTAAATGTAAATGGTTTAAATGATCCAATCAAAAGACATAGGGTAGCTGCATGGATAAAGAAACAGGACCCATACATATGCTGTCTACAAGAGACACACCTTAAAACAAAAGATGCACATAGACTGAAGGTAAAAGGATGAAAAAAAATATTTCATGGAAATGGAAATGAAAAAAAAGTCAGAGTAGCAGTACTTATATCTGACAAAATGGACATTAAAACAAAGGCTGTATTGCCTGGTCTGTGGTGGCGCAGTGGATAAAGCGTCTACCAGGGAACACTGGGGTTGCCGGTTCAAAACCCTGCACTGATTTGGTCAAGGCACATATGAGAGTTGATGCTTCCTGCTCCTCCCCCCTTTCTCTCTCTCTCTCTCTCTCTCTCTCTCTCACTCTGTGTCTCCTCTCTAAAATGAATTAAATAAAAAAAATTTAAAAAAAAAACAAAGGCTGTAGTAAGAGATAAAGAAGGACACTACATAATGATAAAGGGAACAATTCAACAGGAAGATATACCTATTATAAATATCTACGCACCAAATATAGGAGCCCCGACATACATAAAGCAGACTTTGATAGATATAAAGGGTGAGATTAACAGCAATATTATCATAGTAGAGGATTTTAGTACCCCTCTAACAACACTGGATAGATCCTCAAGAAAGAAAATTAATAAAGAAACAGCAGACTTAAAAGATACACTAGATCAACTTGATTTAATAAATATCTTCAGAACTTTTCACCCTAAAGCAGTAGAATATACATTCTTCTCAAGCGCTCATGGTACGTTTTCTAGGACAGACTACATGTTAGGACACAAAAATGGTCTCAATAAATTTAAGAAGATTGAAATCATATCAAGCATTTTCTCTGATCACAATGCAATGAAACTAGAAATTAACCACAAAAGAAAAACTGAAAAATACTCAAACACTTAGAAACTAAATAGTATGATATTAAATAATGAATGGATTAACAATGAGATCAAAGAAGAAATAAAAAAGTTTCTAGAAACAAATGATAATGAGCATACATCAACTCAAAATTTATGGGACACAGCAAAAGCAGTACTGAGAGGGAAGTTCATTGCACTACAGGCATATCATAAGAAGCTAGAAAAAGCTCAAATAAGCAACCTGACCCTGCAGCTAAAAGAACTAGAAAAACAACAACAAATAAAACCCAGGACAAGTAGAAGAAAGGAAATAATAAAATTCAGAGCAGGAATAAATGACATAGAGGCTAAGAAAACAATACAGAGGATCAATAAAACCAGAAGCTGGTTCTTTAAAAAGGTAAACAAGATTGATGAACCTTTAACTAGACTCACCAAGAAAAAAAGAGAGAGGACTCAAATAAATAAAATTAGAGAGTACAGTGGAGAAATAAGAACTGACACAGCAGAAATACAAAGCATGGTAAGAAAATACTATGAATAACACTATGCCAAAAAATTAGACAATCTCGGTGAAATGGACAAATTTCTTGAATCATATAACCTTCCAAAAATCAATTTGGAAGAATCAGAACACCTAAACAGACCAATTACAACAAATGAGATAGAAACAGTTTTCAAAAAACTCCCAAAAAAGAAAAGTCCTGGGCCTGATGGCTTCACAAGTGAATTCTATCAAAAATTCATAGAAGAACTAACTCCTATCCTTCTCAAGATATTTCAAAAAATTCAAAAGGAAGGAAGACTTCCAAACTTCTTTTATGAGGCGAGCATAATTCTGATCCCAAAACCGGGCAAAGACAACACAAAGAAAGAAAATTATAGGCCTATATTCCTGATGAATTTAGACGCTAAAATTCTCAACAAAATATTAGCCAACTAGATCCAGCAATATATGATTAAAATCATACACCATGATCAAGTGGGATTTATTCTGGAGAGGCAAAGCTGGTTCAATATTCGTAAATCAATCAATGTGATTCATCACATAAACAAAAGGAAGGACAAAAATCACATGATAATTTCAATAGATGCAGAAAAGGCATTTGATAAAATCCAGCACCCATTTATGCTCAAAACTCTCAGTAAAGTGGGAATACAGGGATCATTCCTTAACATGATAAAGGCCATCTACGACAAACCCACAGGAAACATCATACTAAATGGACAAAAATTAAAAGCAATCCCCTTAAGATCAGGAACCAGGCAGCGGTGTCCCCTTTCACCACTCTTATTCAACATAGTTCTGGAAGTCCTAGCTACAGCAATCAGACAAGAAGAAGAAATAAAAAGCATCCAAATTGGAAAAGAAGAAGTAAAACTGTCACTATTTGCAGATGATATATTATTGTATATAGAAAACCCTAAAGTCTCAGTCAAAAAACTACTGGACCTTATAAATGAATTCAGCAAGGTGGCAGGATATAAAATTAATACGCAGAAATCAGAGGCATTTCTATATACAGACAATGAACTGTCAGCAAAAGAAATTAATGAAATAATCCCCTTCACTATTGCAGCCAAAAAATAAAGTACCTAGGAGTAAATTTAACCAAGGAGGTTAAGGACTTGTACTCGGAAAATTATAGAACATTGATAAAAGAAATCAAGGAAGATAAATACAAGTGAAAGCATATACCGTGCTCATGACTAGGAAGAATAAACATCATTAAAATATCTATATTACCCAAAGCAATTTATAAATTCAATGCAATGCCAATTAAAATACCAATGACATACTTCAAAGATATAGAACACGTATTCCAAAAATTTATATGGAACCAAAAAAGAACACGAATAGCCTCAGCAATCTTAAAAAGAAAAAATGAAGCAGGAAGTATCACTCTTCCAGATATCAAGGTTTACTACAAGGCCATTATACTCAAGACAGCCTGGTACTGGCTTAAGAACAGGCACATAGATCAATGGAACAGAACAGAGGACCCAGAAATAAACCCACAGCTTTATGGAGAACTGATATTTGACAAAGGAGGAAAGAACATACAATGGAGTAAAGACAGCCTCTTTAACAAATGGTGTTGGGAAAATTGCACCACTACCGGCAAAAAAATGAAACTAGACCATCAACTTACACCATTCACAAAAACAAACTCAAAATGGATAAAAGACTTAAATGTAAGCCGTGAAACCATAAGCATCTTAGAAGAAAACATAGGCAGTAAGCTCTCCGACATCTGTAGCAGCAATATATTTGCCAATTTATCTCCACGGGTAAATTAAATAAAAGGCAAGATAATCAAATGGGACTATAACAAACTAAAAAGTTTTTGCACAGCTAAATACAATAAGAACAGAATAAAAAGACAAACCATACAATGGGAGGACATATTGGACAGCACATCTGATAAGAGGTTAATAACTAAAATTTATAAAGAACTTCTAAAACTCAACAACAGCAAGATAAACAATCTAATCAAAAAATGAACAAAAGAAATGAATAGAAATTTCTCCAAAGAGGACATACAGATGGCCAATAGGCATATGAAAAAATGCTCAACATCACTAATCATTAGAGAAATGCAAATTAAAACCACAATGAGATATCACCTCACACCAGTCAGAATGGCACTCATCAGTAAAACAACACAAAATAAATTCTGATGAGGATGTGGAGAAAAGGGAACCCTTATGCACTGCTGGTGGGAATGCAGACTTGTGCAGCCACTGTGGAAAACAGTTTGGAGATTCCTCAAAAAATTAAAAGTCGAACTACCTTTTGACCCCGGTATCCCACTTATAGGAATATACCCTAAGAACACCTTAGCACTGTTCGAAAAGAAGAAATGTGCCCCCATGTTCGTGTCAGCATTGTTCACAATAGCAAAGATTTGGAACCAGCCCAAGTGTCTGTCAGAAGACGAGTGGATTCAAAAGCTTTGGTACATATATACTATGGAATACTACTCAGCCATAAGAAATGATGACATTGGATCATTTATAACAAAATGGATGGACCTTGATAACATTATACGGAGTGAAATAAGTAAATCAGAAAAAAGAAAAACTGAGAACAGCATGATTTCATACATAGGTGAGACATAAAAGGTGAGACTATGAGACATGGACAAGAGAGTGGTGGTTACGGGGTGGGGGGAGGGAGGTAGGGTGGGATAGGGAGGTGGGGAGGGACACAGGGAAAACCAGATAGAAGGTGACAGAGGACAATTTGACTTTTGGTGACGGATATGCAACACAATTGAATGATAAGACAAACTGGAGATGTTTTCATTGTACATATGTACCCTGATTTATTGGTGTCACCCCATTAAAATTAATAATAAAAAAAAAGAAATGAATAGACACTTCACCAAAGAGGACATACGGATGGCCAATAGGCATATGAAAAAATGCTCAACGTCACTAATCATTAGAAAAATGCAGATTAAAACCACATAGAGATACCACCTCACACCAGTCAGAATGGCGCTCATTAACAAAACAACACATAACAAGTGCTGGAGAGTGTGTGGAGAAAAAGGAATCCTCTTGCAATGCTCGTGGGAATGCAGACTGGTGCAGCCACTGTGAAAAACTGTATGGAGAACCCTAAAATATTAAAAGTGGATCTGTCCTTTGACCCAGCTATCCCACTTTTAGGAATATATCCTATGAATACCAAATCACTGATTAAAAAGAAGAAATGTACCCCATGTTATGGCAGCATTGTTTATAATAGCCAAGATCTGGAAACAGCCCAAGTGTCCTTGAGTGGATGAGTGGATTAAAAAGCAGCGGTACATATACACAATGGAATATTATGTGGCTGTGTGGAAGAAGGAAATCTTACCTTTTGCGACAACATGGATGGACTTGGAAACTATCATGCTAAGTGAAATAAGACAAGCAAAGAAAAAAAAATATCATATGACCTCACTCATTTGAGGAATCCAATGAACAATGTGAACTGAGGAATGGAACAGAGGCAGAGGTGGGATCAAAGGCACCAGAGGGAAAGCGGTCAGAGGAGAAGTAGAAGAGAAGACGGGATCAGTGAAGAGAAAGAGATTAGTGAAATTATATATACATAACACAGTGTTATATTGAACAGAAAAGCAAATTCTGGAGGGAAGGGGAAAGGCATTGGGGGGAGAGGACAAAGGGGGCAGGCCGAGTTGAACACGGGTGTGGGGGAGATATATTAGGTTGGATACTTGAATCAGTGTGAACACAATAAATTAAAATCATAAATAAAACAAACTTCACCATGAAAAAAAAATCTTTAAATGCAAATACTTTCATATTTACTAATGGTTCTAAATCAGTAAATACATTTACTCATCCCCCCCTCCCATGTCAACAATAATTAAGTAACAATTAACCAAACTATGTCTGATCCTTGAAAGCAAATCTTATCCATCATGGTCATTAAGCTATGCCCACAAAAATTTACAAATCACCTGAATGAGTAAATATATTTTTCTTCCTCCTAAAATGTGTTCTTAATTTATATTTAAAAAGAAATATTTTAAATATTTATTTTAAATATTTCTAAAACTCTTTTCATCATCATCCTCATGTACACTATTGTAATAACTTTCTAAATGGTCCTAGTGCTTTTTTATTTGCTTTCTGTGGTCTACAATCTATTCCCAATACCACAACCTGAGTGAGCCTTTGAAAATATGTCAGATAATGTGATTCCTTTTCTCAAATTTATGTAGTGGTTTTCCATTTCTGCAGAGTAATGACCAGACTTCTTACAATGGCCTACTGGTTTCCACATTTTCTGAACTATCAGAACATTTGGAAATTTTCCTTAGTTTACTCATTCTAGCCACACTGGTCTCCTTGTTAATGCTCAAGTAAATTGAATCCTTCCCCTGGCCTTCCTCCACCCATCCTTAGTGGCATCAATATCTGCTTTTCCAATTCTCTCAATGACCTCAAATCTTTTTTCAAAGGTCATTTTGTCAATGAAGTTTACTTTCACTATTTTCTCTAAAATTGCACACTACAGTATATAATTTATGTATTTATTAATTAGTTTTATAGTTTATTGTTTTCCCTTCTTCTTGACTAAAATATAAACTTTAGAAGGACAAATACTACATCTTCAACAAATATTTTCAAATACTTGTTGTTAAGGACATTATTGAGAAGTAAAATGAAACATGAATGGGTAGGCTTGAGATTTAAAAGGACAGTATTTTATTAGAGGATAACTATATCACAAATCTCTGATACTTAGATAAAGTCACTGACTTTTATGTGCCTAAGTTACCCCTACAAAATGAGAGAATTTAATTTGGTGATCTTTCAATGCACCATTAGTTATGATATAAAATATGAATGAAAGGGTATAGTAAACTTCTGTTTTTGTCATAAACCCATAATATTATAGGGGACCTCCTGGAATTGAAAGTGGTAGTTTTGGAACTCTACAGAAAAACCACTTATTTTGCACAGTAGGTAGTAAACATATGGAACTTATAGTCACAGGAGCTGGTCTGACTAAAAATTTCACTACATTGAAAACAGTTTAAAAAACATTCTCAGATCATGCAATCACTGTTGCTGCTGATTTTCTGAAATGAGCATCTGAAATGTCAGCCTCGCCACCCCACACCCTGTTGAAGACTTTATTAGAAAAGCTGGATCTTGATCTTAACCAATGAGGTAGTTTTCTTAGATAAAATTTGAATTTTAGCAAACTTTAAAAAGATGTAACACATGCATTATTATGTTTGTGTACTGGGAAGGAAAATGTACACCTATAACTGATTCTTTCAGATGTAGAAAATCAGAAGCAGGCAGGATTATCCTAATGCTGGAACATAAAGTTCATCTTGTAATAATTGTAGTTTTTTTTTTCTTTTTAGTCTCTTCACTGAATTGAGTTTAGTGGCTTGTGGTTTAGAAATTGGTTATCATTTATGATGCGACAAATCATGTTATAAGATGAATAATATCTGCCATAAGTCAATATATGAGCAGTGACTTAATTCTGTGAAATAAAGATTGTAAAACAAAAATAATAATAGTAAAAGGAGAGTTGCTGGTAAAATTCTAGGAATAACATTTATTTATTTTCTTGGCAATCCCAAACTATTCTCCAAAATGATCAATTTTGCTTTGATTATGCACACCTAAAATAATAAAAGTTGTATTGCCAAAACAGATATTATCACCTTGGAAAACTGTAAATTTATCCTGTCTAAAGCTCTTGCTGTATATTGTTATTTGACCTTAAGTATATAGCCTAGTCTCTGTATCCTTGATTACATGTTAAAACAGGAAATTTACCAACACAGAGAAATGATGAGTTGTGTTAAAGGACTACATGAATATATGCAACATTCTAAGATGCTTGAAAGAAAAATGACACAGTGAATTTTATCATAAATTTTCATTAATAGAAACCAAACAAGTGATTTCTAAATTACCTTTAAAATAGAAGGTAGTGAACTGATTTGCTTTGTATAACATATAATAAAAAAGATTTGTCAATAAATACTAATAATATATATAATTACATAAAAATATTTAAGCTCAGAATTATAAGAAAAACATTGAATAATTACTTATTTTTGTGATGACAATAAACATAAATGAACTAATTGATGTAGTTATTTGTGAAATTTTTCATGAAGTCAAAGATTTATAAAACATTTAACTCCCCTATGACTTCCTTATGTAGACTAGCTGTGAGCATTTTGCTGGGATGAATGCTGAGATATCTCAGAACAGATCATTTTAAATTATTTTTATTTATTCATTCATTTTAGAGAAGAGAGAGAGAGAAAAAATGGGGGAGGAGCAGGAAGCATCAACTCCCATATGTGCCTTGACAGGGCAAGCTCAGGGTTTTAAACTGGTAAGCTCAGCATTCCAGGTCCACGCTTTATCCACTGCGCCACCACACAACAGGCCTCAGACCAGACAATTTTAGAAGGAATGTTCTTGAGGTGGATGGTGACTGGTTAAGTGATGAGTGAAGTCACCAGTGATGATCGCTGGTGATGAATCAATAGTTCTAATACTAAAGCCCAGCATATCTCTAGGGTAAGGATAACCCAACACCTTTTTAACAGGTCAGATAATAAATATTTTAGGCTTTTTGGACCATACGGTCTCTGCTGGAACCATTTAACTATGTACAAGAAGTTCTAAAGCAGGCACAAATAGTATTTAAACACATGGGTTGTGGATATTTTACAAAAAAAACTTAGAAATATAAGTGGCTGGGCTGTGGGCTATAGCTCTGGATTTAAGGAACAGAAATCTGATTTGGACCACTAAGAAAAAGTTGTGGCCCCTCTACAAAGTCCGAGAATGAGTCGGTTTACAGATCTCAAGTCCCTTGAGTGATGATGAGTTGCCTTGAGAAGAGAACAGTTACGTAGCACAAAATGTATGCTGTTAGGCCTCCTCAGATTAACTATGCCTTGGGAAGAAAAAAACAGTTTTGGAGGACATAAACACTAGCTTTGAAGTGACACATTATCTAAAGTCCAAAAATTTCACTGTGGTCCATCAGTTTGAGTTGGAATTTCGGAGGTCAGCTCAGGTTTATCTCACAATGAGCATAATGATTCTGCAAATTCACTCTGTGGTTTTACCCCAGTTCTAGCAGCACAACTTTAAATATACATACTGAACCATGGGCAGAATTGTCACATTAGTTTTCTGACCCATGGAACGAGGACTATTATGGTAGGGAAGCCAAGTGGAAATCAGTAGAACTGCCTCTACCAATGAGAACAGTAGAACAAAGAGAATACTGCAGCCTTAGAGAATTGCCACCTTCAATCTCTTCAAAGATCCAGGGTTGGTAATTTATCTCACTTCCCCTTTAACTCATATCTTGGCTTCAGCAAAAGATAAATGCATCTAGGAAAATGACAATGTATTACAGTAAACTTAACCAGGTTGAGATTCTAATTGCAGCTGTTGTTTTAATTATGATTAGTTGTTATAGAAAAACCAACAAATCCCCTTGTACCTGCTGTGCAACTATTGATCTATCCAATGAATTTTTAAAATGTACTTGACAGTTAAAGACCATCAGGAGCAATTCACTTTTAAATGACAGGGCCTGCAATATACCTTCATAGTATTAACTTGAAAGCACGTCCTCTTTCCAGCCCAGTGTCATGAATAGGTTGCAAGGACTTTGCCTTTCTCCTCAACAGGATATAATGCTATTTGAATCTATGAAGTAGGAAGTCACAAATTCTCAAGACACATTGGGAAGAAAATTAAGGGGCAAGGGGTAGGAAATAACAGTCTTCTCCCAAGTCAAGAGCTGCAGCACTTTGAGCTCAAATAATTTGGGGATGCTTTCCCTCTTATTTTTCATCACTTTTAATTTTTCATTATTTGATATGCACAACATTTAACTACAATAACAGTAAAATGCTAAGGAGACATAAACTATGAGTAAACAAAAACAAAACAAAACAAAAAGCCAAGAAGGAAATATATTTAGTATAGCTACAAAGAAAGATAGCATCATGACGATGATTAATATAAGCTATGCACATTACATTTTACTGGCATACTTACATTTAGACGTACTTTAAAATAAGGCAAATAAAATCAACTTTGCAGGAGCAAAAGTAAAAGAAAAATTTTCATAAAAACTTACAGAAGTATTTCTAAAATATCCAATGGCATTACCTGATAAATTAGTCATTACAATTTGAAATAGATGAAAATGTCTCCAATGTGAAGACAGTGTTGAATATTAAATGAATCATACCATAAGAATGTCACAGTGAGGGAAGCAAAATACTGATTCTGTTGACAAATGTACGTATTCTTTAAATTCAACATATGGAAGAACCCACAACAATCCCATAGCCTCTGTTCTTAGCTGAGGAAATTAAACAAAAGGATAAAGAGTAAAAATTGGTTTGAATAAAAAATGATTATCTAATACCTTCCCTTGATCAATATAGCTTCTCTCTAAGCTTTTGCAAAAACTACCAACAATATATTAAATTGCATAAATTGTATATGCAAAGCAATTGGAGTTACAGAAAAGACTGACAGGATTATAGTAAGAGTTTTCTTTTTGAATAGAATTGATCTTTATAAATATGACTCTAAATTTAACAGTTGTCAAAAATCACCACTACGAAATTTGTGATTCTAATACTTGCAGAAGTATAAATTATCTTGGAGAAAAACTTTAAAAGCACTCTTCTGGGATTTCAAGTGATCTAATCAATTCAGTGTAGTTTTTAGTTTTCCATTCCCATTTTCATTTAAATCCTTCTTAAATTTAAAATAATTTAAAATTTCTTTGTCACCAAGAAGTTTAAAACTATTAATCAACGTGATTCGTGTTCTGTAGCTTCACATTGGACAGTGTACAAACTTATTCAAGATGCTTTATGAAATGCATATATTTAAACTATCGTATTAAATTTTGTATTTTTGAAACAGATGACCTAATAAGTAGATATCTGTCTCACACCTCATTTACTGTAGATATTAGTTTTCATCACTCTACTACTTAAATGTCTAAGGTATTTCAACAATATACACACATAGCTTTTTGTTTTCAAATTAAGGTTTGTATCACCAATGTAATTTCCAACAGTTTTTTTTCAGTTCATTATATGTTGTTATAAATATTTCTATGTCTACATAATTCTTTCCCTCAACCTTTCTGACATTTTTCATATTATTACATTGTAATACTAATAGCTAATTTTGATTTATTCTATATCCCATACTCTATTTTAAGGAATTTATGAAAAAATATGGTGGATGTATTAGATTGATAGTTTACAAACATTCCGGTATCTTTCTACTACATAAAGCCTGGAAAGTAAAACATCTTCTTTTGCAGACTCACCTAACCAGTCAGATTTACACTGTGAAATTTGAAAGGCAGAAATAAGACAGTGGCCACACTTTTTAGTTTCTGTTAGTACAGTGGAATACATTTGGCCATATTGTTTCTGTCTTTAATGTTGCAACTTCTGATTATAAACACTTCCTAAGAATAGCTTTTTATTGTAGAAAAATCTATGCATAGGATTTATAACTGTTATACAGAAGTTCGATCTAAGTTCTAAAACTTACTATCTCTATACTTTTGAAGACACCAATTCACTTTATAGTGTTTATAGTAAAAGAGAAACTAATATTACCTTGCAGAGATGTTGAAAAGTTTGTTTGTAAAGTATCTTGCATAGCATTGGAAAGAAAGTTGCTTTCAACTATCCTAGTTGGACAGTCTGTTATATAAATAGATACAGTATAAGTTTCTGGTTTTAACTTTTAGCTTCAGATCACAGATAATTGGTTGACTTTTAATCATATTACAATTTTCAGTTTAAATCTGTTTTGTTTAGTAAAGAGTAATTAACAGAGAGCTTTATTTCTAACAGTATTATTTTAAAAAGCTTTTTTTCTAATCATAGGGAACATCAATAAATTTCAGTACCCTTCTGTTCTAAGGAATATTTTCTATTCTTTCTCCCTGTTTCATGGAAAACACTTAAAGGACAATAATCTTGCTTATAGAAATAAAAGAAAAATGCTATTACATGCAAGAAGTAGTGGCAATACATGCCATGCACAGCTTTATGCTTTAGTAAATATTTAATCAATTCTTCTTAATACAGTTTTCAGAAAGTTATCTTGTAATAAAATATTTCTCTACACAAATGGTGCTTTTTCCAATATGTGTTAATATTTTGTTTTTCAAAAAATATTTCTTACTTTTAGATTTTTAATACTTTTATTATAATTCACATACATTTTTTTTTATTCAAGTAGGGGTGGGAGGCAGAGACAGACTCTTGCTTGTGTCCCAACCAGAATCCACCCAGCAAGCCCATTAGAGGGTGATGCTCTGCCATCTGGGGTGTTGCTCCATTGCTCAGCAACCTAGCGCTTCTTAGTGCCTCCAGCAGAAGCCATGGAACCATTCTCAGTGCCAGGAGCCAACTTGCTCTAATCAAGCCATGGCTGCAGGAGGGAAGGGGAGAGAGAGAGAGAGAGAGACAGAGAGAAGAGAGAGAGAGAGAGAGAGAGAGAGAGAAGAAGAGAGAGACAGAAGAGAAGTGAGGAGAGGAGGGTTAGAGAAGCAGATGGGTATCTCTCCTGTGTGCCCTGACCAGGACACATATAGGACATCCACACCATGCTGAGCCGATGCTCTACTACTAAGCTAATTGGCCAGGGCAATTCATATATATTTTTAAAAATTATGTTAAAGAAGATAATTTTCTGGCCTGGCTTGTGGTGGCACAGTGGATAAAGTATTGACCTGGAGCACTGAGGGTGCCAGTTTGAAACTCTGGGCTTGCCTGGTCAAGGCACATATAGGAGTTGATGCTTCCTGTTCCTCCCCCTGCCCTTCTCTCTCACTTCTTTCTCTCTCTCCTCTTTAAAATAAATGAATTTTAAAAATAAGAAGATATTTTCCTTAAAACAAATTTTGTAATCCTATCCTAATATGTAAAGAGAAATTCTTAGTGTCCAGTAACCCCATTTTTGGATATTTATTTAAAAAAGTTGAAGTCAGGATCTTGAACAACCTAAATATCCATTTGGAGATGAATGGATTTTAAAAATGTGATTTATACATATACTGCCATGAGAAATAAGAAAAGCCTGTAATATGCTACAACATGAATAAACCCTGAGTTCACTAAGTGTAATAAACCAGTTACAGAAGAAGAAAAACTGCATGATTCCACTTATATGTGGTTTCTGTACTAGTTAAACTCATCAAAGAAGAAAAAGTACAATGGTGGTTGCCAGGAGTAAGGGAAGGGTGGAAATGGGAGATTCTGTTTAATAGGTATTAAGTTTCAGTTGTGGAAGATGAAAAGGTTTCAGAAATAAATTGCATAATAGTGTACTTATTATAAACAATACTGTATTGTACACTTAAAAATTTGTTAAGAGTACAGAGCTCATGGTACATGCTTTTTTTTAGCACAATAAAAGTAATACTAAAGATACAATGTGATGTAAGTAGGTGGTATTACACTTCCTGGATAGAAACTGTATGGCAAACACTGTGTGTTGTTATATCAAGGTCAAAAGATTTTTTAACATCATATTTTATTTTATTTCTTAAATTTAAAAATATATTTTATTTTAAAATTGGTTTTATTTTTGAAACTTTATTAAAGAATAGCAAAGAAATTATAATTATATATATTTAAACCATACATTGTATTGATTTGATATATATATACACTTTGTGGAATAATGAACAAGATTAATATAATTAACACATCCATCACATTAAATAATTAACTTTTTTGTAGTGATGATACTTAAGGTCCTCTCTCAGCATAGTTCAAGTATACAGTACCATATTATAATGATTATCACCATGAATTAATTACATTAGGTCCTCCGAATTCATTCATTTTATAAAATGAAACTGTACTATTTTGCCTACATTTCCTCATTTTCCCCTCCTCTAGTCCTTCCTAAGCATTCCATTTTCTGTTTCTATGAATTCTGCCTTTTTTTTATGACTGCACATATAAGTGATACTATACATGTTTGACTTTCTTTGTCTGGCTCCTTTCACTTAGTATGTCCTCAAGATCCATGTGTGCTGTTGCAAACATATGTTGTTTTGTGGCTGAATAATATCCCATCGCACATATACCATATTTTCTTTATCTGTTCACCGATTGAAGGGCATTTAGGTTGTTTCTATACTCTGGATATTGTAAATAATGCTGCCATAAACAAAAGTAGAGATATCTCTTTGAGATTCTGATTTCACTTCTTTTGAATATGTACTCAGGACTGGGATTACTGAATTTCTTCTATAATGTTTTTCATAATGACTGAACCATAACCACTGTATTTCTAAAGGATTGATTATATATTATAAGATATAATAAATATAATATAAAATATAAACTTTAAAAATATCACAGTTAAAGAAATTATAAGATTTTGAGGATTTCTTTTTTTAAATAGAATGGCATTCTAAGTTTTATGTACCTCTATAAATAAAGTCTTATTACACAAAATAATATTATTTCTAGCAATCGTTTCATCTTATGCTTTAACAATCTATTTCCCCAGGACTGTCTCCAAGAGACAAAGGTTAACTTACAGAGAATTTTAGATTTTAGACTGACCAAAGCTTTAATGCTGTTGAGTATAGTTTATGTTTCAGTGCAAATTATTATGCAAGCTATTATTGAATACTATAATAACAATGTTTGTAGTCAAATATAATAGCAATGTTTGTAAATATTAAAACATATTAAAATAGTATTTTTTTTGAGCAAGAAAAAATATGCTACATTAAATCGGCATTCTCCCTATTACCATGAATTTGGCATATTCATTTGAATGTCAAATGATATAATCTGAATGATCAGACAAATACTGATTAATCACAGGATTAATGAGGTGCCCATGAGGTCTTGGTAGTAAAAAATACAATAATTTTTTGGTATTTACTGACATCCTAAGAGATGGCAGTAGCAATGATACAAGAGTCAAAGTTGAACAGATCAGTGCCTTATGGCACTCTAGATGTAGATCCAGTCAGAAACCTGTCATTTTGCTGAATTATGAGATTGATTCATGATGAGATTCAATATAAAATAGACATTTAATGGAAAATGACCATCTTCCAGCTGGATATGAATCTCTATCAAGCTGACAACATATTTTCAACATGCAAACTCATATCTAAATAGAACACAGAAAGGTTTTTCATTCATAAATGATAGGCAGCTGATAAAACTTCACCTGAATTTAACCTAAAATATAAAGCTATATTTAAGATTTAGAAAACTAAGCTATATACTTAATTTTACTGATTGCTAAGTGTATTTTTAAAAGATGCCACATGTACAATGCTACAGTAGAAGCAGTAGGGGAGAAAAATTATTATAAGCCCTGACTCTAAACTCAAAAATGTTTATAATCTAGTTACAGTTATAAAACATATTAGGATTTATAAATGTATAAGCAAAATACGAAACAAAGCTGTATACCACAACTAATTAAGCTGCAAACGAGTATTAGCATCCAATAAACCAAATATATCAATATGAAATTAATCAAGGATCATTTTAAAGTCCTAAATTACCCAAATATATGCTGAAGCTACAAAAAGTTATTTTTGTACGATCTTAAACACATTAAAGCAACTGTCTAAAAGTGGCGATCTTATTTGCTACTGAATTTTCAGACATTTGAGGTGCTATGTTCAGTTTAAAATCACACATAACAAGAAAGCCATATTTCTGATGTCCATGCAGTCATGGTCATGATTCAAAGTTAAGGGTTCACAAAGCCATTTTACCATAAAATGGAAAACACTGTAAACAAACAAAAAAAACAAAAACAGAGGATTTATAAAGATATTGACAACATTTGGAAGCCCTGTCATTTGGAAGACAAATGAATTAATTCTGTTTTCATTAGTCTTCTTAAGAGAATATACTAATGATTAAAATGTGCACAAGACACCTGACCAGGCGGTGACACAGTGGATAGAGCGTCGGACTGGGATGCAGAAGACCCAGTTTCAAGACCCCGAGCTTGCCAGCTTGAGCACAGGCCCAAGGTCTCTGGCTCCAGCAAGGGGTTGCTTGGTCTGCTGAAGGCCCGCGGTCAAGGCACATGTGAGAAAGCAATCAATGAACAACTAAGGTGTTGTGACATCAATGAAAAACTAATGATTGATGCTTCTCACCTCTCTCCGTTCCTGTCTGTCTGTCCCTATCTATCCCTCTCTCTGACTCTCTCTCTGTCCCTGTAAAAAAAAAAAAAATGTGCACAAGACAAATTTATTTAATATAGAAAAGAATGTTTTTTATTTTGAATTTGGCTGCAATTTCCACCTTAATAAATAATGAGTTCACTACTGTAAGGTGGGCAAAACAAACAAACAAAAAAGAAAGAAACACTGAATGTGTGTGTGTGTGTGTGTGTGTGTGTGTGTGTGTGTATGTATGTGAGAGAGAGAAGAGGGACAGGTAGGGATAGACAGACAGGAAGGAAGAGAAATGACAAGCATTAATTCTTCGTTGTGGCACCTTAGTTGTACATTGATTGCTTTCTTATATGTGCCTGGACGGGGGGGGGGGGGGGCGGGGGGGGGCTACAGCAGACCAAGTGACCCTTTGCTCAAGCCAGCAACCTTGGGTTCAAACAAAGCATGAGCCCACGCTCAAGAGGGCGACCTCCACATCCCAGTCCAATGTTCTTTCCACTGTGCCACCACCTGGTCAAGCTGAATTAACATTCTGATAAGAAGTTGCAGAGGTAGCCTGACCTATGGTGGTGCAGTAGATAAAGTGTCGACCTAGAATGCTGAAGTTACTGGTTCAAAACCCTGGGCTTGCCTGGTCAAGGCACATAGGGAAGTTGATGCTTCCTACTCTTCCCTACTCTCTCTCTCTCTCTCTTCTGTCTAAAATGAATAAATAAATAGTTTTAAAAAAAGAAGTTGCAGAAGTAATTTAAGGTTTCAGTACAGAACTATCAAAGACAATATGCTCCTACAGTTTCTATCAAACATGAAAGTCATTTGTCCTATGAACTGTAGTATTCATTCATTACTTCCAGGTAATCAGAATCAGAAGCACATTCAAGGTACCTCAATTGATGGAAATTTATTATAAGTTAACACAAAATGATTGCCTCAGCAACTATATATTAAGGATTCTGACAACATAGCAATTAATCACTTGAGTTATCACAAAGGCATATAAAATATTATAATAAGCAAAATAAAAAATAAAACAAAATGTAAGACATATTTCAGGAAAAAAATTATCGTCTAAAATTGTAAATAGGATAAAATCACTTCTAAAATAATAAAACACTTACGTTTGGATTAAAAGTAATAGCCAACCTTTTGATAGCTATAAATGTTTTGTTTAAACCAAAGTAATATAGAAAATTTGATGATAAAATGTTAAAGCTGGATAGATTCACCTAACTTTACATTTTCTATTCATCAGACCTATATTAATATTCTATATATGTATATTTATGTATATGTACATTAAAAAGAATAAAAGGTACAAGGTATATATTATGTCACTTATTTATAATATATATTTGTGTATATGTACATAAAAGCATTAGAAATAGTGTGACAAATTAACATGTCACAATAAGAATTCAAAAAAGTTTACTGATATTGATAACATATCAAGTTATAATATATGAAGTATTTTGAATTTAATAACAAATGTCTAATATAATTCTTGGATCAAAAAACAAATATACACTCTAGTTACCAACTCTTTCTAAACAAATAAGATAAAAATCATATGTATAAAAACCTATAGTATATATTTGAGCTGAATTTGTGAGCAGACACATAACATGAAACTCATGTATTATATGAGTAAAAAAAAAGTCATGCATTTATTTTTAGAAAACGTAAAAGAGTACAAATATACCCTTTGATAGAGTAATAATAAAGGTAAAACTTAATGCTAATAAACTGAAAATGAGGGAAAAAGCCACATATAATAAATATTGAGGGTAGTTGTTTTTAAAATGGCAATAAATATACATACAGATTTTGAAAATTTAATAAAAAGAAATAAAAATAAATGAAGGCTATTAACATGAACACAGAGAAGAGTTAACTTATATTTAGGTGTTGTACAATTCTTCTTATCTTGGAAAAATTTAAACAAAATAGATTACTAAAGAATATAAACAACCACCTGACCAGGCGGTGGCGCAGTGGATAGAGCGTCGGACTGGGATGCGGAAGACCAGGTTCGAGACCCCGAGCTCACCAGCTTGAGCACGGGTCCATCTGGCTTGAGCAAAAGCTCCTCAGCTTGGACCCAACGTCATTGGCTCCAGCAAGGGGTTGCTCAGTCTGCTGAAGGCCTGCGGTCAAGGCACATTTGAGAAAGCAATCAATGAACAACTAAGGTGTCCCAACGGCAACGAAAAACTAGTGATTGATGCTTTTCACCTCTCTCTGTTTCTGTCTGTCAGTCCCTATTTATCCCTCTCTCTGACTCTCTCTCTGTCCCTGTTAAAAAAAAAAAAAAAAAGAATATAAACAACCAAAACCAACTAAAGAGCAAGGTAATACAATTCATCAATTCCCAAATGAGATATCAATAAAATATTACAATGTTATCTCACAAAATGAATCTGGTGCAGATATTTTTATCAGTGAATTATTCAAATTGAAGATTATTTTCAAATCTTAAAAGAAAATAAACTCATTTCTATGTAGATTGAACAACCAGCATAACTTAATGTGGAACAGGATTGTAAACTCCCAACCAGTCTTATTTATGGATATAGATCCACAAAAAACAGAATGCAATTATATTGATTTAAATTCTACAGAATAATAGCAACATACTATAATATGATTAAGTAGGTTTATCTTAGAAATGCAGGGGCATTCAATTTTTCAAATACATCAGAAAATTCAGAAAATTAAGTGCTGGAAAATCCTTTAATAAAGTCCAGTACTTAATACTGATAATATTTTAGCAAAGTAGAAAAGGACAACTAAATCTTTAAAGAAATGTAAAACAGTGTCTTTCAGATTATACTAATAAAGAATAGGAAAGATTGTTTTCCTTAGGTAAACACTGTCAAATAACTGATTATAATTTCAGACTGTTAGTATCAAAACTCACAGCTGAGTGACCTCAAGGTAGACAAAAAAGATTTTCCAAGCTCATTCTTTCTTTCTGAACACCACCCTCCCCTTTCTGTCTTTTTTCTTCTATAAGGAAACATTGAAAACAATTCTTGGTCAGTGTTCCCATCCCTGAACTGGTTATTCACATCATTAACTAGTTAACACACAATCTTGAAGTCAATTATATGGCCTCTGACATACAATCTTTTGTAGGTGGTAGTGGGGTAAATGACATTTAAAATCATTACAAAGTCCTTTTTCTTCAGGGTAGCATTGTCTAAGGGGAATAGAGGCAAAATAATGGATCTGAACATTGAAATGAGAGATTTTGTGTTTATCTTATTGTCTGGTAGTAGGTAGTATTACTCTTAATAGTAAGGACAGAATCAAAGTGTAGATTTTAAAACAATTTTATTTGAGGTATCCTCTAACATATTTAACACAGAAAACTTTCCCCCAATGATTAATAAAAGTCTCCAAATATACTCTGGGCTAGGCTCCCCTCTGTGGGCCCTGCCGCCCCTATGAAGCTAAGCAGAAGGTGCTTTTCAACATAAAAAAGTGTGAGATATGGAAGGTGGTTAATTTGGTTTGAAAAGTTCATCATCAAGCAGAATTAAACAAGTGCCTTAGTGTTTGAATTATTAAAATATTAATGCTCTATATCAAAATGTACATGTAGAATATAAAGTGCCACCTTTTATGAATTTGCCTTGGAAATACCTTTTTTATTCAATGAGTGATAGCTGGGATTGGTGTTGCACACAACACACTTGGGAAAATACTTGTCCGACTTGTTTACAAATGTAAAAAACCAGGTTTTATATATTTTGATAACCACTGTAATTTTACAATATACTAGGTTATTTGCTGGAATTTAATATGCATAAAAAAGAATGATATTAAGAAAAAAAATTAATATAATTTAATTCTTTCCTCCTTTCTTTTATGTTCTTTATATTACAAATGTTCCTCCTCCTTTTATTCTTCCCTCCCCTCCTTCTCTCCTTTCCTCTCTCCTCTCCTTCCTTTTTTGCATAAACCTCTTTTCCTGATTCTGACTATTGAAACTGGCGGAGATAAGCTGGAGGACAGAGTGGCAGGCTCTTCTCTGGTGTTCTCTGGTGCCTCCCGGGGAATAGTCAATGCTCCCTCATGAATTTACAGCTTATGAGCTCAGGAAAGTGATTACAAAACAGGGTTTGGGTTTATTAATGATTTAACTTGCAAATTGCCTCTTTGCCTCCCTGGGATTCAGCGAAGGTATTAGAAGAAGAGTTGGACAATTTCCTCTCTTTATTCTTCTCAAGTTCTGACATTTCATTATATGAGTCTGATTTTTTTAAAGAAAACTGAGAAACAAAATATCACTGAAATGATTTAAATTCTTTTTAATTTTTAATTCACATTATTTGTTCATATTCTCTCTTTTTTTTAAGTGAGAGGAAGGGAGATAGAGAGACAGATTCTCATATGTGCCCTCACCTGCATCCACCTGGCAACCCCTGTCTGGAGCCAATGCTTGAATTAACCAAACTATCCTCAGCACCTGAGGCTGATGCTCAAACCAATTGAGCCACTGGCTGCGAAAAGGGAAGAGAAAAGTGGGGGCATGAAGGAAAGAGAAGCAGATGCTTACTTCACCTGTGTGCCCTGACCAGGAATTGAAACCAGAACATCCACACACCAGCCGATGCTCCATCCACTGAGCCAAATGGCCAGGGCCATTTCCCTAACAACTAGTGACAAACATTCTTTTATGCAATTATTGCTAATTAGTATATATTCTTGGGAGAAATGTTTATCCCAGTCTTTTGTCCATACTTAAATTGTGTTGCTTTTCTGTTGTTGTTATTTAGTTGTAGATATTCTTTATATATTCTGAATATTAAACTGTTAGCAGATATATAATTGGCAAATACTGCTCCTCTTCTCTAGGTTTTCTTTTATGTGTCCATCTTGAGTCCCCTGTAACTTTGTTGATTTTATTTATTATCTCTCATAGTTTTATGATCCATTCTTTTGAATTTTCTATAAATTTAAAATGTCAGCAGTGAATAAAGATAGTTTCATTTCTTCCTTTTTAATTTGATGCCTTTTATTTATTTTTCTTCTATAATTGTTATGTCTAGAACATACAGTACAATGCTGAATAGCACTGGGAAAGCAGAAATCCTTGTCTTGTTCCTAAAAACACAATTTTCATTTTCCACCACTCAGTATGATATGTGGGTTTTTTCATAAATGCCCTTTATCTTGTTGAGAAGTCTCTCTTCCATTTCTCATTTTCTGATGTTTTTATGATAAAAGAGCATTAAATTTTGTCAAGTGTCTTTTCTGGGTCAATTAAAATGACTGTGTATGTATTTCTCCCGTTTTCTGTTAATTGATGGACTATATTGCTTTTCTTGTGTTGAATTATCTTGGCATTCCTGGGGTAAATCCCATTGGTAACAATGTGTAATCCTTTCAATACCTTGTTGCATTCAGTTTTGTTGACAATGTTTGCTTCTTTATGTATAAGGAATATAAGATTGGAATTTTCATGTCTTGTCTGGCTTTGGTATTGAAATATGCTGGCTTCATAGGGTAAGTTGGGGAATGTCACTGCATTTCATAAGTTTTGGTATGTTGTGTTTTAATTTTTATTTGTCTCTTTGTTTGTTTTTGTTTTGGAGAGAGAGGCGACAGGGAAAGGAAACATTAATTTGCTGTCCACTCAGTTATGCATTCTTTGGTTGCTTCTTATGTGTGCCCTAACCGGGGATCAAACTGGCAACCTTGTTGTTTCAGGCTGACACTCTTTACTGACTGAGCTAACCGGTCAGGACCTTTTTGTTTTATTTCAAAGATTATTGTATTTGAGCTCATTTCCACTGTCTCTTTGAAATACCAAGCACATTTACAGAGCTTCAGAGACTGTCCATAACAGTATCTTCTACAGACAGAGGAAACTTCCTTTTTTCCCCTTAGTGATTCGCAAGCTTAAAATTATTTAACAATAAATCTCATAGTACACCCTAGACTTTCTTCTTAAACTCATCGGTTGTTTAAGATAATGGTGTTTCAATTTCTCTGTGAATTGTCCAGATTCTCTTCTGTTATTGATTTCTAGCTTCATTTTATTTTTGTTGAAAATAACTTTGTCGTATTTCTTTCTTTTAAAATTCATAGGACTTTTCTGTGATCTAACACATGACTTTGGAAACTGTCACATGTGTAACTGACAAGAAGTTCTGCTCTTGTTGTGGGAAGCATTATGTATATGTAAAGTCTACTAGTTTGTAGTGTTGGTCAGCTCTTTATTTCCTTATTGATCTTCTATTAAAATGTTCTATCTATTATTGAAAATGATATATTGATGTCTCCAACTATTATTGTAGATCTTTATATTTCTTCCTGTAATTCTGTCACTTTTTTTCTGTTACATATTTTGGGGTTTGAAATTTGGTGCACATGGCTTTATATATACTTTATATACATAGGTGCTTTAGAATGTCCCAAGAAATATCCTCCAGCTCTTTCTCCCAAGCCATGGTTATTACATGTCTCAACCATAAACTTTTTCCCCAGGTATCTGTGGGGTGCTAGTTCATCTTGCAGCGTTTTCAATTATGCTCACCAATTTTCTAACCTGAGTTATGATTTAGGCAAACCAGTTATAATTACTTAGAGTCCATCAAGTAGTCCAAACAGAATAGAAAAGACAAACCCAATAATTTGCAAATAAGGTCTGCTCTCCCCACTCTGGTTCCTGCAACCACAGTCCCTCACGGGTTGCTCTGGTTAAGTACTGCCATGCCTCTTGGAATGGAGTAAGGCAAGAACAAATGCATATGACAACAGAAGAAAACTTATTTTCAGGTTTTCTTTTCTTTCTTTCTTTCTTTCTTTCTTTCTTTCTTTCTTTCTTTGTGAGAAACAGGGACAGACAAAGACAGACAGGAAGGGAGAGAGATGAGAAGCATCAATTCTTTGTTGCGGCACCTTAGTTGTTCATTGATTGGGGGGCTCCAGCCAATACAGTGACCCCGTGCTCAAGACAGGGACCTTGGGCTTCAATCCAGTGATCTAGGGCCCAAGCCAGCGACCTCGGGGTTATGTACCTGGGTCCTCGGCATCCCAAGCCAACACTCCATCTGCTGCGCCACTGCCCAGTCAGATTATTTTTAGGCTTTCTTGATTCAGCATTCACTTGGTTATTATAAACCTTTGACCAGTTTTGAGAATTTCAACACAGTTGTTGTAGACATTTTCTGCCTTTTCTTTTCTTTTTCTTTTATGTGTCTGAACTTGCA
This sequence comes from Rhynchonycteris naso, assembly GCA_037038555.1. Lineage (NCBI taxonomy): Eukaryota > Metazoa > Chordata > Mammalia > Chiroptera > Emballonuridae > Rhynchonycteris > Rhynchonycteris naso. The sequence continues at coordinate 183,800,150 of CM072998.1, forward strand.
GAAACCTGCTCAACCATTATATTAATGCCACTGCTGTGGAATCTGTGCTTTACATATGCAGTAGTGACTGCTGCCAACTAAAGTTTGAGAAATATCAAATACTAGATATGAGCCTTAGTTTAAAAACAGAAAAGGAGGGCTTGCGGCTCTCTCATTCATAAAGAGTGTGATCTTGAAGGAATTACTTAATCACTTTAACTTAATTGTTTAGTGCATGTAATCTATGATGTTATTTATAGATCTTATATAGAAAAAAATACAAATATAAAGTACCTGAAAATAAAAGTATTCAATAAATATATTTCCCCCTTTGAACTCTTTTCTGTGTTCTAATACTATCAGCATTCACTTACAATGCTTCTCTGACCTTCTCTGGAGAGGTCACATAGACCAATGTCTGAATAAGTTCATAACTTTTGCTTGAGAAGCAATTGGAAATAATTTTAACAGAAGTCTCATCTTAATTTTAGAACATTGACTTCCAAATTCCTTATTTCTTATTTTAAAAATATATATCTTTGAGCTACTGACTTTATTTTAGTTTTCTGTGGTTTTATTTTTTTCTGTCAGCTATAAAATAGATGTTATTAAATGTATAGCACATGATTTGGGAAAATTTTACAAAGAGGTAAATCTGCTTATTAGGATACATAGTACAAAATATACTTAGAATATTCTTAAAAGTAAATGGATGAAATAATGCATGAATGATACTGAAACCTAATGATACATGAAAAGAAATAGTTTATGAAGATAATTCCCAGCTGCTCCTACTTAGTAAATACCCACACAAAAAAGGAAAGAAATGGAGATGATAAATAGTACAGAACTATTAACTTCCACTTTATAAATATGTGGAATAGTTATTTTAAGCAGCAGAAAAAAAAGTCAGTACAGATTATATATATATGCTGATGTCTTGTGATGTTCACAAGACATCAGCACATTTTCTGTGAAATGAAAATAAAGATATTTCATCAAATGTGTACAAGGTTTATTATAAATCACCCTCCCTATGTTGAAAGTCATTGCCCCATGAAAGAAAATAAATGATGATAACCCATTTAAGATCAATCTTAAGAAAAATGTTTAAGAAAACTACATAATTCCTCTTATATAGTACAAATTCAGCACATTATGATTATGACAATACTGTGGTAATTTTTATAAGATTTCCCAATGGTTAAATTTCCCATTTGGTCTTCATTAATGAATCAGTAAACAAGTGTTGGTGAGGATGTGTAGAAAAGGGAACCCTTGTGCACTGTTGGAGAACTTGCAGACTGGTGCAGCCACTGTGGAAACCAGTATGGAGTTCCCTTAAAAAATTATAAATGGGGCTGTCTTTTGATATAGTGATCCCACTTCTGGTTATATATCCAAAGAAACCTGAAACACACACACACACACACACACACACACACACACTCCTATGTTCAATGCAGCATTATTTACAGTAGCCAATATCTGGAAACAGCCAAGTATCCATCAGTAGATGAATGGATAAAAAAAAACCTGTGGTATATTTACACAATGGAATACTACTTGGCCATAAAAAAAATCTTATCTTATGGGATAGCATAAAGATTATTAAGTTATTAAAATAAGCCAGTTAGAGAAAGACAAATACCATATGATCTCACTTGTATGTGGAATCTAATAAACTGAGAAACAAAATAGAAATAGAGGCATGGATGCATGGAACAGACTAATAGCTGTCAGAAGGGAGGGATTTGAGGGCTGGATGAAAGCTAGTGAGAAGATTTTTTTAAACAAAAAATCATATATATATATATATATATATATATATATATATATATATATATATATTCACCTAGACATGGACAACAGCATGGTGAAAGCCTTTAGGACAGGGTGGGGGGAGGTAGAGAGGTGGGTGGAGATGAAGGTGACTTTGCTGTGGACAGTGGGGTTCATGATACAGTGTACAATTATGTTTTGTTGAATTTTACACTTGAAACCTGTTTGGTTTTGTGGACCAATGTCACCACCCTAATAAATTCAATAAAAATAGCATGAGCATCAAGATACAATAATGAGAAAAGGAATATAAAGATTTTATGTGCAGATGGTGCCTTGCTATTTATCAGTGAGCCATAAACAATTATACTGGAAATATTGAGATTAATAGGCCCATTTAGTAAAAGAACTAATTGTGAGAGGCATTGGGATAAATCTGAGCTATTTTCCATTTCAAAACTTTTCTCTAAGGGCAAGTGCATTTCCTACAGTTCTAACCAACCACCAATGGCAGAATTATTTTTTCTATACTTTTAGGATGTTCCATTTATGGGAATCTTATTATTCTGGAATTGTTATATACAGAAAAACCTGGAAGATGGCACTAAGGGGTGCCAATTACTTGCAACATTTTCAGCAGTTCAGTTTCGTGCATGCTTCTGAGTCCTCTTCCCTCTGTATACTTCAGGGACTAATACAACAAGCACTATTTAGTAGTGGTTTCAAATTAATGAATATTCAGCAGCTAAGTACATTTGAAAGAGTTTGGATTTTTACTATGCTGATAACTGGAGGATTTGATACAGCTTCTTTAAGTCAACATTCAGTAAACAAAGCCAGGTAAAGAAGTTTCATGGCTAGGAGATTCACATGAGACTGCAAAGTAAAGTCGAGTAACAGAGAAACAGAAGTCTGATTTCAGAAAACACAGATTTAAGTATCAGGTCCTTCACTAGTTGTGTGATTTTGCACAAGGCAATCATTGCCTTTGCCTCTTTTCTATGGAATGGGATTTGAGATCCTGTAGTCAAATGGGGCCATATATACAGTACACTTTATAAATAACAAAATATAAAAAAATAATATGTTAACTCTGTTTTTTTCCTGAAAATTGAGCAATTATTCTCAGCTCACTCAGAAGCAAGTTTTAAGCATCTCTCTAGCAAACACTGTAGCCTGGACTGTAAATTTCAGGAGCAAGAGCCACAGTGTTAGAAGCCAAAACAGTCTGAGAATCCTGCTGAAAGAAACGCATTTGCAAGTTGCATTTATTTGACTATGTGTCAAAAAGTTGTGTTATTTTTTAAAAACCCATAGAGAAAAAAGCAAAAAACTTTTATTTTTTTATATTGAATGCTTTAATTTCCTCCTTTTATAAAGTACAATGCAATATTACAGTTGGAGCAACATAGAATGATGGAAGAAAACTAAGCCAACTGTCACCCTTTGTCACATAGGTTATTTATTTAAATGACAAACAGATTAAACTCTTTTGATTAGCTACAGCTAGACACTAACAACTAACAGCATACAAAACAAAACAAAAAGTGCTAGAATTCTATTGATAATAAGCATATTAGATTTTGGCCATCTATTAATCTAAACAGCAAAATTTTTCTTGGATCTGTCCTTGAAAAAAAAACTGAATTAAATAGGAATACATTTTCTAAAATATTCAAAAATAAAAATAAATAAATATTTACTTTATTGGTAGTCCAGTCTATTGTCAAGAAATAAACTCATATAGTACCCTCCCTAATTGTGTAAACAATAAATCTTTTCTTTGTCTTTATTTCATTCTGATATTTCTGTAAAATTTATTATTAGTAAAACACAATTTATAAAGTAAGTACAAAAACAGTCCCAGATTTTTGTTATTATTAGATTCAAATACATGCTATAAATCTGTCAAATCCTGTTACAAGCTTCTGAAATGTCTAGTTTTAGTTTCTCTTCTAATATCCTCACTGATAATAACAAACAGTTTAGGGACAATTACCCTAAGCTACCAGACTTGAGTAGCTGACTTTTTTTTCTTTAAAGGGCCAGATAGTAAATATTTCAGACTTTGTGTCCAACATGGTCTCTGTTATGATTTCTAAACATGGCTGTGGTAACGAGGAAGTCATCAATAAATGGCCATGATTGTATGTTGCAATGATACTTTATTTATCAAAACAAGTAGTGATCTGGTTTTGGTCCATGGGTTGTTGTTAGCCGATATCTTCTCTAAACTATGATATTGTGGTGTCTGTCAATCTCTTACAGAAGAAAAAAAAATCTGATATGTTGACATAATAGAAAATATTAGAAAATCTTGAAACATTGATATAACAGATTCCAAAGGTAGGTGGAGACTTCTATCAAGATTAATGAAATGGCACATGTGTGTGTGTGTCTCAAGCCAATTGCCACGGCCACCACCAGAGCCGCCTGGCCCATGCAGGTTCACATTAGATTCGTACAGTCAGTAATGAAACAATGGAGCCAAGAACTGGTGAGCCATTAGCTTTAATCCTAGCTTGCACCCGGCGGGCAAGTAAAAACACACACTGGGCTCCAAAACCCACTCATTCAGTGCTCACAAAGCTACTGACTTATCCGAGTTTCCTAGAATCAAAGGCTTCTAGCTCATCAGACTTATTCAGCTGTGTTTCCCATCTCCTTCTCTCTGCACAAACTCTGCACAAACTGGCTTCTTCTTCAGCACTCCGCCATCTTGGCTGCTTCTCCTCTCCTCCACATGGCCTTAATCTGCTCTCCTCTCTAATGTTAACCTCAGGAATTGAGAGAGAGAGCAAGCTCCCGGTCTGTCCCACTTTATAGTGTAGAAATCCAAACCTTTAATCCAATCTACAAACAAGAAAGTCCTGATACGAAGTCATCCATCTGAGGCATAATGGGATTCCTCAGGAGTGCACCATCCCACATCATTCAATCAGTCAAGGGTATGGGGAAAAGCTTACTCTTAAAACTAAGCCTTAGGCTATAATGACCCAGCCTGCTTACAGCCTGTCCCCCACACCCAATAATATAATTATGCCCATCTCAAGCGTAAGTACAACTAATATCACCTGGGTGATGGGCTTCCATGTGGGCAGTGCCATCTTTAATAAAGTGAGCATAATATATTTTATCTGTCCAACAGTGTGTGTGAGAGTGTGTGTGTGTGTGTGTGTGTCTCCCTTTTCTCTACTAGTTTCACAAGTTGTAGGTACTTCAGTCTTTCCAGACTATAATCTATTTTCCACTTAGTGAGACTTCTGAGGTTGTTTAGTTTTCCACTTTCTCTGTTTCCAAGAAATGAAACTGTTGCAATTAGAAGGGTTATTTCATTTGTTTTCTCTCATGGATCACTTAAAAACCAATAATAAAGCCTGATCAGGCGATTTTACAGTGGATAGAGTGTTGAAATGGGATGTGAAAGACCCAGGTTTGAGACCCCGAGGTCACCAGCTTGAGCACGGGCTCATCTGGTTTGAGCAAAGCTCACCTGCTTGGACCCAAGGTCGCTGGCTCGAGCAAGGGGTTGCTCAGTCTGCTGAAGGTCCACGGTCAAGGCACATATGAGAAAGCAATCAATGCACAACTAAGGTGTCACAATAAAAAACTGATGATTGATGCTTCTCATCTCTCTCCGTTCCTGTCTGTCTATTCCTATCTATCCCTTTCTCTGACTCTCTCTTTCTGTCTCTGTTAAAAATAATAAAAATAAAATAAAACCAATAATAAGAGAGGAAAAGCTCAGTGAAAATAAAAATAATTCAATTAAAAAATATATAAAGCATCTGAATGGATATTTATTGGAAAAAATTACAAATGACCATTAAGCATATGAAAACAATATTTTTAGTCTTTAAGAAAATGCAAATCAAAACACAAAGAGATATCATATACCACTCACTAGGATGGCAATGATAATAATAATAATAGTAATAATAAAAGAGAGGCGATTATAACTATTGGAGAGGACATGAAGACATTTTTACCTCGTATACACTATTGATGGGCACATAAAATGATACAGCTGCTTAAGGAAACAGTTTGACTCTTTCTCAAAAAGTTAAACAAATTCATCGCATGATTCAACAATTTCACTCCTAGGTTTATGACCTAGATAGCCTTAACATTTCTCTTAACAACACTAAACTTTAAGCAGTTTCTCCTGACTATGGACCACTGAACTCCCTTTGCTAAAAGACTCTGCCTTAAAAAATCTTGAAATTATACATTCTTTTCTATGTCATTTTGAGATGAAAAGCTTTTACCAACCCCTTGCCAGTTTTGGAACCCATGAATGTCTTTATCAAAATTCTGAAGCCATTCTTTAAAATGTAATCATCTAAGGAGATAGCACCCCATATCCTAGTCTCTGTGGGAAATTAGGAGCTGTACTTTCACAAGAGACAATTCTCAAACACAGATGGCCAATCACACTTACCAATGTCCCCCGGTACTCTTCCATTAGCTCACTCCCACATTTGCAAATCCTATTGTTTTTGGTTTCAGCAGAATTGAGTGGAATCTCTTTCCCCTTTTGCATTAGTGTTGAATAAAGACTTCTTTGCTTGTTTCACTCCATCAAGTGTAATTTTTCTTTAATATATATATCTAAGAGAAATAGAAATATACATTCATATAAAAACCTACACATATTTATAGCAGCTTTATAATTACCAAAAAGTTGAAACAATTAAAATGTCCACTATCTGATGATTAAAAAAATTTAATGTGATATACTTATATAATGGAATTGTATTTGCCAAATAAAAAGAAGAATTAGGCCCTGGCTTATAGTACTCCAGCCTGCTGGGAACTACCAGTCTTGCATGGAAGAAACCTACTCAAGACACAAACTTATGTCAAGAGGGAGAGGAGAAGGCCTGCCAAGGGAGGCAAAGAAGACCTGAATTTCCTTCTCCCTTAGCTTTTACTGATCAGAAACAGGACAGAGTTAACAGGATTACAAGGGAGAGAGGCCAGGCTGATAAGGAGAAAGAATGACTAATGGCCATTTTGCTGACATGGAAAAAGGGATAATTTGGGTCACTGCATTCTTTTTCTTTTGCTAATTAACAAGCACAAAGGAAGGGGCAATCTAGAACCTCTAGGTCAGTTTTCTAAAGTCCACTCATATGTTCACATCCATTCCTTTGTGTCTGCACAAAGGTCACTCATTCACTCAGTTTCTTGGTGTTTGCATCCAAGAGACATTCATTCAGGGCTTTAAACTAAAGTTCCCCAATCCAAGTCATAGAGAGTTCAAGGTTAGAATGGTGATTTCCTACTTAGGCTGGATTGCTCAGTGGATAGAGCATCATCTCAGCATGCCAAAGATGTAGATTCAATCTCTGGTCAGGACACATACAAGAAGCAATCAATGAATATACAACTAAATGGAACAACTAAATGAAATAAGTTGATGCTTCTCTATCCCTTTCTCTTTCTCCCTTATTTCTCTCAAATCAATTTTTTTAAAAGAAGAGCTAAATGTGCAACAACATGGCTGATTCCAAAAACTTGCTTAGTGAAAGAAACCAGTTTAAAAGTTCAGAAATTGTATGATATCAGTGAAGTATACAAAATAGGCAAAATATTCAGAGTAGAGTAAAAAAAGGTAGATTTGTTTAGATTGCTGAGAAGCAAAGGGTAAGTGATAAGCTCATAGACATAAGATTTTTTTTTACTGGGGATGAAAATATTTCAGAATTGGATTATTCTGGTTCCACTGACTCCATTTTAAAGAACATCATTAATGAGACTAAAACATTCACTGGGTGCTGAATCACTCCCTATAGAACTTTCCCTCACTTCTCTTTCCTGAGAGCTGATGTACTTTGTTCTTGCTGTCCAGCTCTACAATGACCTGGTGTTTCCACACCTCAGCTTCCGATTCTTTCCTGAGTCCTCCTTTTTCTGACCATTTGTTTGAAAACTTAATTTTCTGCAAATCTCTGAGCACCCTGTAAAAAGGTACCCACAGAAGTGACAGTGTAAGATGACCCAATGTCTAGTTATAGACCCTGAGAGGTTTCACTCATTCTGTTAATTAATGTTGAATGATAAGTCAAAGAAAACTAGATAAATTTTGGTGAATAGGAGTGTATTTTCCCCATGAAACAAAACACTTAGTTTGTAACAAAACTCTACTGAATGTATATTGAATATTGAGAATTTTTTGTCTTTCATTAATAATCTAGTTCTAAAAAATAATACGTTTAAGCTCTAAGTTCAGAAATCTGCACAGTTGCTAACGGGTCTCCTCTAGCATCTTTGTGTCTTGCCAAGGGTACTGTGACATCATGGTCTTTGGTGACCCACATGAATCATGTAGATCTGGCCCCTTCAGGGCAACCCTGGGTGCCCTTGCCCTTGGAAAACCCGAAAACTTCATTAGCAGCATCTCAACCAAAAAACTACATGTCATCTGGACCTAATATCTGGGTTATCAATAGATTTTACTCTACCTCATAGCCTAGACATTTGCCGACATTTGCATTACTGATACTAAGATTTTTTTAAACAAGACTGATCACAGCCTTCCAAAATTTTTGTCTTTGGCGAGCTTGAGGTGCTTAAACCCTAGCCCCTGAAAACTACCTTTTAATTACACAGACTGATGTGGTTGTTCCTAAAACTGATAAAAACATACACTTTTTAACAACTCAATGCAAGTTTATTCTCACCCATCTGTGCGCACATACAATATTATGATGTGATGATAATGGGCTCCTGTCTCCTTTCTCTCTAAGGACCACATATTCACGATTCACCTGTGTTTGATGAAAATCATTCACTGCCTTAAAGATATATTACAGCAGCAAATATACTCTAAGTTTTGAGAATTGTCTAGATATAGTTGTACATTTTTCCCTAAAAAAGACACATATTTTCCCACTATTATCTATGATACAGCAGAGTCCATGCAGTTTTGGAGCAGAACATGGCTCACACCACCATTACTTTGATGCATTTTCTAAGGCACCTTGCCATATAGTTGAAATATATTTAAAAAATAGTGGCTATATCATAAATCATGTTTGACTTTAATCACCTAACCCACTGAAATTTATATAAGAAAATACATTTCAATCTTAACAACTTCTTTCCAAAGATGTGGACGAGTTTTCATATGCTTTATATTAAATCCTCATAATCAATAGAGTATAATATTAGTACAAGTTTTACTCATCCAAAATACATTTTGTAATGTCTGATACAAGAAACAATAATATTAGCTGTGACATTTCCAATTCATATACACTATCCATTCAGGCACAGGCTAATGTAATATATACATAAGGGGTGTGTTTGATCCTTAAGGAAGGAGGGCATTGTAATATGTCCCAGCCTTGAGAAACTAATTAGTTTTTCTCTGATTGTTCCAGATAAATTGAAAGCAACTATTATCTCACAATTTGGCAAATAGTATATTAGTAAGATGTGTTTCCGTGTACTCTCTCTTGCTGAAGAAGTAAAATACTTTTATATATTAGCTGTCTTCACTTTTCTCCTTTTATATACAGGGTGGGGGAGTAATAGGTTTATAGTTGCTTGTATAGAAAATAATATAATAATTAAAAAATAATAATACAAGAATAAACTGTGTTTTGTGTACTCATGACTGTAAACATACTTTTTGTCCCACCCTGTATTTGCTAGCTGTAAAGTCAATCATTATTTTTCTATTATATTGTGGTTACTGCAGGATTTGGTAAAAGGCTCAAGTTCTGGTACCCATCTATGGCTCGGGGTTGGGGATATGCTTCAATTTCTTGAAATTGTAACATTATACATACAAAACATAAGGGCTGATTAATTACTATGACATGTAGCTCACCATCCACATTACACATTTTTCTGGTGTCAATCAACTTTCTCTAACCAGTGACCTGAATCACTACAGAAGTTATAATCTTCCTACTATAAAAACAGTTATGAATAGTCTTTAAAGGACAGCTGGCTCCCAAAATAAACATGGCTTCTGTAACTAATCTCAAAGAGATTGGCTTGAAACATGCCAATTAGGGGCAATATGTCCCTGCATCACCCTCATTTATGTGATGTGTGTCATAGGTATCTTTGTATCTCCTACATATGTTCCTGCTCATGGGTTTTCAAGCATGGGCTAATGCCAACAAAACAACCATTGCTGTCAGTGTTCCTGAAGCACCAAGTTATATCTGTTCTTAGTTTGTAGCTTATAGAATCCTAAGAACAATCACTCCAGATTTTCTTCCTGGCAGCATGTTGGTCAAATAAGTTTGTAAATATGATATATATGTTTACTTGCTTATAGTTTGCATTGGGTGTGGGGGACAGGCTGTAAGCAGGCAGGATCATTATAGCCCAGGGATGCCTACACTTTTTCAGTTTGCGAGCTACTTATAAGATGACCAAGTCAAAATGATCTACCCACAATAAAAATTCAAAACATAAATTTATTTCTTCTATATTATCATTATTTAAGTTTACTGTTATTACTATTTAATATTGTGTATTCTTCTTTTACCTTTCTCCTTCTCAGCTCTCTTTTTGGAGGAAAGTAATGTCATAGTTTTTATGAACAGTCCGAAAAGGCCGCTCCACATTTCCTTTCTTTGGAATAGCAATGGTACACAGACAGATGAGGCAAACGTACTTAGAATATGACATAGTGAAAAAAATCCCCTCTCATTCTGTATGAAAGTGTTAGGTTTTAGGCTTCTTGCTCGGACCAACTATGGCACTCATTTTTATACCCTTTGTTGTATTTAGTTTCAATAAATTGAAGGCTAACTACACAGCAAAGTAACTGAACAAGTTAGTGCGGTTTAACGCGCATGCATAGGGTGTCCAAAGTTCAGACATCAGATTGGCTACCCTGTATGCCAATCAAAAGAAAAATATCTTTTTTAATGTCATGCGATCTATCCACACTTCCTTCACGATCGACCAGTAGATCGCGATCGATGTATTGAGCACCCCTGTTATAGCCTAAAACTTAGTTTTAAGACTAAGCCTTTCCCACCCTAAGTAACTTTGTATCAGAGACTTCCTTGTTTGAATATTGGATTAAAGATTTTGATTTCTACACTATAAAATGGGGCAGACCGGGAGCTTGCTCTCTCTCAGTTCTTGAGATTAGCATTAGAGAGGAGAGCAGAGAAAGGTCACGTGGAGGAGAGGGGAAGCAGCCAAGATGGCGGAATGCTGAAGGAAAAGCCAGTTTGTGCAGAGACAAAGAGATGGGGAACAGAGGTGAATAAGTCTGGTGAGTTAGAAACCTTTGACTCTAGGAAACTCAGATAAGTCAGTGCCTGTGGAAGACCTGAATGGAAAAGAAAGTATTTTCCCACTGTGTGTATTTCTTGCCTGCTGGGTGCAAGCTAGGATTAAAGCTAATGGCCCACCAGTTCTTGGCTCCATTGTTTCATTACCATCTGTCCAAATCAAATGTGAACCTCCATGGGCCAGGTGGCTGTGATGGTGGCCATGCCTACTGGCTTTACAAGGTCTCTTTCTAAATCAATAAAGTATATGGAACACTGTTTTTAATGAGACTTTCAAATAAAACTAATCTCAAAAACTTAGCCATTGTAGCTAGTGTTTCTGAGGGAAAAGAGGAACTCCAGTGAGTTTTAGAATCCCTCTCCCAATTCTTCCCAGGCAAATGATAAGGCTGTATCAGTAACGGTTATTGTAAAAGACTCACTTGCTGAAATTGTCATGGGATGCCTGGTGTGGATAATATATAATAAGCAGGATCAGGATTCACAGTATCTTCCCAGGGTTTGGGCACAGAAAGACAGATGGCTTTCTGGCCTCATAAGCATTTTTTCAATGCTAAGTGTTCTAGGTAACTTGATGATTATAAACCTTGGAAGAAAATAATACTAAATCTTCCTCTTTGCTGTTTACCCATTCTGAACAGGTGTATCCAGAAATAAAATGGACACATGTCTCCTGAACCTTCCTTGTCAATCATGAGGGTGTGCCTTGGGTTATTAGATTTTTGTGACTGTACACTAGATTCCACAGGAAAGAGTGGCTCTAAGGGTCCTTTTTCTATGATCTTTATTCACTTCAAATAAAGGCAGGTGTGCTTATTATTAACATCTTAACCAATAAATCAGCACATTATCTACCATTTACCCAGAACCAATTTTAAGTTCCCAGATAAGAATTGTGGATGATATTTCAAGTTCTAACAACTTCCCAAAGCTATGCTTACAAGTCATAGACAGATTCTCCTATCTAGAGGCTTCCCTAGTAGCAGTCCTGGACAAGCCTTAAAACATAATTTCTTTAGATCCCATAGTGAAGGAGGAGCTTGTGAATCTTGTTCATATTTCAAGGTACCTAGGAAACATACATGGGGCTGAGATGAGCCTTCAAAGTCACCAAGTGTGCAGAGTCACAAGCAAATGTAAAGTTAAGAACTCTCCCAACTGCCCTTGTGATGAGCACTGTCCTCAGCCTCCCAGGGCTCCTTAAATGAGACTCCAGCAGAGCTTAGCAAAACCCCACTCTTTTGGCTTTAAATTGACCATTCCAGATTTACTATGAGAACGTCAAATAATTCTACCAATGAACCCTAATAAAGGCATATGCTCCATCCTGCAACTGTTCTGTCTGCCTGCATTCTGCTTTGACCTCCCCACCTGGCCCCAGGAAGCATGCCAGGGACCTCCTCCAGGCCCTGTGAGTAATGGATTTCTCTGTTTCAATTTCTTTGTGATATTTTTTTATTGAAGGTTGATTCACTATCTGAAACCCCAGGGTCTACTTAACAATGTTCATTTAATATAAGGTAGTCACCATACCAACTGTGAGGACTTGTGCTACATATTCAGGATTCTTGGGGTCTGGAAAAATATGTCAAACTTGAGGAACTGAAGTATTATTGAAGAGATACAGTCACATATTGTTTAATGAAGAGAAACTGACATGAGAAATAAAGAACCACTTCAAGGGATGAGTCTCACAGATCAAATAAAAATTGTAAAGTATAGATAGGGAACTAAAGCAGAAGAAGGGAGGAGGTGGCTTACGAGTGCTCCTTGGTGATGTTGGGAGCGGCCGTCCAAGATTCCATAGTGCTGCCTCTGAACTCAGTCACTTGAGCATCACTGACAGAAGCCTGGTACAGAGCTGCAGCCCCAACCTTGAAAGGTCTAGGACCTGGCAGGAGTCGCATCAACCACACAGAGCCCAAAGTGTAGAAAAGTCAATTTATTTAAAACAACTGGGTGCAGGTAGACTGAGTTCAATAAAGGAGTCAGCCCCTGATCATGAGTGAAATGGGTTAGTTTTATACTTTGCTGTCTCCTTCTGGCAGTTTTTGTTGATGCTGGTTACCAGGCATCTGGCCTGGGCTTGAGGTATTCTTCTGTTTAAGTTCCTGCCTTCATTGGTAATGGGCTCTCTCTGCAGTCTTGCCTCTTGCCTCCATTGGCAATGGGCTCCTATTTGATCAACTCACAGGTTAAGTATAGTTCATCACATACTGACTGCAGAAGGGTTGGGAGGGGGCAGTTTTGAGCCCTGAGGATACATTTTGCCCTAATAAATCTCACCCAGAAGGTACTCTTTTAAATCTTTTACTCGCTGCATATCCTGGCTGGACACAACCTCAGAGAAGATGCAATGCATATTACAGTCGATTGGAACAAGCCCTAGAGACACTCGGTATCCTAGCTGCTTTGTTCTTTAGCGCACTTGAAGAACATGTTTTATATTTATAGTCTTTATAAAGCAAAACTTTAGCTTCTAGTTAAAGAGGAGAATCCAACTCTTGTTAAAGAGATATAAAAAGCAGAAACATGGGAGAAGCATGAAGTAAATAACACATTTCCCACTGGCAACTAACAAGAGGACATAATGTAGAGGTTATGATTTAGGAGATGTGAAAAGACATAGGTCCATTTTGACCCAGAAGTAGTTCAAATAAAGGCTAGAAAAGTAGAAACTTACAGATATCTGCAGTTATTGCAAAAAAGAAAGCTGAAATCAATGAAACTAACATCAGAGAATTTTGCAATATTGTTTATTATAATTGATAAATGGTTGTGCCAGAACTGATACCGTTTTCAACCCTTATCCTGGATTTAGAAGTCATGTAAAATTTTTCAAGTTGTGAATACATATGGACAACAGACTCCACCTGAAGAAATTCAAGGTCAAACCAAGATGCAAGCTTTGAGACTATGGTAATCAGACTGTAGAAGAACAAACAAAATACGGAGGCTCACTTGAGATTGCAGAGAGGTGGTCCAGTACCAAAAGACATTTTTCTGAGAATTAAAAACAAAACAAAACAAAAAACTTGAGGATAAGATTTTTGAATTGGAAGGCATATCTCCTGAGTGTTTTCAACCTCTAGACTTTTCTGGCAGAAGAAGAAAAGTTCAGCCACCTCAGCAGAACTATTCGCTGGCTGAACTTGATGGGAATTTTAGAGATCTCCAAACAAGCCCTGCTTTAAAAATCAAGATAAGTTGAATCCATGACAATACACCTTCTCTCATAAAAAAATTCCTCTCATCCTTGTCATTTAACTTTTTATATACATGAGTGTAGCTTACATTGCAATTAATTACATGGAGACATATTTATCAATGTAGACGTCCCCTTGAGATCATTGTTGGTTTTCACATAAGTCCAGTTTGCAGCATATAATCTTCAAATATTCTAATAAACTTTGAAATAGTTAAAGCATTGAAAATATCATTGACAGAATTTATTTTCTTGTTTTAAAGGAGGTATTTTGGAAATTAAAAATCTTACATTGAAAGTACATCTTTTGTGTATGTGTGTGCATATGTACCACAAAAAAATATTTATTTTGAAGTGATATGTAAAAAGACTTTATATTTGTAACACTGATGTTAACCAGTTTATTAGTTAAATGAGTATTTGCACATAATAAGCATTCAACAAAAATGAATTGACCAAAATAAATTTTAAATGAATCCGTATTATTTTCAACGGTCAATTTTAATATAAATATACAGTAGATTCTCCAATCTCCCAAAAAGAAAAAAAACCCTAAAAATTATATAGAAGTAAACAACCAAAAAACATATGAAGTCTGGAGGCATAAAAAAGAGTTCATATAAAAAGGGTTAGGATATATTTAGCCTGTGGATGTTGACAGTCTGGTTGGGAGGCAGACTGCTGACTATAAGGAGCTATGCACCTTCTATACATTCACTGTTCAGCTCCGGAGTATCATTATTTTATTTACCTGATGATCGTCCATTGTCACTGATGGCAGAGCTTCCGTCTTTACTTTCTAGAAAAAGCAGTTGCTTTAACATAGTGCTCTGAATGGGGCAATTTGGTAATGTTTGGAAACATTTCGGTTGTCACAGCTATAGTGGAATGAACTACCCGTATTTAGTGGTTAGAGGCCAGTAATTCTGCTACACAACCTAAAATGCACTGGAAAGCACCTACAACATAGAATTATGATCTCTCTATATTTTTCAGAGCAGAAATAATAAGTGGGTGATAATAGTTTTAATATTCTATTAGATATCAGAATCAACTACAGAGATCTTGAGAACCATAGATTCTGGGACCCTTTCCTTAGAACTGCTAAATCAAAATTTTAATGAATATACTTTTAAATTTTAAAGGTCTAAACAGTTGTTTCTGTTAGGTACACATGCTTGAGAATAACTAAAATATTGCCTCAATCTCTGGTTTATTAGGGGAAATGGATTTATGTGTTTATTCCATTTGCTCAGGAAAAGTTCTTATAAATCTGTTTTTTTAAATTTGGCCTCCAACCATGAATGTAAAAATAAAGCAAAAAAATGCACTTGCCATTAAAATTTGGCATTTCTACACATGAATTGAGAGATCAAGATAATTATTTAAATTTATTAAAGTAATAAATATCATAGAAATTGCTGACACAGTTACTATACTGTTATTTAAGGTTGAAATGATTTCTATTTCCAAATGGCTTACATTAATGGTCTGTGATGAAAAATATAAAACATTTTTAACTGCTATTAATACTAAGCTTTATTCTATTTTTCTTCTATGTTATTTATTAAAATAAAAATCTAATTCAAGTGCATGAGTAAAAGTAACATAAGTATTTCTAACTTTTTCTTGTGAAAATTTTAATAGATAAATACCACTGCTTTTAAAGTTGTATATGTAGCCTGACCAGGTGGCGGCGCTGTGGATAGAGCATCAGACTGGGATGTGGACGACCCAGGTTCGAGACCCCAAGGTCGTCAGCTTGAGTGTGGGCTCATCTGCTGTGAGCAAGGCTCACCAGCTTGAACCCAAGGTCGCTGACTCGAGCAAGGGGTCACTCGTTCTGCTACAGCCTCCTGGTCAAGGCACATATGAGAAAGCAATCAATGAACAACTAAGGAGCCGCAAGGAAGAATTGATGTTTCTCATCTCTCTCCCTTCCTGTCTGTCTGTCCTTATCTGTCCCTCTCTCTGACTCTCTCTGTCTCTGCCACAGGAAAAAAAAAAACAAAACAAAATAAAATAAAATTGTATATGTATTTTTGTGAAAACTAAATTAAATAATACATAAGAATATACAGATAACAATAAATTTTAAAACTTAATATAAAAGGAAAAAAATATATACAGATAAAAATGAGTAGTTACTGAACCATTTTACCAAGAGTTAAAAATTGTAATCATTTAAAATATATCTTTCAATATTTCTTATATGTAAACAAAAATAGCATTTTCTTAATTTAAAAAGAGAATTGAGACAGTTTTCATCTGGTCATTACATAGTCACAGGCATTAAATTCTACCGCCAAAAATTTTAATGAAAGCTGAATAATTCAAGAACTATTAATGGAACTGAATCTATATTCCAAAAATTTCCAAAAAAATGATAGAAAGGCAGGAAGGAAAAAGAAAGAAAGAATTTCCTACCCGCCACCCCCCAATAGATTAACTGACAAATTCTTTTAAGTATTAAAGGGAAAAATAATATCAATATTACACACATTTATCCAAAAAATGAAAATACAAGGCCACTGCCCAACAAAAATTATGGAGCACACAATTCTGACAACAAAAGTCACAAGAAAACTACAGGAAAGCAATATTATAGGATAATATATCTCATGAGCCTATAAAAGCAGTGATATATAAACATGATAAAACAGGGCAATTACCTCCAAAAGAAATCTAAGAACTGGCAGAGTTACTTCTTTACTTCAAGTGAGTGAGAAAATATGCACATCAAAATGGGTAGGGAAGACTGAGATACACTCATAAATCCCACCTCCATCACGGTGCTATTCAATCAGGAGAAATCCACAACTCATAGCTTCTCTCCACAGAGCAAAGGGTTTGGACCACATGGTCTGCAATGACTACAGTTGATAACACTTTACTGTAGAATTAAAATTTCCTATGGGTATACATTTTAAATGTTCTCACTAAAGAAAAAAAAAAGGTAAATATGTATGTGGATATATTAACTAGTATTAATGTGATGGGGGAAATTTTTTCACTATATTTGTATATCAAATCAACATTATGTATACCTTAAATATCTTATTATTTTATTCATTAATTATCCTCAATAAAGCTGGGGGGAAAAGAGATGGTCAAAAACATTAAAAATTACAAAAAAATACAAAAATAAAAAGGAAACAGGGGTCAACCCGAAAGGTCTTTCACTGGCCATAGTTGTATGTGAAAAAATAAGGATAATAAACACAAACACTTCAAATACATAAAATGGTGCTCATTCATAATGATACTAAAATATATTTATTAGTCAACTTTGGAGGTTTCTAAAGAACCATATATTTTTTAAATTAATAAATAAAGGGAAAGAAGTATTTAATTATCTCTTTTACCAGACAAACTATATTTCAGAGCATCAAATACTGGATGGTGAAAAGTCATTTCATGCCTCTTTTCAGATAATGCAACTAACAATTGCAGAATGAATTGTAAAATTAAGAAATTATGATTTGTAACTACTTACAAGTAATAAATCTAGGCAATTGTTATCAATGAATGCTGAAACAATTAGGTGAAAGGTTAATGGAAAACTTTACAATGGATGGATGAGTCTGAAAACACCTGAATCTAATTATATATTTTAACTTCACAATTATAGGAACAAGCAGACATTATGAATTATGATTTTCCTGACTAGATGCAAAATGGAATACATCAGTTATAAAGAAATATTGACACTCCCTCCAAATGTATCTCAATCTAATCAAGTCTCTTAGCAGTTTAGAAACTGAGGACCCAAGCAGGATACTTTATAGGTCAAGAAGGACTCAGTTTAAATAAGGATTTTGTTTTAAATTGAAATGAATTCACATATGTCAAATGGACCTTGTCTGCATCTCAATTTCAACAAATTAAGTATAAAAATATACTTTGAGATATTGAATGAATTTTAACATGAGTAGTATTAGATATTATTAAGATTTATTAAGAATTTGTGAAATGTAATATAGCATTTTGGTTATAATTTAAAAGACCCTTATCTATTCATTATATATTTATAGAGATATTCATGACTGAAATGATATATATCTGATATTTGTCTTTCAATACTCGAACAACACAGATAAAAGTGGTAGCAGAGATATAAGTAAAACAAGATTAACCAAATGATGCTAATTCTTGAATTTTCCTTTTATCAATCTTTCTCTTTCTTTTAATAAACTGTGATAATGAGAATTTTATTTTCAAATTGTTTTAGTTATCAGAGAAGTTAGTTGCTACCTTAAGTTTCTTTCAAAAAAATTAGGTCTGGTTTGTATGAGATAAATTCAATTAAAAACTTAACAATTTTCTTAGTGTTGAGTGAGAAAGAGAGGAAAGAGATGATGGGGGAAGGAGTGAGAGTGAGAGATTATTATAGATTACATTTCTTTAATTATATAATCAGTATGTGCTCCAAAATAAAAATTATGCATTGAAAATTTGTTCTGGAAGTACATTTAAGAAAATAATAAAAGGTCTGTTAAACAAAATCGCATAAATTGAATAATCAACATATTTACCCTTTGTGGGTAAAAGAATGAGAGTAAAAAATTAAACTAAATAAACCAATAAACACACATGACGGAAGCAAATAAGGATTAGCCTGGTATAAATACCCAATGTGTGTGTGTGTGTGTGTGTGTGTGTGTGTGTGTGTGTGTGTGTGTGTTTATCTCTATTGCCTTCATTCATTTTCTTCAAAAACACACCAGAGTTTCTCAGATGTAAAGAACACATACTACTACGGAGGAATTACTGATGTGTTAACTATAGATGTAGAATAATCAAATTACCATCATAAAGAGAAAATTATAGATAGTATCACCAAGTAATACTAAGAGATACATATAATTTTTTTTGTGGGAGTTTTTTAAGGAAGCAAATCTGTCAGAGACTAGACATATAAATAGTGAAATAAGGGCCCCGGCCAGTTGGCTCAGTCAGTGGTAAGAGTGTCAGCCTGGTGTATGGAAATCCTGGTTTGATTCTTAGCCAGGGCATACAGGAGAAGTGCCCATCTGCTTCTCCACCCTTCCCCCTATCCTTGCTCTTTATCTCTTTCTTCCCCTCCTGCAGCCAAGGCTCCGTTGGAGCAAAGTTGTCCTTCACCTCAGGCGCTAGAATGGCTCTGGTTGCAATGGAGCAACACCCCTGAGAGGCCGAGTATCACCCCCTGGTGGGCATGTGGCATGGATCCTGATGGACCACATGCGGGAGTCTGTCTGACTGCCTCTCCACTTCTAACTTTGGAAAAATACCAAAAAAAAAAAAAAAATGAAATAAGAGCAAAGAATATAACACAAGTAATTGTTTTTCTATAATTTCTTGAAAACCATAACATGATGAGAACCAGTATTTAAATAGACTCAGACACTGTTATCTTAGGCAAAATTTCCATATTGAAGGTCCCTATACCATGTTCTTGTTTATAGTCCTGCAAAGATTAGATTTTCTTAGGAGAGTTACTCCATCTCAGTTTCCCCTGGTCGCCAGCTTGAGTGCGGGCCCATCTGGCTTGAGCAAAGCTTGCCAGCTTGGACCCAAGGTTGCTGACTCCAGCAAGGGATTGCTTGGTCTGCTGAAGGCCCACGGTCAAGGCACATGTGAGAAAGCAATCAACGAACTACTAATGTATCACAACGGCAAGAAAAACTAATGAT
Organism: Rhynchonycteris naso; assembly: GCA_037038555.1. NCBI lineage: Eukaryota > Metazoa > Chordata > Mammalia > Chiroptera > Emballonuridae > Rhynchonycteris > Rhynchonycteris naso. Next base: position 183,820,063 of record CM072998.1, read on the forward strand.
TGATGCTTCTTACCTCTCTTCGTTCCTGACTGTCTGTCCCTACCTATCCCTCTCTCTGACTTGACTCTCTCTCTGTTCCTGTAAAAAAAAAAAAAAAAAAAAAAAAAAAGTCAAATATTTAATGGAACAATCTAGAAAATTATTTGAGCTATTATAATAAAGGCATTCTGCAAACTTCTAATTATGTATAAATCATCTAAAATGTTTTATACTGATACTTAAGACACTAAACTCCTAAAAACATAAATGTAAAACAATTTTATTTATTCATATTGTGAGTTAAATTATATAACTCCATCACTTAATCATCAGCATTAAAAATACTTAATTAAAATAATTATATTATCAATTTGTATACTACATATGACAAATGCTGCATAAAAATTTAAATACATCTGTATATTTCTGCTTTGACTTTCAGACATTTATGGCAAATAGATTTATTTACCAGGGCTAAAGCCCTCACCAAATATTGTTTGTATCAAGAAAGGTAAAATGGGAAAATAAACTTGATGAACAACATGTTTTTTGATATTTTTTTTTCAGGAGAGGCAGGGTGGCAGAGAAAAACTCCTACATGCACCCCAAGCAGGATCTACCTGGCAAGCCCCTACCAGGCAATGCTCTGCCCAGCTGGGTTATTGCTCCATTGCTCAGCAACTGAGCTATTTTAGCATCTGAGGCCAAAATCATGGAGCCATCCTCAGTGCCTGGGATCAACTTTGCTTGAACCATTTGAGCCATGGCTGCAGGAGAGGAGAAAGAGGAGGAGGAGGGGTGAAGAAGCAGATTGTCACTTCTGTGTGACCTGACAAGGAATTGAACCCAGGACTTCCACAAGCAAGGCCGACACTCTACCACTGAGTGAAATGGCCATGGCCACAACATGGTTTTAATAAGACGGTGAGATACACATTATTGAACTTCACTATAAATTTTCACCTAGTGAAATCTTAATGAATCATCAAATCAAACTAAATATTTAGGATTTGGGTAATGTTATGCTCTGAGCATCTTCTAAAACTGATATATTTACTACACTTTGAAAGAGTTGAAAATGATACCGAGTTTTAAAATATCTGACTTAGGCAATTACTACCTACATACCTTGATTATCCCTATAGTACTAAGTCCCACATAAATGCTGTGGTTTTCCCTATACATAGATACATACATACATACATACACACATACATACATAATTTAATTTATAAATTAGACAACTTCATAAAGAGATTTGTTCTTAACGTAGATATTAGCATATGATTTATGTTCTTTCCTTATTCAGTCGATCACTTTCAACTTTCTATTTAAAGGAAATTCTTTATGGCCTCTCTGTGGCATATCTGAATAGCCAGCCCCACTACTCTTATATTTTGGGGCCTTTAGTAAGTGAAATAACAAACACAAGCAGTGTGATATGGCCACTCAATCTGATTACTGAGATGGCTACTAAATTAAGTGATTAATGGGTGTGTAGCATATCCATGTGAATATGCCAGACAAAGGATTGTTTCCTGTTCCCAGCCATGATTATGAACTTATGAACAGAGTCCATTGTAGATGCAGGTGAAAGGGCTTATGAAAATGTAGTCAGTTCCATAGACCCAGGCCATATCTAAGCTGCCCTTTTCCTTCATATTAGAGGACACAGTGGATTTCTTGATGTAGTTCTCTGTGTGTCAGTTAGTCAAGGAGATTTTACAACTAACCTCTTTTTGTGATGCTGGGTTGGGATCCATATTCCTTGACCTACATTCATTCCTGAGAAGGACCTTTTTTCTCTTTCAAATAAACAAATGTCCTGGTAATTCTCATTTATGAACTCTTTCTCTCTGGACTGAGATATATTTGTCTCCCAATAGCTCCAATGATCAAGAATCTATGAAACTGTCTTTTCTGTCTATTGAATATTCAGACAGAAAGAATTAGAAATGGTGTGTACATATTCTATTGTTTTACTTACCACCTCTGAGTTTTTATGGCCTCTGTCTGTTTTCCTCAGCGACATATCAAACTCACACTGTTTAACTGGTGACCTGTGACAGATTCAGTCACTTGGGAAAAACAATGGCCTCTACTTTTAAGTATTGCAAGTCTATAAGATCTGGGTGAATACCATTACTGAGCCAGAAAAAAATTACAAAATTTATTTCCTTCCTGGAAGCAAATTTTACTTCTTTAATATTTCCTTAATTTCTATATTCAAAATAAGGATTTAATTCTCTGTGGTTTGCCTCATTGCATATGTCTCTTATTTAGGTTGGAAAAATATATTTTATCTACATTGATTTATTCTTTTTTTAAATTTTTTATTAACTTTAATGGGGTGACACCAATAAATCAGGGTACATATGTACAATGAAAACATCTCCAGGTTATCTTATCATTCAATTGTGTTGCATACCCATCACCCAAAGTCAAATTGTCCTCTGTCACCTGCTATCTGGTTTTCCCTGTGCCCCTATCCTTCTCCTTTTCCCACTCTTCCCTCCCTCCCCCCACCCCGTAACCACCACTCTCTTGTCCATGTCTCATAGTCTCACTTTTTTGTCCCACCTATGTATGAAATCATGCTGTTCTCAGTTTTTTTTTTCTGATTTACTTATTTCACTCCGTATAATGTTATCAAGGTACAACAATTTTGTTGTAAATGATCCAATCTCATCATTTCTTATGGCCGAGTAGTATTCCATAGTATATATGTACCAAAGCTTTTTAATCCACTCGTCTTCTGACGGACACTTGGGCTGTTTCCAGATCTTCGCTATTGTGAACAATGCTGCCATAAACATGGGGGCGCATTTCTTCTTTTTGAACAGTGTTATGGTGTTCTTAGGGTATATTCCTAAAAGTGGGATAGCCCGGTCAAAAGGTAGTTTGACTTTTAATTTTTTGAGGAATCTCCAAACTGTTTTCCACAGTGGCTGCACCAGTCTGCATTCCCACCAGCAGTGCAGAAGGGTTCCCTTTTCTCTGCATCCTCGCCAGCACTTATCTGTGTTGTTTTGCTGATGAGTGCCATTCTGACTGGTGTGAGGTGATACCTCATTGTGGTTTTAATTTGCATTTCTCTAATGATTAGTGATGTTGAGCATTTTTTCAAATGTCTTTTGGCCATCTGTATGTCTTCTTTGGAGAAATTTCTATTCATTTCTTTTGCCCATTTTTTGATTGGATTGTTTATCTTCCTGGTATTGAGATTTATAAGTTCTTTATAAATTTTAGTTATTAACCCCTTATCAGACGTGCTGTCGAATATGTTCTCCCATTGTGTGGTTTGCCTTTTTATTCTGTTTTTATTGTCTTTAGCTGTGCAAAAAGGTTTTAGTTTGATATAGTCCCATTTGTTTATCTTGCCTTTTGTTTAATTTGCCGGTGTAGATAAATCGGCAAACATATTGCTGCTACAGATGTCGGAAAGCTTGCTGCCTATGTTTTCTTCTAAGATGCTTATGGTTTCACGGCTTATGTTTAAGTTTTTTATCCATTTTGAATTTGTTTTTGTGAATGGTGTAAGTTGATGGTCTAGTTTCATTTTTTTGCAGGTAGATGTCCAATTTTCCCAGCACCATTTGTAAAAGAGGCTGTCTTTACTCCATTGTATGTTCTTTCCTCCTTTGTCAAATATCAGTTGTCCATAAAGCTGTGGGTTTATTTCTGGGTTCTCTGTTCTGTTCCACTGATCAATGTGTCTGTTTTTATGCCAGTACCAAGCTGTCTTGAGTATAATGGCCTTATAGTAGACCTTGATATCCGGAAGAGTGATACCTTGTGCTTTATTTTTTCTTCTTAAGATTGCTGAGGCTATTCGTGTTCTTTTTTGGTTCCATATAAATTTTTGGAATATGTTTTCTATATCTTTGATGTATGTCATTGTTATTTTAATTGGTATTGCATTGAATTTATAAATTGCTTTGGGTAATATAGACATTTTAATGATGTTTATTCTTCCTAGCCATGAGCACGGTATATGCTTCCACTTGTTTGTATCTTCCTTGATTTCTTTTAGCAATGTTTTATAATTTTCTGAGTACAAGCCCTTAACCTCATTGGTTAAATTTACTACTAGGTATTTTATTTTTTTGGCTGCAATAGTAAAGGGGATTGTTTCCTTAATTTCTTCTGCTGACAGTTCATTGTTTGTATATAGAAATGCCTCTGATTTCTGAGTATTAATTTTATATTCTGTCACCTTGCTGAATTCATTAGTTTTTTGACTGAGACTTTTGGGTTTTCTATATACAATATCATATCATCTGCAAATAGTGACATTTTTACTTCTTCTTTTCCAATTTGGATGCCTTTTATTTCTTCTTCTTGGCTGATTGCTGTAGCTAGGACTTCCAGAACTATGTTGAATAAGAGTGGTGAAAGTGGGCAACCCTTCCTGGTTCCTGATCTTAAGGGGATTGCTTTTAATTTTTGTCCATTTAGTATAATGTTTCCTGTGGGTTTGTCGTAGATGGCCTTTATCATGTTAAGGAATGTTCCCTGTATTCCCACTTTACTGAGAGTTTTGAGCATGAATGGGTGCTGGATTTTATCAAATGCCTTTTCTGCATCTATTGAAATTATCATGTGATTTTTGTCCTTCCTTTTGTTTATGTGATGAATCACATTGATTGATTTGCGAATATTGAACCAGCCTTGACTCTCCAGAATAAATCCCACTTGATCATGGTGTATGATTTTTTTTCATATATTGCTGGATCCGGTTGGCTAATATTTTGTTGAAAATTTTAGCGTCTAAATTCATCAGGGATATAGGCCTATAATTTTCTTTCTTTGTGTTGTCTTTGCCCGGTTTGGGGATCAGAATTATGCCGCCTCATAAAAGGAGTTTGGAAGTCTTCCTTCCTCTTGAATTTTTTGAAATAGCTTGAGGAGAATAGGAGTTAGTTCTTCTTTGAATTTTTGATAGAATTCACTTGTGAAACCATCAGGCCCAGGATTTTTCTCTTTTGGCAGTTTTTTGATAACTGTTTCGATCTCATTTGTTGTAATTGGTCTGTTTAGGTGTTCTGATTCTTCCAGATTGATTTTTGGAAGGTTATATAATTCAAGAAATTTGTCCATTTCACCAAGATTGTCTAATTTTTTGGCATATAGTTCTTCATAGTATTTTCTTACAATGCTTTGTATTTCTGTTCTATCAGTTGTTATTTCTCCATTGTCCTTTTGAATTTTATTTATTTGAGACCTCTCTCTTTTTTTCTTGATGAGTCTAGTTAAAGGTTCATCAATCCTGTTTACCTTTTCAAAGAACCAGCTTCTGGTTTCATTGATCATCTGTATTGTTTCCTTAGCCTCTATGGCATTTATTTCTGCTATGATCTTTATTATTTTCTTTCTTCTACTTGTCCTGGGTTTTATTTGTTGTTGTTTTTCTAGTTCTTTTAGCTGTAGGGTCAGGTTGCTTATTTGAGCTTTTTCTAGCTTCTTATGATATGCCTGTAGTGCAATGAACTTCCCTCTCAGAACTGCTTTTGCTGTGTCCCATAAATTTTGAGTTGATGTATGATCATTATCATTTGTTTCTAGAAACTTTTTTATTTCTTCTTTGATCTCATTGTTAATCCATTCATTATTTAATATCATGCTATTTAGTTTCCAATTGTTGAGTATTTTTCAGTTTTTCTTTTGTGGTTATTTCTAGTTTCATGGCATTGTGATCAGAGAAAATGCTTGATATGATTGAGACCATTTTTGTGTCCTAACATTTTGTCTATCCTAGAAAATGTACCATGAGCGCTTGAGAAGAATGTATGTTCTACTGCTTTAGGGTGAAATGTTCTGAAGATATCTATTAAATCAAGTTGATCTAGTATATCCTTTAAGTCTGCTGTTTCTTTATTAATTTTCTTTCTTGAGGATCTTTCTAGTGCTGTTAGTGGGGAATTGAAATCCCCTACTATGATAGTATTGCTGTTAATCTCTTTTTCTTTTTTGCTATATTCTTTCCTCCCTTTGAACTATTCACAACAGGCCCCTTAGTATCTCTTGCAGAATTGGTTTGGTTTTAATGAATTTCTTGAGGCTTTCTTTGTCTGGAAAGCTCTTTATTTTCCTTCAATTTTAAACATTAGCCTTTCTGGATAAAGTAGTCTTGGTTGTACGTTCTTGTTCTGCATTACTTTGATTATATCTTGCCATTCCCTTCTGGCCTCAAGTGTTGAGAAGTCCGATGTCATCCTTATGGGGGCTCCTTTGTAGGTGATAGCCTTTTTTTCTCTAGCAGCTTTTAAGATTTTTTCTTTATCCATTAGCTGTGGCATTTTAACTATGACGTGTCCTGATGTAGATCTTTTTGGGTTTCTCTTTAATGGAGTTCTGTGTCCTTCTTGAACGTGTGGAATGTTTCCCAGCCTTAATTTAGGGACGTTTTCTGCTATGATTTGTTTGAACAAAGTTTCCATTTCCTGTCCTCTTTCCTCTTCTTCAGGCACCCCTATGATGTGAATGTTGTTTCTCTTCATGTTTTCACAGAGCTCCCTTAGAGTTTCCTCACATTTTTTAAGTCTCTTTTCCTTTTTCTTCTCTGCTTCTGTGCCTTTGTTTATTGTGTCCTCTAACTCACTTATTCGATCCTCAGCATGATTCATCCTGCTTTTAATTCCTTCCATTGTGGTCTTCAGTTCTGATACTGTATTTGTCATTTCTGTCTGATTCTTTTTTATTATTTCAATTTTGTTTTTTATACTTGTTATCTCTTTATTTAGGTGCTCATAGTTACTATCCATTGTTGCTCTAATTTCTTTGAACATCCTAACTATCATTATTCTAAATTCTGCTTCTGGTAGTTTGGTTATATCTGGTTTATTCAGGTCCTTCTCTGGGGATTTCTCTTGATTCATTTGGTTTGCATTCCTCTGCCTGCCCATTTTATCTGTGTATAGGCAAGTTGTGGCCACTGGAGTCCAGTAGGTGTTGCCTTTGTGTTCTCTAGGTGCGGTCTGTCTGCAGGCCTGCCACCCCTCTGCCGCTGCTTAGGGTGGTTGGGTATGGGCGTGGCCAGCGACAGCCTACTGCGGCTGTTGCTATGATTTCCGCCTCTCCTCCACAGGAGGGGCTGTCACTCAAACCACAAGCCTTAGCACCAAGGGCAGAGGTGAGCACCTTTGCTCAGCTGCGGACTCAGCCTGTTTTCGGAAGGCTTACGCCCAGCCCCCGCAATCAGATCCTGCTCGCCACAGTTTTGCGGGTTGGGCAGGGCTTTTGACCTGCTCTCAGCTGTGAGCCTTTGCCCGTACAAAATTTAGTTCCACCCTCGAGGCCAGGGCCCTCCTGCGTAGGCTCACAAACCACGGTTTATTGGGCCGGGCGTGATTGCTGACGTGAGCTCAGCTGCTAGCTTCCGATAGATCCGGACTCTTTCATGCCCCCACGTTTGGAGTCAGCTCGCGCACGTAGGATGGCAAACCAACGGAATTTCTCTGGCTGGGCGGGATAGTAGCGTGAGCTCTGCCGCGAAAGCCAGCTTGCGCGCACGTAGGATGGCAAACCACCAGGGTTTCTCTGGCCTGGCAGGGCTAGTAGCGTGAGCTCAGCTGCGAACTTCCGCTCGTCTTGGGGTCTACCCCTTCTCCGCCTTAGGAGCCCACTTGCACACAAAGAATGGCAAACCATGGTTTCTCCGTCTGGGGGAGTTGGCAGCATGAGCTCAGCCACGTGCCCCTCGCCCGTCCCTGGTCCTATCCGCATCCCTGCGGTCAGGTCCGGCCTGCGCAGGGTCGCAGAGCTCATCTCTGCCCCTATTTTTCCCCACAAGTGGGGTCACAGGCGGGCACGCAGCTGCCGGACCGCTTTCATGCATCCCCTCCGCCCCTGCTGGGCTAGACTGAGCTCACAGCGGTTGTGCCTCCGCCCACGCCAACAGGACCGCGTTTTAGCATCCTGCCACCACCATCTCTTCAGTAACCCTCAGAGAGACGACAGTGTTTTAAGTCTCCACACTGTAGGCTTGGGAGCTCCCTCCCTCTAAGCAGCTCTGCTCTAATTGTCGCAGTAGAGCTTGTTTGGCTAGTGTCCTGTCTCCCTTTGCTGTATTGCTAGTTCCAGGGGAAATATTCGTTTTTGATTAGGGAAATGACTTAGCCCAGGGGTCAGGGTGGCTGTCCCTCAGAGTGTCTCGGTGCCTTCAGTCTACTCTCTGTTCTCACTGCTCTGTTCCTCTCCTCTGTCCCCGTTCCCCGGAGCCCCGGGTGCGTGGTTGTGAGAGAGGGTTTCTGCGCTGTCTCGTTAAAAAGATTTTTGGGTCTGAGAAAACTATCTCTTTTTCACAAACAGTATCCTCACTTGCTTCACAGCTCGATACTGTCCATACGCCTCTTCTAGGCTCTGGAACTGCAAGCTGGGGCTTGGTTCCTGGGACCCAGGTCCCTCCCTCTCCGCCAAACTCTCCTCCCGCCACGCGGGTCTCTCTGGGCTGCCATTTGCTCCAGGGAGCTGGGCAACCCTCTTCGCGTTTTTGCTATTCCTACCAGTCTCAGTGTGGCTTCTGCAGTGTTCCTTGGTTGAAGAGTCCACTTAATTTAGTTCAAAGTTGGTTTATCCAGATGATGGTTCTTAAAATTGAGTTATAATCCACTTTGGTTCTGGGAGTTCATACATTTATTTATTCTTTATGAAGCAAGATTCTAGTTTGGATTTGAGATAGATAGATGAATAGATAATAGATAAATGTTCTATGGTCATATAAATATTTTATATCCTTATTGTGAGCATCATTCTAATAAAGGTATAAAATATTACTATGACCAAACAACATTTTTGTATGCCTCACTGCAGTTTATTACCACCTCCCATAAGCAACCAATGACTTGATGTTTATCACTTATAAATTAGTGTTTGTGTAACTTAGAGACATAGAATCTGTAGTATGTAAACTCTTACTTCTTTTACTCAACATGTTTTTCATTTTTATCAATGATGTATGTATTAGTACTTCATTTTTTTTTTTATTGCTGAGTGGCATTACATTTTGAATATAACACAGTTGGTTTTTCCATTCTTCTTTTGATGAATATACTGGTTACTCTAAATGATTTTTTTTATTTTCTAGCTATTTGCCACTGGCAAATTGCTAAATTCACCTATTCTAGTTCTGCAGACTCCATAGCATATTCTATGTAAAAATCCATGTTATCTAAAAATAAAAAAGTTTTATTTCCCCCTTCCTACTTTTTTCCTTTTAATTTCTCTTGATAGCTTTATTGCATTGATTAGGACCTCAAGTACAATGTTAAGTACAAGTGATGTGAATAGACATAAATAGTGTTTGGCTTACTTTTGATCTAAGTGGAAATGTGAGGAAAATTCTACATTAGCGCATTAGTGGTAGATTTATTTTTATGCCATTTATCATGATTATAATTTGCCCTCTATTCTTAAGTTTACTGAGAGTTTTTGTTATGGATGATTATTAATTTTTATCACATGCTTTTTAGTTATCTATTATGATGATATGGTTTGGCCTTTTTTTCTGTTAATAAGAAAAAGTGTATTAATCAATTTTCTAATATGAACCCCAACTTACATCCCTGGAATAAATCCCACATGCTCACAATGTACTTTATATATTGATGGTTATATTACCTGATGTTTTGTTAAGGGTTTTTACAGTTGTATTTATGAAGCATACTTGTTTGTGAATTGTTTGTAGTAACATCAAATTTTGGTCTTAGGGTTTTCCCGCCCTTACAAACATGACTGAGTCTCTACTACAAGTCACAGTGAAGTAGTACTTCAAATTCACCGGTCACTAAAGCATACCTTTATGTGCCCCTGTATCTCAAAACAACATCCAATCTCTCTTCTCTTAGTTGCCAAAATCATTGGGGAATCAGTCCACACATTTTCTGCCACCATTTACCAATTTTTCTTTCACAACAATGTCCTATGTAATCAATATACTTTCACTATCATTCTACTGAAAGTTGTCAGTGACTTTAATACTAGTTTCAAACTGGAGTTTCAGCCCATATTTCTGTGGGGTTTTTTTTGCTTCCTCTTATTAAAATATCTATGGCTGTCTCATGCTTAATACTTTAAGCCTAACATATCGCCTTACCTCCAAGTTTATTCCTCTTTTGAGCTCTCAGTATCTTTCAGTGGCAGCCGTATCATGCCCATTACCCGAACTAAAAACTGTAGATTAATCTCTGACTCTGTGTCTTATACTTTTTACAGGCAGGCAGTCCACTGCTGGTACCTCACATTCTTGTCATAGGAAGACCCTTCTGTAAGTCTTTCTGTTCCTGTCTTTCTTCCTGCGTGCCCGTACCACTGCATCAGCCTTCCACCTCATCTATTTGCTTCCAGGCCGTGTTCCTACCCCTCCAATCCATTTTAAACATTACCATGAGTTATCTTCTGAGCACATGTTAAATTTCACCATTTTTCTATTTCAAAACCTAATTATATTATCAAATTAGAAAGGAGTTTCTCATCTGAAAACCTGAAAATACATATTCTAACCCTCCTCTAATAATTTCTACCCACTTTATGTATACTACTTATAGTATCAAAATTGAATAACTAACTTTCCTACGAATACCATATATATTTGTGACTCCATTTCTGTGTCACTGATTCCTTAATCTGGGTCTTTCCCCATTCTTACCATAAACAGTATAAGGCAGTCATTAATATACAAACTCTGAAGTGATCTTAGCTCTTAGGGAATAATTACTTGATTCTAAACATGTCTTCAGTTTTCTGTTGTACTGTACAACTTTTGAGTGTAGGGTTTGATTCTTTATTGTTATTCCAATACATACAGTATATTATATTGCTTATGGTAAAATTATAATAGACATTTTCTGAATGAATAAGTTAGTTTCCAATGACTTACTTTTAATAAAAAAAAAGTCATTTGAAGTCACCTTAAAGTGACAAATCTTAATTATTATACATGTGATTTCAACCACTAAACTATATCTTTGACTGAAATGTAAAGAGGAATAGTTTAAACACATTGATGTGTTTGAATATGGGGAAATAATTACTTTCAAATTATTTACTAGCCAAGGCCATTTTACATCTTTGTCTTGAGTTGTCTAGTCTTAAGTTAATGGCCTTTCCCCCTATACTTTGTCATCTATGTGATCTTACTGAGATTATGTGATTTTATCATTTCTCTGGAGACCCTAAGTTAAAAGTAAAAATGTTCAGACCATTTATGGATCTTTATTTTAGTTAAAATAAATAATAAAATTATTCATTAATTTTACTTTATTAATTTAGTTTTTTATTAAAATAGCCAAATTTATTTATAATAGAAAGATATATCTTTAAAAATCTATTTGGTGCAAAATAACAAGATTTATCAGCACACTCAGTAGCTTTGGCAACTTAAAGGTTCCAGTGTCATAGATGGATACAGAGAAAAGAATAGCTATTAACAATGACAAGTCTCAGGGTGGCAGTGGGGATTGTTTGTGAAAACATGTAGCCTTTCCCTTGACCTCCCCCAAATACTGAGGTTTTACTTTAGACAAGTCTGAGGTCCTCCATGACCAAGTGGGTCACCCATGTCAGAAATATGTGTGTTGTTATTATTATGATTTCATTAATACTCATCAACTACTAAGGACAGAGAAATTGTTTCCTCAAAGATTCCTGTGTTTATGTTATTTAAAATTTTTACTAATACTTTATAATTTTTACTAACATTTACTGGAATAAAGAGGCATAAAACAATGCTTACTTAACTCCTGAATCATTTTTCATGGGTGGTCAACCAATGAGTGTCTTTTCTTCTCTTATGATAATACACATTGCAGAATCCTTTCTCTAAAATAAGGAATTATACTGCATTAAAAAAATGTTAACTGATTCTAAAACAACAAGACCTAGTCTTTCAGATTATTCTCATCTACCACCTCCTTGGGAATATAGCCTGATATTTTAGATATCTAAGTGACTTAAAGTTTTAATGCACTGAGCCACAAGAGTGACAATTTTCTTTCAATACTGGCAAGTTATTGTTTACTGAGAATATACTAGAAATGTCATATTTATATAGCCTGCTGGCAATACACATATAACTCACATATACCTACTCTATGTGTGATAATGTAATAAAAGCTGAAACTTTTGGAGATTTCCATAAGTCTTTAAAAGTATACTAAATATTCAATTTATGACAATTTAAACACTAAGGGAATAACTTTACAATGGAGAAAATCTGAACGCAAAGGCAGTAAAATGTTCTGAAATAACGCCTAGCAACTTCAAAGAGAAAACATAAATCTTGTATGTAATTCTGATATAAATAGAGTTTATAAAATAGTTTGACTCATATACGTCTACTTGTTCATTTGTTCTAAAAGTCCTTCCTCGTTTCAATGTATGGTTTCTTGCCTAAAATAAGGTAAACCTACTCCGCAGAAGTGAAAATATGTCACATATTAGTGACATTTTTAAACAATTTAAGCCTAAATAACAAAATTGATTTGACAACATATGTGAAAGTATAACAAGAGTTTACTGATTTTTATTTCTCACACACTTCCCCCAAAGCTTTCAGATTTAGATTTTTATGGGAATCACTGTATATTTGTAAACCACTCATTTTTGGTTTCAGTAGCTCTATCAAATGGTTCCAGGACTTTGCTGAAGCCATCCATGACTATAAGGAATGACATTTTGTTAGCAATGAATTTTATATCACAGTGAAAAGCCTGAGTGTCTCTTTTGTGGAATGACCCTGAAATGGGTACAACTAGGAAAGATGAGTATCTATCAAGATGAATGAATATTTTTTTTTATTAGGTAAAGCAAACCATTTGCTCTGTCAACCTACATTTTTGCTTCAGTGATAATAGGGCCATTTAGAACATCAAATGGTCTCTCACATTCCATACCTGATAAATTTCTGTTTGTTACATCTATGCACAAACACGCTGGATTTTCTCCAGTGGGCATTGCTTTCAACAGAATTTTTGAAATTCAATTTTTTTTTTTTTTTTTTGCACTATACCTGAATGCTCTCCCTTGTTGAAACTGCCAATGTATTTCTGGATTTTAGTTCAACATAAAAATAATTGGTATTTACAAATACAGATAAAACAGTATAATAGCCTCTTCTTAATTCTTTTAAGGTTGTCTTGGGGGTAAGGCTTTGATTGGTTTTAGAGAAACAGAGAGGTGGGGGAAAGGAGGAAGGGAGGAAGAAAAGAGGATGACAAGAAGAATATGAGGGAAGGAGAGAGAAGGAGAGTAACAGGGGGAGAGGAGGAAAATAGGGGGAGAGAGGAGAGAGAGAGAGAGTAGCAGTCATTTGGTGTTCTACTTACTTGTGCATTTACTGGTCACTCTTCCCTGACGGGATCAAACCTATACAAGCTTGGTGTTTTGGGATGCTACTCTAATTGAGCTCATCAGCTATGACCCTGTTACTTGCACTTAATCTCAGTTTTAACTCTATTGATATCAACTGCCAGCCACCAAACACACAACTTTTCTGTTAACAATATCATTTCAAACTTGAATATGTACTAGTTTCTTTCTTTCTCTTTCTTTCTTTCTTTCTTTCTTTCTCTTTCTTTCTTTCTTTATTTCTTTCTTTTTTTCTTATTTTTAATCCTACTATGTAATTGCTATATTTCTCTCCAAGTTGTGGTTATCATTTGTATTGTTTATCCTGTATATACTGTGTGTTGTCTTGTGTTCAACATGATAAATATCACACCTTTTTATAAAAGCACACTTTACATCAAAGGAGGCTGAGTAAAGTACATGTCATTATGGTCTGGAAATACTAACTTCCTTTGATACAAAAAGGTTAGTGATCCTATCTAACATAAGTCACTACCAAACCTAATCAGGAGGAAGGTATACATGAAGTTTACAGTGGTGTTAAAGCTCAAGTAAGTTCAAGTAAGAAGATATTAAACTGATTCTCAATATCTTTTAGTCTGAAATCCTATATATTAAAACTGGTAGTTGCAAGAGCCAAAGATTTAAAATCTGGCAATCCTAATTCAGAATTCTTGCTCTGTCAACCATTATAACTTTCAGTACTATCATATATGTTCACATATTATATAATTATTATTTAATTTATACCTAAATAATAGAGACACCAGAATTCATATATATATATATAATATATATATATAATATATATATATATATAATATATATATATATAATATATATATATATAATTTATATGATATTTAAATATAAGAATTATTATGGAGGTTTACTTGAGAAAGTAGCTTATACAATACCCAGCAAACAGTGGCTATTATACTGGAGCATAGAAACTTAGTAATAGATGGGAGATTGCATGGCATAGAAGTGTACTGTCCAATAAGGTAGCCATTAATCATACATGGCTATTTAATATTAAATATTTATTTTATTGATTTTAGAGAGAGGAAGAATAAGAGCAAGAAAGAGATAGAAACACAGATCTGTTTCATTATGTGCCCTGACCAGGGACAGAACCAGGAATCTCTGTGCTTCAGTATGAGGCTCTAACCAACAAAAACTAGCCAGTCAGGACATGCCTCCTTAATTTTAAATGTAAATGAATTACAATGAAATAATATTAAAAATTTTGTTCCTCAATAATTTAGCCATACTATGTACTCAGTCATTACATATAGCTTGTGGCTATCAGGTTGAATAGTACAGAAAGTTTTATTAGACAATGTTAGGAAATAAGAAAGAAGTCTTTGGTATCAAACAGATCTGACTTCAAATCTTAGCTTCACTGCCTTTAGCTAAGTGACCTTGATGAGATTATTTTACTTTATCTATTAAGTATCACATTGACCTTATACTCAGAATGTGAATTGCTAACATCTCTCTTTAACAGCACCTTCAGTTATGCTGAATAGCTACATTCTCAGAGGAGTGTAAAACAACCGAGCCACTTGAAGACAGAAATCAGAAAGATCTAGGAATAGTGCACCTCAAATTGAAATGAATTTAATTGTCCTGTGACAAAATCTTTGTTCCATTTGTATGCTGTCTTTATGGCTTTCTGTTTATTATTCAGTTTATTTTGTTGGTCATTGTTGGGCAGATAAAATATATTATGCTCACTTTGTTAAAGATGGTACTGCTCATGTGGAGGCCCATCGCCCAGATGATTGCTTGGATGGGCGTGATTATGTTAATGTGTGTTGGGGGAGGTCTTTCAAGCCAAAAGGTTTTAAAAGGAAGAGAGATTAAGTTGTTCGGGGAGAAGAGTGATTGCTGTTCTAAGAGAAGGGCAGAGATTAGGAAGGA
Organism: Rhynchonycteris naso; assembly: GCA_037038555.1. Lineage (NCBI taxonomy): Eukaryota > Metazoa > Chordata > Mammalia > Chiroptera > Emballonuridae > Rhynchonycteris > Rhynchonycteris naso. Next base: position 183,835,312 of record CM072998.1, read on the forward strand.
AAGCAGATTAAGGTCACATGGAGGAGGCCAGGAGAAGCAGCCAAGATGGCGGAGTGCTGAGGGAGAAGCCAGTTTGTGCAGAGAGAAGGAGATGGGAAACAGAGGTGAATAAGTCTGGTGAAATAGAAACCTCTGATGCTAGGAAACTTGGATAAGTCAGTAGCTTTGTGAGCACTGAATGAGTGGGTTTTGGAGCCCAGTGTGTGTTTTTACTTGCCCGCCGGATGCAAACTAGGATTAAAGCTGATGGCTCACCAGTTTTTGGCTCCATTGTTTCATTACCGACTGTCCGAATCCAATACAAACCTGCATGGGCCAGGCGGCTCTGATAGTGACCATGGCTCCTGGCTTTACAGTCATGAACAAAAGACTTTTGCCTCCCTGGTTCCAGCTTGAAATATTCAAATAATCTGTTTGATGCAATTCCCCTAACTGTACCAGTTAGTGTGATTTAAAGGGAGTGAAGTATGATGATGCTGAAAAGGGCTCAGCTTATTAAATCAATTTTAGGGACCAGAGTTGTCTCATCACATAATAAAGTTGCAAATGATATTGAGATCATTGATGGAGTAGGAAAGAGAAGGCAAATGTGGAGATCTAGTGATTCAAGACCTAGGCAGAGGACACAACAGCATCAATTACAGGTTATATAATACATGTCCTGCAGGTTGTTTTGAGGAATAATTAAGAAGCAATCAATGCTTGGCATATGGTAGAATCTCAATAAATTAACACTGTTTGTTGTTTTTCTGTTACTCTGTATTAATTAGTAAAATGTAGATAGAAGCATGATTCCTTTACTCTTTTCCATGTGTAGGTCTTGCTTAAGTGCTGGGATTGCCTGATAGAAAGTATTTATGGCCAGTCTCTTCTCCTGGAAGGCTTTTATTCCAGCTCAAACTTCCTTCCAAAACTTCCATTAATCCTGTTGGTCAACCACACCAAATACTATCCTTCATTATTATTCTGCTTTACCTGCTTCAAATGATTTCCAATTTATTCCTATTCCTTTGGAGTGTCACCTTACTTCTAGAGTCCATCATGACCATATTTTCTTAACTGAATTGTTGCAGCAATTACATACCTTACTGTTATGATCACTTCATTAATTTTAAGATACATTTCCCCCACATTTAACTGGCTCAAAATTGCCGGTGGAGTATGTTTTATAATTAATGGTATCTCAGAATCTCTGCTGGGTTGGAAGAACATGCAGGGCATAGAGGTAAAACATTTTGCCTCAAAGAAATTAAATGTTTATGGGAAGGGATTGGATGAGACACTGAATCATATCTGTTCTTTACTGGACAAATAATAGTAAGTAGAAAGTATATTCCACAATAAGTTTAAACATTTAATTATTAAACATGTGAATTATTAAATTTCTCCCATTTCAGCAATCATTTATGGAACTTTTGTATACATGGGAAATCAAATATTCAAAATTATTATTTTATGAGAATAGAACCCCTGAATTGGCATAGGAATGCATCTGTAGCTCTTAATAAACATTTCAAAGTTGTTTTAAAAAGTGGTCTTACCAATTTACAATTCCACTAGAAATACAAACACTTCCTAGATAAGTGTTTGAAATTACTTTGATCATTCCATTATTAGACAATATTCAGCAGCAGGTCGAGTCTTTGAACTCAAAGTCCCATAGTATTTCTATGTCATTTTGATGGTTGCATCAAATCAACAAAACTTGAGCTCCTCTAAAGGAGTTCTATTTTCTATCAGTCATCAGTTAGTACACTATTGTTAGAGTATTAATGGGAGAAGTCTTTAATTTAGGCTGCTTTCTATTCATCAGCTAACCTAAATTTTTCAATACTAGGCTAGATTTTAGCACAATTAATATATATATATATATATATATATATATATATATATATATATATATATATATATAAGTATGTGGCAGAATTATTAAAATAGAATATCTGTTAAAGATTCTAATATACTCTCCAGGATGGGTTCTTGTTGTACAAGGTTTTATTCAATGGGCATCACCTGGGAGCTTGTTAAAAATGAATACTCTCAGGCTCTTCTCCTACTTCTAAGACTTTCTGTACTAGAAACAGTATTTTAAGATCCCCCTTGGTCCATACATACATTAACATTTGAGACTCACTGATGTAGGTGTTATGAAAGTTACGCTCAGAAACATTGTTCTTAGCCCTTCAGAGTCTAACTATAGCTATCATTTCTATAAATGATATTTACAATGAAATGCAGAGAGAAAATCCCTCTCCCCTCCACTGATCTGTGTGTTTTTTTTTCTTTATTTTTTTTTATGTTTCTTTTTATTTTATTTATTTTAGAGAAGAGACACAGAGTGAGAGAGAGAGAGAGAAAGAGAGAAAGGGGGAGGAGCTGGAAGCATCAACTCCCATATGTGCCTTGACCAGACCAGTGCAGGGTTTTGAACTGGCGACCTCAGTGTTCCCAGGTCGGCACTTTATAACCTGCGCCACCACAGGTCAGGCTGATCTGTGTGTTTTATGTGTCATTATTTTTAAACATATTGTAATGTATGGCATTCTTATGATCTGACATTGTTAAACTTTGCCTCAACTAATCCCTTTTATAATTCTGAGTAGACCTTCTCTACTATTCCAAATAGATTTTGCTCCTATCAGTAGCATTGAACATTTTCAATAATCATTATGCACTTAGACCACTTAGATATTTCCACTTACTCAGATTACTTATTTATTTTTATCTTTATGGGGACTGAAAGGCAAAATAAATCAAGCTAATGGTTGTATTGTTTTAAAATGTGCATGTACTACAAAGATAATATTCTGAGATAATTCTCTGAAGTATGATCTCTGAAGAATAATGTGCTAAAATCTGTTCATACATTAAAGAAATATGTAATGAGCACTTAAAATTTATAAGGTCTAACTAAGTGCTAGAAATTTTACAGTGAACAAAAAGAAAGAAATATTTTTATTCTCAGAAGGCCTACACTGTGTAAACAAAGGATACATAATGAGTGTGGAAAGACATAACCATAACAATTTCAGATAGTAATGATTGCTATGACAAAATATAATTAAAGAGGGCAATGGGCAAGAGTAACAGGGTAGTAAAAGAGCTTTGGGCCACCAATTCTTTCTGGAACAAGGCTAGTTTACATGCAACAAACCTTATCTTCTTTGGTTAGTATTCTGGTGCAGTTTTAAAATTTTTTGTGTTGATATTATGCTATTATTTCTACTGTCAGTTTGATTAGTCTTGGATCAAAGTCCAGGATTAAAATAGTAAAGTTTTATAAGGAAATCCTTTCTACATGCTGTATGTAAGATTCAATAATGAGATAAAGAAAAAATTGATTGCTCTATAAAATATGAATAAGGTCATATATTAAAATGTAGGTATATTTTATTATTTTAATATATGATTTAATTATATATACTTGTTTAGAAAAAAATTGATCATGTTAAATTGAGACCCAGTGAACTTAATTAACTAACTCTAGCTCACATATATTTTAGTAAACAAAGAAACCACAAATAAAAACAGATGGTAACTCAGGCATTTGTAACCCTACAGTGCCGTTTCTGGTCTATGTACTATCTTCCTAACAACAAAGAAAATACATAGAAGATTGCTGGAGAAGACTCAATAATCAGGACTTCCTTAGGAGGAGCAAAATCTGAAAGTAAAAACAGTAATGGGACATATGGCACAAACTAAGTGGAAATTTGTTAAGCAATAGGGACTGAAGACTGTCTACAGAATCTATAAAGGGAAGTCCAGGGAATGCAAAGTCATGCACGTGGGACTTTGTCCTAACTCAATCATTTCTTTCTAACACAATCATTTCTTTCTGACTCAAAATTAGATATATGCATTTAGTAAAATTTAAGAAAGCATACATCCTGTGAACTAAGAGATGAACAAATAGGGTTCTATGAAAAGTGATCACATGAGAACTGGCAGAAATAAGAAAACTAGCTAAAAATAAAAACACAAATTATAAACTAAAAATCATAATATAACAGCAGAAAAGTATTTGAGATAAAGGACAAATATGAGAATTTCTAAAAAGGCAGAGATTAAAGTGTAGAACAAGTAAGTGATAATGTAAGTAAATTAATATGGAGAACAGAAAATGCAAATGTAACATGATGATGTCTGGTGATTGGCAGTTTATAAATAAATGATTATCTTTCCTTGATAAAAGAAAAATTAGATATATAAGATTATAATGGACCCTGTATTAAAATTTAAGATAGAGGGGAGAAAAATAACTTTAGCATAGCTTAGTAAAGTTTAATACTTTAAAACCAGTGAAAAACTTCCTAAAATAAAAAGAAAGGAACACTAAAAAAAAAAAAAAAAATTACATCAAAAAGTTGCAAACACAGAAAGACAAATCAGCTTAGTTTCAGCTTTCTCCACTGAATTTCTGAATTCCATAAGACATTGGTACAAACTCAACAGACAAATTTTAATACAGGAATGTTCAATAATCATAATGAAGTAATGTTTTACTCAGTCAAGTTATTAATGTAGCTATACATTAGGGGAAAAAACAATTATCTGATTTATAACAACAAAGAAAATAAGCTTTGACTTTTAGTACTAGGGGGAAAAAAGCTAAGATTAAACCATGAAGAGTCAAAATAAATATCTTTAGAATTTTAGGCTTGAAAATATGTGACTACTGAAATCTTTAAATAGAATTAATTCTAAATACATAGAAATAGCCTGACCAGGTGGTGGCGCAGTGGATAGAGAGTCGGACTGGGATGCGGAGGACCCAGGTTAGAGACCCTGAGCTCTCTAGCTTGAGCGTGGGCCCATCTGGCTTGAGCAAAAGCTCACCAGCTTGGACCCAAGGTCGCTGGTTCCAGCAAGGGGTGGCTTGGTTTGCTGAAGGCCCGCAGTCAAGGCACATGTGAGAAAGCAATCAATGAACAACTAAGGTGTCGCAAGGAAAAACTAATGATTGATGCTTCTCATCTTTCTCCGTTCCTGTCTGTCTGTCCCTGTCTATCCCTCTCTCGGACTCTCTCTGTCCCTGTAAAAAATTTTAAAAATGTTAAAAAAATAAAACATAGAAATAAGTTTGCAAAGTAAAATGGAAATATTAATAATTTTTAAAACGAGCATGTGAAAAAGTCAAAATGATTTATTCATGAACCTATGGCCTCAATAAGTTATAAATAGAAACTTTAGTTAAAAAATAACAGTAATGGAGATCAGAGGCAGGAGCAAAAAAACACAAGCTACTTTAAAAAAATATCTCTTATAAGGAAAATGTAATATATACTAATTTTAAATGTTATATTTTATAACACAATATTTTTTTATTTTTCAAGTGTTATATACTTCTAGTTTTTTGAAATTAATGGAAAATATTTAAAAGCACAGTCCATTTAGAATAATTATTAAAATTAAAAAGGGAGTATAGAAATTTATTATTTTATCCAGAAAATGGATTAAAATACTTAAATATTCTTTCAGTTAATATATAACATTTTTGGATAATATACAATATAAAACAAGTAGTTAAACTTACAAAAAAATGTTTACAAGTAATACAAAGACTTGGGTATACTTACAGCAGCTTTACTCACAATAACCCAAACTTAAAACAAAATGTCTATCAATAGGTGGATATATGAATAAATTGTGGCATATGCATATGACAGCAATGAAAAAGAATGAGTTGCTGATACACGCACCATTATGAACATATCTCCAAAATATTTTATTGAGTAAAAGAACTTTCATACAATAGCATATGTATAATTTCACATTCCCCGTGTGATACCAAACAGACAAGATTAAACTATGGTGATAAACATAAGAACTCTAGTTGCCTGGTTTCAGGGAGATGGACTACAAAGGAACCTAAGAAAATTTATCAGGGTAATAAGATTGTTATGTATTTTAATCTAGATGTTTGTTATACTTTTTTAACCTGCACACTTAAGATCTGTGCATTTGATGGTGGGTAAATTATAATTCAATAAGAAATAATTTCTGGGGTGATTGTTTTCCTATGTATATTTTACAGTGAAATAAAATCATAATAATCTATCTTAAAATTTATGTTGGGATGATGTCAGAGTAATGGCAGTGTGAGAGATACTCCTGATCTTTCAACTTGAAATTCAACAAATTGAACAAGTATAATGTAGTGAAGAACCCCAGCTGGGCATGCACTAAATGGTGGTATGGGGTAAAAAGGAGGATAGAAGATAAAACACGTTTGTGGTGTGTTTTGGAGAGAAGAGGAGATAAACCTGGAGGGACTGAATTTTGTTTTGTTTTTTCTCTGCTGGACTATGGGGAGGAGGGAAGCTTGGGCTTACTGGATTTTGACTGAGGGGCACTGAGAGGGAAATTCAGAGTGACTGAGTCTTCTTCTGTCAGGAGGAGTTGTAAGATAGAGGGTCAGAGTGGGAGATAAACCAAAGAGGCCAGTGCAGGGTCATGGCCAGTGTTCCCATGATCTACCTACAACCTGCACTTGGCAAAGACAGAGAAAGATAAAGTGCAGCCCCCAGCCTCTCAAATCCTGCCTCCCTCACCTCATGGTATGGAGAGTGGCAGAAACACATCCTACACCTAGCTCTTCAGAGCTACTTTCTCCCCTGAAGAACAGAGGTGCTCCATATCTGGTCTGCAGATCTATTGGGACATGGAAAGGGGCACCCAGAAGCCTAAAATCACCACCGCTACAGCTATAAAACTTTAAAGCTGAAGCCATAGAGTCAAAGCCATAAGGCCAAAGCTGAAAAGCCCTCACAACATGCCCTTCCCATCAACAGGACAGCATCCCTGTCTACATCATTGCAACAGCAACATCTCAGTAGTGGACAGCCCAGGAAGTTCACAGAGCTAAAAGTTGTAATACAGCAACACCTACTGAAAGAAACCTCTCAAAATAAAAAGTTTGGTCCTAGCCAGTTGGCTCAGTGGTAGAGTGTCAATTCAGCATTTGGATATCCCAGATTTGATTCTCAGCCATGGCACACAGAAGAAGTGCCTATCAGCTTCTCCACCTTTCCCCCTCTCCTTTCTCTCTCTCTTACCCTACCACAGCCAAGGATTCCTTGGATTAAAGTTGATCAGGGAACTGAGGATGGTTCTATAGCTTCTGCTTCAAATGCTAGAATGGCTCCGGTAGCAATGGAGCAATGCCCTAGATGGGCAGAGCACCACCCCCTAGTGGGCCTGCCAGGTGGATTCCAGTAGGGCGCATGTGAGAATCTGTCTCTCCACCTCCCTGCTTCTCACTTCAGAAAAATAAAATAAAATAAAATAAAAATTTGTTTTTTCTTTATTTCCACTTTTTTCACTTTTTTCTTCATATTTTTTACTCTTATTTTCTTTTGAATTTCATATTTTTTTAAATCTTATATATTTTATTCTTATTTTATGGTGTTTTATTTTTCTTCTTTGTTTGCTTTTTATCTTTTTTCTGTTCTTTGTTTAGTCATAATTTTAAAATTTTATATTTATATTCAATTTTTTATTTTAATTTTTCATATTTTTAGTTTTTATTTTTTGGCTAGAGTTCTTAACAATACTACTCACTAATGTCATCAAGTAAGAAGAAATCAAATACCATGGCTACATAAGACAGGGAGGTAGTTCAGAAAGAAAATATAAAATCTCCAGGAAAAAATCTCAATCATGTGGAAATTTTGGAATTATATGATGGAGAATTCAAAATTCAAGTCCTGAAATACTCAACAAGATGTGAGAACACACCAATAGACAACTTAATGAGCTCAGAAAACATATCAACAAACAAAACAAATACCTCACTAAAGAGATTGAAACTTTAAAAACAGAGATGAAGAATTTAATATATGAATTGAAGACTGAGGTAGTAAGTTTACCTAATAGAGCAGGCCTGATAAAGAAAAGAATAAGTGACATCAAAGACAGAAAATTAGAGATGCTATAGACTGAAGAGAAGAGAAACTAATGAATTAAAAAAACTGAGCAAGCTCTACAAGAATAGTCTGACTCCATCAGGATGAGCAATATAACAATAATGGGTATGTCAGAAGAAGATGAGAGGGAGAAGGGAATGAAGAACTATTCAAATAAATGATGGAAGAGAATTTCCCAAGTTTATGGAAAAAGTTAGAGCCTCAAATCCAAAAACAAAACAGAATGCTTCAATACGGCAACCCAAACAGACCTACTATAAGGTACATTGTAATAAAGTTGTCAAAAATCAATGGCAAAGAAAGATTTACTATTTTCTTTTTTTTTTTTTTTTGTATTTTTCCAAAGTTAAAAGTGGGGAGGCAGTCAGACAGACTCCCGCATGCGCCAGATTGTAATCCACTGGCATGCCCACTAGGGGGTGATACTCTGCCCATCTGGGACATTGCTCCATTATGGCCAGAGCCATTCTAGTGCCTGAGGTGGAGGCCATGCAACCTTCCTCAGTGCCCCATGCCAACTTTACTGCAGTAGATCCTTGCTGTGGGAGGGCAAAAGAGAAATAGAGATGAAGGGGAAAGGGAAGGGTGGAAAAGCAGATGAGCAATTCTCCTCTGTGCCCTGACCAGGAATCAAACCCAAGATTTCCACAGACCAGGCCAACACTCTACCACTGAGCCAACTGTCCAGGGCCAAAAAAGAATCTTCAAGGCAGCTAGGAAGAAAAATCAACATAACATATAAAGAAAAGCCCATTAAGTTATCATCAGACTTCTCAGCAGAAACTCTACAGGCCAGAAGAGAGTAAACCTAAACATACAAAATACTGAAAGAGAGAAATTACCAGCCAGGAATAGTATATCTATCAAAGTTATCCTTAAAAAATGAAGGACAAATAAAAACTTTTACAGACATAGACACACAGAGGGAATTTATCACCAGAAAACCCCCATTACAGGAAATACTCAATGAGGTTATTTGACTAGATACAAAAAACAAAACAAATCATAACTACAAGTAAAAGCACCATCAAGGTCATAGTAAGAACAAGGATAATCTGTGACAACAATAACATAAAAGGGGAGAGAATAAAGATCTGCAGTAGCAAAGGAGGATGTAGTGGAGAAGCACTCATAAGACAAAAGATTTTCATACATAGGAACATTTTTTGCTAATAACCTAATGGTAGCCACCCATAAGAAAACCAAACTGAAACACACAGCTTAAAAAAAAGGAGAAACAGGACAGAAGTATGGTATATCACCAAACAAAAACAACTGACAGAAACAAAAGGAGAAGACCCAAACATGAAACAGAGCTTCCAGAAAACAAAACATAAAATGGATATAGGAAATCCTCTTGTGTCAATAATTACCCTAAATGTAAATGAACAAAACTCACCAATAAAGAGGTACAGAATGGCAGACTAGATCAAAAAGCAAAGTCCAACCAAATGCTGCCTTCAAGAGACACATCTAAGCTTCAAGGACAAAAGTAGACTCAACTGAAAGGTTGGAAAACGATTCTCCAAGCAAATAATATCCAAAGAAAACCAGGTATAGCCATACTCATATGTGACAATGCTGACTTCAAGACAATAAAGATAACCACGGACAAAGATGAACATTTTATAATGATAAAGGGGACACTGTATCAAGATAACATAACACTTCTAGAAAACATAGGCAGTAAGCTCTCCGACATCTCTCACAATAATATATTTGCCGATTTATATCCACGGAAAAGTGAAATTAAAGACAGGATAAACAAATGGGACTCTATCAAACTAAAAAGCTTTTGCACAGCTAAAGACAATAAGAACAGAATAAAAAGACAAACTACACAATGGGAGAACATATTCGACAATATATCTGATAAGGGGTTAATAACCAAAATTTATAAAGAACTTGTAAAACTCAACACCAGGAAGACAAACAATCCAATCAAAAAATGGGCAAAAGAAATGAATAGACACTTCTCCAAAGAGGACATACAGATGGCCAGTAGGCATATGGCAAAATGCTCAACATTACTAATCATTAGAGAAATGCAAATTAAAACTACAATCAGATATCACCTCACACCAGTCAGAATGACACTCATCAACAAAACAACACAGATTATGTGCTGGCGAGGATGTGGAGAAAAGAGAACCCTCCTGCACTGCTGGTGGGAATGCAGACTGGTGAAAAACTCATGACTATATGTTTTTATGAGTCTATTTTTCAACTGTTTTTCCCATTGTGAAAAACAGTATGGAGATTCCTCAAAAAATTAAAAATCGAACTACCTTTTGACCCAGCTATCCCACTTTTAGGAATATACCCTAACAACACCATAGCACTGTTCAAAAAGAAGAAATGTGCCCCCATGTTTGTGGCAGCATTGTTCACTATAGTGAAGATCTGGAAACAGCCCAAGTGTCCGTCAGATGATTAGTGGATTAAAAAGCTTTGGTACATATATACTATGGAATACTACTCAGCCATAAGAAATGATGACATCAGATAATTTTAACAACATGGATGGAACTTGATAACATTATACTGAGTGAAGTAAATAAATCAGAAAAAACTAAGGACTCTAAGGACTATATGAGTCCATACATAGATGGGACATAAAAATGAGACTCAGAGACATGGACAAGAGTGTACTGGCTACCTGGGCGGAAGTAGAGGTGAGGGAGGGCATAAGGAGAAGTGAGGGGCACAAAAACCAGAAGGTGGTGGAAGACAATTTGACTTTGGGTAATGGGTACGCAATATAATCAAATGTCAAAATAACCTGGAAATATTTTCTCTGAACATATGTGCCCTGATTTATCAATGTCACCCCATTAAAATTAATTAAAAAAAGAAAAAAAGATAACATAACACTTCTTAATATATATGCACCAGGGAGCACCAAAATATATAAGACATCTACTAATTAATCTAAAAATAGAAGCAGACAAAAACATGATAATATTTGAAGATTTCAACACAACATTGGTAGCTTTAGATAGATCATCCAAAGAGAAAATCAATATAGAAATATTGGCCTTAGATGACACTCTGGACCAAATGGATTAGACATTTATAGGACATTTCATCCCCAAACATCAGATTATACATTCTTCTATAGTGTTTATAGAACATTCTTAAGAATAAACCATATGTTGGGCCATAAAACTAACTGCAACAAATACAGAAAAATTGAAAATATACCAAGCATATTTTCTGATCATAAGGCTTACAAATTAGAAATCAACTGTAAATAGGAAGTAAAAAAAGAACTAAAATAATGCGGAAATTAAACATACTTCCAAAAAATGAATGGATCAAAGAAGAAATAAAAGCAGATATCAAAAGATATAAACAGACAAATGAAAATTACAACACAAATATAAAATTTCTGGGATACAGCAAAAGGAGTAATAAGAGGTAAATTTATATCATTACAGGTCTATATCTAGAAACAGGAGAGATCCCAAGTAAACAATCTAACATCACACCTTAAGGAACTAGAAAAATAATAACAAAGGCAAACCAAAATCAGAAGAAGAAAGCAAATAGTAAAAAAATAGAGCAGAACTAAATGAAATAGAGAACAAAAAAACTAATACAAAGAGGTGGTTCTTTGAAAAGATCAATAAAATTGACAAACTACTGGCTAGATTCACTAAGAAAAATAGACTCATATAAACAAATTTCTAAATGAAAGAAATACCACAGACATCATAGATATACAAAGGATCATAGTAGAATATTATAAAAGATTGTATGCTACCAAATTCAACAACCTAGAAAAAATATATAAATTTCTAGAACTATATAATCTTCCTAGACTGAGTCATGAAGAAGTGGAAAATCTAAATAAACCTATAAGCAAGGAGGAAATGGAAAGGACTATCAAAAACCTCCCCCAAAACAAAAGTCCTGGACCAACTAGAGAAAGAAAAGCCTCTTCAATAAATGGTGCTGGGAAAAATGTAAAACCACACGTAAAAGAATGAAACTTGACTACACTTTGTTCCTCTGCACAAAAATTAATTCAAAATGGAACAAAGACCTAAATATAAGATTTGAACAGTAAATTACATAGAAGAAAATGTAGGTACTAAGCTCACGAACCTTGGCAGTAGAGAACAATTTATGAACTTGACCCCAAAGGCAAGGGAAGTAAATACAAGAAGAAATGAATGGCACTATATCAAACTAAAAAGCTTCTGCACAGCAAAATAAACTGACAACAAAACAAATAGGCAGCCAACTAAATAGGAGATGATATTAGCAGACAGCAGCTCTGATAAGGAATTAATATTCAAAACACAGTGTGTCTGTAAAGTCATGGTGCACTTTGGTCACATGGTCAAAAGTGCACCATGACTTTACGGACACACTGTATATAATGAACTTGCAAAGCTCAGCAACAAACAAGCAAGCAATCTAATTAAAAAAATGGGAAGAGGACCTGAACAGACACTTCTCCCAAGAGGACATACAAATGTCCAACAGATATGTATATGAAAAGAAGCTCATCTTCCCAGCTATTTGAGAAATGTAAATCAAAACTACAATGTGATACCATATCACATCTGTTAGACTGGCTATTATCAACAAGGCAGGTAATACCAAATGTTGGAGAGGCTGTGGAGAAAAGGAATCCTAATTCACTGATTGTGGGAATGCAGATTAGTACAACCATTATGGAAGAAAGTATGGTGGTTTCACAAAAATTAAGAATAGAACTACCATATGACCCAGTAATCCCTCTACTGGGTATCTACCCCCAAAACTTGAAAACATTGGTATGTAAAGGCACATGCACCCCCTCTTCCCCGCAGCATTATTCACAGTGGCCAAGACATGATGTGGAAACAACCAAAGTGTCCCTCAATAAAGGATTGGATAAAGATGCGGTACATATAAACAATGGAATACTACTCAGCCATAAGACACGATGACTTAGTAACATTTATGACAACCTGATGGACCTTGAGAACACCATACTGAGTGAAATAAGTAAATCAGAAAAATCTAAGAACTGTATGATTTCACACATAGGTGATATATAATATTGAGACTCATGGACATAGATAAAAGTGAAGTGGTTACCAGGGAGAAGAGGATGTGGAAGAGAGGGTGGGAGGGATGTGAACAGGGATAAATATATGGTGACAAAAAATGATTAGACTTTGGGTGGTGGGTATACAATATAATCAACAATTCAAATACTATAGAAATGTTTACATGAACCCTATGTACTATTATTGATCAATGTCCCAGTGTTAAAGTTAATTTTTGAAAGAAAATTAAAAAATAAAAAATTATGTTGAAAAAATTTGACACTGTTGATTATTGTTCCATCATAAAATTCTCTCTTCCTTTGATATTTATGACATATAACTTACTATAAGTGTTCACCCTTCTTTCTTTTTCTCTATCCTCTTTCAGGCTCAGCTGTCACCATTAGCCACATAAAAGATAAAATTCTTAAAGGCATTCTTAAAAGCATAATAAACTAGGTCCTTTATTCTATTTACTTTCTATTTCCCATGTAACTATGTAACTTCACCTATGCTATGGCTAAATATTGAGGTAGTATCTTACAAAAACTCTATTAGACAAGAGTTAAAGTATTATAAAAATAGCATTAAAAGGGGAAACACTTAAAAACAAAAGGTATAATAAGTAGGATTCTGAGATTGGGCAACAATGAACTGGAGAAATAAGATAGTCAATGAAAATTGGCAATCATTTGTGTGATGTCTAGTCAATGGTGCATCTATGGTGGTAATGAATTTTAAGTTGATCTAAAGGGATAGACAGGTTTGGTCACCAATTACTTACCACCATTGAACAGAGGTGAATATATGATGGTACAACAAAATATATCCACCATTTCATAAAGTTATACTTAGCAACTTGTTATAGTTGAAACAACTGTCTCAATACAATACTGTTTTTTATAGCTTTAGCAATAAATTCTTCTAAGCTTAGATATTGGCACTAAATCAAATTCTATCAGTTTAGTAAATTGGTTCTATCTTTCTAGGCAACTAGCAAGTTAGTTCGCACCCATATATTAAACTTCTTTATCAGTTTTATGGTTTGTTTCATGCTTTCAGAAAGATTAAAAACTTTAAAGTGAGAAAAGGAGAGACAGAAAGACAGACTCCTGCATGTACTCTGACCAGGATCCACCTGACAACCTCAGTCTGAGGTCAGTGCTTAAATCAATCGAGCTATCCTCAGTGCGTGAGGCTGATGCTTGGACCACAGGTGTAAGAAGGGAAGAGTGAGAGAAGGGGGTGAAGAGAAGCATATGGTCACTTCTTATGTGTGCCTTGACCAGGAATCAAACCCAGAACATCCACACACCGGGCCAACACTCTATCCACTGAGCCAACTGGACAGAGTCGGATCCATAGAGCTTTTCACATATTCTATGAACTGAGACTGTGTCTTTCCCTTGACAGATATTCTAAGGTCAGTTATTTTTCTAAAATGCAAACTTGATAATCTACCTCTTTTATTTAAGTTTTAATGGTTCCATATTGCCTACATGTTAAATTTAAAACTATGTATCAAGTCTATAGTACTTCATAATCCAGCAATTTTCAACTGACATGCTGCAAAAATTTTTAAAACATGCAATGCCTGACTAATAAATAACCAAGGGCTCTGAACTGTTTTCCCTTAGATTGTCAAATAAAAATATGACAACAGCCAATAGTAGTGTCATATTTTTATTTTATGTCAATAGCTGTCCAGTGTGAATGAGTCAAAATAATTCTTATTTTTTCAGTTGGAAAAAAAACTAAATATTTTTTTGGAGTGCCACATAATTTTAGTAATTAGCTTACGCATACCATGAGATGAAAAGGGATGAAAATTGCAGTCATAGTCTGATCTTTACTATAACAATGTTGCACCTCCAGAGTCTGACTATTTTGCCAAAAATTCCCATATGCTCTTGGCCCAGCAAATGTATATCTCAGCTAGGAAAGTTTCTCTACCCAGAGTTGATCATGACTTAAATATCTGCCTGTACTCTCTGTTATACTTTGTCTGTGTACATGTATTCGTTTGGGTTATTAAAGGTAAGGACCATTGAGACTTTCATCACCAAATACTGATTTTGCCTTATCTGAGGGGGAGCCCCTTAGACTATGATTTCTCTTTGTGTCCTCAGAGCTAGTCTTAGTGCCTACTGCACTTTAAATAAAGAGTGAGTGATTAAATAATTTAAAAAGAAATGAATGATTAATAAAAGAAATTGACCACAGATCTTGTGACTGGCTTACCTATAAATATATAGAAAACAAATGTTAAATATAACAAAAATTCCCATTCATGTATTTATTCCATTTATTAGTCATTTTGCCAACTCTTTTACTTATCTACTAATAAGGCATAAGTCATAAATTATTTTCAACTTTAAAATTACTAAATAAATCTGCATGTTTCTAAAGGAGAAAAGCTACCCTTGACAAGTTCCTCCCCTTTGCTGGTGAACTTTTTTGCTTCTGCCTTTTAACATGGAATAGAAGTAGGAAGCTATACTGTCAGTGTATAGCTTTAAAATATGATACATATAGTTTGTGTGCCAGTTTTAATGTTTTCTCTAAACTGAAATGACATTGAGTTTGGCAGAAAAAAATCTTGTCTCTGAAATGAGACATATCTTTATTATAAAAGCAACATAAAAGACATTTTTCAACATATTGTGTGATATAAGAAAATAATTCATCTTATATGTAGACAAGGTATAGAATGGTTTGGAAACACATACATGTACACAATAATAAAAATAAGCACTTATTTTAAAAAAGGATGAGTAATGTTAATTTATAATTTCTTTTTAAAATATTGTCGCAGCAACAAAGAACTTCTCGGAGACCAGATGAAATGCTCCAAGGGGCTAAGGGGAAGGTACAGCCCCAGTCAGCAGACCCAAGGACTGAAGCCCCGTCCCCAGCCTTACTCAGATATTTATTAGCCAGTACAAATAACTCAATGAAGCAGACAGAAGAAGTTTTTAGAGGATGGAGTAAAGTTCAAAGAACATGCTGATTCCTAATCTCTGTTCTGAGAGCCTAAACATTTTCTGTTTCTGAATCTTATCCTGCTGTTTTGCTGTTTGCACACACTGTTTCTATGATGGGTCAGAGAGGCCTCTGGACTTTTGTCTGCTCAGGGATTTTGCCCTAGGGCATCTCCCTGTCTTTAACTGTCATCCTAACTGCAAATTTTCATAGAATATTCTTACAATATATCACATAAACTAAGTCAACATTATTTTACCTTATCCTACATAAAGAAAATTATGTTTTCTAAAATCAATTTTTGTTGATACCCCACACAAATAAGTACATGATATCAATAGTTTAGTCATATGTTTATTCAACAAATATTTGTCAAGAGAGAAAGGTGCTAGTTGTTTAATGGTTAAATGGATATATAGCTCTTTTTAATGCAATCTACAAACTAGTAACTATTGATGAAGTGGAAAAACTAAATACAAATGTGCATAGTTTTTCCTTTGCTTAGTTATCCGACCTTAGTTTAGATATTATACATTTTATTTTAACTAATAAATAAGGTACT
The DNA here is from genome assembly GCA_037038555.1 of Rhynchonycteris naso. Lineage (NCBI taxonomy): Eukaryota > Metazoa > Chordata > Mammalia > Chiroptera > Emballonuridae > Rhynchonycteris > Rhynchonycteris naso. The sequence continues at coordinate 183,851,829 of CM072998.1, forward strand.
ACTCTCATGTTTAAATCAGACAGTCATCTTAAAGTTATACTGGTTTTTATTTCCCAAATTTTTAAAATTTTGTTTTCCAAACATAATAATTTAGTAGGTTTATATAGCACAATGCACAATGAAGCAACATCTCTTATCATAATTTAAAGGCTCCTTGTCAGGAGGTTAATGCGACTATTTGGGCATTTTGGAGTCAAGAAAATATGCCATATTAACCAGAGAAATAAATGGACATTAAATAACCTAAAAAGAAAAGTTCTGTGTCATTGATTCCAGATCTGCAATCTTTGATAAACACAATATCCTACAATATTCTATAACTGAAATATATTAGAATTTCAGAACAACTAATAAGGCACTTTTCAAAAGCATTTAATTGTTATTTTAATCTGTAATTCAAAGGAGATCAGTGATAATATCTCAGCCAACTTCATTGTTCTTATAAATCAGCATTCTCATTAAAAGTTTCAGACCAAAGGCCGCATGCTAACTTCATTAATTTAATGTCGGTTATGAAACATTATTTCCTCTTTCATTAAATAATAAGGGAAACTGATAGTTTTGTTAGCTCCACTCTGCCTCATCTTCAGTGTTTGGAAAGTATATTAACAAGTTTTTATAAAACTTGAAAGTCAAGGGAACATAAGCCAATCTACACACACCCTAGCTATAGAAATGAAAAACCAAATGGTGTTGAAACATGCTTAAAATGTCTCTAGATTTTCAAAACAAGACAAAGCTAGCACTATATAAATGCATTGCTTTTTAAAAATTATTTTAAGTAAATATTTTATAAATATATATATATATACATATGTAGTATGTAGGGAGATATGAGTTGACTTTATTCTATTTTTTGCATATTACTAATAGTTCCTAATCTTCAATGATCTGCTTTATTTAAAAATCTAAAATTATGACACCCATCTATATCAGATATCAGATGACAATTTTTAAAGAAAATCTCATCATTATTCTATAATCTTTTGAATATTTTACCATTCATATTTGCTTAGTGTCTTTTCTCTGACATAAGCACCTCATAAATTTTACCAGGCAGTACCAATTTAATAATCAGATTCTCCATGAAATCATCCATGATTATTCCTTGTAGAAACTAAAGTTTCCTAATAAGACCTCCAATACACTCATTTGTAACTTTCTTAAGTTGTCGATTAATTTAGTTTTTGTCAATCAATTTACCTTTAAACATTCATTTAGTCACTCTATTAGTCGTCCTTAACCAAAAATATTTGTAGAGCACTTAGACAAAAGGTTAGGGTTACTCAAATGAATAAACACAATCTCCACTCCTATGAAGTATGCTGTTTTGAGTAGGAGGCAAACATCCAAACAAATAAATTTAAGTGTGATATGTTCTCTAATATTGGGAGGTGAGTAAAGACTTCAGTGGAGGAAACAACTTTTGAACTGCGTTGTGAGAACAAGTGTGACTTCATCAAGTGCCTGAATAGAAATGATGTCTTATAGGAAGGAACAACATGGTGTATTTCTGAAGGGTTTGATGCAGAAGAGGAGGAGCTGATGCTGGTGAGGTGTGCAGGGGACAGATCAAAGAGTGCCTTATGGACTTGACTACAAATTTAGTCCTTGCATAACTGAATTATCATACTTCCTCATGTATAAGATGCTCCCATGCATAAGACGCACCTTAATTTGGGGGCCCGAAATTTGAAAAAAAAATGTATTACATAAAGTTATTGAGCTCAAGTATTATTCATCATAAAATTTAAACAATTTCTCAATAAGCATGAAAAAGTGGAAAATGCAAGTAAAAGAAATCTACAACTACTGTATAGATGCAATCAGTTTTTAGACTCAAAATTTCTCAAAAAGGGGTGCATCTTATATGTGAGGAAATACAGTAACACACATCTTCACCCTGTCTCCTATATGTCTTTTCTTGGATAATGGAATATCCATCTACCATTTCATTCTGAGCAGAAATCTAATATGGATCCAAGATCGTGGTCTTTCACATATCCTGACATTCAGTTGGGTCTAACCTCTTAAATATACCACTAATCCACACCATCTCACTACCTTCAACTTCATTCTCCTTAGCGAAAGTCTCATCTCTTTCCTGAACTACTGCAATAGAAATATATTATTTTATCTGATGACAATTTGTTCCATTTTTCTCATCCATTCATCATGATGTATAAAAAAATATACCTAAAAATATTAAGTTTAAATAATGTGACTGCCATGCTGAATGAAACTTGCTTTTTGCTTGCATTTGGAATGTATTTTTCTCCTGTAATGCAAATGTGATTAGTCATTCTTGTATACCCAAGAGAAGCTATAATGTGATACTTGCTAATAATAAGATTTAATATATACTATCAATGACTCCAAATAGTCTCTCTCAAACAAACAAAAACATTTAAGAAAAATTTATTCACTCTTTACTTTCTATTTCTATCTAAGCTCATGTGTATGTGTATGTAGATTTATAGGCAAACACATACAGCTGCCATATAATCAGGTTGGTGACTAATAGTCTTGCAGTTGGATAAAATTAAATGTTATAATTAATGACATTTATAATAATTTTAGCCTGAAACCATGAAGGCCTCAAATAAAAGCAACAACATACATCGAATGGAACACTTAGGGATGCAGGTGCCCAACCTATTATTAGCAATCTCATAAAATCACTTTCACGATAGAAAACAAAATTATTCTTCGTGGTTTTCTAGCATCTTAACTTTGAAAATCCACATTGATATAGAAGCATGACATCATCCCATTTTATTACAACTTCCCCTCCCTTTAATCCCAGGCAAAGGAAATGTTAGATTATTTCTCCAAACTTGAGGTAACATCAAAATTCAAATAATCAGAGAATTTTGGGCTAAGTTGAATTAGGATTTGTGCTAGTAAGCCTTAAAAAACGAAGTTTTGGGCCTTACCAGGCAGTGGCGCAGTGGATAGAGTGCTGGACTGGGATGTGGAGGACCCAGGTTCAAGACCCTGAGGTTGCCAACTTGAACACAAGTTCATCTGGTTGAGCAAGGCGCACCAGCTTGGACCCAAGGTTGCTGGCTTGAGCAAGGTGTTACTCGGTCGGATGAAGACCCACAGTCAAGGCACATATGAAAAATCAATCAATGAACAACTAAGATGTCACAACGAAAAACTGATGATTGGTGCTTCTCATCTCTCTCTGTTCCTGTCTGTCCCTATCTTTCCCTCTCTCTGACTTTCTGTCTCTAAAATAAAAAACAACAACAACAAAAAAACCAACAACTGAGTTTTGGGTTGTTACTAGCAGTATATATAATATATATGTGCCACCTGCAGGAAATGCTAAGTGTGAATTCATGTGCATATTTTAATGAATAAACACTTTAAAATCTATCAACTGATTTGTGTAAATTTAACTGCTAGTATCTGAGCAACTATGATACCTGCCATGATTCTTCTGAGTCAGGATGAGCGAAAGAAGGGAAATAGTACACTAATATACTTCAAACACATACACCATTTATTATGGGCTTCATCCATCATAGTCTGGGAAAGTAGTGAAGTTTGACGCATGAAAACATGATTTGATGAATATTTTAATTATTTGGATGTTTTCCTGAATCTCTACAATTTAAAGGGCATTGTACAAAATTCTGGTGCCGAAGAGATAATAAATTATCCTTCAGTCTTTTCTTTTAAATTAAATAACTTCTTTTTTTAAAAAAGAACAATACATTTGCATTACAAAAGGAACTAAACATAAAATTTAAATAATACTATAAAGCACAGATATAAAAAAAAGTATAAATTACCCCAAATTTCATCTAATATCATTTTTACGTTAGGTGAATCTCATTCTAGATATTCTCTATTTACCTATCTGAATTAATTTAATGATATAAAAATTGTTTTACTAGAAACGTCATCATGCTAACTATGTTACTTTCAATAAAAATATGACACTATTAATTTTTGTAAGTAAGCTTTTTCACCTAAAAAAAACTATAAGATTAATAAAGAGTAAGAGATTACTTTTTAATTCTTAAGAGATGGAGTCAGTTTTTCAACTGCATGTTTCAATTTTAGGGAATACTTGATTCCTGCTCAAAATGATTAGATACATAGTGCTTTTTCGTTTCCCTCTGTCCTCCCCCACATGCCAATTTTTGTAAGTTTCAATGTATAATTATTTATACATTGTCAAAGTTTATAAAATTCATATTGTTTTATAACCTCCATTTTCAGAGATGTTTGGTATTAATTCTATTTTTAAATTTTAAATGGATTCAGTGTTCTCACCCAAGCCTTTTTATGACAGGTTTTCCATTTCAGATTTTATTTTGTTTTGCTTCACCACATAGTTGACTGGAGTTATTTATCACGTTTACTTTTTATTTCTTCAAAAATGGCCCATAAGTGCTGTATTCCCTGAGTTCCTGCATTCCTGAAAATATTTTTCATTCTGTATTGTTTTGTCCTGTTTTACTGCATTTGAAGGACAATTTGGGTAAATGTAAAATTTTGGCTCAGGTTTTTATTTTCCTTCAGAATTTTGTAGCTATTGCACCATTATATTTTAGCATTTAATGTTGCTGTGGAGAAATCTAAGACCACACTAAATTTTTATTTTTCTACAATACACGACTTGTTTTTTTGTGCCCATTATCTGCTGTCTGCTTTCTTTGTACTTTAAGATTTATAATTTAATCATTTAATATTGCCAATTGTTTTATGCCCACTTATTTTTCAGATAAGTCCCAGCATATTTTTACCTTTACTTTATTTTTTTATTATATCTCTGAATGTTAGATTCTATTAAATTTTCAGGTTTCTACTTCAAAAATAAAAATTGTGTTGAGTCATCACTGTCTGATAAATCAACATTATCACCTACCTCTGTTTTTCTGCTCTGATCGTTTAGTTTTATTCTGATTTCTGTATGATTTTATCAAACTGTTATGTTCATAATTTGATTTAACCTACCCTTTGGTGTTTCTTGATGTTTTTAAATTATTCATTAGTTTCAAAATAGATTTTGTTTTTACTTTATTTCCCTAACTCTGCAAAATCCCTTTTTAAAGTATAATAATATTATCTTATCTTTGAATTTTGCTATTAATGATATGTACTTTTTATTAAGTTCTCACAAGCCAGGAAATATATTATTTTTCTATGCCTGTATTTTGATCTGAAGGAGGTTCACTGCATTTCTTTTGAAAAATAGGTGTCTAATTTTTCTTGAAATAAGCATGCAGACTTGTCATGCCCATTCTCTTTTGATTCTTTCCCTTACCTTTTTTTTAAATTCTGAATTATAATTTTATAAATGTTTGGATATAGACATACATAAATAATTGGGGTTAAGTGGTGCAATTATAAATCTAGATTTTGGATGACTGAAATAGATCAAAGTTATCAGGATTGACAAAAGCTCAGACTATAGCACTATTGCAATAGGGTTTTTGCTGTGGGATGGGTGGGAAGGTGGGATGAAAAACTTGACTTGATTGTGAACATAACAAGGACCATTATAAATTCATGACCAAGACACAGAGTGGAAAGAGGAAGCATCAACGCTAGAACAATTCTTGGTTGATCAGTTCAACTGGATTTTTGTTGCACACAGGCCAGGGTAATATGGTCATGGAGAGTGGAGAATGAAGAATTTAATCAGAGATAAAGGGTGAGAAACTTTCAGTAACTGACACAGCATGATTCTTGCTAAAACTAGACACTAAAACAGCTAAGAAAAGAGTTCAGCTTTGGGCTTAATCAAAAAGAGGACTCAGAGAAGCCTTAATCAAGTTTGGTCAGACACAGAGTTTTTATCAGTAGCAGAATTTTTCATAAGGCTATGCTAACTTTAAACTTTCCTGCCTTGCCATATAATTAAGCAGCTGTAAATAAGAGTCCATATATTAGTAAAATATAATTCTAAATAAATTAAATAAATATATTAATTAGTGGAATTTACATTGTGATTCTTATATGTGAAAATAATAAAAAACATCAATTACTACCATTCTATAATCTACTTTTAGGAAATTCAAAAGTACTATAGAGCCCTTCAGCTGGAGCAGGACTACTACGTACATGTACATGGTGGGGCAAAATAGGTTTACAGTTGTGAGTATGCAAAACATAGAATTTATTTTTGTATTATTATTGATTGTATCATTTTCTTACAAACAACTGTAAATCTACTCCTGCTCCATCTTGTGTACAGAGAAAGAAGTCAGAGAAAGTGAAAGCAAAAGTGACAGTGACAGCAAGGGGGTGAGGGAATCAGTGTGTTCCATTACTTATTTAGAAATAGCCTTCTGGCAGCCAGTGTTTCTGGTGACCTTGATTCTCTAGAATTATAGTTTTCAAACCTTGTTTCCATGATATCAGACACAATAGATTAGCTCCATGCGTCACAGATTCCCATGTGCAATTGTCAGAACAGTGAATGTATCTCTATGTCTTTTGCTATCCTCAATAAATCATTGTCAATAAAACACATACTGAAAATATTATAGGGATAACTTGGATCCTCACTAATTCTAATTGCATATATATGCGACTTTCCCTTCATGTTATACATATTATAAAAATTAGCATATAGTTTTGTATTATTTTTTAATAATCTTTCAAATGTGAACATTTTTTTGCTATTGTCATACTTGATTCAATGAGAAGTCTGATGTCGGGGAACGTTATTTTCCTTTCCTTCTTTTTTTCCATGCATTGTTAAAAACAAAACTCAGTGCTTCAGATTGAAATATAAATGCTGTGGGGTTTTTTTGTTTGTTTGTTTTTACAGGGGCAGAGAGAGAGTCAGAGAGAGGGATAGATAGGGACAGACAGATAGGAACAGAGAGAGGTGAGAAGCATCAGTCATTAGTTTTTCGTTGTCGTTGGGACACCATAGTTGTTCATTGATTGCTTTCTCACATGTGCCTTAACCGCGGGCCTTCAGCAGACTGAGCAACCCTTTGCTGGAGCCAGCGACCTTGGGTCCAGGCTGATGAGCTTTTTTACTCAAGCCAGATGGGCCCACGCTCAAGCTGGTGAGCTCGGGGTCTTGAACCTGAGTCTTCCGCATCCCAGTACGGCGTTCTATCCACTGCGCCACAGCCTGGTCAGGCTAAATGCTGTTTTGAATGGCATCACCATGTAGTGGTTAAGACCAGAGTGCTTCATTAGGTAGATAGGACTTTGAGATTGCTATGCCAATACCGGCAGCAGTGAGAGCAGACCCTGCCAAAGGAGAGCCAAAGACTCCTGGGTGTGTATCCACTTTTCCAGCTACTAGATGTGTGACTTAGAGAAGTCTATGGAAAATTTTGGAGTCTCTTTCTGTCTTCAAAGGGATAATAATAGTAATTTAACCAATGTGTTTTTACAAATGCTAAAAATATAACCCATGTAACACTTCTTGGCACAGTTTTATGGAAGATATTAAATGTCTTGAAAATGTTTGTTGGCAGCCATGGTAACTGAAATAGTAGCAGTGGTAGTTGTCACTACGGTTTAAACTGTATTCATGCCAGTAACACAGTAAATACATTTCTGCGACATTCATAGTCGTGTCAAATCATCTCCGTTGAGAGTCAATAAATTTTTTGGAATAGAGCTCTGCGGGAGAAATTTTGCAGAAAACAATTTCCAAGAACCTGAAACACATGGACTGGTTTGGTACTAATCTCTTTAAAATAAAAATCTACAATTTTTTCTAATTATTATAATTATCATTACTATTATTAGCTGGATATTGCTGTACTTTGAACATAAATGTCAGGAGTGGCCAGGCTGAGGGGACAGATGGAGATTAAAAGGCTAATTGTGAGATGTGGTACGTACACACACTAGGCCTTGCTGCCCTCACATAACACTACACAATAATATTGAAAGTACATGAGAAAATGTGTTCTAGGTGCTCCTCGATGCTACTAGACAGGATTGCTTTTCAGAAGCAACCTATCCTTCTTTCCTTGGCTCTACTGTAATAAATCTAGAGAAAGGAGTATAGGAGATAAAAGTGCAGTCAGTCCTAGAAAATGCTAGTCCAGAAAGTTATGCTAGGATACAGAGGCTTCATCTTAATCCTCAATGAAGTGAAAATATCCACCAAAAAACATATGTTAAAGATTTTGAAGTCATTCTATAGCTCCTTTTGTTTTGGGTGAAACAAGAACTCTACCTATAAAAATTATTTAGGGCGATTATCTTTACCCAAGAAGTTAATTAAAATACATATTTTAAAGTTCTCTCCATATTTGGTTAGTAACATAAATTGCGTGAACCCTGGTGTGCTGCTCCATAAAACTGGGATCAAGATAATTCAGCTTGGCTATTATAGGACTCAAATGAATAGTACCTAAAAAACACCTGACACGGCGCAGCCCTTCACAAAACTAAGTACTGACTTTCATTCTCTACTTGGTGACAGAGCCGAGGACACTTTCATGGGTAAATTAGAAGAAGAAAATGATATAATTTTGTCTTTAAGGTATTAGTGCTCATATTTCTAGTTCTCGGTCCTCTTCTCATACAGGCTGAAAATCACCTTATGCTTTGTTTGTAAATATCGTACTCCTAGCTCAGCTCAGCTCAGCTCTGCACATAAGTTCACGCAGTTAACTGTAGTGTTAATAACTCCAGAATTTCAATTTTAATTTCAAAAAGGGTTAGTTGGAGGATTAAAATAGAAAAATAAAACAATTATTGAAAGAATTACACACCTAACCATTTTAAATCTCCTCATTGTGCTGTGCTGTTTGTCAAAAGAAGGCACTCTGACAACGAAGAAAAAGGAGCTGGACAGTCTATTATTGCTGCAGGTAAAGTAATCTCAAGTTCAATGAATAGCGCCATCATTATGTGTCCAAGATGACACTGTCTTTTCCCAGTGTGGGCAAATCCAAACAGAAATTTTAAACTCTATTTGGAGTAAGAACAATAGAGACAAACGAGTGGCAGTTAAGAGCTAAGAGAAGTCTTTTTTTCAGTTCTGTTTGAGCTTCTTTAACTTGTCATGAAGATTTTGGGACTAGAAGGAGTTTAACAAATAATAATACAAACAAATTTTAATTTAAATATTACTTAGGAATTTTTAAGAGGTCTCTACATGATCTGACTGGATTTAGTTTTCCTAGCCCCGCTAAATATTGTCCTGGAATACTGAGAACACTAGCAGATGAGAATGTTCATCTTTGATGAACCAGGGAGAGGTTGGTACAATCTGGAGCAAAGCAAATGTGATTCTGAAAGTTTTAAATGAGATTTTTAAAGCTACAATAGAAATTATAGTATTTATGCTATGGAATTATGCAATTAATGCCAAATTTTAGAAAAACTATGTCAAATTTTTTTTATAAAAAATAACTAAATAAAGCATTTAGAATAGTGGGAATGAATGTACTAAGAGCAAATGAAGCCAAGTAAATTTTATATATCTCTGTGTGTGTACTTGGTGTAATTATAATTCTTGTTTTTCAATACTGCTCTGGACATAACATAGTACAAATTTGAATAAGGATTGAGAAAATCTCTTATGGTATTCAGAGTCAAATGGAGACTGAGAAGTAAGACAAATAAATTCATACAACTTAAAAATCTGTACTAGAATGTGTTAATTAATAGATCAAAATCTCTAAATCATATGTCATAGGTCTGTGCCCATAACTTTTTTTTTTTTTACAGGGATAGAGAGAGAGTCAGAGAGGGAGATAGAGAGAGGTGAGAAGCATCAATCATTAGTTTGTCATTGCTGTTGGAACACCATAGTTGTTCATTGACTGCTTTCTCACATGTGCCTTGACTGTGGGCCTTCAGCAGACCGAGCCACCCCTTGCTGGAGCCAGCAACCTTGGGTCCAAGCTGATGAGCTTTTGCTCAAGCCAGATGGGCCCGCGCTCAAGCTGGCAAGCTCAGGGTCTCGAACCTGGGTCTTCCGCATACCAGTACGGCGCTCTATCCACTGCACCACTGCCTGGTCAGGCTCATAACTTATTTATATTAGTGATTGGGATGACAGTATGCACAGAATTTCCCTAGTTCTATAGGAGAATAAAAGATTATTTAAAATCCTGAATGGGATACCTTATTGGAAGTATATAACGTTTTACATTTTCATTCCTCATTTCTACATTGTGGAAAATATGACTTTCCATCTAGGATTTTTGTTAAATAAGAAAAGACATAACAATATTTGTAGCACATTGCTTACAATTGATAAGAAGTCAAGGTATTACTATTGCTATTATTGTTAGAATTACAGGTAGGTATAGTGATATTTCTTGTTTTAGGGTCTTTTATTTGCTTTCACAAAGGCTATTTTATTCCTTGTTTCTTTGCCTCTCACCCATTCAAAAATTTTAAGGACTTTACTGAGTAGGGAGAGGATACCACCTCTACCTTAGCTCCTACATGGGACTTCATTTTATCCATACCAGTTCTCAGAACAGTCTCTTTTCATTCACTCTTTTTTTTTTTAATTTTTTTTTAAATTTTATTTTATTTCAGAGACAGAGAGAGAGTCAGAGAGAGGGATAGATGGACAGGAACGGAGAGAGGTGAGAAGCATCAATCATCAGTTTTTCGTTGTGACACCATAGTTGTTCATTGATTGCTTTCTCACATGTGCCTTGACCATGGGCCTTCAGCAGACCGAGCCACCCCTTGCTGGAGCCAGCGACCTTGGGTCCAAGATGGCGAGCTTTTGCTCAAGCCAGATGGGCCTGCGCTCAAGCTGGCGAGCGCGGGGTCTCGAACCTGGGTCTTCTGCATCCCAGTCCGACGCTCTATCCACTGTGCCACTGCCTGGTCAGCTTTTCATTCACTCTTTATGATCAAGTTGAAGCCCTCCTTGTCCTTATCCTGAATTAGAGAAAACATTCCTTAGCTAATATTCTTACTCTAGGCTTTCCTTATTTCCATTGACTTAGGAATTCTGCCACAATACCACAGTTATACTCCAAACATGTAATGACACTTATCCCACCCTCAGAAAAACACCAGCTTCATTATTCATACAACGATGCTTCAAGACCGTTCCCATGTTATCACAATAGCTTGGGTTTCCCCATTCTCCTTCAATATCCTCTATGTAGCCTCACTGTCCCTATTCTCTCTATGTTGCAAGTGAGCACCTTTTCCTTTCCCTGTCCTTCCATATTTGCTAATGCTATTTTACCAGCTTAAATTATTGACTTTTTATTTCTTATTATGAAAGTCTATATTAATCTGGCTGCCCTATACTCATCATCTAACATTTAACTATGTGATTCTTGGTTATACCAGGTTAATATAATTGTCTTTTTTTTAGAGCCTTATTTGTCATATCCATTCTAGATTCCCTAGCTAGGTATTAAGAAACATATACCATTTTTTCCATAACCCACTGTATACAACAATTATTCTATATAAATTTGAAAAGCAGGCACATATTCAATGAATTAACAAATGTGCTAAATAGTCAATTCCCTTAAAACTGATTTCATGTTATTGTCCCAAATCATGTAAATTTAAAAGTATGTAAAATTGTGTTGGTTTATCAAGCAGACTCCAGGGATGTGAATCAAATTAACTGTAGGAGAGAATTCTTTTACCCACAAAGATTTCTCATTCCAATGACATGGCAATAACGCTTTACTCAGGTGTACGTTATGTGTGTGAATTTCTTTGTTTCTTGCCTTGAGTGACTTCATCAAATATACCTTCATAGCTAGAATTAAGGCCTGGATTTCCTCAGGATGCTTTATCATTTCTAAAATCCCATGGAGCAAAGTCCCCACTAGCAAACCCCAGAATTTCTTATTTCTGTAGACAAAATTTCATGCAGGGTGCTCTGAAACACAAAGGAAAAATATTTACTGGACTTTCTTATATTCTTCTCTAAGGCTTACATTGAACAATGAGCCCAATACAATACTGTACATCATATTGCTGAGCTGTGGGAAGAATTCAAATCTCGCTAAGCACAAGAGCCAAGGGAGCTATTGGTATGCTTCTGAGCTCAGAGCTTAACATTCTGGATAAGACTAGTGTCCCAGGTTCCTTTGGAATATTGGTTTTCTTGACTCTTTTCTGTTTGAATGTGAGAAAGTATGAGGGAGGCTGAAGCAGCTGGATAGGGAGGAAGAACATGCCTAGAATGATGAACATTTAAAAATACCATCCTGAAAAGCCCTGAGCTCTCTAGCTATAGATTCTAAATATAGTTATGCCAACAGGAGAGAAGTGCTCAGTTGGGCTTTCAGAAAGCCGCTCCAGCACCAGGTAAAGATGACTCACCCAGAGGCCGACAGGCTGTGATGTGCAATTTCAGCATTTATTTACTGAAACTTTCAAAGACAGTACTTTCCCACAAGGCCACACTTTCCTCAGAATACAGAGGAATGATAAAACATCAATACTGAATTTCTCACATTAGCTCGCTGTTAATCCCTCAGAAAATGCATTTCTGTTGTTGTTACAAAAAGGTTTTATAGGTAATGACTCATTGATGAAAGGACATATATTTAAAAATGCAGTGAATATTATTTCATCTTGTATATATGTTGGCTTCAACATATTTCATTAGGTTTATTTTTGTAACAGAATCTAAAATTAATACTGCATTAAACATATTTATAACACTGCAAGAAATAATTTGAGCAGGGTCATACGAAGGAAAATTATTTATTACATGATTTCAGCTTATTTTTTCATAAGAACACACATATGCAAGCACATAATTCCTAATCTCTTAAAATATCTAACCTCTTTGAACCTATTGTTAAGAGGGTGAAGTATTTAATATAGTTCTTGCCCACTGTGTATCTATTGTGCTGACTAGATTTACTACATTTTAATGGCTATATGTTCATAAGTTGATTCTTAACCAAGGCTATTTAAAAACCTCCTGTGATGAGCTAACTATAACAAACTTGCCATCTGTATCTTTTAGGAAGTAAAAGTTTTAAATTTACTTATTTTGGCATTCTATTTTTCTGTGCAACCTCTTCTGTAAATTCCTTTCTCAAGATTATTTGTTCTAGAGGTATGGGGTGGAGGATAGACAAGACTGACTTAATCCACAAGGAGTGGAAATAAGAAATCTCTTAACTCTGACTCTATTTAGTAGTGGTTATTTAATAGTCTAGCCTCAGCTTCTTTTTGGCTTTTTCTCATTCCCCTTCAAAACAAGAAGTTGAGATGCTACCAATACATCCTCATTGCTACCTGGTGCAGCCAATGGGACAGAGGGGTTGAAAGGAGAGTCTACCACATTGGGAATCAAAAGCAGAAAGTGAAGTTTTCATTAATCCCCCACAGATAGTCTCACTCGTCAATATCTAATACCTTAACTTTGTCATTAGACTTGAAGAGTAGAAAGGTAGGCCTTTGTAACCTTTTCTTTAATTTGAGTCTTAAGTCCTTTATCTTCTCTGGATATAATGGCCAATGTCTCCTATTCTTTATTTCTGTTTCCAATGCTTTTTAAATTTATATTCATCTATTTGTTTCTCTTCTTGCCTCTTTTCTATTTTGATTATTTTCACTCTGTCCTCCCAAAACAATTTAGTAAATAAAAAGTAAGAAAAATATAAATGATTTCTCCTTAAATCTTTGGCAAAATTAATCATTTTCACTTATTTGTTTGTTTGTTTATTTAGTGAGAGGAGGGGAGATAGAGACAGGCTCCTGCATGCACCCTAACTAGGATCAACTTGGCAACCTCCTTCTGGGGCCAATGCTCGAATCAACCAAACTATCATCAGTGCCCCAGGGCCAACCCTCAAACCAACTGAGACACTGACTGCAAGAGAGAAAGAGAGAGAGAAGGGGGACAGAAGCAGATGGTTGCTTCTCATGTGTGTCCTGACTAAGGATCAAACCCAGGATGTCTGCAGGCTGGGCTAATGTTCTATCCAACTGGCCAGGGACTTACTTAGATGTTAGCATCAAAATCTATCCTTAGAGCACTGTTGGCTTTTATTAATTTTCTCTATAGCTCCATATATCCAGAGACCTTAACATGATTTGACATAAACAGATGGGTAACAAACTTCAGTAAATTTTAAGATTCCTCATCTATCATCAGTGAAACTCAACAGTACCCCTATAAATGTCAGTTGACTTCAAGAAAAACTCTTCATTTATTTTAGAACCATATGTCATGTTTTGTTTGTTATTTTTTTCGCAAAATTAAATCTTTTTTTACAAATCCAGATTTAAAACAGTATTCAAATGCCTGAAAGGCTTCTGTTCCAAATGAGGAGCTTTTAATTAAAACTGAAAATATGGAAAATCTGGGTTGAAAGAAAATCATGAATCAAATCTTAAAACTATGCTCTGCCCAGGATAACCAGTAGTCAATATATTAAAATATGTGTGTTTAAAAATTTATCATGAATACAAATTAACCTTTGCAGATTACCCATGTATAATATGGATTAAAAGAACAAGAGAAAATAAGAATGAACTATGACCCTTTGCATTTGTTTAAATTCATTCTGAAGTCATAGTCACTGAATTCTCTATAGAGTCCTTTTAATGTTGTCACGGACACATGCATGCAACATATTTCAGATTCTAATTATTCTGATTCTAAGCTAAAATGGCACCTCACAAACCTAATACCTTGACTTTCCAAATATTTTGTTTTCCTTCATCCAATTTTACATTTCATTAAGGTATGAAATAATGGAGGCCGGCCTTTGGGAAGGAGCTATACTGGTGACATACAGTGTGAAAGGTAGGATGGGAAGCCAAATATACCCAACAGAAGAATATAGGTGGGAGTAGAAAGGGATCATATATTACAAACATCCATAATGTAAGTTAGGGATTTTCAAAGAAAACTTTTTTCATTTCAAAAAGTTAATTATGCTTCTTATTATAATAATCATGGCTAACATCTGCTGAATATCAATTTTGTGTCATGCTTCATTTTAAGGAGTTTTCGTGTAATAACTCATTTCATCCTGACAACAACCCATTTAATTAATATTGTAGTCACTTCCACTTAAAAGATGAGAAAGAAAAAGCTAATAAACAAGTCCCAAATTATAGATCAGGGATTTGAACCCTGGTTTTGAAGCTAATCTGATTCTGTACCATGTACTCTTAAGCAGCACTCTGAGAAAGAAAGAAAGAAAGAAAGAAAGAAAGAAAGAAAGAAAGAAAGAAAGAAAGAAAGAAAGAAAGAAAGAAAGAGGAAAAGAAAGAATGAGAGAGAGAGAGAAAGAAAGAAAGAAAGAAAAAGATGAAAGAAATAAAAAAAAGAAAGAGAGAGAGAAAAGAAAGGAAGAAAGAAAAGAAAGAAAGACTTTTCACTTTTAAAAATTTTATGCATTTTGTTATTGCTAAAACAAGAATATTATTGAAAAGTCTTCTAATATACAAATAATTTACGGCAATAATTATAGTTTATAGCAACTTTAAAAATCTGTATACATGTACAATTTCAGTTAAATGTATATATAAGATTAATGAATCATTTGCTTTATTATAATTTCAATAAAATAATTTGCATTGTTATTAGAATAGCTATGCTTTATATGCTTGATGTTTTCAGGTTCTGCGAGACACAATGAATGCCCTTTTGAACCTTAATTTCATAATTTTCTTTTTTTCCCCACAAATAAAGAGCTAGAGATGTTCTCTTCAAAATGATAATACTGATAATTCAGAATTCTTAAAAAAAGGTATGTGCTAGGCATGTTCATTCATTCAATAGTATTTGCTGAGGGCCTACTGTGTCTTTTGTTCTGGGAGCACAGCAATGAATAAAACTATCAAAGCCCCTTCCTAAAAGAAACTATAACCTTTACTGTAACCTTAAGGGTTACAGTTAACTCTGATATAACCTCTACTTTTCCTGATAAAGCGGAAAATATTAGTAACAAAGAAATGGAGAACATCAAGAAAAGGAGCATTTATAACAAAGGAGCTACAGTCATTGGAGGACTGAGTTAAAAAGGTAAAAAGATAAAGCAAATAAAAGACCCTATAGACACAGACAACAGTATGGGGATTGCAGTAAGAAAAAGGGGTGGTAACTGTGGAGGACGATAAAAGGGGAATAGATGGTGATGGAGGGAAACTTGGCCAGGGGTGGTGGGCACATGATGCAATCTACTGATGTTGTATTACAGACCTGTGCACCTGAAAATTGTATAATTTTATTAATGTCACCCCAATAGACTCAATAAAAAATTTAAAAATTAAAAAAAAAATAAAAATCAGTACCAGCTTATAAGTAACAACTAACCAAAGAAAAATGAGGTGGCTTGTCCAAGGTTGCACATTGGTATTATTTTAGCATTCATCCATTACCCCATCCATTTACAAGTTACTTGTTTTATTTACTTCAAAAATATCTTACTGTGGTGATTTAGAAGTTTATGATAAAAATCCAATTGATATTTTTAGTTGCCTTTTTAATAAATGCATATTTATCTAGGTAAGTATTAGAAAGAAGTGATTTGATGACAGGAAATAATTATTATTCAAGTAAATTATTTATAAAGACAAGGATTAAAAGCATAAACTCTAGAAATGTAATATTACTTTAAATAGTTAATATGATACAACTAACAATAATATACAGTTACTGCTAATAAATCTATTCCACTGAAATATAACTGCTGGTATTCTTTTATAACTACATTGACAAGTAAACTTTCAACATCATTATTTTATAACTTTGTGGCCAAACATTTGCAATCTTTGTCTATGACTCATGTGACCTATAGCTTTGCAATCTGAACAATGACCCTGCCTCCGGACAAACTGCACTCCCTGTATTGTTTGTTTAATCATAACTTGCTTAATGAGATTATTTTATAAGCTACAAGGGAAACAGAAGCAATGGTCCATGACTTATAACCTTCCACCCCCATCTCAAGACTCCAGTGTTGGTCATACTTGTGATTGTACTTGCTGATCATGAGTCAGCCAAAACTGAACAGCCCCATCACCCTAATCAATCAGAAAATATACAGTGTGTACTTATGTCTTTGCTTCTTTTAGCAATCAATCCTCTTAAAGGTCAGCTGCTTGCAGTTTTTGTTTTTAAAAAGCTTAACCTACATCTTCCTCTTCAGAGAATACTTTTCAGTTTTGGCCAAAGGCCAAATGTCTCCTTGGTTTGCAAACCATATATGAATAAAACTCTTCTTTTGTCTCTCAGAAAGGTCTGCTGAAATTTTTGTTGGAAGACATATTTTAAAGAAGCTCTTCACCTAAAGTATCATCTTAAATGATAAATTTAAGGTTATTATAAATAACCTTAAAAATATAAGGTTAAAACAGACTTCCACTCTTCATTTTCTCTGACCCTTATCAAAATTTTTCTATTATGGTATATACATAACAATTTATACATGATGCTATGAAAACTATTAAAAAATGTATTATCAGAATTCTTAATGCCTATCATATAAGACCAAAAATGCTTACTAAAAAAGAATATTTAAAATATAGGAAAATGATGGGCTTACTTTAAAAAAATATATTGGCATTTTTTATTCAAGCAATATTTAAGTAAATGTAATAGTAAAAGAGTAAAAACTGAAGTTTTGACAGGTTGAAGAGCTAACACTTTCCCATATTTTCAAATTGATGCATTACTTTGTTGAAATCATTTTTTTCTCTTTTTTTGCTGTTACATGGCTGACTTCATGCCTTGAGCATAACTGAACATAACAGAGGTTCCTTAAAAGGTAAAAAAAAAAAAAAAAAGTAAGGACTGACAGTTATTATCATTCAAAAATAATAATTATAGGGGTGGTATCAAAAAGAACATGTAATGCCTGAAAAACTGGAAGTCTAAGAAATTTGATATATTTGACTATATGCTAATTAAGGAGGCTTGGCCCCAAATTCCAGTCTTTCAATGCAATTAGCAACTGAAGAGTATGTCTCTTGATTAAGGTCCTAAGAGGAGGTAGAAAACCACACTTCTTTAATCCAAAGATCTAGATCTTAATAGGGTAAACTGATTTTATCCAGAGAGGTCTTCAAAAGTAATGGGCACAGCTATAAAGTAAAAAGAATATCGGGGAAAGGGTTGAATGGGAAACACTTTAGTAGCAGAGGCGGATTTAAGGTCAGGCTCACCAGGCTTGCCTTGGGTCCCAACTGTACACTTTTTTCTAATGACATCAAGTTTGGTTTCATAGGTGCAATTTTAACATTAATAGTACATAATATTTTTTATTTATTTAAAAATATGGTTAACGTGTATTTTTATTGTCCTTGTCTCTCTTTTTTATTAAGGGCCCCAGTATTTTCTTCTGCACCCAGGGCCTCAACTGACCTTCTGTTTAGTGGAGCGCTGAGTCTAGATTATGTTCCTGAAAGTTACAAGATTTCTATTGTTTATTTAAGTATATTATGATGTCTGAAAATTACATCTCAGTTAGCCATTTTCATGGTGACCAAGACATGGAAACAACCAAAAAGGCCTTCAATAGATGATTGGATAAAGAAAATGTGGTACATATATACTATGGAACACTACTCAGCCATAAGAAATGATGATGTAGGATCATGAGAACGTGAATAACATTTTAATGAGTGAAATAAGTAAATCAGAAAAAAACTAAGAACTGTATGATTCCATACATAGGTGGGACACAAAATTGAGATTTAAAGACATGGGTAAGAGTGTAGTGGTTACCAGGAGGAAGGGAAAGGAAGAGAAGGAGAGGATGATGGGAGGGAAGAAGCATATAGAAAACCAAATGAAGGGTGACAGATGACGATTTGACTTTGACTGATGGGTATATGACATAATTGAATGTCAAAATGATCTGGAGATGTTTTCTCTAAATCTATGTGCTCAAGTTGACCAATGTCACCCTGTTAAAATTAATTGTCTAAATACAACTATAAAAAAATCTAAAAAAATAATAAATAGCATTCCACAGGTAAAATAAAAGGCAATCAAATTATTTTGCCTAATATTATAGGGCTTACTTTAATTTCAAGCCTATGTTCTATAGGAGTGATACCTAGGCATGTTTTATATTTCAAAGCACTCTTACATCCAGACTTCTTTTTCTTTCAAATGAGATAAACCCACTGTGTCATAAATCAGTTTTACTCAAGAAGTTTGATAATCCTATTAGCATACTAGGCAAATATTACTGAGAAGTTAAAATGACATGTTCCAGATTATCTTATCATTTAATTATGTTGCATACCCATCACCCAAAGTCAAACTGTCCTCTGTCACCCCCCCATCTGGCTTTCTCCATGCCCCTCCCCTCCCCCTTCTCCCAACCTCTCTTTCCACACCCCACTCCGTAACCACCACACTCTTGTCCATGTCTCAGTCTCACTTTTATGTCCCACCTATGTATGAAATAATGCTGTTCTCAGTTTTATTCTGTTTTACTTATTTCACTCCGTATAATGTTATCAAAGTACATCCATTTTGTTGTAAATGATCTGATGTCATCATTTCTTATGGCTGAGTAGTATTCCATAGTATATATGTACCAAAGCTTTTTAATCCACTCGTCCTCTGATGGACACTTGGGCTGTTTCCAGCTCTTCGCTATTGTGAACAATGCTGCCACAAACATGGGGACGCATTTCTTCTTTTCGAACAGTGCTATGGTGTTCTTAGGGTATATTTCTAAAAGTGGGATAGCTGGGTTGAAAGGTAGTTCAATTTTTAATTTTTTGAAAATGACATGTTCCTTAATCATTAGGAGAATTTTTCAGGATTGATTTGAAAATGTACTTTCATTTTTTTGTATTTCATTGGTGACTAATTTTTATAACTGCTATTTTTAAATCTGTAAATTTAATGTTGTAAATATGACACCATTATGGTCTTTTGTAAAGAGGTTAATTATTGTAGTTTGTTTTGAGAATCATCTACTCTGTTGCACTTGGCTTCATGAACTTAAAAATAAAGCATTTTTGATATACATGATTGGTATATGCCTAAAGAAAAAAAAAATTTGCTGGTAACCAACCACTGTGCCCATGGTAACCATTCTTGTTGCTAAAGTCTCTTTTCTAATATTCAGTTCCTTGCATTATTCTTGAATATGAGTTGTTAATATAGGTGCTCAACACAGGTTTCTTCTTATAAGAATTAAAAAAAAATCGCCTGACCTGTGGTGGCGCAGTGGATAAAGTGTCGACCTGGGAACACTGAGGTCGGCAGTTCAAAACCCTGCACTGGTCTGGTCAAGGCACATATGGGAGTTGATGCTTCCAGCTCCTCCCCCCTTTCTCTCTATCTCTATCTCTCTCTCTCACTCTGGGTCTCCTCTCTAAAATGAATAAAAAAAAAAAAGAATGAAAAAAAATTACTGTCTCACATTTGTTCTGTAATATCCTTTGAATACTAGTTTGTACTTTTTCTTTTCCCATTATTCTGTTATGATAGAAGAAAAACATGATTTTTTTGGCTTTGGAAAGGAATTTTTCTTTATTTTTGAAAGTTATGTTTTTCTAGATTTTTTTAAAAAATTATTTTCTTACAAAATTGGCAAAGAGGTGTTTTAGCAGCTGTGGCAATTTAACTGAAATGGATCATTTATATTGGCAAACATATGTACCATAAACTATAAAGGCAGCAGCCTGTAAACCCATTAGATGGCAAAATTCTACTTCCGTGTTTGCTAAAACTTCAGGGACAATAATTTTTTGAACTGAGTTTTGAAGGTAGAATTAACACTCCCAGGTTAAGGGAGAGAGTAAGTATAATATATTATACCCATAATGATAATGCCCTGTCTCTAAGACAAATATTACTTGATTTGTTACCTTTTAAAACAAAACTACTAAACTTATGTATTATCAATCAGTTCTATGCTAGAATGGAAGAAAAATTTTCATCTTGGGCTGATTTTCATTTTAAAAAATTCTATTTGTGGCCATAGTTTTATTAGAAAATAGACATCTATTGCTTTTGGAGAGTGCCTTCTTCTTCTTTTTAAAAATTTTAATGAAGAAAATAAATTTATTATGGTGACATTGATCAGTAAGAGTACATAGGTTTCAGGTGAACATTACTATAGTATTTGAACTGTTGATTGTGTTGTGTACCCATCTCCCAAAGTCAAATCATTTTCCGTCACCTTATATTTGTCCCTTTTTACTCCACCTTCCCCCCTCATATCCCACTTCCTCTGATAACCACTTTATTTGTATTTATGTCCATTAGTCTCAGTTTTAATTCCCACCTATGTGAAACCATACAGTTCATTTACTTATTTCACTCAGTATAATGTTCTCAAGGTTCATCATGTTGTCGCAAATGGTATTATGTCATTATTTCTATGGCTGAGTAGTATTCCATTGTATATATGTACCACAACTTCTTTATCCAGTCCTCTATCGAGGAACACTTTGGTTGTTTCCATGTCATGTCTTGGCCACTGTGAATAATGCTGCAATGAACATTGGAGTGCATGTACCTTTACGTACCAATGTTTTTTTAGTTTGGGGAGTAGATACCCAGTGGAGGGATTTCTGGGTCATACAGTTATTCTATTCTTAATGTTTTGAGGAACCATCATATTTTCTTCCATAATGGTTGTACTACTCTACATTGCAACCAGCAGTGAAGAAGGGTTCCTTTATCTCCACAGCCTCTCCAGCATTTGTTATTACCTGTCTTGTTGATAATAGCCAATGTAACAGGTGTGACGTGATATCTCTTTGTGTTTTGATTTGTATTTCTTGATTTGTATTTGAATAGCTAGTGAAGATGAGCATCTTTTTGTATACATATCTGTTGGCCATTTTTATGGCCTCTTGGGAAAAGTGTCTGTTCAGGTCCTCTTCCCATTTTTTAATTGGTTCTGAGCTTTGTGAGTTCTTTATATATTTTAAATATTAACCCCTTATCAAAGCTGTTGTTGGCAAATATCATCTCCTATTTAGTTGGATGCCTATTTGTTTTGTTGTTTCTTCCACTGTGCACAAGCTTTTTAGTGGAGACTGCCTTCTTAAAGACTTAAGTTTAAGATACATAAAGCAAGGTAGAGGGAAGAAATGAGAGTAAATTTACATAGTGGTCCAGGAACTTCAAGAAAAAAGTAGTTTAAATTTCAAGCCTTTAAAAGTGACTTAAACTTCACTGATAAATTGATATGTTCTAGTTGCTTTGTACTAGCAGAAAGGGCCAAATGGAAACTCATTTTAAAGGAAGGGGCCTGGACTACTGACTCTGGAACAACACTGAATTTGAATATAGAACAATGCTAGGTCTGGAAAAGTTTGCGGAGCAGGCTAGAAAGTCACTCTAACTATAGATATGTTGACTAGTGATCTCATTTTGGGTACTGTGGCTGGAGATGCAGTAAAAATTGAAAGAATACAATGTAATACTGCTCAGTCAATAAAAGATCAATTAGAGCCATTTGTGACAATGCAAATGGACCTTAAAAATTTTACACTAAGCAAAATAAGTCAGACAAAGTCAAGAACCATATAATTTCACTCATATGTAGGATATAAAACCAAAAGCAACAAATTGAAAAACAAGGAAAAACTCATAGACACAGACAATAGTATAGAGGCTGCCTGAGGGAAGGGGGAAGAGGAAAAGGGTGGTTAAGTGGGTCAAATATATGCTGACACAGAAGGTAAACACACAATGCAATATACAGATGATATGTCATAGGGTTGTACACTTGAAACCTATATAATTTTATAAATTAATGTCACCCAAAAATTTAATAAAAAAATAAAGAATTTTAAACTTGAGAACCCAAGCATGATGCATCAATGGGACCTGCGCAGGTATGTGCACAACACAGAGGTGACCAAAAACATATTCTGCTGTGTGTGTAACTCAAGGACTAACAAGAAATCAAGGGCCCTTTTGGAACAAAGAACTTCTTAATTCATTTACTCTCTCTTTCTCTCTGACATTCATAACTATGACTGGTTCATGAGGGCTGATTACGGAAGCCCTGAGGATTCATGTACTATGAAAAGATAAAAGGAAGCAAGATTTGAGGCACCAAAAGGAAAACCATAAATGACATATTAATAAATTAATGGAGTATTTGAGTTATTAAGTTTTAAAATGAGAAATAAAATAGTATGTGTATTGGATACTGATAAAGTGTACCCTATATGGTCAATTTTAAATCAAAATAGATAGATAAATAGAGATAAAAACTACATTTGGAAAACTATTAACACCCAACAAGATTGTATACAAATTAAAATTACATGAGAGATTAAGTTGTAATTGACTCATTTGTATATAATACACATCTCTCCCACAATGTCAGGTTAATATAGTTTTATAGTATTACACCAAAAATTTTTTTGAAGTACTACAAGATTTGTACTCTTTCTTTATAGCAAGGGTCATGTGTTACTTTCATCAGAAAAGAAATTAATCCAGCTTTCTGAAACAGCACTAATCCTTAGTCCATGTTCAAACCATCATCTCTTATCTTACACATTTATTTTCATTTTGTTCTTTTAATATAATGGTCTATCTATTAATGCCCTATCAAAACCAAATGCTACTGTGTAAATGTTTCAACCAAACAAATAGTAGAATTATTAGAGAGAGTTAAAAATATGGGTTCTAGGATGAATAAACCATATGTTTTTCAAAAGTAAAAGAAACAGGGAAAACCTTCAAAAAGGATAGAAAATATGGAGCTTCATGTTTTCGCATGTTCTTAACTGAGTAGCAGCCACTAATGACTGACTACATAATCTTCCTGATGAGCCTCAGATTTATTTTTGTCAGTAGTCAAGCAGTCATTATTTACCAATTAGAGCTACTATCTATCAACAAGTAACTGCCTATTCCTAGATTAGGGAGATGATAGAGGCTGTGCATGGATTATTCAGTAAATTTCTTCTTATTATAAATATATGTTTATTGTGGCAGCATTAAAAATACATCAAATTATTTTACTAAAAATAACAAATAACTAAAACATCCAGATTTAAGAACTATTAATATTTTATCATTAACTAAAAATTCACATTAAAATTTTTTCCTTTATGCATGCAAAATGTCTTTGTATTTAATAAAATTGAGTCACTTCTCTTTGACACATGCTCATTTTCCTTTTTCCAGTTAACTCTAAAATCAGTTTTCCAAATTCTTCTCCCCAAATATTCTTCAAAATCATCTTTGATGGTGACAGACATCTCCATTGCATAGCTACATATAATAGAATTCCACCACTCTTTTTCTTTTTGTGAAGTTTTTATCTTTCCTTAATAAAAATGTCAAACTCCTCATAAATAAGTGTATGTTTTAATTTAACAAGGTTTGGTGGTGATGGTGAGACAGACTATCATTACACTTTTGTAAATGTGCTCTGGCAAGGGTTCTGACAGATGCTACAGAATGTAGTGAGGTAATGATGCAGACCCAAGGAGATGAACAAAAGAGGAGGACAAATACAGGCTGGCAGACAGCACTGTTTGAACAGATTACAGCCATGACAACTAGCATCGGAAACCTCAGACCTAGCTTTACTTCCTCAGAAAAGTAAGTCAGTGTACATGCCACAGGGCTCTACATCACTTCACACTGAGATTTGTCAGTGTGGAGTCCCAGGTACAGAACAGAATTTGTATGTCAGGGCGTCAATCTATAATATGCATAATATCTTTAAAGTATGTATTTCTTTTCATTATAGAAAAAGTGTATATTTTCTGTAGTATTTGTAAGTTCTCCATTTAAAAAAAAATTAACCTCTCTTTCCAATTCTGTTTTATTCTCTATAATTCTTTATATACAAAAAGAAGGAAAGAAGAATAGAAAAAATATTGATTTGCTTTGAGCTAGAGACTAGAGAAGACACAATGCTATTTTTAAAAATAGATTAAAGAGAACAAAACATAACACAGTAAAAGGAGTTCCTGAGTAATAAGTATGGGGACTGTCTCAGAAATAATTTTATGAGAACTGACATATCAAAATTCACCTTTAGGGAACAAACATTTTGAATAGATTATCTAATTATGATAAGCTAAATATTTGGGATGTGGAATATGCTTAGATATTTCTATAATTTGGTGGATCAGAGATTCTTTCCAATGAATAGTCTGGTATCCTTCCAAATACACAAGATTATGAGGTGTAAGAGCCTATAACTGAGTAACTCTAGAGATATGCATTTTGTTTTTAATAAAGGGTTTATAAAAGATTTTGTATTTTCATGTTTTTAAAATTATTATTATTAAATAAGAGGCAGGGAGGCAGATACAGACTCCCACATGTGACCAGACCAGGATCCACTCAGCAAGCCCTCTACCAGGCCATGCTCTGCCCGTCTGGGCCACTGTTCTATTGCTTGGCAATTGAGCTATTTTAGCACCTGGGGCAAAGCCATGGAGCCTTCCTCAGCACTCAGGGACAACTTGCTCAATCCATTCAAGCGATAGCTACAGGAGGAGAAGAGAGAGTGGGGTGGAGAAATTGATGGTCGCTTCTCCTGTGTTCCCTGACCAGAAATCATACAAAGGATTTCTATACGCTGGGCCAATGCTCTATTGCTGAGCCAACGGGTCAGGGCCTTCATCTTCTTTTCATCAGAACATTGTTTTATAATTTGGAAGTAGATATCAGTTAATGCCTTATGGAGGTATGGGAACTAAGTTTAACTGGGAGTGACAACCTATTATTAGTTGACAAAATTTAACAAGTGATGCTCTTCTGCATTTGCCATACCTAATGACTACTTGTTTATAATATTTTGATTATAATTGATTGAAGCATATTCATCAACATATAATAAATTCTGACTTCCTCTTTTAATAATTTGGTTGTACAATAAAAGTATAATAAGTAGACAGGTGACTTCTTGCTATGTCTTTACATGGCAGAAATAGAAAAAGAGAGAGAAAGAAAGGGAGGGAGGGAGAGAGAAAGAAAGAGAGGGAGGGAGAGAAATAGGAAGGGAGGGAGGGAGAGAGGGAGGAAGGGAGGGAGACAGAGAAAGGAAGACAGAGGAAAGGAAAGAGAGAGAGAAAAAGAATGGAAGGGGGAGAGAGAGAGGGCTCTCCGGTATCTCTTCTTATAAGAACACTATTCCCATCATAGCAGTGCTATCTCTGATCCATATGATCTGATTTAAATTACTTTTTTAGAGGTCCATCTCCAAATGCATCCACATTTGGGGTTAGGGCTTCAATAGATGAATTTTGGAAGAACATAAAATTTTAGTTCATAAAACGATCCCTTTTGTATTATAATTTATTTAGACAACATATAAATATATACACACAGAAAAATAGACACATACAAATGCTCATATGCATACATATGTATGTATGTGTGGCATGTCTTATTAGAGAAGAAAAAACTGAGACCACATACAAGCAGTAAAGTTTGCAGATGGCTGATCTACATCATATTTAATTTTAGTGGTGAGAAACAATGTCTCAAGACAGCATAGTCCATTTTTAAATAACTCTTGGAAACTTTCTAGTATTTTCAGTTAAAACATGTCACCCAGTAATTATGTCATTGGTGTCACTTCTATTACTTTACATCGAATAAAACAAACCAACCCTTCCTTATATGTCAAAACCGGTTATTTTTATGCTGTTATTAAATTTATTTCAATGCATTTAAACTTTTTTGAGTCTCTCTTATGACACTAAGTGCTGGGAATATAATCTCTACCTCTAGGGAGTTTAGAGTGTATTTGTGGAGAAATTCAATTCCAAGGATTATTTTATTGAAGGAAAGATCAAAGAGAAGGGTGTTACTATGTAAGGTGATAAGTGCATGTTCACTACACTTCTCATGCTAATAATTTTGCAATATATGTTGTACACCTTAAACATCATTTTGTTGTACACCTTAAACTAATACAATATATGTTCATTATAGTTCAATTAAAAACTGGGAGAAAACGTAAAACATAAGGAGGGCCACTAAGAAAAAGCACATAATGTACCTAGAGTATGCTGGCTAACAAAAACATTCCTGAAAATAATAATTTTTGCAAAATGAGCCCTCCAATGGACCCAGGCAGGAAGGAAAGCCTTCTAGAGAGAACAAAGCTGAGGTCCTGAAGGTCCAAAAGTGAAAAATAAACAAAAAATAAACAAGACATGTTTGAAGATGTTTCATAAATTCATAACCTCAGGAAGACTAGGTGGTTAATGTTGAAATTTAATTTGGAGTTTGATTAAGAAAGTCTCTGTCAGCAATGGAAAAAGTTGAGATTTTTTATGGAGGGCAATAAATAAATAACAATTAAAGATTTTTAAGCCAGAAAATTATCTATTTAGTATTTTAAGAAGTCTTACTGTTTGCACAGTGAGAAAAATGACTGGATCATTATAGGCCAAAAAATAGGAATCCACGGTGCCCACAAAGGCTACCTGGGCCTGAATCAATTTGATAGTGGCATGACATTTCAAGAACTGCTGACTTCGTTTCCAGACCTTTTTCTTGTGTAATATGGGCACATTTGTTCACTTGGAAGATTTTCAGTGTCTCCTGGAATTTTTAAGACAAATAAAGTTAAAACTTAGTGATAAGGTTATGGATGTAAAGTGTTTACCTATAGATAGATGCCTTGAAGAAATAAAAGCAAGAGAAAAAAGTACAAGGTAGTATAAAGTATGAGTAAATCTCTAAAGAAAACTGATTACTAGATGGACTAATCTTTTGCAAGGTAACCAAGTTATAGAGGAATTTAAGCCATGTTGGTAAAACTTGGCCTCAAAACCTCCATCCCTCAGTAAAAGCAGCAGTACAGTGCTTTCTGGAAGAAGTTAGCGGTGGCCTAAACTGATGGTTCTACTGATGGTTCTCCTTAGACTGTCCTGTCCTCATCTACAGCTGTATGTCAAGAACAGCAGCAGTGATAGGCAATGTTTCTGTTTCAAGCTTTGCTGAAAGTCATCTTCTGTGCTCTAGGCTGAAAAGCTTCAATTCCTTACTCTTCCATGTAGTAATTAATTTTATGTCCCTTCATAAACTTGATTAGTTTTCACAAAAAAGATTCCAGTTTACCTATGATCACAGAGCAGTTTACAAAATTTAATTTTTAATTTGCACTATCTTTGTTCCCCACCAGAAGTATTTAAATTTGCTAAAGTAGCTGATATTAAAATACATTAGTGAGGAAAATGAGACAATAGTAGAAAGAGTAGATAATAAAATGTAAGTCAATGTGAAGTGAGGTATGGAAAATGCATGTTGTAAGGTCTTATATAATAGCTAGAACTACAGCAAATACTATAGCAAATTTGGCAATAGTATTTTCTACAACATATTGTGTGTACATGCATACATGTACATCAAGGTGCATGTGTATCTATCTGGTCCTGATTCAGAAAAGGAGAATTTGAAACTCTGTTAGAGAATATATGGTTATGTTTAAAGGTTTTAATGTCACGGTCTTTTGTGATGAATCTTTGATCTATGATTTTTGTTCACAGAAAGTTTGCTGAAAGGCAGCACAAGTGAGTGATATATTGAGGTTGTCAGAGATCACAGCATTCAGTCCCAAATCTATTTCTGAGCTCCAAAACCTGTGAAGTTTATGGAGATTCAAGGGCCCCCTAACTCTTGAATGATTCTCTCTGCAGCTACTCATACTAAGCTGTATTTTTAAAATGACACTACCGACCCTTCATCCTGGCCAAGTCAATTAGATTAAAACAGTTCTGACATTGCACACGGAAGAGCTAATCTTACAGGTGCTCTGATCTGTCAGTATTCTTGGCTAACTTCAATCACAGCTACTTGAACTGCTGAAGTTAGAAATAATCTTGGGCAGCTCACATCTTTCAAAGAGCCTGAATTAAAGCCATACTGAGCTAAAGTAAATACCAAGTCGGTTAAAAAAATACATAAAGTGGGAGGAAAAGACCAATGTTGCTATTATTATTTCCCTCATAACTTATACTTTGATGGTAAGATAAATACATACAATTTCAAATTGTACATAAAAGAAAGCAAACTTATTGAGTCTATGTCTAAAAGTGTTAAATAATAGAATTCCTTAATGACTACATGCTTTATCGTATATACTGTAAGGTTAAATAAACCACTGTAGCTGACTCACCAGGAAACACAAAGATATTTAACATTTGCTACTTCATCTGCCTTGATATCTACTTTCCTAAGGATTAAACTTCCCACAAGAACGTACTTGGAATGTACTTCATAAAGAAATCTTCAATTTATAAAATAATGGCAATAATGTTTCTGATGTTTGTGGAAAAGAACTTTGGAAAAGAAGCATTTTGCATACAGATTTTGGGAACAAGCATCAATTTCAGCTGTTGGAAAAACCATTAATTAATTTATACACTTAAAATATTTTGAAACCTCTGTCTCTCTTCTGTTAGACTCTTTCTGCCCTAATTCTCCAGTATTCTCACTTTCTACTTATCTCCATTAGTGTGAGCCCTTTACTGTTCTCTCCCTAGTGATACAAGACAAGTATGCTGAGTCATTAATACCTGAGTATAAATTAGTTATCATAAAATATTTTTCAGACAATTACAAATGATGATACTTCACATTATGCAGTGGACAGAGATCTATTACAACTGAAAGATTTATAAAAGAACAGAATATTTTTTTAATAGATGAGTAGTATTCCATTGTGTAAATATACCATAGGTTTTTTATCCACTAATCTACTGATGAGCACTTGGGCTACTTGCAAGTCTTAGCTCAGTGGTTCTTAACCCGGGTTCTATCGAACCCTAGGGGTTCGATGAGTCAGTCTCAGGGGTTCGGAGAAGCCTCTGCCACGGAGGCCAGAATAAAGTAATACCGTCATTTGTTGTGAGTTCATGCACTTTGTTGGTTTTGTTCTTTGAGCAAGGTGATGTTCATGCACGGCTCATTTTGTGCACCAGTAAAAAAACATATACCTATGTCTTGAATTTGGAAAAAAAATCATATTTTATTTATCACTAAAGAAGGGTTCAGTGAATGCGCATATGAAACTGGTGGGTTTGGTACCTCAAAAAAGGTTAAGAACCACTGTTTAGCTATTGTAGATAATACTGCCATGAATATAGATTAGCGAATACATATATTCTTTAGAATTTGCGGTTTAGGTTTCTTTGAATAAATTTCCAATAGAATGAAAGAATCATAAGGCAGTTCTACTTTTTAATTTTTTGTGGTAACTCTATATTGCTTTCCAAAGTGACTCCACCAATCTGCATTCCCACCAACAGTGTAGAAGGGTTCACTTTTCTCTACATCCTCACTGACTTGTTGATGGATGATGACAGCCATTCTAACAGGCATGAGGTAATATATCATTGTGGTTTGATTTGTATGTGTCTGATGATTACTGACATTAGCATCTTTTCATATATTTATTGGCCATCTGTATGTCCTCTTTGGAGAAGTGTTTATTCAGGTCCTTTGCCCATTTTCTAATTGGATTGTTTGTTTCTTTGATGTTAAATACAGTGGTACCTTGAGATACGAACAGACCAACATACAAACTCTTTTCTTTTTTTAAGATACAAGCTGCAACTCGGTCCATATTTTTGTTCGAGATATGAGTGAAATTCCGAGATATGAGTCATGATACGGGAAGCTGCTGCTAGTTGGCACATTGGCACATGGGTCCAGTATTGGCAGTTCTATATACGAGCTGACTGACTTATGAGCTTGGTTACAGAATGAATAAAATTCGTATCTTAAAGTACCACTGTATTATAAATTATTTGTAAATTTTTTAAACCTGGATATTATCTCTTCATCAGATGTATCAGCAAATACATTCTCCCATTCAGTGGGTTATCATTTCACTTTGTTGATTTCCTTTGCTGTGCAAATAAAGTTTAGTTGTAGTAGTCCAATTTGTTTATTTTTTCTTTTATTTCCATTGCTCAAGAATATATATTAGAAAAAAATGCTAACAAATCTCGAGATTTTATTATTAATGTTTTCTAGGATTTTTATGATTTCAAGTCTAATATTTAAGTCTTTAATTCAATTTAAGTTTATTCTTGTGTTTGGTGTAAGAAGGTGGTTTACTTTCATATTTCTTTTTGCATTTATCTGTTCAATTTTCCCCAACATCATTTATTGAATAAACTATCTGTATCCCACTGTATATTTTTGCCTCCTTTGTCAAATATTAATCTACTATCATGCTGTGGGTTTATTTCTGGTCTCTTTTATTCTATTCCATGATTCTATACCAGTAATTTCATTCACAATTACATCCAATAGAATAAAATATCTATGAATTACATCCAATAGAATAAAATATCTGTGAATAAATTTAAGTAATGATGTACATACCTATACTTAGAAAATTATAGTCACTGAAGAAATTGAAAATAAGAATAACTGGCCCTGGCTGGTTGGCTCAGTGATAAAGCATCAGCTTGTTGTGTGATTGTCCTAGGTTCAATTCTAGGTCAGGGCACACAGGAGAAGCAACAATCTGCTTCCCACCCCCTCTGCTTCTCCCACAGCCATGCCTAGAATGGTTCAAGAAAAATTGGCCAAGGGCACTGAGGATAGCTCTATGGCCTTGCCTCAGATTTGAAAATAGCTCAGTTGCAAAGCAAAGGAGCAGCAGCCTAGATAGGCAGAGCATCACCTAGTAGGGGGCTTACAGAGTGGATTGCAGTCAGGGCACATGCGGGAGTCTGTCTCTGCCTCCCCACCTCTCACTTAATAAAATAATAATAATAATAATAATAATAATCAGAATAAGTGGAAGCACAGTGCTCATGGAGAGAAAAAATTAACATAATTAAAATGCCCATACTACCCAAAGCAATCTATAGATTTAATACAATTCCTACTACGATACACCAGTGGTATATTTCACAGAACTAGAACAGATACTACAAAACTTTATATGGAATGAAAAATGCTCCAAAGAGCAACAGCAATCTTAAGAAAGAACAAAGTTGGAGGAATCAATCTACCTAATATCAAACTATACTATAAGGTCATAGTAATCAAAACATGTTTTAATTTATTTAATATGTTTTACTGGCATAAAAAAAAAAAAAACAGACATAAATCCCCTTAAGATTTGGGACAAGACAGGGAGGCCTACTTTCATCATTCTTATTCCACATGTACTGGAAGTCCTAGCCACAGCAATCAGACAAGAAGAAGTAAAAGGTACCCAAATTAAATTGGAAAGGAAGAAATAAAACTGTCATTATTTGCAGATGGCATGACACTGTATATGGAGAACCCTAAAGATTTCACACACACACACACCAAAAAACAAAAACTAAAAAACAAACAAACAAAAAACTATTAGAACTGATAAATTAATTCTGTAAAGTAGCAGGATACAGAATAATTAGCTAGAAATCAGTTGCATTTTTATATACCAATAATGAACTATCAGAAAGGGAAACTAAGAAAACAATCCCATTCACAATTACTTAATTTTATTTTTCCATTCACAGTTTGCCATTAAATATTGGGCCAAGTGGTTCAAAAGCCATTTCTCTGAATGATCTGCTCAAGTAAACAAGACTGTTTTACTCAAGTAAATAAGAGTGTTTTAATTGACAGTGACCCATAGATACTCTATTTCCACTGTCACTGGCTTAATGAAAACATTTACTAAGCACTGTCACCCACATACAACCATGTTTCAGATATGAATAGTGTCTTATCAATCTTTGAATACCATTTAGCACCAAAGCACAATGCCTTCTATGTTGCAGGTTCTTGGACAGTGTAGGTTGAATTAAACTCAATGAGCACAATGATAAAAACAGATCTTAAATCCTCAAAACTTTAACATTTTACCAAGTTCCAACTACAATAGTTTAAAATAGCTAAATGGGCAAAATGTATTTAGAATCAAGTAGGAAACACTACTTTTGTATATTTGTAGGCTTAGTCAGTGGAGTCTTTTTGAAAATATTAACAATATCTGCCAGTCTAGTGCATTTGTTACTATGTGTGTCCACTGATATTCACAGAATATTCTTGAGTGAACCCCTTAAATTTAGGAGAATAAAATCCATTTTTATTGCCTTTTTTCTCATTGAAATATATTTGAATTATTTCTATGCATTTAATAACATAATGGGTTTATGATATATTATATCACACCTTTATCTATTTTAAATGTCCTTAGGTTCTAAAAGAGTCTTCCCCTTGCATTTTCTGAAATTTGCAGAGAAGTTATTTGATTTAATTTGTGGACATTTTAAAATAAGAATGGTAAGCTTTCAACCTCATGTTACCCGAGGGAATATTTTACACTACTGTTTCTCCATATATCTATTAATAAAGCAATTCCTCAAGTGGTGTATATGATTAGTGGTGGCTGGGCATGCCTGAAAATCAGAGTAAAAAGTGTAAGGTCATATCCTCATCACGTTCATCAGTGGTATGTAACTCCGCTCTTCCTCTACAAAAATCAGCCTGAAGAGAGAAATGAGGTTTATGTATTTTGTGTGCATGTTTGTTACCAGTTAATTTCACAGACTTTTTTTTTTTTTTTTACAGAAACAGAGAGAGAGGGACAGATAGACAGGAATGGAGAGAGATAAGAAGCATCAATCATCAGTTTTTCGTTGCCATTGCAACACCATAGTTGTTCATTGATTGCTTTCTCACATGTGCCTTGACCGCGGGACTTCAGCAGACCTAGCAACCCCTTGCTGGAGCCAGCGACCTTGGGTCCAAGCGACCTCGGGGTCTCGAACCTGGGTGTTCCGCATCCCACTCTGACACTCTATCCACTGCGCCACCACCTGACCAGGCTCACAGATTACTTTTAAAATGTTAGTAAAGAAAAATGTAGTGGGGTCTGACCTGTGGTGGTGCAGTGGATAAAGCATCGACCTGGGAACACTAAGGTCGCCGGTTCAAAACCCTGCACTGGTCTGGTCAAGGCACATATGGGAGTTGATGCTTCCAGCTCCTCCCCCCTTTCTCTCTTTCTCTCTCTCTCTCACTCTGTGTCTCCTCTCTAAAATGAATAATAAAAAAAAAAAGAAAAATGTAGTGAAACACTTCAACATAGACCCTGAAAACACATTTATGCTTTTTCCCCATATTTATGCTTTTATAATAATGTTTTCTAAAACAATTTTTAGGAAACTACTCTCAAAGTATATTTATGTTAAGCATTAAAATTATAAGAACTATACTTTTTAAATTATTTACTGCATTATTGCTAACCATAGGTTTCTTAACTTTTACTTTTGAGAGAAAATGCTTGAGAGGTAATAAAACTTTAACTTAATAATTTAATATAGAGGGCATTTCCTAGTTCTGTTACACTTTGAACTAAGTATTAAAGTATATTTTGGTATAAAACTCTCCTATATGTGTTCAAGTGCCATTTAAAATATGTATTAAAACTGTAAGAAACTTTGCCTTTATCTAGTAAATGGTAGGCACAATTATTTGGAAACCATAATTTAAATTCATTAAGTAATTTAAAACTAATCTTTTTAAAGGTTACATATTATAAAGAAATATACAATTAGAGAATTATATTTTATCTTTTAACTTTGAAAAAAGACTTTTTATATGAAGAAATAAAAATAAAGAAATAATACAGTGGGCAAGATCTCCTTAATTCTCTTCTGGCTTAAAAGCAGTGATTATAAAGTGTTGAGTAAGAGATACGCTATAAAAACTAATTTCAATACATTTTTTTTTTTTAGTATTCTGTCAGTTTCTACAGACCAAACTTTAAATGAATGTTAGTCACTTTAAAATATATTGTTTTTCTCTCAATAGTGTAGCTAATGGAAAGCAATAAAATACTACCCAATATACAATGTGCATTTATAAATCATACATTTATTTGCTCAGTCTAATTAAAAGGCTCCAATGGTGTCCTCAGCTACAGGGTTTCTGAGTAGCTGTATGTAATTTATGAAGAAAAAGACCAAAAGCCCTATAAGTTTTACTTCATGATCTACAGCTAGTGATGCGAGAGAAATATAGAGGTTCCACAACTTTTAAGAAGTTGTAAACCATTGTATCTGCTTTAGCATTTATCAATTTTTAACCACGGCTACAGTGGTTAAAATTAGTGGTAATAATTCTAGCAGTCAATTATTTTCTGGCTCAATGAGGGACTGAAAGCTATACCAGAAAAACCAGCAATCAAGTTTGCTGCTTTGTAGATAACTTCTAAATATGTTTGTTTTTATCACATTTAAAATAAACAATGTTAAAATTTAATTGATTTGGAGACAATTAGTTTTACAGCACACAAAAAAAGTCAAACATTTTGGAATGGGTGGAAGGAATAAGATCCATACAGCTTCCATCCTTTTTCCTTTATTAAAATTAACAGGGAAAGTTAGCAAAGCAAAATTGTTTTTTTCTTTTCTGTTTTGCATGAAACTGGTTTGTAACTGATGGGAACCTTACATATTTCAGTTAAGCCACCATCTTTCCTTATCACATTTCTATTGAATTGCTTTCAGACTATGCACAGAGGAATACCTGGTAGGAAGCACTGGTTAACATCTTCTCCTCTGCCACAACCACTGGTACCATGTGACTACAAATCTGTCCTAATTTCCATACTCTTATATTTTTACTCCATTTTGATTTTTTTCTCAATTTGCATTCATAGCTCTTTTGTCTTCAATTTCACTGTTTCTACACAATTTAATCACCAGAGTACTATATTACATTGCAGAAAGCTGTCTGCCTGGTAACAGACATAAGACAAAAGGTTAGGGTAATGGGCTGGAAATGATGTTGAGACATTATTTAAAAATAAAAGAAATAAAAACATTTGATTTTGAACATACAGAAATGATGGATGTGGACTCTATATTAACCAAAGTAAGAGTATAAAATTGTGATTACTATATACTGTATATTATACTGACTAATGGTATTTAATTTTCTTTTCAAAAGAGGTCTTCCTTTAAAAAGTTGTTAGTGAAGCTTTAAAGTATAAATTTATTTTTTTTTATGTGTGTGACAGAGACAGAGAGAAGGACAGATAGGGACAGACAGGCAGGAAAGGAGAAAGATGAAAAGCATCAATTCTTTGTTGCAGCTCCATAGTTTCCTTAATTGTTACTGATTGCTTTCTCATATGTGCCTTGATGGGGTGGGGGGCGGGAGGCTATAGTAGAGTGAATGACCCTTTGCTGAAGCCAGTGACCTTGGGCTCAAGCCAGCAACCATGGGGTCATATCTATGATCCCACACTCAAGCCAGGGATCTCAGGGTTTCAAAACCGGGTCATCCACGTTTCAGTCTGATGTTCTTTCTATTCACTGTGCAACCACCTGGTCAGGCAAAATATAAAAATTTTTAAAAATCATTTAAGTAGTAGGAGGATTTGAGAAAAAAGAATATAGATCCTGAAAAGAGAATCACCAAGAGTAGGTGGAAAGGGTGTTACCCTAACCAACTTTGTAAATGAGAGAATATCTTCAGAGTAAAGACCAAAGGATCTCAACATAAGCACTGCACTTCAGTTAATAAAGTTATTTCCCATACCTGGGTACAAGTTAATAATTTTGATACCACTACTGATGCGTACAGTAATTAAACAATTAAGAACATGTATGGTGGGTGCTGAAAGTCAAGTTTTTCACTTTGGGAGCTGGAGGTGACAGAAAGCAAGGCAGAAGGCTAGAATAATTTTGTGGTAATGAAAAACCACAGAAAACTTCGAAGATATTATATATTAGTGTTTATCCAAATATAAACACAAATGGTTATATATAAAATGTATATATGTATATGTATGTATGTATAATGGATCAACACACATATATGCATATATAAAAGTTATTATGTATATGTATAAACATATGCACATTTCTGTACTTTGCAATTGAGACGGCCTGAAGAAACAACATTCCAGCAGCTCTGAGCTTACATATTACCAATATCTTGGTTTCTTATATCATTCTACAATACAAGGAACTAAGGCTCCTTGGAAAAATGTCTGGTTCTAGAACTAGGACAAGAAATATCTAAGATAAACATGGAGCATCTTGTTGTATCAGAAAATAAAAGAAAAAACTAACATTGATGAGGTATAGTCAATTGAGCACGGACATCAATTAGAAAGCTCCCAATGGAAATATTTGAGCAATAAAATGAATAGAATAGTATTGGATCATAACTCAAAACATAAAATAAATACCCATGAGTTCATACTAATATAATATAAATAAATGACTGCATAAAGTATTAAATGGTAAAAAAAAGACAAGTTTCTCACACAAAATTCCAAGTAATTTATGTATATGTTCTCCCTTTATGGGATGGGGAGCATAACTCCCCACTCCTTGGATATGGACTGCGCATAGTGACTTTCTTCCAAAGCATAAAGAATTTGAAGTAGATTATAAAAGAGTAATTATGCAATGCAGAGCAGTTAACCACATTATGTCCGTGGAGATCATTTGGCTTTGACATTTGAAAAGTTGGTTCAAAGAAGGATCTTTCTGGGAATTCCCTTCTTTTCTATTTTCTGGTTTCATAGTTTCTGCTAATGTTCTAGCCTTCTTAGGAAGAAGATATGAAGGATTTCTTTTTACTGTCAATGAGAAAAGCAATAAATTAGTTAGTCAAAGTTCTGTTTTGTCCTAGATAGGTGATTTGGAATAAGGTCTTGTCATTTTCCACAATAGTAAAAGGAAAAAAAAATTCCAAGTTCTGTTCTTTTAATCTGACTGCTTTATTTGTTTTGTACAGTATAAAGAATAGTTGATATATAAATTAACAAAAAAGTGTATTAGATTATATATATTATCATATCATTGTTATATGATAGTGACTTCACTATGGGTTTGATAGGTTCAGTAGCTGGTGTTATATCTTTATAAATGGAATGTCTTTTTTTTTTTTTTTTTTTTGTATTTTTCCTTAGTTAGAAGTGGTGAGGCTGTCAGACTTTCACATGTGCCATGCCCAGCAGCGGGCAATACTCTGCCCATCTGGGACATTGCTCTGTTGCAACCGGAGCCATTCTAGTACTTGAGGTGGAGACCATGGAGCCATCCTCAGGTGCCAGACTAACTTTGTTCCAGTGAAGCCTTGATTGTGGGAGAGGAAGAGAGAGATAGAGAGGAAGGAGAGGGGGAAGGGTGGAGAAGCAAATAGGCACTTCTCCTGTGTGCCCTGGCTGGGAATCGAACCTGGGACTTTCACACACTGGGCTGATGCTCTACTTCTTAGCCAATCATCCAGGGCCTTAAATATTTTAAAATTAAAATTGATATAATTATTAATTTTCATTTTGTAATAATTTTGGTAACATACTTGTTGAATAAATCATAACTTTCTTCTAGGCCAGAAATGATTTCTCTATGCCCAATGTTTCTAAACAGATGCTTATATTTACAAATTATTATAAAAGATATAAGTATAAACAGAATACAGATAGCATTATACACATAAAAATGAAGATATTTTGACATCAATGTCATTTATCAGTAAATGCAATATTTATTAATGGAATATTAATCAATGTAACATCTTAGAGATTTCATCAATTAGGTAAAGGTTAGCAGACAGATTTAAGTAATACTATAGAAACCTTATCATTTTAAATCTTGAAGGAAAATAGAAGAAAATCTTATGTGACAGATAACAAAAAGGTATTAAAAGCAGTGCTGGTAATCTAAAGTTAAATCAAAATCCTTTAATATCAAATTACTTCTATGATTTATTGTATAACTTTTCTAAAATAATATTTTAAGTGACACAGTATCAATATAATCTAAGCCTTGAAGAACTATGTTGAAAAGAGATCTACTCTTTATACTTTTAATTTTTCATTAAAATGAGACTAAAGGGCATATGACAGTTTTATAAAAGGAATCTCAGAAATAGTCAATTGGCAATGGCCAGCTGCTACAAAGAGTAATAGAATGTGTTGGAACAGATTTTTTTACATAAAGCACTTTAATATCATAAATCCAATTTGTCACTGGAAGACCTCCATTGGCCTCACTTATATTGTCAACTCAGTTGTTATCAATGAGAAATCTTTAGACATATTGTTGCTGTATATATCTATATATATAGAACCATCAGTTATATTTAGTGTTCTGAGGCTGCAGCTTACTTTTACTTCTAATATAAAATACCTTCCTGAGATATGTAAAAGCAATACATAATAGAATAATAAAACACTAGCATTTGAATTCAGAAATAATTAATTGAGGTGGTAATGGTTTACTAAGCATTAAACAATTACTATTTTAAACTAGATCAGAAGAATCACATAGAATTTCTTTTAGATGTCATAAATATTAATGTTCTACAGATTTCCAGTCTTCACCTTTTCTGTGCTCATTCTGAACATACTTTCCAGGACTATCCTATCTCCATGGTTTCTAATACTCCTAAATATTTATCCAATACTTAGTCTTTTCTGACCTTTTAGATCATGCATCCTGTTTTCTCACTTAAGGCATGTAAAGCCAGTAGTCAAGGCCACCATCACAGCCGCCTGACCCATGCAGGTTCGCATTAGATTCTAACAGTCGGTAATGAAACAATGGAGCCAAAAACTGGTGAGCCATCAGCTTTAATTCTAGCTTGCACCCGGTGGGCAAGCAAAAACACACACTGAGCTCCAAAACCCACACATTCAGTGCTCACAAAGCTACTGACTTATTCGAGTTTCCTAGAATCAAAGGTTTCTAGCTCACCAGACTTATTCACCTCTGTTCACCATCTCCTCCTGCACAAACTCTGCACAAACTCGTTTCTCTCTCAGCACTCCATCATCTTGACTGCTTATCCTGGCCTCCATGTGGCCTTCATCTGCTCTCCTCTCTAAACCTCAGGAACCAAGCGAGAGAGAGATCAAGCTAGTGGTCTCTCCCACTTTATACCGTAGAATTAAAACCTTTAATCCAATTATACAAACAAGGAAGTCTCTGTATAATGGGATTCTTCAGGAGAGTGCACCACCCTACATCATCCAATCAGTCAAGGGTGTGGAGAAGAACTCACTCTTAAAACCAAGCCTTAGGCTATAACGACCTGGCCTGCTTACAGTACAGCCTTTCCCCCACACCCATCCCAAGCATAAGGGCAAATAATATCACCTGGGTGACGGGCTTCCATGTGGGCAGCGCCATCTTTAACAAAGTGAGCATATTATATTTTATCTGCCAAACAAGGCACATTAAAATCAATTTGGATAAACTTAAATTGTTTACTTCCTTACACTAACACGACCTTACTTATTCTTTAATTATTATTGAAACTTAAATGTATCTTGGTGAAATGAATAAGTTCAGGTTTGGGTCAGGAAAAAAAATATTTGAACCCTTGAAACTTCCTGCTGTGTTAAAGTATGAAGAGAACTTTTCACGAGGACACAGGAGAATTCTGCTTTTAGGTACTTTAAAAAGCCTAAGACTTATCAGAGCTCTAGAAAAATATAAAATATATAATCTGTACAAAAAAATATTAGTTTAAAACTTTAGAGAATTGAAGCAACAGGATCTAAAGAAACTAAGACTCCAAACAGAATTCTTCAGTTGCTTTTACCTTAGGGGTATTTACTAATTCTGCAATCATTTGATGATTCTTACTTAACTCCAGTGAAATGTATAATTAGATAACAGAGAAACCAAAAGAATATTTGTGATAAGCTTGGAGAGTGTCAAGAACTTACTTAGCTGGAATTTCTTTCAGGACAATAGTCAAATTCTGAGTTAGTGCAGGATAGGAGATGAAACCTCTTAGATATGGAGTGTTCTGAACAATGTCTTGAATAAAATATTACAGGTAGGATATGTCAAGAAGATACCATAGAAGATAGTAGGTAGGCTCTTAGCTGACAATCCTGGGAAAGGTAGGGTGAAATAAAAATAGTCCTATCAAGAAGGCAATCAACTATACACTCACACCATCCTTGATTAAAGAAATGTGATCAGATACTATTAAATCTACCAAATATGGGAAATAAATTCAGAAGAAATATGACCTTATTATACATTC
Source organism: Rhynchonycteris naso (assembly GCA_037038555.1). Taxonomy (NCBI): domain Eukaryota; kingdom Metazoa; phylum Chordata; class Mammalia; order Chiroptera; family Emballonuridae; genus Rhynchonycteris; species Rhynchonycteris naso. The sequence goes on from CM072998.1 coordinate 183,892,702, forward strand.
CTAAAATTTATATGCACAGTATCTACTATACAGTAAATATTTGAAATGTCCTCCAAAAACAAATACACTGCTAAAAAAATTAGGGGATATTTCAAAATAAATTTGAAACAATAAAAATAAGAAGCATTTGATTTTATTTTATTAAACAATAACATCAGAAATGCAAATGATAAGTCAAAGAAAGTTGTTCAATTATTGTTGGGCAGATAAAATATATTATGCTCACTTTGTTAAAGATGGCGCTGCCCACATGGAAGTTTGTTGATATTAATGTGTGTTCTGGAACAGGCTGTGGGCAGGCCGGGTTGTTATAGCCTAAGGCTTAGTTTAAGAGTAAGCACTTCCCCACACCTTTGACTGATTCGATGATGTAGGGTGGTGCACTCTTTTGAGGAATCCCATTATGCCTCAGATGGGTGGCTTTGTATCAGAGACTTTCTTTATGTATAATTGGATTAAAGGTTTGGATTTTCTATGCTATAAACTGGGGCAGTTTGGGAGCTTGCTCTCTCTCTTGGTTCTTGGTTCCTGAGGTTGGTATTAGAGAGGAGAGCCGATTAAGGCCATGTGGAGGAGAGGTAGCCAAGATGGCAGAGTGCTGATGAAGAAGCCAGTTTGTTAAGAGTTTGTGCTGGAGGAGATGGGAAACAGAGGTGAATAAGTCTGGTGAGCTGGAAAGCTTTGATGCTAGGAAACTCGGATAAGTCAGTAGCTTTGTGAGCACTGAATGTGTGGGTTTTGGAGCCCAGTGTGTGTTTTTGCTTGCCCGCCGGGTGCAAGCTAGAATTAAAGCTGATGGCTCACCAGTTTGTGGCTCCTGTGTTTCATTACCGACTGTTCGAATCTAATGTGAACCTGCATGGGCCAGACTGCTGTGATAGTGGCCCTGGCTACTGGCTTTACAATTATGCAAATGAGATGCAAAACTAACTTTTATTTCATTGGTGAAAACTCACTATACAAAAGGCTAGAAGTACTGGAATATCTGCACGTTCCCTGATCGTCTAATTTTTGTGAGCAGTGTATATATATAAAAAAATGATAATTAAAAAAGAGAAACTAGTCTATAGGCAGCTTAGATTTTGGAGTTAGTTGACAAGTATTGTAAAATAATATATTCAAGAGAACAGAAAAAGTGTTAGACCAAAAAGTTAGAATGATAATACATTAACAAATAAATGTAGCCTGATAGGACAAATGGACATTCAAAAACTAATATATATAATATATGGAATTAAAATCTCACAAAAATGAATAAAATGTAAGTTATAATCAAGAGAAAACAGAATTTATAAGGCCAACATTACACTGTTATCAAAACTCAGGCAAAGAAATTACAAGAAAAGATAAAAGACAGAAAATGTCTTTATAAATATTAAATCTAATGTAACATAACGGTATAAATCATATATATATATAGTCTATACAATGTAGCAATGTTATAACTATATCTACAAGATTATACTTTATGATGTGGGACATATCTCAAGAATAAAGGTTAGGATAATGTTAAAAAATCAATGTAACTTGTAATATTAATAAAATAAAAAAGAAAAGCATATGTACTATCAATAGACGCACAAAATGTGACAACAAATCTATTTCTTTTAACACTCTAAGCAAATTAGAAATAGAAGAGTAATTCCTAAAATCATGAAAGGAAAAACTTGTAACTTATATCATACATAATGTCAAATGATTAAATACTTCTTCCCTAAGGTCCAGGAAAGAGGACATCTGCTCTTATTACTTCCACTCAAAGTTGTAGTTCTAGCTAGGTAATGAAGCAAGAAAAAGAGGTAAAGAGCTGTAAGACTGGAAATAAAACTAGCTTCATTCACAATTTCCATGAGGTCTATATAGAAAATTTTATAACATATACAAAAAACTATTAGAACTAATAAGTGTATATAGTTAGGTGGTAGGTCAAAACATTAATACAAAAAATCAACTTTTTATATACACTAAATTAACATTTCAAAATTTAAAATTTAAAAATATACACAATAGCCTCCTTAAATATGAATAATCTAAAGATAAACCTGTAAAAAGATGGACATGGAAAAGTATAAAACATTACAGTGAGACATTAAAAAAGACCTAAATATAAGATATACACCTGTTCATGACATGTACTATGTAATTACATATACAAACAAAGATCACCACTGAATGTTTAAACAAGGTAGTAAATATTGTTGGGGAACAGAATATTCAATTGATATTAAATTATCTTTCACTGATTTCTTATTTATTATAAAACACAAACTGTAACTGTATTGAGGAGCATTCTGGTAGATGTTCTCAACAAAAGAATCAACAATAAAAAAAACTGACATTATGTGCTTCTTAATTAGATGTACTTAAAATTATCACCTGTTTTGAGTGAAAATCATTTCATATAAACCTAATAATGAGGAGAAAATCAAATTAATCTATTGATTTTGACATTGCACAAAGGAGCTGGATTTGAATCTTCAAATATATGATGACGCTGAAAGTAAAAACAAACAAAAAATCAAGTTGCCTGACCAGGCGGCGGCGCAGTGAATAGAGCGTCAGACTGGGATGCGGAAGACCCAGGTTTGAGACCCCGTGCTCGCCAGCTTGAGCGCAGGCCCATCTGGCTTGAGCAAAAGCTCGTCAACTTGGACCCAAAGTCGCTGGCTCCAGCAAGGGGTTGCTCGGTCTGCTGAAGGCCTGCGGTCAAGGCACATGTGAGAAAGCAATCAATGAACAATTAAGGTGTCGCAGCGGCAACAAAAAACTAATGATTGATGCTTCTCACCTCTCTCCATTCCTGTCTGTCTGTCCCTATCTGACTCTCTCTCTCTGTCCCTGTAAAAAAAAAAATCAAGTAAACTATAACAGATTGAAGGAAACCAAGGAGATATGATAACAAAATACAAATGCAGAGCCAAATGAAAGGCACTGATGAGTCAACAGGGTTGCCATTGAAGGGGCTCAGAAAGGAGTGTCCAGAGGACCCATAAAGACACATACAGGGGAAGCAAGATGGCGACGGAGTAGGCGGACGTACCAACTTCCAACTCCCAGAAGCAAAGTGGATTATAACTCAATTTAAAGAACCATCATCTGGATAAACCAACTATGAACTAAACTAAGTGGACTCTTCAACCAAGGAACACAGAAGAAGCCACATTGAGACTGGTAGGAATAGCAAAAACGCGAAGAGGGCTGCCCAGCTCCCCAGAGCAAACGGCAGCCCGGAGAGACCCGCGGGGCGGGAGGAAAGTTTGGCGGAGAGGGAGGGACCTGGGTCCCAGGAACCCAGCCCCAGCCTGCAGTCTCAGCGCCTGGAAGAGGCGTTTGGACAGTTTTGAGCTGTGAAACAAGTGAGGGAGCTCCCAGGCTTACAGTGTGGAGTATTAGGTCCCTTCCTACTCTGCTGAGGGCTGCTTAAGGGTATGGTGGGCGGCAGGACGCTGAAACACGGTTCTGTGGGCGTGGGCGAAGGCCAAGCCGGTGTGAGCTCAGTCTAGCCCAGAGGGTCAGAGGGGACGCGCAAAAGTGGACCGGCAGCTGCAGGCACGCCATTAACCCCACTTACAGGGACAAAGCGGGAGGCCAGGAACGGGCAGAAATCTGCCCTACAACCCTGCGCAGGCCAGCCCTGACCGCGGGGACCGGGCTGGGACCAGGGACGGGCAGGGACTCACGGCTGAGCTGACGCTACCAGCCCCCCACCCCCCGGGCCGGAGAAACCGCTGCTGGCCAGTATACGTGCATGAGCGGGCTCCGAGCGTGGGAACGGGGTAGACCCCGAGACAAGTGGAAGCTCACAGTTGAGCTCACGCTACTGTCCCCGCCCGGCCGGAGAAACGGCGGATTGCATTCACACGTGCACGAGCGGGCTCCGAGCGCGGGGGCGGGGTAGAGTCCGGAACGAGCGGAAGTTCGCAGCTGAGCGGAAGCCAGCAAACACGCCCGGCCCAATAAACCTTGGTTTCCGACCCTGCGCAGGAGAGCCCTGGCCTCAAGGGCGGGGCTAAATCTCCAGACGGGCAAACGCTCACAGCTGAGAGCATGTCAAAAGCCCCACCCAACCCGCGAAACTGTGGTGAGCAGGCTCTGACTGAGGGTTCTGGGCAGAAGTCCAGAAATAGGCTGGGTCCGCAGCTGAGCAAAGGTGCTCACCTCTACCCTTGGTGCTAAGACTTGTGGCTTCAGTGACAGCCCCTCCCACGGAGGAGAGGCAGAAACAACAGCAAAAGCCACAGTGGGCCAGCGCTGGTAACGCTCATACCCAACCACCCTAGGCACAGGCAGAGGGGGTGAGGGGCCTGCAGACAGACCACACCTAGAGAACACAAAGGCAACACCTACTGGACTCCAGTCGCCACAACTTGCTTATACACAGAAAAAATGGGCAGGCAGAGGAATGCAAACCAAATGAATCAAGAGAAATCCCCAGAGAAGGACCTGAATGAACCAGATATAACCAAATTACCAGAAGCAGAATTTAGAATAATGATAGTTAGGAGGTTCAAAGAAATTAGAGCAACAATGGATAGTCATTATGAACACCTAAATAAAGAGATAACAAGTATAAAAAATGAAATTGAAATAATAAAAAAGAATCAGACAGAAATGACAAATACAGTATCAGAACTGAAGAACACAATGGAGGGAATTAAAAGCAGGCTGAATCACGCTGAGGTTCGACTAAGCGAGTTAGAGGACACATTAAACAAAGGCACAGAAGCAGAGAAGAAGAAGGAAAAGAGACTTAAAAAATGTGAGGAAACTCTAAGGGAGCTTTGTGATAACATGAAGAGAAACAACATTCGCATCATAGGGGTGCCTGAAGAAGAGGAGAGAGGACAGGAAATGGAAACTTTCTTCAATCAAATCATAGAAGAAAACTTTCCTAAATTAAGGCTGGGAAACACTCCACACGTTCAAGAAGCACACAGAACTTCATTAAAGAGAAACCCAAAAAGATCTACACCAAGACACATCATAGTTAAAATACCAAAGCTAATGAATAAAGAAAAAATTTTAAAAGCTGCTAGAGAAAAAAAGGCTATCACCTACAAAGGAGCCCCCATAAGGATGACATCGGACTTTTCAACAGAAACACTTGAGGCCAGAAGGGAATGGCAAGATATAATCAAAGTAATGCAGAACAAGAACCTACAACCAACACTACTTTATCCAGGAAGGCTAACGTTTAAAATTGAAGGAGAAATAAAGAGCTTCCCAGAAAAAGAAAGCCTCAAGGAATTCATAAAAACCAAACCAATTCTGCAAGAGATACTAAGGGGCCTCTTGTGAACAGTTTAAAGGGAGGAAAGAATAGAGCAAAAGAAGAATACAGCTTTAAAGAATAAAATGGCAATAAACAACTACATATCAATAATAACCTTAAATGTAAATGGATTAAATGATCCAATCAAAAGACATAGGGTAGCTGCATGGATAAAGAAACAGGACCCATACATATGCTGTCTACAAGAGACACACCTTAAAACAAAAGATGCTCATAGACTGAAGGTAAAAGGATGGAAAAAATATTTCATGCAAATGGAAATGAAAAAAAAGCAGGGGTAGCAATACTTATATCAGACAAAATGGACTTTAACACAAAGGCTGTAGTAAGAGATAAAGAAGGACACTACATAATGATAAAGGGAACAATTCAACAGGAAGATATAACTATTGTAAATATCTATGCACCAAATATAGGAGCCCGGACATACATAAAGCAGACTTTGATGGATTTAAAGGGCGAAATTAACAGCAATACTATCATAGTAGGGGATTTCAATACCCCTCTAACAACACTGGATAGATCCTCAAGAAAGAAAATTAATAAAGAAACAGCAGACTTAAAGAAGACACTAGATCAACTTGATTTAATAGATATCTTCAGAACTTTTCACCCTAAAGCAGTAGAATATACATTCTTCTCAAGCGCTCATGGTACATTTTCTAGGATAGACCACAAGTTAGGACACAAAAATGGTCTCAATAAATTTAAGAAGATTGAAATCATATCAAGCATTTTCTCTGATCACAATGCTATGAACTAGAAATTAACCACAAAAGAAAAACTGAAAAATACTCAAACACTTGGAAACTAAATAGCATGTTATGAAATAATGAATGGATTAACAATGAGATCAAAGAAGAAATAAAAAAGTTTATAGAAACAAATGATAATGAACATACATCAAATCAAAATTTATGAGACACAGCAAAAGCAGTCCTGAGAGGGAAGTTTATTGCACTACAGGCATATCATAAGAAGCTAGAAAAAGCTCAAATAAGCAACCTGACCCTGCATCTAAAAGAACTAGAAAAACAACAACAAATAAAACCCAAGACAAGTAGAAGGAAGGAAATAATAAAGATCAGAGCAGAAATAAATTACATAGAGGCTAAGGAAACAATAAAGAGGATCAATGAAACCAGAAGCTGGTTCTTTAAAAAGGTAAACAAGATTGATGAACCTTTAACTAGACTCACCAAGAAAAAAAGAGAGAGGACTCAAATAAATAAAATTAGAAAGGACAGTGGAGAAATAACAACTGACACAACAGAAATACAAAGCTTTGTAAGGAAATACTATGAAGAACTATATGCCAAAAAATTAGGCAATCTTGGTGAAATGGACAAATTTCTTGAATCATATAACCTTCCAAAAATCAATCTGGAAGAATCAGAACACCTAAACAGACCAATTACAACAAATGAGATCGAAACAGTTATCAAAAAACTCCCAAAAAAGAAAAGTCCTGGGCCTGATGGATTCACAAGTGAATTCTATCAAAAATTCAAAGAAGAACTAACTCCTATCCTCCTCAAGCTATTTCAAAAAATTCAAGAGGAAGGAAGACTTCCAAACTCCTTTTATGAGGCGAGCATAATTCTGATTCCTAAACCAGGCAAAGACAACACAAAGAAAGAAAATTATAGGCCTATATCCCTGATGAATTTAGACGCTAAAATTCTCAACAAAATATTAGCCAACCGGATCCAGCAATATATGAAAAAAATCATACACCATGATCAAGTGGGATTTATTCTGGAGAGGCAAGGCTGGTTCAATATTCGCAAATCAATCAATGTGATTCATCACATAAACAAAAGGAAGGACAAAAATCACATGATAATTTCAATAGATGCAGAAAAGGCATTTGATAAAATCCAGCACCCATTCATGCTCAAAACTCTCAGTAAAGTGGGAATACAGGGATCATTCCTTAACATGATAAAGGCCATCTACGATAAACCAACAGCAAACATCATACTAAATGGACAAAGATTAAAAGCAATCCCCTTAAGATCAGGAACCAGGCAGGGATACCCCTTTTCACCACTCTTATTCAACATAGTTCTGGAAGTCCTAGCTACAGCAATCAGACAGGAAGAAGAAATAAAAGGCATCCAAATTGGAAAAGAAGAAGTAAAACTGTCACTATTTGCAGATGATATGATATTGTATATTGAAAACCCTAAAGTCTCAGTCAAAAAACTACTGGACCTTATAAATGATTTCAGCAAGGTGGCAGGATATAAAATTAATACTCAGAAATCAGAGGCATTTCTATATACCAACAATGAACTGTCAGCAAAAGAACTTAAGGAAACAGTCCCCTTCACTATTGCAGCCAAAAAAATAAAGTACCTAGGAGTAAATTTAACCAAGGAGGTTAAGGACTTGTACTCGGAAAATTATAGAACACTGATAAAAGAAATCAAGGAAGATACAAACAAGTGGAAGCATATACCGTGCTCATGGCTAGGAAGAATAAACATCATTAAAATGTCTGTATTACCCAAAGCAATTTATAAATTCAATGCAATAACAATTAAAATACCAATGACATACTTCAAAGATATAGAACACATATTCCAAAAATTTAGATGGAACCAAAAAAGAACACGAATAGCCTCAGCAATCTTAAAAAGAAAAAATAAAGCAGGAGGTATCACTCTTCCAGATATCAAGGTTTACTATAAGGCCATTATACTCAAGACAGCCTGGTACTGGTATAAGAACAGGCACATAAATCAATGGAACAGAACAGAGGACCCAGAAATAAACCCACAGCTTTATGGACAACTGATATTTGACAAAGGAGGAAAGAACATACAATGGAGTAATGACAGCCTTTTTAACAAATGGTGTTGGGAAAATTGGACATCCACCTGCAAAAAAATGAAACTAGACCATCAACTTACACCATTCACAAAAACAAACTCAAAATGGATAAAAGACTTAAATGTAAGCCGTGAAACCATAAGCATCTTAGAAGAAAACATAGGCAGCAGGCTCTCCGACATCTGTAGCAGCGGTATATTTGCCGATTTATCTCCATGGGCAAATGAAATAAAAGGCAAGGTAAACAAATGGGACTATATCAAACTAAAAAGTTTTTGCACAGCTAAAGACAATAGGAACAGAATAAAAGACAAACCACACAATGGGAGAACATATTCGACAGCACATCTGATAAGGGGTTAACAACTAAAATTTATAAAGAACTTATAAAACTCAACACCAGGAAGACAACCCAATCAAAAAATGGGCAAAAGAAATGAATAGAAATTTCTCCAAAGAAGACATACAGATGGCCAGTAGGCATATGAAAAAATGCTCAACATCACTAATCATTAGAGAAATGCAAATTAAAACCACAATGAGATATCACCTCACACCAGTCAGAATGGCACTCATCAGCAAAACAACACAGAATTAGTGCTCGCGAGGATGTGGAGAAAAGGGAACCCTTCTGCATTGCTGGTGGGAATGCAGACTGGTGCAGCCACTTTGGAAAAGAGTTTGGAGATTCCTCAGAAAATTAAAAATTGAACTGCCTTTTGACCCAGCTATCCCACTTCTAGGAATATACCCTAAGAACACCATAGCACTGTTCGAAATGAAGAAATGCGCCCCCATGTTCGTGGCAGCATTGTTCACAATAGCGAAGATCTGGAAACAGCCCAAGTGTCCATCAGAAGACGAGTGGATTAAAAAGCTTTGGTACATATATACTATGGAATACTACTCAGCCATAAGAAACGATGACATCGGATCATTTATAACAAAATTGATGTACCTAGATAACATTATACGGAGTGAAATAAGTAAATCAGAAAAAAAAGAAAAACCGAGAACAGCATGATTCCATACATAGGTGGGACATAAAAGTGAGAATATGAGACATGGACAAGAGAGTGGTGGTTATGGAATGGGGGGAGGGAGGGAAGAGTGGGATAGGGAGGAGGAGAGGGACACAGGGAAAATCAGATCGAAGGTGACAGAGGACAATTTGACTTTTGGTGATAGGTATGCAACACAATTGAATGATAAGATAACCTGGAGATGTTTTCATTGTACATATGTACCCTGATTTATTGGTGTCACCCCATTAGAATTAATAATAATAAAATATATATATATAAAAAAAAGATACATACAACAACAACAACAACAAAAATACAAATGTATGAGCTTAGAATAAATCTTTGATATCCCTGATCTCCCTCCAAAAGAGTTATAATGCTACTATTGGCTAAATTGGGAATATTTGATTTAGACTTTGTATTATACAAAATGATTGTATGTGTTAAATTTCTTGAATATCGTGCTAATGCTATAGTTATAAAGGAGAGTGTCTTTGTTCTTAGAGGACATTAATAAAAATTGAAGAATAAAGTATTATACATTTTGCAATTTATGTTCAAATGGTTCCAAAACTAAGATGTTTTTGTGTGCATGCATACATGTGTGTGCATGCATATGCATTCCCCTCTGTATGTGTGTGAGAGAGAGACATAGAAAAGAAAAAAAGTAAAATTATAATGTAAAATTTTCCTCATGGTCTATATGGTATCAAACCAAATAAGCACTGATGAATAGTAACGCAACACAACCATTTTCCTCATCTACACAATATGCATTATCCATAACCTCAGGATCTCTATTGTTGGGCCTACTTTACTTAAAAATAATGTAAGAGCAAGAAGTCTAAATTAAATATAAAATCCACAGCAATATAGAAAGAAAACATGTAGCAAAATTGAAACATTTTTACATAAATTAACAGGACCAACCATTACCTTAATGATATTAAAGATAAAAATTTGAGGTATAGAATAAAATTTGCAGCTAAAAACTTTTACTTAAGGTTTATCATTTAACTAAGTAAAAAAAATTTTTTTTTGAAAGAGGCAGAGATTCAGAGAGAGGAACAGAAAGGGACAGACAGACAGGAAGGAAGAGATGAGAAGCATCAATTCTTTGTTGCGGCACCTTAGTTGTTCATTGATTGCTTTCTCATATGTGCCTTGATTGGGGGGCTACAGCAGAATGAGTGACCCCTTGCCCAAGCCAGTGACCTTGGCTCAATCCAGTCACCTTGGGCTCAAGCCAGTGACATTTGGGCACAAACCAATGACAATAAGGACATGTCTATGATCCCATACTCAAGCCAGCAATTCTATGCTCAAGCTGGTGAGCCCCTGCTCAAGCCAAATGAGCATGTTCTCAAGCCTGCAACCTCGGGGTTTTAAACCTGGGTCCTCTGCATCCAAGTCTGACTCTCTATCCACTGGGACATTGCCTAGTCAGGCTGCATCATTTTTTATAATTTACTTTTTATAATTACTTTTCCAGTTAAATATTGTTGGGCAGATAAAATGTAATATGCTCACTTTGTTGAGGATGGCGCTGCCCACATGGAAGCCCGTCACCCAGGTGACGTTATTTGCCTTTATGCTTGGGATGGCTGTGGGGGAAAGGCTGTAATGTAAGCAGGCCAGGTCGTTATGGCTTAAGGCTTAGTTTTAAGAGTAAGTTCTTCTCCACACCCTTGACTGATTGGATGATGTAGGGTGGTGCACTCTCCCGAGGAATCCCATTGTGCCTCGGATGGGTGGCTTTGTATTGGAGACTTTCTTGTTTGTATAATTGGATTAAAGGTTTGGATTTTCTATGCTATAAACTGGGGCAGTTCGGGAGCCTGCTCCCTGTCAGTTCCTGAAGTATTAGAAAGGAGAGCAGAGTAAGGCCACATGGAGGCCAGGAGAAGCAGCCAAGATGGCAGAATGCTGAGGAAGCAGCCAGTTTGAGCAGAGTTTGTGCAGGAGGAGATGGGAAACAGAGGTGAATAAGTCTGGTGAGCTAGAAACCTTTGATTCTAGGAAACTCAGATAAGTCAGTAGCTTTGTGAGCACTGAATGTGTGGGTTTTGGAGCCCAGTATGTGTTTTTGCTTGCCCGCCGGGTGCAAGCTAGAATTCAAGCTGATGGCTCATCAGTTTTTGGCTCCGTTGTTTCATTACTGACTGTCCGAATCTAATGTGAACCTGCATGGGTCAGGTGGCTGTGATGGTGCCCCTGGCTATTGGCTTTACAAATATGACAAACAAAAATTTAAAGATTTTCATATTTTCACAAAGATTTCTTTCTTTCCATTTGAGTAATCTGGGGAGAAGGAATTGTTTGTTTTAAATGATAAAAAGTTCACCTTTCTATTCTATTCCTAGAAAATTATAAAACAGTAATACACATTTGCTATTTGCTTCAGGACCATAACTTTTTAAATAAATATTTGGTTTTTAAAAAAAGTCCTGCTGTAACAAGATCTTTGAACCAACATTTTGTTACAGTTGTGAATGCTAAATTTCTTTTCATCTATTTTTCACATATGAGGAGGTAATCTATGGTCTGATGTTTCCCTGTGCATTGAAATTATAGTGTGAAGTGAATTGAGTCCTTTTCTAGTTAGCATTTATATTGGGCCATCTCAGCCTGGTCATTTTTATGCAATCATTTGCATGTTTCCTTTGCTCTTTCTCCCATCCCTGAAGGGTCAGCAAGTATTACTGGTCTGCCTTGACAGTGGAGGTCACTAAACTACACTAAGAATAAGGAAGGCTTGCAAATGATCAGCAAAAGACATAAAGATCAGCAACTCCAACACAGGGAGCAAAATTTGCATGCTCCCAATTGCATCTTATAATAGTTTTTTAAACTTTAGGCATCTCCTTTGCTTCTTCTGGCTCTAAATTAATTCAACCTGCAAAACTTTATTGAATATTCACTTAGTTACAGCAATGTTCAATTTATCTGAGAGATATAAATTGCTCAGAACATGACACAAGGCTCTCACTATATGAATGACTGAAAAAATAAATGAATCTACATGTACATATTTGAATACATAATTCATTTTCAAGGGGGTATGGAATTTAGATTAGCAGGAAAAGAACACCTATAAAAAACAACAATGATAAACTCTAAAGCAGGATATTTTAGAATATAATCTTAGAGAATGTGTATATGTGACTTGTAGTTTTATCTCTAGTGCCCACAACAACATCTGGCACATTTTAAGTCTCCAATAAGTATTTTTTGAAAAATATAGTTGTTATAAGCACGTTATCAAGGTTATACTTCCCAGTTAAATACTGCTTAAATTGAAAATACAGACCTTATCATTAGACTTCCAGTTAGGAAACACACAACTAGATCTTCAAGCTGATGGAAAACATACCTAATATTGTATTATTACATATTTATGTCAAATAATTTGTGTCCTCACTGATGTCTTAGCCCGAAGATTACTGTAAACACAGAAGCCAAAGGAATTCTTCAAAAACAAAGGTCAGGTTATTCCACTCCATTCAAAATCTTTCCCGACTTCCCACAAAGATCATTAACTTGAAATTCTTACAATAGTTTTTAAATCCTTAGTCTGTCTCTAACCTCTTTTCACATACTTATTTTGCTCCAGTGCTCTTGCTTCCTTGATGTTTTTTTAAGATGCTAAGAAAACTTCTGCTTTAGCACCTTTGGACATGCTATTCTCTAGATCTGATATCCATATAATCCCCACCCTCATCTTCCTAATTAAGCTCAAATGATATTATATCAGCAAGGCCATCCTTAATAACCTTATTTAAAAGTTGCAAATTCCTCTTACTAGGTCATTCCTAATTCTTATCACTTCATTTTTCTTCACAACAATGATGTCCACTTATAATTATGTTAACCCACTTATTAGTCATTCTCTCTCTTTCCTGCTAGAATGCAAGCCTCATGAGAAAAGAGATCTGCCTTTTTGTTTTAGTGTTTATATACTTAATATCTCAAAAATTTCTGATACAGAGTGTTGGGCAGATAAAATATATTATGCTCACTTTGTTAAAGATGGAGCTGCCCACATGGAAGCCCATCACCCAGGTGATACTATTTGCCCTTATGCTTAAAATGGTTGTGGGGGAAAGGCTGTAATGTAAGCAGGCCAGGTCATTATGGCCTAAGGCTTGGTTTTAAGAGTAAGCTTTTCCCCACACCCTTGACTGATTGGATGATGTGGGGTGGTGCACTCCCCTGAGGAATCCCATTGTGCCTCAGATGGGTGGCTTTGTATTGGAGACTTCCTTGTTTGTGTAGATTGGATTAAGGGTTTGGATTTCTACAGTATAAAGTGGGACAGACCAGTAGCTTGCTCTCTCTTGGTTCCTGAGGTATTAGAGAGGAGAGCAGATTAAGGCCACATGGGGGAGAGGAGAAGCAGCCAAAACGGTGGAGTGCTGAGTGAGAAGCCAGTTTGTGCAGAGTTTGTGCAGGAGGATATGGGGAACAGAGATGTATAACTCTGGTGAGCTAGAAACCTTTGATTCTAGGAAACTCAGATAAGTCAGTAGCTTTGTGACCACTGAATGAGTAGGTTTTGGAGCCCAGTGTGTGTTTTTGCTTGCCCGCCGGGTGCAAGCTAGAATTAAAGCTGCTTGCTCACCAGTTCTTGGCTCCGTTGTTTCATTACCGACTGTCCGAATCTAATGTGAACCTGCACAGGTCAGGTGGCTGTGATGGTGGCCTTGACTACTGGCTTTACACAGAGTATGTGCTTAATAAATATAGAAATGAAAGGGCAAAGGTATGTTAGAAAATAAAGTAAAAATCAAAGCAGTAATGAGAGACAGATAAAGAACACTATAACTGAAGTAGAAATATCATTAAAAATATTAAACACAGAATGAAGAAAACAAATAAGTATAATATACTACCAAATCAGATTATACTCTTATAAATATGCATGGTATTAAAATAGTGCCCTATGCTATGACATGTGTTGGGGTGATGAAAAAGTCAAAAAGCACAAAGCCTGTCATAAATGTCCACCTTATGTCAAGGCATACATTAATTTTCCAATGGCAAAAAAAAAAAAAATCTTAAGGGCTAGATCTTTCTCTGAGCAGTAAATAATAGAGAAAAAAACAAGAAAGAAAATAATAATACAAAAAGGCATAGAAGAGATATGTGAGAAAGACCTTTGGGGCTAATATCAAGGAAAGAAAACAAATGCAGCTATACCAAATCATAATTTCAATCTTTAAATTTTAGAAATTATAGTCTTACCATTTCACTATAATTTCCAAATATATGAACTGGAGTTCAATAATATGTAATATTTTTAAAACAACCTTTCTAAATGAAATTCATGGAATACCTCATTTTTCATTAATCTCTACTGATTTATATCATTTTTAAAAATATATGTCAATTCAGAAAAACACAAAAAATATATCTGTCAAAAGAAATTTTAAAACTTCCACTTTTGAAATATTTGGAATTGCTCTTATTGGATTTCTGTTCCATAATCTTATCATAGGCATTTTAATGGTTTTAGTCTGCCTAGACATTGTGGATAAAAAATAAAACCTACATGACAATCAGTTGTAAGGATTGCTTCAGCATTGCAGACATCTAGCACCTTTAACCCCATTAACTAATTTGATAAGCAAAAATATACACAAGGTTATAAAAAATGCTCTATAATTGTGAATCACTGTTAAGAGAATACACTAGCAGGCATGAAACTGAAGGTAGTTAAAAGTCTAATAATGCAAGCAATAGATATGGAGTCTACATTAAACAATGGGTCTGAAAAGAGGAAGAAGGCATGCAAGTAGTTGAAGCTCCTGGATATTATCATATACTTGTTATGTAATGCAAAGACTTATATCACCATTCTATTAGAGTGTAAAATTTTTGAAGACAAGTACTTTTGTCTTATCAGTCTTTATTCTTAAAATTACCTCTGTAACACATGGCTCTTCATGTCATGTACTAAGTGTTTTCCTTCTTTTCTTATACTTTATTTTTCCAGCTTTTTCTTCAGGTGAAGTTCACTCCTCTTTGCCTATTTTAAATAATAATTATTCTCTCATCATGTCCAACAGTCTGTATTCTTATCATTCTATTCACTCTTCCCCCTCCATCAAATCAGAACTGATCAAAATGACCAAATTCCCCAATCCTAAAGTATTTCTCTGACCTCATCTTCCCTAATCTGCTTTTAAAATTTGATGCTTTCACATTTTCAATTGCTTTATTTTTCTAAAATTTTTTCCTCTCATATTTACTGAGACACTGTAACTTAAGATACTATTCAGATTATCAGGAGGCTCTCAGAAACCCTACTTTTTTTACTGTTTGACTTTCTTTTTCATATTCACCACATTTTTATGTCCCAAATTCTGATCATCTCTTTTTATCATCACTATACTCCTGTCTTATCAACTCTTTATCTTCCCTTTCTTTACTTTTTCTTTTATCCTCTCTCTTCTTTCCTTTCTACATTTCCCCCCTTTTACCTCTCTTCTCCTCTTTTGTTGTCTCCCTCTAATACATTATTATACTAATCTCCTTCAAGTAATTACTTCTATATAGTTAAATTCCTTAATATGTATAACTTTTTCTTATATATGGTCTACTGGATAGTTACACCTTCTTAACCAATGACACATCCATAGCCTAACAAGGACTGATCAAATTCTTCTCATAAAACTTCTCCACTGGCCTCCTCCAGTTCTTAACAAAGAGAGTCATTTTTCACCACTAATACCCACATGTAAATATCATTTAAGATCTCTGTAGCCTGACCAGGCAGTGTTGCAGTGAATAGAGCATCAAAATGGGACACAGAGGCCCCAGGTTCAAAATCCTGAGGTCATCAGCTTGAACATGGGCTCACCTGCTTGAGCATGGGGTTGCTGGATTGAGCATGGGTTCATAGACATGATCCCATGGTCACTGGCTTGAGCTCAAAGGTCACTGGCTTAAAGTCCAAGGCCACTGGCTTGAGTCCAATGTCACGAGCTTGAGCAAGGGGTCATTCGGTCTGCTGTAGTCCCCAGTCAAGGCATATATGAGAAAGCAGTCAATGAACAACTAAAGTGCTGCAACAAAGAATTGATGCTTCTCATCTCTCTCCTTTCCTGTCTGTCTGTCCCTATCAGTCCCTCTCTCTGTCTCTCTCTCTTTCTCTATCACACACAAAGAAGATTTCTATATTTTACTCTTTTTTTTGTTGTATATGTCTTACCCAACTTGAGTTTATTACCTCATGCTTGCTATATTATAATAAATTCTCAACTAATTTGTCTTTTTCAGAGATGCTTAATCCAAAATCATTTTACCTTCAATCAGTGAAATAGATTAGGAAACATCCCTGCATTCTTGCCCCTGCACCCTATTTGTACATTCCCCACCTTCAGTGGCCAATATCAAGGCCTCTTGATTGACAAATAAAAGCTAGGTCCTTACTGTCATATTTAAAGAATTTTTTGCATGCAATAACTGTAGTTCAATTTATGTAAAATGTTACAATTCCCACACAATCCATCATGCAGCATTTTGAGGGCAGAAAAGATCTTGTTGACTCAGCCCACCGATTTACATGGTCCATCAGTCTCCTAGAACATAGTCACTCTACTAGCAAGCTATTGCTTCCAGAGAAACTCTCCCCCCAAGGATAATAACCACATTCCTGGTTAAAAAATAGGGTTAGCTCTTTAGCCTGTAATTTATCAGAAAGAACTAAACACATGGGAAAATTGGTAAGAGAGAAAACAAGAAATTCTCCTACCTTTATCTCCCTACCTTTTCTTAATTGGCCTTTCTTTGCAGCAAGATCTACTACTTCCATTGCCGGGCAAATAACAATAGCAAAATAACAAAGAGAGTGTTAAGCTGTTACTATCACCGCAATTCTTACCTGGCATAATGTTGAAATTCAGACACCGATTCAGTAGCTCTGAGGTGGAGCCTGGATTCTACATTTCTAATAAGTTCCCAGGTGATGCTAGTGTCACTAGTATAGGACATCCTTTGTATAACAGAGAACTGTGGGCAGGCCATGAGGTAAGGTATGCTTTTGAAGTGAAAAAAGAAAAGAAAGAAATATACAAAAAAACAAAAAAAAAATGGCTTCAACCCTGCCAGGATGCCAGTTAAAATATTACAGCTGGTTTATTATATGTAAATATAAAATCAATTAAAAGAAATATTTTATTAAAAACTGAATCACACCACTCTATTTCCACATACGTTCCAGACAATCCACACATATTTATTGCTTCTTTTACTGGAGAATATACATTTGCAGTCTCATAGACTTTATATAATTTCTTATAATTTGTAGTAATAATCTCTTCAATCTCTATATGGTTTCTGAGATTCTCCTTTTCTCCTTCATATATATGCTTCATATTTTTAATTTTTCATAATTTATTTTTCTACTTTGACCTCTGCATTTACGGGCATTTCAAACTGGAGGGCACACTGTCTACAAAGAAAAATGGACAAACATTGACACATGCAAAATAACATACTATTCACTGTTATCTGAGCTAGTGCCCTGAATCTGACGGCATTTTTCTCTTGTTAAACAAGTGGCACTAAATGAGTAAGTGTTGTCTCTAACCACTCCTAATCTCAAAATCAAAACACAACTCTTAATGACCATATGGTTTCAAGACTGAAGTCAGAAGAAAACCTTGGTCCTTAACTTCTTGTGTGAGCCAAGAGGTAACAACAGGGCCAGATCCTGAGAGGGGTCAATGTTATCCTCACTTTGGAAGAGAATTCTAGAGAAAGTATCACAGTTGTTTGCAGAATCTATTAATGCTCTATGAGCATGCATGCTAGCAAATGTTTCCCAGTTAGATCCTGTAATCAGAAACTCCTCACAGAGGGTAGGGACTATATAGAAAGGAAGTAAGAGCCCTGGACAGTTGGTTCAGTGGTAGAGCATCAGCCCAGCATGTGGATGTCCCAGGTAATTCTCCATTAGGGCACACAGGACAGATGATCATATGCTTCTCCATCCCCACCCCGCTCTTCTCTTTCCACAGCCATGGCTCTACTGGCTCCAGTGAGTTGGCCTTGTGCGCTGAGGATGGCTCCATTTCTTCCGCCTAAATGCTAAAAAATGGCTCCAGTTGCAACAGAGCAGTATCTCCAGATGGTCAGAGCATTGCTACCAGTGGGCTTGCCGGGTGGATCCTGATCCTGAGCAGGTGGACATGTAGGAGTCTGTCTCTTTGCCTCCCTCTCACTAAAATTAAATAAATAATAAAAAATAAAGAAAATATGGAAAGGACAGATTTTTGAATAAAGTTTTTATTTTTTATTTAGTAATATAGCATTACAACTCCAAAAAGTTATAAGCACACTAAATGAACATATCACAACACCTGTTCTTATCATAGTCATTATGCTAACAATAGTTTATGGGCATGCTACTTATTGGATGGTACAGCACTGTGGTATAAAGCAAACAGAGACACAGCGCCCACATACACGATCCATATTGTTTGTTGAGAAGCCAGTTTCACTGTAAGGAGAGCAATCTATAATGAGGAATGAGACAAATAGATTCAGTGTATAGAAGAGACCAGACATATACTTTAGAACTAAATTCATAAAAAAACTAGTAGCTTCTAGAAGTCACTTTTTAAGTGGAGTTTAGTTCATGCACAATGATATCAAGTGGGTAGATAGTTTAATGGTAACAACAGAGGTGAAAAATAGAATAGGGTATAAAAATGTATACTTTTGAACCAATCATTTGATAAGTCCCTGTATCTAGTACTTAAAAAAAGCAGGATTATTTTATAGGTGATTCCAAGAATCTCAGTTGTCTAGCATATTTTCAATTTTATAATATGTCTTATAAATTAGTAATATAAAGTTGTTTTATATGGGACTAATATTTATTTGTTTGTCTAATTAAGATTCTTAGTGATTGAGATCACATATCCATGAATTCTAACAGGATGATCATTCAACAATCATATAATAAAATAATTATAAATCTGAAACTGACTTTAGGAGTTAATTAGTTCTATAGTGTCATTTTAGATTTAAAAAGTTGAAACCTAAAGAGGTAAAATAATATAACTGAAATTCATATATTTTTTAGTTGAAATATTATGGTTTCAACTTCTAATTATCCTTTTATTTAACTTACTATTCTACTCCCTTATTCATCAAACTAAAAATACACATTAAGTTGTGTAAGTGCACTGATCTTTCATGACTCATTGTTTCTTTGGGAGTCTTTTCCATTCACATAAATAGTCTGCCTATTAAAATGATGGTTTGGAAATAAATTACTACTGGCATCTGGGCTATTCAGAATCCATGAGATGAGATTTGTACACACATAAAGTCATAAACACAGAATCCGTTTATGGAACCAAAGAAAGAATAACCTGTGTTCTGGAATATATGCCTCTCTGAAGCACTCTTATCATTCTTCAGTGACCATTAAACCAAACTAATATTAACTTGAACTCTGACCCCAGTCCCAAATGGTTAGTCTACCTGAAGAGCCAATGCCTTCCATTCTCTCTACTCAAACAAATCCCCACTTCCATTTCAGGAAATAATGTTACCTTTGATCATGTCTGTTAGATGGTTGTGCAAAGGAGAGCTACTAGATTACCCAGAGGAAAAAAATAATCAATTTAAAATGATGGCTTACTATTCAGAAAATAAATTTTTGGGTGTTAGAAAGTATTTTGAGACACATTTTGTAGTAGAAATGAGTCCTTGGATAATTCTGTACTCCTTCCATGGATGCTCTTTATCTGCAGTCATTGATGTCCTTCTTTCTTTTCTTTTTTAATGTGCAGTAAAGAAAAAGTATACAGTAAGAAGCTTAATTTTAAAACAAGGGAATGTGCATATATTTTTAGATACCAAACAAGGATCATCTTCTAAGTTTCCTGTTTTATATTCTAATAAAAAAGTTTGATCATAAAAACATAGGCACACATTCACAACAATACAAATACACATACATGCACACACAGACACACAGGCAAACATACACATTATTCTGCATAGGTACACACATGACTCAAGATCAGAAACCATGAGTTTAAGGCTGACCAAATAACCAGACTGGCAGCCTCCTTTACTCCTAGCTCACAAAATAAATCTAAGTTCTGGCTTTGGTTATGAAAACAATATAGAGACACTGCTTACAAATTTAAAGGAAGACCCTACATAACACTGGGTTCAGTAAGTCATTTTTTTCTTCTAAATTTCCTAATCCTTTTCTGATTTCTCTCTCTCCCACCTTTCTTGATCATTGCTTTAGCAGTTGAAGGGCCAAGCTGAGTAACTAGGATGTATAAATTGAGGAAATAGTTTAAAGAAAATGAAAATGTTGACATTACTTTGTGTTGTACAGATTTTGGGACCTATCTTTAGTTTTTCAGGTACATAAGTTTAATATTTATCAGTGTGTCCAGTATTTCCAGACTTAACTCTAACCACTTATATAAATAAATAATGTAGGGATGCAAAATATTAACTGATCATGAGAATTAATGGTTGAATCAATGGAGAATCAATGGAGAGCTGGTCATCATTGTCCACACATATACAGGGTGTGGAAAATGTAGACTTACAGTTTTGAGTATGCAAAATAGTTTAGACTTGTGTTATTTATTATTATATTATTTTTCCATATGATAAATTGTCAACCTACTTTTCCCCACCCTTAGAAATTCATGGGGAGACCTAATGCAACTTAAATTTTTCTTAATATGCTCCAGATTATAAATGAGAGAAATGGTATTAATTACTAGTATCTTCAAAATATGATATCTCAAAGCAGCCATCTTTATGCTATGTATAAATCTCTTAAATAGGACATTCATTCAGGTGAGCTGATTAAGGTGTTCTTTAAAATTTCTTGTAGTTCATCCTTGTGCTGTTTAAAAATATTCTTTCATCTGATTACAGTTATATTGATTAGACTTGTTTTTTAAATCACAATTATGATCTAATCACATCTCCTTGGTACTCACCCTAGTACTCATTGAACACATAATCACTGCTGTGCAATAAAGGATTGTCTTTGCACAAAAAATAGTTTGGTTGTCTACTTCTTGTGGCTTTGTTTTTAGCTATTTTTCTTCTGGGAATCTCTAAGATCTCTTATCATAATTTAGCCCAACAGTAAAAATCTTTACACTTCAGTCTAAAATGTATGTTTATTTGTTTGTTTCTCCACAACTGGCATTTGTTAATGGTCTGTATCTCTTAAAGGTTTAAATTTAATGATCATTGTGTTAAATTAATGATCATTGTGATCAAAACGTTTATAGTCAATTTTTAACATGAAAATAATAAAACGTTACACTATGTGCAAATATCAACTCAAAATGGATTAAATCCTGATTGTATGACCAGAAACCATTACACTCCTAGAAAAAAAAGTAGAGTGCAACATTTTTAAATTGACACCAAAACAAAAGAAATAAAAGCAAAAACAAGTGAGATGATCTCAAACTAATAAGCTTTTGCACAGCAAAGAAAACCATCAACAAAATGAAAAGGCAACCTATAGAATGAAAGAAAATATTTGCATAACATATATGTGGTAAGGATTTAATAACCAAATATGTAAAGAATCCATGCAACCAATAAACAATCTGATTAAAAATGGGCAGAGGAACCAAATAGATATTTTTTCTAAAGAAGACATACAAATGGCCCACACATATATAAAACTATGCTCAACATAACTGGTGATCAGGAAAATGCAAATTAAAACCACAATGAAATATCACCTCACAACTGTTATAACGGGTATTATCAAATATATAAGCTATAACAAGAGTTGATTAAAAATGAGGAAAAATAAACCATTTTGCATTGTTATTGGGAAAACAAATTAGTACAGCCACTATGGAAAACTGTTTAGAGGTTCCTCTCACCTCTGCAAAAAAAAAAGAGAGAGAATTACCATATTATCTAGCAATCTCACTTTAGGGTATATATACAAAGGAAATTAAAGCAGAATATTGAAGAGATATCAGCACTCTCATGTTCCCTGCAGCATTATTCACAATAGCCAAGGTATAGAAACAACCTAAGTGTTCAACAAATGATTATTAAAAAAAAGATGTAAAATATTTATTCAGCAATTTGGAAATCCTGTCATTTTTGACAATATTACGGACATTGAGGGAATTTTGCTAAGTGAAATAAGCCCAACAAGAAAAGTCCAACATGAAAGTGTATTGTTTCACCATACCTGGATTCTAAAAAAAAATAAATCAAACTCAAAGACTCATAGGGTAAAAATGTGATTGTCAGAAGCTGGGGTTTGGGTGGAAAAGGAAAATTTCAGTAAAAGGTACAAATTTTTAGCTATCAGTAAGATCTGAGCATATAATGTAAAACAGGGTGACTGTAATTGCTAACATTGTATGGTATAATTGAAATTTGCTGAGATAGAACTTAATGTTCACAAACACAAAAAGATAATTATGTGTGGTAATAGATGTGTTAATTAACTAGATGGGGGAATCCTTTTACAATGTACACATACATCAAATCACCTTGATGTACACTTTCCTGTATCTTAGAATTTTATATGCCAAATATACCTTTATAAACATAAAATTAAAAATAATAATAATAAATGCCTTTGAAGTATACTGGATTTCATATAACCATTGGGGAAAAATTAAAACATTTCTACAGGTATTACACCATTCATTGAAAAGCCCACCTACACATACAAGGAATAATATGAGAGATGAAAGACTTAAGAGGCTCCTGGGCCCAATCAGAGAAGAAGTCTTCCTTCTTGTCTTAAGAACACTTGTTGCTGAAGAACCATAGCTTTAATAAATGAGCCAAATCCAATTTCTTTTTTAGTCAAGCCCTAGTAAGCAGCTTTTTGAGTCTTTCTCATACCTTTTTAGACTCTCTTCAGAAAATCCCTGATGAAATTAAACCCTCAGGGAGACAGCCACTAGAAATGATTGTTAATGGTGACTGCAAAGCTTAGTGGTGGTTTTCCCCCTCACAGAGGTAACATTAACCTAGGTCACCCTGGATTTGAAACAAACACAGTACGCAGGTGTGCAGAAAATCATATATTGAGTGCACAAAATATGGAAATTTTTTTCTTTGTGCTTTCAGGGGGAAAAAAAAGGTCAAAGTGGTCACTTGAGACCAGAGCTTTTGTGATTTTTCTGTCTGATTAAACTTAAAGTGGAATGTCACTGGGCCAAGGAGCTTAAGGGCAAATGAGAAATTCAGTGTGCATTGTTACAGAACAGAGCTAAATCCCATCCAGAGGAAAATGGCTTGGGAACTTGTTAATGGAAGAAACTTGGTCAGCTGCAAATATCTCATAAAATACAGAATAAACTCTTTTTAAATTGACAATGACTGGCCAGTTTTCAATTACTTTTCTATATATAAATCACATTTAGGTGAAAGAGCAAGAGAGTAGAAAAATAAAAGAAAGTGAGAAGCAATTGCATTAATCAGGATCTTAGGAGTTTCCACTACCCCATAACAATAAAGATCAGACAAAGCAGACTCTGACTTCTAATTAGCATTTGGCAGAAATGCTTGCTAATCTCCAGAAAAATATTTTCAAATATAAGAGAAAATAAGGGAGGAAGAAACAAAAATAGAAAAGAAGAAAAAATGTGTGAGGAAGGGAGGGGGATTAAAGGGGAAGATGGTGGGGTAGAAATAAAAGGAGGAAGGAAGAAAGAGTTTTTTATTCTTCAAAATTAATCTTTTTCTATTCCCCAGTTGGAACTCTGAGTTTTAGGTAAATTGAATCCCTTAAAGCTTAACAAACACATGGCATCTTTTCATTCCCTTTGTTCCCAAGACACTCTTTTTGCCTATGACACCCTTGTCTTCATTCTTCCTCCTGAATGTTTTCTATTTTCCCTCAGAATCTTGCTCAGATATTTCTCCTCTTGGAGGAATCCTTCCTGATGCCCACAAGATAAATTTATAGATCACAAAATTCAGTGAAAAAAGATATACCCTTAGCATAGCATTCATTTCACATATTTTATGTATGTACAGTGTGTTCGTAAAGTCATGGTGCACTTTTGACAAGTCACATAGTCAAAAGTGCACCATGACTTTACGGACACTCTGTATTTGCTTTTACATCTTAGTCGACTGGGTAGAGGGTATCGTCATATATGGTATAAGCACCTAGCATAGTGTTTGGTAGGTAACAGATGATCAGTAATGACTTAATGATAAACCTTATCATCATAATCACTTTCCTCATGATTGTAACCATCACAATCTAAGAGGAGAAATGGCAAAGAATGAAAGTTTATATCAGAACAAACTTATTGTTAATAACAGTAAAACAATTGATTCATATATACCTCCAAAGATGGATCCCTGAAATCATGTTCAAACAACATTAAAGAGAACATTGATTTAAGAAAAAGAAACGTAATTAAAGACGTGGCCCACATTATTTTTTAGTAGTAACCACACATACTTGCTGACAAAACATGGAAGGCATTTGGTATCTTTCTAATTCAAGAAAACTTTAAACTGAATCAAATGCTCTCATACCCTTTACTCAGATGTAGATTTTCCAAGAAATACAATTATTTCCCAACTCCAGAATTCTGCTCTCTTACTCCCAACCCAACTTCACACACTGCTCCTTAATTCCGTCTTCGTTTCTATTTCTCCCAATGATCCGCCAAGATAGAGCTATTGCTTCTTACTAAACATATTGGGTATAAAATAATTCTTACAAAGAACATCAAAAATTACCAGCGTTTCTCAAAGTACAGTGTGTCCGTAAAGTCATGGTGCGCTTTTGACCGGACCGTATAGTCATGGTGCGCTTTTGACCTGTCACCAGTCAAAATCGCACCATGACTTTATGGACACACTGGATTATATGCCTCCTGAAATTTAAAAAGCTGTACTCTTAAAAAGTAGCATTCTTGGAAGAAGGATGTTCTTGTTTAAAATGTTACACACTGGGACATGCATAAAATATAAGCAAGACGGAGAAACTAACATGCATTTTGTACCTACCACAGTCTAGGAATTGTTAAAAAGTCTAACTGCTCAGGACCATTAGGTAAAAATGGAGATTTTAAGTCTATTTAAAGGTTAAAAATCTAGACAGGTTTCTGAAATAAAATGCTAGTGTTTATACAAAAACTAATGGCATATATGCAATTTGTTTCCTTAGCCGTGAGTTATGATAAAAGGTTAGGTAAGGCTTTAACTCTGGTAATTCCATTCTGAAGGGGAAAAAAGCCTCAAGATAATATTATTATTATATGTATTTTTTTTCTTGGTACGTAAGCATATTTTAAATAATGGATATGTAAGAAGGAAGTTCTGCAGTAAGGTGGAAAACAAACATGTCAGAAGAGATCTAAACATAATCTCTGCTTTGAAACACAATCATGTCATGTTGAACAAATAAACACAGCAATGTGTTTCTGTTATTTGAAATAGATGTGGATGTTGTTTCTATTAGGGGATGTAAAATAATAATATCAAATGTTTAGAAGTCATCTTTTTTTATTTAAATCTGAATATCTGAAATAATCCAAAAATACAGTTCATTGGCACTTTTCCTCATGAAGTTTAAGAATGAAAAGACTATGGTATCAAAAATTGGCTTTGAGTTGTTTCTGGCTTTTGATTTGTGATCCTCATTCCTAGATAAAGGCTGTAGTACCATCTGTCCTTAAAAGCAACTATATAGCCTCCTATAGAGCAGAACAATTTTTTCACATAAATTTTGAAATTTTATTTCTATAAAACTTTAATCCTCAATCGAGAAGTTTGATAATTTTTATGATACTCCAAATGTCTGTATCTACATATTTCAGCTAACCCTGTATTTCTAGATCACTTTCATTTTATTGATACACCTCTTTCATATTCCTCTCCCTATGTCAAATATTAGAATTACAGAATTTAAAAGCTGCTACTTCTTGCTGATTTTTCATAGTTAACTATGGTTAAATTCCTCTGTTAAATTTATACTCATTTGGTTTTTTATTTTTTCAGCTTCTGAACGGACCATTTAGAATTAAATGCTGCATAAATCCTTCAACTTGAGAGTATAGTTTTGGAGTACCTAAATTATAGACATATGACATTCTGCTCAGTTAATCACTGCAACATGTCTGTGTTTTCACGGAAACGACTGGGCTGGGTGTCCATGCATTCACAGGCTATTGCACCTGCTTAGACTTCAGCCTACCTGTGTGTCTTGATCTGAGCTATGTACTGTTCTTATCTAGGATCTTCTCATTCTCATGCAACCCGCTTTCCTCACTCTCTTTTTCCATACTTCCTTCAGTGCCTGACTTAGGTTTTTCTCGTAGAAGCAAGTTGTTAAGTGATGGTTTCACATCCGTGTATGTTCAAATGACTTTGCTCACAGATTATTTAACAATTCCAATTGCAGTTTGTTTATGCCTGAATTGGTATATCAACCTAGACTCTCCTACTCATTTTTTAAGGCCAAGTTTAACACCTTCTTATTCTCTTACACATAAACCCACAGCCATTTCACTTTATTTTCTAAATTCCAAAGCCTATTTTTATTTTCCTTGCATTAGAAATTTTTTTTCTATATGTTTTATGTATTTTTTAAATTATGCCATGCACTATAAAACAAATTTGGGTAATGATATCCATAGCCACCGCATGTTGCCAACATAATAGTCACTGAAACAATTTAAATTTTCATCAGTATTAAGCTTTTGTCTCCAACACATCTCTACCATTTAATTGTAAATTCTTGGAAAAAAATTCTCTTTTCCAGAACAGTTATTTCTTGTTAGTATAATCAGTACATTCTCTCTTTTTCTTTTTTACAGTCAACCATTAACTGAATAGCACATCAGCTGGTTTCTCTCAGCATATCAGGTATTGTCTCTTAGCACATCAGGTGGTTTCTCTAATTCTCAGTTCTACAAGTAGAAGATTTAAATAGAAAAATAAATTTGGGGGGAGGATGGGGAGCATAGTAGCAAAATCTTCTGCCAGAAAATCTGAACTTCAATCAATGAAGGTTACAAATCCAGGTGGGTTGGAGAAGGGACACAAATGTTGAACTAAATATCTTCTAACTCAGTGTTTCTGTCCCCTTAATCATTTCAATACAATTCAACCAATACCAAGTAAGTGCCTACCATGTTAATTGATTCACTATAGACAAGTTGAGTATATAGATTTTAACAGTGTAAGATTATAGCTTTCAGCTCTTTTTTACTGTACTCTGGTAAAATTACAATTAAATAGCTCTTAGTCTTAGGGCTTTTGTTCTTCTGTTATCTACAAAACATATTTAAAACAACTAGATAAAAGTTTTGGGAAAGAGAGTATTATTTATACAGAGCCACAGAAAATGAGTAAAATATTGACAGACACAAATGGGTTAAAGGTCTTCTAAGTCAGATGGAAACTCTCGAGCAAAATTGTTTTTACTCTATTTTCAGTAAAATGAATGAGAAACCACTTCTATCTTCAGTGATCATTGTTGTCAAATGGTTTTAAAAGCTTCGTAATCTTTGTCAAATACACCATTCATCACTAATGTCAATGATGCAGAAAGTGACTCCTGCCCTACAGTATTAAAAATCCTATGGTCTGCAAAGTATTTCTTGCAAAGCTAAAAGAATAAATAGAAAGTATAAAACCACAACCTAATACACCCTCTAATCCCACCTGTCCTCTGTATTCAATGAATGACTTCAAAAGCTAGAGAGCATTTGATCTGAAATTCTATAGTAAGAAGTAGGAGATTCATTAAAAATGTATAATTATCTGAAGAGTAAAAACACACATTTCTTATTTTAAATAATATATTCAGTAAAGATGTTTAAACATCAACATAGGAAAAGATTTAATTGGAGATATTCCTAAAGCATGTTTAAGTTGAGAAATCATATTAATAGTCAACATTTACCCTGCCAAAGGGCAGATCATGTTTGACTAAATGTCATAATATAGTATTTATGCTATCATAATTATACAAATTTTGTGTTGGAAAAAGCTTCTGACTTGATTTAATTCCACCATCCCATTCATAGTAGTTAAACAACTTTCACAATATTAGAGAGAATCCCTCTATTATAATGGAAGTGTAGGTATTAGAACTCAGGGATTTTATCTTCTACACTTTCTTATCACCCTAAGCAACTTCTATTTTATCACTTTCCATTTCCAATAGCCTTTGAAAGAAAAGCTTTTAAAAAAATCAACTTAGTTGTCCTTACATAAATCCTTTGCTAAAACCACTTGAGTAATTGGATATTTGTTTCTTCTGCCATCTAGTCTGTGGCAAAATATAACAGAGACATTAGGCAAATACTCTCTAACTTGAGAGTCTCAGAAAAGAATAATATCTTTTTCAAAATCAAAATAAATCCTTAGAACATTATCTTTTTCCCAGGAATTTCTCAGAACACAGTATTTATAAAACATAATTGGCAAACTTGGCCTCATACATAAACATTGGGTTCGTCCTTTATTGGTTTGTCATGCAATCCAAGTACCTATCAGTAAATGAATGGATGAAAAAAAGCTGTTAAACATTTACACATGGAATACTACTCAGCCATAAAATAAAGGAAATCTTACTCTTTGTAACAACATGTATGGCCCTGGTGAGTATTATGATAAGTGAAATAAGCCATTCAGAGAAAAACAAATACCGTATGATTTCACTTACATGTGAAATCTAATAAACAAAATAAAGTAACTAAGAAAGTAGAATCAGACTCATACATACAGAGAACAGGATGACAACTGTCAGAGAGAGGTGGTTAAAGGGCTGGGTGGAAAAGGTGAAGGGATTAAGAAAATAAAAATTCATAGAGTTACTAGAGGGAAAGGGGGCTAGAGGGAGGTATAAAAAAGTTAAAGGGGGGATAAATAGTAATAAACAGGAACTTGACTTGGGATGGTGAACACACAATACAATATGCAAATGATATATAATTTTATACCTTAAACCTATATAATTTTATTAACCAAGTCACCCTAATAAATTTGATAAAAAATATATAAAATACCTGTCAAACAAAAAGTATTCCTTAAAAATGTCTTAGAATTAATTTATTTTAAGAAAGAGTAAAGAAAAACTCATTTATATTGTTTAATAAGTGCTCAGTACTCATTAGTACTGTGACATTAACATAAATTAGTCGCAGCACTAGAAAACTCATCTTTGTTCATAACTAAATCTGTGTGAAAACTGATAAAAAGCTTCTCACTCCCAATAAGACAACAGCAATACAGATTGAGGAAAAGAGAGACTGCTCTTTGCAATTCTTTCAGACCTAACTCTAGCATTTTGAAAAACATACATCATGAAAAGGGAACTTAAAGCTAGAGATAGTGACAGAGTTCAGATGAACAGTAAAAAAGAACAGAAAAGCAGATCATGGAAGCACAGTGGTTAGTCATATGAAACCTGTCATGAGTACATGGATTCCTTGGTCCTGGCTGGTTGGCTTAGTGGTAAAGCGTTCGCCCAATGTATGGATGTTTTGAGTCCAATTCCTGGTCAGGGCACACAGGAGAAATGCATATCTGCTTCTCCACCTTTTCCCCTCTCGCTTCTCTCTCTCATTCTCTTACCCCCTGCAGCCATGGCTTGACTGGAATGAGTTAACCCTAAGCACTGAGGTTGGCTCTATGGCTTCCACCTCAGGTGCTAAGAAGAGCATGTTTGCTGAGCAAATTATCAACACCCCACATGGGTAGAGCACCCACCCTAGCGGGCTTGCCAGTTGGATCTTTGTCAGGGTGCATGCAAGAGTTGTCTCTGCCTCCCCTCCTCTCACTGCAAAATTAAAAAAAGAGTACGTGGATTCCAATCCCAGCTTTTCTATATGTGGCCTTTTTGACCTTAGCCATAATACCTTTTTTTCTGTGATTCCATTTGCATGAGGGGAAATTAATTGTAATCCACTAAGGTTGATGTAAAGATTAAATGAATCAATATGCACAACACACTAAAACAGTGGAAGGTATGTAATGAGTACTCAGTAAATATTAAGATCTCTTATTAGATACATGCATTAACAAGTGGGAGAATATAGTCTGAAGTGAATATGGTGAACAACCCCTGGGCTGAGCTGGTCCAAGGGAAGAGGGTTACAAATTGTATACACATTAGTGTAATCATGTGAAGACTGTGAACAAAAAACAAACAGACACTCAGGGAGGGAAAGGGTGGAGTTTGCAGAGGTCTGGAAGCGAAGACTATGGCCCTGAGCTCATTTGTCATATTCTGGTCATTTCAGGAACTGGAGACAAGAAAAGTAAGGCATTTGTCTTAAAGAAAATGTGCTGTGGTCCTTGGCTAGTTATTAATGGGGGAACAAGTTAAAGGCAAAGTTCATGAATGTGAAGAAGAAGAATGGGGTTTAATCAGAGGAAAAGAAAAAAAGGCCATAACTTCCATTGGGTTCTGAAGTAAAAATAAGAATAGCAGAAAGAATGATTGATGCTGAATTAGCTATACTACAATATAGATTTCAAATATGTCCTGAGGACACATTTGATCCCTAGACCTCAGGCATATTAAAGTTATAGATCTTAATTATGAACCCAAAGGTGTTAACTCCTGCTCTGTGGACCTCAGGAACAGTATAGCACAGAGCATAAGGACATAAGTATCCATGGATTTCTAAAGTATCCTCTAAGGAATGGGGTGATTTTCAGTTCTAAATGTTTCAAATTTTAGTTTCAGATGTCTACTCAACTTTGTGGTTGTTAGAAAATTGAAATATCAAATGGTAGCAACATCCTGACATTGAAATCTGAAAGCCAGCAAGTAGCCATTGGAAAATGCTTCTTATTTTACATATGAGTCCTGAATCACATTTTTTTCATAAATTACACTTTGTTTTTACTAAGTAGCTAACTAGGATTCAACAGAAAACACACACATAGACTCAGATTCAATGAATGGTACTGCTCACAAAAATTAGGGGATATTGCAAAATGAATATAAAGCTATAAAATATCTGCTAATTTTTGTGAGGAGTATATTTCATTCATTATAAAATATTTTAAATTATAAGTAGCAAGTGAAATGGAAATTATATATCCTTCATCCATATAGCTTTTAACCTGTTTCATTAGTTGACTTCTTTCTACTTTAAAAAGCAAATGCTGCCCTGGCCAGTTGGCTCAATGGTAGAGTGTCGGCCTCTCATGTAGATGTCCTGGGTTTGATTTTCAGTCAGGGAACACAGGGGAAGTTACCATCTGCTCCTCCACCCCTCCCCTTCTGTCTTCTCTGTCTCTCTCCCTCTCTTTTCCTCCTGCCATGCTGATTGGAGCGAGTTGGCCCCAGGCCATGTGAACTCCATGGCCTCTGCCTCAGGCACTAAAAGGAGAGCTCAGTTGCTAGCAATGCCCCAGAAGGGCAAAGCATTGCCCTCTAGTGGCTACCCTGGTGGATCTTGGTCAGGGCACATGCAAAAATCTGCTACTTTGCCTTTCCTCCTCTCACTGAATTAAAAATAAAATGCTAATAATAAAAATAATACAATATAAATA
This sequence comes from Rhynchonycteris naso, assembly GCA_037038555.1. Classification (NCBI taxonomy): domain Eukaryota; kingdom Metazoa; phylum Chordata; class Mammalia; order Chiroptera; family Emballonuridae; genus Rhynchonycteris; species Rhynchonycteris naso. The sequence goes on from CM072998.1 coordinate 183,924,391, forward strand.
AAAAAATTAAAAGAAGCAAATATCAAGCTTCATCATTTCTGATAGAAAGTAATTATATCTTTCCAAATAAAAATTGTAAATTAGACCTTCCCATTTTTATATTTTATTAATTTTTATCTTACACTAGAATGAAAGGTATATTTTCAAAATATAATCAACTTAGAAACATATAAAGAAAAATTTGAAATAATTTTGTTAAATGATATATAAATAATTCTGAGTTAACTTGAACAGGATTCTAAGAAGTAATCATCCATATTTTATTTTGATAGTATGTTAGGAAAAATGAGACAGATTTTATAACATGATAAAGCAATATAACAATAACAAAAAGAAAAAAACAACCCTATTTATTAAACATTCTCTATTTGCCAGGTACTAATACACAACTAAGGATCAGGTTCTATAATTATTCCATGTTAGAGAGAGGACACTGAGGCACATTTCTCTTGAGTAAATTCTCCAGTGTCATACAATAGTAGTAATAGAGCCAAGATTTGTCACTATATAGTCTGGATCCAGAGATCAAACTTAATTACTTAATGTTTTGCCTTCCAAAGTGCTTTTCCATGGTCATAATGCACACATACAACTATAAACAGCGCCTAAAATCAAAATCTCATGTATTATACTTAAAATTATACCTGCTGTACATTATCCCAAATTATTGTATTTAGTTTTAAAAAGCACTATTTTTACTAGCACAGAACATGAACAACTGTAATTGAAACTCCTTATAGTCTGTGAGTTGATCTAATGAGCCAACTTTCTGGTCAATAGGCAAGACACCATCAAAACCAACTCAGTCAATTAAGTACATAGAAAACTGAAAGGCAGAAACCAATAGATGAAACAAAAACACCAGTCTAGTGTGTTCCAAAAGAAAGGTTTGTTTTAAAAGCTTTGGGGTGCAAGCAGGCTGAGACCAGCAAACGGGTATCAACCCCAAGCTGTGGGAGAGAGCAGGTAGATATAGGGGTTCAGGCAACTGCTGGCATGGGGTTGTCTGTACTTGGACATACTTAGATTAGCATATCAGAATTTGTTGCCTTGGTTACCTGTCTCCTTTTCTCAACCCTCAGGCTTCTCATGATGGCCTTGTCTTCAGAACCTTCCCAGGGTGGGGTGTGGCAGTGGCAGTGGCGGGGGTGGGGGGTGGGGGGGAAGGGGGTTGCTTAAGGTAATCTTAAGGTGATGTAGAGGTTGGACAAGGAGAATGTTTACTGAAGAAGTTGCCCTAATGGGAGTTGGGTGAGGGGAATTTGAGTTTTAAAGGAGTCAATTTAAACCTAACAAAAATAAGTAGGGCATGTTACATTCACCATATTTAGCCTACTATGCCTTATAGTCATAAGGTGACTAGATTTTAAAATTGGTAAAGCAGGACACTATTGACTGAGGGTGGGGGTGGGGGGTGGGGGTTCTTGATTAAAAATTTCTGTATGGAGCAAAATAATTTTCATAGAATGCAAAAATAGTATTGTAATATATTTTTTTAAATTTCAACATAAGTACAATTTACAAATATAATACATTAAAAAAATTATGTATAGTATTATTTCATTCTCTGGCATATTTCTCATTAGAGTGAATTTTTTTTAGTAGATTGCTGTCATTGTTGAAAAGGTCATGAAATTTTTCACAAGAATTTGTTAAATTATATTTCACACATAAAATGGCTTTCAAAGTCTCAACACTTAATTGTGATTTTTCTGATATCCACACTTTATTTACCGTAGGAAACACGCGTTCAGTCGCAGCATTAGTTCCTGGTAAAGACAGCGCGTATTCCACAATTTTTAGTGTGTTATTGTATGGAGCATGGTTTGTTTCAAATGATGGAAATATTTCTAACCATTTGTTCTTTATTGTGATTTTTGCTGATGCCCAAGATTTAACCTTTTTCTTATCAATCTATTTTTTTTAATAATAAGACCTCATTAAAAAGATCATTTTCGGAAATATTCCTATATGGGAAATTTTGAGTGAGTCAGAGGGATCAGGTTACACGGTCCCTAATCCGATGCTGGAGCTGCACGAGCCGGGGGAGCAGGCAGGGCAGCGCCACCTGCGGGTCAATGGGTAGTTAGGGGACTTGACAGTCACTGCCCCAGCAGGTACGTCCCGTCCTGCCTGAAGTTGTTTGTTTTGGGGCGCTGCAGGGGGTAGCCAGTTCCTGCGGCAGTGCGGACGATTCCAGGTCAGGCGGGGTCTCCCTGCTGAAAACCGTACATTACATTCCCATTCTCCTACCGTTCCCTAGCTTTTCATGCATTCTTTCCAAAAATCAGGACTTTTTTAAAACGCTGCGGGATGCGGGACAAATTGTTAAAAATCAGGACTGTCACACCAAAAGTGGGACGTCTGGTCACCTTATTTTAGCACCACACTCAACTGTAAGCACTTTTGGGAAAACATGTATTTTAGAAACTCTGCATAAAAAAGAGGAGAAAATGTAAAATGTTCATCTAATTGTTACATAATTAACTTTTCTTTTTTTAAAGTAGAGATATTTCTACAACTAGCTAAGGAAATAAAATTTTAAATTCAGAAGTGAAAATATCAATGTACTCTGGGAAAATAAAACTATTCCCTTATTATAGGTTCCTTCATGAACCACCTTTTCGATACAGTATAAGCCTGCAACCTCAGTTTCTGGATTCAAGTATAACAAAAATAAAAGAAGAAAAATAAAGATTCAATATAATCTCATTCTGAATCTCTTTATATTATGCATTGCAAATTTCTTTCAAAAACTTCTAAATTCCTGGGGGTTCTCAATCAAAACTGACAAACTAATCAGAATATAAGTAAATGGAATATGTTAGTAGTGCTGATGTGACAGCATTTAGAAGAGAGTCTTATTAATTTTTTCTCTCTGCCCCATGGATTAAATGAAATTACTTGTCCAGCCAGTGAGCTTGATATTCACAGGCAGTTATATAAAAATGATGATTCTGACATGAGGAACCTGAGTTCCGACAAATCCATAGCCAGGGCCTACATTCCCCACCACAGATGTTAAGACAAAGTTCTAGGCAGGTACCAAGAGGGTGATCTATGTTTCTTATGGTGAGAAATTGATACAATTTGTGGGGTGCTCATTAAGCAAAAATAACAATAGTGTACTCTTTGTTGCAAGGTTACACACAACTGTTTTCTTAATGTTTCTACATTATGTATCAACCAAACACCTGTACTTGATGCATATTTATGGGGAATATTTATATTCTCTGATCTAAGGAAATATCACAAAAGGAAGTATATAGGTCTTTGAAATGCAATGGCTTCATGATGTGTATTATTAGGACAAGACTGTGTAGAGTCTGTGTTTACTTTAGAGTTTCATCAGTTAAAAATTCTTATAATGGTAAGTCAACATTCCTTCAAAGGTTCTAAAGAAAAACATGATTAAACAAAGCTGCAGCAAGTAGATGGCACCTGCTACAAGATTTTTAGATTATTTCATTTATTCAGAAGTGAATAATAAAGTCTTTCTCTATGAACTTTGAGAAATAAAGAATTGTTGATAAAAGACATTAAGAAAAATTATCTGTATGAAAACAGTTGGAGTTATAAAAACCTAGCAGAAAACAATTTGTAAACAACTACAAATACATTAACCAGTAAAAAAAAAAAAAAAAAAAGATATGATATTACTGGGGAGAACATGTTCTCAAGGAACAGATTTTGTAGACAAAGAAATGGGAGAGAAGAAAGGTGGGGGAGAAGGTAGAAAGGTAGACTGGGGATAAATGGTTATGGAACGAGACTTGACTTAGGGCGGTGCAGTGTACAGATGATGTATTACGTCACTTTTTTGTGTCTGATATTCTAAATAATTATGTCAAACTTTTAGCTATTTTTACTTTCTTGACTGGTTCATTTTATGCGATACCCTGAGATACTCCTGATTATTTCCTCTTTCCTTTTACTACGTCTAAACCCAAATCATGCAGAGTTTAAAATATGTTCTTCTAAAAAAAACATAGACAAACAAGCAAACAAAAACCTTTTAGTAATAATTTCATGAAAGTATTTTTGTGGTGGTGTTCATTTCCAGTATTTATGGTAAAAACACTATCGTGGCTTATTCTTGAAACAAGCCAGAAGAGTTTCAGTCATGATTTGCTCAGATTTTACTTTGAATGAACAGTTTGAACTTCCAAAATAATTTGGGATTCATTATTTTTTGTATGCAAAACAGAGTAGTTTTGCCATGATTCCTTGTTGTGAGTCAACTGCATAATGTCTGAGGCTTTATGAAGGATATTTTTTATTGTTTATTTTTCTTAATGATTATTTTCAGATTTTTTTGTCCCTTGGCATCAAATTTATACACTTTTGTTGGTATTGTTTACAACATGTAGGCTTTCAAAATTACTAAACTTAGTATTAGCTTACTATGTTGCATTAACTATTTTATTTTTTTAATTATTTTAATGAACAAGCCTATAGTTGCTTTTTTCTCTTTACTACCTCTTCATTGTTTTTATCTTAAATAACTCCTTTTTATATTGTTGTTGATTTCTATCTTTATATTATTTTCTGTATCCTTACTCAATATTTTCTCTCTCATCTACATCATTGTGAAGAATATATTCTGCTCCCAAAAATCAGGGGATGTTTTATCGTTTCATATTCATTTTGAAATATCTCTTAATTTTTGGGAGCAGTCTATTTTAGAATCTCATTTCTATAACCTTCATAGGCTTTTGGCTTAGATCAAGGATAGAATCTCATTCGTGACTTTGAATTTGACGTTTTGCTTACAGTTCTCTCAGATTTTATTTCACAAATCTTGGTGCTATTTTATTATGTATAAGCTCATGCTTATATATTTATGACACATTGTCTTGTCAGTAAGATGTGTCAACCTTTGTTTTCTTGAGTTTTACATTCTAATGTTCTGATATTAATAGTTATATTAATAAAATTTTAGTTGATTTTTATACCTCTTTCAACCTTTATATTATTATATTTTGTGAATTCAAGAAGCAAAAAGATCAATATTTTGAATAAAAATTTCTGTTAATGACAGAATTAATGAATTTAAAATTATAGGCTTCTCTGACATGCACAGTTATGTCTTATTTTGTGTCTTCTATGTAAAACAATTTTCTTTAACTTTGTTACATATCCTTTCTTAATCATATTAGATTTTTTGTTGCTGTTGTAATTTCAATTTATCCTCTATTATCTCTGTCCTTTTTCCTAACATTAAAAGAACCTTGGAGTTTTCACTAAAAGCTTCCTCACATAGTACATGATTTACAATTATGTTATCGGAATTTCTTTACAACATATTATATATTAATTTTTTTGTTTATTACTTAATGCCTAATACAGTACTTATCTGCATTCCTCCATATGTTTTAAAACATTCCTTACTATTACTGTCTCTATATTAGTCATACCTGCTGGTCTTATTCCCTTCTTACTAATTAAAACTTTTAGCAGTTTTTTTCAGCCTTGTTTAGTGAAATTTAAACTTTGATTCCTGTGTATTTAAAATATATTTGCTAAATTGAATGAGTTAATACATACAAAGTGTTTGTAAGTTCTAGAATTAGAGTTTCTTTTTTGTAATATTGTCTATGTGTTCTCCATATTTCCTGAGTTGTAGAGGTTTCTGTACAGGACAAGCTTATTATTTCTTATCCAGGTTCCAATGGAATTGACTGCTTTCATATAATTTTTATTGATTTCAAACTCATCCTGCTTCATTACTTTGTTATTACAAACGTTTGTTCCAGCAGGGATTCACAAATTTTGTCAGAGACTGTGATTCCAATGGCTGAGTGTGTTCCACTCATATATCAGGGCAATGTGATTTGTTCTGTACTAAATCATCAAGCGCTGTGTGTGTGCTTTTGCATAGTTCTAAATTTTAGACAAAGGAAACAGTAACAGGTGCCTTTTGAACATGAAACCTGATGCCCTGGCACCTGTTAGAACACCAACTTGTAAAGCATATATCCTTTTTCTTCTGGGCCACACCCACTTTTTCCTTGCTTATTGCATCTGACGGTTTCCCTTGCAAGGAGTTGTGTTCCAATGTTGTGTTAATTGTTTGGTTGTCTTTTCTTTTTTTCATCTATCATTTTAATGTTTTTGAAATAAATATACGGATTCTTCATAAGAAGTTAAATGTCACTATAGTTGATGTTTCTAGTATTATTTCTCAAATTAAAAAATAAAGTTGAACAAACTTCTAAAAAATTACTTCCAGTATTAGTAACTTAAAATTATATTGCTTCTACTATCCCAGGCTTTTATAGTATCTTAAAAAATGAGGACATGTTTTAATTGAATGAGCATTTATTCCAACTTGTTTCCAATTTTCTGTGTAAAAAATGACATCAAAATTAGGATATTTCTCCCTGATTAATTTAATAATTTTTTAAAAAGAAACTTAGGATATTTCTTAAAAAAGTATAATTCAAAGACAATTTATAAACTCTAAGTGAGAATTTAGGAATTTCTCTTGGAAGGGTAGATACACAAATTGAGGACCTCTAGTACATTCATTGCTTCACTGTTCTTCCCAGATTCATATAGTTAAATTTTCCATTTTTTTCCCAAGTTCCCAGAGAGATGATAACAAAGTTATCAATAAGTCAAACAAGAAGCTTTAACAAGATCATTTTTTTTGTCTAAGGATAGTTCTGGCAGTGGCTTTTTTGGTGCTTTGTCAGTTTCATTTCTTTTATTGCTTAGTGTACAGTCGTTCTTGCTATATTATGGTTCATTTTTTGAGGTCTCACTGTATTGCAGATTTTTAAATTGTATATATCTAATTTTGCATTGCGGATTTTTCACTGTATTGTGAATTTTTCACTTTATCACAGAGTTTTGCAGTATACATGTATTTTTATATATTTATTATTTTAATTATTTTTGCAGTAAAATAAGCATTTTCTAGCCTAAAAATTTGAAAACAACATAAAAATATTAATTAAAACATATTAAAAGAATAATAAATCAAAATAAAATATATAGTGTATAGCAGATGAGTAGACAGAGACTCACACGTATGGATACTGCACCACCTGGTTAAGTGCCTGATAAAGTGGCATCTTCAGAAGAGCTGTAATGCTCTTCTTGGCTGTGCAGTATATTCATCTCATCATCATCACCTTCATCGTCATCAGTAATACACAGATAATTCGTCATCATCTTCATCATTCAAGTTGTAGTATATTCACTGGTGAGTACCCATATAGAATTTTATATGTTGTTAAAATTACATGGGTTTAAGAGTGTAGAAAGTGTTTAAGAGCATAGGAAGTGATTATAAGAGTGTGGAAAAGGCTAATAACACTTTGGGAAAGGTTTATAAGAGTGTGGGGAGGGTTTATATAGCCTTAGAATATATATAAATAATAAAATAAATACAAGGTCGCTACTTTGTGGATTTTCTCCTATTGCGGGGGATTCTAAAACCTAACCCCTGTGATAAGTGAGGGACCACTGTATGTCTCTGAGGACCTGAAAAGTGTAAAGATTGGACCATCAAAGCTACCCTGAGCCCTGGCTGAGTGGCTCAGTGTATAAAGCATCATCCTAGCTCACCAGAGTTGTGGGTTCAACCCCTGATTAGGGCACATACAAAAAGCAACCAATGAGTACACAACTAAATGGATGAAATAAGTGGAACAATGAGTTGATTCTTCTCTCTCTCTTTCCACCTTTCTCTCTCTCAATCAATTGAAAAAGCTACCCTGAGCCAGCAGAGTGATCATACTTTCTTTCTTCTATTCAGTTTGAGCTAAAAAATAAATAAATAGAAACTAATTTCATTCCCCCTAAGTGATCTAATTTTAACAATAGATTCTTTCACTTAAGAATATGGAACTTGCTTTTGTGCTTGCCGAGAATCTTTAGTTTCTCTACTGCTAGCTACAAAATGAATATAAATACCTTCTTGCATAGGATTTTTATCTACATTTCCCTCCCAACTTCGGCAAGAAAGTTTATATTAAAAAAAAATGGGCAGATGAAGAAATAAATACGTATCTGCTTTATTAAAAGGCACCTGTTACTCATATAACAATGTTAATGATTGTAGATATGATATTAAAAAACTGAGTGTGACCATAATAGTTAATGTTCTTTTAGTTCCCAAGCTTTAATTAAGAATAAATAAATTCTGCTTAACCAATTTCAGTTTTCATTTTAAGCGTTTCATTTTACACAGCCTTTGTCTAATTCCTTAATCAGATTCAGTGATACCATAAGCACTGACTCAAAATTACAATTTTCTCTCACTTGTACCAATTTTTAAGTCTCAGTTTATCATAATTTTTTCCTTTCCTTATGTACCTTTTTATTCTTTCCCATATACCTTTGCTGGCTTTCCTCTTTTCCTCTTTTCCCAGACAGAAGTATAAACATATACTCGAGAAAACAACCTTATGGAAGAGGCTGCCAAAATCACTGTCAGAATTCCATATTACTGTAAAGGTGCAATAGCTCTGTTAGTTCCTCTGCTGGAGGCAGTCTCAAATAGGTAGACAGAAATTTTATTTTGCAGTGAATAGTTTGTCGTAGAGAGAATTGAAAAGCCATTTTGTTTCAGGCAAAAGAAAGTTGCTGTGAAATGTTGAAAGACTCACTTACCAGACTCTCATTTTCTAGCAAACAGCATGCTGGGGGTCTACATAAAACACATAGGATTCAATCAATGTTTCATCTTCAAACATATGTGCTGCAGTTAAAGGCTCCTCTGTAGTGTGGAATATTGGTGGTGGTGGGGCAAAGGGAGTACCATTCCTCAGAAGTGAAAAAGAAAATACATTTGGTAGAAAAAATATTTTATAGGCAGAAAGTTCTAAGGAACAGTGTGTCAGGTGACACACGATCATAACTTTAGTTCGCAACAAATTTCTGTGCCATTCACCAAACTGTCTCAATGTACATATCTAGATTAATTTTATTATATCCTAAGATGTATAGATTTTAATGGGTTCACATGACAGTATCCATAGACCAGTCACAGTATAGGGCACGGCCCAAATACTGTGTTGTCTACTGTTAACATATTCTGACCAAACCTCATTCATATATAAGCTGGTTTATTTTTTTCTAAAAATGTTTTCACTTCCTCCTGACAGAGTTCATTTTCTTCACTGTATTACCACAATAATTTTCACCTATGTCTATTAGAGTTTTCATCATTTTATATATTGTTTAATGTTTTTAAGGTTGTATTCATATAAAACTTAAAAAGTCAATAGTCTTGTCACATTTTAAAAATGAAAAACAGCAGTGCCTGTCCAACTTCTTCTCTTCTTACATTTTGGTCCATCAAGGCAACTACTTATATTTTCAGTTGCGTGTTCTCAAATGTACCTTACTATTTTAAAATGACATCACTATGTTGATATTTATTAAATTTAAGATTTAGTTTTGATTTGCATTTCTCAAATAGCTAGTGAAGATAAGCATCTTTTCATAAATCTGTTGGTTAAAAAATGTTAAGATTTAGATGTTTTCATTTTCTTCCTAAAATGGAAAATGAGAATTTAAATATCACATCTTTGAATATATTAGACACAAATGCTTTTTTAAAAAAAAATTAATATCTTCTATATTATACATAAAACTTTAATCAGTATTAATAATATATTGACATGTAACTTTTAACTACAGTTGAAGGACAGAGTATTTTGATGGCATTTCATTTCTTGTACACCATTTTGTAAAGTTAATTACCTTTTTTCATTGTACTTCTCTACATGCCTCTTAGGGAAAGTATAAATCTCCTCCCCATATATTGAAGTTTATCAAGTAATCTATCAGATTTATTGTTTGCTTAGAGATAGGCTTCTCATGACTTGGTTTTGATCTATACTGGACCAAGTGCTCTCTAGGCTTGAGGTACAGCTATATTCCTGAAATCTCCTAGCATGCTTCTCCCGGGGATTAATTTATCACTTAGTGGTGTTGAGTCACTCACCTATTTTCTTCCTCCCTCTCCTTTTCTTCACATATAGCATATCCTCCAAGATTCTTAAAAGACAATACATAGGAGTTTTTTTAGGAGGTCTAAACCTTAATATTTTTCTCCTAACTTTATATTTGAAAGGTAATTCTAATGGGAGTAGACTTCTAGTTGAAAAATATAAAGGCATTATTTCATTTTGTCCAGTCTCCAGGATTATGTATTGCTAAGAAATTTGATACTGTTCAAATTTCTAATCCTTTGCATGTAATATTTTTCCTGTGTAAGATTTTAGAATTTTCTCTTTGTGCCCAACATTCCACTTTTTTTTTTTTTTTTTTTACAGGGACAGAAATAGAGTCAGAGAGAGGGATAGATAGGGACAGAAAGACAAGAACGAAGAGAGGTGAGAAGCATCAATCATTAGTTTTTTGTTGCCATTGCGACACCATAGTTGTTCATTGATTGCTTTCCTACATGTGCCTTGACCGCAGGCCTTCAGCAGACCGAGCAACCCCCTTGCTGGAGCCAGGGACCTTGGGTCCAAGCTGACGAGCTTTTGCTCAAGCCAGATGGGCCCACGCTCAAGCTGCCAAGCTTGGAGTCTCGAACCTGGGTCTTCCGCATCCCAGTCTGACGCTCTATCCACTGCGCCACTGCCTGGTCAGGCCCAATGTTCTGCTTTTTGATGATGTTATATGTATGTGCCTGATTTTGATAATCTTTACTGCGGTGGTTCTTAACCTTTTTTGAGGTACTGAACCCACCAGTTTCATATGCACATTCACCGAACCCTACTTTAGTGATAAATAAAATATGATTTTTTTTTTCCAAATTCAAGACATAGGTATATGTTTTTTACTGGTGCACAAAATGAGCCATGCATGAACATCCCCTTGCTCAAAGAACAAAACCAACAAAGTGCATGAACTCACAACAAATTACGGTATTACTTTATTCTGGCCTCCGCAGCAGAGGCTTCTCCGAACCCCTGAGACTGACTCATTAAACCCCTAGGGTTTGATAGAGCCCAGGTTAAGAACCACTACTCTACTGTGAATCCTCGTGGGTCATTTCTATCAAGAAAATTACATCTTTGGCCATGGCAGGTTGACTCAGTAATAGAGTGTTGGCCCAGCATATGGATGTCCTGGGTCTAATTCCCAGTCAGGGAACAATGGAGAAGCACCCATCCATTTATCTTTCTCTCTCTCTCTATACCCTCTCCTGCAGCCATGGCCCTAATGAATTGGAGCGAGTTGGTCCCAGGTGCTGAGGATGGCTCCATGACCGCTGCCTCAGGCTCTAAGAACTTGGTTGCTGAGCAAGAGAGCAACAGCCCAGATGGGCACAGAATCACCCCATAGTGGGCTTGCTGGTTGGGTCCTGGTCAGGGCACATGCAGAAGTCTGTCTCTACCTCCCTCCTCTGATTGAATAAAAAATAAAAAGAAACATACATATTCATTTTTTATCACTTTAACAATACGTAAAACTGTCTCAAATCCATTTCATTTGACATAAATATAGCCATTCCAGTTTTGATTATGATTAATGCAGGTTTTCTGTTTTTATTTTTAGAGTGAAAGAGAGGGACAGACAGACAAGAAGGTAGAAAGGTAAAAAGCATCAATTTTTATTTATGGCACTTTTAGTTGTTCATTGATTGCTTCTCAGATATGTCTTCCTTGGGGAGTACCAGCTGAGCCAGGACCCTTGCTCAAGCCAGTGACCTTGGACTTAAGGCAGCAACCTTTGCACTCAAGCCAGTGACATTTGCACCATGATCCCATCCTCAATCAGGTGACCACATGCACAAGCTGGTAAGCTCAAACTCAAACCAGCGACCTCAGGGTTTTGAACCTGGGTCCTCAATGTCCCAGGTCGACATTTATCCACTGCGCCACCACCACCTGTTCAGGCCAGTTATTTGTTTAGTTTTTATTCTTATTTATTCAGGTAGTGGATCTCCTTGGCCTATATTTTAGGTTTCCTACAATTGCTCTTATTTTCAAATTGTGTCTATGTATATATGTTCTTATTATGGGGACTCTCTTCATCTTTGTTTCAACATTTTCCTTTTTTATTTTGTTTTCTACTATATTACTTTTAATTTCAAAGAGCAATTTTAAAACCTAAATTTGTTTTTATATAAATAGCTTTACTTATATATGTATATATGTTCTTTAATGGTATTTATTACAATATTTTTTGGTTTATTTTATTTAGGTTGTCTTCTCTTTTCTTGTTTCTTCTCAGTATATTATTTATATCTATGTTTTATTTGCTGTAATTCATGTTAGGAAATATGCTCAAATAAAGAGCCTTCAGAAAATGGAAAAAAAAAATTCTGCATGCATCATTGGTATTGGTTACCTTGTTAATTAGTATACTTTCCTACAATGTGAGATGGCTGGGTCATTATGATTTTTCTTTGAGCTTGATTTTTCTGTAACATTTTTAAAACTAAGTGGTAGAAAGAAATCTTTTTTGCCAGTTTTCATTATAAAAATCCCCAAGTATGGATAGGTTTTCTAAGGATCATTTTGTTTAATATTCTAGAGCAGGGGTGCTCAATATGTCGATAGCGATCTACTGGTCGATCGCGAAGGAAGTGTGGGTAGATCGCATGACATTAAAAAGACATTTGTCTTTTGATTGGCATACAGGGTAGCCAATCTGATGTCTGAACTTTTGACACCCTACACATGCGCATTAAACCACGCTAACATGTTCAGTTACATTGCTGTGTAGTTAGCCTTCAATTTATTTAAACTAAATACAACAAAGGGTATAAAAATGAGTGCCGTAGCTGGTCCGAGTAAGAAGCCTAAAACCTACCACTTTCATACAGAATGGGAGGGGATATTTTTCACTATGTCATATTCTAAGTGCGTTTGCCTCATCTGTCTGTGTGCCATTGCTATTCCAAAGAAGGGAAATGTGGATCGGCTTTTTTCGGACTGTTCATAAAAACTATGTCATTGACTTTCCTCCGAAAAGAGAGCTGAGAAGGAGAAAGGTAAAAGAAGAATACACAATATTTAATAGTAATAACAGCAACTTAAATAATGATAATATAGAAGAAATAAATTTAAGTTTTGAATTTTTATTGTAGGTAGATCATTTTGACTTGGTCATCTTATAAGTAGCTCACAAGCTGAAAAAGTGTGGGTACCCCTGTTCTAGAGTATAAATCTCTAGTCTTCTTCATGGGGTCATGAAATCTAACTTTCAAAACTTTCAAACATTTCTCTTGTTTTTATGTTCTCAGACTAGTGTTCTTTCTTTATATATATTTCATCCTTCTAATACCAGAGCCTCTGGGGGTCCCTGATGCACGTGGTCTTAGCTTATGCACTTCTTCCACTGCAGACACTTTTCCTATTTTCTGTGACTGCTCCATCTGTTATTTTTCAGTATATATGATTTTCAAATTTCAAAATTCTTTTGGTGGCATCTTTTTTTTTCATTATATTTGTCTTTAAATATTTTCTCTTTGCATAGTGGCAATAAAATTATATTTAAAAAAAATATGCTACTGCCACTTAAGAAATCAGCTTTCATACAGATTTTAATGTTGAATCAGTAATTCAGTGAGTTTGAGTTAATTGGCTACTAGCTATTTAGTATTCTGGGCCATGGCCTCAAAGAACTTATCATGTAGAGTGACTTCAATAGTGCTTTAAAACTACAGAACAGTGCTATATCTATTAATGGGGTAAACAATATAATTGCAGCTCAGAAAAGAAGAAAATGTGTACTAAATATTTAAAGAGCATGGGGAAAATGTAGGTCTTGCACTGATTTTCAAGAAATGGAAGAAATTTAGTGTTTGCTCAATTGAAGACTAAATCAATAATAATGATAAAGATCATTTACAGAATGCTTAACTACAGCAGGAAATAAAATAAATTTTACAAAGACTTTCTCATCTCACCCTCAAAACAAACATGTATATGGGTTAGTTAAAATATTTTCTCTATTTTTATAAATGAAGAAAGTGTGACTTGGTGAAGTATTTCATTTGTCTAATGTGAGACAGCTAAATCAATAGTTGAGCCAGAATTCAATCCCAAAAGTCTGACTTTAAAATCGTTACCCTTAAAAATTAAATTAGGCTGTTATTTGTATAGACACAGCTTAAATTTAAATATATATTTGAATTTGATGTAAGCATTTTCAGGGATTATTTTAGAAAGTCAAAAAAAATTTTAATGGTGACAGACAACAAAAAATGTAGACTTGTTTATGATATATCCTAGTTAAAGAAGACATTCAACCTTGTCTTGTAAATATAGTCTATTCAGATTGGGGGGGAAGCTGAAGCTTTAAGCTAAAGGTAAATACATCAACAAAGCAGTGAGCTGACAGGGCTAAAGGAACTTAGACTTCTTGTTTGATGTACTCAACATAGAATGTTTCCGATTTTATCCCAATAAGAAAAAAAATTCTCACTAAGATGCCAACAAGTGTAAACAAGCAAACAAAACAAAATAGCATACACATTAGAAATGAATCTGTAGATTCTATTTTCAGTGAGATCTTAACCTAAACAAAAATGCATTAAGACTCTATTAAGGCACATCTTGTTGTGAGGTAATCTCTTTAAAACACAGCTGCTTAATATATTAGAAGGCTGATGCAACAAAGCTAGTCAATCAGGCATGTAATGACACTGCTTTTGTTAATTAGTAATAAATTGCTTCCACAGTACTAAGAAGTGTTCTTCACTTACACTGACAAAATAACTATGGGCACATTTACTTGGTACATCTCTCCACTGATCTTGCGTGTTCATTTACTATCATCCTACAAATTTTAAGTGACTAAAAAACTTTTGTGCTTAGAGAGGGAAAGCTTGATATCATAAAAAAAAAAAAAAGGGAACTGGAGTCAGGAATCCTAAATTTAGGTCCCAGTTCTTCCACCAACCCTATCAATGGCCTGGGCAATATACTTCTCATTCCCGTAGATTTCAGTTTCCTTGACAACTAAAGAAGAGGCTTAGACTAGATGTGTAAGGTATTTTCTGACCTAATATTCCATTAGTCCAAAATAGAGTTTCATGTATTTCCATTTCAAATGCATTTTACAAATCCATACATCCTCCAGAGCAGGGGTCCCCAAACTTTTTACACAGGGGGCCAGGTCACTGTCCCTCAGACCACTGGAAGGCCAGACTATAAAAATAACTATGAACAAATCCCTATGCACACTGCACATATCTTATTTTAAAGTAAAAAACCAAAACGGGAACAAATACAATATTTAAAATAAAGAACAAGTAAATTTAAATCGACAAATTGACCAGTATTTCAATGGGAACTATGGCTGTGGATGCATCCTGTGCTCCTCTCACTGACCACCAATGAAAGAGGTGCCCTTTCGGAAGTGCGGCGGGTGCCAGATAAATGGCCTCAGGGGGCTGCAATTTGGCCTGCAGGCTGTAGTTTGGGGACCTCTGCTCTAGGATATATGCTCCAGCTATAAATCCTGTAACTTCTTTTTGCCTTAAGTAATGGTGTACTCATCCAAATTTAATTAATTAATTTTTAAAAACTGTTTGAAAGCAAATCTATTCAAGAGTCTAATGGGAAAAAGTAGTGTTTCACATAAATTTCATACAGTGATATATATATATATATATATATATATATATATATATATATATATATATATATATATATATATATATATATATATATCCTGTCCATTTAAGGTGATTTTTAACTTTTGCATTAAGTTTAACTGAAAGGATGATCATTTTTGACACTTTTGCATATGTGCTTTAAGTACCAATTTTGCTATCATTATTGTATTGTAACTACAGTGGTACATTGAGATACAAGTTTAATTTGTTCTGTAACCAAGCTCGTAAGTCAGTCAATTCGTATATCAAACAAATTTCTCACATTTAAAGTAACTGATTTAATTCATTCTAGCCCTGTGAAACATTCCCAAACCATCCTAAATTATGAAAAAAGACATGTTTTTAATTAAGAAATACACATGTATACTTTACCATTGCATAACAAAATATATGAAATAAAAGAAAAAATGTTATTTAGTAATGTATTCTTACCTTGGAGACAGAAGAGTGCAGCTAACAGAGGTGAATGGTGGAGGAGGAGGGAGGGAGGAAGGGATGCAGGCACTGTAGACACATAAACTAAAACTGCACTTTTTAACACTAAATGTAAACTAACACTGCATTTTCTTTACATTAAACTAAACTGAAACTGCACTTTCTTTACTTAAAATGAAACCACAAAAACTTAATTGTAAAATAATGCACTTTCTTAACTTTAAATTAACCTAAGCTTAACATTACGTATTTTTCATTTAATCATCACCTGTTTTTGCCTTTTTGGCTGCACTTTCAGCACTTTCACTTGCAGGACTTTTGAATAAAAATCTATCCAAAGAAGTCTGCTTTTGCCTGCCTTTTCATATGTTACAGAAATGTGACAAAGAAGTGTCATTAAAAAGTGCTGAAGCATGACCAGTTGAAACTTTCTGGGTGTTTCTTTTCAATGAAACTTGATAGCTTCTCCCACATCGCCAGCATGTCTTTAATTTCACTTGTAGAAATCACTTCCT
Source organism: Rhynchonycteris naso (assembly GCA_037038555.1). Classification (NCBI taxonomy): domain Eukaryota; kingdom Metazoa; phylum Chordata; class Mammalia; order Chiroptera; family Emballonuridae; genus Rhynchonycteris; species Rhynchonycteris naso. The sequence goes on from CM072998.1 coordinate 183,940,939, forward strand.
CCAACTCTACCTCCTCCTCACTACTAATCTCTTGCGGAAGCTCCGAATGTTGCATGTTCTGTAGCTCCTTCAACTCCTCAATTGAGAGCTCCTCCTCATGTTCTTTGACGAGCTCGTTTATGTCACTCTCATCTACCTCCAGACCCATCGACTTTCCGAGGGACACAATCTCCTCCAACACTTCTACCTCTGTTTCGGTCTTTGGTTTGAATCCTTCGAAGTCCCTGTCTGCAACAACATCAGGCTATAACTTTGTCCATACCGAGTCCAAGGTTCTTCCTGTAACCTCTCGCCATGCCAAGTCAATAATGTGTAAACATATCACGATGTTGTAGTGATCTTTCCAAAATTCTTGAAGGGTTAGATTTGTATTCTCAGTCACCTCAAAGCAGTGGCGGAACAAGCGCTTTGTGTAAAGCTTTTTAAAGTTGGAAATGACCTGCTGATCCATAGGTTGCAAGATTGAAGTCATGTTGGGTGGGAGGTAGAGGACTTTCACAAACCTGAACTCATTGAGAATGTCATCTTCAAGCCCAGGTGGGTGGGCTGGAACATATTCAAGGATTAGTAATGCTTTCATAGGGAGTTTATTTTCTTGAAGATATTTCTTCACTGCAAGACCAAAGACGGAATTTATCCATTCAATAAAAAACTGCCATGTAATCCATGCCCTAGCATTGGCGTGCCACATAACCTGCAGTTTTTCTTTAAGAATCTTGTGCATCTAAAAGACTTGAGGATTTTTGGAATGATACAGTAGCAATGGCTTTACTTTACAGTCACTGCTAGCATTTGCACACAATGCAAGGGTCAGACAGTCCTTCATGGGTTTATGGCCTGGCAGCTTCTTCTCCTTTGCAGTGATGAAAGTCCTCCAGGGCATTTTTTTTCAAAACAATCCTGTTTCATCACAGTTGAACACTTGTTGGGGAATGTAGCCTTCCTTTGCTATAAGCACAGCAAAACATGCGATGTACTCCTCCGCTGCCTTAACGTTAGCACTGGCAACTTCACCATGCCTCACAACCTAGGGGATGCCAGATCTCTTCTTGAAATTTTCAAACCAGCTGTGACTTGCCTTAAGCATATCTTCTGCTGCCTCTTTTGAGGTTGATGGTTCTTTCTTCTTCAAGCCGCGCTAAATAATACGTGCCATTTTGCATATTACAGTCTCTGTCACTGTATCTCCTGCCAGCTCTTTCTCTTTCACCCACACCAGCGGAAGCTTCTCCATTTCTTCATGGATATTTGTCCTTAATTGGGACAGAATTATAGTTCTTTTTGCAGGATTTTTATTTTTGATGGCATTCTTTTGTTTAAGGGTGGTACAAATTGTAGATGTATTGTGGTCGTACAGCCTTGCCAGTTCAATCACTCATACACCACATTCATGTTTTTCTATTATTTCTTGCTTTACTTCTATCGAGATCATTCTCTTCTTCTCACCACTGTTCTTTACACTCACTTTCTTCGGCCCCATGATAGCACACAAAAAAAGTTAGTAAAAAGTACAAAAATGATGCAAGAACGAGTACAGCGCACGAGATTCGACTTGATTCTGTGGGTAACATGTGAGAAAGAATGAGATGCTGGTGTTGTGCTGTCTGTTGATACTGAACTCATGCACCAATGCGCCAACCAGCAGCAGCTTCCCAAATCACAACTCGTATCTTGGAATTTCTCTCGGATCTTGAATTAAAATTGAAATGAGTCGCAGCTCATAGCTTAAAAAAAAATCGTATGTTGGTCTGCTCATATCTCAATGTACGACTGTACCTACCTACACATGTAACTCATTCAATTTATGAAAGACAATCATGGTCAAATTCATCTGACCTGGTAGTTTTGGTCAAAGAACCAGCCAACAGAGTTTGTTTTTTGTTAGGAGAGTCTGATGTTATTACATTTCATATTTTAAAGTGACTTTCTTTTCAGTTTTTTTATTGTTTGTTTGTTTTCTTTTCCAAGTGAGAGGAGGGGAGATAGAGAGACAGACTCCCAATGCTCTGTCCACTGGGGTCATGCTCAAAACTGAGCTATTTTTAGCTCCTGAGAGGCTCCATGGAGCCATCCTCAGCACCCAGGGCCAATGCACTCAAATCAATCAAACCATGGCTGTGGGAAAGGAAAAGAAATAGAAGGGGAGGGGGAGAGGTGGAGAAGCAGATGGTCACTTCTCCTGTGTGCCTCAACTGGGAATCAGACCCAGAACATCCACACACTGGGGCCAATGCTCTACCACTGAGTTTATCAGTCTGGGCCATGACTTTCTTTTAAAAATAGTGTTGTAATACATGTCTCATGACATCTCATTTCTGAATCCAAATTCTAAGAGAAAGAGAGAGAGAGAGAGAGAGAGAGAGAGAGATGGAGTCAGGCAGACAGGTATGGCACAGGGAGTTCTGTAGTGATTTTGTTACTGATTCTTCACTATTTTTCTTTTTGTGTTTTGTTTTGTTTTATAATGTCATGTTGCTTTGCTGTCAATACCCTCCCTCAGGAGTTACACATTGAATTATGCTTTTGATTGGTGTGCAAGAATATGGATGAGACTAGTAGAATTCTGGAAGGTTGGCCTATTTGCCTTTCTTTAGTAACCTGAAAGAATGGCAATTGTGCAGAGTGTCGAGATAGGAAAGAAGCTTTAGAAACTTCATTAGATCTAAACTTTAGAACTCTGAATCAGATCAATTTTAGAGAGATGTACATTGAGAAGATGAAGATCTTGTACAAAATTTTTAATGGAACTTATTGGGGTGACAATGGTTAACAAAATTATGCAGCTTTCAGGTGCATAATTCTACAATAAATCATCTGTATGTTGTATTGTATGTTCACCCCTACCCCCAGTCAAGTGTCCATCCATTACCATTTAACTCCCTATACTCTCTTCTACTCCCCCACGCCCGGAAATCACCATACTGTTGTCTGTGTCCATGAGGTTTCTCTCTCTCTCTCTCTCTCTCTCTCTCTCTCTCTCTCCTCACTCCCTCCACACCCTTGTTACCCATCTTCTCCCTGACAGCTGTCACCCTGCTCTCTTTCTATGAGTCTGTCTCTATTTTGCTTGTTAATTCATTTTGCTTCTTAGATTCCACATGAGTGAAATCGTATGGTACCTGTCGTTCTCTAAAGGCCTTATTTGACTTAGCATAAGGCTCTCCATATCCATGAATACTGTCACAAAACATAAAATTTCATTCTTTTTTACAGATGAGTAGTATTCCATTGTGTAAATATACCACTGTTTTTTTATTTACTCATCTACTGATGGACACTCAGGCTACTTCCAAATCTTGGCTATTATAAATAAAGCTGCAATGAACATAAGGGTGACATATTATTTTGAATTATTCTTTTGGGTTCTTTGAATAAATTTCCAGAAGTGGAATTGCTAGGTCATAAGGTAGTTCCATTTTTAATTGTTTTAATAACTCCATATTGCTTTCTAGAGTAGCCTCACCAATCTGCAATCCCACCAACAGTGCATGAGGGTTCCCTTTTCTCCACATCCTCACCAACACTTGTTTATTGATTTGTTTATGATAGCTATTGTGACAGGTTGTGAGGTAATAATTCCTTGTGGTTTTAATTTTCATTTTTCTAATGATTAGTGATATTGACCATCTTTTCAAAATTGGAGAAATCACGGTACCTGATATCAAATTATACTGCAAGGCCATAGTAATCAAAACAAAATGGTACTGACATAAAAATGAACAAATAGAATAATGAAAGAAAATAGAGAGCCCAAAAATAAACCCAAACATTTAGATTAATTAATATTTGACAAAGGAGGCAAAAAACATACATTGGGGTAAAGACAGTCTATTCAATATGTAGTGTTAAGAAAATTGGACAGATACATGCAAAAAATTGAAACTTATTATACCTTCTTATCCCATATGCACCGATGAAGTCAAAATAGATTAAAGATTTAAATGGCAGACTCAAACCATAAAAATCCTAGAAGAAAACAGTTAAATTTCAAACATTTTTCATAGCAATATATGAAAAGTATTTGAAATTTTTCTGTTATATCTCCTTGGACAAGTTAAACAAAAGAAAAAATAAACAAATCGAACTACATCAAACTAAAATGTTTATCCACAGCTGTTGGGTAGATAAGATATATTATGCTCACTTTGTTAAAGATGGCACTGCCTATATGGATGCCCTTCACCCGATGATAATATTACTTGCCCTCCTGCTTGGGATGGGAGTGATTATACTAATGAGTGTTGGAGGATGGCTTTCTCGCCAAAGGTTTCAAAATGCAGAGCTAAGAGGCCATTTGGGGAGAATGGCCAAGTTCTTGTAGGGAGGGGCAAGGCAGGGCTGGAGCAGGGCATGGAAGCCACCTTGAGGAGGCAGTTAAAATGACAGAATATGTGAAGGAGAATCCAGTTCATGGAGCAGAAGAAAATGGGAAACAGAGGTGAATAGAGTGGTGAGGTAGAAACCATTGATTCTAAGAAAGCTCAGATGAGTCAGTGGCTTTGGGAGCCCTGAATGGAAAGGGATGTATTTCCCGCTGTGTGCAAGCTAGAATTAAAGGAAGATGGAACACCAGTTTTCAGCTTTGTTGATTCCATACCATCTGTCTGAATCAAACCTGAACCTGTGTTGGCCAGGCAGCTTTGATGGTGGCTGCGGATACTGGCTATACATTTGGCGTAGTCTGCAGCAGGATTTGGATCAGATTGGTATGAAACCTCCACCACCCTTGAGCGGTGAAATAGAAGATTGGCTACTGTGTGGTTCCTCCTGACTGTCCTGTTGGGGACTCTGGGCTGGCTAGTGTTTACAGATATGTGTGAGAAAACCAAGCAGCCAAACAAGATGGAGCAAGCATGGGACCAGAAACTGGAGGAAGCTCCGGAGGAGGAGGCCAAATAGGTTTAAGTCTTTCACCTGGACATAAAGGAAATGTCAGAGAAGGAATCACAGATGTGTGAGTTGCAGATTGCCTTGGAGGTTGCCAAGAGCTAGCTGCAGTAGGAGGCTGGGGTTGAGGCTGGGGCCAGGGCTGCAAGGACTGCAGAGAAGGCAGTGGCAGCTTGGAGTTTAAGCCTCATGGCAGGAGCTGACGTTTCCAGTTCCTATCCAGAAGATGAGAAGAATCGGGCTGAAGCAGTGATCTGCAGACTCCAGAAGGTAAATGGCAGAGGCAGCCATGGCGGAAGGGTAAATGAACAGCCTGGGAAACAGGCTTGCTTCATGGAGTAGCTGCTGGAACAGCGGGGGAGTGCCTGAGAAGGCACTGGTGGATTCACTGAGATTTTGGGACAAAGGGGTGGAGAAACGGGCCACCAATGCCAAGTGCTCCTCCTTGCAAGGACTTAAAAGTTGCCAGGATTTTAGAATGGAGGGAGGAGAGCTAATACCCCATGTGCTTGGACTGATTCCTGGACTGTGACCAAAGGGGGCACTGGCTCCTTTCTTGGATGGACTTACGAATTTTGGACAATGTGGAATACCCTGATGGGGGCGGGGGGCAGTTCTGCTTGAGGCCCTGGTTGGAGAGAAGTCCAAGAATATTTTGCGCTTTTTGCAAAGTGCTCAGAGACTGGTGAACTGTATCTTTGTAAATGTTGAAATTGTATGATTTGTCCTGTTGTTGTAATTTGTATAATGTGCCTAATTTCCTTGTACAGGAATGCTGGTGGTGTAGATTATGGATAGAAAAGTGAGCATAGGGGTGGATTAGTGGGTGGGTAAGATATATTATGCTCACTTAGTTAAAGATGGTGCTGCCCACAAGGATGCCCGTCACCCAGGTGATAATATTAGTTACCCTTCTTGTTTGGGATGGGCATGATTATACTAATGTGTGTTGGGGGAGGGCTTTCTTGCCAAAAGGTTTTAAAATGTAGAGATAGGAGGCCATTTGGAGAGAATGGCTATGTTCTTGTAGGGAGGATCAACTTGTGCTGGAGCAGGGCATGAAAGCCACCTGGAGGAGGCAGTCAAAGTGGCAGAATAGGGGAAGAAGAAGCCAGTTCATGGAGGAGAAGAAAATGGGGAACAGAGGTGAATAGACTGGTGAGGTAGAAACCTTTGATTGTAGGAAAACTTGGATGAGTCAGTGGCTTTAGGAGCCCTGAATGGAAAGGGAAGTATTTTCCACTGTGTGTATTTTCTCACCCGCCGGGTGCGAACTACTATTAAAAGAAGATGGAACACCAGTTTTTGGCTCTGTTGATTCCTTACTGTCTGTCTGAATCAAACCTGAACCTGTGTTGGCCAGGCAGCTTTGATGGCAGCTGCAAATCCTGGCTATTCAACATCAAAGCAAGCAACCAATAAAATAAAAAGACGACCCACTCAATGGAAGAACATATTCACTGATACATCTGATAAGGAGTTAATATCCAATATTTACAAAAAACTTAAAAACTAAACACCAAAGAAAGACACATAATAAAATTAAATAATAGGCAAAGGACCTGAATAGATACTTCTTCAAAGAGGACATAAGATGGCCAATAGACATATGTTCATCATTTTTAAAGCTATCTGTGTGCCATATAGTCTCTGGTAAGTCTTTGCATCCCTCAGGAATAAGCACACCTGTGGCTGAAGACATCTGTTATAAAGCATGATTCATTCTTCATCCTAACAAAATTACTTTGCCTTTGACAAGGTCAGGAATTTTAAAGTGAAAATAAATAAGAGAGTTTATTCAATATTTTAATGCATCAACACATTCCCTCTAGTCTATCAGGGCAGGAAAAGGAGACATGGCATTTGTCTATGGTGATGTGATTCAGCTGAATTTGATTAACTACTTGAAGGGAACTGTCAGCATCTCCGTGAAACTAATCTGAAATACTCCATTTCCTTAAATGTGTTTAATTGGGTTGGGGCCCCAGGGCATGTTTTTATCAGACTTCTAGTGCTTCATGACTAATGCCCTATCCTGATGTTTCAAAAACCTGTCTTTCTCACACTATTTGATCTGGTTTTTTTAATGTCTCAAAGCAGCAGCTTAAAAGTCATGAGCACACATAAAACCAGCGGCCATAAATCACACCAACATTTCATTAATTTAAATCTATGTGGATTTAAATTATTATGGAAAGACTTATATTCAGAGTGATTTGTGCATGTGTCTGTGTGTGTAAAGGGAGAAGACAGAAACATAAAGGGATAGAGAAAAACAAAGAATTTTTGAAAATATTTTTAAATAAAAATAAGAGCCATCTTATTGGTTCATGACTAGGGAGTTATTTCAGTGATTTTTTGATCCCCGATGTTTTCCCTGGTCGGTATTCCCTTATTTCCCAGTTTTTCTCTCTTTTTATAGATTGATGGATAAAGTCCTAGAAACATTAGTATATACTAATAAAATATATGCAAACACATTTTGAAATATTAATATGTGCTTGAAATAATATTAAAATTTAAACATTATTTGGTTATTTAAACTGAAGATGTGCAAAAGAAGCCAACAAATTTCTCAGAATCCATATGTAATCACATTAATTGCATTAAAAAATTAAAAGTCACATTAACCACAATAAAATGTATCTAAAAATCAATATAAGTGGAGATTTATATGCCATGAACACTTTAAAAAAGTACAAAAAATACACAAAATATTTATTTAAAATTGAATCACTAACATACAATTTTCAAGGTTCTGTGAGGAGATGGGAACAGAAGTGACCTACACAAGTATGTAAAGAAGTAATGTAGAAATAAAAAAGATTATACAAATCACATGCAAATGTGTAGTATGCCTAGGATCTCAGTTTTAAACGCCTACTGATAATGATGGGGAAGTTTTTGAATTTATATTTCTTTATAGTGATTATCTCAATTGTATTAGCATTTTTATTACAGATACATGTTTTTGGCTTCTAAAATTTGCATTATTTTTTTTCTGAAATGAAATAATTAACTGATTAATTCAAGATGTGAATTACTATCCCTTTTTACTTATTCACATTGTTGATAATTTTACCATTGAATAAATTTTCTTTTAATGACATTTAGTACAAAAATGTACTGTTGTTGTATTGCTTTGAAATAATTATTTTAATGTTCTTCCCATTTCCTTCATTTTATCAAGAGAAAAATAATCGTATAAATGTAAACTATTCAGAGAACTCAGTGTTTTTTTATTATAAAGGACTTCATTGTGTTCAAGGCATGAAAGACAGCTTGTCCATAAACCTCACCCATACACCCAAGTATCATGGCTTTTATCGATTTTTATTATCCAATTGTCAATTGGTAATTTTACTTACTAGAGCAATATTCCCTTTTAACAAATTCTTACAGTTGTATGGATTAAAAATATACACAAACATCATATTTTGTTAGAAAAACAAAAAAAATTTAAAAATAGGCTTTAAGTGAAATTACAATGCAATTTATTTTTTAACATAAAAATTATTTTAAAATTATATTAGAGTCTCTGCATAGAATGACTTTTCCTTCCTTTGTATCCTTGCTATTGCCAAGTTGACTACTAGTGTCAGGGATGTCATAATCCTATCTTACTCAGGTAAAGAAATCTGTTCCATACATTTGGAAAGAGTAGAACAAAAATGCCTGGAGCTCTAGGAAGGCATTTATTTTCAATTTGTTACTTCAGAAATGTTTGTGTGCTATACTGCAACATTCATGCACCTGCAGCTGTGCCAAGGCTACTGAGTGTATGGCTCAGGATATGACCAGGAGCTTGCTGCCACAATCATTCTCCCTGGATACTCCTTTTTTTCTAATTATTTCCTTTCCAGGAACTAAATATTCCTAAGAAGAAACAATACACTTAATAATAAGGCTTACTCCTGAAAGTTTCCTTTTGATTATATAAAAATACCAACTCAGTGCATTTACTTATTGAAGCAATGAAAGTAAGCACAATATTTTGCAAATATAATTGCCTGTAAATGTTAATAACTTCATAGAACATATAAATGTTTTGGAAAAATAATAAATTACATTGACAAATATAAACTTGTATTTCCTTACTTTACAATACTTTTCCTTATTAAGGATAAAATATAATAATATAATGTCCTTGCCTAGACTACAGAGAAGTGAATGGACAGGATTTACAGAGGGTAGCAGCAATGAGCAAGTGTGTTAAAAGGCACAAAATGATCTCAGATCTCAAGCAAATTGACATCATGCTAACTTGATTTTAACACTGCTATGGTATTAGCAATCTTTTACTGAAACATAAGCTAATTTTATACAGTCAGTTGTAAGTTTATTGAGAGAAAAGAAACAGCTAAGTTTTGTATGCTCTATGAAAGGGACATAACTGAGTGCATTTCTTTCAATTGATGAACAATTAGAAATGTTGAAAAAAATCACTGGCTGCTGTGTGACATATCATTGCCAGGATGAGCTCACAAGTGACAAAAAAAAAACAATATTAATGGTCTTTTTGGTCATTTATAATTGAAAGATATGACAGAAAAAATGGATTAGGCTGGTTTTTAATCTTATTCAGTGGTCAGATACACAAGGCAGTTTCAATGGCTAATCTATTTTTACTACTATTACTCATAATTAAATTTAATTCATTAAGATTTAGTTGAATACCTACTTGTATTCCATAACCTGTTAGCATTATGAAAAGAATAGATGTAGACAAAACAGTTTAATTTTAAGTTTTGTATCTGTATCACGCTCAATTAATTTCTATTGTTTAAATTCTTTAAAATCCCAAAATTTTCTAAAAAACAAATTCAACACATGCTGATGTCAGATTCAGAGACTATAGGAGTGCCTATGTTCCCTGTATTTGTTTACTTTTTGATAACACAGGTCCTTCTTAGTCTACTGTTATCACTCATTGTATCTCCTTCCCTACTATTACACATTAAATATGATGAGTTGGGAAAAAGAAATAAGAGGAATATTAGGTTAAGGCAAAATTAATCTTTGTAAGTGTCATGCTAAAGGGTTTACATTCAACTTCACTTGATTTCTACCTTCAAAATGTTTTCTCTATTTGATAAAATAACAAAAATAAAAACAAATAAACAAAACAAAAATAGACCAATTTATGACTTCTTTATTGCCAGGGTTCTTCAGAGATACAGGCTTAGTTGAGTTCAAAATCTCATGGGATGGTCATCAGGCTGGAAACTCAGAAAACAGAGTCTAAAGGCAGTCTCCTGTAGAACTAGGAAGGGGCAATTTTGAAAATAAAGTCTAAAAGCACTCTGTTGGCAGAGTTTCCTCTTCAAAGAAAATCATCTTTTTGTTCTATTGAGGACTTCAACTGATTAGATAAAATACACTCACATTACAGAAGGCAGTCTGCTTTACTCAAAGTCCAAAGAGTTAAATGCAAATTTCATTCAAAAACACCAGCACAAAAACACCAGAATAATATCTAATCAAATACCTAGGAACCACAGCCCAGATAAGTTGCCACATAAAATTAACCATCATAGTTTTCCAGGGACCATTAGTATTAATATTATCCAGGGACTAGTAGTATTAATATTTTGATGTTTTCCTTTTAAATTTTCATCATTGTTACTTGTTTTTTAAAGGAATATTTTATAACACTAAAACTAAATAATAATTCAGTGTCACCTGCATTGACTATAATAAAATTATAATAAAATGTTTTCTGTAATCTGCTAAATGTTCTGAAACTAAAGTCTTCTTCCATTCTATTAAAATATGTGATAAATTGGAATATATTAGATAGGTACTAAAGATATACTGGCACCAAGGTGAGACATTATCTTTTATTAAATCAATTCAATTTTTCATTAGAATTGATAGTAATTAAGTACTTTCAAAGTAAAGTATTCCTGATAATAATAAAAAAAGGAGTTAGGATGATTTGAAAACAAGTATTAAAACTGAACAACACTGTCAATAACAACCATTTAAAGGCATGAAAAATAACCATAGTCAAACAAAAAAATTGAGAAGTACTTGTTCTTTAAAAACTGCTTGGCCCTGGCCAGTTTGCTCAGTGAGTAGTCAGCCCAGTGTATGAACATCTTGGGTTTGATTTCCAGTCAGGGCACACAGGAGAAGCAACCATATGCTTCCCCTCCCTTTTCCCCTTCTCCACCTCTTCCCCTCCCACAGCCAGTGGCATGACTGGTTCGAGCACTTGCCTGGGCACTGAGGATTGCTTGGTACTAAAAAAATAGCTCAGTTGATTTGAGTATCAGCTCCATAATTGGTCAATGGAAAACATAAGTTTATAGGCTTTGAATTGGGGCAAACTAGCACCTTTATCATTACATGTGCACTTAATTTATGTAATCCAAAATGGAGTTTTGTTTTGTTGTTTTTTTAAAAAAAATATTTATTTTCTTTCTACTTTGAAATTCACAACATTTAAAAACAGAAGATACAATAATAATATCTCTGTCGAGGCAACAATGAACTACTCAGAGACCAGATAAAATCCTCCGAGGGGCCAAGGGGAGGCAACTGCCCTAGTCAGCAGACAGAAGGACTGAAGTCCCATCCCTAGCCTTACTCGGATATTTATTAGCCAGTACAAATAACTCAAAGAAATAGACAGAGGAACTTTTCAGGGGGTGAAGTAAAAGACAAGGAACATGCTGACTTCTAATCTCTGTTCTGGGAGCCTAAATATTTTCTGTTTCTGAATCTTATCCTGCTGTTTTGATGTTTCTAGCATGCACTATTTCCAGTACAAGTCAGAGAGGCCCCTGGACTCTTTTGTACACTCTGGGCTTTTGCCCAAGGGTGCCTTGCTATCTCTAATTGTTTTCCTAATTCTGTATGTCTTCATAGCATATTCTTACACGTCTCCAGATTTAGAACCAGAATAATAGCATATTCATACTTTAGGACTAAGTGTATTATTTTACGTATTATTCTCAGGCAAGATTCTCATTAAGTCAGTCAATACATTTAAAGCATTAAAACTGCACATGTTTCCAGAATAGCATTTACTAACGACATCTACTTCCACTAGTTCTTATTACTTTGTTATTGTTTTTCCTTTGTTTGCCAAATGTGACAGGATTTTCTTCATAGTATCCTGAAAACTAAAACTCATTAAGTGTCACCTGACCTGGTGTATAGAACATTGACCTGGGATGCTGAGGTCCCAGTTTCAAAACACCAAGGTAGCTGGCATCAGCATGGGATCACAGACATGGCCCTATGGTCACTGCCTTGAGCAAGGGGTCACTGGCTTATCTGGAGCTCCTCAGTCCAAGCACATATTTGAAAGCAATCGATACTGTGCTGCAACCACAAGTTGATGCTGCTCATCTTTCTCCCTTTCTACCTGTCTCTGCCTCTCTCTGCTTCTCTTTATCTCTAACAAAATAAATAAAACTCATTAAATGTCATTAATTCTACCATGGTAAAAGACGGTGAGATGGTTTGTAATAAAAAATTGGGGCGGGCTTTGTCCCAGATTCCTGGGAAGTAACATGTAAAGTCCTGGAATTTTCCAAGGGATAGGAATGTCTGTTATTTATTATAGGCACCAGAGGACCATACCAGAAAGTTTTTGCTAATAAGGTTAGTCATGATGAGGGCTGGTCACACAGAACAACCAATGGTGTGAGTAGAGGGTTGGGACTTTGAGCACCATCATAACTGCCTAACCTCCAGACAGAGACAGGAAACTGAAGATTAATCTGATCCATGTGACCAATGATTCAATCAATCATGCCTATACATAAAAATCTCAATAAAATCTCTGGACATGAAAACTTGGGTGGGCTTCCTTGGTTGAAAATAACTTGCACATTGCCATACATCTGTGTGGCAAAAACATCCATGAGAATACTTTGAAGCTTCATTTTGGGTACCTCTCCATTTTTATCCTTTTACTGTATTAAAATTGTTAGTATAGTACTTTCCTAAATTTTGTGAATCATTATCAAACCTGAACAGGTAAGAAACTTCTCAAACTTATAGCCAGTATTAAAGAGTTAGGATGTCCTGGGAACCTCCAAACCTGTGGCTGATATATGAAGTAAGGAGAGTCGTGTGGAGGACTGCATCCTTAACTGTTTGTAATTGATATCAGAAGTCACTGCAGATGAAGACTCAACACATGTTTGAGACATTAGAACTACAACTCTCCCAAATTTTCCTTTTTGCCAAATCAGGCTTCAGTTTTCCCATTTGGTAATAGAGTGATATCACTTTTCTTTTTAAGTGAGAGGAGGGGAGATAGTGAGACTCCCACATGCATGCTGACTGGGATCCACCCGGCAACTCCCATCTGGGGCAGATGTTCAAATAAATGGGACTATCCTCAAACCTGAGGATGACTGGCTTGGACCAACTGAGCTATCATCAGCACCCAGGGCCCCTCTCAAACCAATCAAGCCATTGGCTGTGAGAGAGGAAGAGAGAGAGAGAGAGGAGAGAGAGGGAGGGGAAGAGAAATAGATGGTCATGTCTCAGGTGTGCCCTGACCAAGGGTCGAAACCGGGACATTCACACGCTGGGCCAATGCCCTATTCACTGAGCCAATAAACCAGGGTACTTTCTTTAAGAAATAAACATGACTGCCTAATTTAATATACTAATGGCAATAATCTTTATTCTAAAGATGGGCTAAGATAGAAAACCATGTGTATCTGCCTCATAAAGTGTTCCATATCAAGATTTCCTTAGATATCCAGCCTCAAGATGACTCCAAAATGAGTCTATCTCTAATCTAATATTTCCCATCTTTTCTCAATTACAAGTCAGTATTAATAGAAATCAAAAGTGAAAGGTAGGTAGAATTGAGATATTTTAAAAAGGAAACAGGAGAAAGGAGGAAAAACAAATGAGTTATCTGTTGCTGACTAGTAAATTACCTCTGAAGAAAACTACAAAAGCCTCAAAATGGTTTAAGACAATGCGGCATTACCTGAAAAAATTGTATTGCTTTGCAATGATTACCATATTTCCCCATGTATAAGACATAGCTTAATTTTGGGGCCCGACCTTTGAAATAAAAAAAGTATTACATAAAGTTATTGAACTCAAGTTTTATTCATCATAAAATTCATACAACTTCTCATCACTGTCAAAACACCCATCTGTCCTCATCTGTGTCTGATGACAAATCACTGTCTTCAACGACTGCAAAAACAAGCTTGAAAAAGTGGAAAATGCAAGTAAAAGAAATCTACAACCACTGTACAAGACGCACCCAGTTTTTAGCCCCCAAATTTTTTGAAAATAGGTGTGTCTTATACATGAAGAAATGTGGTATATTTTGTATAGCATTTATTTTGATGCTTAAACTCAAATGGGAATAAACTCAATCTCAATGCTATATTACCACATATTATTTCAGTCTTTTAAAGAAATCATTGGTAGATGAAAGATGCAAAATCTAGATGATGGCTATAATCCACTATAAAATAAAAACTCAGGGCTTCATTATATGTCAATGTCTCATATAACTAACTCAGGATCAAATCCAGACAATGTATAATTATATTGGACCATCCTTAAAGCCAAATTGAGAAACTGTTAATTTTTATAGGAACAATATGGGATTTAAAGAGAACAAAAATATGGTAAAAAAGGAATATTTTTTCTGATGAAATATAATTCAAACACCAGAAAGATGTTTTATATAAAAGTGGAAATGCAATTAACAACTTCATCTCTGATACCAAAACCATGCAGATAAATTTGCCAGCAAAATGGAATCGATTGCTTGGTTCGTTTTACAAAAGATCATGTTGACATTTCTCAGTTATCTGCCCAAAGAAGCTCCTGAAATCCTTTCTGTTCATACAAACCATCATGTAATGTATTAAGATAGTGATAAAATAAAATAATAGAAATGAATGTTATCATTCTATCGTTCAATAAGGATTTTCAATTTATTTTAAGTAAATGTTGAGCTTGTTCTGTTTTGTCAATTTCTACACCCATATGGCAGTTTCACACTTATATTATTTTGCTTGGGCTGCCATAAAAAATTACCACAGACTGGTGGATTAAATAACAGAAATTTATTTTCTCACAATTCTACTGGCAGGAAGTGCCAGATCAAGGTGCCGTCAGGGTTGATTTCTGGTAAGAGTTCTCTTTCTGACCTGCTGAAAGCCACCTGCTTTTTTGTGTTCACATGGTACCTTCTCTGTTGTGTGCGAGTAGAAAGATAATTGTACGGTGCCTCTTGCTCTTTAATAAGGACACCGATCCTCTCACATTTGGACCCATACTTATGGCTTCATATGACCTTAATCACCTTCACAAAGGCATTATCTCCAAATAACATCACCTTGCAGATTAGGGCTTCAACATAAGAATTCTCAGGGGACAAAATTCAATCCACAATAATACTGTACAATTAAATGACTTATAATACCAGGACATGCTTAACAAACATTAGAACTAAAACAGAATATGTTGTTTGCATGTAGATAAATTTAGGAAAAAACAGAAACTATTTTGAAATATAAAATATTACATATATGTGTTAATATTTGAATTTACATGATATGAAGATTTGAATTTCTATTAGACTCGTATCCCTATGTGAAAAGGAGCATGAACACTATTTCCATTGCCAACAGTGAATAAATAATACCCATCTATAATACCACCTATAATATTTATGTAATTTAACCAATATCACAAGACAAAGAGACAAATGCAGAAACACAGCTATCTGACTTTTCACTGCTAATGAGAACAATCTGCAATGGTCTCACTAATTATCAGTGTGGTAAGGTTGTAAAATTTAATGAAATTCAAATTAATTGCAACAGTTGGAAGAAAGATCATAAATAAGTGATCTTCTTAAGAACACTGTTAACAAACAAAAAGTATTGGTGAGGGTGTGAAAAAAAGGAACACTTGCATACTATTGGTAGTAATGCAGACTGGTGAGGAAACTCTGGAAAGCAGTATAGTTACTTCAAAATAATAAAAATGAATGTTCCTTACAACCAGCATTTCCACTTCTGGGAAAATATCTGAAGATAGTTAAACATTAATTTGAAAAAATACATGCACCGCTCTGTTCATTGTGGCATTATTTCTAAAAGGGAAGATTTGGAGGCAGCCCAAGTGTTCATCAGTTGATGAGTAGATCAAAGAGTTGTGGTATATTCACACAACGAAAAACTAGTTGGCCATAAAAAGAAGAAAATCTTACTGTTTGGATGGAACTCAAGAGCATTATGCTAAGTAAAATAAGGCAGTCAGAGAAAGATTAAGTACCATATGATTTTACTCATCTGCATAATCTAATGAATGAAACAAGCCAAATCAAAATAGAAACAGACTATAGAGAACAGACTGACACCTGTCAGAGAGAAAGGTGCTTGTTGGGCCTGGTGAAGGGATTAAGCAAAACAAACAATCTCATAGACACAGACAACAATAAATTACAAGAGGAAAGGGGGGTTAGAGGAGGTTAAGCAAGTATGGGGAAATATATGGTGATGGAAGGAGACTTAACTTGGGGTGGGAAACACACAATATACACAATATACAGATGATGCATTATAGAATTGTACACATGAAACCTATATAATTGCATTAACCAATGTCATCCGAATACATTAAATAAAAATATAAATACTCTGTATAATTTTTTTAAAAAAGAATACTGTAATAATGTTGGAAGAGCATAATTACTTCCACAGTATCTGTTCACTTGTCCCAATTATGTAATTATAAGATACTTAGTTGGAAGATAAAAAGTAGGGATATGGTGGAACCAGCCTGAATTATTTTTAAATTATACATGAATAATAAATCTGATTGATCCCACAGCAAAAGCCAGTATTGCTTAAGAACTACATAAGCAAAATAAGGTGCCAGTTGAAAAATTTTCCTTTACCTTATGTCACTAACCGAGTTACTGCTTAAGCTCACATGTGTTAATGAATGACTTTAAAATTACTTCCATTTTGTATAATAAAATATAAAAGCCAGAGATCGAGTGCTTTGGATTTTATTCTTCCTCACAAGAGGCCACTGTAGTAGCTCATCTTAATTAAGCTTTTTCATGAAAATCCTTTGCAGAAAATATAACATGATGATTAGATTACCATTTGTTTTCAGCACAGCTTAGAAATTGAACAGATGGCAGATTTACCACCACTGTATTCTGATAGCTACATTGACTTTCAGTAATTTAAGACAAAGGATGGCACAGTTTAAAGAAGGTTTCATCACGCAGATAATTTTTGGTACAACATATGTATCGTGTGTGTATTTTTCAGGAGATCAAGAGATAGGATCACAAAAGTCAATTTCCCATAATTTGGAAATTCTCACAATATGCACAAAATATTTGGAACAACAATGATAGGTTTGGCTCATCAAGTGGCAGATTATGCTTTGGACCCTTCTGTTTACTGACATCAAAGCCCACTCTTGGAGAGAATAAATTTTGCTTTGGATTTTTCACCAAGATCCTTTAAATCAATAACTTGAAGTATTAAGAAGTTATCTCCAATGTCCCTACCCAATATTTATAATATACAGTGTGTCTGTAAAGTCATGGTGCACTTTTGACCCGTCACAGGTCAAAAGTGCACCATAACTTTTAGGACACACTGTATATTGTATGGGCCCAATACCTGCAATATTGTTACCTTGGTAAAGCTAGCTGATAGTATTATAATCTATTTTAATGACAAACGTGCAATGCCTTGGAAATAATCAAAATGTTCATAACATCAAGATCCTGAATCTCCAAAAATGCAGTCATTTTATATAGGTGTAGATAGGATATTTAGTAATTAATATATTTCATTAATTAAATTATTTATTTATTTATTTTATTTATTTTACTAACTTTAATGGGGTGAAACCAATAAATCAGGGTACATATGTACAATGAAAACATCTCCAGATTATCTTATCATTCAATTGTGTTGCATACCCATCACCCAAAGTCAAATTGTCCTCTGTCACCTTCTATCTGGTTTTCCTTTTGCCCCTCCCTTTCTCTCTACCTCACCCTCCCCTCCCTCCCCCCACCCCGTAACCACCACACTCTTGTCCATGTCTCATAGTCTCACTTTTAAGTCCCACCTATGTATGAAATCATGCTGTTCTCAGGTTTTTTTTTCTGATTTACTTATTTCACTCCGTATAATGTTGTCAAGGTACATCCATTTTGTTGTAAATGATCCGATGTCATCATTTCTTATGGCTGAGTAGTATTCCATAGTATATATGTACCAAAGCTTTTTAATCCACTCGTCTTCTGACGGACACTTGGGCTGTTTCCAGATCTTCGCTATTGTGAACAATGCTGCCACGAACATGGGGGCGCATTTCTTCTATTCCAACAGTGTTATGGTGTTCTTAGGGAATATTCCTAAAAGTGGAATAGCCCGGGCAAAAGGCAGTTCAACTTTTAATTTTCTGAGGAATCTCCAAACTGTTTTCCACAGTGGCTGCACCAGTTTGCATTCCCACCAGCAGTGCAGGAGGGTTCCCTTTTCTCCACATCCTCGCCAGCACTTATTCTGTGTTGTTTTGCTTATGAGCGCCATTCTGACTGCTGTGAGGTGATATCTCATTGTGGTTTAATTTGCATTTCTCTTATGATTAGTGATTTTGAGCATTTTTTCATATGCCTATTGGCCATCTGTACATCCTCTTTGGAGAAATTTCTATTCATTTCTTTTGCCCATTTTTTGATTGGATTGTTTGTCTTCCTGGTGTTGAGTTTTATAAGTTCTTTATAAATTTTGGTTATTAACCCCTTATCAGACGTGCTGTCGAGTATGTTCTCCCATTGTGTGGTTTGTCTTTTTATTCTGTTCTTATTGTCTTTAGCTGTGCAAAAACTTTTTAGTTTGATATAGTCCCATTTGTTTATCTTGCCTTTTATTTCATTGGCCGGTGGAGATAAATCGGCAAATATATTGCTGCTACAGATGTCGGAAAGCTTGCTGCCTATGTTTTCTTCTAAGATGCTTATATTTTCACGGCTTATATTTAAGTCTTTTATCCATTTTAAATTTCTTTTTGTAAATGGTGTAAGTTGATGGTTTAGTTTCGTTTTTTTGCAGGTAGATGTCCAATTTCCCAACACCATTTGTTAAAGAGGCTGTCTTTACTCCATTGTATGTTCTTTCCTCCTTTGTGAAATATCAGTTGTCCATAAAGCTGTGCGTTTATTTCTGGGTTCTCTGTTCTGTTCCATTGATCTATGTGCCTGTTGTTATGCCAGTACCAGGCTGTCTTGAGTATAATGGCCTTGTAGTAAACCTTGATATCTGGAAGAGTGATACCTCCTGCTTTATTTTTTCTTTTTAAGATTGCTGTGGCTATTCGTGTTCTTTTTTGGTTCCGTATAAATTTTTGGAATATGTTTTCTATATCTTTGAAGTATGTCATTGGTATTTTAATTGGTAATGCATTGATTTTATAAATTGCTTTGGGTAATATAGACATTTTAATGATGTTTATTCTTCTTAGCCATGAGCATGGTATATGCTTCCACTTATTTGTATCTTCCTTGATTTCTTTTATCAATGTTTTATAATTCTCCTAGTACAAGCCCTTAACCTCCTTGGTTAAAATTACTCCTAGGTATTTTTTTTTTTAGGCTGCAATAGTAAAGGGGATTGTTTCCTTAATTTCTTTTGCTGACAGTTCATTGTTGGTATATAGAAATGCCTCTGATTTCTGAGTATTAATTTTACATCCTGCCACCTTGCTGAATTCACTTATAGGGTCCAATAGTTTTTTGACTGAGAATTTAGGGTTTTCTATATACAATATCGTATCATTTGCAAATAGTGACAGTTTTACTTCTTCTTTTCCAATTTGAATGCCTTTTATTTCTTCTTCTTGTCTGATTGCTATAGCTAGGAATTCCAGAACTATGTTGAATAAGAGTGGTGAAAGTGGGCAACCCAGCCTGGTTCCTGATCTTAAGAGGATTGCTTTTAATTTTTGACAATTTAGTATGATGTTTGCTGTGGGTTTGTCGTAGAAGACCTTTATCATGTTAAGGAATGTTCCCTGTATTCCCACTTTACTGAGAGCTTTGAGCATGAATGGGTGCTGGATATTATCAAATGCCTTTTCTGCATCTATTGAAATTATCATTTGATTTTTGTCCTTCCTTTGGTTTACGTGATGAATCACATTGAATGATTTGCGAATATTGAACCAGCCTTGCCTCTCCAGAATAAATCTCACTTGATCATGGTGTATGAATTTTTACATATATTGCTGGATCCGGTTGGCTAATATTTTGTTGAGAATTTTAGCGTCTAAGTTCATCAGGGATATAGGCCTATAATTTTCTTTCTTTGTGTTGTCTTTGCCCGGTTTGGGGATCAGAATTATGCTTGCCTCATAAAAGAAGTTTGGAAGTCTTCCTTCCTCTTAAATTTTTTGAAACAGCTTGAGGAGAACAGGAGTTAGTTCTTTTAATTTTTTTTTTATTTTTTATTTATTCTTTTTAGAGAGGAGACACAGAGAGAGAGAGAGGGAGAAAGAGAGAGAAAGGGGGGAGGAGCAAGAAGCATCAACTCCCATATGTGCCTTGACCAGACCATTCCAGGGTTTTGAACTGGTGACCTCAGTGTTCCCAGTTCGACGCTTTATCCACTGCGCCACCACAGGTCAGGCCAGTTCTTTGAATTTTTGATAGAATTCACTTGTGAAGCCATCAGGCCCAGGACATTTCTTTTTTGGGAGTTTTCTGACAACTGTTTCTATCTCATTTGTTGTAATTGGTCTGTTTAGGTGTTCTGATTCTTCCAGATTGATTTTTGGAAGGTTATATGAGTCAAGAAATTTGTCCATTTCACCCAGATTGTCTAATTTTTTGGCATAGCCTTATTCATAGTATTTTCTTACAATGCTTTGTATTTCTGCTGTGTCAGTTGTTATTTCTCCACTGTACTTTCTAATTTTATTTATTTGAGTCCTCTCTCTTTTTTTCTTGGTTAGTCTAGTTAAAGGTTCATCAATCTTGTTCACCTTTTCAAAGAACCAGCCTCTGGTTTCATTGATCCTCTGTATTGTTTCCTTAGCCTCTATATCATTTATTTCTGCTTGATCTATATTATTTCCTTCCTTTTACATATCCTGGGTTTTATTTGTTGTTGTTTTTCTAGTTCTTTTAGCTGCAGGGTCAGGTTGCTTATTTGAGCTTTTTCTAGCTTATTATGATATGCCTGTAGTCCAATGAACTTCCCTCTCAGAACTGCTTTTGCTGTGTCCCATAAATTTTGAGTTGATGTATGCTCATTATCATTTGTTTCTAGAAACATTTTTATTTCTTCTTTGATCTCATTGTTAATTCATTCGTTATTTAATATCATGCTATTTAGTTTCCAAGTGTTTGAGTATTTTTCAGTTTTTCTTTTGTGGTTAATTTCTAGTTTCATGGCATTGTGATCAGAGAAAATGCTTGATATGATTTCAATCTTCTTAAATTTATTGAGACCATTTTATTTTCCTAGCATTTTGTTTATTCTAGAAAATGTACCATGAGTGCTTGAGAAGAATGTATCTTCTCCTGCTTTATGGTGAAATGTTCTGAAGATATCTATTAAATCAAGTTGATCTAGTGTATCCTTTAAGTCTGCTGTTTCTTTATTAATTTTCTTTCTTGTGGATCTATCTAGTGTTGTTAGTGGGGAATTGAAATCCCCTACTATGATAGTATTGCTGTTAATCTCGCCCTTTATATCTATCAAAGTCTTCTTTATGTATGTCGGGGCTCTTATAATTGGTGTGTAGATATTTATAATAGTTATATCTTCCTGTTGAATTGTTCCCTTTATCATTATGTAGTGTCCTTCTTTATCTCTTACTATAGCCTTTGTTTTAAAGTCCATTTTGACAGATATAAGTATTGCTACCCCGGCTTTTTTTTCATTTCCATTTGCATGAAATATTTTTTTCCATCCTTTTACCTTCAGTCTATGTGCATCTTTTGTTTTAAGGTGTGTCTCTTGTAGACAGCATATGTATGGGTCCTGTTTCTTTATCCATGCAGCTACCCTGTGTCTTTTGATTGGATCACTTAATCCATTTACATTTAAGGTTATTATTGATATGTAGTTGTTTATTGACATTTTGTTCTTTAAAGCTGTATTTTTTTTTGCTATATTCTTTCCTCCCTTTGAACTGTTCACAACAGGCCCCTAAGTATCTCATGCAGAATTGTTTTGATTTTAATGAATTCCTTGAGGCTTTTTTGTCTGGCAATCTATTTATTTCTCCTTCAATTTTAAACGTTAGCCTTGCTGGATAGAGTAGTCTTGGTTGTAGGTTCTTGTTCTGCATTACTTTGATTGTATCTTGCCATTCCCTTCTGGCCTCAAGTGTTTCTGTTGAGAAGTCCTATGTCATCCTTATGAGGGCTTCTTTGTAGGTGATAGCCGTTTTTTCTCTAGAAGCAAACTGTGGTTTCTCCGGCCAGGCGGTGCTGGCAGCGTGAGCTCAGTCATTAGCCCCCACTCATCCCTGGTCCTAGACTGGACCCCGTGGTCAGGGCCGGCTTGCGCAGGGTCGCAGAGCAGATCTCTGCTGGTTCCTGGCCTCCCGTTTTTTTCCCCGCTGGTGGGGTTACAGGCGGGCCCGCAGCTGCCGGAACACTTTCACGCGTCCCCTCCACCCCTGCTGGGCTAGACCAAGTTCACATTGGTTGTGCTTCTGCCCATGCCGACAGGACCACGTTTCAGCATCCTGCCACCACCATCCTTTCAGCAACCCTCAGAGTGATGAAAGTGCCCTAAGTCTCCACACTGTAGGCCTGGGAGCTCCCTCCCTCTAAGCAGCTCTGCTCTAATTGCCATGGGAGAGCTTGTTTGGCTAGTGTCCTGTCTCCCTTTGCTGGTATTGCTAGTTCCAGGGGAAATATTCGTTTTCGCTTAGGGAAATGACTTAGCCCAGGGGTCAGGGTAGCTGTCCCTCAGAGTGTTCCCGTGCCTTCAGTCCACACTCTGTTCCCGCTGCTCTGTTCCTCTCCTCTGTCCCCGTTCCCCGGAGTCCCGGGTGCATAATTGTGAGAGAGGTTTTCTGCGCTGTCCCTTTAAATACAATCTTGGGTCTGAGAAAATTGTCTCTTTTTCACAAACAGTATCCTCACTTGTTTCACAGCTCAATACTGTCCAAACGCCTCTTCTAGGCTCTGGGACTGCAGGCTGGGGCTTGGTTCCTGGGACCCAGGTCCCTCCCTCTCCGCCAAACTCTTCTCCCACCACACGGGTCTCTCCGGGCTGCTGTTTGCTCCGGGGAGCTGGGCAGCCCTCTTCGCATTTTCACTATTCCTACTAGTCTCAATGTGGCTTCTTCTGTGTTCCTTGGTTGAAGAGTCTACTTAGTTTAGTTCAAAGTTGGTTTATCCAGATGATGGTTCTTAAAATTGAGTTATAATCCACTTTGGTTCTGGGAATTGGAAGTTGGTATGTCCGCCTACTCCATCGCCATCTTCGTTCCATATTTCATTAATTTTAAGGAGTAAAAATTATTAAATATTTTAACTTCTGATTATAGCATACCTTTTCTTTCAGTACCTTTTTTTCTTCTTCTTTTTCCAATTGATAGGAGGGGAGATAGAGAGGTATACTTCCACATGTGCCCCGACAAGGATCCACTGACAACCTTCCATCTGGGGTGGGTGCTCTGCCCATCTGTGGCCATGCTCACAACCGAGTTATTTTTAGCACCTGAGGTGGAGGCTCCATGGAGCCATCCTTTGCTGATGTGCTCAAACCAATCGTGCCATGTCTGTGGGAGAAGAAGAGAGAGAAAGAAGGGGAAGTAGGAGGGGGTGAGAAGCAGATGGTTGCTTTTCCTGAGTGCCCTGACTGAGAATCAAACCCAGGACATCCACATGCCAGGCTTATGCTCTACCACTGGGCCAACTTGCCAGGATCTTCTTTTGGAATAAAGTGCTTACATCTTCTGTGTGAATAAAATCACATTGGAATAAGTCATTTTATAGTCAGATTGTATACTATAAAGTAGATTTTGTACAACGATGCCCACTGCAGGGTCTGCTAACAAGCTTATTTTAATATATCACATAAACATTGAGAACTTCTGTTAACACAACTATAATTTAAACTGTATGTAAGATTCCATACTCTGAAACTTTAGTAGGGTGTCCATACAAGGTCAGTAATTATTCACTTGTTAGTCTTATTTTGCTGTTTAATTGTATAACCTACAAGAACCAGATTCTCTAAAAAAATCATATTATTTGCAGATGAAAAATATTACAATAAAATGAGTGTTTTAGGATAAAACATAGAAAGTACAAGATATTATAATCATTTTACTAATTCTTTTTTCTTCCTCTATGTCTTTCTTATTTATTGACTTCAGGACTAAATTCAAGAAATTAGGATTTTTTATAAAACGACATGTGTCCAACTGCTAGCTCTACCTCTTAGTACCAATTGGTCCTCAAGCAATTTAGTTAAGCTTCTTTGCCTCAGTCCTCTCATTGATAAAATGAGGTGGAGTCTGTTATAATTAGTAAATGAATTAATATGTATAAAGTGCTTATTGGCATATACTAAGTACTTAGTAATATTAGTCATTTCATTATACTTTCAATATAAAGATAATTTCTACCTCATAGAACTTCTGATTATAGGATGACTATGAGTTAATATCTGTATAAGATTTAGCACTCAAATATTAGCTATGATAATAATTTATCTTTTAAAACTTTACATAGTATTACATATTTATGCTAAAATATTTTCTTAATTTAATAAAATAGTTCTAAATTAGTATAATGAGAATTTGGAAGTTAAAAAAAAAGATATTCTTACCTTTTTAAAAAAAACTATTTATAGATATTTCTGAGACTTTCAAATGATGTTAAGAAACATTAGACCACATACATCAGTGATACTGTAAACATATACTCAGAAGACTTGGCTATGCACTCAGGAATAAAGGTGAGTCCCAGCATCTCCCTTGGTTAGCACTATGTTTTAAGACATCTCTAACTGACTTAACCAGATTCTATCTACAAGAATCTTGCAAATATATAGCCTCTTTCTTCCTCTATTCTTTTTTTAAAATTTTTTATTGATTTTAATTTATTGTGCTTACATAGATTCAAGTGTCCCACTGAATATATCTCCCTCTTCCCCCACCCCCGTGTTCCCCTTGATACCCCCTTTGAACCCTCCCCCAACACCCACCTCTCCTCCCTTCAGGATTTGCTGTCCTGCTCTCTATAGCGCTGTGTTATGTATATATAATTTCACCAATCCCTTTCCCTTCTCTGATCCCATCCTCTCCTCCCCTTTCCCTCTGATCACTTTCCTGCTGGTCTCTTTGATCCCACCTCTATCTCTATTCCATTCCTCAATTCAGATTGTTTATTAAATTCCTCATATGACTGAGGTCATACAATAGTTTTCTTTCTCTGCTTGAGTTATTTCACTTAGCATAATACACTCCAGGTCTATTCATGTTGTCACAAAAGAAAAGCTTTCCTTCCTTTTCATGGCCATGTAGTATTCCACTGTGTATATGTACTACTGCTTTTTAATCCACTCTTCCACTGATGGAAACTTAAGCAGTTTCCAGATCTTGGCTATTGTAAACAATGCTGCAATAAACATGGAGGTGCATTTCTTCTTTTAAATCACTGATTTGGTATTCTTAGGATATATTCCTAACTGGGATAGCTGGATCAAAATGCAATTCCATTTTTAATTTCTTGAGTAATCTCCATACTGTTTTCCACAGTGGCTGCACCAGTCTGCATTCCCACCAGCAGTACAGGTGGGTTCCATTTTCTCCACATCCTAAACAGCACTTATTATGTGACATTTTGTTAATGAGTGCCACTCTGACAGGTGTGAGGTGGTATCTCATTGTGGTTTTAATTTGCATTTCTCTAATGATTAGTGATGTTAAACATTTTTTCATATGCATATTGGCCATCTGTATGTCCTCTTTGGAGAAGTGTCTATTCAGTTCTTTTGCCCATTTTATTCACTGGGTTGTTTACTTTCTTGGTGTTGAGTTTTACAAGTTCTTTAAAAATTTTGATTATTAACCCCTTCTCAGACATATTGTCAAATGTATTCTATTGTGTGGGTTATCTTTTTATTTTGTTTCAAATTGTCTTTAGCTGCACAAAAGCTTTTTAGCTTGATATAATCCCATTAGTTCATCCTGTCTTTTATTTCACTTGCCTGTGGAGATAAATCAGCAAATATATTGCTGGAAGAGATGTCAGAGAGTTTACTGCCTATGTTTTCTTCCAAGATGATTATGGTTTCACGACTTATTTAAATCTTTTATCCATTTATGAGTTTATTTTTGTATATGGTGTAAGTTGGTGGTCTAGTTTCATTTTCTTTCAAGTACCTGTCCAATTTTCCCATTTGTTGAACAGGCTGTCTTTATTCCAGTGTATGCTGTTAAATCGTTTGTTAAATACCAATGGTCCATAAAAGGGTGGGTTTATTTCTGGGTTCTCTGTTCTGTTCCATTAATCTGTATGCCTGTTCTTATATCAGTACCAAACTGTTTTGAGTACAATGGTCTTGTAGTATAACTTGATATCAGGAAGTGTGATATCACCCACTTTATTCTTCCTTTTTAAGATTGCTGAGGCTATTTGTGTTCTTTTTTGGTTCCACATAAATGTTTGAAATATTGTTCTATATCTTTGAAGTATGCCATTGGTATTTTAATAGAAATTGCATTGAACTTATAGATTGCTTTGGGTAATAAGAACATTTTAATGATGTTTATTCTTCCCTTCCATGAACACAGTATATGTTCCACTTGTTTATATCTTCCTTGATTTCTTTTATCAATGTTTTATAATTTTCTGAGTACAAGTCTATAACATCCTTGGTTAAATTTACTCCTAGGTACTTTATTTTTTGTTGTTTCAATAGTGAAGAGGATTGTTTTCTTAATTTCTCTTTCAGACAGTTCATTGTTGGTATATAAAAATGCCACTGGTTTCTGAATATTAATTTTATATCCTGCCACCTTGCTGAATTGATTTATTCGGTCCAGTAGTTTTTGACTGAGACTTTAGGGTTTTCTATGTACAGTATCATATTATCAGTAAATAATGATACTCTTACTTCCTTTTTTCCAATTTGGATGGCTTTTATTTCTTCTTGTCTGATTGCTGTGGCTAGGACTTCCAGAGCAATGTTGAATAAGAGTGGTGAGAGGGGGTACCCCTGCCTGGTTCCTGATCTTAAGGAGATTGCTTTTAATTTTTGCCCATTGAGTATGATGTTGGCCTTGAGTTTGTCATAGATGACCTTTCTCATGTTGAGATATGTTCCCTGCATTCCAACTTTGCTAAGAATTTTGATAAAAAATGAGTGCTGGATTTTATCAAATGCATTTTCTGCATCTGTTGATACTACCATGTGATTTTTCTCCTTCCTTTTGTTTATGTGATAAATCACATTGATTGATTTGCAAATATTGTATCATGCTTGCCTCCCAAGAATAAATCTCACTTGATCATGACGTATGATTTTTTTCATGTCTTGCTGGATCTGGTTTGCTGATATTTTTTTTTAAGAATTTTAGCATCTAAGTTCATCAGGGATATTGGCCTATAGTTGTCTTTCTTTGTAGTGTCTTTGCCTGGTTTTGGAATAAGGGTTATGCTCACTTCATAAAAGGAGCTTGGAAGTCTTTTCTTCTCTTGAATTTTTAAAAATAGCTTGAGAAGGATAGGAATTAGTTCTTTGAATATTTGGTAAAATTCACCTGTGAAATCATCTGGCCCAGGAGTTTTGTTTGTTGGGAGTTTTTTGATAACTGTTGCAATCTCATTTGATGTAATCGGTTTACTTAAGTTTCTGATTCTTTCAGATTGATTTTTGAAAGATTATATGTTTCAAGAAATTTGTCCATTTCACCTAGGTTGTCTAATTTTTTTGGCATACAGTTCTTCATAGTATTATCTTACAATCCTTTGTAATTCTGCTGTGTCAGTTGTTACTTCTCCACTCTCATTTCTAATTTTATTTATTTGAGTCCTCTCTCTTTTTTTCTTGGTGAGTCTTGTTAAAGGTTCATCAATCTTGTTTACCTTTTCAAAGAACCAGCTCTCGGTTTCATTGATCTTTGGTATTGCTTTTTTAGCCTCTATGTCATTTATTTCCACTCTGATCTTTATTATTTCCTTTCTTCTACTTTCTCTGGGTTTTGTTCGTTGTTCTTTTTCTAGTTCTTTTAGATGTAGGGTTAGGTTGTTTGGGCTTTTTCTTGTTTCTTAAGGTATGCCTGTAATGCTATGAACTTCCCTCTCAGAACTGCTTTTGCTGTGTCCCATAATTTTTGATTTGTTGTATGTTCATTTTCATTTGTTTCAAGAAAAATTTTCATTTCTTTTTTGATCTCATTGTTAACCCATTTGTTATTTAATAACATGCTGTTTACAGTGTGTTCGTAAAGTCATGGTGCACTTTTGATCGTGTGACCAGTCAAAAGTGCACCATGACTTTACAGACACACTATAGTCTCCAAGTGTTTGAAAGTATTTCAGTTTTTCTATTGTAGTTGATTTCTAGTTTTCTGCCATTGTGATCAGAGAAGATGTTTGATATGATTTCAATCTTCTTAAATTTATTGAGACTCATTTTGTGTCCTAGCATGTGGTCTATCCTAGAGAATGTAACATGAGTACTTGAAAAGAAGGTATATTGTGCTGCTGCATTGGGGTGAAAGGTTCTGAAGATATCTATTAAATCCAGTTGATTATGTCTGTCATTTAAGGCAGCTGTTCCTTTGTTAATTTCCTGTCTGGAGGATGTATCCAGTGATGTTAGTAGGGTATTGAAATCCCCTACTATTATAGTATTGCTGTTGGTCTCGCCCTTTATGTCCATCAAAATCTGCTTTATAAATTTAGGTGCTCCTATATTAGGCACATAGATATTTATAATGGTTATATCTTCCTGTTGGATCGCTCCGTTTATCATTATGTAGTGAACTTCTTTATTCCTTACTATAATAGCCTTTGTTTTAAAGTCTATTTTGTCTAATATAAGTATTGCTACCTCAGCTTTTTTTTTTCATTTCCATTTGCATAAAATATTTTTTTTCCATCCCTTCAATTTTAGTCTGTGTATATCTTTTGTTTTAATGTGGATCTCTTGTAGACAGCATATGTATGGGTCCTGTTTTCTTATATATGCAGCTACCCTATTTCTTTTGATTGGAACATTTAATCCATTTACATTTAAGATGATTGATATGTAATTGTTTATTGCCATTTTATTCTTTAAATCTAAAATCCTCCTTTTCTCAATTTCTTTTTTCCTTTGCTCTTTTTATAGCAAGCCCCTTAACATTTCTTGAAGTACTGGTTTGGTGATAATGAATTCCTTGAGTGTGTTTTGTTTTTGTTTTCGTTTTTTTTGGTCTGGGATGTTGTTTATTTCTCTTTCAATTTTAAATGATAGCCTTGCTGGATAAAGAAGTCTTGGTTATAGGCTCTTGTTTTACATTACTTTGAACATTCCCTGCGATTCCCTTCTGGCCTCTAGAGTTTTTGTTAAGAAGTCAGATGTCATTAATATGGGGGCTCCTCTGTAGGTAATTGACTGATTTTCTCTTGCAGCTTATAGTATTCTGTCTTTATCCCTTAGTTTTCGTATTTTAATTATGACATGTCTTGGTGTAGGCTTCTTTGGGTTCCTCTTTAATGGGATTCCCTGTGCTTCTTGAACTTGTGTGACTTTTTCCTTCATCAATTTAGAAAAATTTTAGCTATGATTCCTTCAATCAGATTCTCAATACCTTATTCTTTCTCTTTTCCTTTGGAAACCTCTATGATTTTTTCTTCTCATGTTGTCATAGAGCTCTCTTAGAGTTTCCTCAGACTTTTTGAGCCTCTTTTCTTTTTGCTGCTCCGCTTCCATGCTTTTGTTTATCTTGTCCTCTAAATCACAGATTTGATCCTCTGCTTCATTCAGCCTACTTTTAATTCCTTTTAGTGTAGTCTTTATTTCTGATATTTGTCATTTCTGGCTCGTTCTTTTTTATGATTTTGATGTCCTTCTTGATGCTTGCTATCTCTTTGTTAAGGTGCTCATTATGTCCATCCATAGTTGCTCTGAGATCTTTGAGCATCCTAACAATCATTATTTTAAACTCTGCATCTAATTATTTGGTTATTTCCATCTCATTCAGTTATTTTTCTGGGGATTTCTCTTGTTGATTTATTTGGATTGAATTTCTCTGTGTCTCCATTTTGTCTGTGTATAAACTTCGCCTTTGGTGGTGGTGTTTGTATAGCTAGCTGAGTCTAGGGTTGGTATTGTCTGCCTACAATTTTCAGTTGTGTTGCTTCTAGATCTTCCTGGATTGGCATCAGTTATTGTTTTTAATTCACTTTGGGCTTGGGCTACTTGTCTGCTGTCACTGTTCTTTTTGCTATTTGTTTTGGCGTTTTCTATATCTTAGCTAGGTCATGTGTGAGGAGCTCTTCCTTAAGATACTACTCTAACAAAGGTTATTAGGTCCTGAACTTATGCTCTCCTTATCTGGCTGTTAGATGTGCCTGCCCTTAATCTCCCTGTTCAAAGCCTGGCAAAGATCAGTGGGGGTCACTACCTATGACTGACCCTTATCATCCTTTTTGGAGCTACAGGCGATCCAGATCTTATAGCTGCCTCTGCTGGGCCCAGGTGCCATTGTAAATATCAGCTGCATTCGTACGATAGCTTTTATCCACTCTTGGCCTGGGGGATGTTTGTTTAAAATTCCAAGTTCCTCTGAGATCTGCTTTCTGCTGCCTCTTATTGCTGGCTACTTGTTGGGCCCAGTACTGAAATTCAGAGATTAGGTATGGTATTAGATGTGACTTGCCTCTTAGCCTCAGGTGTCATTCTATCCAGACTTTTTTACTTTTTTAAATTTTATTTTATTTTTTTCTTCTTTTTTTGCCCTATTAATGGTATGGCCACAGGAGTCCAGTGGGTGTGGTCTCTGTGTTCACAATGTGTGGTCTGTCCACAGGCCCGCAGCCACTGCTGCTGCCAGCTCATGTGTTCAGGTTCTGGTGCCCTGCCGCAGTCACTGCAGCTTCTGCCACCATGGGCAGGCTTGCGCGTGTGCGTTCAGCCACCATAGGCAGGCTTGTGCGTGTGCGTTCAGGCCACCCTAGCCCCTGCTGCTGCACCCCGCCACCACCAGCCAGCCTGCCCTCTGGTGAGGACTCAGCAGTGTGGCGGGGTTGTGTAGCTCAGACCTCAGCACTCACTACCTGTATCATTAACGTGCTCCCTGCTTTAAGCACATCTTTGCTCTGACTGGAGAAAGAGAGCCTTCAGTGGGTGGGGTAATTTATTCCCTTTGCTGGTGTTGCTGCTCCCAGGAAAAAAGGTTACTTTAGATTTAGAAAGTGACTCAGCCCAGGGGTTAGGGTGGCTGTCTCCCACAGTGTCTCTCCTTGTGCCTCCAAGATTACACTCTCTTCTGACAACTTCAGTCCTCTCAGTGCTCCCTGCTTCTGGAGCCCCAGGTAAGTGGCTGTGAATGAGGTTTTCTGAGCGGTCCTTTTAAGAGGGAGCCTGGGTCTAAGAGATCTGTCTCTTTCTTTCAAACAATATCCCGGCTCTTTTCTAAGCTAAATACTGTCTGTATGCCTCTTTTAGGCTCTGGGGCTCTAGGCTGGGGCTCCTGTCCTGGGGCTTAGGACCCACAACTCTCCAGGCAACCCAACTAGCCCTGAGAGTCCCTCCACACCACCGTTAGCTCCTAGGAGCGGGACAGCCCTTTTCACATTTCCACCTTTCTACCAGTTTCAGTGTGGTTTCTTTGGTGGTCCTTGGTTATAGAATCCTCTTAGTTTAGTCCAAAGTTGGTTTTTCAAGATGATTGTTCTTAAAATTAAATTGCAATCCACTTTCGTACTGGGAGGTGGGAGTTGGTACATCTGCCTGCTCCATTGCCATCTTGCTGCCCCCTTCTCTATTCTTTATCACTTTTATTTACAGGATAGCCATGCAATATTTTTTAAGTCAAGTCTAATATTAACAATGTTATTTGAAAACATATAAATGAGTCTAGTATACTGAATTTAAAGTTAAAAGAATTGAGACACAGCAACAAAGAAACCTGACCAAAAAATAAACTATTTGAAAACAACAAATTTGAAAAAAAAAGATTATTAATTTAATGTTGTGCTGCCAAGTTCCTGTTTCCCATTCTTTGAATAAGCAGGGGAATAAGCTTATTGGACTTTCAATATATGTTTGTCTTTTCTCAGTCCTGAATGCTTTTTATATAATACCTTTGTTCATTTATGGCAGATGTTTCATTCTCAGCATTACTGATAATTTTGGTAATATAGTTCTGTACTGTATTTTGGGTAAAGGAGGACTCTTTTACTATTATAGAATACTGAGAAGCATCCCTGGGCTCTCTACCCACTAGATGCCAGCAACATCCTCCAGAATTTTTTATGATGATGAAAAATATATCTCCAGATATTTGATTCTCTGAGGACCAAAAGCAACCCAACTGAGAGACACTACTTTATAGTTTATACCACTTCACATATTAGCCTGACTGATTTATTCCATTTCCAACCTTATTTTAAGATAATATTCTCTGATATATTTTTATGTTCAAGATGAGTTTTAACAAAATTTTAGTAATGACTTCCTCTAGCTTTCCTATACTCAAACCCACTTTTCTAATTTTCTACCACTAATAGTAGCAAGAAAATCGTATTAGTTCATTAGTTAAAACTATTGAAATAAGAGTATGCACATCACTGATGCCCCAATAAATTTACAGCTAAATAAATTGTGGGATTTTTAGTCAACACATCAATTGGTTTGGTTTTCTTGGTCATATTACTAACAGTGTTGGAAGAAATGGAGGAAGTAAGAGATATTCCTTATAGTTGTCTGCCAATGGCAATTAGAGTTGGCAGTACCAAAACTTAATAATTCCAGAGGTTCTAGACAAACCCTATAACAAGAACACAAGATATAGTGGTTATAGTACAGATAAGATAAAAGGTATCACCCTAAATATTTCAAAAATAATAAAATTTAATATAGAGAACTTAATATAAAAGGACTTTCAGGGGGGAAGAGGGGAGCACAAAGAAAACCAAATAGAAGGTGACAGAGGACAATTTGACTTTGGGTGATGGGTATGCAACATAATTGAATGATAAGATAACCTGGAGATGTTTTCTTTGAACATATGTACCCTGATTTATTAATATCACCCCATTAAAATTAATAAAAAAAGAACTTTGGTAGATCTTTTCAACAATTGATAAATGACTGCTTCAGTGTGATCAATTATTTGGTTAGACTACTATGTCCCATGTCAGTAAGCCCTTCGATACTGTTTTGCTTTAAAGTGAGTGTATTATTTTTCCAGACGAAAATATAAAGGATATTTTTTATTAAACTTATTTTAAGAAATTCCATACGTCTCTGGATGTAAGTGCTGACAGAAGTGTTTATGGCAGAAAAGGCAAATCCATATCAAGAATTAGTGTCTACACAAGTAAGAACAAACTGTTACCCTTCTTTATAATCCAAGAAGTCCGATAAACTAAACCTTCAAGTACTTGTCTGATCTCTTTTGAGACTGGTGACATATTGGAGGCTCATGGTAGTCTTCTAGAGTTGGTAGGATATACACTAAGCAGTGGCAAGAGATAAATTAGCACCATTGAGGAAAGCCCATGCTGTTTAGCTCAAGCATAACTTCTTTATCCTCTCTGCCATGAAGACTTTGTTGATTAGCTCATTGGGCAAGAACCCAGGTGTCAAAGAAAGAGATTAACTGATGCAAATAGTATAGGTTTTCTTACCCACTGCATTTGGAAATCCTCAGTAACAACTGTCATCTAGAGGTGAATCACATGGGACAAAGAGATTCTGTATTTTAGGCCCATCATGAAAGATTCATCTATGTGCTTCTTCTTCAAACATCGTTTGCATCTTCTAATCATATATTTTACATGTTTTCAGCAATTAGCCAAACCTGAATTGCTATCCAAAATTTAATATAGACCTATACCTCCAGCTTCTCATCAAAACAAAGTGGACAACAATATACATAGGTTAAATATCTGCCCACCTGAGGATTTTCTTTCATTATTTTTCAGTGTCGTCTTAAATTGCTGTGGTAATGAGAAAATAGTCTCCTCTAATTGTGTGTCAGAATATCATGCAGAACCACATATAAACCATGACCAAGTATTTTCTCATTAGTGCTGTATTTATAGGGAACTCAGTATGAAACCATAGATGTGGGTTCAGATAAATAAATCAATATAGCAGAAAAGGTAATTTAGAACTCTGTTTCCTGTTCATAAAATTCATAGTATCTTCATTTTTTTATATACAATTTAAAAGTGCTAAGTCAATTTGTCAGGGTTAGTGACAGTGCACATCCAATTTTTATGGCTTGAAAGATCAGATAACATCAGAGTCATAGGGTTACACCTGGAATGCAATCACTGGTATTTTGTGGTAAAGCATTCCATAAGAACCCAGGAGCAAGTTCTTAAAAGGTAAATAGCATCTGGGGATATGACTTTCCTAATATGCCTTAGAGGCTGGCTTGATGAATATAAGGGAGAGAGATGAGAAGCATCAATTCTTGGTTGTGGCACTTTAGTTGTTCATTGATTTCTTTCTCATATGTACCTTGACTGGAGGCCTATAGCATATCGAGTGACCCCTTACTCAAGCCAGCGACCTTGGGTTCAAGCTGGTGAGCTGTCTCAAACCAGATGAGCCTGCACTCAAGCTGGCAAACTCGGGGTTTCAAACCTGGGTCCTCTGCATCCCAGTTCGATGCTCTATCCACTGCACCACCGCCTGGAGAGGCCAAACTGAGGTTTCCTTAAATCATCTCTGTCTGTTGCAAACACTTTGGTGTCATTTGATATACTGTATCACAAAGCCTGAAGAACAGAAGATCTTGTCCTGGATCTTTCTGCATAGCATTGTTTGCTTTAAGCCTCATTTAAACTGGTATTCTAAGGCATGGCTTATAGCAGAACACCCAGATGGGTAAACATTGCATCCAAAACAAGAAACGGAAGAATATGATACCACGCAGTGGTGGGATGCAGTCAATTCGCACCAGTTCAGTACAATTGATACCTTTTTGTTGAGTTCAGCAAACCGGTTGTCAAAATGGCACTTGTTATCAGGATTCTCTCTAAGGTGGGCACCTGGGCAGCTGCCCAATGTGAAAATCACAAATTTACTTTCCTTACTCTTTTTTAATGTTCATCTGCCCAACAGCATCTTCTAAGCTTCCATAGTAATGTTCATTCCATCCATAGGTAAAAAAAATTGCAGGTGAGGGTGCCAATCAAAAAGCAATATAAAAATATCTTAAAGAACACTTTTATTGTTTTTTTTTTATCAGGTATTATTTACTATTTTCATTAATATTTTAAAACTCATTCTTATAACATAATCTAGTTTTATGAACCTCTTTTATTGTTTTTTTTAAGTATTAAATACATGAAATAATAAACTACTTTTCAGTATATCATTTTTTTATCCTTAAAATGGTCTTTCAGGCAGAGAATCGGTTGTTAAATTATTTGAATCCCACCATTAGCATCAAGCATTGTGTGTGTAGGATATATGGTAGTAAAAGATTTACTGACTTTATTTTTCTCTTTTACAGGACGTTCTGAAAAGCCTTAGACCACTGGAATGTGAAAATTCACAGAAAGTAATCTAGAAATTCACAAGACTCTTCTGCAATGGGGACATAGCTTGTCCTGGATGTGTAAACTAGCTGCTGTCTAGGAAATGACTTAAGTCAGATGTCTGCTCTCCAGATACAGAAACGTATTGATCATGTGGGCCATGTAATGTTTTTAACCAGCTGTTCAATGATTTCATTGCTACAATCA
Source organism: Rhynchonycteris naso (assembly GCA_037038555.1). Classification (NCBI taxonomy): domain Eukaryota; kingdom Metazoa; phylum Chordata; class Mammalia; order Chiroptera; family Emballonuridae; genus Rhynchonycteris; species Rhynchonycteris naso. The sequence continues at coordinate 183,976,760 of CM072998.1, forward strand.
AGTAGCTACTATCGATACTTTTCTCCAAGATCTCACCATGCCATTTAAAACTGAAGAGTGCATTTGGCCGCATTTCCTACCCTTGGATATGTGGAGGGCATCACCACGGTGTTCCTGGTACTCCATTCACTGACGCCTTTCATAGTGCTGGACTGAACAGAGCCTAGGCGCTCTTACGATATATTTTTGAGGGTGGTGGAGGTTACATAGTAAATTCAATTAAACATTCTTACAGCTTTAAGTCATCTATTTAATTTTAAATCATTTCTGTTATAGGACAATATTAGACCCAGGCTTCTACCAATCAATTAAGCTACTCTAGGAAACCCATTACTTCTGAATCTGGGTAAAAACACCTATATCACAGGTTTAGCCTGAACTAATGTGACACTGTCTTCCTTGGTCTAGATCAGGAGTTGGCCAACTTTTTTATTTTCTGAAGGAGCCAATGATAAGTATTTTAGACTTGATAGCCATAAAGTTTCTGCTGCAACCCCTCAATTAAGCCATTGTAGAGCAACAGCAGCCATTGACATATACCATAGTAAATACATGGCTATGTCCCAATAAAACATTATTTACAAAAACAGATGGGCCAACATAATTCAGTTTCCTGACCCCTACTCTAGAACATTAACATTTTACTTCCCAATATATTCCACAGCTTTCTGATGAAATAAAGTATCATTTAAAAAAAATAGGGTAGCAATGATTTCTTCCTGGTTCAGACTCTACATTTATCTCCCCAGACCAAGCATGATGTATATTACACTAATTTTGAGCCAGCGACAATAAGAGAGTAAGAGTCAATCTACACCTAATGTCATTACAGGTCTTCAAACTAAGGCAGGTCAGTTCCTTAAGGAAGAACATGTGTCCCCTAGCTATGGAGTCTCAAGAGGATTTGGATGGTCAAGTTTTAAAAATTTATCTGAGTCTTCACATATGTCCTCATTACAATTCTCAATATCTCATTTTTTTCTTCATTTTCTAATTTTTAATGAGTAGCAACTTTGTTAATCAACTTATATTTTAATTCTCCCTCATGCAAAATCAAATTTGGGATTTTAATTTCAGTCATAACAGTCTTAGAATGAGATAAGGTATATGTGTAGCATAATCATAGAATGTTAGTGGTCATGACTTTATGACTTGGCTATAATTTTAAAGACCTGTGCTTATTTTTTTTCTTCTAAACTTAATCAGAAATTGCTAGCAAGCTTGAGTGTTTGTAATCATTTCTCACACACACACACAAAAAAACACTCGCCACAACCAACTGGTGTCTCAAAGCTTTGTCTTCAGTTGGAACTCCATTCCAAGAAAAATGAATGGTGAATTCATTAACTGTTCTTTTATTGTATATATTTAAATTACCCCATTTTCTATTGGCAATGATGTTATTATCATATTAAAGACTAGTCACATCAGAAAAACCCACCCTAGATTGCCATCTTTAAAGATCAATTTCCTGATATTATTTCTTATAGCAAGTGCAGCATCAATCACATTTCTAGACATTCCAAACAGAGAAAGATAGAGTGAAGGGAACTGAATACAAATGTGCCGTAAAGAATAAGGGAGACGGTGAGCACTTAATGGAAGAAATAAAACTTAGAGAGGAGGAGGTCATTTTAACCTCTAGACTTGAACCAAAATATGTAACTGTAGTTTAACCAACATTACTTCATAGTCAATGCTGAAACTACTAACACAGTGCTGGGCAGCAAGTGTTTGAATCCTAAAATGAGACTACCACTTCAGAAACAAAACAGACTCTTTTCTTTCTGACATCTCTTAAATGCTGTCAAACCTCATAGGAGGTCAGCTGACAATGAATTGGGAAATGTAGTTTGTAGCCTTCCAGTTCTTGCAATACCAAGCAAAGAACAAATAATTGAAAAAGGACTGTAGTCAAGTAAAAAGAATCTGACAAACAGGCAAATAGCCAAGTGACTAGAATTCTCTATATGCAAACATTGCATGTATGTCTTATTGGGATAATAGGTAAATTTCCTGCAAGGCCAACTGGTCATCATTCAGTTCTCCCTTACACAAACAGAACATGATGTTGATGGTTTGTGATGGAGAAGATCATGCATCATAATAAGCCATGTCCAATAATCTTGCTGTTTCCAAAGGAAAATACCCAGAAGACTGAATTTAAAGAGGACAGACGTTTGGCTTAAACAAAGATCTGTAGAAGTGAAAAGACAATCTTATGGAGATTGTCATGAATTCTCTTTTTAAAAAATTTGTAATAAAGAAACCCTTTTGATTGTAATTTATAAATATATTATCTTGTGAAACATGTAAAAATTCAACAGTCAATTTAGAACTTTGTTTCTACTAAACCAGAAGGTGTGTATGTATGGTGAGGAAGACATCTTATAATGTCATAATTAGATTGCATCTGTTTGAATTAAGTCCTTCATGGTAAATACCACTTGTAGATGATCACAGCTATCTCTCCCCACGTAGAAACATTTGTGATAATATTGCTATCGACTACATCATCAAATTCCCATAAAGAGTGAAAAGTATGGATCAAGAACATTTCAACACAATAAAAATGTGATGAGAAAGTTTTAAGAATACAGCAGTAATACTAAATTCCAACCTGTTCCCTGAGTAGGGATTGCTTATAAAACATCATGAGTTGAGGTTTATCTGAAAAAACATTATATCTGAAAATTAATTCTAATATGTTAAGCTCTGTAAGAGAGAAAAAGGTCCACAAGATTAAATATTGAAGCTAGCTGTCTACTAGCTATTTATTCTTTGATATTTGGAAACATCTCCTTTATTTAAGTTCACTCTGGTTGCATCTTCTAGCAAAGAAATTCCCGTGAATAGAAATCTGTTTACATGATATAAAATAAAGGTGAGGCTCCTTATACATCAATATATGGTTTATAATAGAACTTTTTTTCCACTAAACTTTCTTTTTAATTTTTTATTTATTAACTTCAGCAACAGAGGAAGAGAGAGAGAGAGAGAGAGAGAGAGGGAGAGAGAGAGAGAGAGAGAGAGAGAGAGAGGAATACCAAGCTGTTTCTATATGTGCCCTGACTGGGAATCAAACTGGCAATGTTTGTGACTCAGGCAACGCTTCAACCGACTGAGCTGTTCGGCCAGGGTCCACTAAATTTTGAGATATGTAGCAAGATAATAAGTTTCTTGGAATTCATCAATATTTGGGTTATATTTCCATATATGGAGGTAGTTTTACAGTCATTTAAAAATGATCAGAATTCCAGAATAATAATATTATGACATAAAAGTTTTTAAAACATATATTTACCAGTATTAATATGTACTTAGGTAGCTAAGATACAAGAAAGAAGGATCAAAATGTTGTAACTTGAGTAATTTGAACACTACACATAATTTTTGCTTTTTTCATAGTTTGGAATAGAACTTGCCTAAAGTTAAAAAAAAAAAGTCAACATTTGTTAGAAGTTGGCTAATGGGGGATAAGGAAAAAACATTTGCTCATGAAGATCATGGTATTAGCTAACTTTTTCACTAAAATTTTAACATCCTTGATGTTCTTTTTAGGAAACTTGTGCTTCACTGATGGGCCTATTCAAATATGGTTATTAAAAGAATACTAAACATAATTAATATCTTAGTACAATAATTCAAGACTTTAAAGAAAAAAAATTCACGAAATAGAAACTACACAAGTTTAAACAATATTTAAGTTTTTTAAATGTGATTTTCAAAATTAGTATCATTTGTTTTCCAACACCCCTTGACACAGCATGTAAAAATATCTATATAAAAGTAACGATACCATTTCCCCCCTGGAAGATGATAATCAGCCTAGGACTGCACCAAAACATTACATATATAAATGAGCTAGTAGTCAAGATAACTGGTTTCTGACACGAAACTGAAATGATTAATTTAATCATTATGGGTTTCAGTTTTCTCATTTGTAAAAAGGGATGATCATAGTCATCTCGTCTGCTTCACTGGGTGTATTTAGAATCAAAAGATTAGCATAAAGGCCATAAGAGTTCTTGAGAAAGTTCAAAGGGTAGTGAAAAAACTTAGGGTAATATTGCACAGTCAGGACATAATGTCACCTGAGTCTGAGACTTCTGGTCCCAGTCAGTACAGAGAGGATCACAGAAGTGATGAGTTACCTCTAGCCATACAAAATAAGGACACTAGATGGAAAGCCCTTTAAAATGACTACCCTCCAAGGTTAGTGACATTTCTTATTTTAGTGGTGAAAAATGACAAATAAAATTGGAGGCAATTAATCTGTGTCTGTTTCTTACTTCAAATATAGAGCAGAATGAACAATAATAGCACTGTGTGGAGTAATTACTAAGAATATTAAAGAGATAACAATGGTCTTAGCTCACAGCCTAACAAAAATTTGGTCAAGGAATTTAAAATGAAATATTCCCTCAAAGCCCATGTAAACCGTTTGACTAAAAGCATGGAGATAAATATCTATTATCATTTGAAAGAGACAGGGAAAAGTCACTAACCTTGAGCCAACAGTAAGTAAAATTTCAATTACAATATAACTTCTTATGTAATGACCTTTCATAAAGGAGCAATATTTATCCTCAAGGTATTGAAATATTTATAAAGATTTCCAGGAAATCATAGTCAGCTGATCTATAAATATTGCTCTTTTTTGAATAAAGTAAAAAGTGCAATTGTTATATTTTCCAGCTTATGTTGTACAGTCTATCATTGGGGAGTTCCTCTTGATATTTCTACACAGAAAAGTATTTATATAACATTGTCCTAAAAAATGTTAATTGCCTCTTTTTTGTAACAAGATAGAAATAGAGACATTCAAAATTAGGAGAGCATACTGTCTATGTGTATGAAACATGATACATTTAATAGATAGCATGTTGCCAACTTTTGATAAGCAACTTACATTAAACCCTTAATTTTAATTCAACATATATTTGCTGAGTGCTGAATTTACATAAACGACTTAGAAAAGTAAAGGATAGACACACAGATAGAAACGCCAATTTATCCACTTAGAAACCTTCAGGGAAGTGAAATGTGTACATACCTAAAAACAATAGGAGAAAGAATTAGCAAAAACAATTAGGGTGCATTTAGAAGGTCTTGTGTAGGAGAATAAAGCTCCTCTACATAAGTGGTATTTGTAACTGGATGAACGACAGAAATAACAGAATTTGCCGGTGAAGAGAAGCAGTAAATTATTTTATTTTGTTGCCTTATAGACCATGTGTAATATGACAATGGATTAAAAAAAGAGAAACATTTACTTTTGGAGCCTTACATGAAGGAGCGGCTGGAGGCAGAAACTTTAGCTAGGAATCGAATACAATGGTTTATTCTGAGGTGAGAATTTAAAATAGGGTAGTATGTTTACAAATGGGGTCCCTAATATTTACTGTGTGATGTTAATAGTGGCATGATCTAAATTTCATTCTATTTTTTTACTTTCTTCTACTCAAACTTGTTTTTATAATCTGCTCGTTCTGTTGCATTTCATTATACTCACTATTGCACAGTCTATTCATAGCATAACATTTTTAATGTACTTCCCTAATTGTGGACCAAGACATGCCACTAGTTCCCAGTGAGGACAAATAAAACCAAGTTTAACAACATATTAATGTTTCCTTGAGATATGTAAAAATATTTTTATGAAAAAGTGCTAACAATTGTGATAGTTTGATAGGATATAAAAATATTAATATCCTTCAGTACTATCAGATGGCTTTCATGAACAGTTTCAAATTTTTATTTATTGATTTCAGAGAGAAGGAAAGAGAGAAAGAGAGAGAGAGAGAGAGAGAGAGAGAGAATCATCAGTCTGACTCTGAACTCACTGGTTGATTTTCATATATTCTCTGACCGCAGATGGATCATACATCCTTGGCATACTGGAAAATGTGCTACCTGACTGAGCTACCCAGCCAGGCCCAAGCACACTTATTTTAATATCTCTAAGAATGCTTTATTTGTTACTTCCTAAACAGAAATTTTTCACATTTGTTGAATCCACAGCTCTTCTATTGTTTGACGTGAAGGTGGGAATGTTCTTATTAAAATGCTTAGTTTACCATGTTAACTGGAATTCTCAAATTTCTAAATAAAGGGGAGGAGAGTTTTCTTTCTTTTTTTTTTTAGTTTACTTGCCTTACAATTTTTCCCCCCTAGAAGCTTTGCTCTCCTTTATTTCTACAAGATATTTTTAAACTTCAAACAAACAACAAAAAACATTAAAGTAAGGGTTTTTCTAAACTAACATGAAAACTCATGCATCTCCAATCATCGATTTCCGATAAGACTTTCCTTGAATAGTCACAGGTACCTTGTTCAATATCCTCTCAGACGTGTTCAGTGCAAACAAACACAGAAGCACAGACAGAAGGCCATGCAACCGCCCTTCCTTAGGTATGTGAGTCATATTGTATATGTATGCAGCTTCCTGTTTCAGCTACTCCAAGTATTAAAATTCTGCCTACAAAGCTGTGTAAACATTGCTTGATAATACTTGTTTCTCTACATCCTTGTTTTTCTGTTGGTTTCTCTACACCTAATACTTATTTTTTAGTATTTTTTTATTTATTCATTTTAGAGAGTAGAGAGAGAGAAATAGAGAGAGAGAGAGAGAGAGAGAGAGAGAGAAAGGAGGGAGGAGCAGGAAGCATCAACTCCCATATGTGCCTTGACCAGACAAGCGCAGGGTTTTGAACCAGCGACCTCAGCATTCCAGGTCGACACTTTATCCACTGCGCCACCACAGGTCAGGCCACCTAATACTATTTTCAAAATAATTTCTATAAAATAGGATGAAATAGCGTGCATAGCCAGTCTCCTGATATATTTCTAGTTATAGTTTCAAACCTTATTCCATGTAGTTTCAAAGCTGTTAATTAAATTAGAAATAAATGCTTTATCAGCACTTTCATTTTATAGATGAGAAAATCAAAGGCCAGAGAGTTGAGTGCTAAAAGTAACACTCTGAGATGTTCTGATATAATTTTCAAGACCCACAGTGTCAAGTGTGGTCCTAATTTGACTTGGTAATTTTTGAATCGTTATTATTTTAGGTTTTCTCTCCAAAACAGAACTCTGAAGATGAGAGGTAAATCATACAACTCCACCCCACCCCCTTACTACCTACCTAACAACCCATGCAACAGGTTGGTGAGTCGGTCCCATAGTCCCATTACTGTTTTAACAGCACTCCCTACCAAAATAGATCAACAATAATTATTTTTTCAGTAGGACGTTGTAGGAAACTTTTCAAAGGTGACAAAAGCTTTGGAAATTAGAAGCTCTTAGCAAATGAAGGCAAAATTCTCAGTACAGGGAGACAGGAAGCTAGGGGAAGCTAAGTGCTATGGATGAACAGGGGATTCATTCTGAGACAAGAAAGTTGTACCTGTCAGAAAATTGCTTTGTGGACATTGAGGAAAGTCACTCTGAACACTAATCTCAGTTGATGTCCTAGAAGGATCCTTTTTAGTGGGGAAATGCAGGACTAGACTCTGGCAGGTATAAAGCCTGGACCCAGCTGGAATGTGGTACTCATAGGAAAGTGACTTTGGAAAACTGATATCGATTCAAACTTTCAGCAAGCAATCAGGAACATGGTGGGATTGATCTAGTACCTCACACTAGTTGGCAGGTAGGCATAAAGGTTAGGTTGCTCAGAAAAATCAGAGGATGATGAAAATAACAGAAAATTTACTATGAAAATGGCAAAGGTTGCTCCTTGAAAACGTTGATGATTTTTGCTCTAGCCAAGTAGGTTTATAGGCAGGAACAACTTTAAATGAGGTGACCTGAAGGTGAGAAAACTTGCCCCTTCATGGAAAGTATTCAGTAACCTCTACATATAGCTCTTTGTTAAAAAGTCAAAATTTTTAAACACATTACTTTACCCACTGTAAAGCCAGTAGTCGAGGCCTCCATCACAGCTGCCTGGCTCATGCAGGTTCGCATTAGATTCGGACAGTGGGTAATGAAACAAGAACTGGTGAGCCATCAGATTTAATCCTAGCTTGCACCTGGCGGGCAAGTAAAAACACACACTGGGTTCCAAAACCCACTCATTCAGTGCTCACAAAGCTACTGACTTATCCGAGTCTCCTAGCATCAAAGGTTTCTAGCTCACTAGACTTATTCACCTCTGTTTCCCATCTCCTTCTCTCTGCACAAACTCTGCACAAACTGGCTTCTTCCTCAGCACTCTGCCATCTTGGATGCTTCTCCTGGCCTCCATGTGGCCTTTATCTGCTCTCCTCTCTAATGCTAACCTCAGGAACTGCGAGAGAGAGCAAGCTCCCGGTCTGCCCTACTTTATAGCATAGATTCAAAACCTTTAATCCAATTTACAAACAAGGAAGTCTCTGACACAAAGCCACTTATCTGAGGCATAACGGGAGGATTTCTCATGAGTGTACCACCACCACCACATCATCCCATCATTCAAGGGTGTGGGGAAAAGTTTACTTTTAAAACTTGCACGTGGGCAGCGCCATCTTGAACAAAGTGAGCATAATATATTTTATCTGTTCAACAATTCACCCCTATGCTCACTTTACTACCCACAATCTACATCACCGGTATCCCTGTACAAGAAAATTAGGCACATTACACAAATTACAACACAGAAAATCATACAATTTCAATAATTACAAAGGTACATTTCACCAGTCTCTGAGCACTTTGCCAAAAGTGCAAAATGTCTTCGGCCTTCTCTCTTGCCATTTGAAAGGCTTCCCAGGACAGGAGGATGGCCTCCAGCAAAGCCTCCCCCCACCTCCATTAGGGTATTTCACATTGTTCAAAATCCATAAGTCCATTCAACAAAGGAGCCAGTGCTCACTCCGGTAATAGTCCAGAAAATCAGTCCACACACATGGGATGTTTGCTTTCCCCCTCATTCTTGCCCTCATGGCAGGTCTCACATTGTCCTAAAGAGAAGCATGTAGCAATGGCAGTCAGCATTTCCATCTCTGCTCTGGGGAGCATGATGTCATCCACCTCTATGTCCCATAATTGCAGACCTACCAGCAGCTTAGCAGTCACTCCCTGCCATTCCATTGGCCACTCAGGGATGCATGCCTGGCTCCAGGGATGTCCGTTCATCCTCCCACCACAGCTGCCACCATTTACCTTCTGGAGTCTGCAAATCACAACTCCAGCCAAATTATCCTCATCTTCCAGATAGGAGCTGGAAGCGCCAGCTCCTGCAGCTGGGCTTGAGCCCCAGGCCGCTGCTGCTGTGGGCCTTGTCGCCCCGGCCCCAGCCTCAGCCCTGGCTTCCTGCTGCAGCTGTCTCTTGGAGATCTCCACAACATCCAGGGCAATCTACAACTCACGAACCTGTGATTCCTTCTCCAGCAGCTGCTCCATTTCCAGGCGAGCCTCGCAAACCTAGTCGGCCTACTCCTCCAGCGTTTCCTCCAGCTCCAGGGTCGGCATCTCTTTCTCCAACATTTCCTCCAGCTCCTTCCACTGCTGTGTTTGCAGGTTCGGGCAGCCTCTTCCATAGAGCTCTCGGTTTCCTCACACATGGCTGTAAAAGTCAGCCATCCTACAGTCTCCCAAAAAACAGCTATATGGTAGAGGAGAGAGTACCAGTCCTCTACCATGCAGATCAGGGGTGCTGGCTCCATACCGATCTGTATTGAATCCTGCCACAGACTACGCCAAATGTCAAGCCAGTATCCAAGGCCTCCATCACAGCTGCCTGGCTCATACAGGTTCGCATTTGATTTGGAAAGTGGGTAATGAAACAACGGAGCCAAGAACTGGTGAGCCATCAGTTTTAATCTTAGCTTGCACCCGGCGAGCAAGCAAAAACACACACTGGGCTCCAAAACCCACTCATTCAGTGCTCACAAAGCTACTGACTTATCCGAGTCTTCTAGCATCAAAGGTTTCTAGTTCACCAGACTTATTCACTTCTGTTCCCCATCTCCTTCTCTCTGCACAAACTGGCTTCTTCCTCAGCACTCTGCCATCTTGGATGCTTCTCCTGGCCTCCATGTGGCCTTTATCTACTCTCCTCTCTAATGCTAACCTCAAGAACTGCGAGAGAGAGCAAGCTCCCAGTCTGCCCCACTTTATAGCGTAGATTCAAAACCTTTAATCCAATCTACAAACAAGGGAGTCTCTGATACAAAGCCATTGAGGCATAATGGGAGGATTCCTCATGAGTGCACCCCTCCACATCCTCCCATCAGTCAAGAGCATGGGGAAAAGCTTACTTTTAAAACTTGCACGTGAGCAGTGCCATCTTTAACAAAGTGAGCATAATATATTTTATCTGCCCAACACTCACACTTTACCCTTTAATTGTGTCTGCTGTAATTGTCTAGCCCATCACATTCTCTTTCTTTAGTAATGAGAATAGGAGAAGACTTCCATAAAAAGGTCCTACCATGCCAACACGCTACCACTTAGAATAACTTGTTCCTTGACCATCAGTCCTAAACTTCTGCTCTGACAGAGCTAAGTGGAACAAAAATTAACATCAAGACAAAAAAAAAAATCCTGTGCACCATATAATCATCAAAATGGGTGACTGTTGATCAAACCATCTTGTATTTCTTAGGAGGTCTGAATATAAAATTAACATATTAGTTATGTACACTGAAGGAAGATGAAATAAGCAAAAAGAGGTACAGAGGCAGAAGAGATAAATAATGGTATTAGAAGACTGCTGGAGTTTCTGTGTCTTAGTCTCATCAACATTATGTGTTCCCATGAGGTCAAGTTATTTAAAAGCTGAGGTGTTTATTGTAGAGAATCCTTATATTCTTTGACTCTAGGTAACCCCAGTTTGTGTTGGCTCCTCTAATTATGAAATAGATGTGCAAACATTTTCCATTATATTCTTGGTGGAGAACTATTCTAAATTCTAAAGCGACAACTTGTCCAAACAGAAAACAGGTTGCCAGTGAGAGGTCAACAAGATAACCACAACAAGGTAACATCATTGATACTGTCAATAACCACTGAATGGTAGAGAAAAATGGTGATGAGATTAGAAGAAGCAAGAGAGAAGAGACAATAGCTGAGGTAAACAAGAACAGAGATGTCAGATGTGTAATCCTCCAAATGAGTGAATAGAAAACAGAAGTTGCAGAGGCAGCAGGTACCTTCATAGCCTCTGGATAGCAAAGGGGCTAGTGTGGCAACTGAGGACCTCAGGAACTCCTTGCATTAGTTAAAAAGAAAGCACAGACCCCATCAGGAAGCCATGAGGAAAGGAAGATGTATGAAGGTCCTGTGGTCTCAAAAGCTCTCCAGCTTCAAAAATTATTAGGCTTTTTCCCTCAGCCTTGGCCATTCCTTCTGTCTTACATGAACTTGGGAACTATACTGTAAATATTAGAAAGAGTCAGGCACTTTAGGTTTACAATAAGATATATATATATATATATATATATATATATATATATATATAATAAAATCAAAATAAAGTTACATATAGCAACATATAGTGAATATAAAAATTATTATAATAGACATTTCAAATGGAAAGTACTATCAAAATATTTTTCCAGAATAATTTATAACACTGAATTATGTAATCTGTTCAGACAGAATCTAGAGACTACATGCTCATTAATGACACTGAATAACTATGCTTTATATGAGCATGGTCTATAATCTTGGACTGTAATAAGAGCTCTGCATTTATTTCTATTTAATTTCAGTGACAAGCAACCATGTGGGAATCTTACTATTTCTTTTCCTATAGTTATGCAAACTGACCATGTTACATTTTACTATGTAACATGGTCAGTTTCATACCAGCAGAGCTATTGGTATATATATATACCAATAAATATATTGGTATATTTTTTCAATTACAGATGTGTAACAATATTTTTCTTATAAAAGTGAAATACACATGATGCAAGATTCCTTTTAACTATTACTAAATACTACAGAATATATGTCAATTTCTGTTTAACTTATGACCAATGCAGTCTATTAATGTTCCCCTCACCTTGACTATAAAACTTGAAATAAATTTATTCCTAACGGTTCCTGCTTTTCCTTTTCTTAGAACATTTACTTTAGGAAAAATTTCAACTGCAAAATCTTACCTTGCCCTGTTGAGACAAGAGTATTCTCTCAGCCTCTTGCCAGGTCTACAACCCAGGAATGGCATTGTAAAGCCAGCTGCCACGGCCACCATCATGGCTGCCTGGCTCATGCAGGTTCACATTTGATTCAGACAGTCGGTAATGAAACAATGGAGCCAAGAACTGATGGGCTATCATCTTGAATCCTAGCTTGCACCCGGCGGACAAGTAAAAACACACACTGGGCTCCAAACCCACTCATTCAGTGCCCACAAAGCTACTGAATTATCCGAGTTTCCTAGAATCAAAGGTTTCTAGCTCACCAGACTTATTCACCTCTGTTCCCCATCTCCTTCTCGCTCAAAACTCTGCACAGACTGGCTTCTCCCTCAGCACTCCACCATCTTGGCTGCTTCTCCTGGCCTCCTCCATGTGGCCTTACTCTGCTCTCCTCTCTAATGCTAATCTCAGGAACTGAGAGAGAGCAAGCTCCTGGTCTGCTCACTTTATAGTGTAGAAATTCAAATCTTTAATCCAATCTACAAACAAGAAAGTCTATGATACAAAGTCACTTATCTAAAGCATAATGGGAAGATTCCTCATGAGAGTGCACCACCCTACATCATGCAATCAGTCAAGGTTGTGGGGAAAAGCTTACTCTTAAAACTAAGCCTTGGGCTATAATGACCCTGCCTGCTTACAGCCTGTCTCCCACACACAATAATATAATTATGCGCATCCCAAGCATAAAGGCAACTAATATCACCTGGGCAACAGGATTTCCCATGGGCAGCATCATCTTTAACAAAGTGAGCATAATATATTTTATCTGCCCAACAGGCATTCTCTTGAATCCGGGGGATATCCTGTTGAAATGTAATACCAAGGAAGACAGCAGCCCTATCTCCTATAAACACACATATCTTTTTGTGCATTGGAGAGGGGGAGCCTATGTTCTACTAGTTTCAGTTAGCGAACACTGATGGCCTAAGCACACTGCAGTATCTCTTCCCCAACATCCGTCAGTACTTTTGTACTAGTTCTTCTCAGTGCTTAAAAACACTCCAGTGTTTTGCTTCCGGGAGAGTTAAATTTAATCTCTCTTCCCTATTGCAATTGTCTTGAATGAAGTCTTCCTTCCCTGTTTAAATTGTCTCATGCAGTTTTCTTAGACACATCATACACAGAACTTAAAACTGAATGAAACATCAAGATGTTTACTAACAATTTAATAAACGCAAGAGTAAAACTGATTTCAATTTTCTAATTATTCATTTGTTTTTCTACTAGAATTTTAATTTTGAATTAATTTAATTCTGCATGATGGATTTAAGCAAGCTTTAAAAAACACAGAAAATTTTTTTTCAAAACTTTTGCATACCTTTGGTAAAATGAGAAGTTATGCACCTTCTCAAAATTAGTGATCTACTTTAAAAGAAGTTACACAACGATTAAAGGAGTATGTTGAGTGCTTGGAGAATAATTTAACCCTTTCAAGGACTGTTTGGTTAGTGTGGGTTAGGATTTACATTATCTATTGCTTCCATTTTTTTAATTAATTTTAATAGGGTGACATTAAATATCAGGATACATATGTTCAAAGAAAACATCTCCAGGTTATCTTGTCATTCAATTATGTTCTTATTGTCTTTAGCTGTGCAAAACCTTTTTAGTTTAATAGAGTTCCATTTTTTTATCTTGCCTTTTAATTCATTTGCCCATGGAGATAAATCAGCAAATATATTGCTTAAACAGATGTCGTAGAGATTACTGCCTGTTTTCTTCTAAGATGCTTATGGTTTCATGGCTTACATTTAATTCTTTTATCCATTTTGAATTTGTTTTTGTGAATGGTGTAAGTTGATGGTCTAGTTTCATTTTCTTTCAGGCAGCTGTCCAATTTTCTCACACCATTTGTTAAAGAGACTGTTTTTACTTCATTATATGCTCTTCCCCCTTTGTCAAATATCAGTTGTCCATGAAATTGTGGGTTTATTTCTGGGTTCTCTGTTCTGTTCCATTGATCTATGTGCCTATTCTTATGCCAGTACCAGGCTGTCTTGTGTACAATGGCCTTGTAGTATATCTTGAACCTTTAACTAGACTCACCAAGAAAGAGAGAGAGAGGGAACTTAAATAAAATTAGAAATCAAAGTGGAGAAATAACAACTGACACAACAGAAATACAAAGTATTGTAAGAAAATACTATGAAGAACTCTATGCCAAAAAATTAGACAACTTAGGTGAAATGGACAGATTTCTTGAATCATATAATCTTCCAAAAATCAATCTAGAAGAATCAGAACACCTAAACAGACGAGTTGCAACAAATGAGATCAAAACAGTTATCAAAAAACTCCCTTAAAGAGAGAAGTCCTGGGCCTGATGGCTTCACAAGTGAATTCTACCAAAAATTCAAAGAAGAACTAACTCCTATCCTCCTCAAACTATTTTAAAAAATTCAAGAGGAAGAAAGACTTCCAAACTACTTTTATGAGGCAAGCATAATTCTGATCCCAAAACCAGGCTAAGACAACACAAAGAAAGAAAATTATAAGCCAATATCCTTGATAAATTTAGATGCTAAAGTTCTCAACAAAATATTAGCGAACCAGATCCAGCAATATATGAAAAAAATCATACACCATGATCAAGTGGGATTTTTTCTGGTGAGGCAAGGCTGGTTCAATATTCGCAAATCAATCAATGTGATTCATCACATAAACAAAAGGAAGAACAAAAATCACATGATAATTTCAACAGATGCAGATAAAGCATTTGATAAAATCCAGCATCCATTTATGATCAAAAATCTCAGTAAAGTGGAATACAGGGAACATTCCATAACATGTTAAAGGCCATCTATGACAAACCCACAGCAAACATCATACTAAATGGACAAAAATTAAAAGCAATCCCCTTAAGATCAGGAACAAGTCAGGGGTGCCCCCATTCACCACCCTTATTCAACATAGTTCTGGAAGTCCTAGCTACAGCAATCAGACAAGAAGAAGAAATAAAAGGCATCCAAATTGGAAAAGAAGAAGTAAAACTGTCATTATTTGCAGATGATATGATATTGTATATAGAAAACCCTAAAGTCTCAGTCAAAAAACTAATGAAACTGATAAATGAATTCAGCAAGGTGGCAGGATATAAAATTAATACTCAGAAATCAGAGACACTTTTATATACCAACAATGAACTGTCAGCAAAAGAACTTAAGGAAACAATCCCCTTCACTATTGCAACCAAAATAATAAAGTACCTAGGAGTAAGTTTAACCAAGGAGGTTAAGGACTTGTACTTGGAAAATTTTAAAACATTGATAAAAGAAATCAAGGAAGATACAAACAAGTGGAAGCATATACCGTGTTCATGGTTAGGAAGAATAAACATCATTAAAATGTCTATATTACCCAAAGCAATTTATAAATTCAATGCAATACCAATTAAAATACCAATGACATACTTCAGAGATATAGAATACATATTCCAGAAATTTATATGGAACCAAAAAAGAACACGAAATTCCTCAGCAATCTTACAAAGAAAAAATAAAGCAGGAGGTATCACTCTTCCAGATATCAAGGTATACCATTGCTTCCTTTCAACAATTTACATTTCAGCCATTTTTTCTATATTGCAGTTTTATTTGCAAATATGAAGCCACTAAACAAGTTAGATCCATCTCATCCATAGATTTTTCTAAAAGTCCAACTGCTGCTGGTTATGTGAATAGTTATTTTGATTTTACTTGACCTCTCTCCTATTCTCCAGTTATGGTACTTTTTAATGTCTGACAACTTTATTGGAAAAAAGAAAATGATTGTTTTTTAAAAAATAATATTGAACTAGAAGTGGAGAAAAACTGTACTACTGAATATAAGGCGAATATCTCCAACACATAGTTAAATGGGAGAAACCTAGTTTTGACTTCCTAATTTTATTATACCACACCTTTTGTTGCCAGTACAGAGTCACTTGTTTCAAACTGAATATGTTATCGATATTCTTGAATATAGTGCAATCTGCACACTAGTAATGCTGTGTGATTGCACTGGTAGGGTCTTCTTATCAGAATGATATGCTTTCCTCTTGAGACTCTTTTAGTGAAAATGTTTTAAAATAAAAGAAAATCAATAAATGTCCACTTTGAGTTATGAAAGAAACATGCATTTGGATCTATATTTCATTGCTTAAACTCTGGGTAAGCTTACTGAGTGTCTATAAACCTATACTGTATTTTAGATTGTCCACTTTTCCATATTACTCCACTAAAAATAAGTTGACTAACTTATCAAATGCTTTGACATATTAGTTTAGAGCCAACATTTTTATATTTATTTTATGTCTTTTTTTAATCAAAAAAAATTATCATCCTCTATCATGGTACTAATATAGCCTCATCATGTATTTTGTATTAAAAGTATAATGATACAAGATCTCTCCTGGGGCACTGTTAATTCAGGTTTCCACAGATGTTCCTTCTGATTGTAAAAGCAGGTTAAATGTGGTAAGCTGGCAAATCTAGAGCTGCAATAAATGATGATGACTTCAGAATGGCAGTGGAAAGTATGAAAATGGGAAATTAATGCCTTTATGTACAGAAACTTTGTTTATAATTGAATTGTGTTATTTTCCAGGTGAATGTTATTGCCTTGGGATTCCAGGGACTCTGTGTCTAACGATTATGACTATTTCTTAAAAAAAGAAACTCATTAAGATGACTATCTTATGGCAAGCTTACCTTATAAGGAGTTTTTTCATGTCATGATAAAGACTGAAAATAATAATAATTTTTATGGTTTGATTTATTCATGTAAAATCTTAATAAACTAAGAGCCACACTGAAATATCTTTGTTTACATGAGACACTGAGATGAAATACAACAAATACATATTAAAAGCATGAGAAAGAACAGCCTTTATAAAATGTAGCAGCATTTGAGTATAGAAGCTGGTAACAGACATGTAAATTAATATAAAGTAGTAAAGTATAAGAATTAAAATTATACTAAAGTTTGTTGGAAAAATTGTTATTAAAGACATTTTTCTATGTGAATTACTGTAATGACACGATTGAACATTAGATAAAATCCATTTTAACATTTGTTATAACTTGTGATCTATAGTGATATAGCTACACATATAATGGTAAAGAAAAAGTAATAAAAATGAGTGTGTTCCAAAAGTACCGATTATTAATACTTTTCACATTGGCAATGAGGTCATGTACAATACAGAAAGCCACATTTTATGTCATTTGACATAGTATTTTAAAGCTCTGTATCTCCCTGAAGTCGAATTTCTGGGTACTTTTATTGGAAAACAATGTCATGTTTTTATATTTAAATTATAGCATATTTATTATATACACACACTTTTGAGACTTGCAGGTAATAACTTCTTTCTACAATTGGGGAAATCATAATATTGTAATTTTAAAATAACATAACTGGTTTAAAATTCTCATAGTATTTTTTATTCTTCTCAGCATGCTATCTAATCTTATTGTTTCCTTCATGATTTAAAAAATTCTCTGGGCATCAAAATTTATCAAACATATACATCCCTTAATTTAACTTAATTCTAAAATGGTTTCAATTTAAGATTTTAACAAGACTAGAACACTTACATCATGCTACTTTTTTAAAAAGTCAGAGATAATTAATGAAACCAAAACCATCATTAATATCTTGTTAAATTTAAGACATTTATTTATTTATTTATTTATTTATTTTTACAGAGACAGAGAGAGTCAGAGAGAGGGATAGAAAGGAACGGAGAAAGATGAGAAGCATTAATCATCAGTTTTTTGTTGCGACACCTTAGTTGTTCATTGATTGCTTTCTCACATGTGCCTTGACCGTCCGTGGGCCTTCAGCAGACCGAGCAACCCTTGCTGGAATCAGCGACCTTGGGTCCAAGCTGGCGAGCTTTTGCTCAAGCCTGATGGGCCCACGCTCAAGCTGGTGACTTTGGGGTCTCAAACCTGGGTCCTCCACATCTCAGTCCGACACTCCATCCACTGTACCACCACCTGGTCAGGCAAGTTTAAGATCTTTAATTTCCACTCATGTTCAAATAGCCTAAAGAAAACTCCCTATATAACATGCTACCTTCCGTGTACTGTGCGGCCTTATTCTTCATTGTTTTCTGCAGCAGCAAAATTTCTGAGGGAGTTGTCTACTGCAACATCTTCACTTCCTCATGTTCCCTTCTTTCCTCAACTAATTCTACCTCTACTCCTACCACTCAACTAAAGCTATTGCTCTAAAGAGTAACATGATCTCCATGCAGATTGTTTTATTGTTTTTCTCATTCACCATCTACAAGTCCCATGAGAAAAGAGGATTTTTATATCTAGTTTACAACTCTTTACTGAATGCTCCAAACTGGTACTGATTGCAGTAAGCAATCAATAAATATTTGGTCAGTGAATAAAGATTGAAAATTTAACAGAGATTTAATAAAAATGTACTCAAGACATAAAAACTCCTCTGTGCAGATTATATGTCTAATTAAGGCAGTTACTGATACATACTGTATTACCCCTCATAGGGGGCTCCCCACAGCTCTCAAGGCTTCCTGACATCCATGCTGATTCTCAATAAGCCTCCACTTTCTGCAACAAGTTTGACCCTTAAAATTGCAGGAATCCCAGACTGTGACCAACAGTCAACTAGTAGCTCAGTGTGCCCTCCATAACCCCTTGAACCCCTCCACAAGTATAAGCCTGTTAATTTTTGTAAGTATATTTATGAACTTGATCATGTTCAAGTAATTTATTTAACTCAGAAAAATCCATTATGTACATATCCATTATCAACTTAAACAGAAAAAGCCCTCCTAGACATAATGCTAAGTGAAATAAGTCAGAGAAAGGTAAATACCGTATGATCTCACTTATATGTGAAATCTAAAAAAACTGAACTCACAGAAACAGAGAGTAGAATGGTGGTTGCCAGGGGTTGCAGAATGTAGGAAATAAGGAGATGTTGGTCATAGGGTAACAAGCTTTCACTGAAAAGATAAATAAGTTTTAGGGATCTAATGTACAACTTGGTGACTATATTTAATACTTAACAAAGTACTATATACTTTGAAGTTGCTAAGAGTGTAGATTTTAAATATTCTCTCCATATACAAATGATAATTATATGAACTGATGGATGTGTTAATTAACCTCATTGCAGTAATCTATTTATAATATATACATATGTATATCAAATCATTGTCTATTGTATACCTTAAATTCACACAATGCTGTTTGTCAATTATATCAATAAAGCTGAAAAGAGCCCTCCTCTTCCAATTTATCTTCCTTCAAATGTTCCAATGATTTCCCATTATTTACAGAACTAAAGTCCACTAAAATATTCAATAAATTTTCTCAAAGTGATCTTTGATTACTCTCATAGATCACAGCATAGCATTAGCATGCCATTTGTAAAAATTCCAAAACAAAAAAAAATTTCTATTTCATAATTCTAAAAATGACTAGATTGGGAATATAAATGTTTTTGACTACGTACATATAGGCAGGGTAAACAATTCAATGAAAAACAAGTAATCAATGAATTCAATCATTATAACCAATACAATTATCTGTGGCTTATTCAGCATAATTAATGTTTGGAGTAGGTCAATATCTTGGCAACCCTTTATTTCTATGTGATATTTTGCTCCTCCCACCAAAGAAACATCAAATCAAAAACATGGTTTGTTCAAAAATGCACAAAAGGAATTATTTGCTTAGTACTTAATTTTTCTAAGTCCTAAATAGTGCATTTCAAAGTATTACTCTGTTTTTATTCTGAGCAACTGACATAGACACAAGATCAAACTCAGCCAAATTCAGCTCTAAGTAAAGAAATTAATGACCAGATTGTGACTGAGTACATGTTTCAAAGCAATTTAACAAAATTGTGAATTAAGCAAGCCTGATTCTACCAAACCTGTGGTATATATAATTTCTCTTAGAGCTAATTGGAATATTACGAAGAATAAGCAATGCAGAAACCATGACCATCTTTACTATTAAAATCCCCCTCCTTAAAGCATCAAGGCAAAATGGGAAGTTTTGAAATGCCCCCAAGGACTTGACTTCTGCTCTACATGTGCTGAAATGCAGAAGGATTTATATCTAAATGGACAGCTCACACTGACCAAATGGATTCCAACCAAGAAAAAGAAGAAAATACATTGATAGAACCGTCCATCTATGATTCATGATGCTGGTGTAAGTGCTTTTAGAAAAAGTATCAGGTTTCCTTAAGGGTATTTAATAACCAAGAAGGAGTTGGGCTATTGTAAATGATACAATTTAGCAAGCTTCAGTGAACTTCCCTACACCTATTTCATTGAGTCATAGGAAGTATTTGGATTCTGAAATGATATTTTTAAGCCAAAGCAACAATTCCATGCTTTATGAACAAAAAAAGGTTTGGTTTAACATGGAAAAATATTTTTTTACAAGCCAAAAAAGTGTTAGATGAGTATGTAACATCAAAATATTTATCTGAAGATTCACCTAAATTATCAGAAAATATTTTTAGACCTTTTCCAACATACCTTCATTCATGGTATTTCAATTACAATTATCTTTGCATTATTATATATGCCAGAATAAAAATGGAGTTATAAAACTGAAACTTACCTAATTATTTAATGTCTTCTGAATGCCTAGTAAATTAAAAAAGACAGATTACAATAGATTTTAGAAGTTTAATTTTTTTTCCAATCATATCTGTTTATAGAACAAGACATAGCTCTAGCAATAATTTTTTAAAAATCCAAAATTTTTATTTATAAATAACCAATCAAAGGGAGGCACAACATACTCCCTTTGAAGATGAAAAATAGTCTTATAGAATTCTTGAAACAAATTGCATTGAGCCCAATGTAAATAGTGTACACTCTGTTTGTTTAAAGTGTTTTCTCACCTTTCCAGTGTTTCAACAATATTTATTGTCATTACACTTCACAACATTACTGAGAGGCAGGGTATGTAAACACTGTTATTCTCATTTTATAAGTGAGGCAACCAGAGTGGTATGAATTATTCAAGGTTTACAACTATTTGATAAGAGATGGGGTTGCAAATGTTGCTCTAATTTGTGATTATTGGAAGGAGCCTCTTCACTAGTAAGTTGGAAATTATAAGAGTTAAATTTTAAAATCAAGACTTATGACTCCAACCGAAGAGTGAGATAGTCATCAGGTAAACATAAATGAGTGCTGCGTCAGTCAGCCCCAATAATAACTTCATTAGATTTGATTGTATATTCTGTCTGGGAAACTAACGTAATAACGGATTGAGAAATCCCTTGTTATTGTCTCAATATCCTCAAGGTGGAAATGTTTTTAATCATATCTCACATAAAACTATATTCATATTTATGACTTAATTAGTACCTAACCATTGTCACTTAAATGATCATGATTTAAAATTTAAATTTGGTTTTACATAAATGTTTCACAGCTATGAAGAAATAATGGCAAGCTATGCTTTGTCCAACATTTAGGTTCTTTGTGTGTCCTCCACAAGATTTCATTGCTGCGGCCTAACTTGAATCATCTAGTTTGCATTTAATCACTATGTTCATTCACTCATGAAATGAGGAGTTATTGACTCTGAATGACAGCAAATAATATCTATGCTTTAGAATCAAAATAAAAACAACACAAGCCTTACATTCAAGAAATCCACATTTTCAAATAAGATAAATATATGTAAAAAAAATCATGATGCAATGAATGTTCTAAGAGATACTGACCACTGTTTGTAAAGGGTAGAGGAAATGTGTAAGTATGGGAATTCAGAAACTATTGTACTTCCCAAAAGAGAAGATCCTTGTCTTTGACTTAAAAAAATAAGATGAGTTTGCTCGGTAGCCAAACTGACAAAAAGACATTGTGAGCATTAAGAACACTCAAAGAGCCTGACCTGTGGTGGCGCAGTGGATAAGGCGTCGACCTGGGAATACTGAGGTCGCCAGTTCAAAACCCTGCACTGGTCTGGTCAAGGCACATATGGGAGTTGATGCTTCCAGCTCCTCCCCCCTTTCTCTCTTTCTCTCTCTCTCTCTCACTCTGTGTCTCCTCTCTAAAATGAATAAAATAAAATTAAAAAAAAAAACACTCAAAGATATAAAAAAAAATACCGTGTTTTTTAAAAAATGCAAAAAGTTCAGTGTTACTTGTGCATAAGATGCAATCAGAAAGTGGGGACTCTAGAGGAATAGGCAGGAGTAATATCTTTAAAAATAAATGTATTTCCTAATCTAAGTTTAAATATTTTCCAATGACATAAAAAGTTTTCTAATTTTTTAATCTTAATTTTTAAAAGAAAATTTACATAATCAGACTTGAATTTTTAAAAGAACACATTTATAAATAAGAAAACAAAGATTCTAAATACTTAATCTTCCTGATATCTTGGATTCAAACTTAAATCTAAAATATGCTATAATGTGCTGCTTCACACTTTAAAACAGTATATACAAAATGGTATGTTGAGAGACTGAAGTAAGGATGGCAGAGATATTAAGATAGAATTGCTGAAATTTGTTTTGTTTTGTTTGATAAATTATATATGAAAGAGATACAGAGGAAAATTTAAATGGAAAACTGAAACAATGAATAAATCGAAGGACTTTAATCAAGATAGATTATATAAGAAAATGATCAGTATGGGGAACATTTTAATGAGATACATTTTGATGAGACATATAGTAGAGATGTTTAATAAGCATGTCTAAAAACCTGTAAGTTAAAATAGATGTATCTGTCATCAACATAGTTTGACAAAGTACAATAAATTCAGATGTTATAAAGCTTGGGACCAAATAAGTTCTTCCTAAAATATTGGATCAACAGAGAAAAGAAGGGCTGGAGATAGAACTCTGATAGCTTAGTTAGCTAAGGCTGATATAACAAAGTACTACAAAATAGATGGCTTAAACATCAGACATGGATTGTCACATAGTTTGGGAGACTACAGTCTAATACCAAGGTGTCAGCTGGGCTGGTTCCTTCTGAGAGCTGTAAGGAAGGGAAGGCTCTGTTCCAGGTCTGTCCTTGGCTTATAGATATCTAGCTTCTCACAATGTCCCTTCACATGATCTTGCCTGTCTCTGTATTCATATTTTCTACTTTTATTAGGATATATGTCACACTGAATTAGTGCCCATGGTAATGATCTTATTTTAACGTGGCTACCACTGTAAAGATCCTGTCTCAAATAGTCACTTCCTCAGGTATCAGTGGTTAGGACTTCAAAGTAATTAATTTTGGAAGAGATAAATTTATCCCATAAAATTCTACCCTCTGACCCTCAAAATCCATGTCCTTCTCATATGCAAAATATATTCACCTCATCCCAACATCCCAAAAAATCTTAAGCAATTTCAGCATCAACTCTAAATCCAAAACACCATCTAACTATCATCTGAGATCAGCTAGAGGTGAGAGCTAGTGCATGAGTTATCCTAAGACAAAATTCCTTTCCAGTTATGAACCTGTGGAACCAAAAAATAACTTACTCGCTTCTACCAAAATACTATAGTGAACAAACAGAAAACAGACATGTCACTTCAAAAGTGAGCAAATGGAAGAAAGGACTCACAGGAACCAAGCAAATCTAAAATCTAGCAAGGTAAATGTCATTAAGTATTATGGCTCAAGAACAATCCTTTTGGGCTGGATGTTCTTGTCTTGGCTTTTGTGGCTGCAACAGCAAGAAGTAGGTCTTCTGGAACTCAGAAGGTGACCTACTATCTGGAACTCAAGAAGATGGTACTGTCCCCCCCAAACTCCCTAGCCTGTGCCGTGTAGGCCTGTGTTGTCACTGGCAGCCCTAATAACCTCTGAACTGCCTTGCAGGTTAGCACAGGTTTGCATCCAGATACCTCTATTAGTCCTTCATTCAGAATATCAGAAGCCTGACAGCCTTTATTTTGTTCCATCTCTGTCCCTTTAAATCCAGGTTGGCAGTGTTTCTGCTGTGATAAAATTTTCAGAAACCCTGTTGGCCTCCCATGCAAATCAGAGTCCCAAGTCACTAGACAAGAGTGTCCTCCCCAGATCTTTCCTGGATACCTGTATTTCTATTTTTATTTTGTGCATAAATGCTTGATTGGATCCATTAGTCAGTCACATTATCTCTTTAGTAAAGGGTCCTGTTTCTTTTGTCCTATCTTTAGTACAGGCTATCTTGATAGGTATGGAATATTCCAAATTATCTTATTGTTTAACAATTCCTTCTTCAAGATATCTCTCTCCTCTTAAGTTCTGCCATAGGTATCAGGAAGAAACCAAGCTGCATCATCAATATTTCTCAAGGAAACTTCCTCAGCTAAATATCTTATTTCACTATTCACAAGTTCTACTTTGCACAAAACACTAAAAAACAATTTAACCAAGTTCTCTGTCACCTCATAACAGAAACAGTCCTATCTCCAGTTTTCAGTAACATGTTCCTCATTTCCATGAGACCTCACTAGAAGCTCCTGAACATTCATGTTTCCAGGAACACTCTGGGCATGTTGATGTATTTATCTTCGAAGACCAAAAAGCTTTCTCTACAGCTTGTCTTTCTTCTTTCTGAACTCTCACTAGAACTCCTGATTTTTCAAGTTCCTACCAAAAATCTCTTCAAGGAATCTAGGATATTGTTCTAATCATGTTCCTCAAAACTCCCAGACTCTATAATTCCAAAACCAAACCTGTATTAGTCAGGTTTCTTCAGAGCAATAAAAACTTATATATATATATATATGAAAGAATTAGAAAATTTATTTTTTTTAATTGGTAACAGTCATAGAAACTAACTTGTTTAAAATTGGTGGAGCTGACCTTCAGCCTGGAAACTCAGGCATGATTTTTTTTTAAATGAGAGGAGGGGAACTAGTGAGACAGATTGGGATCCACCTGGCGACCCCCATCTGAGGATGCTACTCAGATCAACTGATCTATCCTCAGTGCACAGGGCCAACACTTGGACCAATCAAACCACTGGCTATGAGAGAAGAAGGGAAAAACAAGGGTGATGGAGGGGAAGAGAAGCAGATAGTCACTTCTTATGTGTGTTCTGACTGGGAATCAAATCCAGGATGTCTGCATGCCAGGCTGATGCTCTATTCACTGAGCCCTCTGGCTAGGGCATCACATGGCTTTTTGATGTAGTCCTAAATTTGAAAGCAGTCTGGAAGCAGAATTCCTTCTCTCTTGAAGATCTCAGTCTTTTATGGCCATCAACTGATTAGATGAGGATAAATCACATTATAGAGGACAATCTACTTCATTCAAAATCAACTTATTTAAATGTTAATATTGTCTGAAAAATAACTTCACCACAATATTTTGATTGGTGTTTGGCCTAGGACCTAGGCACTACAGCCTAGCCAAGTGGATACAATAATTACCCTGACACATGGCAAAACAAAAATATAGAAAAAGAAGATTCAGGAAAATACTGTGACATGTGAGTTAGATGTATGGAAGGGAATGAGAGAGTCCTATAGTGGAAGCTCAAGGAGTTGAAATTTAAGAAAGATCTGTCAACTGTATCATAGTAGACAAAGAAAGCAAGTGAACCCTAATTTAGAAAGTGTCCATTTTTTAAAGAAATCATTGTCATTGGGAGTTTCATAAAGATAGGCAAAAGAACCAGTGATTGGCAAACTCATTAGTCAACAGAGCCAAGTATCAACAGTACAACGATTGAAATTATTGAAACTTAAACTATATAGGTAGGTACATTCCTTATCAAGGTAATGTCCGGATGTGGTATTTTCTGGAATAGCGACAATCAAGGGGCCAAAGAGCCGCATGTGTCTCGCAAGCCACAGTCTGCCGACCAGGGAACTAGACAGAAATGTATCAAGGAGAAAATTCTGTTTTCTGAAGCATGATGAAAGAGATAACCTGAATAAACTTCCTGCCAAAAATAACTAATAATGCTGGCTAAAATACATTAAAGAAAACAATTATATAAGCTTTGCTGAGCTAAAGAGAAATTTAAAAATAAATACTCAAAGGCCTCAAAACAAAGTAAGAGTGGAAGGTCAGAGAGAAAAGCTCACAGGTCAGATTTTACAGGGGAGTTTCTTTCAAATTCTACTGACAATAAACTTTTTTTTCCCCAAGTTAGAGGAAGAGAGATAGAGAAACAGACTCCTGCATGAACCCAACTGGGATCCACCTGGCAACTCCTGTCTGGGACCAAATGCTCTGCCCATCTGGAGCCATGCTTACAACCGAGCTATTTTTTGCACCTGAGGTGGAGACTTCATGAAGCTAACCTCAGGACCAGGGCCGATGTATTGGAATCATTTAAGCCATGGCTGTGGGAGAGTAAGAGAAAGAGAGGGAGAAAGGGAAAGAGAAGGAGAAGGGGTAAGAAGAAGAGGGCAAAGAGAGGGGGAGGAAAAAGAAAGGGAAGGAGGAAGGGGAGGGAAAAAGGCTGGGGAGGGAGACGGGGAGGAAAAAGAAAGGAAAGGAGGAAGGGGAGGGAAAAAAGGCTGGGAAAAGAGAGGGGGAGGGAGTGAGGGAAAGGTGGAGAAGTAGATGGTCAATTCTCCTGTATGCTCTGACCAGGAATTGAACCTGGGATATCACACACTGAGGCAACGCACTACAACAAAGAAAATAAACTTCTCATTGATCATAATACAAGATACTGTAACAGCTGAGTGTGCAATCTGAAAAGAGATTCTATATAAAGCTGGGATCCCTAAATATAAACTAAAAATAAACTTAACATATAAAAAATATAATTACTCATTTTAAACTTTATTCTGATTAGAACTTTAAAAATTAATAGAAAAAATAACTCCCATAACTTGAATCCCTAAAAAATCACTGCCATATTATTTAGTGTATTATTTGATTGGAGGATTCCTAAGGTAAAAAAAAAAACTTTTTGAGGTTTTAATGCCATTAAGTATCTGGCAGGTTGAAATACAAACATTTTTCGGTGGAAACCAATTTTTATTCAGTTATCAAAGAATTACCACAAATAACAAGGTATTTGAGACCACAATAAAAAAATAATGAAATGTGCAGAAATAGAAGGCAAAATGAATAAGCTAATAGTAACAGTAGGAAGAAGAAAAATAACAGACTTTGATCAAAATAAAAAGACTCTGTTTAATGTTTTCATATGTATAAAAAGTTTATCAAAAATCATAAAGTATCCTAAAAGCAACCAAAGAAAAAAAAACATCCCCTTCATACAAATACCAATTAGACTGATATTAGACATTTAATGATGACAAAGGAATCCAAAAGATAGTTAACATCTTCAATGAGCTAAAAAAATAACTGTCAATCTTAAATTGTATATCCATTTTAAATACCTTTTAAGAACAAGGCCAAAATGAAGACATTTTCATAGCTATAATAACCAAGAGATTTTGACTCCAAGAGAACTTTACTATAGAGGTTACTAATGGGTGTACTTCATGAACAATAACAAAAACACTGCATAATTAATATGCCAGATGAGTTGAGAAGTACAGAATTTGGTAAGTATATGGGAAAATTTAAACTAATAATAACTGTTTCAAACCATAAGTATAATATCTAGTTGGAAGACTGAGAAAAGAAAAACAAGTTAAATCTAAAATACTGAACAAGCAGAGTAAATAAATTGGGTATGAGGAGATAGAAATTAAGGTATGCTAAAATATTTATATTGTTTGGAAGTATGAGAAAAATACTGATTAACTTTGGACTGTATCAAGTGTGCATGTTAAAATTTTTAGAAAAGCAATAGAATGACACAGAGTATATGTGTAGTAAAAATACAACAGGGAAAGTTCAATAAACCTACAGGAGTTCATGGTATATAAGGAAACAAACAAAATCTTGTTTTAAAGAATTGCCATTTGGAAAAGATATATATATAAAGTTTTAAAAAGATATATATTTTTTAATCATGGGAGATTATATATTTAGAAATATAGCAGATGAGATGATTCTACTCCCATGACTCATTCAACAGTCATTCTACAAATGTTGTACATGCTAAGCATGTGTTTATGATTGCTAGAAACCTTACTAGATAGCAGACATACAACAAGTGACTCCTAGAACTCAAGGTATGTATTTATAAAGGCACCATCTAATCAGGGACTTGGATGTCTTTGTAAAGAATTTAGACATTCTCCTAGAAACATAAAGGTATAAGAGAGTTTTAAATAAGAGAATGACACAATCAAAATTTTATTTTAGAAACTCACTCTGAATTCAGATTAAGAATGTGCAATAGCTTCTCAAGACTTATAAGGTTTTGTATGCATGCAGAAAAGAAATATAGATTATCTAAACAAGGTAGTAGCAGTGGATATAGAAGAAAAAAATGAACATATTGTATTTGAATGTGCAAATGCTTCAGATTTTTATTCTCAAGAAGAAAACTGCAATTATCTTCTGTGTTCCCTGCAGCAATATTTTCAATAGCCAAGAAATGGAGGCAACCTAAGTGGCTGTTGTAGATGAATGGATAAAGAAAATTGGTATGCATACATTAACACAATGAAATATTACTCAGCCATAAAAAGGAACATATTTTGCCATTTGTGACAACATAAATGGACCTGAAGGGTAGGTATTATTCAGTGGTGGGATTCAGCTGGTTCATACCAGTTCAGCGAAATCGATACCTAATTTTTTGTTGAGTTCAATTAATTGGCTGTTATAAGGGCACTTGTAATCAGAGTTCTCTCTAAGGTGGGTGCCTGGGCATCCGCCCAATGTGGAAATCACAAATTTACTTTCCTTACTTTTTTTAAAATTCATCTGCACAACAGTGTATTGTAAGCACCCACAGTAATGTTCATTCCATTCATAGATGAAAAAACTTTGACAGAACTGTGTTTGTAATATTTATTTATTCATTTCATAAAACTCATTATACCACTGATGAAACACTACATTTAAATTCACTCACATTTGTTACTTCAGTAAATAAACATATAACATAAAAAGTGTCAAACAGTCAGGGGGGTGACAAGCTGTCATTTGTTTCAGCTTTGTGTTATACCCAAAATTTCCCTGAGATATGAGTGTACTGCTGTTTCCTCAATGGTGAAACCAATAGGAAGCTAGAACGCAATGAACTAATGAAAACAACAGATTTCAAAGGTTATCTTATCACCCATGAAATAATATAGTACCTTTTGGTATGTTGTCCTTTTATACTTAAAAAGGTCATTAGGGCAGTTCTAGGGTGGGGTTCCATTATTTGAACCCCAACACTGGTATTAATGCTAAGTGAAATAAGTAAAACAGATAAAGACACATGCCATATGACTTTGTTATATATGGAATCTAGAAAGCAAAACAAGTGAACAAAATAAAACAAAAGAACTCAAACACAGAGAACGGATGGCTGGGGTAGAGAGATGGGTGAAATAGGTGAAGGGGATCAAGGAGTACAGCTGTAGTTATAAATAAGTCAAGGGGATGTGATGTACAGCAGAGGAACTAGAGTCAATAATATGGTAATAACTCTGGTAACAGATGGTTACTAGACTGAGTGTGCTGATCATTTCATCTAGTATGTAAATGTCGAATCATTATGTTGTACACCTGAAAATAACACAAAATTATATGTCACCTGTACTTCAACAAAATAAAAAAAAATTGTAATTCTCCATTGACTGGCTACAGATATATTTTTAAAAATTGTCTATATTTATGGTAGAATACATCACCATATTTATATACAACTATGAGCTCATATAAATTG
Organism: Rhynchonycteris naso; assembly: GCA_037038555.1. Classification (NCBI taxonomy): domain Eukaryota; kingdom Metazoa; phylum Chordata; class Mammalia; order Chiroptera; family Emballonuridae; genus Rhynchonycteris; species Rhynchonycteris naso. The sequence goes on from CM072998.1 coordinate 184,006,596, forward strand.
AGAACATTTGCACTCTAAAGTAAAATATGCTTATAAGCTTTAAAATTTAGTAAGTTGAAATAGGATCACCATGACGGTGCTAGTAAATTCCCCAAGGATTTTACAAATGGCATCCCACCCTATGAAAGATTGCAACTTATGAGATAATAATTAAGGAGAGGGCTATGGGAAATCATGTTCTATAGATAAAAATTTTATTTAAGGCCAGAGCTTTTTTATTTTGAACCTCGTAATAATGATGGGAAATTTAAGTTTCAAGTTTTCAGAGTGCTGTAAGTTTTCTGTTTTAGAATTTTTTTTAAAGTGCTTTATCTGAAGCTGCAGTTAATGATGTCCGCATTTCCACAAATTAAGCCAATGCTTTTACATCAATGAAAAGAGGCACTGAAAGAGAGATACTGAGTGTGTAGATTCTGATTCTCAAGGGCTATAAACCTTTTTCTGCCTAAATGTTTCATCTCCAGAGTTCCAGATTTTGAAGGGCCTGCCGCCAATTTAAAAGTACAGATGAAAGAGAAATTACCTGTGTGACTCAAGTGTGGTAACCAAGCTAACTCGCCTATCATCACACAGATTCTTTGAAACTGGGAAGCCAATCTCTTCTTTTCTGAAAGTTAGCCTGGCTGAAGAACTGTAGCGAAAATGCACAAGGAACACTATTATGCACAATAAAATTACTAATCATTTGTATAATTAAAGAAAAATAACCAAATAAAATAATCAAGGAATATAAAAAAATATTTTTTATGTGTCCAAATTAATGCTAGTTTTTTATCACTAAAAGTCAAATGCATTTATCTTTTCCATTTCCTGAAAAGAGCTAGAATACCAGAGTTGTAAATTTAAAGAAATTAAATTTCTGTGTGTTCATTTAATTACTCCCAAATAATTCTTTCATTTTTCCTGAAACTTACCATTTGAAAAAGTGCAAATTCTGTCTCTTACCAGTTTATCTGTCAATCTGTTGTTGGTGTTCATAAACCTGATTTTTTTTTTCTAGGTGGCCAGATGTAAAGCCAGTAGTCACGGCCACAATCACAACTGCCTGGCTAGTGTAGGTTCGCATTAGATTCGAACAGTCAAAAATGAAACAACGGAGCCAAGAACTGGTGAGCCATCAGCTTTAATTCTAGCTTGCACCCTGTGGGCAAGCAAAAACACACACTGAGCTCCAAGACCCACATATTCAGTGCTCACAAAGCTACTAACTTATTCGAGTTTCCTAGAATCAAAGGTTTCTAGCTCCCCAGACTTATTCACCTCTGTTCCCCATCTCCTCCTGCACAAATTCTGCTCAATCTACCTTCTTCCTCAGCACTCTGCCATCTTGGCTGCTTCTCCTGCACGTGACCTTAATCTGCTCTCCTCTCTAAACTAATCCCAGGAACCGAGAGAGCAAGCTCCTGGCCTGCCCCACTTTATACTGTAGAAATCCAAACCCTTAATCTAATCTACAGACAAGGAAGTCTCTGATACAAAGTCACCCATCAGAGGCATAATGGGATTCCCCAGGAGTGCACCACCCTACATCATCCAATCAGTCAAGGGTGTGGAGAAGAGCCCACTCTTAAAACCAAGCTCTAGGCTATAATGACCCGGCCTGCCCACAGCCTGTCCCAGAACACACATTAATATCAACGAACTTTCATGTGGGCAGCGCCATCCCCAACAAAGTGGGGGATGGCGCTGCCCACATAATATATTTTATCTGCATAATATATTTTATCTGCCCAACACCCGATAAAAGTAAGCATTCTCAGTCTCTTTTCATGGATCGGATACAAGTAACCAGTGAACAAGATGAAAAAAGTGATGATACCCTGATTTATTGTAAAATCTTCCTCATTTTGAAATTGGACAAGTAGTGAGTAATTATTACTTTGGAAGAAAGAGAAATTTATTTTTAAAAAACACTGAATATTTAGTTTAAAAAATAAAATTTTTAAGTATGACTTTAATCTGTAAAGAATCAGCTCAATTTTTATATTCAATACCTGTATATATGGCTCTATGTAGTAAAGCTTTAAATTTATAATATCTGTCAAGAGAAAATTTTGACAGATAACAAGATAACAAAGTAATCCATTGTCTTCCTTTATTGCACTTGCTAATGATAATTTAGTATAAAATATTTCTCTTTTTAACTTTATCAAGAAATCTCACTTTATAGACTATCACAATACCAAAATCAATCATTTGCTGAAAAGACTTTAAAATCTAGAATTATTTTAAGTGTTTGTTGTTGTTGTTTTTGTTGTTATTGTTTTTAACACATCTGAAGCTGGTTTTTAAAAGGTTTTTTTGCTAACACCTTCTGCCCTTATTTTATTACACATTATTGAGCACCTGGAATGTGCAAAGATTCTACTGGATACCGAAAAACCAAAAGAAGAAGTAAAAATGGGCAGGGCAGATAAAAAATTCAGAGAAATTCAAATGAGGGTATATTATTGGACTTGGGTTATGTTACTTACAGTTGGAGGTGGGGAAAAGAACAAGAAAGAACTTCCCAGGAGTAGTGAGTGAACTCTTGGTTAGAAGATAAGGTAACATAAAATGAAACAGCCAAAGTGTCCTTTGATAGGGAATTGGATAAAGAAGATGTGGTACATATATGCAATGGAATACTACTGAGCCATAAGAAATTAGGACATATTGCCATTTATGACAACACGAATGGACCCTGAAAACATTATACTGAGTGAAATAAGTAAATCAGAAAAGCTAAGAACTGTATGACTTCACACATAGGTGAGATATAAAACTGAGACTTATGGACATAGATAAAAGTGAAGTGGTTACCTGAGAGAGAGGTATGTGGGGAAAAGCATGTGGGGAGAGGAGTGAAGAGGGACAAATACACAGTGAAGAAAAATGATTTGACTTTGGGTAATGGGTATATAACATAGTCAACAGTTCAAATGATATAGAAATGTTTATCTGATACCTACGTACTCTTATTGATCAATATCACCCATTTAAATGTAATTTTCTAAATAATATTTTATTTTAAAAGCAAGTGATTGAAGTAGGATAAAGGCAAACAAAAAACAGGAGAGAGTCATGTAAAGAAATGAGAACAAAATGAATAAAGGATGTTAGAGAGAGGTAGGAGGTCAGAGAAACATAGACTTTGGTTTAGAGAAAGAAAAAAAAGTGTGATTTGTGAGGTGATTTGTCATTCTTTTGGAAAATAAGTGCTGGATTGAAAAGTCTGAACTTGCCATAAAGCAGTGGTTCTTAACCTGGGTTCTATCGAACCCTAGGGGTTTGATGAGTCGGTCTCAGGGGTTCTGAGAAGCCTCTGCCGCGGAGCCAGAATAAAGTAATACCATAATTTGTTGTGAGTTCATGCACTTTGTTGGTTTTGTTCTTTAAGCAAGGTGATGTTCATGCACGGCTCATTTTGTGCACCGGTAAATAAACATATACCTATATATTGAATTTGTTAAAAACAATTATATTTTATTTATCACTAAAGAAGGGTTCGGTGAATGCGCATATGAAACTGGTGGGTTCAGTACCTCAAAAAAGGTTAAGAACCACTGCCATAGAGTCAAAGCATAGCTCTGGAAGGTTTTTAAATAGAAAAGTGACAGGATCAAATACATTAGAGAAAGATCAAACTAGTGTTGGAAGAAGAAAGAGTTGGGAAAGGAAGCTGTCAGTATTGTCTTTGGAAAGTAATAACAAAATTTCAAGTTTTACTTGGCAAGTAGTAAAGTCTTATTTTCAACAAAAGCTATCCTCTTTCACAGGCTTTTAGAAACTCATGGCTTCCTGATCTCCGAAATATCTTGGAATAATTGACCATGTTTAACTTCAATGATGAATTATTTTATAGTGCTTACCATTTGCATTAGCAGTGATAAGCAAGTACACACAAGGTAAGTAGACTAAGAACACTTATTTTCCATATTTACCACAGTTACTGACCACTTTATTCCTGGCTATGAGGGAACATATCTTGGGGGAAAAAGGCTGCATGCTAAACACTGAAAATGCATCTTTTCACATGTCTCTGACTTAGAAAGTCTGTATAAATAAAAGTGAATTTAACCATTTATATATTTTTAATTATTTTTATCACCATATTGAGCAACTAAAATAATGCAGTGAGGAAAGAAATTTCAGGTAAAAAGAATAATAGATTAATAAAATATTTCATTCATTTGTAGATAGCTTGCTCCATAATTATAAAAGTAAATATTTTGACTTATGAAAAGTACAAAGAAATAAAAGTACTGTGTTGTACAAACTGTTGGGGAACTTAACCCACTATGTCAGGTTAGAGAAGACTTTTATGAATGGGAAGCATATACCTGAGGTCTCAAAAGGTAACTAGAATGTTCCAAATGAAAGTAGAGAAGATTAATTTCTTTGTTTATTTTTTTAATTGAATTTATTGGAGTATAACTGCCTTTTGACCCAGCAATCCCCCTTCTGGGAATATATTCTAAGAATCCTGAAACATTAATTTGAAAGAATATATACACCCCTATGTTCACTGCAGCATTGTTTACAATTGCCAAGATTTGTAAACAGCCCAAGTGCCCATCAATAGATGAGTGGATAAGAAAGCTTTGGAAGATTAGTTTCTTGTCCTGATGTTGCTACATGTCAGCAAAATCACCATATCTATACAGGGAAGGAGTGATAATTTCTACTCACATACTCACAAGCAGTTGTTAGGGTTGTATAGAAATAAAAATAGTTAAAACAAATGTTATCTGTGCTGGGTCTGTCACTAATTTAACATGTGACCAAAGAAAAATCATTTAATATGCCCAAATTTTAAACTGAGTGACCTAAAGTCAAGATACTTTTTGTAATTTTTGTTATTTTTTTAAAAAGATTTGTGATTATATGGTATATTTAAAAGGCTTCATCACTTACTTATAACTATTTTTATTTAAGGACTCATTAATTTTTTTAAGTCCACTATATAAATTTGAAGAGAGGAAATAATTTTAGTACCCTCATTTTTTTTCAAATTAAAAAAAAATCTAAGTTTTAACTCCACTAAATTTATTTTTGAAAATTAGCCAAAAATATTAAAATTTTCATAGTGCCTTAGAATCCTAGAAGCAAAACATGCCTACTTTCTGAGAACAGACATTTGCCTTATTAGTTTTAGAATATCATAGAAGTTGAAGGTTAATCAATACCTGTTAATATATAGACAGTTATTGAATAACACTAAACTCTTACTTATCAATCCTATTATCTATTTTTATAGTAATATCATTTTTATATCAATAAAAAGAGATATGTAAATAATCTCATTCTTCCAGTTATATAATTCTATGCACTTGTAAAATAATAACATGTCCTAAATCACATTGGCATCTATATTAGAAGTTGCTTTTAAAAAATAATGATGGACACAACTAGAAAACTGACCCCCCTGTATAACAAAGAAACAGAGGAATGGTATGACATATCATATGTAGAAATAATTTTAAAGAGCATTTAATACTTAGGACAGGCTGGATTATGCTGAGGTAACAACTCTGACACTTTAGTAACATGATAGTAAGCATTTATTTCTCACTCACAAGACAGGTTCAACATTACCTGGTAGGTTAACTTTGTTCCATTTTGTCATGAAGAGACCTAGACCAATAAGGGTATCCTATCTGAAACCACATCATGTGAATGTTATTATTAGCATATTTACATGTTCTTGCCCTGCTCTTCTATGATTCTGCCTTAAAGTGAACCATGTCATCTCTACTTGAAGCCCATTGGCAAGAATAAGTACACCGGGAAGGGAGATGCAGTATTAAATTACCCATATTTCCCCATGTATAAGATGCTCTTATGTATAAGACACACCTTAAGTTTGGGGCCCAACATTTGAAAAAAATGTATTAGCTAAAGTTACTGCACTCAAGTTTTATTCATCATAAAATTCATACAACTCCTCATCACTGTCAAAACTCCCAACCATTAGCTTGTCCTCATCTGTGTCTGATGAAGAATCACTGTCTTCAACAATGAGTGCAAAAACAAACACGAAAAAGTGGGAAATGCAAGTAAGAAATATACAAACACTGTATAAGATGCACCCAGTTTTTAGACCTCAAGTTTTTTGGAAAAGGGTGTGTCTTTTACATGAGGAAATATGGTAAATCCAATATTCCTTTAAGGGAGCCAGCTCCAGAGGGATAAACTTATTTTATCACCCACATAGTCAGGTAGAGACAAAGCTGAAACAAACAGCTCTTAATGATCTAGTTTTATTTTACTTCAGAATCTTAAACGTTTCATTTTAATGACTGAGAAGACATTTTAATTAGACCCATCATGAAGAGCGACAATTGTAGATATTGTGTGTCTATTCAAATCCATGCTTCTGAGGATGAACCTTCCAGCCTAGAAAATTCTCAGGTGCATTTTAATTCTAATCCTCTGTGGGTATAGCATTTAATTTCTGGGTCATTGTCCAAAGCTAAGCAAATAACTGAGGTCAGCATAATCTGGATAAGGTGGACACAGATTTAATTTCATTACCTCCTTTGATATACTATTACACAAATAGCAGAGTTATCTTTTTAACACAGTCCCATTACTTAGTTTCAGTGGTAAATGCCTAAGCTCACTACAGAGAGTAAAGTGCTAGCCTGGTGCTACTCATATAATTACTAATAATAACATACAACTTCACATTGCCTTCTCTCTATTCTCACCTACCATGTCTAAACCTTTCGCCACAAACCATCTGCCTGATGGCTACAATGTTTGGTACATGCTGGCCTCTACCCAGCCAAATATTTTATCTCAGCCCTCCTCCAGGCAAGAGACTAGTGGCCCAGTCCAAGCCATTAGGCTTTTCCTTTCCCATTTTACATTCCATCTAGGCTCTATTACTAACTTGTTCATTTAATAAATTTGTACTGAACTTAATATACCTATGCTGGAGTTAAGAGTGATGCATTGTTTGTCAAACATCTTTTGAACTTTAGTGTAGACTCCACTCTTAATCAAGAGAGGTGAATTTTTCATGTTTAAACATATAAAGCAGAGGCATTTTGCTTGATTTAGCTTTTAGTTTTCTCTTCAGTGATTCCCACATTGGTTTACCTTGTCTGCACAAATCTGCCCCTCTTGGCTGCCCTGTGAAAGAAATCAGTAATGGTACCTTTCCCTATCCAGGTGTCATGTTGGATTCTGACCATGGTGACTGTCTGAAGCCACAGGGTTAAGAGCCTGACCTATAGGTTAACCGTGAGCTCTCCCTTGAAGAGGCGATTGGACCTCTTCTATTTCATCTACTGAAGAGGAAAGTCTTGGAGAGAAAACAGAGACTTAAAATAAGGATTTATTACTTCTTATAGATCAACTGCCTTTGAAAAACACATCCTTGCAACTAAATTTTAAGGAGTCGAAAATCCCTTATAAATATTATTTAGAATTAAATTTATGAAGGTTTTCACCATGCTTTCATGACTAGTAGCTACATATGGGTAGATCTTTAAAGACAGTTCAAGCTGAAGATGAGAGACCTACCTTTTTGTAAGCCAGATGATATAATAGCTCATTCTGTTCTGTTTGTTAGCTCTGAGTCTCTAGTAAAGTTTTGTTTGAATGATACATTCTAATATCTCCCAGCTATAGATTATTTGAGACAATTATTCAAATGATTTTTTCGGGAGGAGTATTAAAGGGTCAAGAATACAACTCTTAGGTTTATGTAGTAGCAACAGCATTAATAGTAATAGTTAAAATATTCCAGACATTCTTCTAAGTTCTATCTCCTTTAATTTTATTAACACCAATAATTTATAGTAGTATTTATTAATAATCTCATTAATGTATAAGAAACCTGAGGCACATAAAAGTTAAGTAACTTATTCAAGGTCACATAGATTACAGCACTAGTGGCCAGAGCTTAGAGGAAGTAAACATTGGGAATGTCAGACTCACCTATTTTACCCATATGACCATTCTCTCTTTGCCTGCATTGGGTATTCTGTTTTATTTTATTAAGGAAGAGACTGGGCCTCAATACATTCAAACCCTGTAAGGTAGTGAGCTTGGTTTTTGTGGTTCTACTATTGCCCTGGTATGTCAATACAATACTTCCCTCTCTCCTCTCACTGACCACATGATTATGGTAAATTATGGAGCTATCACAATTAATACTGGAATCTGCTTAGTTGCATGACTTTTATTCCCATTAATATATTACTTTTTTATACTGATTTCCTCTCAAATATCTCACATTGATGGAAATATTCTTCTGCTTTTACTTATTTATCCAACTAAATTTTTAGATAAACAATACCCTCTCTAAACAGCACTTGTTTGTTTTACCCAGTTTTTTCAAAAATCAGTTTTTCAAAAATCAGATTGCTGCTCCCTCCATGGCATTGCATAGTTTTTATATGCTTATTACCCACCAATAGGTTTACGTGGATGTGTGTGTGTGTGTGTGTACATGCTTCTTTATGTTTGTTGTGCTTTGTTTCTATCCTATTAAATGTTCTTTCTTTTTTAGAAATTCAGCCTAGTAAGTAATATATCCTATGCAACTATGAACTATGTTTATGATGATGAGGTGAATTAATAAATCCTAGTATTATCTAGACTACTCCACTAAGTTTATAGAAAAGAACCAAATTAACAATGTTATTTGTATTTAAACAATTGGGTAGGACATGAACGAATGAGTAGCAATTTACCAGACATTTTGAAGAGTTAATGCATACCTAAAAATTACTATAGTTTTCTTTGTCTTTTAGTTAACCCAATAATTCTATTAGCTATCTAACACCTTCATAGTCTAAACCCTAGAATTATGAGGGTTTTATTTCTTTTGTGCCAACCCTATTCTCTTGAGAAATGGCAGGAAATAAAGAGAGAGAGTAAGAAAGAAAAACAATTTAAAGTTTGAAAAAGTAACCTTTGGGCAGTGTTCTAGGGATAGTGATAAGGTAAGAACAAGGACTACCATGCTGTCACAAAAAGTAAGATTTCCTTCTTTTTTTTTAATGGTTTTACTGTATCCCATTGTATAAACTTACCACAGCTGTTTTATCCATGCTAAGTGAAATAAGCCAGTCAGAGTAAGACAAGTACCGTATGATTTCACTCATATGTGGAATGTAGTGTAAAAAATCAATTAATAGGCAAAAAAGAGACATACTCATATATAGAGAGCAAGCTGATAGCTGCTGGGTGGGGGTCTGGCTTAGGGGGATTGAGGGATTGAGCAAAAAAGGACAAAAAAAAAAAAGACTCATGGATGTGAACAAGAGTGTTGTGATTGCTGGTGGGGAATGTGGAAGAGGGGATAGAGGGAATAAATGGTGATAAACAAAGGCTTAATGGGGGATTGAGCACACAATACAGTGTACAGGGATGTGTTGTAGAATTGGGCACCTCAAACCTGTATAATTGTTATCCAGTGTAACCCTAATCAATTCAACAAAAATAAAAAGTACAAGGACCGCCTATCTTTGCCATTCAAACTGAATGAATAGAAGAACTACACAGAGTGAAAACAAAAAGAAAGAAGAAATTAAAACAACCATTACATTCTACTGTTCCCTGGGTAATTTCAAAATTAATCTTCCTCTTCAAGTGGCATTCAGTATGGGATCAAATAAACACAAAATTATGTTACAGAACAATCACTGTTAATCCCCTTAGATCCATATCTTGGAATATTTCTGTGTCTGAGAAAATAATTTGTTGATAATTACTGTCTTTTTAGGACTACTATTTTAGTACATATTATTTCTCAATATTTCCCTTTCTTACCATGATACCTTCCTAGAAATGAATATGTAAATAGGAGAAAGAATAAACATAGTCCCCTTTTTTGGTCCTTAAGAACTGAGTGAGTTAAGGATGTCTTTCGGTGTTGCCTAAGCCATTGTCAGTATTAGCCATATCTCCATTACACAGGACTCTTGGTTTAGGAACAGACCATGGAAAGAGCAACTGGCTGAAAGTAACAGGCAGAAAGAAAGACACTAAGTTTTTCAGAAAGAATTAGCTGTTTTCTGTTTTAAAAACCCAAAAGAATAGTTAAAGAACTTGGAGATTGTTTTTCTTTTTTGGGAGGAGGGAATAGGGAGAGGTTCATAGCAAAATTATAGCTACAGAGATTTCCCAGAGTCCCAGCCACCACAGAAACTGTTTACTGTGTTTTTTTGTTTGTTTGTTTAACCAAAGTATTAGGAAATGGCTTAAGTTTCAAGTCTACAACTATATAGCAAGTTCAGGCCAGACTGTTGAATTTGTGTCACTTACTGATAGGTAGTTCTAAGGTAAAAAGTTGTAGGAAATTTTTGATATATATTTCTAACTCCAATTTATTTAGAAAGAAATGAAATTGGGATGGAATGTTGGTCTTATAGGTAACAAAACTTTTGTTTTTCTTTATATTAATAAGGGAGAACTTCGCAATAGTGGAGATTGCTGCTCCCTCCATGGCATTGCATAGTTTTTATATTCTTATTATCCACCAATAGGTTTACGTGGATGTGTGTGTGTGTGTACATGCTTCTTTATGTTTGTTGTGCTTTGTTTCTATCCTATTAAATGTTCTTTCTTTTTTAGAAATTCAGCCTAGTAAGTAATATATCCTATGCAACTATGAACTAGGCAATGTTTATGAAATTTTGAGACCAAATTGTTATATAAAGTTGTATAGATTTTCTATAAAACAAAATGAAATTTAGCATTTTCATGTATGGATAGTTCGTATAAAGCAGTGGTTCTTAACCTTTTTTGAGGTACCAAACCCACCAATTTCATATGCGCATTCACCGAACTCTTCTTTAGTGATAAATAAAATATGATTTTTTTTCCCAAATTTAGTTTTGCCAGTGCGAGACTAGAGTTTCTCAACTTGGCATTGCATATAGGACGCTGACTTCCATCCCGTTCCATGATACATGTAAATCCATGTTGTACATATTCGTCTGACCACTTTCTTTTTTTGCTCAACACATTAAGTATGGATTAAAATATTAAGAAAGAAACCACACGACGTTCAACTATGACAGCCATTGACTACTGCAGTCACTAAATTCCCCACAGCACTGGTTGGCCAAGCAATGTAACATGATTCTCTGCAGCAAGTGATGGCCAAGCGGGGCGTGTCATTACAACTTTACACAAGTGTGTCTTTACCTTCGTGGCGGAGGCTTCTCCAAACCCTTGAGACCGACTCATCGAACCCCTAGGGTTCAACAGAACCCAGGTTAAGAACCACTGATGTAAAGCATGCAAAATAGCATCCTGGTCATGACCCAAGGTTGCACTCACCCAGTGGGGCCACAATTTATCTGATTACTGTAAATTTCTATGCCCATTACTGTACTGTGGGCTTCTCACAGGCAGGGAGTGAATCTTAGTCATCATTATTCCCAGCACCTCTTACAGGACAATAAATGATTTACTTGAATGTTCAAAAAGTCTCTAAATAACCTTCATCCTAACTGGACCATCTCTAATGCGTTCCTTCTTAAAGGGGGTATATTGACAGTTAATATAACCCTGAATCTAAGCTGGTCAAAGCCCTCCTTGTGCCAGGTTTGAGTCAGAACATGCATTGTGTGAGAAGGGAATGTAAAGTCTTGCCCTTTCAGTGAAGCACTCATCTAATGAAAATCTGGGCAGGCAGACAATGGGAACGAGGGAAATTATAGGGAAGAGCAAGTTGAGAGGGAGTTCAAGGAGACAAACAGGGAGACAGGCCTTGCTCTATATGCTCTTATTTTCAGGTATGTCCTGTTTAATCCTGGAACCAACAGTTTCTATAGTCATTCTGTTGCCAGCTGCTATTTTTAAGAAAACATTTAATATACACATTTATTTGTTAAGGCTAAAGCTCCCTCTTTTGTTTTCCTATTCTCTCTGTCTCTGTCTCTCTGTCTCTCTCTCTCTCTCTCTCTCTCTCTCTCACACACACACACACACACACACACAAAAGGAGCAAAGACAACCACCAGTTTATTTTTTCTTTCTGCCTGTCCACCAGAGCAGTTACTATAGGTGGGATTAATAAACCACTAACCACTACAATGTAGGCAATATGAGGGAAATGCAGTAAAAATATGAGTACAATGAACCGGTAGTGTACTGCCTAAGAGATGTACATGGCTCATTTTTTTCATCTTCTCACATAAAACACAACTGGACTTACAAAGATAAATGTTACTACTGGTTCTAAAATCTTACCATCAGAACTGATGAACTTTAAATTACTGTGAGCCCTACCATCAAAACATAAAAAGGATTTACCGTTAGAACCTCTTTATTCTATTAGCTATCATTCTTAAAGCATTTATTTAAGTTTCCTTTTTTTTCTTTTTCTTTTTGCATAAACTGTATAGTCCTTAAGCAATGTAAACAAGACCATGCCTAGTTTGACAAATCTCAGCAGATGAATTTATATATGTTCTCTTTTTAGTTGAGAACCATGGCCCCAAAACTTTCTGGCACCAAAATCAGGGCCGCTCTATTTTTCTTTCTCTCCCTTGTTTTTAGTTGGTTGTCTCTAAATTTATGTTAACGCTAGATGTAAAATATCAAGGGGGAAAAAGGGCAAAGTTTCTAAATGAAGTATAGAAAGGTTTCCACATTTTTGTGTCAACTATTACAAAAAGAATCAAACACCAAAAACAAAAAAAAACAACAACATAAAACAGCAGTCTGAAGACAACCGAGAGGAGGCAATAAGGGAATATCACAATGTTCAGATCCTTACATCTATTGCCCGTTTACTTATTGCCTTTTCTGTAATTTCTCCTAAATGATTCTGATACATATGCATTTGCTTGTTATTGTTAATAAAATTCAAGGAAACTTTGGGCTGCTTAGAGGAAAGAGACAGGTGAGGAGGAGAGACTAATAAAAAATCAGTTCAGCCTGACCAGGCGGTGGCACAGTGGATGGAGCGTCGGACTGGGATGCGGAGGACCCATGTTCGACCTTGAGGTCACCAGCTTGGACCCACGGTCGCTGGCTCCAGCAAGGGGTTACTCAGTCTGTTGAAGGTCCGTGGTCGAGGCACATATGAGAAAGCAATCAATGAACTAAGGTGTTGCAATGAAAAACTAATGATTGATGCTTCTCATCTCTCTCCGTTCCCATCTGTCTGTCCCTATCTATCCCTCTCTCTGACTCTCTCTCTGTCTCTGTCAAAAAAAAAAAAAAAAAAGAAATCAGCTCAGAAACAGGAGGAATTTTCAAGTACTGTCCAAATTTTTTTAAGTCACTAACTTTATATTGTAGCAAGTTGTTCTTCTAATTAGCTTTAAAGATTTGCTAGTTCAAACATTTTTGCTTATGGGAGGACAGATGAAATTGAGTCACATAGTTCATTGTAATTGTCTACAAATCACTAAATAAGAACATCAAAGTGTAAAAAGTCTATGGTTTTAAAATATCATTATTCTCAAAGAAATTTCTATGTTTTTCTTAGGTAATGACAGTGCTGTCAAGTTTTAGAGACATTTCCATATTATTTCAGAAATGGTTATTTCAGATTTTCTATAAAAGGGTTTTCATTGCATTATACAAGAACACCTCATTACCATTTTGCATTTGCTGCCACTAAATTTTCCTACCTTCCTTCTTTTACATATGTTGAATTGACTTCAGTGTTGGTATTATGAGTTTTGAAAAATGTTGCTTTTCAAGTTCAAGCACCCTCAGGAGAGTTGTCTCTCCACCACCACTCTTTTTTATTTATTTTTCTGCACTCCCTCTGACTGTATAATTTCAAAGGTCATACCACCAACCCACAAATTCACTCATTTGCTTAACCCATTTTGATGCTGATCTTCTTATTGCCTTAATTCCATACATTTTATTTCTTAGCTCCAGAATGTTTATTTTATAATTGCTATTTCTTTATAAAATTTCTTGTTTTGCTCATGTGTCGATTTCCTGATTTTGTTAAATTGTCATTATTATTTTTTGTTTGTTTGTTTCTTGTATCTCATTGAGATTCCTTAAAACATTTATTTTGAATTTTTTATCACTTAATTCACTGATCACTTTATCGTTTGAGTTGGTTACTATAAGATTATTGTGATTTTTTGTTGGTGTCATATGTCTTCAAATTTTCATATTCCTTGAAGTTTTGAAGTTTGTGTTGCTGTCCTCACATTTGAGGTAGCAGTCACCTTCTCCAGTCTTGACTGACTGATTTGGGAAGAGAAATACCCTTAGCAGCCCTGGTTGGCATTTTGAGACTTTTTTTAGATCTTCTATGAATATTCTTCTTACATCTTCTTACTTCTTGTGGTAGAATTCTTAAGTTTGTATGCCTTCTCTCAATCTTGAACCATACCAGGCTGAAAGTTAATATCTTTCTTTCTGCTTTCCGAAGGGAAGTACTTAATGTTAAGTTTGTGGTCTCGTCTTGTCCTATGTAATTGGGTTATCTTTCTGCACATGTTTATTAGCCATATACTAAAGTTCACACTCTTCACCGTCAGAAACATGTACTGGAGCCAGCAACATGATTGGGGCGTGCAAGTAATGCTGTGTAACACTGAAGCTTCCCATGCTCCAGGTGGAAGGTACCATAGGAAAATAAAGCATCATCTCATTTGAGAGCTTCTCAATGAAGTCTGTCATGTGGTTAGCAGAATCTGTACCTCTTTATTCACCTCTGAGTACACTATCTGCTTTTCTTTCATCCTTTTTCCACCTCCACTCTTTCAGCTCAAGACTGAGTAATCTCAATGGGTCAAGAGAGAAATGGACCTCTTTTACTGTTTCCCATACAAAAAGGAGAAGCCCAAACTTTCAATTTCCCCAGGAGAAATAATGGGCTAGTAAGGGTCTCCTGGGGAAAGGGTAATGTGGATGAAATCAAAATGTTCCTTTTCCTCTCCAGTATATCCAAACTTTATTTTCCCCCCTCTCCAGTAATATACTAATGCTTCTCCTCTGGACTCCTGGACATCTTACATACAAATGCTCTTTCATGTGTAGGTGACTGTCTAAGATAATATTCTCCAGGGGCTCCTGGATCATGGCTGAGAGAAACTAAAGCCAGTTTTCAGCCCACAGCAGGGTCCACAGCTGAAAGAAAGATCTGTATGCCTAGTAACCAAAGCATGGTTGGATGAGATGCCTCCTGGGTGCCTTGCCATATTGTGCTGTATCTCACAGGTCCCACAAAGACACTTTTGTTTATGGAAAGATACCAAATCATTGTTGAGGATTCAGACACAATGAGGGATGTCTTATTTGGCAATCGTACTGACATAATTGGAAAGCAGTTTTAAATCATCCCAAATACTGATTATATTGCGGAAATCTACTGCGCCACCGCTCGGTCAGGCTCTATCTAAAAATCTTTACCCAATCAAATTATCATTAGAAAAGAAAGATAATATAGATAGAAAAATTAGGAAATTTTATCATAATCAGAATTGCTTACTGATTTATACCACATTACTATTTCTACAGAAAAGTGAAAACTTTTAAATCAAAACAGGCAAAGGAAAATTCTGAACTTACAATACCTGATTTATGTTAATTACTGGATGAGTTTAACTAAAGATAATATATAGCTAATGAGAGACTTGTTAACCTGGATGAAAAAACAGAAGATAAAGCTAAGACAGAATAAAAATTGATAAAGAAAATATCATTTATTTATGCAATAAAAAAGAGTAATCGCATTAATTACTCAGTAATTTATTTAATAAAATAAATTAGTATATAAAATAGCAAATGTAGATCTGAGAAATTGGCAACAGGAGAAATCGTGGAGATCACAGCTGGTAACTTTCCTAAACTGATGAAAGATACCCAATCACATATTCAAGATTTATTAAAAGCACACAGAAAATTAGGACTAGTCACTAAAGCACAAAAATACTGAAAAACAGACACAAAAAGAGAAGCTTAAAAAGAAAAATTTTAAACAGAAGAAGTAGAGTACATATTTTCTTTAGTAATTCAAGATTGACTGTTGCTTCTTGATGTAATAAAGAAACAACTTCTCAAAGAACTATTGCTTCTATCTTGGATAATCAGTTATCTTCAAATTTTGGAGGTAGAATGATTGACTTTCTTCCTAAAAATCTTTATTTATTTATTTATTTACAGAGACAGAGAGAGAGTCAGAGAGAGGGATAGATAGGGACAGACAGACAAGAACAGAGAGGGATGAGAAGCATCAATCATCAGTTTTTCATTGTGAGACCTTAGTTGTTCATTGATTGTTTTCTCACATGTGCCTTGACCGTGGGCCTTCAGCAGACTGAGCAACCCCTTGCTGGAGCCAGCAACCTTGGGTCCAAGCTGACGAGCTTTTGCTCAAGCCAGATGGGCTGGCGTTCAAGCTGGGGACCTCGGGGTCTCGAACCTGGGTCCTCCACATCCCAGTCTGACACTCTATCCACTGCACCTCCATCCGGTCAGGCTCTACCTAAAAATGTTTACCCAATCAAATTATCATTAGAAAAGAAAGATATTATAGATAAAAAATTAGGAAATTTTATCATAATCAGATCTGCATTTAAGGAAATATTAAATGTATATACAGTATTAGGTATGAAATAAAAAACTATCCCAAATGCTCCAATAAATAACAGAATGGCAATATAATGAAGTTGTTATTTATTGAAGGAAACAATAACAACAACAAACTGTATATCTTTAAAAAGTGTGTGTAATTAGAACACACTTGGCAGATACGCACTGACTGCTACAAACAGTACTGTTGCTGAGTACTATGAAGAATGCAGTCACCATCCTCACAGGTAAGGAAGAAGAGAGACAACAATTCCTAAATTATCCTGGATAACAAATCAAAGTATTTGTGAATTTGGAAGCCCTTGTTTTGATGTAGAAATGTGGAAGTTAAAAGTTCTAACCAGGTGTACATAGTTAAGATTATCATTCCTGGGGGGAAAATAGCAAAAGATTTCCCAAGAAGTCTCATAGATAGATCCTGGAGAATTTACTACTTCTCAGGTGACATTTAAATGCCTGGAAGCCAGATTTTTGCCACTAAAATGACAACCGAGTTTCCTCTGAAAGTCTTCTTTTTACCAAGATAAGAAAATTAATATATAAGTTCACAAAGCCAAATTATTAAATTATATCTGTACCTCACATAGTATCCAAAATATTCACACTCATATGACAATCCAGTTTTCTCAATACCATTGTATTATTTTTCTGAGAATTATAACCCAAAAAGAAAGAACATATTTTTTTTAATAATCAGACTAGTCTCAGTCTAGAGAATCATATTTAGATTAAGTCACACTTCAGAATTAGGCTTGTCTACAACCTAGAGTCTTTGCCAAATGGCCTAATCATCCCCAGTCTATTAGATGAGGCCTCTCCTCATACCTCTGTGATTATACCTTTTTGATCCATCTATGGCAGTGGTTTTTAAACTTTTCTGACGTACCGAACCCACCAGTTTCATATGCGCATTCACCGAACCCTTCTTTAGTGATAAATAAAATATAATTTTTTTTCCCAAATTTAGTTTTGCCAGTGCAAGACTAGAGTTGCTCAACTTCGCATTGCATATCATGCAGATAGGACGCTGACTCCCATCCCGTTCCGTAATACATGTGAATCCATGTTGTACATATTCGTCTGACCACTTTCTTTTTTTGCTCGACATATTTAGTATGGATTAAAATATTAAGAAAGAAACCACATGACGTACAACTACGACAGCCATTAACTACTGCGTGCACTAAATTCCCCACAGCACTGGTTGGCCAAGCAATGTACCATGAATCTCTGCAGCAAGTGATGGCCAAGCGGGGCGTGTCATCACGACTTTACACAAGTGTGTCTTTACCTCCGTGGCAGAGGCTTCTCCAAACCCCTGAGATCAACTCATCGAACCCCTAGGGTTCAATAGAACCCAGGTTAAGAACCACCGACCTAGAGTCTTTGCCAAATGGCCTAATGATCCCCAGTCTATTAGGTGAGGCCTCTACTCATACCTCTGTGATTATACCTTTTTGATCCATCTATGGGTAGTAAATAGCCACTGTCACATCCCTCCCTGACTGATTTCTATATGTGAATAAGTTCATACACTCAAATTGACATTGGAACTATTGTTCTTGAGGTACTTTTTCATATCTTTGCTCTAATTTATAAATGGTTGATTTTACATCTTAAATCACAAAGAATACTCATGTTTTTCTTATTTCTAACATTTTTGATAACTTCACCTATGTACTAACTGAAAAATTATTAATCATCTTAAAAAACAAAAACTGCATCAAATGTGTATGTGTTATCCCAATTATTCTATTTTTACCATTGCTCTAAAAAAATTTGATGAAAACTTTAACAGCTGCTTTTTCAACTTATCAAGTACAATGGCATTTTTCACACCATTTGCAGCTTCAGAAGGACTAACAGACAGTGTAGAACAGGGGTGCCCAAACTTTTTCAGCTTGTGAGCTACTTATAAGATGACCAAGTCAAAATGATCTACCTACAATAAAAATGCAAAACATAAATTTATTTCTTCTATATTATCATTATTTTATATTGTGTATTCTTCTTTTACCCTTCTCCTTCTCAGTTCTTTTTCGGAGGAAAGTCAATGTCATAGTTTTTATGAACAGTCCAAAAAAGCCGCTCCACATTTCCCTTCTTTGGAATAGCAGTGGCACACAGACAAATGAGGCAAATGCACTTAGAATATGACATAGTGAAAAAAATCCCCTCCCATTCTGTATGAAAGTGGTAGGTTTTAGAATTCTTACTCGGATCAGCTACAGCACTCATTTTTATACCCTTTGTTGTATTTAGTTTAAATAAATTGAAGGCTAACTACGCAGCAATGTAACTGAACAAGTTAGTGTGGTTTAACGCACATGCGTAGGGTGTCCAAAGTTCAGACGTCAGATTGGCTGCCCTGTATGCCAATCAAAAGACAAATGTCTTTTTAATGTCATGCGATCTACCCACACTTCCTTCGTGATTGACCAGTAGATCGCGATCGACGTATTGAGCACCGCTGGTGTAGAATGTGCAAATGGCTCTCTTATAAATATTATTAAAACTGGCAAGCAGTTAAAGCTTGTGGGGTAGAGCAGTAATATACAAAGCTAGAGATATTTTTAAAATATACTAAAAATATGAGCACCATTAAAATTCTGGAGCAAAAATGTTAAGGAGCATCTAAATAATGAAATTAATAAGAAAATGTGACAGCAGCCATATCTGGACTATTATAGTTGGTTGGAGAAAGGTCCTTGTATGTATCATAGTTCTAAAACCCTAAAGGAATTGTTAATAACAGATAATAGATATGGTAAGTAGGTATGACTAAATAGGTGGGAGGATATGAATACTGTAAATGACATTGGGACATTGTGAACATAGAATTTCTATTGTAGGTACCCTGGGAGAATGTGCTATGTTTGTATTCCTGATTAAAGACCTTGCCAATACTGAGTTACAGCTGAAAGCTAATCTCTCTGCCTGAGCAAGTT
The DNA here is from genome assembly GCA_037038555.1 of Rhynchonycteris naso. Taxonomy (NCBI): domain Eukaryota; kingdom Metazoa; phylum Chordata; class Mammalia; order Chiroptera; family Emballonuridae; genus Rhynchonycteris; species Rhynchonycteris naso. Next base: position 184,026,065 of record CM072998.1, read on the forward strand.
CTTTCAAGGGAATGCCTTAGTAGAGAGGATGAGGCTTCATTCCCTAGACAAAGAGAAGCAATATCTAATAACTTTATGATGAAGAAATTAAGATCAGAGAAACTAGCTTCTCAAGGTTACACAAGAATTAAGAGATTTATGTAAACATTTGCACTTAGGTAAATAGTTAACACAAACAGGATAAAATACAGTTTAAAAAGAAAAACAAAGAAAGACAGTTATCAAAGGACAAGTTCTATTAAACACAACATTAGAAAGTGATCATTAGAAAATTAAGTGAAACATAATATAGAGGAATTACATATCTAGAATATAGTTTACCGATTTCTTCTAAACTCAGCACTGTCAAATCAATTGTGCTATACTTATCCAATTTCTGGCATATTTCTCAAGCAAGGCTCTCATAAACTAGCATCCCTCTTCTTGAGAGTCCCGGGCTTAATAAACAAACAGGTACTACCGATAAAGGATACTCAAAAGTCAATTATAATAATAATAAAAAAAACAAGTCTTAGAAACCAGCATCTATTTATTAAAATCAAAGAGAAAATCAAGTAAAATTGCAGGATTTGGTAATATATATATATTATATATATATATATATATATATATATATATATATATATATATATATATATATAATCAGCCATCTATTTTCATGTGTCTGTTAGCAGCTCTTAGATTAAAATACGTTTGTAGATTCTACAAAGAATGGTTTGTTGGCCTCACTCTTTAGTTCCACATTAGAATGCATTCTTATTAATTTCCATATTTCACAGAGCAGTCTCTAATTAAAATTAGATGAAAACTAACTGGACAACTTCAGTTGATCCAATTTAACTAAGATTGAGTAGATCACATATTTCACTGACTAGAGAAATACTGTTTTAAAGAAAAATGTCTTAGATTTTATGGAGAATGGACTTAATACCATATGGTAAAAAGACCACACGGCTAGGAAGCTGGTGTCTCTGGCAATATTAATTGTTCCCAAACATAGCAGATCATCAGAATCACATTTCCATGTTTCATTAGCAAAAATTCCAAGTAAGTAGTCTTGGGGTAAGTCAGTAAATTGTTGTTACCCATCCGCCTCCCAATGTGCATACAGGCTTACTCACTGTTGAAGGTTATTCTAATAATCAGCTAAATTGGTGGATAATTAAATTAAATGACTCTGGACACTCCACTTATTCTCATTATAAGTTATAGTAAAATGTAAGAGGTTTAGATGATATAATTTCTAAATGGACTGTTGATTGAAAATTATAGCCTTGGCTGGTTGACTCAGTGGTAGAGCATTGGCCTGGTATATGAAGACCCAGGTTCAATTCTCAGTCAGGGCATACAGAAGAAATGACCATATCCTTCTCCATCCTCCCCTCCCCTCTCCTGCTTCTGCAGCCATGGTTTGATTGATTTGAGCAAGATGGCTCCAGGCTCCATGACCTGTGTCTCAAGCACTAAAAAGACCTTAGTTGCTGAGCAATATAGCAATGCCCCAGATGGGCAGAGCATCTCCCCATAGGAGCTTGCCAGGTATATTGTGGTCAGGGTTCATGCAGGACTCAGTCTCTCTGCCTCCCCTGCTCTCACTTAATGTAATATATATACATTTTTTAAAAAATAAAAAAATATATTTATGCATATGTTTGTGTTCGTAAATAACTTATATTTTTAGGTTTTAAAAACATTTATATTTTAAAAGTTAACATGCATATACATATATAGTAGGAAACTACAAAACACAAGAATAGAACAGTGTCATCCATAATCACAAGCAGTTAACAGTGTGACATGTCCTTCTAAGTCCCCTGTATCCTTACAACTGAGCTTGTGTTTTTATGTAATTAAGATCAAGAAATTTTTATATCATGTTTTTTCACACATCATGAATATTTACATTGCGAAGTCCCAAAGCTATATGAGAATTTTGATAACCAAGATCTGATATAACCTCTTGCTCAGTGCAGAAGTTTCTTCCAGAGAATACTTGACAGATGATCCATCAGCATCACTCAGAGAGAGCTTTATCTCTCAGAAGATATTTGTTCCATTATTATAAAGCTCCTTAAGCTTAGCCCAAATATTCCAGCTTCCACTGATTTGTCCAAGTTCTACCTTTTGAAAAATATATCCCCCTGTCCATTTGATAGTACTTCAAATGTTTCAAGACTAATCTTGCCTCTTTCCTACATAATATCTTCTCCAAGTTAAAAAAAGATGTAAAGATTATCACTATAAAAGAATAAATTTTCTTCTCCATAAGCTACTTAAAAGAGAACAAGTTCTTAGAATCAATAAGATGTTTCACTAAAAAAAAATCAGTGGAAGTAATTCAGAGACTTGTATCAACACTTGCATTTAGAAGAAATCTTGCCAAGAATAAAGAAGGCCAAGGAAAACTGTAGGACTGTCACAACCTAACAACAGATGGATGTGGTAAATCATCAAGTTGTGAATAGACGATTGAGGAAAAATAATAGAAGTTACACACATTTAAATAATTTTTAAAAATAAAAGCATGTATGCTGCAGCATATTCTTTTAAAATCCTGATAGTATTTTGGATATTCTGTTTATATACAGAAAAATTTAATAAAATCAATGTCTTGGTTATTTTTATATAAAGCCATTCAAATATAATTGCATATATAATGATATGTGATTTAATTACATAAAGAAAAGTAAAATACATTCTAAGAAACAGAGATTAAAGGAGGTGTGACAGAATCCTATATATTCATGAAAACATAATCGTAGTAAAAATAAATTATACACCAAATCCAAGAATAACATTACTAATAGTAGGTTCCCTTTAATATACAAAAGAGGTTAATTCAGTATAAATATAAGTAAATTCTATGTATAATTCATAAAAAAATATTTAAACTTATTTCAAATGGTGCAGTTCCTAGTTGCTTATAAATGTATCTGTAACCAAAGCTCTAAAACTTAGTCTAACCACTCTTTATTTTATATTCAAAATTTTTAATTCTTTTTTTCAATTTTGCTCTATTTCCTGCAAACTTAGTATTATCCTTTCCATCTTCAAAATTGTTACACATTTTCCAAAATTATTAGGTCAAGAGTCCTTTTTATTCCCAAATATGTTATGAATATTTTTGTCTCGACATTATTAATCAGTACCCATTCTTCAAATTCTGTATCTTATCAAAGTCGTTAAAATATCCTAATTTTCATTGTACTGCTGTCTGACTTTCTGGGAATTTTCTTTTTTCATTTGTCCTTCTACAAAAAGCAAACCTAGTTTTGTTTTTCTTTTCCTTTTAATAATATTGACTGATTTATTAGAAACCAAGTCATTTGAAAATTTTATAATGAGTAGGGACTTTAAAATAGTTCCATTAAAATGCTAAAATCTGTGGAGAAAATAAAAATGTAATACAAAATTAAAGCATAAAATATTATCTTTAGAATAGATCTTAGACATCCTTTCTTCTTACCTTCCCTATTGGAGAAGTTCCTGTTACTCTTTTTCTAACAGATGGTCATCCTGCCCGTTTGAATACCTCCATTGATGGAGATCTCACTATCACATAAGGCAACCATTCTTTTAACAATTCATAGACTTTATGGTTTTTAATACTTAAAATGTTTTAAATTAATGTACAGTTGACATACAATATTATATTAGTTTCAGGTATACCACAACATAGTGATTCAACATTTATATACCTTACAACATGACTGGCACAGTAGGTCTAGTAACCTATCTGTCCCCTCACAAAAGTCCTTATAATATTATTGACTATATTCCCTATACTGTACCTACATCCCCAAGACTTATTTTATAACTATAAATCAATACCTCTTAATCCCCTTTACCTCTCTGCCCTAACAACCATCAGTTTATTCCAGAGGTCCCCAAACTACGGCCCACGGGCCAAATTGCGGCCACCTGAGGCCATTTATCCGCCCCCGCCGCACTTCCAGAAAGGGCACCTCTTTTATTGGTGGTCAGTGTATGGAGTACTGTATGTGGCGGCCCTCCAACAGTCTGAGGGACAGTGAACTGGCTCCCTGTGTAAAAAGTTTGGGGGCCCCTGGTTTATTCTCTGTATGTGTGTCTGTTTCTGATTTTTGTTTGTTCACTGTTTTGTATCTATTTTATTTTAAATAGTTTTTTTATTTTTCACAGTAGCCATACAATATTATACTAGTTTCAGGTTTGTCTTTCTGGGGATTTTCTTCTTTCACTTGTACTTCTATTGATATAAGAGGCAAACTTACTCTTGTTTCTTTTTCTTTTAGTACAAAAATCAATAATAATCTATCTTTATTATAAATGTCTACTTCTGAACTCTGTCAGCTTCTAATCTGTTATCTCCAACTCTCTCCTCACCATTTGTACTTGGATGTCAGGCTATTATCTTATAGGATTGAAGGGTGTTTGAATTCCAACTGACCCAGAGATCATCTAATCAAATCTCAAGTTCCAGATAAGGGTATAACTCGAAAGAATAATCATAGAAAGTCATTCAGATCAAAGTGGGAGAACAAAGAAGTTCTGTACTCTCCAAATATTTTGCAGTATAACACAAATACTTCTTCTTGTGCTATCTTGCACATTGATGGTTATATACAAAAATTGTATATATTTTTGGTTGTATATTGTATATATATTTGGTTATTTTATTATAACCAATTTAGTTATTATTTTTAAATTAATAAATTGTAGAATAGAATTTTTCTAAGGTAAATTAGTATTTGGGTCCGGACAAAATTAATATCAACAATTTTATAGCCCAAATATATATTTGGCAGTGTCCAAGATAAACTCATAAAACCTTTGTCTATTAGATTGTGTGAGGATCATATTTAAAGTTTTGAGACTCTGTAAAAATTTTTGCTTTGAGTTGACTGGCTCGGTTCTTTTTGGTTAAGACATTAGATGTCTCAATTATCCCTCAAAATTTGTAATCTGCTCCAATAAATTTATAATTTAGCTATTTGGGATGGCAGCTTGAGGAGCCCTGTAGAACTAGCCAGACCCAAGGAAACGCTGATGATAAGTGGTGAAAATTGCTTAAAAAAATAATTTAAAGTCTGAAAATTGTCCTAAGGACATTCAAAACAGATAGAAATATTTATTTTTGAAAGCCTACTGTATCTTGGTAAAAACAGTAAGCCTGTAGCACTTGGCTATGATGGGCTCTCTCTTCCCGGCTTCTCCTGCCCCCTAGGCAGTAAACACAGCCCATACTATGCCTGATCCTTCCAACCCAAACTTCTGTCACTGAAAAACCTTTAAAAGTTCATCTCCAGCCTAGCAGCTGGCCCTTCTTCACTTCCATATCCTGACCTTAGATATACATGATTAGCTCTAATAAAGCAGTAAAGCTTGTTGTGAATTAAAAAACTATGTAATGATAGAAGCTTAAATTTAGACAGTCTGAAAATGAAACCAGGGCCCCCCATCCCCTCACCTCCCAGCCAAGAGATATGATATTTCAACACGAGGGACAGGCTATGTGGTATTCCATATATGTCTAGCCATTGCCTCTACAGTGTGTCCGTAAAGTCATAGTGCACTTTTGACAGGTCAAAAGTCAAAAGTGCACCATGACTTTACGGACACACTGTATTTTAACCTTTGTTCAAATCAAATTATTTTTTCCCCTGAACCTTCTTCCTCCCACTGAGAAATGTTAACCTTTAGTCTGCTACATATTTCCTGTTATTTTATATTCCTTTATAATGTCACTGTATTTTCCTTACCCTGGAAATCACAGTCTTAAAGTAATTCCCTTCTAAAAAATATTTTAAAAGAACTTAGGTTCTACATATTTCTAAGGAATTTGATAGGAAAATTTTAAATTGTTTAAAATGTTAGTATCTAGCGTCATTTAAGACATACTTCTTTTTTTTTTTTTTTTGCTGTTAGGTTGAGAAATAGAAATTCACTTCTGCAGATTATAAAAAAAGAAAAAACTGCTCACACATTTTCCTTCCCCTTCTTCACATAGGAAATATGTGTCATAAATGGAAATGTTTCAGTGAGGCTGAAAAATATAAAAATGGATAAAGATATAAAAGCGGATAAAGTGTTGACCTTGAATGCTGAGGTCACAGGTTCAAATCCAGTGGGTGCAGGTCAAGGCACATAGGAGAAGCAACTACTGTGAGTTGATTCTTCCCAACTCCCACCCCTCCCTCCCGCCTTTCTCTAACCCAGTGGCCCTTAACCTTTTTTGAGGTACCAAACCCACCAGTTTCATATGCGCATTCACCGAACCCTTCTTTAATGATAAATAAAATATGATTTTTTTCCCAAATTCAAGACATAGGTATATGTTTTTTTACTGGTGCCGTGCATGAACATCACCTTGCTCAAAGAACAAAACCAACAGAGTGCATGAACTCACAACAAATTGCGGTTTACTTTATTCTGGCCTCCACGGGAGAGGCTTCTCTGAACCCCTGAGACCGACTCATCGAACCCCTAGGGTTGGATAGAACCCAGGTTAAGAACCACTGCTCTAACCTCTCCCTAAAATCAATAAATAAAATCTTTAAAATGTTTTCTTTTCATTAATTTACGGGAAGCATTTATGTAAATACAGTACCTCAGAACAGAGGCGGATTAAGGTTGGCTGAGGCCCTGGGCGCAGAAGAAAATATTGGGCCCCTTAATAAAAAGGGAGACAGAGAAAATAAAAATACATGTTAACCATATTTTTAAATAAATAAAAAAGATTATGTACTATTAATTTTAAAATTGCACATATGAAACCAAACTTAGTGTCATTAGAAAAAAATCGTCAAGTTGGGTTTTTGTGGGGCCCTTCAGAAGTCCAGGCCCACGGTGCGCCCAGTGAACCCTACGTGAAATCCGCCTCTGCCTCAGAATTAAAAAGATGCAGAGGAACTTCAATGTTACTATTGATTTTCGCCACTTTGGAAGTATAATGCATTGGTAATTCTCACCAGGCAAACTTTAACAACTTTATATATTTATAAACTAACCTGGAGGATGTGCGTCTCAGAAAGGAATGGTGAAACCGATTGCTGCGTCCTTGCCCTCGTCACACTGTGGGACATAAGCCTGAAGACAAACCGCAGGGTTCTGCTTCATTCAGAACCCGGCCTCCTTTCTCCAGGTTGCCTTTACGAAATCTGTAAGGCTTGAGAATTGCGCCACGCATGCGCATTCCAATGCACACGCATTTCATCCGGGTCTAGCCTCATGGGTTCCGCCCTGCACAGCCCTTGAGCCAGTCAATTACCCACACCTGGCCAGGTAGTGGAGCCAGGCGCTGCCTCACTGGGACTCAGTTTCAGGTAGAGAGTTATCCGTGAGAACTAAAGATGGATGACAAAATCAAGACTGATTTTGACCTGACAAGTCTGGGAGGATGGGTCTCTGGCACCATCATCCAGGTAAACAAAAAGGAAATATCAATATGTAAACTTTTGCTTCTGTGAGGCAATGCATGAGTATAAGGCAATGCTTACTAGACCATAACACAGCTGTATAGTTTTTAAAGAAATATTAAGACAACTGATTTATCTGTGTTACATGCGTGTTCTGACTCTGGAGACCCTGTGAGTGAGGGCCACACCTTCTGTCCTCAACAGCCCTCTTCAGCTCCTGTGTGCTCCTGTCTATGGTTGCTTGTATATAGTCAATCCATCACACATTGGATTTTCCTCTTTTCCTGCTGCCTTAGATTTTTCTCAGCATTATGGTCTTTTTCAAAGAACTCTGACTTCTTATGATGTGCCCGAAGTAGGACAGTTTCAGTTTGTCATTTTTGCCTTCAGTGGTGTTTCAGGCTTAATTTGCTTTGGGATCTATCTGTTCCTCTTTCTGGCAATGCAGGGTGTCCATGGAGCTTTCTTCCAACACTGTCTAACAAAAAACTGTTATTTTTGTTTCTTTTTTCCTATCAGCCTTCTTCATTCACTGTTTGACTTTTTATATCATATGAGCTACATATAAGCTTTATATCATACAAGCTACGATTAGACGTTGATAAGTAGCAAATAAATAATAAAGTGTGAGCTGAAAAACTAGTTACACGGGGCCTCCATTTTTCAGGTAGTGTTGGTTTCATAGATTAGTGTCCCTGGGAAGCAAATTCTGACACATAATATTGGGAGAGCAAATCGACCGTAATCCTGAGCAATTCAGTTCGTTTTTACTGACTGTGCCTAGAAACTGAGGCCCTGACTACTCCAGGCATCCCTCAGGGTTGAGTGCATGTAGAAAGAAATTTTGAGGCATGACTCATTGTCTCTCTTCATGAAATAGAGTAAGCTTGTCAATTGCTTACTGTAAATGCCAAAATTCCCAAATGAAGTGTTTTTCTTCTGTAAGGGAAAACATTATATGTGTAAGCCTCCATCCATTAGCATCCTTCATATTGTCTGCTGGATTTAGGGACCACGGGGCAACTGATTAAAATTGCATATGCATGCTGCTTCATTTACCCCTTAACCAGGAGTATTGTTTCTTCTGTCAACATCCATGAGGGGATAACAGGCTTACTTTTTAGTTTCTATGTGGGGTGAAGACAAATTTCAGATTCTATTGTAATACAGGGTTATATAAGAGCAGGTTGATTGGGGAGTACTCCCAGCAGGGGCAGGAAAGAAGCAAATTTAGCAGTAGAAGAACCTGATCTGTGATACAGTCACACAAAGATCTCAACCAGTGCTACAAAGAAGTTGGGATCTGGGGTAACATTGCAGAGTTGTCCCAAATGGAGGCAAGAAAGTCTGACCTTTGTGTCCCATATCATGCAGTCTTTGCATGAGTGTTGCTCCCAATAATGAAGCACGATCTTGGGCCAGGTGGCTCTCTTTGCCTGAAGGCGAGGAAAACAAGGGAAACTTGGCAGTGGGTCTCAGCCTCCACTGTAGCTGCAAATCAGAAATATCAAATGAACGACCTCTGCCAAAACAGTGAATTACCTTTGGAAGTACATGCAATTTTTCTTTTGTCATGCAATCCCATCTCTAAATTCAAAATATTCATTTCTAAGATAACACACTATTTTTTACATTTTTAGGTTGCATGTGTTAATGATTACTTTGGTATATTTTGTTATTTCTACTTTGAAAAATTCTACTTTAAATAAAAACAAACAAAAAAAGTGCCAGTTTGGCTTTTGTTGTTATGGGCAAAATATAACGAGCTGTCAAATAATCCGCAATTACAAACTTTTTCCCAGTTAAATTTTGCCCTCCTTACTTTTTCAACATAAACACTTTAGTAATTTTTTATATACTTTTAGACATTTGAAATGTGGTATCCAACCATATAAATTACAGATCGAGATTTACCTGAGTTAAAATTCTCATTTAAACTTACTGTTTGCTTTATTTTTGGCACATTGCTTACTTTGTCTTTCTTGCAGATTTCTATTTGTAGCAGTGAGGATAACAGTTATATTTAGGTGAAAGACTTCTTATCATTTGTTGGGCAAATGAGTTTGTAAAATTTGTGTTTTTTGAGTTTGCTCAGTTTTATTGTTAAAAATGGCGCTGGGCAGCACCAGGTATGTGATCTGAGAAATTGCAAATTACTTTCCTGCTTGGGAAGGGCTATTGTCTTGCTAATATTTGCTGGAGGAGAGGTTTTCAAGCCAGAAAAGTTTTAAAAGGAAGGAGAAGAACAGTTAAGGGAGAGAGAAGTCATGATGGCAGGAGAAAGAGAGAGGAGCTATTTTTGCAGAGTGAGAGAACAGAGAAAGCAGGAGATGGGGAACAGAGATGAGGGGCTCATGCGAGCTCCACTGAGACTGGTGGGGCCTTTGATTCTGGTAGAAACCGTAAAAGATTCACCTGGTTGTGGAACAGGAGAATGTGCAAGTGGCTCTGGGAGCCCTGAGGGAAAGGAAGTGTTTTTTCCCTGAGTGTTTGATCGCCAGCTGGTGCAAAACTTAAATGAAAGGAACGGCCCACCATTTTTTGGCTCCACTGTTTCTTTGCCGTCTGTCCGAATCTAATGGGAACCTGCATGTAAATGGCTGTGATGGCCATGGCTACTGGTTATACCATTTAAGATATTCCACTTGTCTTAGAAAGGAGTAAGCTGCCCATATATGTTAACCTACATTATTATGCTTTATCTTATGTCTAGACTCCAAGGATCTTCCTTCCTCTTATAAAAAACATTTATACAGATAAATCCTGCTTAATTTATCACTAGAATTTTCATAATATTTTCTGAAAGGAATAGATAATGTCTTATTTACTGTGTATCCCAATGCTTATTATAGTGCCTGACAAAAAATTATTTATGCACTAATGAATGGATGGATTAAATAATAAATTTTTCAATGTTGCTAGATTTGATATAGAAACATAATTTAATACTTAGAGACCTTCACAAGGAATGAAGATGAAAAGGCTGTCAGTAAAGATAGTTTGAGGGCAGTGCTAGTAATATCTGGAAATGTTTGTTAAATAGGGAAGGACAGCTAATAATCATACATGGTATTCCTTTTACCTCTTGATGCACTTGAAAGCAAATTTTTCTATTTTTTATTACATTTGTGTTACATATAATAATACAAGGTATAAAAGCTGTTAGTAACTAAAAGAGTAAGGCACATAAATCTTTTCTTATTATTCAAGGTTATCAGTACAATGATATATTGATTCATATATGGCAGCTCCCAGGGAAGGTCGCTTGCTTTATTTGGAAGAACATCATGGAAGAGCTAGTGCTTAAGCTATAATTTGAAAAGCAAGAAGATCTGAGTGAAATTAAGATATGGGTAGAAAATAAGGCCCTGAGGAGAATGGTCCAGGCAGTCATGTGAGTAGTATTTGTAATGTAGCATTTGTGTGAGAGAGAACATATTTCTCATGTGGTGAAAACTAAGTGAAGGGAAATGGAGGAAGGAAAAAAAGAAGAGAGATGATTATGGGGAAATTTTCATTGGATTTTCCCTAAAGCAGAGCCTAGCCAAGAACTCGATTTTACTATAGAAGTAACATGGTATAAACAAACAAACAAACAGAATAAAGGAAATATTTTTCTAATTATTCTTTCCATCTAAAGTGGTATATAAGTGCTACTACCACTCAAAATAAAACTGAATAATACATTAGCTGAGGCAAAAAACACATAAGATAAAAATTTAAAAATTCTAGAAATGGAGTACCTCAGTTTAGAGAGACAGTATTTTCAGCAATTTTACTATTGCAGTTGTTTACAAGCAATAATGATAATGTGTAGCTAGACTTTTTGAGCACACACACAAAAATGTTAGACATAAATCACACACAGGCACATACATAATGTAAGGTATTTTCCCTGCCGAGAAAGAAGGGAGGGCCGAGAGCCACAAAGCATAGAAAGCAAAGGCTTTATTAAGTACCACAGATCCCATCCGATGAGGTCCCCCAGCCCTGGGGTTCAGAGACTAGGTGAGTCGCGCCAATTAGACTGCATGAGAGGTATTTAAAGGGGTCCTCTAGGGTGGGCGAGCAGTTATGATGTGGTGAAATCTCACTGGCTGGTGGACAATCTTCTCCAAAGGTCCTCTGGGAAGTTGAGTTTTGGCGTGCAAGAATGTGGGCAGCCCTAGCCAAAGTCTGGGATCTGAGTTCCCCACCGATCCTTCCCCATTAGCCACCCCACATTCCAGCCTTTTTTGTTAAATAGAATTGGGGTGTCGTGTATTCATCTGGCTGTTTCCTGCTGATTAGGGGTGTCGTGGGGAGGGAAGGTCAGCTGGTGGTGACTTTGAGGGGTGTCAGGAGGAACATCTGTTTGACCGTGAGTTGAGAAACTTCGCAGATGTGCTTCTGTAAGAATTTAAAAAAGAGAAGAGCAAATATGAGTTATATGTTGATAATTAGAAGACTTAGGATAGGGGCAGGCTAGGTGAAAATGGATGGCTGACATTAGGAGTTAAGTGGGTTGTAGGAGGAGATATTCTTGCTTAATTTCCTCTCAGATGGTTGAGGAGATTGAAGCTTCTTCCATCAGGCCAGTCTTACTGAACAGCATTGCTCTCTGCTTCAGCTCACTCTGGCGGCAGGTTCCTGGTGGGAGGGACAGGAGCAACAGGAGGGTCTGCAGGCCCCATCCTTTTGGTGAGCCGCAGACGAGTAGGGCCCAGTGGTTCTGACTGCCAATGATCCTGCATGGGAGCAAGCTTGAGGTGAGAAACATGGTTAGAAATGAGGGTAGCATTGATTATGGGGGAGCCCTTGGTAATGAGGAATGGCAGGAGTAAGTGGGAAGATGCTGTCAGCTGGATAGTGGCTCCGAGACTGTGAAGAATGTCTCAACCCAGAAGGGGTACAGGGCACGAGGGCATAACTAAGAAGGAGTACAAAAAAGGGGATTCTGTTTAAACTGCTTGTCAGGAGTGATATGCGAAGAGGAAAGGAATGGGTCCCATCCTTTCCCATAACCGAGGCCTGTGAGGGAATTAGACGTCCAGAATATGATGGCAAAACAGAGAAGGCAGCTCCCGTGTCCACCAAAATGAGATGGACTTACCCGATAGTTATAGCATACCCTGGGTTCTCCAAGTCCAGGCCGTATTCTAGGAGTTTGAGTGATGGTCCCACATGGCTGGATTGTCCTCCCATTCAGGTGGCTTGTCCTCCACGTAGAGGCATTGAGGATGAGCCTGTTGCCCAAAGGGGCAGTCGTTCTGCCAGTGACCAGGCTGCTTGCAGTTATGACAGGGTTCAGTGGGCAGCCGAGGACAGGGGCCCTGTTGGGCACAGTGGTCCTGCTTGCAACACTTAAAGCAAGCTGCTGGTGGTAGTCCAGACTTGGGCCAGGCACTTCCTGTGCCTGGGTTTGGAGCGTTACCTTCTGCTGTATGCGGGCCTGGCAAACAGCCTTGGCCATTTCCTACTAGCCGCGACCACTGAAAACTTTAAATGCCATGTCCACAGGTCCCGGATAGGGGTTTTGGCAAGAATAAGAGGAGGAGGAGGGCTCCTAGGGAGCCTGGCCCTCAGATCCAGCTGGAAATGCTGGATTCAGCGGCAGAACAGTGTCAGAACTTCCTGAAAGCAGGTTGGGGTTGGGCGTCCTGCAAATCCATGTAAGAGCCAATGATAGGCAGAGAATGTCCTGACGGAAGAGGGACTTAAGAACACAGTGGAGAAGGGAGGGCCCCTGGCCAGCAGGGGAAGAGAAAGAGAGACTGGTATTTGCAAGGGAATGATAAACAGGTTCCTGCAAAGGGAGGGGAAGGGGCTCTCTGGAGAGAAGAGACTGGAGCGATAGAGGTCCACAGAGGGACCAGAAAGTGGGGCATCCTCAGGGGTCAGGCAGGAGAGAGAGAAATTTGAGAGTCCGTGGAGAAGGAAAAGATTATGAGCAGAGGGTTTTCTCTGGTCAAATAAAGGCCTGCACGGTGAAACAGGTGGCACAGAGATTAAGGACGGGTGCGCGAATAATTAGTGGCCCTGAATGTAAAGGGATCTCCAAGCTCCCAGCCACCTTGGTGATAGTTAAATTGGTGAGGGTGTTAAAACCAAAAGTTCCTTCAGAAGGCTACCTGAACCCATTATCCAGTGGGTTCTGTGGCCTGCCCACAGTGGAGGAACAGTTTCCTCTTCTTTAAGGAGGGAGAGATTTCGAATAAGGCAACTCCTGGAGTGTTTTGGGATTCCTGTGCCTCAGTTCTCGGGGTGGTCAGAGTTGAGGATTGATATCCCAAAATTCAAGCTCTGACCATGGACAGATAAGGAAAGTGGATGTGCTCAGACATCTCCAGGACACACACGCACTCAGACAGAAAAGGCTTCCCTCACGTAGCTACGGTTTCGAACAGGGAGCCTCGGCGGAAAGAACTGAGGAAAGTTTGGAGGCAGGGGACTTAGTGCACTGTGTGCTGAAGCAAGTGGATGGTCGGAGATCCTGAGATCCTGCTTTTTTCTCAGAGGGGAAGGAGAGAGGAGTGGCCCCAGTGGGCTTTTAACTCCTTCCCGGGTCCTGGGTTTCGCCACCAAAATGTAAGGTATTTTTCCCCGCCGTGAAAGAAGGAACAGGGGGGTGGGCAAAAAGCCACAAAGTGTGGAGTAACATACAGCTTTATTAAGTACCATGCATTCCGCCCGACGATGTCCCCCAGCCCCGGGGTTCAGAAGCTAGGCGAGTCGCACCAATTAGACTGCGTGAGAGGTATTTAAAGGTTCCTCTAGGGTGCGCAAGCAGTTATGACTTGGTGAAATTTCACTGGCTGATGGACAGTCAACCTTCTCCCAAGATCTTCTGGGAAGTTGAGTTTTGGCACGCAAGTGTGTGGGCGGCCCTAGCCAAAGTCCGGGATTTGCGTTTCCCATCTGACCTTCTCCTTTAGCCACCCCACACATACATGCAGACATGTACTATATTCCCTTCGATGATGTTTAAAAGAAGTCTGTGATTTAGTTGCTGTGATGGTTTTTTGATGTGTTAACTTGACTACGCTACAGTCACCAGTCATTTAGTTAAATAGTATCTAAGCATTGCCATGAAGCTGTCTTATGGTTGTGATATCATTGTCTATAAGTTAGATTATCCTAGTTAACCTGAGTGGACCTGAATCAATCAGGAAAAAGGCATTAATAGGAAAGACAAAGCCAACCTAATGAAAACGGAATTCCATGTGTGGACAGAAGCTACAACCAGTGTCTAGAGTTTAACTGCATAAGTTAATTTTAATAAATCTTTTTTTATATATCTGGTGAAACCCTGACTGATACAGGTATTATTATTATACCTATTTTTAGACATTAGAAGTTAAATTTCTTATCTATTTTTTGTGTACCTCAGCCAATCATATGAATGAAAGAGTCTAATAGTTGGAAGAACAGTACTAGTTTTACAAACTACACCTATCTTCACAATCTGAAAGATAATCAGAGTGGTTATTTTCTCATTTACTAGCCATGAGCTGTGAAATGAAGAGATTTGAACAAAGATACACTGCCAATAAGTGGCTAAATCTGTTATTAAAAGCAGTTTCTCCAACTCTATTCTTTTATGCTCTACGTTTGATCCTCCTTCAGGCAGAATGCCATAAACAGTGGGTTCCCACCTTTCTAGATGGCCTAATCTTTTAGTTTAGAAACAAGGGAACACTGAGGGGAAATATTTAATCGTGCATCAGAGAGTGGAAATACAGAATAAATAACTTGTTTTCCATTGCTGCATAACAAACTGCCACAAACTTTGCTGTTTAAACAATATCCATTTATGATCTAAGTTTCTATACATCAGAAGTTCAGAATGGCATGGTTGGTTTCATAGCTTGGGGTCTCTTAAGGTGGAAAATCAACATGTCAGACAAAGTCGAAGTTCTCTTCTGGGGCTTAGTGTCTTCCTGCAAAATCATTGGTTGTTAACAGAATTCAATGTCTCTGCATGTTTTGCACATAGCCCTCTCCATTTTCAAGCCAACAACAGTTGGTCATGTCTTTTAGACTTTGAATCTATCTGATTTCCCTTCCTTCTACTTCTTGTTCTTTATTCTTGTCCTCCTTCTTCAGCTTCTAAGAGCTTTTTTTGGTGGAAAGAGCATTAGACATGGGTGCCCATCCTGCCTCTGCGACCTCTAGCTGAATAACCTTTGGAGTCACGTAGACTTTCTAGCTTATTTCCTTAGGCATGGATTGAGGACACAAAAGTCCATTTTTCCCTCAACAGATTTCCTGATACATAGGAATCTCTCAGGTGTCCCTTTCAGTTCTAATTTGGAGTCACTTGAACAAGCAGTTCAGTAATAAAGATGCACTTTTTGCCAAATACATGGCAAGATTCCCTGATTCTGCTAATTAAAAGTTCATTAAATGAAGAAAATTGTAAAAATAGTAATATGAGCAGCATTTTTCAAGTTATCCATATTTCACAAAAGGAAGAAATTATGCAAGAATAATAGTGCCTCTCAAAATCCAGACTGCTCTGCAGAGATTTATAAATTTTATTAACTGTAGATTCAGGTGAAGCCCAATATCTGATAGCTATGAGTCATGAGCAGAAATTAATTAGAATAATGCCACTCAAAAAGGACTAGGACCTAATGCATAACAATGATCAGGCAAGTCTCCTACAAAGATTTAATATTAAAGTAGCAATATAAAATAATGTTTTCAAAGAACAAATATAGTTATGCCTCCATTGTGGATGGCTCTATACATTTTAAGAAACTATAAAGTTACTTTTTAAAACTTTTTTTCCTACTATGTGTTGGGGCATGACAATAAGTCAATAGTCTCTTTTGTGATAGTTATATTTCTACACTTGTGCTGAATTGTAACCTCACCTACCAAAACCACAGTTTTGAATAAACAGTCAAATATTTTTTTTAAAAAAAAGCCTTATTTAGCACAAGCAGTATGCATTAAAATATTTGTGCTCATTGGCAATGTAGGTGTTGAGATGTGCAATAAAGGAACAACTGAAAATAATATATAATGGAAAATTAATGAGTTCAGAGTTTCTAAAAGTCCTGAAATTTGAGACATGAATTTTTATGTAGCTGTCAGTGAAGAGGCAGAGACTCTATGTTGAGTCTGTGTTAATGGGGCTGTGACACAGGAAACAAACTTTAAGATGGGGAGTTGTATGCAGAACATTTTTGGGAAATGGTGTCATAATATACACCTTTAGGAAATTAAAAGTAGGACTGAGCAGAGTGACAGACTGACCTGCAATTTACTTCAACTAAGGCCTTTGTAACCCCATGTCAGCTAATCATTGATACTCTCTGGGAGGAAGAAAAACTATGGACTAGTAGACCATGCTCTTCAAATGAGGACATTTCCCAGTAAGGGATATATCTGAGTTATCAGTAGCCTGTATTCCCAGCAGCTGGAGAAATAGTTGCTCTATTAGGTTTCTATTGATGAGTTACAAAATTATCACTTAGTGGCTTAAAGCAACACACATTCATTACTTACAGTTCTGGATGTCAATAGTATGAAATAGGTCTCACTGGGTTAAAATCAAGGTGTCAGCAGGGTTGTGTTCTGTTCTGGAGGCTCTAGGGAAGAATCATTTTCTTTCTAATTTCTCCAGCTTCTAAATACTTCCCTCATGCCTTGACTTATAACCTTCTTCTATATTCACAGTCAATGGAGTGTTTCTCATGCTGCAACACATTAACACTGATACTTATGCCTCCTTTACTTTATAAGAACCTTGTGATTACATTGGGGCCACCTGGATAATCTAGGATACTCTTCCTATCTCAAGGTTAGCTGAATATCAATCTTAATTTCATTTGCAACTTTATTTTTCCATTGTTATGTGACCTAACATGTTACAGATTCTGGGAATTAGGACGTAGATACCTATGAGGGATTATTATTTTTCCCTAACAGGTGCGTCGAGCCCAAAGAAGATATGTGGGTGGAGCACACCATGTATATAGTTAGATTGGTGAATTAGATGGATCTATAGATGGGGACATCTTTCCCCGTTTTCTGCCAGGATGTGATATGTATTTTATATAGCTCAACTGAGTTAACATTTAAATACTATAAACTCAGACACAAGTTTACAGTTTTATTTTTAGTGAATTTGTGAGCTATGTAAACATCACTGCAATCTAATAGTAAAACCTCATTACTCCATAAGTTTTCTCCTGCCATTTTCTGTCAATTCCCACTCTTGTCAGCCCTAGATGATCCATTATCTGCTTTGAATTCTGTAGCTGACTTTTCTGGAATTTTATTTAAATATGATCATCTAATATATAGTCTTTTGTATCTGGCAAATGTCTATAAATATAAACATTGTGTTTATCCATTTATTGGTTGATACACATTTAGGTGGTTTCCAGTGTAGAGATGTTATAAATAATGCTATGTGAACATTCATATACGAATCTTTGCATGGACATACGCTCTATATTTCTTGAATAAATACCTAGAAATTGAAATGTAGGTCCATATGATATATGTTCATTAATTAAAAAGAAAAGCCTTCCAAATATTTTCTAAAATAGCTGAACCAGTTTTATTCTTACAAGCAATACATAAAGATACCTGTTTTATTTCACATTCTTATCAAGAGACCTGAAGATAGCAGGGGAGTAGGCAGGTGAACAGACTCCCAGCTTACACCACCAAACTGGATTACAAAGTAATTTAGGAACAATCAGCATGAAAAACCAATTCTGAACTACAAGAACAGCTCTCAAAAACCAAGGAGCAAAGAAGAAGCCCCACCGGGACTGGTAGGGAGCGATGAGAAGTGGTGGGTCTCCTCTGTTTACAGGAAAGTAGGGGGGTGAGGTTGAGAGCCCAGAAAGGCTCTCATTCCAAAGAAAAGAGTAGAAAATATCACTTAAAGCCACTTGCCTGGGGACCTCTGAACAAGGTGTGTTCAAAGAGCTGACTTGTCTTCCAACAGGAAAGGGGGGAGAGAGAGACAGATGGTGACAGGCAGAGGAATGCATGGGATGAGCTGAGAAGCTGACTCATCCAGTGCTGGAGGTGGCCATAGCTGGGGGAGGGGTTGATCCTTTCACATAATACAAGACTAAAGTGGTTCTGGGTCACCCATCTCAAGATATCTCTCCAGCTTCAATTAGCACAATAAGACACAGCTGAAAGCAAGAAGTGGGGAGGAGGGGCAGTAATTCAGGTCTCCATGAAGATCTGAGATACACCTCCCCCTACTGAAGCGGAGAAAGCACCCTGCTCCCAGAGATAGTAGCTGGCAGATCAGGCCTTTGAGTCTAAGATTACACCCACTGCATTCCTGGATATAGTTTCAAAAAAGCCCCCCCCCCCCCCCCGCTGAGATCAGTAAACAAGACTACCACTGAGTTAAGAAAACTGAGAAGAAAACAAACAAATCAAGACTTCAAAGCAGCTCTACTAGAAAAGCCAAATCCTACAGTGGATTATAAACAACAGCTGATGCCAACCCAAGAAGACCTAGAAATAACAACTGAAAATTGGAGGCAGACAATACAAAGCCTAGACTCAACCAGCTCTACAAACAACACACCCAAATACACAGACATAATGAAAAGACAGCGAAGTGCAATCCAAATGAAACCACAAGAGAAACCTTCAAAAAATGAACTGAGTTATATAGAAATAACCAAACTACCAGATTCAGAGTTTAAAATAACGACTGTTAGGATGCTTAGTGATCTTAGAACAACAATGGATGGTCATTATGAACAGCTAAATAAAGAGCACGTATAAAAAAGGACATTGAAATATTAAAAAAGAATCAGTCAGAGATGACAAATACAATATCAGAAATGAAGACCACAATGAAAGGAATTAAAAACAGGATAGATGAAGCTGAGGATCGAATCAGCGAGTTAGAGGGCAAAATGAACGAAGGCATGGAAGCAGAGCAGAAAAAAGAAAAGATACTCAAAAAGTCTGAGGAAACTCTAAGAGAGCTCTGTGACAACACGAAGAGAAATAACATTCACATCGTAGGGGTTCCTGAAGAAGAAGAGAACGAAAAAGGGGCAGAAACTTTATTCAATCAAATCATAGCTGAAAACTTCCCTAAATTGATGCAAGGAAGGTTCTCATAAGTGTGTGTGTGTAGTGGTACTTCCGTGTGTTTTTCAATTGCATTTTCTTAAGGATATTGAACATGTTTTCATGTGCATATTAGGCATTCTCATAAGTTAGCTGATGAAATGCATATTTAAATTGTTTGACTGTTGTTTAATTTGAATTTTTGTCCTCTAAATAATAACTTGAGTTAATTATATATTCTAGATACTAATCCTTTATTAAATATATGATTTTAAAATACAGCTTGTCTTTTCAGTTTAATTAATGATGTGTTTTGAAGATCAGGAGTTTTCAATGTTGATGAAGTCAAATTAAACAATGCTTTCTTTCATGAATCATATTGGTGTTATATCCAAGTGATTTTTGCCTACCCCAAGACATGAGGAGTCCTTCCTAGATTTTATTCTAGAAGTTTTGTAACATTGTCTTACATTTTGGAATACATTTTTATATGTGGTATGAGGTGAGGTTGTCAGTTAATTTATTTTGCATATAGATAATTAATTGTCCCAACCTTTTCTTGAAAGCTATTTTCTCTCCAATTAATTATCTCTGTTTCTTTGCCAAAAAGTAATTAACCACTTTTAATAGTTTATTTTTGAAATCTCAGTTTTGATCCATTAGTCTGTATGCTGAACTCTACACCATTATAACATTGTTTTGATTACTACAGCTTGATAGTAAGTTTAGAAATCAGATTCATAGTATATATCATTAAGCTTGGTTCTTTTATAAAAATGTTAAAACCATTACATTTATAGATGATATTTAGTAAACAGCTTGTTAATGTCTACAATAATCCCTGCTGATATATTGATGAAGATTTTGCTGATTATATTCTATAGATCAATTTGGAGAGAGTTATCATAAGAAATATTAAGTCTTCCCATCCATGAACATGAACTTATTAATTTATTTAGATCTTTTAAAATTTCTATCAGCAATCTTTTGTAAATTTTATTATGTTTTTTATTTCTTTAAATTTATTACTAATTATTATTCTTGTTGCTGCTATTATGTTTTAAAATTATTTTTCAGAATGCATATTATGTGTATATAGAAATACCATAGATTTTTATATATTATCTGCCTTACTGAATGTATTTATCAGTTCTATGAATGGAAATAAGTTGGTGTGTGTATGTATGTGTGAGGATTATATCTTATGTGACAGACTATAGGCAATATCAGTTGTTTTTTTCAAATAAATAATAATTTTTATTTCTTTTTCTTGCCTGATGGCATCAGCTAGAAACTAGCATAACGTTGAATAGATATCTACTAAGAGTGAAAAAACTGTCCTTTTTCTAATCTTGGAAAAAGCATTCAGTTTTTCACCATTAAGTATACTAGCTATAAGTTTTTTTGAAGATGTCCTATATTAGTTTTAGGAGATTGTCCTCTATTTGTAGTTTGCTGAGCATTTTATTAGTAATGAATGTTGGATTTGTCAAATACTTTATCAAAATCTACTGAGATGATTCTGTGGTTATTTTTCTTCTATTAATATTAACTCTATCATAGCAGAATTTGTGTCTCATTATATTGTTATTGATATATTACCTTGACTTAATGAAGAAATTTCAGAGGATTTTATTTATCTTTTCCTACTATGATGGCTCTTATCCCACAGATAAAAGAACCAATCTCAGTGTTCTACTAACCACCAAGTTTAGCCCATCCAATTATGCATTTGGAAATGGAGGTAATGAATACTCTGTAGGTTCACAAGCCCAGAAATTCCACTATGAGCTGGATGTAGGCCCAGACTGCATTTATTACCTGGCCATCATCAACCTTCACTTTAATAATGACAAAGCTATCTGGTGCTTTGGATCCTTGGATATGAACGCCAATTCAGCCTCTGTATCCAACAATGCATCTCCTAAGTCAAATGATCCCCAAATACATAAGTACATCCTTTATCTACTTATTATATGGTTCTCTACATAAGTAAAATGTTCTTTATTTTTTATTTGAGGGGATAATAGTTTTATATTTACAGAAAAGTTATGAAGTTGGTGCAAAGACCTGCCATATACTCATTGCTTATGTATAGGTTCTTTTTCCTTTAGTCTTACAAACTTCACTCATTTACAAACTTTAGATTAGCATTTTGTTCTTTAACCCTTTTATTAATGTTGTTTCATACATTTATAAATAAATTAAGGTTTTTTAAAAATATATATTGCAATCCATCCTTGGATTTTCCTGAGCACCTAAATTATTTGTTATGAGTACATATCATTAAGGTTGATTCTTTGTGCTGAAAAGTTTTATAGACTTTGAAAAATAAATAGTGTTATGTCTCCACAATTATAATGTCATAGAGAATAATTTCACTGCCCTATAGAGTCCCCTGTACAATACTTATTCAAACTGTACCTTTTCCTGATAACACTGATCTTTTTTAGTGTGTTGGTAATTTGTCTTTTAATGTGTCTGTAGTTTGTTATATAATTGTAATTAAATCATATGTGACCTTTTCAGATTGGCATACTTCACTTAGCTATATATATATGAGATTTATTCATGTCTTCTCAGGGCTTGATAACTTATTTACTATTATTACTCAATAATACTGTTTTATGTGGGTTTAGAACACTTTATTAACTCATATATTGAAGGGCATCATGGTTGCTTCCAGTTTTGG
Organism: Rhynchonycteris naso; assembly: GCA_037038555.1. NCBI lineage: Eukaryota > Metazoa > Chordata > Mammalia > Chiroptera > Emballonuridae > Rhynchonycteris > Rhynchonycteris naso. The sequence continues at coordinate 184,048,205 of CM072998.1, forward strand.
GTGATTATTTATAGCAATAGCTATAAACACTCACATGCAGATTTTTCTGTGTAGCCATTCATTTTCAAATCAGTTGAGTAAATATATAGGAGCGTGATTACTAGATCACATGGTAAGACAATGTATAGCTTTATAAGAAACTGCCAAACTATCTCTTAAAGTAGTTCTACCATTTTGCATTCCCATCAGCAATAAGTAAGTGTTCCTGTTGCTCAACATTGTTATCAGGAACTGGTATTTACAGGTTTTTGAATTTTAGCCATTCTAATTGATGAGTAGTGGTTCTCCAAGCAATTTTTATGAATAAACAGCTTTGGGAAGATTTATAGGATTAAGTAAAGAAAATTGCAAGTATTAGAGTAAAACCATTGTCAGTTTTCTGAGAATGCAGAAAACAGTCTTTATTGATACATTTTCTAATAGTGGTATATATTCTTTTGATTAATTATAGTTATTATTGGATTTTGCTTAGGCTTGTCACTATTTTTGGAGCTATATTAACCTGGGATTTTACTTTTTCTTTTCACAATTAACCCTTTGAGTAATGAGTTTTTTGTAAACCCTTTGAAGACATACATGAATGTTCACACTGTTCAAAGGGTTAAAATTGATACCAAAACAATTTTCTCATAGGTTTAAAAGTAAAAATGTTTAACAACATAGTCATAGCATAGATAACATTTTGGTTTATTTCCAATTACATAACTTTTAGACTTCAAAATGCCTAGTTTAATTTTTCTGTTTATTTTTTTAAATGCAGTTGGAACTGCTAATTATGTTGAAGTAATATGTATTTAACTTACTCCCATACTTACTTAGAGGAAAATACATTTTAAATAAAATAGCCTTATTGTATGTTATAATCTATACACTTTTATTTCCAAATTAAATGTTATTAGGAATAGATTTGATAGCTATTCTTAGAATAAAATTTTAAATGTGGCCTTAATTTTGAGACAAACATGTAATTTTCACTATTTATACATCTGAATTTTGCTATTTGATATGCAATTTTAAAACTAAAGTAGGTACTTTTACATTATTAACTTTCCTATACATATATATGAACTACAATCTCATTGGCTTTGAAAGAATATAATTAATAAATATTTGATCTTAGTTATTATCAAGAGTGAGCTACTTTCTAAAAATATGGTTCTTTTTCAGCTGGTAAAATAAGAATATGAGGGGGGTCAAATATATGCCTGTTTAAAAATAAATGAACTTAAATAGGGTTTACAGTATATTTGCGTATGTGTTGTCCTATTAATAAGGATTAGTCATAATCCAATGAATTAACAAATAAAGAGGAGAAAGTAAAATCTTACTACATTTTTATCTCCTCTATAAGGACACTGAATTTTGCTAGAATAAAGCAACAATTTTACATATATTTTTTCTATTTTTAAAATTATGAAGACAATTGCCACATGCAACAATAGTGTGTTAGCTTTATTCAGACCAACTCTTTCATTGAGTACTGCTAAAAACTGCAAATTATTGTAATAATAACAACAACAATGGTAGCGCAGCAACAATGATGGCATTTGTTTGGAAACATCAGAAAGACACCAAGGTAGCAAGAATTTTCAGGATCATTATTCCATAAAAGGGGAGGTCAGAAAGATGAGCCCAATATTTGGAATCACATTTTTCTTAAGAATTTGCTGATTTAAAAGCAGAGGCTTGGAAGCTGAGGAGAATTTTCTGGATCAAACATAGAAGAGAAGATACACATTTGGATTTAAAACATTTTTTTTTTTTATGTGAGAGGAGGCGAGATAAAGAGACAGACTCCCACATGAGCACTGACTGGGTTTCACCCAGCAACCCCTTTCTGGGGATGATGCTTAAATCATCCAAGCTATTTTCAGCACCTGAGGCCCATGCTGGACCAGTTGAGCCACTGGCTATAAGAGGAGATGGAGAAAGAAGGGAGTAGAGGAAGGGAAAGAGAAGCAGATGGTCACTTCCCATGTGTGCCCTGACTGGGATCAAATGCAGGACATGCCCAGCTAACACAAAATCCACTGAGAAAGCTGGCCAGGGCCGGATTTAGATCTTAATATAGAGATAGGGCTTTGCATTTTCATTTGTGAAATTTAAAGGCCTAACAGAAAGTGCAAATTAGAAATTGATGATCTTGTACAAAAGCTGAAAACAATTTCAAAGCAGTTTAATATTTGCATAGATAAAAGGTACTTATCTGCTTGTCAGAAACAAAACTAATCTTGTCTTGAGAAAAACAGTCTCATAAAATAGTTATATCAATTTTTTCATATTTTTAACACAACATATGGCATTTAATCAAATACTAACCAGGTATTAATTTCAAATTTTCAATAAAATGGACCTTCAGGCAATGTAAATATTGAAATTAGTGAACCTAGACCTTTAATTATGTGTGATTAGTATCTTTGAGAAGATAAACCAAAATATGGAGGGTTTAGCAGTGAAAGCAATAAACTGGAAAGTATTTTTTTAAATAAGAAATTCTAAAATTAAAAATATATTAACTGAAAATAAAAACAAATAGGTTTAATTTTTTTGTTAGATTATACATGATAGCAGATAGGATTAGATAACTGAAAGTTAGCTCACATGAAATTAATCTGAAACATAAAAAGACAAAAAAGTTGTAGAATATAGAAAAAGTCATGAGACATTGGGGCAATGTATAATTTCTTAAGTACAAAAAAGTATTGTGCATGCATTTGTCCAAAAAGAGCAAAAAAATCCAGTAACACTGACAAGTCATATTTGGAGGTACATTGGTTAAGAATTCCCTAAAGTTACGACCGACATGAAGCCAGATTAAAGAGTGCTATAGATAACAATCATGATAAATAGAAATAAATTCCTATTGACACTTCTTAATAAAACCTCCCATAAATCAGAGACAAAAATATTAAAACTAGACAAACAAAAGATATATTATTTACTTCCAAGTGAACAATAAGGTTGAGAGCCGATTTATTTTTTGACAGAAACAAGAGCAACCAAAAAACAATAGATAATACTAAAGACATCATTAAAAGCAGGAAGATATTTGTCTCACACAGAAGTACAAAAATGTCAAAAGAAATGTAGCAAAACAGTAAATAAATCTGTGAGTATAATAAAAGTTGAGTATAGAAAATTATAATATGCTTAGGACATCGTTTCAATTTGCAAAGGTTGTTGGTTTGATATCCGGTCAGAGAACATACAGAAGCAGATCAAGGTTTCCGTCTCTCTCTCTCTGAAATCAATAAAATTAATAATAATAATAATTCTTTGAGTTCATAAAAAAGACAGTATCATAGCTGTACTTAATTTAATAAGGTGAACCCTTTAAAAGAGAGTCCAGACCTTCCCTGATGGGAAGCTCAATAGCTTTGAGGTTAAGCTGGTATGCAAGGGCCTCATGACTGGGACCTACAGGCATCCTCTAAAAACTAAGAGTGACTCCCATCCAAAATCCAAAAAGAAAGTATTGACCTCAGTTCTACAACTGTAAGGAGATAATTCTGCTAATAACTCGTGAGTTTGGAAAAGGACACCAAAGAGCAGGAGAGATGGCAACCCTGCCAGGTCAGCGTTTTCATTGTAGCCATTGAGACCCTGAGCAGAGGACCTAGGTGATCAATGCCTGGATTCCCGGCCCTGGAAACTATAAAATAATTAATGTGTGCTATTTTAAGCTGCTACATTTATGTAATTTATTAACACAAAAGGCCTCACTCGAGATAAAGGGCAGTATTTTATAATATAAAAGAATTAACCTACAAAAAGTTATACCAATTCTAAATATATGTATAATGAATAAAATTGCATCAAATTTATATAAATCAAGTTTTAAAAATTAATAGGAAAAGTAGATAAATTCAGAGTTATTGTGGAAGTTTGTATCATGCCTCTATTAGAAATAACGTTTATTTTTAGGTCCAAGTCACATTTCAGATATATTGCCGAAACAGTAATGTTGTGACTATAGAATTTTTAAAAAAATACAAAAAATAAGAATTTGAAGGAGGTAGAATGACTTCAGAAAGTGAAGATAGATTTTGAAGTTACCATTTAAGGCAAACATATTTCTTTTTTATTTTTTTAATAATAATTTACAGCTTCAGGCTACAAGAAGCCTTCAGATTAGTTGTTTGTATACATAGTTTTTAGGAGTGAAATGTCAGTGACCTCATTGGGCTGGTTAGTGTGGCAAAATAATTATCATACCAGTATTTCGACCAATCCATTTCAAAAGCTAGGTAAGTATTTAATTAGAGACTATTTACCATTAGGCAGCAATAATACAACTACAAAAGAGAAGTTAATAGCTTCTAACTTTTAAAAATGTGTTTTTATTGCAGTTGGCCATTTTTCAAAGTTTGTATTTTATTATAAGATATATCAGCATGTAATGTTAAGTATATATTTTTCAGTTTACATCTTTAGGGGAAGTCTGAAGTTCTACTTCAAAATATGTACTCTGTGGCTGTTTAGGATATCAGATATGCCACAATCTAAGGAAGGCTAAAGTAAGTACTTTGTCCCCATATTTCAGCATTTCTGACTTTTTTCCAATAACTTTAATTTATTATTTTTTTAATTAAAATGTAATTATTATAATTATAACTAGAAAGAAACTTTCATTCGTAAAATTAAAAATATTAAAGAAATGTGGATTAGCTAAAATATTTTAGAGATACTTTCCATCTTTGCATGAATAAAGTTTAAAAATGTAGAGAAAACGCTTCCCTGATCCCTTCGGGTGGCATCAGAAGCTTCATCTTTAAATAATTCTATGTTCAGCCATTGGTTGGGAGTGATTCTGATTCTCTGATATCAGGTAAAGGCTAGAAAAGAAAACATGCTTCTAGAAAATACTTGCATATGTTTGGCATGAATATCTTATATAAGGTGTATTTATAACACCTAAAATTTACCTGAAATGTGATTATTTACTAATAAATACTTGTTTAATAAGTCTGTATGTTTGGCAGAACTTGTCCTGAGATTTACTTAATTTAAAACCTTGAAATGAGATTGCAGGAATGGCTAAAATTTATCAACTTCATATTTGAATATTCAAAAATAACCTAATAGTTTTTCATGACCATGTTTGCTTAGGCCAGTCCATCATAGAACGGTTCGACTAAACACACAAGCAAACAAACAAAATCAAGGCAGAGAGAAAGTAACAGAAAGCTAATAGAAATTGCCATGATGTTTCAATAGAACATGAGTTCACATCTTGTGTTGCTCAAGACAGGCACTCTATATAAAAGACAACAATTAAAAATGAAGAGAGTAGGGCATTACAGATAGGAAGTATCATGACAAAAATATTTATAAGGAATGCACATGGAAATATTTGCAAACTAACAGTGTAAAGTAAATTCTCATCTAGTAAGTGCTCAATGAATATTTATTAACCTAATAATTAATGATGAACAAATGATGGTGCATTGTTTGAGGCTTGGATTTCAAGATCATTTATAAATATTTTCTTGGGAAGGAAAGTAATGAATGGTTTCTTAGGAATTATGTAATTAAATTATTTGAATTTTTCATGCTATAAAATGACTACAATTTTAAGTGGATTATTCTGCATAGAAAATTAGAGATTAATTGAAGTAGAAAGAGAGTGGCTAAGAATGAGTGAAATTATACAGGAATACAGGATATACCTAATTGCAGAATATAGAATGAGAAATAATTGAAGTCTGATTTAAACAGAAAAAGTGCAGTTTTAATATTAAGAACATTTTTGAGGGTTTACAGTGTGCCAATATTTTAAGTGCTTACCTATTGTATCACAATTACACTTTACAATATCCTGTAAATAGATATTATTGTTGCTCCCATTTTTCAGATATTCCACTCCATTAGAGAGCTCAAAGAGCTATTAAGTGATGGAGGTGGCATTCATACATGTGAAGTCAAGTCTGGGCAAACTCTTGAAATTAAGTTTTTAAACACTATGAAATGGGAATCAATATACAGACTATAAGTCCACTATTGAGTAGGGAACAAAAACACCTCACAACAATAAGTAGATTTAAGTTTTAAGTGGAGATAACTAGGATAATTTTGGTGTAATTAAGAGTGATAAATTAAATTTTTATATTTATTTAAATTATGCATTATCAGATGTTAAGGAGAACTACATAATATAAGAAGAAGTACTGGACATACACAATGTGTATCTGGAGTGCACTATGCAAATTTAGAATTGGTTAGAAACAAGAGCCTAAAAACATTTGAAGGCTATTGTCATTTTGCATTTAGGTCAAATAAAAAATTAAAAAGCATTAGGAAATTAAGTTATTCAGGTAAGTTCTATAAAGAAATAATCAATAACCCTTAAGATTGGTTATGTATCTATTATTGCTAATAAATTTTTACACATTGATAATATTTAATAAGATATGATGGCCTTAATATAATTTGTTACAACTAATTTTGTCTTTGGTAATATCCTAAACATGTTTACCATAATCACTATTTTGTCTAGGCTTTTACTCCATGCGTACATATGTCTAAAAATATAAATCAAACACTCATAATTTGTCATCTAAATATGTCCATAAATGATACCTCATATTTTTTTTAAAGCAGGCAGAGGTGATATTTACCAAAAAAATCTCTATATCTAATCATCATTGAACAATATAGTCTGTAAAATATTTTACAGTTTCTTTAACTTTAAAACCTTATTTGTAAATAGTTTACAATTTATTTTATAATTACCTAATTTTTATATTTATTGCAGTGACATTGATTAATAGAATCATATAGGTTTCAAGTGTAAATTTTTATGATACATGTCTTGTCTTGTACTTTGCAATGTGTGCCCACCACCCAAAGTTATACCATCTTCTGTTACCATATATTTGGTCTCCTTTATCCTCCAATACTACCCATTTCCTCTGGCAAGCACCATACTGTTGTCTATGTCTGTGAGTCTCAGTTTTATATCCCACATATGACTAAAATCATATAGATGTTAGCTTTTTCTGACTGACTTATTTTGCCCATAACTATCTAAATTTTTAATGTGATCAATAGAAATAGGAACAAAAGAATAACTTCTGACATGGCTTGGGCATGTCATTCTCCTATTAGACGTAAATAATCTCACAGAATAATAACCTCAGGAAAGGTTACTTGAGTTCATTGTAAAATGAGACAAAGTAGGCCCATTTCATAATTTTTTTCTAATCAGAGCTAAAAAGTTTCCTCTACCACCCACTAAAATACCAAATGTTCATCATTCCGCCAATATGAGTGACTGCTACTTCTTTGCCAATTACAACTTTATGCTTATACTAGTCTCTTCTTCCTACACATGATTTATTTAATTCCAGTTTAGAATCCTACCCCTTTCTGACAGCTTCCAATCTAGAGCAAACCCCAATTTCTTTAATCCTCCTTAAATCACCCAACCAAAGCCTAAATCTTGTAATAAATTGTTTCTAACACTTTTTTTTAAGTGAAAGGAGGGGAGATAGTGAAACAGACTCCCACATGTGCCCCCCAAACAGGATCTACTTGGCAACCCCTGTCTTGGGCTGGTGCTCGAATCAACTATTTTTAGCACCTGAGGCTGATGCTCAACCAACCAAGCCATCCTCAGTGTCCAGGGTTCAAACTAATGGAGTCACTGGCAGGAGGAGAAGAGGAAGAGAAAAAGGTGAGGGAGGGGGGAGGCAGGGAAAGAGAAGCATAGCTTCTCTTGTGTGCCTGACCAAGGATAGAACCTGAGATATTCATATGCCTAATGAACAGTCTATCTACTGAACCAAATGGCCAGGGCCTAACACTTGTTTTACAGAGACCCACTCACGTACCCATGGTGTGTGTTTTCCCTCATTGGAAATGAAATGTATTCACCTTCCAACATTTAAAGTGTGTTTCTGTTTGTTTTTGACTTGGGTCATTGACATGAAATATTAATGATTAACTTATTTTCAAACATTCTTTCAGCACAATTCAACTCTTAATAGGTAATGTGTTAGATATTGGATAGAGAAAGATGGTAAAATATATGGCCTTTTACCATCTAAAGAGCTTTTTGCCAATGCTGGATAAAGGGAAAACTATTCAATATAATTAGTACTGTTCTATAAAGATTAAAGCATAGAGAGATATATAATTATTTCTTATTTTTGTGGCTGGAGTTATTTTGGGAGTGAAGATGGTCTTGAATTATGGCATTGAAAGATAGCATTCTGTCATAAAGAGAAATTAATACAGTGTGTCTGTAAAGTATGGTGCACTTCTGACAGGTCACAGGAAAGCAACAAAAGACGATAGAAATGTGAAATCTACACCAAATAAAAGGAAAACTCTCCCAGTTTCATACCTATTCAGTGCAGTTCAATGTGGGCTCCATCTGTTGCCCTACACACATCCAAACGATAGTGAAGTTCTAGCCACACACAGGTAAGGACGTCTGGTGTAACAGTGAATAACGTCTGTGATTCTCTGTTTTAAGTGATTAATGTCATTGATATGTTCAATGTACGCATGTTGCTTCATATAACCCCAAAAGTAAAAGTCTAAGGGAGTCAGATCCGGGGATAGTGGTGGCCATGGCTTGACAGAATCCCTGCCTATCCACCGCCGGGGGAATGTTCTATCCAGAAACTCACGAACAATGGTGAAGTAATGTGGAGAGTGTCGTCCCGTTGAAAGATGACACCTTCTGGAAATTGTGGCACTGCATACAATTCCAACATATCAGGATAGGTGTTTGCCATCACAGACTGCTCCGCAAAAAACAATAGGTGTATCACCTTATCATACATCAGGCCACACATTCACTTTAGGGGTATTACGTTCATACTCAACATAGGCATGAGTATGTTCAGCAGCCCATATTCGGACGTTATGCCGATGAACATGTCCACAGATATGGAAGGTTGCCTCATCGCTAAACACAATCTTCTGCAAAAATCTTGCATCATTGTCTATCTCATGAAGCATATCTGTAGTAAATGGCAGCATGTGTGCATGCGCAGATGATGACATAACACCATGTATACAGCGGAGCAGCCCACGACCATGCCAGTCGAGATGTAGACGGTACAGAGGAAAGTTCAGTGTGTTCTGTGGCTCGCTAAATTCGATTCCATGACCAAAGTGCAACGTGAATATCTGCATGTTTATAACAAAGCGCCACCACATAAGAATAACATTACTCAGTGGGATAAGCAGTTGAAGGAAACCGGCAGTTTGGTGGAGGAACCCCATTCTGGTAGGCCATCAGTCAGTGACGAGTCTGTAGAGGCTATACGGGATAACTACCTAAGGAGCCCTAAAAAATCTGTGTGTGCGTGTGTGTGCTCGACAATTACACCTAAGCAAGACTACAGTTCATAAGGTGTTAAAGAAACATCTCTGTTTTATGGGGTACAAATTGTGGCTGTTGCATGCTATCAAACCGGCAGATAGACCCACACAGGTCAGGCCCTGCTGATATTCTTTTATAATATATATGCATCTCTTAAAAAGGTCTTATAGCCTGACCTGTGGTAGCGCAGTGGATAAAGCGTCGACCTGGGAACACTGAGCTCGCCAGTTCAAAACCCTGCACTGGTCTGGTCAAGGCACATATGGGAGTTGATGCTTCCAGCTTCTCACCCCTTTCTCTCTCTCTCTCTTTCTCTTTCTCACTCACTCTGTGTCTCCTCTCTAAAATAAATAAAAAAAAAGAAATTAAAAAGGTCTTATAGGGCCTTTAAAAAATAGACATAAATTAATACGTATCATTTTTTAGGGGAGGAAAATGATTAGCAAAATAATGTTATATCTAGACTGAAAATTTTAATTATAATATTTTATTGGGAAATGTTGGCAGCTAAATGTTGAGTCTTAGTTTCTAGACAATTGTATCAATGTAAAGAAGTAAATTAGAGTGTTTAAATTTACAAAATAAACTCTATAGTGAATGGAATAAATGAAATAATGTAAAGTCATTCTGTAGGCTTAATCATTAGAAAAACCAAACCCTACCAGTTATGTGACTCAAAACCCATCATTTCAAAGTTATATATCTGCATCTGAAGATTGGGCAACAGTTTAAACAATCCTTTTTAGAATTTCATGTGAAAAAAAATTATAACATTATTTACTTGTTTATTGCTATTTTACTTATCTTAGTGATTAAATATATGTTAAAGCTTTTTTTTTTTTTTTTTTTTTTTGATATACTGAAAGTCCTACTTGAGTTGTGTATTGGTGCTTGACTGAGCTAAGAAACAAAACTGATTTTTGGATTGAACTACATAGGTCTTGCTACATTTCTATATACTTCAAAGATAGGTCCAGACAAGGGGGCCTGTAGCTAGGGATTGTTTTTATTTTCCACTTCAATAAGAGACAAACACTTTTGTTTTGGAATGAGCCTAAAGGGTCATAAATCTTAAAATATAAAATTCTCTATGATGCTAGTGAAGTTTATCATCAATTGCTATATCCAAAAATAAAAGCGTATGTTGTTCTTTGAATTTTCTGCTACCAAGGAACCAATACCTATAAGACCACCCACCTAGCTCGATCATCATTTAAAATTTAATGAAGTAGGATCTTTTGTAAATTTAATAGATAGTGATTAAATATATGTTAAAGCTTTTTTTTCTTTGACATACTGAAAGTTCTACTTGAGTTGTGTATTGGTGCTTGACTGAGCTAAGAAACAAAACAAAAGATAAGTAAATTCAAAATAATTTTGAGTAGTTACAAAGTTATTAAAAAGGGGAAGAAAGTATACATAATTATACATACCCTGGCTTACACATTATTCACATTTACACTGTTTCACACAAAGACCAAGATACTGTACTGATCCTGAGAAATTTCTATAGTTTTCAATTTTTCATTTATTTCTTTTAAATTCCATAGGCAACAGAGGTGAAATAAATATTATAAAAACATACAGAATCACCCCTTTCCATGGCCCAATCTTGAACATTATCAGTGTTCTGATTTATATTTTCTAGAATTTCTTCTATTTTGTATGATAATTTTATACCTGTGGTATATAAGTAATTGCTTATTTCTTAATATAATTTAATATTTTTAATTGGAAGTTTTATATTGCTGTAGATTTAATTTGCTTTTTAGTTTTTCTACTTCAGTTATAATTGTGATAAACATGATGAGCACTGCTGTGCATATATACTTATGCCATTTTCTTATTCTTATTGAAAAAAATCTTACAATATGAATTATGCAAAATAAATTATCTAACATTTTAAAGCTATTGCTGTACATTGTCAATTTATTTTATTTTTTATTTAGAAAATTAGATTTAACAGGGTGACGTTGGTCAAGAAGAGTACATAGATTTTGGGCAAACATCTCCACATCATTTGGAGAGTAGGTTGTGTTGTATATCCATCACCCAAAGTCAAATCATCTTCCATCACCTTATTTTAGTCCCTCCTCCATCCATGTCTCTCTGCCCCCACCCCCTTCCCCCTGGGAACCACTGCACTCTTATCTATGTCCATGAGTCTCAATTTTGTACCCCACCTATATACGGAATCACTCAGTATAACGTTATCAAGGTTCTTCCATAATATTATGTCATCGTTTCTTATATCTGAGTAGTATTCCATAGTATATATGTACCACATCTTCTTTACTCAATCTTCTATTGAAGGGCACTTTGGTTGTTTCCATGTCTTGGCCACTATGAATAATACTGCAATGAACATGGGAGTGTATGTGTCTTTACATACCAACACTTTTTAGTTGTGGGGGTATATATTTAGTAGAGGGATTGCTAAGTCATATGGTAGTTCTATTCTTAATTTTTTGAGAAACCACCATACTTTCTCCCATAGTGGTTGTACTAATTTACATTTCCACCAACAGTCAATGAAGGTTTCTATGTCTAAACAGCCTCTCCAACACTTGTTATTACCTGTCTTGTTAATAACAGCTAATCTAACAGGTGAGAGGTTGTATCTCATTGTAGTGTTTTGTTTTGTTTTTTCATTTCTAATAACTAATGAAGATGAGCATCTTTTCATTTATCTGTTGAAATTTATATTTCTTCTTGGGAGAAGTGTCTGTCCATGTCCTCTCCCCATTTTTTTTATTGAATTGTTTGCTTGTTTGTTGCTGAGCTTTGTGAGTTCTTTATATATTTTGGATATTAACCCCTTATCTGAGCTGTTGTTTGCAAATACCATCTCCCATTAAGTTGGCTGTTTGTTTTGTTGTCAGTTTCTTTTGCTGTACAGAAGCTTCTTAGTTTGATATAGTCACATTCATTTATTTTTGCCTTTATTTCCCTTGCCTTTGGGGTCAAATTTATGAAATATTCTCTATGGCTAAGGTATGAGTTTAGTAACTATGTTTTCTTCTATGTTATTTATTGTTTTAGATCTTATATTTAGGTCTTTGATCCATTTTGAATTAATTTTTGTGCAAGATGACAAACTGTAGTCAAGTTTCATTCTTTTGCATGTGGCTTTTCAATTTTCCCTGCACCATTTATAGAAGAGGCTTTCCTCTCTCCATTGTATATTTTTGCCTCCTTCATCAAAGATGATTTGCCCATATATATGTGGTTTTGTTTCTGGGCTTTTGATTCAGTTTCATTGGTCTGTGTGTCTGTTTTTCTGCCAATACTATGCTATTCTCATTTTAGTGGCTCTGTAGTATAATTTGAAGTCAGGTATTATAATACCTCCAGCTTCATATTTTTCCCCTCAGGATTACTTTGGTTATTCAGGTGTTTTTTTTTTTATGGTTCCAGACAAACTTGATGATTTTTTGTTTCATTTCTTTAAAAAATGACATTGGATCCACCTCAGGTGCTAGAATGGCTTCGGCCTCAACAGATCCGTGCTCCAGATGGGCAGAGCATCACCCCCTGGTAGGCATTCCTGCTGGATCCCAGTTGGGCATGTGCTGGAGTCTGTCTGACTGCCTCCGTGCTATTAACTTTGGAAAAATACAAAAAAAAAGATATTGGAATTTTGGTAGGAATTGCATTAAATTTGTATATTGCTTTGTGTAATATGGTCATTTTAACTATATTTACTCTTCCTATCCAAGAACATGGGATATTTTTCCATTTCATTGTCTCTTTTTTCATTTCCTTTAATAATACTTTGTAGTTTATAGTGTATGGGTCCTTTACATTCTTTGTTATGTTTAATTCTAGGTATTTTTGTTGTTGTTGTTGTTGTACCTGTAAAAGGGATTATTTTTTTAAGTTTATTATCTGAAGTTTCATTGTTGGTGTATATGAAAACAATAGACTTTTGTATATTAAGTTTGTATCCTGACATTATGGTATTGTTTTATTCTTTCTAATAGTTTTTTGTGGAGTCTTTGGGGTTTTCTATCTAAAGGATCATGTCATCTGCAAAAAGTAAAATCTTTACTTTCTCTTTCCTGATATGAATGCCTTTTTTTTTCTCATGTCTTATTTCTCTTGCTAGAACTTCCAGCACTATGTTAAATAGGAGTGAAAAGAGTGGGCAACCTTGTCTTATTCCTGATTTTAAAGAAAAAGCTTTCAGTTTTTTACCAATTACTATGATGTTAGCTGATGGTTTGTCATATATGACCTTTATTATGTTGAGGTATTTTCCTTCTGCACCCATTTTATTAAGTGTTTTAAGCATAAAAAGATGTTGTATTTTATCAAATGCTTTATGTGCATCTATTGATAGGATCATATGGCTTTTGTTCTTTGTTTTGTTGATATGATGTATTACATTAATTGTTTTACCTATGTTGAACCATCCTTGTGCTTCTAGGGTAAATCCCACTTGATCATGATTGATTGTTTTTTAATATATTATTGTATTTGATTTGCCAGTATTTTGTTTATAATTTTTCCATCTGTATTCATTAGATATTGGTCTGTAGTTTTTTTGTATTGTTCTTCCCAGATTTTGGTATAAGGGTTATGTTGGCCTAGTAAAATATGTTTCTGAAGTATTGCTTTTTCAATTTTTTGGAAGACTGAGAAAGATAGAAACCAAATCTTCTTTGAATGTTTTGTAGAATTCACTAGTATAGCTGTCTGGCCTGTACTTTTATTTTGGGGGAGGTTTTTGATAGTTGTTTCTATTTTCTCCCTCCTTATGGGTCTATTTAGGCTTTCTACTTCTTTGTAATTCAGTCCAGGCAGATTGTATATTTCTAGGAATTTAGCCATTTCCATTTCTTCTAGATTGTTGAATTTGGTGGCATATATATTTTTTTTCATAGTATTCTACAATGATCCTTTATATATCTATAATGTGTGATAATTTCTCCTCTTTCATTTTGGATTTTGTTTATATGAGTCCTTTCTACTTTTTTCTTAGTGAGTCTTGATAGGAGTTTTTCAATTTTATTAATCTTTTCAAAGAACCAGCTCTTTGTTGTATTAATTGTTTCTATAGTTTTTTTGGTCTCTACTTCATTTATTTCTTCTCTAATTTTTATTATTTCCTTTCTTCTGCTGGTTTTGGGTTACATTTGTTCTTCCTTTCCTAGTTTCTTAAGATGTGATGTTAAGTTGTTTACTTGGGCTATCTCTTGTTTTTTTGATATAAGAATGTAATGATATGAACTTCCTTCTTATTACTGCTTTTGTTGTATCCCAAAGATTCTGATATGTCATGTTGTCATTTTTGTTTCTCTGTATATATTTATGATCTCTGGGTTTTGTTTTTTTTTTTTTTTGATCCAGTCATTTTTTTTAGAAGTATGTTTAATTTTCACATTTTTGTGGGTTTACTTTTTTTGCAGTTGAATTCTAATTTCAAAGCCTTATGATCAGAAAATATGCTTGGTATAATTTCAATCTTTCTGAATTTTTTGATGTTAGTTTTGTGGCCCAACATATGATCTATTCCAGAGAATGCTCCATGTACACTGAAGAAAAAATGTATACTTTGATGTTCTGAGATGAAATGTCCTGTAGATGTCTATTATGTCCATTTGTTCTGGTATTTCATTATTCTTATATTACTCTTTCTGATAGACTGTGACATTTCTTGTAGGGCTTTCTTGTTTTTTTATTTATAATTCATGATTCTCTTCTCTTTTACTTCTCTGTAGTATCCCTAGTTGCCATCTTCAATGTCATTAATTCTCTCCTCTATCTGGCCTGTTTGATTAGGTAAGCTTGCTACCTCCTTTTTCAGTTCATATATTGAGTTTTTCAGCACTGTTTGATTCTTTTTTTATAGTTTCAATTTCCTTGGTGAAGTACTCTTTTTGTTCATTAATTTGTTTTTTGAGTTCACTAAATTGCCTTTCAATGTTTTTATTTTTTTTGTATCACATTGAGTATTTTTTAGAACTTGAATTTTGAATTCTTTATCATTTAGCTCTAATCTTTACATGTAATTGAGATATTTTTCTGATGATTTTTCACCATCTATCTGAGCTACATCACTGTCTTGTGTATCCATGATATTTCTTTTCCTTGATGGTATTTGAGAGTGGTATTGTTAATAACACCAACAAGAGATAACTAAAAAACATTAAAATAAAAATTGAAAAAATACATTGAAAAAATGATAATTCTCTATATCATGATAAGTAGAACAAAAACTACAGAGAACAAGGATCAGGAACTGAGAAAAAAATGAAAAAAGAAAGAAAAAATGAAGCATAAAATTACAAAACATCAAAAAGAAGTATGAATCCAAAATATAATAATTTAAAGAAAAATTAAGTTTATATGAGAGGGGGGAAAAAAGGAAGGAGAAGCAAAGGGAGAAAAAAATGAGTAAAAGAGAAAGTGTCAGAACTGAAACCCTCACAAAAAGCAAGAATAAAAATTATAACAACTAAGGATAATGAAGTTTGAATGAGAAAAAGAGAAAGAAGAAATAGGAAAGAAGAAAAAAATGAGAAAAAAGCAAATAAAAGTATTTTTTTCCAGTTTGAGAGATAATTTTTTTTTTTTTCTGACAAGCGGTGCTGTACTATAAGTTTTTCCTTTGTGAGGTTCTTGGGTGAAGTTCTGCCGAGGCATCGCTGTTGTAATGATGTAACAGGGTTGCAATCACATTAGTAAGAGGTGCTTGATAAGGCTTTGCAATTTTATGGCTCTTGCAATGGCAGTCTCTGGTTTATCTGAGCCTGTCCCCACATCCCAACAAAACAGTGGACCAAACGCTGGACACCTATGCATCTCACAGGAGAGAGCATATCTAGGGGACTCAGCTTTGGGGAGCCACTACTGCCACTGTTCACACAGCATGGGGAGTAATGTGGGATTTGGGTGGTTGGGGGAACACAGTCTGGTTTTTCCTCTGATGTCACTCAAAGTGTGATCTTGGCAGGGTAGGGGCTATAGCAGTGAGCTGACACCCCTGTACTGTAGCTTTGGAGCAGAGTAGGGCTGGTTGCACACCATGCAGGCAAAACTCCATGGGCCTCCTGGGTAGATGGAGCATGCCTCAGTGCCCTGCCGGCAGTTCTCCACAGGTGATTAGTACACTGGTCTTGGGAGTGTCCCACAGCGTATGTGCCCACCCAGCTCTTGCAACCACAAATTGAACCCAGATTGCAGGCAGATGCCGGGAACTGGCTATGTTCCTGCTCTTGGTTGTATACCTGCCTTAATTCAGCTCCTTCATCTCCGCCCCTTGGTCTCTCCACTTATGGCTCCAAAACAAGACCCATTTTATCAATAAAGAAAGATAAAAATATGGTCCTTCGACTTTTGTCTTCCTGGAGTGGATCCTATCTTCTACCCATCTTCTCACCCAATCAAACCTTTGTCCATCTGGTATGTGGATATTTCAGGTACACCTGGGATTCCTTCTCTGTGTATAGTTGTTGAATTTGTTGAAATTTCATGAAGAGATCAGGAGTATTTCTCATGCTGCTATTTCTCTGATGTCACTCCATTAATTTATTTTAAATATAGGCATACCAACTTAACAGTTAACATCCATGCTGATTTATTTTTATAGGTCTAGAAAATTAGATACTATTTGGTAATAAATTCGCCAACTTCAGCCAGCATTAACAAGTATGAAAATTAGTACTGGTGAATCATTAATCTGATTCAGTATTGACTTTTATATGAATAATTTGAGATAAAACTTGTCTATAAAATTACTTCTGTCCAGTTCTCAAAAATTATTATTATATTTAATTATTAGGACTGTTAAATTTTTATCCAATTAAAAATGGGTATTGGTTGAAAAAGAAATTTTTGCATCAATTTTACATATTAAGCTGAGAAGAGGTATATAATCATACTTTGTAATCTCATTATAAATCAAGTTCCCTATTTAAAACTTGTAATTCAGTTATCTTAAGTTAATTTTGCATTTCACTTCTTTAAGTGACAGTAGAACTTGGTCAATAATAGTTTTTATTTCACCTTAGATTTTTTTCTATAGTTAATGTTATCATCTATTTTCCCTTCAGCAATTTTACAATTTTTTTTTTTTTTTTTTTTTTTTTTTTTGTGGCAGAGACAGGGAGAGGCAGAGAGAGAGACAGATAGGGACAGACAGATAGGAAGGGAGAGAGATGAGAAACATCAATTTTTTGTTGCAGTTCCATAATTGTTCATTGATTGATTTCTCATATGTGCCTTGACAGGGGGTGAGATTGGGTGGGGCTAAAAAAGACCGAGTGACCTTTTGCTCAAGCCAGCGACTTTGGGATCAAGCTGATGAGCCTTGCTCAAACCAGATGAGCTCACGCTCAAGCTGTCAACCTCGGGGTCTTGAACCTGGGTTCTCCACATCCTAATCAGACACTCTATCCACTGCGCCACCACCTGGTCAGGCTACAAATACTTTTCAATATTTATTTTAATTTATTAAGTAGTTACTTCAATCGAAATATCTGCATATTTGCTTCCCAACAAATGTGCATCCCCTTTTGTAGTCTGTAGATTTTTTTATGTGTCCTAGACTTTTCTCACATTTATTGAATATTGAATTTGATTTAATATTGTTATTTTAGAAACAAGTGGAAGGTCAATGTTAAAGCCCATACTATTTTACCTTCTGTAACATAGAGATCTACAATAGGCTTGACCTGGAGAACCTATTATTATGGAGGCAGTAGCCTTTACCTCCAGTTGTTTGGTTGATGGCAGTTTTTATCTGTGAAGTCATAATGTAGACCAAGGAAGTTGTTGATACACTCACTATTTCATCTAACACTAAAGGGCAAGTCTGAAGATTGGAGTAACAGGAAAATGTAGCAGAAACTCTCTCCATAGAATTGTTCAATATAAAAAAAATTTCAGGGGTTCACATTCTGTTGATTGTTGTTGCTGAAAAATATCTTTGATTTAAATAATTCTATTATTAAAATAGAGGCCTTAGGATAATATTTTTGTTTTTATCCTATCATCTGTTCCAAATCGAAGCTTTATTACTTTGTCTTATGAATCAACTGAAGAATGAGGGAGTTAAATCTTTGCCAAATGTCCAGAAGGTTTATTTATCTTTCCTTGGTGATCCACTATACTTTCAAATTATTTTAAATCACACTGGATACTAAGCATTGTCCCATCTGTTTTGGTTGTTGTTTTTGTTGCTGATTTTTGAGATTGTTTGAGGAAAGTGCAAGAGAGAACTATTTAATTTTCATGGTTAGCAATTGTTCTGATCTTCATTTAATATATCTATAATAATGCAGTAGTGAGTAATTCAGCATTTTCTGATAGATACTTTGTTACTGTGTCTTATTCTCAAGTTCTTTTTCTTAGTATGCTGAGCAGTTATTGTAATGTCATTCAACATTCTGGAAAAATTTGAAAAAATAAAAGGAGGAAAACTTTCCCTTGATCTTTTCCACTGGCACATGTGAGCAGGCTGGACAGGTTGTAGATAAATTCTGGATGAAAAACACTCTGTTTAAGAATAACAATGGTTGGCCTGACCCGTGGTGGCGCAGTGGATAAAGTGTCGACCTGGGAACACTGAGGTCGCCAGTTCAAAACCCTGCACTGGTCTGGTCAAGGCACATATGGGAGTTGAGCTTCCAGCTCCTCCCCCCTTTCTCTCTCTCTCTCTCTCTCTCTCTCTCTCTCTCTCTCTCTGTCTCCTATCTAAAATGAATAAAATAAAAATTAAAAAAAAAAGAATAACAATGGTGAACACATTGGGAGAAGTTTGGTTCATAGTTGTGGAACATTTCTAGAGCTTCTAAAGTTACAAAAAGCTATTTTTAAATTGCATTTTTTTCCAGTAATTTCTAAAATGGTAGTTAATAAAGAGTGTTCTAAAATATTGACAGAGGCGCAGCCCAACATCAGATATATCTGAACCATTAAAAGTGTACTGCAAAAGTGTAACCAACACAGCATGAGTGGAAGCAACATACAAAGGTGTATTGTATGGCAACTGCCCAGAAAACTCATCATATTATAAGGATCATCATCAATAGAAGATCAGAGATATAAATGAGAATGAAAATGATATAAAGATGTATTTTAATGGAAATAGGCAAGCAAATGTGAATGGCAAAAATCAGAGTAGGAAAAAGAAAACACTCCAAAGGGTGTCAGTAAGGTTTTATGACAAGTATAGAAATAACATCAAGGGAACAACAAGAAAACGACCTTGACTCAGTGTGATAATCACACAATCAAGACTGTACTTTCAGGGATCATTTCTATAGTTTGATAATCACACAATCACAGTGGTTTCTTTAAAGTCTTATATTAAATTAAAGTTTGACAGAAGGATTCTGTTTAGACTGTGCAAGAACTCAAACACTTCATTCTGAAATAGAGAAAAGTTTTTAAAAGCAGCAGGAAAGATGCAGCATCTGTCACTTTTCACTTGATGTTTGTATATAGGCCCAGAAAATAGACTGAAGCTCAGGCACCTGTGTTCCTCAGAATGCTATCAACTGTCTCATTTTTCATCCAAAGCCCATTGCTTTCTATTTCCAACCCATCATCAGATCAGGATTTATCATTATTATTGTCATCATGATTACTATTATGTATCATTAGACTCTCCATCCCCAACAAGAGATCATTTGGCTTCGTTTTTTTCCCCTTAAGGCTCAACTGTTTCCAATATGTAAATGTTTATTACTGCTTAAGGAGACAGCACTGAGCTTCATTCAGGAACTTTTCCAGGCTTCAATCAGCTCTGTTTGCATTCCCTGCTGACTGCTTTAAAGCTAAAACAGATGAACAATGTAGCTTTAAATGGCAGAAAATTTCCTTTCTAAGTTTATATCAGAAGGATTGAAGCAGGATTTATGCAAAAATATCTCCAAAGAATATACAATCTGGATGGAAATAACACTAAAATGCACTACTGTTTAAATCCCTTATTTCAACTGGTAGAGACCTCAATAACCCTGGGTTCAGGGTTGAAGATTCAGTCATGGCTTTAAGTTTTTATTTTTTTATTGTATTTATTGGGGTGACAATGGTTAAAAAGATTAAGAAGTTTCAAGTGTACAATTCTATTACACATCATCTTTTTATTGCATTGTCTTATGTGAATTTGGCAAAGCAGTGATTTTTCTGAGACACTTGCAAAATTTTAAGGCACTTACTGTTGAGTTCTGATGTTATTCTTTATTCTATAGTTCTTCCATTTTGGGGTCAAGGATAATGATGTATTACAGAGCTGTAAAACAAAGAATAGAGGTAGGAAATGTTAGAAAGGATTTGGGCAAGGTTGGTATTCTAATCTTCTCTAGAACGTGTAAGGAGAATCTTCATCTTATTTAAAAAGGTGGAAAAGATCTGAAATCAAGTAACTAAATTGTTAAGTACAAGTTGATGATTACCTAAAAAGTTTTAAAGAACAAATGTTAATAAAGTGAGTAACATGGATGATTCTGGTTGCTTTCACCTGAGGCTGTGAGAGTAACTTTTTAATTGGCCATCAGTTCAAAAAACCAACTCAAATCTCCAATTATCTGTTTCTTTCTATTATAGATTGGTATGCATTTTCTAAATTATAATATACTCTCTTTCTTTTTGGCCAGCTTCTTCCGCCTGGCATAATCATTTTGTGATACTTCTGTACTATAGTGTGTATCAATATTTCATTGCTTGTTCTTGCTGAAAAGTGTTGCATTATGGATATAGCAGAATTTATTTGTCTGTTCACCTCTTAATAGAAATTTGATTTATCATATTTCCAGTTTTTGGCTATTTCAACTAAAGCTACTATAAGCATTCACATACAAGTCTTGAATGTATATTTATTTAGTTTCTCTTTGGAAAATGCCTAAAAGGTTCATAGCTAAGTCAAATGGTAGGTGTGTATTTAATTTTTATAGAGGCTATCGAACTGGTTTCTAAATTGACTGTATCATTTTACATTTCCTCAGGCAGTGTATGAGAATTCCAGCTGCTCCAATTTTTATCAACATATTGTTTGATTTGTCTTTACATAAGAGTTGGGTATTATTTCATTGTACTTTTATTTTCCAAATTCCTAATTGCTAATGATGCTAATCTCTATTTTAATTTTTATTTATTTATAATCGCTATTTTAGTTTTTATTTATCTTCTTCGGTGAAGTGCATGTTGAAATGTTTTTACTTTTTCATTGGATTCTTTTTTTATTAATTATTGAGTTCATTATTCTTTATTATTGTTATTATTTTGACTTTTGAGTTTTGTAGGCTCTTCATATATTCTGGATATAAGTCCTTTAACAAATATATGATTTACAAATATACTCTCTATCTCTTGGCTTGTCTTTTTATTTTTACAGCTCTATTGAGATATTATGGACACGTAATTTTGTGTAAATTTAAGATATATAATGTGTTGACTTGATACACTTGTAAACTATAAAATGATTACCACCCACTCTCATTGGTGGAAACAGGAACTATTATTGGTCCTTTATGACTTTTAAAGATTATTTCTCTAATATTTTTCTGTTATTTTCCTTTTGTCCTTGTGTACTTTCTTTTCAAGCATGCATTGTTCAGCACTCATCCCATATCTTGAGAGGGAATTCTCAGTTCAGCTTTACCCCTTCTCTGTTCAACTTTGTAATCTCTAGTACTTGAATACTTTAACACTCACCAGACTCAAGGTATGTTAACCTAACTCTGGGAAACCTCTGAGTTTACCCAACTCAGAGCAACTTCTGAGCTCTGTCAATATTGATTCTTACTGTCTCATCACATTACTGCCTGAAACTACTCTTTAGGCAGTTGAGATTGGACAATCATAAGCACAGCACACCTTTGTTGGTTTCTTTCATTTAGAAAGAACTATACTTCTTTAGCTGATATGTTGAAATTAGTTGCTGTATATATTTTGTCTTGATATTTTTTGTTGTTACTATTGTGAAAAAAGGTAAATCTACTTCTTGTTACTCTAACTAGTGACAAATATAAGTCATCTGGTATCAAAAAATAATTTTAATTTCTGAAAAGTCACATGTGTTATAGTAAATAAACAAATGTTAAAAGTAATCTAAAATATAAAGATATTTAAAGTGTAATTGAAAAAACAAAAATAAATAAGAGGAAAATAACCTATATAATATCCTAAATATCTAATATTAGCAGAATAATTTGTATTATTTTCTTTTGTATAGGACAGATACACAGAGAGAGAAAGACAAATAGGGACAGACTGACAGAAAGGAGAGAGATGAGAAGCATCAATTCTTCATTGCAGCACCTTGTTCATTGATTGCTTTCCCATATGTGCCTTGAACGGGAGGCTCTAGCAGAGTGAGTGACCCCTTGCTCGAACCAGCAACCTTGGGTTCAAGACAGCAAATTTGGGCTTCAGGGCAGTGACCATGGGGTTGTGTCTATGATCTCACACTCAAGTCAGTGATCCCACGCTCAAGCTGGTGACCTTGGGTTTTTGAACCTGGGTCCTCTGCATCCCAGTCCAATGCTCTATCCACTGCACCACTGCCTGGTCAGGCTATATTATTTTCTTTAACAGAATGTTTATAGTAGGCAGCATGTTCTATATGCAGAGGTGGAAGGCAAAATTTGGTGTTAATTACATGTCAATGTGACTCCTGAATCTATAAAATATAGGTAATAATTTGTTCCAAAAGTGTTTTGTAAGATATATACATATATACCACTTTTCACAATATTTAACATACAGTCAATGATAATTTTATATCAATATTTATTGTCACACAGTCATCTTTCTGAATCTACCTGGGATATGTTATATGCTTAACAAAGAAATTCAGAGTTTCCCAAGGACAACAGGGGAATAGGATGCAAAGAATCAAAGCATATTTTTTTCCACAGATGGTTTCATGTCTTCTCTTGATTTTACTTGGTATAATCTTACTTCAGCATTTCACCCTTGCCACATAAAGAGTAAAAGCCATATATATCACTGTGGGCAAACATTGTCCTCACTCTTTACTAAAATGACCATTTTTCTTCTATTTCCTCTCCAAACAACATACTGACAGTTCTTACTATGTGCCCTCATCACTATTCCAGAAACCAGTTATTGTTGGTCTTTGACAGTATTTGCAAATAAGAATTATTTGAGTTCACGTAATCAGATTTTTATTTTTGAAAAACACAGAAGCAAGTAGATATAATACCCTTGTCCCATATTAGTCTATTCTATCTAAAGTATCAGTAACTGTTTAGTAAAATTTCTATAGGGACAGTCACATTATATTCATATTTATGTATGAAACAACATTAAGAGATGTTTGAAGTGTAGATAAACATTGTTTTTGTCATTTCCACTGCCAAGATTTATTACAGTGAACTTTTTTACTTACTGTAAGAAAAAAAGTAACGAGTTAAGAGGGCAGTATGATGCTATTTTTGAATTAGTTCTGAGTTTATAAATTGCAAGCAGTGTGATTATTATTACTGTTTTTTCTTTTTAAGATTAGCAACAATAATAATGGCTGTAACAGCAATGATAACATTATACCTTGCACTTACATGGCATATTTTACCCCAATTTTAGAAACAGCAATTAAAATTTAGTCTTTCTGAGTGTTTATGTTAGAATAGCTATTAAGTCCTAAATAATATGAGGAAGTAGAGATGTAGTGACCTATGCTCTTCATTGTTTTTGTTTTTATGACTAGCTCTACTATTGAATAAAATTAGAGTTTGATGATTATTGTAATCGTGTGGAATACCTACTAGATTTTTCTAAATAGGGTTTCTTAGGAAAGTTAGTTTAAAATAAAGAAAGTAAAGATTATTTTTATAATTAGACATTGGGATCAAATAATACTATCTCTTTAAATATTTCTTTAGAAATTCAATTTATAGTCTTTCTTGGTCCCAAGGAAAACCAAGGAGACAAAAATTATTTCTACCCTAATTTCTTTTTATATTTAAATATTTTGTCTTGTACATATTTTATAATCTTTATTTTGGGAGGAACAAATGAAAAATTTATTATTATATAAATATTAACTATTTTTCAAAACTGTGATATATTAGATGCTTCTTTGATTAGCAATTTACCAAATGTTTACTCTCTGCAAAAGTTCTTTAAATATGTCTAAGAAACTAAGTTAGAAAAATTACTTTGAGCATTCTTTGATTAGTACATTTCAGATCTAGAAATTTCAAAGAGTAGGAAAGTCTACAAATGTATGTTTTTGATATTTGAAAATTTCCCCTTTGAGAGCAGATCTTGTATTTAAAAGAAACCATGTTTGATAGATCATAAAACTAGCTATGTCTTCCATAATAGCAAGGGGATTGAGAATGTTCAGAGGAGTGAAAATTTTTTCTTTAGAAAGCAAACTTTTTTTTGAAAATAATCCATAGTAGATAAGACATAAACCTGTCTATGTATTTTAGTGAGTTAGAAACTAGATATGTCTGCCAATTCGAAAAGAGAAATAAAACTTTCAAAATCTAGGTATAGGAGTAAGTACAGAGTTGGTTACTTGTCACTAGGGAAGGCAAAAAGAGGCAGAAGGTCTACAGTTCAGCCAAGCATGGTTGTTGGAATTTCTAGTACTGGATCCTTGGCATCAGAATCCTAAAAGGAAGAACCCATCTCTCTAATGATAGGCTATCAAAATCATATGCAATAATTTGCCATATAAATATGAAATTATCTCTTTGTTAATCTAATCTCTTTGATCATTAATAACATTTATTAATAATTTTGTATTCTCTTCTATAAGTCATTTGCATCTTACTGAGTTTTATAGTGCTTCTTTTTTTACTTTAATTACCGTTTATCCTATTTGGTCAATATTTTCCCAGTTTTTGGTGAGATTTTTAATAATGCTTGATATGTCTAGTGTCAGATAATTTTATTTAATAATATTTGTACTTAAAAATGATTTTCGCCTGACCAGGCGGTGGTGCAGTGGATAGAGCATCGGACTGGGATGAGGAAGACCCAGGTTCGAGACCCAGAGCTCGCCAGCTTGAGCACGGGCCCATCTGGCTTGAGCAAAAAGCTCGCCAGCTTGGACCCAAGGTCGCTGGCTCCAGCAAGGGGTTGCTCAGTCTGCTGAAGGCCCCCAGTCAAGGCACATGTGAGAAAGCAATCAATGAACAACTGTGGTGTCTCAACGGCATGAAAAACTAGTGATTGATGCTTCTTACCTCTCTCCGTTCCTGTCTGTCCCTATCTATCCCTCTCTCTGACTCTCTCTCTATCCCTGTAAATAATAATAATAATAATAATAATAATAATGATTTTCCCCAAGATATACAAAAATTAAAGGAAATTAAATTTGTCAAATATAAAATTGAATGCTTAATTTTTTAATATATCCAAAATTGGAGACATACAATATTATATCACTCAGAAAATTTCTTTACTTTTTTCCTTTGTAGGCAACCCTCCTCATTCTTCTCTGCTAACCAGTAATTTATTTTCTGTTCCTAGCCCTTTCCAAAATGCCACATAAATAGAATTGTACAACATGTAGCATTTAATATCTTAGTTTATTAAATTAATACATTTAAGATTCAATTATACTGCAACATGAATGTTTGATTCCTCTTATTACCAAGTAATATTCCTGAATATGGATGTACCAAAGTTTATTCTCCATTTGAAAGATATCTTAGGTATTTGAAGACTTGGTGATTATTAATATAGTAGCTACAAAAATTTGAGTGTGTTTTGTGAAAATGTTTTTTTTGTTATGAAATTGATGGGTCGTTGACTTTATTAAAACCACCAAACGTGCCTGTATTATTTTTCATTCACACAAATAATGCAAGGGAGTTCTTATTACTTTGCATTCTTGTAGGTATATGGTATTGTCTGTACTCTTAAGTTTAGCCATTTAGTATGTATGGATATTTATTTGAGTTTTATTTTGCATTTTTGTAATGACTGATGTTGAGCATCTTTTCAGGGCTTATTTGTTATCTCTTTTTCTTTGGAGTAATGTCTGTTTTTATCTCTTGCCCATTTATGTGCTCTAACCTAATTGTACCAGAATGTTTTTTTCCCCCAGTCCTTGGCTATTATTTTGGTTGGATAGAGAAATCAGATTGCAAGTTATTTACTCTCATTCTTTGAAAATATTCTCCCATTTTTTTCTTGCATTACTTTTGCTAGTTATTTTTTTCCTGATGCCAATCTACTTAATTTTTGAAGATTTTTTTTTTTTTTTGTCTCTGAAATAGTTCAGGAATCTCCTTTTATTACTGACATCCTCAAATGTTGCTGCTAAATGTTGAGTCGTGTGTTTGTGTGTATGTGATCCTCCATGGCCCTACTGAGCCCTTTCAATATAGAAAATGTTCTTAGGTTTGTTTTCCTACTTTTCTTTAAAGTTTTTCTGTTTAGTTATAATTTTATCACTTTTTACCTATTGAAAGTTTTTTATGTGGATATAGAACTTCTGAATTTGGTCTTTATTCCTTGATAGTTACCAGTACTTATTCATGTTATTATACAAGTTTGAAATTCTGAAATTTTTTTAAAATTTATCTCCTAGTGTATTTCTATATTATTCTATCACAATATCTTCTCAGATATATGTTTTATTCCTCTTGATACATATAAATTTTTTCCTTGACCATATTTTTAAAGTCAAGTACCCACTTTCCTTAACCATATTTTCCAGATATTTACTTTTAGTTCAAAATGTTGATGTGTGTGTTTGTGTGTATTGCCATTAGTAATTTTACCACATATTTTTATCAGTGCCTTATTTCCTAAGTGTCATCATTTGCTTGAGTTCCCCCATATTTTAGAAAATAAAACTGGATTTTAATCTGATAAAAATGTAAACTTGATAGTATTCTTACTTTCTGTATTTTCCCATAGAATTGTATGGAAATTTTACTCATTGAATTTAGAATTTTAGTTATAACATGTTCTTTTTATAACTGAATTTGAACAAGAATATGTCCCCTTCAAACTGACCTCAGTTATTTGTATGTAATGTCACATATTCTAAGAATAAATTTCCAAAGACAGAAACATCCAAGTAAATTCCAAGGCTTTGTGTGTTTGCTATGGTAAATCAGTTCTGTCTCTATCCTTAAAAACTGTGTAGGCTTATCTTTAATGATATTACATTCTGTTACAGAAAGTGAGGTTTTCCTGCATTCTCATAAGTTATCTGAAAAGAATGAAATAGAAAGGTGGAAATTATAGTCCCAAAGGGATGAGGGAATTGAACAAGATTGTGTAGGTGAACAATGTTTCTATATACAGAGGAGATACTAGCAAGATCCATTTAGTGATAGAGAGAGAATTCTGGGTTATTAATATAAAAGTAAAAATGATACTGAATTAGAAAACTGGGAAAACATTATACAGAATTAGTAAATCTGAAATCCCAGGGCACGCTGTACTGGAATAAGCCTAAGCATGATAGAAAATGTAATTTCAACAAAACTGCCTAGCTAAAAGAAAGCTTTAAATGTGATGGATGTTTCCTAAAAGGAGAGTGATGAGATGCATGAGAGGTAGTACACGGTAGTAGTTCAGAGTGTGGGCATTGCTGTCAGGAACTACGCTACCCGTGTGTGAATCCGAGCTCCATGTATGACTAGCTTGTCTGTACCACAGATCTCTTGTATATAAATGGTGTTAATATTCACCACTTTCTCTTAGGATTTTTGTGAAGATTAAATTTGCTAATGTATAGGAAATAACTTACAGTAATGTCACCATAACATAAAAAGATCAAGCATTATAATACAGTCAACATTTAGAAAATCATATTAACTTTTACCCATATTTAGGTGACAATTCATTATGTTGATGATTATCTTTTAATTCCATTCTGTGTTTTAGGCATTTGCCTCATCTAATTTAAGCTTAAAACAATCCTGTGACTTAAGTACTATTTTAATTCTTTTGTTTGGTTAAGAAATCTGAGCTTTTGGGTAGATGACTGATTTTGTCTAGTTTATGAAGATGTTAAGTCAAGAATTGGTAGTTTGGCTGGATCCAGACCTTTAGCACTAGCCACTATGCTAAGGCTCTTTAATTATGAAATCACTAGCCTTGAGTGTAGGATCTCAGAACAAGCAGATGGTTATTGATTAGATGTTAACTGAGGGCTGTGTTTATTATCCTCTAACTTATAAAATAATATGCTTTCATATTGACATTGAAGTTTTAATGATTCACTATGTACAACTGTTGAAAGAGAAAAATGTTTTTGCTCTTGGAGAAGCATAGTTTGGGTAAGTGAAAGGAAAGAGAAAATTCCATCCTGGAAAAAGAACTCAACATCACATAAAAAAGATTTCAGATGGATTCTGACAATGGGCTTTCTAACCTCTTTCTATCTAGAGTTTATTACTATGAATAAGGTTCAAGAAAAAAGATAATTTTTGATAATTCTTAAAACTCAGGAGTTTGAGCTTTTAGAATCTTTCCATGAGGAGGATGTGTTACTAGTTCCTGAAAATAAATCAGACATTCTCAATAAAGTAAAATGAAAGATCTGTCCCTTCATTCTTGATGTGTTCTGTAAATGAAAGAATTTTATCCCTCACATATTATATGCACTAAAGCTGACTATGTTTCCAAGACAGAGTTTATTAATTTGCAACATTAGAGGTAACAGGAAAAAAAAAAGACTGCAACAGTATAAGAACAGGTACTGGGGATTCAGCCCAATGGAAATGTATCATGTATGCTTCCCTAAACTATTTATATTTTGATACCTATTATGAAGGCAGATCTAATTGTAATAAACATGTACAGTGACTCACAAAATGTATTTTGTCACACCCATGGAGTTTACTTTCTTCATTCATTACCTATCCTTGTATGGTAATGCCTGTGGTTCCACCATTATGCTGTCTTTAAGAATCTCTTCACCTTAGTCCTCTTAAATGTGGATTGAGTCTTGTTCTTCCCAATATATGAATTTGTGCAGTATGTATGTATGTATATATAGCATGTTTATTATAATTTAATGCAAAAAGAAAAGTTTAATAAAAAAATAATAACCTCCCTTCAATTCCAATGTCTTTGACTCTCAGTCTTATCAGTTTGGTGGACATCCTTCTTTTCCCATGTTAAGGCAAATTTATATATATACATACACACACTATACACACACATGCAGTGTTTGCAACTGAAATCCTAAGATAACAACAACACATGTTTTCAAATATCTACATATCATCTTTGATAACATTATTATTTATAACACAGATGTATGATAATTTGTTCAGATTTCCCATTATCTTGTACTCATTATGAAATAGTATTTCTATTATATTGCTGCATTAAAAGTGTCAGTATATGTATTAATACAATTAATAGACTGCAGCTATCATTTCTTAAGATACACATTGATTTTATTGATTTTCCGATGCACAAATGTATACTAGATTTATTTGGTGAGTTTTCTTATGTGATAATGTAGCATTAGCACAGATTTCCTTCTGTGGAATAATTAATTAGAATGCAGTTGTCTGTGTAAAGAGTAAAAGTGAGAAGCAGTCACAAAGGCCACATCCATGAATTATCGTAAAATGATCCCCAGTCTGGTTTGTGTCTTTGTAGATAATTCTGTGTAAAAATATGCATGTATGTATGTAATATATAAGTATATTCATAGACTCAGAATTTAAATGAAGATTAATAGTTGTTAAAATGGCATATTATATTTTGACTCTCAATATTATAAATATGTGTAAAGTTGCATTATATATGATGAATTATATATTATTTCTTGTATAAAATTTTATTAATTTAAAATCTGTTCAAATTATACTTGTTTTAGTATAGCTACTCCATTCTTCAAAAGACTAGCTTAAAAATATCAGTTGTATTAATTCTGTGTAATATGGAAACTATAAAAAAATTTCAGGATGATCCAGCAATTCTAAGATGCAATGCAGGAACTCAAGCTCCCGATTTCCTGCTCTACTTTTTTTAATGTGCCACTTGCAACTCCATGGGTGTAATATGGCTACTGTACTCCAAGGTAGTGCTCTCTTTTTCTGGAAAGAGAAGAGGAAACTGCAAGGAATGAAATGGGGATGCCAGGGAGTCGAATTCATTGTTTTAAAAAATGCTTTCTCAAAGCTAAACCATTACTTCTCTTTATATCTCATTAAAAAGAATTGTCAGAAGGCTCCTATCTGTAAATGATTCTGGGGAGGCATATTGTCTGGACAGAATGCCATTAGTAATTGAATAAAAAAGAATAGAATGAGAAAAACTTGTGAGCCACGCTCCCATAGGATGTGTGTGTGCATTTGTGTGTTGTTTGTATATATTTGTGATATCTATGAGAGCCATATTTTGGCATGATACAACTTTACAGTCATGACAGCGCCTTTCACAGAATAGGTGCTCAATGAAGATGGATTCATTTTTTGAGAAGTTTATTATATCTAATAGAGCTTTATTGGGGGGTTAAATTATATTGAATTTTGTCAGTACGTCAAAAATTATATCAGTATTTCTACTTATCCAAATTTTGGAATGATCTTTTAAGTACTTTTCCCATTATGAAAAATGTATACAGAACAGAAGTGGCATGAAATGTATCCATTGCCATGACATAGACTGTAATGGAAAATTGTCTAAGCCTAGCCTAGCCTTAAGATTTTAATCTTGTGAGCCTCTTCATATATCATACTGTAGTGCATGGACTATTCCAGCACATTTGATTTAAAACTATTTCCAGAAAAATAAATTGTCTTGTTAAGCTTGCTAACCAGGTTTCTTCAGCAGACACATTTTTCTCCTCACAAAATGTCACTATTCCTTCCTAACACTGCAAAAGACAATGCTTGTAATTTACAGCATTGTTAATGAATTCCTAAGGTAATTCTTCACTGAATTTCTATATATATTCAAAGAAAATTTTGAACATTTGGAAAATTAGGGAAAAGAGAATAGCATTACTTAATAGTCAAGGGTAAGAAGTTATTTTGGCTCAAGTTATCTGAGAATAATAAATAATAGAATCTGAGAACACTTGATCTATACCAGTGGTTCTTAATCTAGGTTCTATCGAACCCTAGTGGTTCTATGAGTCAGTCTCAGGGGTTCGGAGAAGCCTATGCCGCGGAGGCCAGAATACATACCGTAATTTGTTGTGAGTTCATGCACTTTGTTGTTTTTGTTCTTTGAGCAAGGTGATGTTCTTGCACTGCTCATTTTGTGCACCAGTAAAAAAACATATACCTATGTCTTGAATTTGGAAAAAATAAATCATATTTTATTTATCACTAAAGAAGGGTTCGGTGAATGCGCATATGAAACTGGTGGGTTCGGTACCTCAAAAAAGGTTAAGAACCACTGATCTATACCTATATGTTTATATCTATCTGCATATTTTTAAAACTATAGGGCCACAGTTTGAAGATCTTAATTTTATAAACCATTTGTATAATTCTAAAATTAGTTATATTTTGTAATTGGCTTTTAAACAACTTTTTATGTTATGAAATGTTTAAAATTTTAAAGAAATGGAGAGAATAGTGTAATGTACCCATCACCTTTGTTGAATATTTGACAAGACCTGAATTATCTATGCCCCCATCACTCCTCCTTTCCTCTATATTTCATAAACATTTTATCTGTAATAGTTTATCAAGTATCTCTTGAAAGATAACCGGTCTGTTTTGAAATGCATGTCCTCATTACAATGATTATATCTAAAAATTAATTTGTAATCTCAAAAATATCTTCTGTGTACAAATTTTTAAGTATCTGTCCCTTATGATTTATTTTAATCAGATTTCTTGTTTAAATCAGGCTCTAAACAAGGTCCATACATGGATATTGTTTATTGAGCCCATAAATATCTTTAAATATATTTAGCATACCTATCCATCTCTCTGTCCCCCCCCACCCTACCTCTCATTTTTCTTCTTAAGGGAAATAGGTAGTTTATTTTGAGTTTTCCTCACAGTCTAAATTATACTGATTATATACCCTCTTCATGTTGTTCATCATCTTCCTCTGTCCCCAGTCCTTCTATGTAATTTAACGGCTGGTATTAGAAGCTTAATAACATTTAGGTCCTAGCTTTTGGCAAGTTTATTTATGGATGATGTTGCATTCTTCCAATTTATTTAAGAGAGAGAGAGAGAGAGGAAGGGAGAGAGATGAGAAGCATCAACTCATAATTGTGAAACTTTAGTTGTTTATTGATTGCTTTCTCATATGTGCCTTGACTCAGGGTGGGAAGCTCCAGCTGAGCCAGTGACCCCTTGCTCAAGCCAGAGACCTTGGGCTCAGCCAGTGATCTTGGGATTCAAGCCAGTGACCATGGGCTCAAGCCAATGACCATGATGTCATATCTATGATACCACGCTCAAGCCAGCAACCACGCTCACAAGCTGAAGAACTTCTGCTTCTAGCCAGATGAGCCCATGCTCTAACTGGTGACCTTGGGCTTTCAAACCTGGGTTTTCAGCCTTCCAGATTGACACTCTATCCACTGCACCACCACCTGGTCAGGCTTTATAATATTAATATTAAATTAAAAGTATTATTATCATTAAACATTCTTGTGGCTTTGCTTCTTCAAAATGGCAGAAACAAAGGAAGATACCCATGGTGTCAATCTGTGTGCCATTCCAGACATTTTTTGGGCATCATATTGGGCAAGTATAATTTATAGATAGCAACAATAGTAAAAATTTTGGTGTGCATTCTCATGTGATCTTCATAATAAATTATTTAATAAGTTCTTTTATTAGGAGAATGAGACTGAAGGTAACAGTGGTTATATATCTGCTTAAGAACACTTAGCAATGGGACAGAGGTTTGCATTCAGTCAATCTGACACCTTAATGTCTACTTTTAATCACCATACTTCACTATCTTGAAGACAATAACGATTCTACATGGTCGTAAGCTTCCCCATAAATATGTTTTTTATACTTCTGGATAATCCAAGCCACGTTTAAATGTACATAATATTGAAATTTATTTAATACAAATAATAATTGTGCTATATAGTGTCTGTGCTGATGTTGGAAATGTTGGAGGTGGTATGAGGATGTATGAAAAAGAAATTCTAACATGATTGTTGTAAAGTAGGAAATGTATTAATCATCATATAAAATGCGATGCTAAAAACATATTTTTACCATTGGAAAGGACACCAAAATTCTTTAACCAACTCCAAGTCTGGTGGAATATGCTTATATGTGCATGTTGAGTAATATTTCACTACAATGTGACACATTCCCATGTTGGACATCTCTAACCTCAAAGGTTTTTTAAATTTGAAGATAAAATCGATCTTACCATAACTTTTACCTATTTTTTTCTTTCAGTTTTTATTTTCTTTTCTTAAAGTGATAGGAGGGGAGATAGTGAGACAGACTCCTGTGGGCACCTGGACTGGGATCCACCTGGCAACACACATCTGGAGCTGATGTTCAAACCAACTGAGCCACTGGCTGTGAACAGAAAAGAAGGATAGAAGGGGGAAGAGGGAAGGGAAGAGAAGCAGATGGTAGCTTATCATGTGAGCCCTGACTGGGATTAAACCCAGGATGTCCATATGTCATGCTGATGCTCTATCCGCTGACCCAACTGGCCAGGACACTTTTACCTATTTTTACAATGAATTGTCACAGTAAAAATGGATAACATTCTACCCTCAGTCATTAAATCAAACTTCTAAACTTCAGCATTTTGAGTATCTGAAACCTTCCCTGTCTACAGTAGCAATTCATTCAATTTACCCATATGACAAATTATTTTTTAATAGTGCTGAAAGTATTCTTTCTTGACATTTGTATCTGAGTCAGTTGATTCAGAAATTTATTTCTAGAATACACATTGCAATTTCTAATTATATTGTTATTTGATTTACTATTTCATACCTATCTTACTAAAATGTATATTTGAGGATGAGAGCAGACACTACATTTCTTTACCATTGAATCCCAAGGTCCTAAAATAGAATCTCATAAAAAGAGTAAATTCCATGCATGAAATTAAGTGAGTAAATACATTAATAAATGACTTAGTTTTCTGATTTCCCCCATCTAAGCTATATAATAGATTATATTAATTCTCTGAAATTTTGAAGAACTCACACATCAAGAGCAATCATAAATATGAAATGGAAAATATATTTCAGATATAATTTAACCAATGCAAGATTCAGTGAACTGTTCACTCCTTTAATACATATATTCAATTGCATAGACACAGAGGATTTTCAAAGCTTTGGTTCAGGGGTCCCCAAACTTTTTACACAGGAGGCCAGTTCACTGTCCCTCAGACCTTTGGAGGGCTGCCACATACAGTACTCCATACACTGTCCACCAATGAAAGAGGTGCCCCTTCAGGAAGTGTGACGGGGGCCAGATAAATGGCCTCAGGTGGCCGCAATTTGTCCCGCGGGCCGTAGTTTGGGGACCTTTGCTTTAGTTATTCTAACAGCTATAAAAAATGTAACTTGTTATTGTGTCTGATCATCGGATTCTGTCACACAGTGTGCTCACTATCATTCAAATACATTTATCTTTTGAAAATTGAGTAGGTAGTTCTTCATTTTTATTCAGTCTCTTGATTAAACATATTTAATAATATGGAATGACAGATTAAAAAGATTTGAGCCTTGCTACTTGGAGATTTCTTTGCAGATTGGAGATAATACAGTGATTGGTATCATGATTCAACTACTTAAAAAAGTACCCATAAAAGAAGACTTCCACCCACCCAGTCATTCTCATACTCTTTTTAAAGGGTAACATGACTTTGTTAAATATCTTGTTGAGATCACAGTCAACCTTTTATATAGTCTATCTTTGTTCTACCAATATCACAAAGTCTTTAAAAATTTGCTGCAATAGGCACTACATGTTCTTGTTTAATCCATGAACAAAATAGCATCCTAAAGTTTTATATGAATTTAAATGATTAGTAATTTTTTTACAAAAACTAATTGATGAGAGCAGAGGTATTCTACTCATGATTAATAATAATAATTTGAAGATCATATTTTCTGCAATTAATCATAGAAGAACAAAATTTGGATTGCAAAGAGATAGTGGGTATGGATAGAGTTGTGAAAGGAAAAAGGAAATAAACATGAAGTTTATTAATACCAGTTGGCTAGGGACTACTTTCTCACAACTGTCTTTTCTATATAAATCATTATTCTAGAGGCTTTCATACAGGAACTTATGAGAGTAATTAGATGTTAACTACTATCAGAACCTCTGATAGTAGATAGATAGTTTCTGAGTTTCTATTTTATTAAGGATTAAGCCCAGGGAGCGGCAGTGAAGAACCAGGAGAATGAGTAAGGGAAGAAATGAAAGCAAATGCACATTATTTTTCTTATTTTTTTAGCGAGAGAGGGGTAAGGGACAGACAGGGACAGACAGGCAGGAAGGGAAAGAGATGAGAAGCATCAATTCTTCATTGTGGCATCTTGGTTGTTCATTGATCACTTTCTCATATGTGCTTTGACTGGAGGTTGGGGGGGGCGCTCCAACCAAGACAGTGACCCCTTGCTCAAGACAATGACATTGGGCTTCAAGCCAGTGACCTTTTCGGCTCATATCATGTCTATGATCCCAAGCTCAAGCCAGCAACCCTGTGCTCAAGCTGGCGACCTCAGGGTTTGTAACCTGGGTCCTCTGCATCCCAAACCAATACTCTGTCCACTGTGCCACCACCGCCTCATCAGGCTTTTTTCTTTCTTTCTTTCTTTCTTTCTTTCTTTCTTTCTTTCTTTCTTTCTTTCTTTTTTGAGAGTGAGAGAGAGACAGACAGACTGACAGGAAGAGAGATTTCTTTTTGTGTATTTTTCTTAAGTGAGAAGCCGGGAGGCAGAGAGACAGACTCCCACATGTGCCTCACTGGGATCCATCCAGCAAACCCACTAGGGGGTGATGCTCTGCCCATCTGGGGAGTTGCTCCTTTGCAACTGGAGCCATTCTAGCATCTGAGGCAGAGGCCATGAAGCCATCCTTAGCACCCTTGCCAACTTATTCCAATGGAGCCGTGGCTGTGGTAAGGGAAGAGAAAGTTAGAGAGAAAGGAGAGGGGAAAGTGTGGAGAAGCAAATGGTGGCTTCTCCTATGTGCTTTGACTGGAAATAGAACTTGGAACATCCACACGCTGAACCAACACATTACCACTGAACCAACCAGCCAGGGATGAGAGCTTCATTTTTTTAAGTGATAGGAGGGGAGATAGTGAGACAGACTCCTGCATGTACCCCAACCAAGATCTACCCAGCAATGTGTCTGGGGATGATGATTGAATCAGCTGATCTATTTTTAATGCTTGAGGCTGATGCTTGGACCAGCTAAGCTATTCTCAGAAGCCAGAGCCCACTTGAAACAATGAAGCCACTGGCTATGAGAGGGAAGGGAAGGGAAGGGAGGAGGAGGAGACAGCGGAGGAAAGAAGCAGATGGTCGCTTCTCTTGTGTGCCTGACTAAAAATGAACCCGGAACATCCATATGCCAAGCTGATGCTCTATCCACTGAGCAATCCAATCAGGACCTAGAGACGTTTTCAAGTTGGATTCCACCAAGGATTATTTATTGCTCAGTTTTATGGCACTGGCTCCTAATAAGCCTTATATAATGTCTATGGTAGTGGAAGGGAAGGTGAGTTGGAAGAGAGGAAGTAATTTATCCACTAGTTTCAGAGCACAGGTCTGCATTTCAAGTAAGCAAGCAGTGTCCTTCTTTGTGTCCAAAAGAAAACCCATGGGCAAGAGGCTCTGCCTGGGCATGATTCAGGGCATTAAGTAAAACTTGTTTGAAAGAGCCTAAAACCAATTGGAAGCCAGCTGCTAAAACATGAGGTAAGCAATGTTGAGAGATTCTGAAATACCTGATACAGGTACCAAAGAACAAAATTTCAGGGTCTTTTGTTTTAGATAACATCCACATTAACATTTTTTCCCACTCCCAATGTGTATAAGTAATGACAAGGGGTGCAGAGGTGAAAGTAAATAAATCCTTTCCTACAAAATCCACAGTGCAATGTGGGAGAGAGTGCAAAAACTAAGGGCATACAGTATGTCTCAAAAAAATACCAAGAAACTTAGAATTGAGTACAATTAATTTTGGATTTGGAATGTTTTAAGGAAATAAAGGTGTCATGTGCCAGTTGAAGTGTATATGATATGCAGAGTTACAGTTCAGGCCATTGTTAATAGTTTGAACAAAGTTACTAAAGTTTCAGACTATGATAGATCCAGGGATTGGTGTGTAGTCAGGTGTGGCCAAATGAGTGTGGAGCAGAAGACAGTCCTGGAGGATGTGAATACTGGAATTTAAGAGAGAGCCACAATACCCAGGAGTGTCTGAAATAAGGAGTATTTAGTAGATATTTTCTGAATGAAAAAGGTTTATGGAATGTCAGTAGTTGTTACA
Source organism: Rhynchonycteris naso (assembly GCA_037038555.1). NCBI lineage: Eukaryota > Metazoa > Chordata > Mammalia > Chiroptera > Emballonuridae > Rhynchonycteris > Rhynchonycteris naso. Next base: position 184,085,927 of record CM072998.1, read on the forward strand.
TACACACATGGAAAATGGATTTGATGTTGTGCTTGGGAAACAGTATCAGAAATTGAAGCAGGATTTCTTGTTGGACTTTTCAGAGGCTTTGAGATGAATTATGATAAAACCTAATGGAACTAGAAATGCTAAGACTACTCTCTTTCAATAGTGCACAATGGGCACATGGTCCTGAACAGATAGATCTGTTTATCATGGTGATAGTCAGTTTATTTATCAGTTCATGGAATATAATTCATGGAAGTTGCACTATATCTTTCAGTTATGCAATTCTCTGATTTTTATGAGTCATATATAAGGCCCTAGGGATTGTATAATTCTCTATAGCCCAGAAATGAAGCTCAGAGAGAAAATACTTATTTACTAAAGAATTAGCCAGCAAGCAATTTATCATATCTTCTTAATCTGTCTTGAAGGCATATTTTATGTAATTATTTATATAGTCTTCTTAATGAAAACCCACACCCACACAATTATCTATCTGTCTTACCAGTTGTTATTATGTCTTAAGTCTATGAAAACATTCTGACAAATATTTATTAAATATGACTATATATATTGATATATGTTTTATCTCTAATGCTTAAAAGAAATGGATCAGTTATATATATACAGTGAATAGGTTCTCCACTCATGACTCAGTTTAATGAATTAAACTGTAAAATATTAGGATGAAGGTCTAATTTTTCTCCATAATTTTAATTCTCCTCTAAGACATAAATGCTGAAAATTCAGATTTACCATTATTAAAATTCTAACTACATTATATGTATTTCTTCATTTATTCAATAAAAATGTATTGACAATGCTTTTATCATTCTTACCATAAATATTAATATTTTTCTTTCAAGGTTTCTGGGCATAATCTATTTAAACATTAGTGATTTGTCTTGTTATTGATTTGTGGAAAAACAACTCAGATTTACTATTCACAATACAATCTATTGCCTTTGTTAACACATACAAAAATATAAGTAATGTATACATGAACCATTTCAAAGAAATGAATAGCTAGTATCCTAATAAGCCTCAGCTGTCATAATTTCTTTCTAGAAGGATTACAAATGTTAGCAATAAGAATGCTAACTGCTTCTATGTCCTCAGTAAAGTATCCTAGTCTATCATACAACACATAAGCAAAATATCAACGGAATGAATGATGATTAATCAAAATAAAATTCTTACCACTTTTAAAGCAAACATTTCTTACTTTGTGACAAAATATTCATTCACTATTCTTCTACATAAAAATAGTATATACAGCAAGTCTACTTTCAGTATTTTAGAGATGCAAGCTTTGACAATGATTTTTAACTCCCCTCTTTTCCCAATATTTCTAGTAATGTAGGTAAATAAATCTTAAATATAAAATAATAACCTCATGGATGTAAAATAAATCATGAACTGACTTGGAAACATATACACACTTTCTCATAATATATTTAACATGAGATCAGAATATGTGAATGCCACACATAGCCAGTCACACACTAAAAAATGAGGAGCTCCATATGTATAGCTTAAATGGGATAGCCTATACTTCTAAGCAATAGGGAAGGTTTGATTAGTAAAAACACAACATTGTTGAGAGTAGACATACTTTTACTACAATTTAGCTTTCTGAAACATAAAAGTGAATATAAGTATTTCTACTGATTCATCATTCGATGGCTACAAGTATTTTAATATGCTTATTGGGCATATTGAACCATTAATTTTATTTAAATAAAATTTATAGAGATATAATATTGTGAAATAAAAGCTTTCTAGTGCACCTGACCTCCTAAAAGTCTTTGGTAACCTACAAAAATATAGGAAAAGCCAAAATATAAGGTATTTTGAAAATTGTTATTACATTCCTGAAATAAGTAGACTATTTAAGATACAATACTTTTTCAAGCTCATCTGAAATCAGTGGCCTTTGAGCCATTTTATTTCAATTAAAAATATCTCTTGATGTATAGAGATTTAAATTATTTTTTAATTGTGATAAAATTCACAGTGTTCCAGTAAAAAATCTATGACATTAATTATTTTAACTGCACCATTCAGTAGTACAAAGCATATTCATGTTGTTTACAAACATCTCTTTGAGACCCTACTTTCAATTATTTTGGATATACACCTAAAAATGGAATTGCTAGATGATATGGTAATTGTGTGTTTGCTTTTTGAGGAACTACCATAATATTATTTAACATTCTTACCAGTAGTGCTCAAGGATTTCAATTACTCTACATCCTCACCCACACTTATATCTGTTTCACTCGTTACTTTTAGGTCATCTGATAATAGCTATATTAATGGTGTGAGGTGGTATCTCATTTTGGTTTTGATTTTCATTTCCCTGATGATAAATGATGGTGAGCTCTCTTCATGGGCTTATTGGTCATTTGAGTATCTTCTGTAAGGAAATCTCTGATCAAGTCCCTTTTCTACTTTTTTATCAAGTTGTTTTTGGTTGTTATTGAGTTGTAGTACTTTTTCACATTTTCTATATAATAACTTTTATCAAATATGTGACTTGCAAGTATTTTATTCCATTTAATGGGTTATCTTTTACATCTGCTTATTGAATTCATGCGCAGGCATTTTATATTTTGATATGGGCTAATTTATTGCTTTTTTTTCTTGCTTAGGCTTTTATTGTCATAGCCAAGAATATTGCCAAGTGAAAGTCATAAAGTTTTTCCCTTATCTTATGTGTATTGTCATCTATTTTATTTATTTGTAAAGTTTTATTATTTTCATTTTTATGCAACATTCAAAGGATTAAATAAGGTTTTTATACACAGTTCACAGAATTATAATTGAATTGACTTGATCATTTGATCATTGTCAATATAAGAAATAGAAATTTATAAACATCTTTGAAGTATCCTATATGCTAACCCTGTATCCCATCCACCACTCCTTTCCCTGAATTAACACTAGTCTGAGTAGGTTATGTATTGGCATTACTTTCTCCAAATTTGTAGATGACAACTTTCCTGTATTGTATTTTTAATCAAAATAACATCTTATTTCTAATAAATTTGAATTTCTCATTCATTTTCTGTAGATTTTATTATGTGTTATAGCTTGTTAAATAATTCCTTATCCTAAGACCATGGATATATCATTCCTATATTTTCTTTGAAAATGCTTACAACTTTGGCCTGACCAGGCATTGGCACAGTGGATAGAGCATCTGATTGGGACGCAGAGGACCCAGGTTTGAAATCTCAAGGTTGCCAGCTTGAGCGCGGGCTCATCTGGTTTGAGCAAGGCTCACCAGCTTAAGCCCAATGTTGCTAACTTGAACGAGGAGTCACTTGATCTGCTGTAGCTCCCCCACACACATCCCCTCTCCCGTGAAGGCACATATGAGAAAGTAATCAATGAACAACTAAGTAGATGCAACACAGAATTAAAGCTTCTCATCTCTCTTCCTTCCTGTCTGTCTGTCCCTATCTATCCCTCTCTCTGTCTCTGTCAAAAAAAATGTTTACAGTTTTGCCTTTCACATTTAAGTTTTTGAATCCATTTGGAACTTATTTTTAAGGACAGTATGAGAAATATGTCCATATTAATATTCTCCACATGTATAACCAAGTGTCTCAGTATTATTTATTTCATAGTATCTCCTTTCTGGAGAACCACTTTTCTTGTTAGTAATTCTTAAATGTTCTCACAACAAAAAAGAAATGGTAATTTTATGAGGTGATAGAGGTGTTAACTAATCCTACTGCCAGTAGTAATCATTTTGCACTATGTGAGTTTATAAAATTATCATTTTGTACACCTTAAACTTGCACCATGTTTTATGCCAATCATATCTCAGTAAAACTGGGAAAACACTGGGCTTTGGTTCCTTAGAAACCAATTCAATTTCTGATTCACCCTCATAGCTAGGGTACAATACTTTATGGTTCTAGGTGAAAGTCTGGAGGATTACTTGCTTTCATTATTAGCGTGGGAAGCTCTGAACTTGTTGTCCTGTCCAGGTTTCTTAAAACTGTTCAGCTTCTGAGTCTCTCAAGAGTATCTCCTAGAACTGGCATATGTCTCTAGAAGAATAATGGCCCCCCAATTTGCACCAACAAATGTCAAATTATCTATTGCCTCTGGAACTTGCTCTAGTAATTACAATATTTAGCACTCTTGTAGCTCTGATAATTTCAAATGGATTTCTTAAAATATATATTTTTTATATTTCCTAGTTATTGTTACCAGATTTGGTCTGAATATTATATCCCCAGGTCAGGGAATATTTTAATTTCATCCCTATAACATACAGTATAGACAGATACAAATATACAGCAAATACACGTTTTTTAAACATATTCTTGTTTTACAAATGATGTCTTCAATGGATAACAAAAAGGTAAGCACCTTTTCCAAATACATGCTAGTTAGCCTCAACACTAATATCAGGGTCTGGGCATTTTTTAGAACAGTGATTTTTGTTGTTGTTGTTTATTTTATTGTTTTTTTGCTATTTATCCTAGCCTCTTTAAAAACTCTCTAGGGGCTCCTCTTCCAGGATTACCCAAGCAAAATCTTTCCATTTCTCATTGTTGCTACCACACCAAAAACCAACAGTGATACTTTTTATTTGTGCTATATTATAATAATATTTTTATGAAATTAAAAAGTTCTCAATCTTAGAAATGTTTTAATAAAACTACTGTAGTATGACATTGCTCAGTGGTGCCAGTTCTTTCAAATATCGGGATTATCTGTATAAATGAAACAATCACACATCTCCAAAGACCCTTGGCCCTCCAGAGGTAATATTAATCACCTATCCACCAGTCCCCAGATTCTTATCTCAGGATTACATGGGAATTTAAGAAATTTATAAAATAGCAAGATATGCTAATTAGGTACATAGATGTAATGCAAATTCCTAACTGAAAATTTATAATTGTGTAAAATAGGACAGAAGCAAAAACAAAAAGTACATCTAATAGAAGAATTATGTTTGTTTCACCAAATTCTTTTAGCTCCAAGATATAAAAAACTCTTAAGTACATTCTCATAAAATGAGTGGTGTGTTGTAAAGTTGTAAGCATCTCAAGAAAATGCAGTTTGAATGTTACTGTACATCTGGACCTCAAAGAAATCAGACCCAGAAAGATTGGAGCTAGAGTTATCTCTGTAATTCTGATAACGTGCATGATCTTTCTCTCTCTCTCTCTTTTTAATCTCTCCTTCCCAATATGAGCCTTCTATTTTCTGCTTACCTCTTCCCCAGTCAATTCCTTGTCCCTTCTGATAGCTCTGTCTTTCTCACATATTTGTCTTGTGAATTTGGAATGCTTAACAAAGGCCTACTCCAATCTCTCTATTCAGTTTAAATTTTCAAGGGTAAGAATCTGGTTCCCAAATACAAAAAAATGGCCTATCAGTCTTACCAGAGGGATGGTAAACATTTGGGAAATTATGAGAATACCACTATGGCTACATGCTAGAGGCTATGGGCATCTTTGTCTGCATCAGACAAGGATAACTTTTAAGATAAAAGAGAAATGGAATTAGTATCAGCTCTCTGATTCTGGATTCTAGGCCAAGCTACCAGGAGTCTGGCTTTGCCCTCAGCAAGTAGGTCAAGTTCACAACCTCTTGTACCTCACCCCCCTATTTTAATATGTCAAAGAATGACTTTATGTTTGAACAGCCAGGGTATTTAGCTTTATTTTTAATGTAATAAAGTACTAGTGTTATGCTCTTTACAGTTCTCCTTAAGCCCTACATGCCCCACCAGCAAGTTGCTGCTTATTGACCTGGCTCTAAGTGGCATTGAATTTCACAACCCAAGGTTAGAGAATGTGAGTAAAAGTCTATAATATATATATATTTGCCAAGGTTATTGTTATAAAGCTGTTGCAATCCTTGGCCAATGAAGACATCCCTGTAACTAGACAGGAATGATCCTTTCTCTTAATATATAATGGGAACTAAACCTAATGATGGACAGTTTTAATATACCATCCCATTTAATAATCACAGATACTTATTATTTATTATTATCTGTATTTGGGGACTAGGAATAGAAATTCTGGGCTTGAGTCCAAATTCTCTTGCTCCCCATCCATGTTTCCTTGGAAAGATATTTAAACTCCATTAGTCTCAATATCCTCCTCTGTAAAATGGTGGTAATATTACCTATAACATAGGTTTAATGGCAAGATTAAGTGATAAAAGTAGTTAAAATTACTTACATATAATAGATACTTAATTAAGCATTCCCTTGTCTTTTGCTCAATGATTTTAGACAATACAAATTTAGTTATTTAATGAATCATCTATCATCATCTCTGCTTCTGGGCTTGCAGTTACTACTTTAATTGGAAAAATATTTCTGTAATATTTTATGTATCTATATACTTGGGACCAATGATATAAACTTGAGCACTAATTGTCTTAACCTGCTTGCTATATTAAAGGAGCTAGTTAGTCAAAGAAAGAGTAGTGGAATCACGTAAAATTATTGGGGCAAAGGGGTTGTGATTTCATAGCATCATTTTCCCCCCAATGTTTTATTATTCATAAAGGTCAACACTGTTTTCTCTAAATCTATCATTAGCTCTAAGTATGTTAGATTTGTCATACCCTAACTGAGCTACTGCAATGTTGTAGATCCAGAATAATTTATGTACATTTAGATTATTTAAAACTTTTTTGTCAAATCATTCTGTTGGAGAAAAAATATATCAACTCGTTCTCATATCATGACATGTGTAAATATGATTACTAGAAGCCATGTGTCCTAACTGATGATTTATATTCTTCATTGTGCTTCATCTCTAGAAAATTTATTTTGATTTATTTTTACATAGGTAACAGATTCTGCTTCAAGTTTTCTACTGCTTTTAGATCTTATTCCCAATAAATGACCTTTTATAAAGAACTTATTCACTTGTGTATTTGACATGGAAACATGGGAGATTTGATTCCTTTGGGGAAATACAATAATAATAATAATAATAATTATTATTATTATTATTATTATTATTTTGAGTCTAGAGCTCCAAGTGCTTGGGGAGTATCAGAGAAAAATACTTCTGAGGTAGCCAGGGATAAATGACCCATGAGTGGCTCTAAAAACTTTACATTTTTATCCGAATATGATAAGAGGGAAATGAAGGTCTTTGAGTAGTTTAATAAGCTAATTTCGGAACAATCTTTATTTTCTAAGAGCTTCCTGCATAGTTTTGTTGTTGTTGTTGTTGGTGTTGTTGTTGCTATTTTTTTTAACAGTTTTCTGATTACAATATAAATGAGATAGGGTAAGATTTGAAGCTATTGCTGTAAATCTTGTGGGCCCTGTCTAAGGAGTAAAATAACAGCATGGCAGAGGGAATACCAAGAAATAAAAAGATATAAAGATAAATAAAAAGAAGGGGAGAGACTAAAAGACAGATTCTCACCATAAAATTCATGAATAAAAAGGAAGTGTTTTACAATGAGGACTAGGCTTTTCACAGGATAATTTCAGATTTATAAGATAGTGTTCTTACCATGTTCTTTTTTTTATCTGGCCTCTGGCCCAATTCTTTAACCTTTTTTTTCATTTTTAGAAAACAAGTTATGTGTTCGAATTTATGACATCATACATATTTAAAATATAAATATTAAATGTATTTAAATATAAATTAAATATCAAATATATTTAAAACATAACTATCTGGCAAAGGTAGGAATCCTATGTGACCTCATTTCAATTGAAATATTTATTTTTACAATACAAACTTCCCAGAGTGTATGCTGGCCTGGTGGAGACATGGTGATTAGAAAGCTCAGAGAGTAAGACTTTCAGATGAGAAGTTAGGAGGAAGTAAAACAGGCAGGGAAGGCTCAAGTTTTCTAGTTCCTACACTTCTATTCATTCTAGGTAAGGGAAGATACTTGTTCGTTCTCTGGTACTGATGTTGGTTTAGGGATTCTGAAGAACGCTGTTCAGGATGGCAGGTAACTAAAATGATATTATAATCATAGAAGCTGATATAGATATAAATAAAATATAGAGATGGATATAGGCACAGATACAGATTTTTAGAATCTTGACTCTCCTAGTAGAATGTTATATATCTGTTTATATATAAATATATAAAAGTTATTATGTATACAGTTTTATATGTATAGTTTATATATGTTTTATATATATCATTCCTTTGGGTAGGATGTGTGGATAATCACCCTGGTTTCCATGAGGAATGAGGCACATACAGAGTACTACAAGTTTAGAGGCCTAAGGTTGTATTGGGTTTGGTGTTTCATGGAATAGAGGGAGGCTTCTGTGACTAAAGCAGAGTAACATAAGACATTTTGGTGTAAGAAAAGGCCAGAAGATAGAGACAAAGTAATATAGGGCACCTTAAATGTGATAGGGAAATTAGATTTTAAGTGCAAAATGAAGGCCCAAAAGGATTATAAGCAGAGAAGGAATATCATTTGATTAATATTTTATTATGACTTCTGTCTGGTTAGAAAGAAGATCCGAAGTGAGATTAAAGTAGAGATTGGGAAAATGCCACGGACAATATAATGATGGTTTTGACTAGATGGTTTTGGTACACATGGAAAAATTGGAGGTGTTGGGTTATGTTCTGAAGTTGAAGTCCACAGGACTTTCAAATGGTTTAACTGTATGGATTATGGGGAAATAAGAAATCAAAAATAGCTTTCCTTGTCATTGATGGCTTTAAAAAGAAAAAAAAAATCATGAAAGTGATAGAGATAAGTAGGTACTGGGAAGAACTGGGTACTGGGAAAATAAAGACAGTAAGTAGACGAAGCAATGTGAGGAGAACTGAAAGATGAGATGATTGCTGGTAAAATAAAGGATCTTGGAATGTTTTATTTTGAATATTCATAGAATATTCATTGAAATAATACAATAGAGAGGAAGTTACCTGACGATGTAGAGAAAAACTAGAAAAATTTTAAGCTGCATAAGAAGGAATTATTGAAAAAGTGGAAAAAATATATTTGTGTTTGAATATTTTTAGTATAAATTTATTTATTTTTAAAGACTCCATTTATTCATTTAAAGAGAAGATAGAGAGAAGGGGAAAGGAGCAAGAAGCATCAAACCACATATGTGCCTTGACCAAGCAAGCCCAGGATTTCAAACGGGCAAACTCAGTGTCCCATGTTGACACTTTATTCACTGCGCCACTACAGGTCAGGCTGCATTTTATTTATTTATTTATTTATTTATTTATTTATTTTATTTATTGGCTTATAAAATTATATAGCTTTCACGTTTCTAATTCTATGATGTATCACCTTTTTATTACATTGTGTACCCATCACTCACAGTAAAATCTTCTGTCACCATCTATCTGACACCCATTAGCTTTATTAAACCCCCATACCCTGCCCTCTGGTAACCACCATAATGTTTTATGTGTCTATGAGTTTTTGTTTGCTTGTTCTTCTTGTTTGTTTATTTGTTGTTTTCAGTTTTATATCCCTTATGTGAGGGGAATCATATGATTCTTGACATTTTCTGTCTGACTTATTTTGTTCAGCATGATAGGTTCACAATCCATCCGTGAAGATGGTGTTTTATATTTTTTATGACTGAGTAGTATTCCATTGTGTGCCTGTACCACATATCCTTTATATATAGTCACATCTCAAAGGACATTTTGGTTGCACTTGAATTTTTAAAATTTTCTTTTGACAAATTTTATAATGTTTCAAAATATTATGGTGTATTATAATTCTACTCTGATAAAGTCAATCTTGCTTTTTGAAATCACTAGTAGAACAAGTTTGAAAATCATTTGCAAATCAAACTCTTCTCTCTCTTGCGTGCTCCAATATTTTAATTGTTTCTATTTCTATCAATCTAGAAATATTTTAGGCAAACCACCCCCTTTTATTTTAATTAATAATCAATATTACTAATCTTTTAGTTTCTATGTATTACTATAAAATGATCGATTCATCTTTTTATAGTATATATGAAAAAGTAAAGTAAATATGCATTGAAAGAAACCAAGGTTTAGTAATCTTTTTATTTTTATTTATTTATTTTGATTCTTAGAGTCTGGGGAAGATAATTGAGTTAGTATGTCTGAGGACAGTAGCTCTGCAAGGAGCAGTCCTTATCCAGACCTAACCACCAATGAGGAAATCAGAGTATTTGCACTCGATAAATTGGTGTTCTTTATAGTCAATAATCACAGTGTTTGTGTGGGTATGAAAAGAATTCATACTGATGCTGAAGGGAGTAATACAGAATTACATGAGGGAATATTTGAAGCTGGTTTCAAGATCAGTATGAACTCTGAAAACACTTTATATTACCATAAACAGAATATAGAAAATCTCAATATTGAGATACAGTTGTTGTGTAGTAATCTAAATGATAAATGAAGTCTGGATTACGCATACTTCATCATTAGCTGGTGTGGATTTCTCTTGGGACTGTTTATGTTATAATTTCTTGATGCATGAACTTGTGGTAGAATAGGGTCATGGTCTTCTGTGGTTTCTGGATAAAACTGTGTATGTGCACTGTACATTTTAAATGTGCTTACCTTAAAATTTTAATTCTTTATGCTTTGTGGATCTAAGGCAGTTTTAGTTTTTAAATCCAGGCTTAAGATATATATTTAACCTGTGTGTTTAATTAGAAGCTTTATTTGACCTTCTAATATCATTGTGTTTGATGCTAGCTGGATAGAATACAAGGTTTAACAACAAGGCTCTTTATTTGAATTGAAGAATATATTCATGGCATTGAACTTAAAAGATAACTAGAGATTTGGATTTTTTCTTTTCTTTTTTTACTATAAACTAAAATTTAAAAAATTGTCTTTCTTTCTTTGAATAGAATTGTATATAATGTAAAATGTCATGACAACAAAATAAAATTTCCAAGACATTTTTTAAATGCCAAGCCTACTATATATTTTATCTTCATTAGTCAAGGCCTCAATTGCCAGTGATTTTAGTAATAGTTAAAATACCTTAAATCTCATCTCCTTCTGATATAATAGATTTAATTTATAGAAACTTTTTCCAGTGCCTAATTCCAATGGTGCAAACACTTGCTTGTCTATAAAGCAATCATTAACCAGTAGCCATAAATACAAATAATCAGCTTCTGTGTAAATTTAGTGGCTTGTAACCTGTTGAGGCTTAGATGTTTGACAGGCCAATATTCTTTTTTAGTGTTACTTAAGGACTGTCAGAAGATGACCTTTGGGGAACGTATAAAAAGATGGTAAAATTTTTTATATGTGCCTTACCAGGCGGTGGCGCAGTGGATAGAGCGTCTGACTGGGATGCAGAAGACCCTGGTTCGAGACCCCAAGCTCACCAGCTTGAGCGTGGGCCCATCTGGCTTGAGCAAAAAGCTCGCCAGCTTGAACCCAAGGTCGCTGGCACCAGCAAGGGGTGGCTCGGTCTGCTGAAGGCCCGCAGTCAAGGCACATGTGAGAAAGCAATCAATGAACAACTATGGTGTCGCAAGGGCAACGAAAAACTGATGATTGATGCTTCTCACCTCTCTCCGTTCCTGTCTGTCCCTATCTATCCCTCTCTCTGACTCTCTCTCTCTGTTCCTGTAAAATAAATAAATAAAACATTAAAAAAACACATTTTTTTATATGTAATTGGAGAATATAGATCTAGCATCCAGTCAAAAATCTACTGTGTTATATAACAAAACATTTTAGGGACAATAAAATGATTGGGATTTAGTCACTTATTTACTCATTCAGCATAGATACTATCAATTCAATGACTTCTATTTTTCAGATATACTTCTGGGTCAGGGGAATATAATAAGCAGTATATAGGAAAGAAAACTTTTTTGCCATCTAGGAGCTACATCCTAATGGAAAGATAGACCACAAACAAATATAAACTATGTCAAGCAGAGCTGTGGGTAACCAAAATCACAGTGGAGAACATAGTGGTTGTGGGCTGTTGCTATTTTATAAGCCATAACGAAAGACTTAATTGATAAAGGCGGGAGAAATCCATGCAACATTTTGGCAGTAAAACACTTCAGACAGAGGCAAAATCAAATTCAGTGGCCCTGAATTTACATAGTAAATACATATTTAGAGTTATTTAAAAAGTGAAGCCAGGCGAGGATGGCTGGACTGGAGTAGAAAGGGAGGAGAGTGCTAGTATATAAGGTTATAAAGACATGAAAAAGGCCTAAACTTTGATGTTTCTTCAGTGAGTGAGTATTCTGCTCTTATGTTGAATGGAATAATTAGTAATTGGATGGTTTTAAAAGGAGAAACAACACAGTATGACTTGTATTCCAAAAGATTCACTCCGGTTGCTTTTTGAAGAGCAATTGTGTAACGGGCCACAAATGGACATGTACAAACTGTTTAAGAAGTGAGAGAAGATTTTTTTAATATCTGTTCAGGAGTGAGATAACAGACTTAAGTTGGTTATACATGAGATATGAAAGAAAGGGGAGAAAGAGGATGACAGATTTTAATCTACCTAAGTAAAAAACTAGAGCTGCCCTTTTCAAAGATACAAAATATTAGGAGCAGCAGGCTATACAGGGAAAGCAGGTGTCTGTTTCTTGATAAGTTGAGTTTGACATGTTTTATTAGACATTTAATTAGAGGCACTGAGTAGGCAACTAAAGATACAGGATTGTTACATTCATGGCAGGGTTCCAGATTACAGGTGTAAATTTGGGAATTTCAGCATTTAGAAAATATATTATAGATGGTGTTTAATAGTTAAAGACTGGATATTAATGTGGAACTCAGTTTTATAGAACAAATGAAGACTGAGCCTAGGAACACCTCAACTTCTAGAAGATGAGATTTCTTAATAAAATTTTAAAAAAAGAAAAGAAGAAAATTAAACAAAAAAACCACAAAACTTGCCCATGTGTTTCTTTTTTCCTTTGTTCCCTTGCCTGAGGGGATATATCAGCAAAAAATATTACTATTACAAAATGAGATTTTACTGTCTATTTTTTCTTCTAAGATTATTATGATTTTGTGACTTAGATTTAAGTCTTTTGAGTTTATTTTTATATATGGTGTTAGTTGGTGGTCTAGTTTTTATTTTTGTTTTTGCATGTAATTGTCCAATTTTCTCAACACCATTTATTGAAGAGACTGTCTTTACTCCATTGAATGTTCTTCTCTCCTTTGTCAAATATGAATTGACCAACAAGACATGGCATTATTTCTGGGTTCTCTGTTATGTTCCATTGATCTATATGCATGTTCTTATGTGACTACTAGTCTGTTTTGGTTACAGTGGACTCGTAGTTTAGTCTGATATCAGGTAGTGTGACACCTCTAACTATGCTCTTTTCTTTTTAAGTGAGAAGAGAGGAGATAGTGAGATAGACACCTTTATGCACTACTACTGGATTCACCTGAAAACCCCTACCTGGGTCTCATGCCCTAATCAATCAAGCTATTTTTAGCACTGAGGCCAATGCACTCAGAAAAACCAACCTATGGGTTCAGCACCTGGGGCCAGTGCTCAAACTAGTCAAACCACTGGCTGAGGGAGGAGAAGAGGGAGAGATGGGGGAGAAAGAAGAGGAGAGCAGCAGATGGTCACTTCTCTTATGAGCCCTGAGTGGGAATCAAATCTAAAATGTTCATTCGCCAGGCTGAGGCTTTATCCACTGAGCCAACCAGCCAGGGCCCTATGTTTTTCTTTCTCAATATTGCTGAGGCTATTTGGAGTATTTCTGGCTCCATATAAATTTTAACTTTTGCACAGCGAAAGAAACCATCAACAAAATAAAAAACCAACCTACTGAATAGTAGAACATATTCATTGAAACATCTGATATGGGGTTAATATTCAAATTTATAAAGAACCTATAAAACTTGACACCAGGAAAATAATACAATTAAAAATGGGCAAAGGGCTTTCATAGGCACTTTTCCAAAGAGGACATACTGATGGCCAACAGGCATATGAAAAATGTTCAAAGTCAATATTCATCAGAGAAATGCAAATTAAACCACAATAAGATATCACACCTGTCAGAATGGCTGTTATCAACATATCAACCAAAAACAAGAGCTGACTAGGATGTAGAGAAAAGGAAACTTTCATGGACTGTTGGTGGAAAAGTAATATCTAAAAAACAGTGTAAAGTTTCCTCAAAAAATTAAAAATGAATTTGCTTTTTGACCCAGTAATCCCACTTCTGGGAATATATTCCAATGATCCGGAAACACTAATTCAAATGAATATAAACATACCCATATTCATTGCAGTGTTATTTATGATAGTCAAGATGTGAAAACAGCCCACATGCCCATTCCTAGATGAGTGGATAAAAAATAACTGTGGTACATTAGCACAATAGAATACTGTGCAGTTGTAAAAAGGAAGGAAATCTTACATTTTGTGACAGCATGGATGGACCTGGAGAATATTATGCTAAGTGAAATAAACCAGGCAGAGAAAGACAAATACCATATGATCTCACTTGTATGTGGAATGTAATGAACACAATAAATTGAAGAACAAATAGAAACAGAAGCATGGACACATGGAACATATAGTTGTCAGAACAGAGCGTTTTGAGGGAAGTGGATGAAGAAAGGTGAATAGATTAGCCAGAAAACATGTATATAAATAACACATAGACACAGACAACAGTGTGGTAATAACTAGAGGGGGGGAAAGTGGAGGTGGACAAAAGGTTGAGAAAGTGGGGACACAAAGAGACTTTGATTTGGATGACGAGTGCACAATATGGTGTGCAGATAGTGTTGAGTTTTACACTTGAAACCTGTATGTTCTGTGAACGAGTATCATCCCAATTAATTAAATTAATAAAACAAAAATATAACAACAAAAAAATCTAGGTACTGTGGAATCTTGGATTCAATCCTAGGCCAAAGAAATATTATTACTGGAAATATAATAAATACTAGTGTCTAAGTTTTAAGCAGTAAATCAAAATAATATAACATGTCATCATTAGTGGAATTGGATGAGAGATATATAGAAATTATTTATATTAGCTTTCCAACTCGATATAAATCTCAACTATTTCCAAAAGAAAAGTTTATTTTAAAAGAGTAGAATAATAGGAAAAGAGATGCCATGTAGACAGTAATTTTTTTTAAAAAAAATTAATAGCTATATCAATGTCAAAGTGGCTTTCAGAACAAGGAAGATTATCAGAGATAAAGAGGGATATTTCATAATGACAAAAAGAACAGTTATCCAAGAAGGTACAAAAATCCTAAATGGCAGACACCTAACAATAGAGCTTTAAAAATATCTGTGACAAAAACATATTGCTATGAAAGAGGAAATAGACAAATCCATACTAATATTAGGAGAAATCACCACCACTTTTTTTAATAACTGACATAACAAGTAAGCAGAAACATAGAATATAGGTGACCTAAAAAAAATATCTATCAATTTTACCTGATTTACAGTTATGTAATTCCAATCAACAACCAGTATACACATTCTTCTGAGGTACTCATTATGGGAGATAAAACAAATCTTAACAAATTGGTATAAGAATAGATATTAAACTCTGTTTTTTAATTGTAGTGGAAATAACTGAAAAATCCAAAAAAGAAAGATCTGGAAATTCCCAGACACTTGGTAATACAATAGTGCATTACCAAAAAGGAAGAGGAAGTTTGAATGGAAAGTTTAAAATATTTTGAACAGAGCATAACTGAAAAATGTAACATCAAATTTATGGGCTAGGCCCTGGCTGGTTGCCTAGCAGAAGAGCCTTAGCCCAGCATGTGGAAGTCCTGGGTTCAATTCCTGATCAGGGCACACAGAAAAAGCACCCATCTGCTTCTCCATCCTTCCCCCTTCTCTCTCTCTCTCTCTCTCTCTCTTTCCTTCCATAGCCCTGGCTTGAATGGTTTGAGTATGTTGGCTCCAGGTGCCAAGAAGGATGGCTCCATGGCCTCACCTCAGGCACTAAAATAGATCAGTTACTGAGAAACAAAGCAACGCCCCAGATGGGCAGAGCATTGTCCCATAGAGGGCTTGCCAGGTGGATCCCAGTTGGGGTGCATGTGGGAGTCTATATCTCTGCCTCCCTGCCTCCCATCTGATAAAAAAAAAATAATGGGCTAATGTTGAAGTAATGCATACAATAAAATTTATATCAATAAAGGTTTCTAATAACAATGAATGATCTAAACCAGTAATAAAAGCTTTCACTATAGAAACTGAATGAAAAGGAAATGCATTCAAAAAGAAGCAGAAAGAAATACATATTAAAGACCAGAGCAGATGAAGGATATCAAAACTGAAATTACTGACATTAAAAGAATAGTAGAAGATCCTATGAAAAACCCTAAGTCTCTAGACTTGAATATCTTTGTGTCTCTTTGGTTTCATCTTGTTTGGGACTTTCTGGGCTTCCTGGACCTGAGTGTCTGTTTCTTTCTTGAGAGTAGAGCATTTTTCAGCAATTATTTCTTCAAATAAATTCTGCCCCTTGTCTTTTTCTTCTTCTGGGGTTCCTATAGGGTAAATGTTAGTACACTTAATGTTATACCAGAGGTTCCTTAAAAATCCTCATTTCAAACGTTTTATCTTTTGCTGTCTGACTGGGTGATTTCCACTAGTTTGTCTTTCAGATTCCTGCTTCATTCTTCTATATCATCCAATATACTTTTAATTCCCTCTAGTGTGTTTTTTATTTCAGTCAATTGTGCTCCACAACTTATTTCTTTTATTGTCTCTTTGTTGGAGCTCTTACTACGTTCCTCCACTTTTCTCTGAGTTCAATTGACGACTGTATGACAGTTATCTGTTATCTGAATTCATCAGGTAAATGACTTATCTCCATTTCATTTTTCTCTGGACTTTTATAATTTTATTTTCTTTTAAACCTGTTTCTTTGTCTTTTCATTTCATTTAACTTCTGTGTTTGTTTTTATGCATCAGGTAAAACAACTGTCTCTCTCAGTCTTAAAGGAGTAGCTTTGTGTATGGGCATACCTGTGTCATCTATGTGTGCCAGATCACTTTACTAGGCCTGATAGAGTTAAGGGTAGTGGTTTCATGAGGAGTGTCAGTACTCATTGTGCCAGGGCCTCTTTGGCAAGCCAGGAGTTGGAGCTAAAGCTGGAACAGAAGCATCCTGGGGGGAAACCCAGGATGCAGCTCCTTGGTGCAACAGCTGGATTGTTATTAGCCAGGGCCCTGGGCACACAGAGACAGTCTTTGTAGGCCAGCTAGAATACCTGGATTCTGCACTTACATTGCAATTAAGGTGGAGAGGAAAGACACTGGCTGTTCAGCCTTGGAGAGCATTCCACCAGTTCCATCCATTTGGCAGATGCAGTCTAAACTTAGTAAACAGATTCCCTTCCCATATAATCTAAGTGCTCTGTAAACCAGTGGTTTTCAACTTTTATACTTGGGGACTGGTGAAGACAGGAGAATTATTTTGGGGACTTCTAAGGCAGAAATAAGGAGCATAAGCAAATTTGACTAAGATCATTGGGTCTATAGTCTTCATACAATAACAGAGTGGTTAACTTTTTTAAGGACTGGCACAAAATATCTGTCAGGCCAGTCCATACCAGCAATTGAAAAATGCTGCTTTAAAACATTTTTTTTTCCACTGTGCTACAAGAAAAGCAAGTGTGCATGGAAGCCCCTCAGCAACATTCCATCATGCAGCAGGTCACTACATCCTGGAGAGGGGTTCCCCTTAATTCCATGTCTACATCTCTTCTATCCATTTCTATGCATTCTTTATAATTTGTTGTGCAAATGCTGTTCAATCAGCCTTCAGTTCTTCTTGAGCAGAAATTTCTCTGTATGTAGGTGTACATTAGATATGTCGATGGGAGGAGATGAGTTTAAAGTCTTCTTATATCACCATCTTGCACTCCCCAAATAGCTCTTAAAAAATGAAAATTCGAGAATTGTTTGCAGAACAGGGATGCCCTCTGATTTTGACATCCCTCCTCAATAAATCTTAATTATTCTTTTGCGATATGTTATTCAGTTAGTCTAGATTTTTCCTCTCCTCCTTCTATAAGTATCATACCTGGTGAAACCTGAAGAAAACACTGCAAATCATAATTTTCAAAAACAGACAAACTAACATTTATTCATTCCCCACAACAAAATCTCTGCCAAGTCAGGCCCAGTTTTGTGAAACTGCAAATGATTCTTTGCCCCAACTGAAGCTGCATTCACAAAATCCTGTTTAATAAAAGGGAAATAAAGAGTGTTTGTTGGAGTCTTCAGTCTATTTTACAGTGGAGCTAAGAGGCCTCTTTCATTTCTGTTTTTTTCTAATTTTTGGCAAGTCAAAATAAATATGTTTGGAAATAAATTTTGTCACATACAATAATTTGATGTTGGTGTTTAGTTTGTAAAAAAATGGGAAGGGAAAAAATTATTGCTGGTTCAAAATTGAATATCAAATGTTGTATTCTAAAGAACTGTTCTAAAAAATTTTATTGAAGGCTTTATATTAAAACTTAGTTAACAATCAGACTTAAAATATGTAATATTCTTTGTCATAACATAATATTTAAGTTTTAGTGAAGTAAAGAAGTGAATCCATTCATCTCCAAAAGCATTTTGTATGAATCACGAGTCTTTAATTGTGTATTACTCTTAAATATGTTTTATGACTGTTTCTTCTTTAATTTAAAATTGCATTCTTTTCCTTCACACTGGAAATATTCGTTGGACACCTTTAACCATGTCAAGCACTGTCCTGGGTACTAGTGATATAACAGAGAATAAAAGAGACCCAGCACCCTATCTATGAGACTTTATTCTAGTGGAGATGACAGATTCCTAGAAATAAACACAAAACAAATTTGTAGCTACTACATGGAATAAATTCTGTGAAGCAAAAGTATGCAATGAATGAGTGTAGCTGACAACATAAAACTTGGGGAAGTGAACAGAAGACCTTGCTGCAGTAGGGTCGTTGAGTTCAGTGTCATTTATGCCTGTTAGCAAAGAAAAGGGAAAATGGTATTTGTGGAGCTCCAGAAGCAGAAATGACCTTACTTAGTAGTCAACAGAAACTCAACTCCCAGGGCTGAAATATAGAAACACAAAGGTTGAGTTTGGAAAGATAAATGGTAACATGTCTGGTAGGGCCTTGTAAAAGGCAGTGAAGAGAAAAGGGCCCTAAAAAAAGTAAGTAATACATCACACACACTTGACCCCCATAGGCTATTTTTTAAATAATTTTTTATTTCATTGATAGAGTGAGAGGGGAAGGGAGAGAAAGAGACACAGAGAGAGAGAGAACTATCAAGTCGTTGTCCCACTTAGTTGTGCACTAACTGATGGCTTCCCTTATGGCAGTGATGGGCAATCTTTTGAGCTTGGTGTGTCAAAATTTGCCAAAAAACAGAGCATAACTCGGGTGGTATGTCACTTTGAGAAAACAGCCTAACTGGAAGCCACAGAACTAGATATGTGCTGGAGTTCTGTTGTTTTGGCCTACAGACCTCCAGCACAGAGTGTCTCCACTACAGCAAATGTTTTATCCTCAGCTACTGCACCTGGCCATGCAGGAGCCCAGGATGAAATGTCCTTCTCGGCATGTGGCCCATATGTCTCTGGTATGCAGCCATATGCAGCCGCGTGTCATCGAAAATGGCTACACATGTCATTGCTGACACATGTGTCATAGGTTCATCATCATGGCCTTATGGGATCAAATCAGAGACCTTGGTGCACTGGGATGATGCTTTATCCACTGATCCACCCAGCCAGGGTCCCACATAGGCAAATCTTTATACAACTTTTGTCAGTTATCTCAGAACTGTCATTTCAAATTTGCTTAAATTAGAAACTGTGATTATGAGTTTTGGCATTGTCATTCAACCCCTGCCTTTTTGGGATTTTTTGAGTATCATTATGAACATGTGATTTATTTGCAGGATCAATTGCAATAATTATTTTTAAAAGGGCTTCCTGTTATATAGAATTGAGGTATCTGATTTCAATAACTTTTTTTTAATGTTCATCTTATCCTATCTTTGGCCAACATGAAGCTCCTTAAATTTGGCTCTTGTATTTCTTTGACATGGCTCCCATTAACCTGGCACAGCTGACTTGCTTTTTGGAGTAACAAGTTGCCCAAACCAGGGCTCTGCCATTTCCCCCACGTAGCACTGGTTTTTGAGACTACCATTTATATCCTAAGTGGCTTCATTGCTACTGTATTGTATTAGCCTTCTCAGTGATACAGCTATGAAATACAGTGTGTCCATAAAGTCATGGTGCACTTTTGGCCTGTGACCAGTCAAAAGTGCACCATGACTTTATGGACACACTGTATATATGTTTTATATTGGTATTTCCAATTCAAATTTAGCATTATAGAGATTTTATTTAACATCCTTGACTTTTATATTTGTATCTCTATTTTCTAATGCTTAAAGTGTAGCCACCTAATAATGTAATGAAGTTCTTAAAAATAAACTACTCAAGCTGCTGATGGTGATCATCTTAATCGATGATAATGTCTGTGTCCGCCCCTTCCCCAGCTGCATTTGGAAAGAAAAGAGGATTCTTATTAATATATTATTGGAAGAGGAGTGGGTGCTATTGGTATTTTATTTCATGAGGGTCAAGGGTAATAAGGGCCTTGAAAAGTACCATTCAGTTTTACACAAGGAAGGATTGCTCAGCCTAAAATGCTAATAGCACACCTGTAAAAACAAACAAACAGAAAACATAGAAATATAGGAGGATTCCCCATAAAGCTAAAGGGTCTAAAGCTTCAGGTCCCCTCACTTGCAAAGATTTCTTCATAGGCTCAAACAGGGCTTAGGCATCCCTGAAAAGTGTTTACTTGGTCATGCTTTCCTTTTAAAATTAACAGTAGTAAACTATCTTAACTGTAGATGATGAAGACCTCCTCTCTTTCCACTCTGAATTTGACTTTCCACTGACCTTCCCCCTTCTATTTGCAGGTGTACTGAGTCACTATAGGAATTTTGGGGATCCTGCTAAGGGGAGTTTGTAATGTGGATGCAGTTGGCCTGGGTTTAGTGGAATATATGTATCTTCTTTGTTATCATTTCAAAATACAGTTAGCCCGTTGCTAGCAATCTGGTGTAGGTTCATCTTCCTATAGTTCTGCTTAATGTTTACTGTGCCTACTCATCTGCATCTTGAACAAAAGGTGCAAGGTCATAGGTTCTAATGTGAAATAAATGGACCCTGTGGTACCCATTTCCACACTTAAATAGGCAGAAGAGATTATTCAAAGGTTGCGATTTTTAAAACTAGTCAACAGAAACTCTTTCAATCATGATATGATATGGTTAAAATTATCAGTGGGATATTTTATTTTTATAGAATCTTAAATAAAAGAAAAATGCAACAACATGTGTGTAGATGTTTATCAAACCCAGTAGTGAAATAAAGACTTTGTCTTTAAATGCAAGTAAAATTCTCCTTTTTCCAAGATAAATAAATAAGTACATAATTGGTAATACTATATAAATGTCCAGTTCCTTCATATTTAACTTGATTTAATCTATTTTGTTTTCTTTATCTCACCCATATCAACTGCCAGAGGTGAACCAAGCTTTTGATATTTCCTTTTCAAATTTTTTCTGTTAGACTTGATCGCTGAGAGTTCCCAGAAATTGAGGTTTATACAACTGATGATGCCTTTATATGTTAGTATCACTGTTATTTATATTTCTTTCATCAAGTACTCTCCTCTCTCCCTCTCTGTAAAGCATCTTTCAAATATGTGTTCAGTTTCCTTTTCTATACACTGGTCCTAAAATATATATCATTTAAAGATACAATCAAGTTGGGATACAAAATCCAGAGCAATTTAAGGTTAGCATTTGAGTTGTAGCCCTATTGTGATAATTCAGGTGAAGTAAGAAATGGTTCCAGGGTTTCAGAGGGTTGTTCACTGCCCTTCAAACTTCTGGTAAGGTGCAGGAACAACGAATAAGACTGTGACATGCCTCACTTTGCCCTCTTGAGAATGTCTGTAAATGCTGTCCTTTTTAGAACATAATAAAAGAACAGTTTCCACAAGTGAAAACTATACTGTAATTCATTTTTTAAAACACTTAATCATCCACCTATATCTCTTATCTATATATTTCAGAGTTCTGCATCCTATTTCCTTCTTGGTCTCTAGAAGCCTCATTTCCCAATTTATCACTGTTTTTCCAGCAAATATAATTTCTTCTTGTCTCCTTCCTTTCTCTCAAAAATGGTACATTTACTTTACGTTTACTACTAATTTCTTTGGCCAAATTGTCACATTCTTTTGCCTTAAGCACTGTAATACTTTTTTAGGTGATTTTTCTTTAACCATCTTTTCTCTTTCTTAGTTCCTACCCTAACATCCCACAAATTATAGCTAGAGTGATTGGCATCAATTCAGACTGATTCCTTCACTCCCCTGTTTAAACATGATTTTTCATTATGGTAAAGCTGAAATTTCAGATCTGACTACCTGTCTCACACTACTCTTCTTGGTTTTAACACTCTATCCACACTGAATATTTTTAGGTCTTTTAATTAGCTCCCCCTCCCCTTCAATGATTTTGTCAAATTTGTTCCCTTCTATGACCTCAAAGTTTAGTTTAATTGTGATACATTTAAGAAGTTTTAAATGATAATCCAAATTGGGTTAGATAGCCCTCCATTATTTCAACACATGGCACTCTTTCTAATAATTTCAATTTCTACATTGTATTATATGTCATTATTGTGGGTCAAGTGCTTAAATTAGTTGGGCAATGTCTACTGCCTTGGCTAAAATAAAAGCTCCAAGATAGCAGGCACAATATTGGTCTTGCCTCACACTAAATCCCTACTACTTCATATTTCTTGCATACAGTAAAGATGTCTGTTGAATGGAAAAAATAAATGAGTGATCTCATTCCAGAACTGAAGGCTTTTGATAATATCTTTTTCACAATTCTCTTGTGCCTGGACTTGTGGTGAGCCCCATTTTTCTAAATTTCCTTCTGTATATTTATTTCTCTTCAACTCTCAAATGTATTTCTTTTCCATATTTACACTTTTTAACAGAGAATTTTGTTTTTTTATTTTTCTTAAAATATGGACTTTGCCTCCTCTGTCTCATCCAATTTACATCTTCCTGGAGAACTCCACCATTTCCTTTGCCCCAATCAGTTTACTGTTGTTTGAAATTTATTGTTAAAAAGAATCAAATTGTCTCTGAACTAAAGTTAGATATATTTAAGGTTGGTCATCTCTTTTACTATGAAGCTTACTACTCAGAATTTCAGGCAGTATGAATGGGTAAACATTTGTTTCAATGATGACAAATTTTATCCTTTTTATATGTATATAGTTATCATGACCCTGGGTGTTTTATTATTTTAACCAATTCTTCTTACTACCTATTCATTTGCTTTTGAATACAGTTGGCTTTGTCTCCGCTCCTGTTAAAATACTGTAACTATTCCAGAAATTGTCTGTCCAGTTATATTTCTGCTACCTATGACCGCACTGCCAGTTTCATTTATCACAATCAAGAGAGCTTCACTAATGAATGTCTTTTTTACTTAATATTTTTCTTAAGTGAGAAGCGGGGAGGCAGAGAGACAGATTCCCACATGCATCACACTGCGATCCATTTGGCAAACTCTCTAGTGCAGGGATTGTAAACCTTTTTATACCTACCGCCCACTTTTGTATCTCTGTTAGTAGTAAAATTTTCTAACTGCCCACCGGTTCCACAGTAATGGTGATTTATAAAGTAGGGAAGTAACTTTATGTTATAAAATTTATAAAGCAGAGTTACAGCAAGTTAAAGCATATAATAATAATTACTTACCAAGTACTTAATATCAGATTTTCACTAAGTTTGGCAGAATAAATCTTTATAAAACAACTTACTATAGTTAAATCTATCTTTTTATTTATACTTTGGTTGCTCCACTACCACCCACCATAAAAGCTGGAACACCCACTAGTGGGCAGTAGGGACCAGGTTGACTACCACTGCTCTAGGGGGTAACACTCTGGCCATCTGGGCCACTGCTCAGTTGCAACCAGAGCCATTTCAGTGCCTGAGGTGAGGCCATGGTACCATCCTCAGCGCCTGGGCCAACTTGCTCCAGTGGAGGCTTGACTGCAGTAGGAGAAGAGGAAGAGAGGTAGAGGGGAATGAGTGGAGAAGCAGATGGTCACTTCTCCTGTGTGCCTGACCAGGGATCACACTCTGGGACATCTACATGCCAGACCGATGCTCTACCACTGAGCCAGCCCGCCAGGGTGAATGTTTAAATTATGACATGGTCTTTCTCTGTGGGCTCAACTGATAGCATTTTTATTTAGGCTCTGTCAGTTCTTCCATATGCAGTTAGAATAACCCCAAATATAATTGGTTTTATATATATATATATATATATATATATATATATATATATATATGGTCTAATATATTTCTTTCTAAAGCTTATTTCATCATAATCTCACTCAGCTTCAAATAATAAAATCATAATTAGCTATAATTATGATTAGATATTATATATGATTACTTGGCAAAATTTGCTTACTATTGGGTATGGTGAACAATATTACATACTGGTAGGTACATGCTCATGTTTTATTTATGTAGGTCATTATAAAACTTATATTTTCAATATTTTTGCTGTTTTATTTTAATTCTTAAAAATGTCTTTTTTCCCTTGGTAGAGATTTCTTCCTTATTTATTTTATACTCACAGATTATTTCACTTTATACAAATCTACAGACATTTCAATATAGCATTTCTATTTTTAATTAAGCTATATATGTACTCTCAGGTTATACAAGGGAACTAACAGCAAACAATACAACCACAAAACAAACTTAACCACAGCTTTTAATAAAGGAAGTAAAATATTTAAGGAAATAATATCACCATGTAAAATTGTCCTGGTCTTTTTAATATTATTATTAATTTTATTGGGGTGACATTGGTTAGTAAATTTATATAGATTTCAAGTGTACCATTCTACAATGCATCATCTGTATATTAAATCATGTGTTTACCATCCAAAGTCAAATTATTTCTATCATCATATATTTGACCCCTTTTATCCATTTCTACCTCCCCTCTGTTTCCCTCTGGTAACCACCATTCTGTTGTCTGTGTCTGTGAGTTTTTGTTTATTTTTTCTTGCTTATTCAGTTTCATATTCAAAATTGAGTGAAATCCTTTGGTTTTTAACTTTTTCTGTCTGATTTATTTCACTTAATATGATGATGTTCTCCGGATCCATTCATTTTGCCACAAATGGCAGTATCTTGTCTTTTCTTATGGCTGAGTAGTATTTCATTATATATATGCACCACATCTTTTTTATATAGTCATCTTCAAGGACAGTTTGGTTATATCCATGTTTGGCCACTATGAATAATGTTACAATAAACATAGTGTTCTCTATATCTTTACAAATAAATATCTTCAAATTTTGGAGGTAGATACCCAAAAGAGGTGTTGCTGGATCAGATGATAACTCTATCATTAATTTTTGAGGAATCTTCATACTGTTTTCTATAATGACTATCCCAGTTTACATTTCCGCCAGCAGTGAATGAGGGTTCCTCTCCAACACTTGTTATTTGTCTAGTTGATGATAATTCTAACAGGTGTGAAATGTTATTTCACTGTAGTTTTGATTTTCATTTTTCTAATAGCTAGTGAAATTGAGCAACTTTTTGTATATCTGTTAGCTATTTCTATGTCTTCTTGGGAGAAGTGCCTGTTCAGGTTCTCTGTCCATTTTTTAAATTGGACTACCTATTTTTGTTGTTGTTGTGATTGAGTTGTATAAGTTCCTTTGTATATTTTGAATGTTAATCTCTTTGCAAAGGAGTTATTTGCAAATATCTTCTCTGATTTGTTTGGTTGCATTTTTCTTTCTTTTGCTGTGAAGAAGATATTTAGTTTCCAGTACACATTATTATGATAGGTTTCTTTTTTCAATCATTACTATATTATAATTTTTCATAAAGAGAAACAAAGTGTTTTGAAAGGCCATGCATCATAGACATTATGTAAGTAAAACTTCAATTATCTAATATTATGGTATCAAAAATTTTGTGCACATTAAAATTATATATATATGTATATATATGCACATATATATGGAGAGAGAGAGAGAGAGAGAGAGAGAGGAAGGGAGAGAGACAGACAGGGACAAACAGGAAGAGAGATGAGAAGCATCATTTCTTCATTGTGGCACCTTTGTTGTTCATTGATTGCTTTCTCATATGTGCTTTGACTAAGGGGCTCTAGCTGAGCCAGTGACCCCTTGCTCAAGCCAGCAACGTTGGGCTCAAGTCAGTGAACTTGGGCTTCAAGCCAGTGACATTTGGGCTCAAGCCAGAGATGGGTCATGTCTGGGATCCCACACTCAAACCAACGACTTGCTCTCAAGCTGGTGAGCCTAGTGAGCCTGCACTCAAGCCGGCAACTTTGGGGTTTTGAGCCTGGGACTCAGCATCCTAGGCCAACATTCTATCCACTGTGCTACTGCCTGCTCAGGAAGAATAAAATAATTTTTTGATTTTCCTTAAAAAATGTCTTTCTAAATTTTATTCACATAGTTAATTAAGCCAACTCCTCTTTTAATATCATCAAATGATTCCACAGTTCCTTTTGTAAATTAATACTCTAGTCAGCCATGATTTCCAGACCAAACTTCAACTTTCTTCTACATTATTAATGCTAAAATTATACCATAGGGAAATGAATGAAGATGTTATAGTAGAAGGAAAGATTATTTTAGTCAGTTGTTTATAAGTACATCTGGTATAAAGACTAAAAAAATCTTATATTATGAAAGCATTTTAAAAATGGAAACTCTTGGATGAAAAAGTGCCATTTCTCTATGTATTCATCCAAAAGCTTTTTCTGGAAAAAATATTTTATAGGCCATTTTGCTAA
The DNA here is from genome assembly GCA_037038555.1 of Rhynchonycteris naso. Lineage (NCBI taxonomy): Eukaryota > Metazoa > Chordata > Mammalia > Chiroptera > Emballonuridae > Rhynchonycteris > Rhynchonycteris naso. Next base: position 184,112,821 of record CM072998.1, read on the forward strand.
AATATTTTCTAAATTTTCTCATTTCAGAAGCAAAGCAGTACTTAGTTTTTATTTTATTCAAGCATTCTCCAGAGACATTTATATATTTTAAATTTTTCAAAGGAAATTAAAAATACCTTGAGGTTTTAAAGGAATAATTTTGACATTATTGCTTCTCTCAAGTAGTAGAATGGAAATACGTGATTTTTTTAATATTAACTAAATTATTGCTTAAAGTATTTTGCTAAGTATACATATTTCTTATTAGGGTAGATATCAGGGAAAATAAAAGAAGTTTCTACCATATATTTTAAACATGGGTGTTTTAAATCCTTTCAGAGCATGGCCAATATAATTAGTATATATTTTTAATTCAAACTATGACAATTTTAAAGGGAAAATGGTCAGTATTAATAATTATACTGGAATAATCCCTATAAACATTGTTAGTCCAGACCAAATGAAGTAATTGGTCATTAAATATCTTTGGGTAAAAATAGTAAGACCACTCCAGATGGCTACAGTATTTTAGGTTGTTATCAATCAAGCTGAATGACTCCATTCTAAAGAAGCAAATCTCCAGGTCACATGTAACATTAAGGAACAGGTATACTGGTCAATTCTCTAGTAGGATGTGCGTATATATACTCCATAACATTTTTTTGTCTTGTTTTGTTTTTACTGTAAAAGACAGGAAGGGAGATAGATGAAAAATATCTACTCATAGTTGCAGCACCTTAGTTATTCATTGATTGCTTTCTATATGTGCCTTAACTGGGAACTCCAGCTAAGCTAGTGACCCCCTTGCTCAAGCCAGTTAGTTACCTTGGGCTTCAAGACAACCATGTTTGGACTCAAGTCAGAGACCATGAGGTCATGTCTATGATTCCACACATAAGTCAACAACCCCACACACAAGCCAGGGACCTCGGAGTTTCAACCCTGGGTCCTCAGCAACTCTGGCCAATGCTCTGTCCACCATGCCACCACCTGGTCAGGTCATAACATTTATTAAAGTCAAATTTGAATGTTATCAATGACAAGAAACTTATTGTGGTTTTATACATTGTATTGCATTATTTTGTTCATTGCATATCAGCTCTCATTGTTTACCAAGGCATTTATTATTTTTACCTCATCTGCCATATTCTATAACTAACCTATTTGTTCTGCATTTTTATTTAGAGTTCAGATAAATTACTTTTTCACAAAAGAACCTTTCAAGTATATTAAGACCACTGTACCAAGCCCCAGCGAGTCTTCTGTTTTCCTAGAAAATAGTACGCAGGTTTCTACTATTTTCACAACCCCTTGCTTTGATGGACTTCCTCCAGATGTGCTGCAATGTGGCAATATTGTTTTTACATGTCAGTATTTCAATTAAAATATTATCTGTACAGATAAATCCAATAATATACCCTTATTTTGTTTAAGAACATACAGTCTTAATTTGCTTTTTGCTGGACATAATACATTAGGAAATACTGTTGACTTAAGTAGTAGATGACTTAGCATATTTTAAGAAAACTTAATTGTTTCGAAAATATGAGTAGTGTGTGCATGTATGTGTGTGTGTATTTGTATGTACCCTTTCTGTATCTATTTACTCTAGATATTTGAAAAGCATCTGTCAGTGTATTGAATGTTCACTATTTAAAAACATACATTTTTATGTTTAACTCAATATGTAGAATGTAAATTTAAAATAGCCCATACAAAAAGAAACTAATTTATGATTGAAGTTCTCTGAACCATAATATTATAGTAATAATGAGCATGGGAAAGAGAATTACTGGGTAATAACTTGGCAATTAGATGTTTAACTTAAATAAGTGAAAAAGAGCATATATACATTTGTCATAAATAATATTTAAATTATATATTTACCATTTAGTGGGCTAAATGGAAACATGTAACAGTTCTGCCCCTCCTCTTTTTATATAATTATGTTTAAATTAGTCAAGTGGCTGAATTTAGAGTATGAACACTCACAGAACTAAAATTTCAAATGAGCCTGATGGTACAGCAAATTTGGTTTGGATGAAACAATGAGTCCAGATGCAAATGCATAGCTACAGCAGCTGTGGTTTCAGTGTGGACATATTGCTGATCTGCTTTAAAATAATCAAGCCCCAAGCCTAGTCCTCATAAATTAATTATCTTTGGAATGCTTATAGAGACAAAGAAATACCTTAAAACAAAATGAAACAACAAAGCAAAACTGAGTTCTACAGAGTGATCTCTTCTTAACTGGAAAATTATAAGTAAAATACTAATTCAGAGAATTCAGATGATATTTACAGAGTTGATAATCCACAGGGCTGGTATATGAAATTTAGGCTCATTCAGAAGTCCAGGCTGCTATACTGCGTGGCTCCCATTTTATGTTGAATTATGTTTAAAAAAATATATTTAACATTTTATTTTTTTATTTATAAAATACTCAGTTCTTCCCATTTATGATTTAGATTAGTATGTAGATTTTGAATATTTATTTATCAGCAATAATTAAGTAAGCATTCTTTACCCAGTAAACCAAAAAAAAAAAAAAGAGAGAGAGAAATCTGGTGAGAAAATATAATCTCTTATTCAGTTTCCTTCTCATTGTTCCACTTATCACTTATATGAAGTGGTGGAAATCTAAATTTTTATATCTGGGCAAGAAAAATAGCATTTTGAGGATTAAAAAAAAGAAACATTGTATTCGTATTTTCTACTAAAATTATAATTTCTGGTATATTTCTATCTTTAAGCTTATGTTCCATGAAAAAAAAGAGGCTACTGGACTGATCAGAGTTCAAAGTGGATTTCCTAAATATATTTAAGAAATGTTTTGAAAGCCACATTTTTGCTTGATTTTTCAAGAAAAAAAAAATGGCTTCTAAATTTTGAAATTACACTAAAATTTTAAGGGATCAATCTGTTGGACTAAATGATTGAGTTTTACATTAAGCTGGTATAAAAAAGAAAACATTAAATAAAATGCAAGTGTTTTGCCACCAGCTCTAACTTCGACACCATCACTCTGCCTTAGGATTGCTCTTTGGCAAAAGGTGCTTAGAAATATTTACATAAGTATTGAGGAGTCAAAGTTAATTGCAGTACCTTACCTGATTTTTCAGACATATTGTAGGAACGTGCATATCCTTGGAGACTCTTAGCTTTTGGATATGGATTATAATAACAATTTTCAGAAACTATGGAGTTGACATTTTTATGGGAGGCAGCTTTATAAATGCACTTGAGGGAGGATTGCTGACTCACTATACCATGAAACTAACAGATAGGTCCTTCATGTATTCTCTTCAACCTCAGGGAGAGGATGTCAAATTGCTGACAGAAACAGTAGACTAGTAGAAGTCTGACATGAAAGCAAATAGACTACTGAGTGTTAGCAATATTTCTCCAGGCCCCTCTAGGCATGTACTCAGAGTATTCAGATGTGAGTACTATCAAAACACTCAAAAAGACAGAGGGCACCTCTGTAGCCACCAACCCAACACTGAAGAAAACTTCAGCCTTCCCCACATAGCCAGGTAAGACTTAACCCTACATTCTGATGTTGTCGCCTTGTAGAGAAACAGAAGAAAGGATAGGAAATATAAAAGGCCTCATAATTCAAGATCCAGATTTTTAAATATATATCTTTAAATTATTGACTTGACTCAAGCTCTTTTATTACCTTAGACTTAATTTTCTTTTGTTTTTCTCCATTACTGAATGAGTTGCATGAACTGACTTAGATCACTTTAATTTTATAACCTCTATGCTTAAACCCTCTCAGGATGGATTGTAGATCTATTACAATTTTTGGTTAACTCACCCTCCCACTTTTCTTCATAACATTCTCCTGTCCCCTTATACTTTTGAGAACTCACAAGTAACCTCGGTTTTGCTATCATTTCATTGAAAAGATAGAATGAGAAGAAAGTCCATACTTAATTTGCCTTCTAAGTGGTATAATTGTATTTATGCCTGCCTCCTCACCCCAATGTCTATTCTGTAAACAGCAAGCAGATTAATATTTGGAATATATAAATTGGATCATGTCAGTCTCCTAAGTGCCTTTCCATTGCATTTAAGATACAATCTAAACTTCTTTTCAAAGATATGAAATTTTGCCCCCAAAAGGCCATAAAATCTAATCCCCTTTCTACTCTCTTTTCTTATATCTTAGGCATTCTATTCTTTTAATTATCCCAAGTATGAGACCTTGTTCCCATGCCTGATTCTTTAAACTTACTGTTTCTGGAACATATCTAGAATATGTTTTCCACAAAAGATCATAATATTAATGTGACTTCTTCAGAGAGGATTTCCCTGAAATAACCTCACCCATAGTACTCTGTGTTTCCCATACCCTGTTTCATTTTTTAACTATTATTTATTACTATCTTGCTAACTTTTTGATTGCTAGCATATAAAACAGTTTCTGGCAAAAAGGAAATGTATTAATATATCCTTTTTGAATAAATGTATATATCGATGGATCTCTTACAAAAGGATTAACACCATATGACAGTTATTACAAGTAAGTAAAGAAATTAAGAAGATTATATAAACAAAACCATTGAAATAAAGACCTTAGATAAACATAATTTGTCACTTTTATTGGTTATTTGTAATGGACCAGTTTAGCTGCACGGGATGACCCAGATGAGAAACAAACAAACAAACAAACAAAAAAACTATGGCTTTGATCATCATGTGGTACAATTTGGTAATTCTTTATTTTGTAATTACAGAATTTATTATACCCCAATCAGACATTTTGTAATTATTTTTTCTTGTTCACATTTAGCTGGAACAATACTAATCTGTTTCCAGTAATAGAAAACTATTCCCAACTAGCTGCTCAGAAGTATCATCATCATCATTTTATATGCAAAAGGATAGTTTGTGGGAATATGAGGAATTTACATTTTACTTTACCATTGACCAATGACTCCTTTTAGAAAACCATTTAAACAAAAGAGAGAGCTCTTTTTAAAAACAATCAGAAAAAATATATATTTGGGTCTCTACTGGTTTCAGATTAGCCTACTGGATTCCGATCTTTCTTGTACTTAATTTGGCAAAGTAGCTTCCTGCAGAAGAAGTCAAAATTTATGAAAAAATACAGAGCAAATAAGAAGAAGAAAGAAAGAATATAATGTTCAAAGCTGTAAGGAATTCTTTTTCAAGGTTAAGAAAATTCAGGTGAAATTCCAGTTGGGTCTCTTTTATTCTGTTTACCACAATGTTGGAAATTGAACTTGGCAGTTAGGAGCCCTTTTGCCCTTTGAACAACCATGGCTTGAATCCCTTCTTTGTACAAGAAACAGTTGAAAAATATCTTCAATACACATAATTCAAGTCTGGAAATGGTTTTGATGCCAAACAATTGTTTTTGAAAAGACCCCATGTTCCAAATAACTGCAATTTAACTGTGTATTCAGTGCGGAGTGATGGCAAATAAATTGTAGATCTTTCTGTCTTACTTTAAATGTTTTGTGCAGCCCAATTTTGTTCACATTCACTGTAGCTTTCCCAGTTGGTATGATTCCTGTTTGTGGATTAATGAGAGCTTTTCCTTTTCCCCAAGAGAATGCTAAATTGACATTATAAAGTTGTTTTTAAAAGCAAAAGAAGATAATACCATCTTCAAATGCACATACGAAGCACATCATTCATAATTTTAACTATAATGCTGAAGGTCAGATAGGATCCGATTTCAAGTTAGCATGTATACAGTTAATGCTGGCCAGTGATCTTTTTAGAACACTTGGGGGGGCATTAATTATGTATATTGCTTACACCTGTGGAAAATCAGCCAGCCCTTCTGGAGCTAATAAGAAAATTAAATGTTAAATTCAGACTGCATTAGAGGGCTTTTTCAGTTATGCCCAGCATCTTTTGCCTAAGAGTGTTCACATTATGTCCTTCTCATTTTCATGCAGATTACTGCGTGTTTTATGAGTCAGATATATATATTTTTTTAATGTTATTTCAAAACCCTGCAGCTGCTGGTCTGTATTACATAGTCAGGAGAAAGGAGGAGGAAACTGCTGTCCTGTTAACTGTGAAAAGATGACCTAAAATGCATTGCAAAGCTACTGAGAAAAAGGGCAATATTTCCCAGCTACACAGAATGGTGGTTTTATGAAGAAAGATAAAGATTCTCACTGCATTTCTCGATGATTCATACATGGTTTTGTTTTGTTTAGTTTTTTTTTTTTTTCATTTTTCTTGTTGGAATCCATTTTAGGAAATTTTTTTCTTGAGAAGCAGTATAATGTAAAAGTTAAGAATTTAGTTTCTGAACATGGGTGTTTTGTGTTCACATCACTTATGCTGTTTAAGAGCTATGCAAGTTTGGGGAGTTCACTCAATTTCTCTAGATATCAGCTGGCTCATTTACAAGATGAGGTTGATAAAAACATTAAATTGATAAGTACATAGATGGCAAGGAATAGGCTCTAATAAACACTAGCCATTATTTTTGACATGTTTTGTTAAGTGGTGACTCAAGTTAATTTAATAAGGTCAGTCACCATTTGTGATCTCTCATGCTCCCCTAATATGCATTTTTCTTTCTAACAATTTATTTAGTATTCCATTAAGGCAAAAATCAGTTTGTATATAATCTTTGTTTCTATGGAAAAAATACTAAATAGATGAGGCTCAAACTTGTCCTATTTAAAATGACATAGATCTAGATAGTTCATAAACTCAAGTCAAAAATTTCAGTAGTAGTACATTTACTAACTGAAAGTAGTAATTTAAAAAGAATAAAATATCAAGGCAAACATTTTTTTTTTCCAGAGAGCAAATGAGATATGTTGGTCATAAGACCTCAAAAATACAAGTACAGTAAGTACTTACTTAATGTCCTTGATAGGTTCTTTGATGTTAAGTAAAATGCGATGTAAAGAAACCAGTCTTACCATATATACATATACATATATACATACATATATATATAATACATATATATATATATATATATATATATATATATATATATATATATATATATATTTACAGGGACAGAGAGAAAATCAGAGAGAGGGATAGATAGGGACAGACAGACAGGAACAGAGAGAGATGAGAATCATCAATCATTAGTTTTTTGTGGCCTTTGCAACACCTTAATTGTTCATTGATTGCTTTCTCACATGTGCCTTGACCGCAGGCCTTCAGCAGACCGAGCCACCCCTTGCTGGAGCCAGCGACCTTGGGTCCAAGCTGGTGAGCTTTTGCTCAAGCCAGATGGGCCCTGCGCTCAAGCTGGCAACCTCGGGGTCTTGAACTGGGGTCTTCCACACCCCAGTCTGATGCTCTATCCACTGTGCAACCAACCCCTGGTCAGGCTTACCATATTCTAATTGTATAAATAAGAGTTAAGTTCCTACAGCATCTCATCACCATTATAACAAAACAATGTTGAACAAAACCAAGTTATTTGAGGATCTGTTATTATGTTTATAAATTCATAGAAGAGATGTACAATGGTTAGCTTATATATCAAAATGATATTGGGGATCACTTCTGGAAATGATTTGTAGATTTGAGGTAGTAGTCAAACAAGACTTTATTCTTACCACTATAATTTATATTTTAACATGCATTTCTTCAGTAAAGTTATTTTCAAGAAACACACACACACACACCTTGGTTTTTACTTTACCTTCCTGAAAAGTAATTTGAAGTAGCTTATCAAATAATAACACTGTCGAAACTCTAAAAGTTAAAAGCTTCTCAACAACTATTACAAAAAATAAAAACAATGTTGGCTTCATGAATTTTATTTGTTCTATAAAATAAAGCTTAGAAGTTCAACAAGAATTGTCCTGACATAGACTTAGAAAGAATTTATCATGTAGGTTCTGTGTCCTCAGGTATTTTGTTTTTCAACATACTCTTCAAAACAACAGATATTTTTTAAGGAATGTGGTCTTGAGTAATCCTCTTAAAAGCTGATAAATAGAACTAAAAGTAGTATGAATAAAATTGTAATCATTTTTGAATACTATTATTACCTTAATTTTATATACATTAAGAAACTGAGGCATAGCAAATTTAACTGTTACCCAAAATCAAATAAACCATGACCATGCAAATGAAAACAAATCTTGACTATTTATTCAGATCTTGCTATATCAAGAGAGTCAACTACCATCACTTGTGTTTGGAAGAAACTCAAATGCAAGCAGACGAATGAGGAGACTTTATAGTGAATAAAAAATAAGGTGTTAAGGATGCTCTGTTTGGAGGTTACTGGTATGGGGAAGCCGGGGATCCAGCTAACTGGAAGCAGGGTATCTAACGTGCTTGGTTTAAAGAGTGTATCTGGCTTTCTCTGTTGGTCATTAGTTGGAAGTGGGGGCAAAAGAAGGAGGTTAACAGATATTGACCAAATTCTAATCATTTATTTCAGAAGCTGTGGTCTGGCCTCCTGAGCTGGTCACTGCAGAAGTTATGGTTCTGATTTCTGAGCTGGTTGCTAGAGAAACTGAGAGTCAGAGTTTTATTTTTATATATGGTCAAGCAATTGTCTATCTGTATGTTTGGTCTCTCAGAGCCAAGATGAAAACCCAGGTTTTGTCTAAAATAAAATCCCACTTTTAAGTGAAATCAGTTGTAAGTTTTTTCCCAAGTAAAATTAACAGGGTTATTCCTTGCTTACTGGTGATATAGGTTAGAGGTTCTTGAAAAGCTGCATAAACATTACTTGACAACATGTTAGAAATATAAATTATTGGGCCCTATTCCAAACCTACTGAGTCAGAAAGTGATCTAGAAATATGTTATGCTTTTAGAACCACATGTGTAGTTATCAAATCAAATTAAAAGGAAACAAGATGTTACTGGGCTTCACACAAATTATTTTATGACTGAACAAATTACTTGTAGATTTCTACAAAAAGCAAAAGAAACAAAAACGACAGGACTGCATGACATACCCTCACTCCCTTAGCTAACATGTTCTTTCATGCTTTTTAAAGTTGTTCAACAATATTAGTCGATAATAGAAGTGGAAATTGTCTGCAATTGTACCATCCATTAAAAGAAGGAGAAGGAGGGGGAGGAGAAAGGGGAAAGGGGAAAGGCAGAGAAATAAGACGAAGAAGAAGAGTGAGCGTTTAGGATGTATAGCTATAAATCATCACACAACAAAATCTAAAAGGATTAACCCAAAGGATATTTTCATGCCCAGAAAAGCCTAAGTAAAACTGATCGAAGTGGAAATTTTATATTGGCTCCTTTATGCCCTGGATTTTACATGACCCAAATGGCGTTAATAAAAATATAACCTTGATAATGACTGTCATTGCTCCTTGCAGAGCAATTTGTTTGTCCTTTAATGCCTCCCCTTGCTCTGGATGAAGATGATGAAATTAAATTGAAGACATTTATTAATCTATTTCCTCTAACATACATCCCTCATTGTATTTTAAATTGGTGCTCTTTGGCCATATAGTTACAATGCTTCACAAGTATTTCACTATTTGTCTAAAATTTTTGATGAATATCTTAAGCTCAACTGAGATACATATTAAAGTGGAATAAAATCTGGTAATTTGAGAGTTCTGAACAACTCCCAAACACCATTATTATTACATCAGAAGTTTCAGATGGAACCAATAACACTTGAGGCCACTTTGACATAAAAATTGTCATGAATCTGAAGTATTTTTTCTAAAAAAATCAATAAGGTTTTAATCAAAGTCTAACTTTTTATCTAGAAAAAAAAACAGGTATTTGTAGTCTGTTCTGAATAACATGACATACATATATTAGTTAATATCAAAATACTAAGCAGGAAAGTTAAAAATTTTTTGCTTTCAAGTGGGTGAAATCACTAGTTCTTGTGGACAGCATCAACTCAGCATCATATTCGCTATAAATATGGTAAACTTTTCATTTCATGAATTCAAGGAAAAAAATAGCTACCATTGAAACATTTAATATTTTCCCTAAAGCAGTCAATTTTAATGAATGAATGCTAAGTCTCCACTAGTGAGTTTATGTTTAATTAGGTGTCAGTAAATTTGAATGACAGAATTGTATAGTTAAATTATGTAAGTTGTGCAATCATAAATAATGACTAGACTACTGCATTTTTTAAAAGGCTAAGTCTGTGGTGATATCCCTATAAAGGCATGCATAATTTTCTGATGAATTATGCCAGAGTATATCATTTGTATCTTCTCAATCGAATTTTTAAGGTTAAGCCTGAAAAAAAAGACATCACCTCCTAATAAATTTAAAATGACTTAAAGAGGCATTTTTTCTTTAACAATTTTTTCCCACATTTTGCCAGAATTTGATGGAATTCATATAACTTTTATTAAAAACTAGACAACAGTAAATTATAAGATGGCCTATAGGTTAATATTAGTTTGTAATATGTTTACTTATTTGAACTAAACCATTTCCCTTGTAATAAATTTTACATATAATCATCAAATCAGGGTAAGTCTCTTTTTATTTAAGCTTAGTTCCTCCGATATTACTACTTTAGATGAATTGTTATTGAAATTAAATTAAATATCAGGAAAAATTGATTACTTTCAACCTAGTATAGGACATTCATAAAGAAATCAATGGCTCTTAATTGCTGGCAGTATATGAGAATTAATTGAGAACATTCTAAATATACTACTCATAAAAATTAGGGGATATTTCAAAGTGAATATGAAGCAATAAAATATCCCCTAATTTTTGTGAGCAGTGTACAATGAATGATATTTGCTGGTCTTTATCCTCAGATACAGACTTAATTATTTTAGGTAGTGTTCTGGTATTAGAATTTTTTTTAAAAGCCTCCTAGACCAGTGGTTCTTAACCTGGGTTCTATAGAACCCTAGGGGTTCGATGAGTCGGTCTCAGGGGTTCGGAGAAGCCTCTGCTGCGGAGGCCAGAATAAAGTAATACCGTAATTTGTTGTGAGTTTATGCACTTTGTCGATTTTGTTCTTTGAGCAAGGTGATGTTCGTGCACGGCTCATTTTGTGCACCAGTAAGAAAACATATACCTATGTCTTTAATTTGGAAAAAAAAATCATATTTTATTTATCACTAAAGAAGGGTTCGGTGAATGCGCATATGAAACTGGTGGGTTCGGTACCTCAAAAAAGGTTAAGAACCACTGTCCTAGATAATTCTAATATGTAGTCAAGGTCGAAAACAACTGTCGTACTTGTGCGTGTTAGATTTGAGCATGCATCAGAATCCCATAGAGGCTAAAAACAAATTGATGACCTCCTTTGTCAGTAAGTCTAGATAGCCTAGAAAATTTGCTTTTTAATAATGTAGCCAACTGCTGGTCCAAGCACCACACTTTGAGAACTATAGATTAGGTATGTAGATAGAGATGTTAGTATAGACCCAGTTTCTCAAATAATTTAGTGTGATAACTTTTTGAAATAAGGATTTCACAAACTACAGCTCAACACTGTCAGCCTAGTTTCAGTAGAAACTTAGACTATGCTTGTGGTAAGGATGATCATAAATTCAGTACGGGACATGAGAAGTTTTAGCTATCTTTAAGACATACAAAAGGAGTTAGTCAAAAGATATTTGTGCCTGACCAGATGGTGGCGCAGTGGATAGAGTGTCGGACTGGGATGCAGAGGACCCAGGTTCGAGACCCCGTGCTCACCAGCTTGAGCGCGGGCTCATCTGGCTTGAGCAGAAAGCTCACCAGCTTGGACCCAAGGTCACTGGCTCCAGCAAGGGGTTACTCGATCTTCTGAAGGTCTGTGGTCAAGGCACATATGAGAAAGCAATCAATGAACAACTAAGGTGTCGCAATGAATCACTGATGATTGATACTTCTCATCTCTCTCTGTTCCTGTCTATCTGTCCCTATCTATCCCTCTCTCTGACTCTCTCTGTCCCTGTAAAAAAATAATAATAAAAAAAATAAAAAAAGATAGTTGACTATGGCCCTGGCCCATTGGCTCAGCGATAGAGCATGGCCTGGCGTGTGGAAGTCCAGGATTCTATTCCCAGCCAGGGCACACAGGAAAAGCGCCCATCAGCTACTCCACCCTTCCCCCTCTCCTTTCTCTCTATCTCTCTCTCTTCCCCTCCTGCAGCCAAGGCTCCATTGGAGCAAAGTTGGTCCAGGTACTGAGGATGGCTCCATGGCCTCCACCTCATGTGCTAGAATGGCTCCGATTGCAGCAAAGCAGCACACCAAATGGGCAGAGCATCACCCCCTGGTGGGCATATAGGTGAATCCCCGTTGGGCAGATGCAGGAGTTTGTCTGCCCGCAACCTCCCCCCTCCCCCACTACCTTCTCACTTCAGAAAAATATAAAAAAAAAAAAAGATAGTTGGTTATGAAGGTCTAAAATTCAGACTTATGGTGCTATCTTAATGATTGCTAGTTCTTGTTTTCATATTGTTTTATGACTACTATTGTTTTACTGTGTAGGCTATTTAGTTTATATTATCTATTTCCTCTCATCAAAGGTCTTTGCATATGCTCTTTATAAAATATTCCATACCCTTTCTCATAACTGACTCTCATTCTTGTGTTGCACAAGTACATTGTTAATATAACAGCTCAGGTCTCACTTCTTCAGAGAAGCTTTCTCTGATATTGGTGGCTACTACATCTCTACTGTAGACTCATATAGTAATTTACCATTAGCCCTTGATTAAGTACACTTTTAAATTTGTTCAAATAAATATTTACATCTTTGATTCACCTCTAAAACTATAATTTCAATGAGAGTAGGAGGTATGTGTTTTATATTATTTTCTAACATTGTATCTCTAGTACCTTGTAGGGCCTGACACATAGTATATGTTAGAAGTCATTTTTGAATAAAGTGAATTACTTACTATGCTACATATGTACAAATTGATCTACCCAACTAAAAGTTTTAGAATCAAGCTGGGTTCAAAATTAACAAGCAAAAATATGGCAAATTCATATACTACAAAACTATATATGCATTCATTTAAAATTATACTTTTAATAATTTTTTTTAGAAAACATATCCTGCTTCCCAAGACATTTTAAACATAAGACAGTATTTGTTAGGTTAATTGAATAAAGCAGAAAGCAAAATCTTTATTTGAAAAATGTAACCCTGGCTGGATAGCTCAGTTAGAGCATTGACCCAAAGTGCAGATGTTGCTGGTTTGATCCCTGGTCATCAGAGCACCTACAGGAGGAGCTCCATGGATATAAGATAACCTAGAAGAGGCAAATTTATAAAGATAGGCTGGGGGTGGGAAGAATAAGAAGTTATGTAGTACTTATAAAGCTTCAGTTTTCCAAGTGTTCTGTAGGTGGTTGCACAACAATGTGAATGTAGTTAATGCTACTTAATGGTACAATTAAAAGTGCCTGAGATGAGAAATTTTACATTATGTGTATTTATCACATTAAAAAAAAAGAAATAGCATTTTGAAAATGGAATTAATATTTTATTCCTTTTAAACATAAAATCAGTTTATTTTCCATTTAGTGAAATAAAAAATATTAACTATTAAAATTTTGTAAAGAACAGAATAGAAAACATAGGAACCACATCTGAAATACACATGTGGGGCAAAAGTAGGTTTGCAGTTGTGAGTAATACAAAACAGAATATATTCTTGTATTATTATTAAGTATTGTATTATTTTCCATATGAACAACTGTAAACCTGCTTTGCCCTACCATGTATATGTACTCTTAAGTATTTTAAAGACTTAAAAGTTGAAGTAGTACAATAGTTATTCGGTGAATAAAAAGAAATGTAGCTAGGTATTAAAGATGTAAATATTACACATTTAAGGATACAAGTAAAATTTCCTCCAGATTTTTCCCTAGGGCTATCATTTAAATGTATATAATTACAAGAATAAATTACTCTAGCCAGATATTTCTCTCTGATTTTGATAGTTATCCCTACATAAATGGCCTAAAGGGAAATAATCTTCTCTATTAATATTTCTTGAAGATGGATCTTTGGAAAATATTACCAGTCCTCAACTTCATATTTCTAACTGTTACTGTGTCAACTAAAGAATATATTTCAAATATAATGCTCACAATAAAGTCAACTTGATCTTAGACAACTGAGGAATGATATACACAAATCCAGGGAAAATATATATGCTATTTCATACTTGACAAGCTCTTGCATTTATCAGGCTACCAGACCACAGATCCCCAAAATAAGTTATTACACATACCATTTTGTGGTTTAGAAATTTATCATTTTATGAAATCTAGATGATAAAAAATATTTAATATCACCTCTACAAAATTTTCTTAATAGGAAACTCTCATTCTTGTGTTTCACAAGTACATGTAAAAGAAATAGAGGTATATAACTTTTGAAAACAGATGTATTTTAACAGGGCATTCTTAAGCATGAAAGAAGATAAAAGGGATGGGGCTTAAAATATGGAATGGATTCTCAGTTCATGAAAAATACATTTTAAAAATTAAATATTATACTCCTTAAATATACTCAATTACCTCATATAGTTTGAAGGCTGTAGAGTTCCATTTATTGGAATGGATGCTACATCATCTGTTCTTGCTTAATTTAATTGGAGGTGAAAGTTACAAAACTTATTTTTCCAAATGGAAGGGTAAGATAATCATCATTCATTCCTAGAACAACTGAGGGATTAAGTAAACTCAGGTATCAACCTATGAGTTTAATAAATTTGAAGTAAACAGAACAATTAGTGTTTTTTGATTAATGAGAGCCAGGTATAAAATTTAAGAAAGTATTTCAACTGTATTATTCAGGGAAAATTGAGACTAAGAATGAAAATTTGCATGGTAAAAAATATATATTTAAACTTGATAGTATTTGTGGAAACTTTTTAACTTTAGAAGCTTTATAGAAATGAACTCATGAAGACAGGTAGGTTGAAGTAAGCAAGTCTCTTAGGTATCTCAGGGTTATTTTAAAGACTCCATAGGGAACTTGCGGGATAAAAATCTTTTTCCCTGAGTAATATAGGGTTCAAGGTTATTGTCAGGACCCCAAATATGTTTTAACCTCCCTCATTTGCTAAGACAAATAGAGAATGACTAGGCAATATCTTGACTGAGCTTTTATACTGTACTAGTCTCTAGACCAGTGGTTCTTAACCTTTTTTGAGGTACCGAACCCACCAGTTTCATATGCGCATTCACCGAACCCTTCTTTAGTGATAAATAAAATATGATTTTTTTTCCAAATTCAAGACATAGGTATATGTTTTTTTACTGGTGCACAAAATGAGCCATGCATGAACATCACCTTGATCAAAGAACAAAACCAACAAAGTGCATGAACTCACAACAAATTACGGTATTACTTTATTCTGTCCTCAGCGGCAGAGGCTTCTCCGAACCCCTGAGACCGACTCATCAAACCCTTAGGGTTCGATAGAACCCAGGTTAAGAACCACTGCTCTAGAGCTACAAAGATTATCTTTAGGGAGATGGTTGGCTAGAGCATAAGGCAGACATAATAAACAACTAGTTGCAATATTTGTATTTATGCACACACAAAAACATCGGAAAAGACTGAAATTCAGGAAAAAATTTTTGAAACTCTTCTTTGTTAGAAAATAAATTCATTTGTTTTGTTTTTAGATCTAAAGGCAGATTCATTTAAAGAGAGATATTTATGATTTAAATATTTCCATCTCCTTCCCTCAAAGAAGTCCTTTTGAAGGCTTTGTAACTCACTGTCAGCACTTATCACTGTTCTCCCTGAGCTCAGATCTTAAACATAAACTTCTTTTGTGTCATTCCTCTTCTTTCATCAAAATTTCCAGTAACCAAGCCCTCTATGGCTTTCATAGACAAAATTCATTTGCTTCAATACCTGATGTCATGTGAAGTAAACTATTCCAGTATACACATAGCTAGACCCTTCTTTCCGTTCATAGTTTTATATTTACTACAGATTAATCTCCCGTAAGCACCACTTAAATTCTTTTTTAATTTACTGCTTAATAATTTTCTGTCTTCCCATATTTTTAGGGTATTTCAGAAAATGGCCCCAACGTAGTTTTCTTTTTTAAAAAATAATTAATTAATTAATTTTAGTGAGGAGAGAAAGAGAGAGAGAGAGAAAAGTGGGGGAGGAGCAGGAAGCATCAACTCCCATATGTGCCTTGACCAAGTAAACCCAGGGTTTCAAACCAGTCAGTGCTTTATCCACTGCACCTCAACAGGCCAGGTACCCCTATGCCGTGAACCAGCATGGCTAGTAGTTGTCCAGGCCCTGAGTGAGAACTGCAGAATGAAGAGATAAACTCAGAGAAAAATAGTATGGGATCGCAGGTCTCTGCAAGCTGATAAGCAAGCCAGAGCAGAGCAACCCCCCACTCCACCCCCCAGTTTGCTTTATTATATAGTGCAGAGCCATATGCAAATAAGGAACTCTCTGAAACAAAGTCACACATCTGAGGCATAAATAGGAATCCCCCCACCATGCATAACTGAAATCAACCAACATCAGAACAAACTTACAGTGAGAGAAAGGGCATGCAAATTGCCTCTGGCAACTTAATCAATCACAGGTTGTGGGGATGGGACGATTAGAAACACTCAGCTTTACAGGTCAACATGGAGGTGTGGGGGAGAATGTACCCTTTAGCAACTTAAGTAAGTGAAGTGGGGAATGGGCAGCAAGAACCCTGTCAGGTTACTGCCAGTCCCCCATACCTCTGTCCCCCAAAAATACACACTGCAAGGAACCTGTCACTTGCAGTCTCCCACACCCCAAGTCACCTTTCTAATGAAGTATGTCTTAGTCGAGCATCATTGCCCACCGTTCAAGGACAATCACTGTCTTGACTTGTGCAATAATTATGTCAACTCCTAAACTGTCCATAAATAGAATCAAAAAAGTTGTCTGACTTGTTCCAAAGTATATTTATGAGATTCATCTATGTTGGTGTATAACTATGCTTTGTTAATTTCTATTTCATATTGTGTTTTATTGCACAACATAATTTCTGTACTATTTTTTGCTAATTGACATTTAGGGTGCTATTATTTTTTGAAATTTTTTAATGAATTAAGTTGTGCATTTTAGGCCAATTAATACAACCTTAACATATTTGAGTATATCAGTTATTTAAATTGATTATAACATTATTCTAGGAAAAATCACTAAATTAGGCAGACAAGAACAATTAGAAAAAATGTAATATTAACATTTTGGTTAGACAAGGAATTAACATTTTAATACCAAGTGTCAGGCTTTTTTTTTTACTAGTGGAAATTTAGTTAATTTATACAAAATTATTGGGTTCTACTTATCTCAATTTGTAGTTTCCTATTACTGTTCTTTGCTTGACGTATTCCTGTTATTACATAATTATTACATCAGCAGAAATTAAGCTAATAAGTTAACATATCTTCACTTTTTTGGTAAAGAATAGAGTCCTTTTCTCAGATTAAGGTTAATGAGGGTTTTTCATTATATGAAAAATATAGACAGAGTTTTATAAACACTTCAACTGAGCAGCTATATAACAGCCTTGAAAACTCTAATGCTTATAATATTTAATTAAAATGATTTAAAATTAATATAAAAATTTCTGAACTGTTAAAATGTTACATAATACAGATTTGAGGTCTTGTTTCAATAGTCTTTAAGAGAATTTGTGTGAAACCTGTATAATTTTATTAATATCACCCAATGGATTCAATAATAAAAAAGAAGAAAAGTAAGAAGATTTTAAAAATAAAAGGAATAATATAACATTTCATTCAATTAAAATAATGATAAAATGAGCCACTTTCTAGCCTGTCACTATCTGGGTATCTTAAAAACAAACAAATAAATTAAAACAAAAGAAAGGTTTTACTTTATTTTCATTGTGTTTATTCTGTAAAACTTTCTTTCTTTGTCTAGTTCTTAAGTTTCAGACCTTTATCAATTTTCTTCTTATGAATTTATTTTAACATTTTTTGCAAGTCAAGTTTGCTAGCAACAATATTCCTTACTTTTTATTTTTATTTTGAGAAAGTCTATATTTCTCCTTCACTTTAGAAAAAAATGATTTTGCTGGATACATAATTCTAGGCTTTTGGGCTTTTTACAACATTTTATTTTTTATTTTTCTTCATTGAGAACAGGGGAGGCAGAGAGACAGATTCCCTCATGTGTCTGGACCAGAATCCACCTGGCAAGCCCACAATGGGGCAATACTTTGCCAATGCCATTGCTCCATTGCTCAGCAACTGAGCCATTTTAGCACCTGAGGCAAGGCCACGGAGGCATCCTCAACACCTGAGGTAGACTTGTTTCAACTAAGCCATGGCTGTGGGAGGAGAAGAAAGAGATATAAGGAGAAAAGGGAGAGGGGAGGGGTGGTGAAGCAGATGGTCACTTCCCCTGGGTGCCCTGACCAGGAATACAACCCAGGACATCTACATGCCAGGCCAACACTACCACTGAGCCAATCAGCCAGGGCCTTTTTAAAAAAGTTTAAATAGTTCATTCTACTTTCTCCTTGCTGGCATGATTTATAAAAAAGAATTCTATATAATTCTTCCCCTTTTTCCAATACAAGTGAGGTATTTTTATACTCTCACCTCTTTTAAGATTTTCTTTTTTTGTTGTTCTTGTTTCCTGCATTTTTTAATTAATTTTTTTTTCAATTCTGGTTTTCATTTAATATTATTTTGTATTAGTTTTAGGTATATAGCATAGGTGCTAGACAATCATATAAAAAGCATTCCCCACCCCAATATTTTCAGTACCCACTGTACACCATATGTATTTATTACAATATTATTGATGATTTTCCCTATGTTTTATTTCACATCCCTGTGACAAAACTAAACAAACTGATAGAGAATAGAATGATGGTTGTTAGAGGGGGAGTGACTTGGACTGAGTCAAAAAGTTGAAGTGTCTAAGTACAAAATAATAATTACAAAATACTCATGGGGATGTTTTCTGCATTTTGAATGCAATATGCTTATGTATAGATTTTTAAATATTTTTCCTGTTTAGTTTTCTCTGGAATCCCATGTCTGTGCTTTGAAATTTATCATTAATTTTTGAAATTTTTGGTTATGTCTTCAAATATTTCTTTTTCTTTCCTCTACTGCTAGTATTTCTACTTTGTGTATGTTATAGCATTTATAAATCCCCCAAATTCATGGATATTCCATTTCCTTTTTTTTTTTTCATTTCAGTTTGGTACATTTCTATTCACATATGTTCATGTTTACTGTGTCCAGTTTACTCTTGAGCCCATCAAAATCATTCTTTATTTCTATTATAATTTTTTCTACCATTTCCTTTTGGCTATTTCTTATATTTTCAAATTCTTATATTACCAGTTTGTTCTTGCACATTACCCATTTTTTTCATCAAAACCCTTAAAATATTAATCATAGTGAATTTGGGATTTTTGTCTGATAATCACAAAATTTCTACCATGTCTGAGTCTGGTCTGTTATTTGTTTTGTCTTTTTATATCATGTGTTTTTTCCTGCCTTTTAACAAACCTTTAATTTTTTTTTTTTTTTTTTTTTTTGCTATTGTTGAAATCTGGACATTATAATAGCAATAGGAACTAAGGTAAAAAGACAGTACTGTTTGGTTTTATTTTTAAATAACCAGGTGTTAGTATGTATTTAATAATTGCTGTAGTTGTAGGTGTCAGAGGCTTCAGTTTCTAATATTGCATTTTTGTCTCTTTTTTTCTTTGAATTTTCATAAAATTTTCTTCTTACATAGAATCTGTGACTTGCAGCTCTCTTAGTTGTAATGCACTGTTACTACATTGTAGTCTTGTTGAAATGGTACTATGGTGTTGAGGTGGAGGAGCATTTTATAAATGTACAGTTAAATCTATGTTTTTAATGTTCAGAGTTCCCCTGGGTGTGACCTTTTAAAGAATTTTTTACTTCTTCTTTTTTCTCCCCTGTGTGAAACAGAAAGAAAAGATGGGTCTTGAACTTTTTAATAGCTCTTCTTTCAGGTCAGATGAGGTTCCAGAAAAGTAATATACCCTGAGGCAGACCCATGCCTAAGACTGTTCTAGGTACATTTCAAATTGGCTACTCTCCTTATGGACATATTTCAAAATGCTTACATTCCCTACATTCTTCCTAAAGCATGAGAAGATTTTTCTGTGATCTTTATTATAAGATCCTTCCGTAGGGCTTCTGGAAGTAAAACTCACTAAAGTGTGGCTCTACCCTGGACTATAACACTTGGGCTCTATACAATACCTTTCAAGATGCTTTTACATTTGACGTCCATAAACTCATCAATTACTAGGTCAGTGTTCCCCACAGTGGCTTTGTTATAAAGTACTGCAATCTGTGGGTTACATAGAGACACCAGGTCCAAATGAATTTTTGAGACTTTATTAATTAGCTGGCTAGCTACACAGGGTACAATCCCAAATTATGTAGGAAGTCCCTACAATTCTGAGGCTGATTTTATAGACCAAATCACATACCGGTAGGGGTGGGTAAGGAGGGACTCGTGATCCCTTTGTCTAGAGGTATAGTTACTCTCATGACTTTAGTTAGGGTAAGGTGACCAGATTTTAAAATTGGTAAAGCGGAAAACCATTGACCGGGGATGGGGAGGTTCTTGATTAAAAATTTGGTCTATATGGAGCAAATAATATTTTCATAGAATGCAAAATAGTATTGTAATATATTTTTTAAATTTCAACATAAATACAATTTACAAATGAAATACATTAAAAAATTATGTATAGTATTATTTTATTCTTTGGCATATTTCTCATTTGAGTGAATTTTTTTTAGTAGATGCTGTCGTTGTTTAAAAGGTCATGAATTTTTTCACAAGAATTTGTTAAATTATATTTCACTGATAAAATGGCTTTCAAACTCTCAACACTTAATTGTGATTTTTCTGATGCCCACACTTTATTTACCGTAGAAAAAACGCGTTCAGTCGCAGCATTAGTTCCTGGTAAAGACAGCGTGTATTCCCCAATTTTTAGTGCATTATTGTATGGAACATGGTTTGTTTCAAAATGATGAAATATTTCTAACCATTTGTTCTCTATTGTGATATTTTGCTGATGACCAAGATTTAACCTTTTTCTTATCAATCTATTTTTTTTTAATAATGATACCTCATTAAAAAGATCATTTTCGGAAACATTACTATATGGGAAATTTTGAGTGAGTCAGAGGGATCAGGTTACATGGTCCCAAAACCGATGCCGGAGCTGCATGAGCCGGCGGGAGCAGGCAGGGCAGCACTGCTGGCGTGCTAGGTGGCAGCGCTCCCCATGTTCAGCCCCACCACCCACTGGAGACCAAGTGGCTTGTGCTTCGTGGAGTCCGGAGCTGGATGCCGGCATCCAGGACATGGGCCTATGGGTAGTTAGGGGACTTGACAGCTGCTGCCCCAGCAGGTATGTCCCACCCAAAATTGTTTGTTTCAGCCCGCACTGGGCAGCCAGCTCTTGCGGCAGTGCAGGCGCTTCCAGGTTGAGGCGGGGTCTCCCCTCGGAAAACCACATATTTCCCTTCCCATTCTCCCGCCGTTCCCTAGCTTTTCGTGCATTCTTTCCAAAAAGTGGGACTTTTTAAAAACGCCGAGGGACGCGGAACAAATTGTTAAAAATCAGGACTGTCCCACCAAAAGCAGGACGTATGGTCACCTTACTTTAGGGTGAGTCCAAGTATAGAAATTATTGATTAAGGTACATAAACATTCTTTTCTGAAGGCTTTTAAGAAAAGAGAAGTGAAGGGATTCTCAGATAAGTTCTATCTTCCTTGCTCTGTAGTGAAATTATGACTTATCTGACCCAGTTGCCCTTGCAAGCCAGGAAGCTCCTACATTCTTCTCTTCCCTTTCTGCTCAAAAAGGAGGGGTTAGAGGCCTGACTTTTCCTTTTTAAAATGGGTTGCTAATACTAAGTTTTACAGTTCCTTGGCACCTTTTCACAGCTTTTGCTCCCAGTAAGTTGTGATTCTCTGTATTTGCTCATTTATCACTTGTTAGGGACAGCTGTTTTTTCTTCAATTCTATAGTCAATTTGAGAAGAATTATTGAGATTATGTTCCGTTTTTTTCTTGTTATGGGGATGGGAGTGACAACTCTCAAGCAAACTATAAGTTAAAGTGAAAACTGGCCAAATATTTTAATCTTTATATTTTTAATATAGCTCAAAAATTGTTTTCACTTTGATTACTGGATACATTTTTCTATATTTCTTGTACTGTCAAACAGAAGAGAGACAGATAATTTAATTCCTCTTTTACCATAAACATTCCTTTCCCTTACTATGAAAATCTGGTGTTATGCACATTTTAATGCCGAGGCAGCACTATAAAATGGGGGTGATGGCAGCTCTTTATCATTTCTTTAAAATATGAGCTAGCAGATGGTACTTTTTTTATATTTCATAATTCATCAAAAAACAATTAAGAGCAAATGAGTCTTAACAAATAGTTGGCTGCTCTTTTCTGTAATAGTTATTTTTATAAGAATCAGAGTTCATTATAACATATTTTTAAAAAACCTTTTAATGTTCATTTGGCATTGTAGTTAATCTAGTGTTTTCATTTTACAAAATTATGAAAATAACCTCACATTGATCTTCAGTTGGTTTAGAATTTAACCAATAAATAAAATATAACCTTTAATACATACAGATTTAAATGCATGGTTTTTAAAATGTCTTTGAACAATCAGTATGCAATGAAGCTAATGAAACTTAAACTTTAGGGAGCCCCTGTGTAAAGCCAGTAGCCACAGCCACCATCACAGCCACCTGGCCCATGCAGGTTCATATTTGATTCGGACAGATGGTAATGAAACAATGGAGCCAAGAACTGGTGGGCCATTAGCTTTAATCCTAGCTTGCACCTGGCAGGCAAGAAATACACACAGTAGGAAAACATTTCCCTTTTCATTCAGGGCTCCCAAAGCCACTGACTTATCCGAGTTTCCTAGAATCAATGGTTTCTACACCTCACCAACCTTATTCACCTCTGTTCCCCATGTACTTCTCTCTGGTTTCTCCTTCAGCACTCTACCATCTTGGCTACTTCTCCTCTCTTCCACGTGGGCTTTCTCTGATCTCCTGCATAATTGGCTCCTCTGCCTCATTTTATAGTGTAGAAAACAAAACCTTTAAACCTAATATATAAACAAGAAAGTCTCTGATACAAAGTCACTTATCTGAGGCATAATGGGATTCCTCATGAGAGTGCACCACCCCCACATCATGCAACCGTCAAGGGTGTGGGGGAAAAGCTTAGTTTTGAAAAGATCTTAGTATTAAAAGGGTGGGAAAGGCTTAGTCTTAAAACTAAGCTTTAGGCTATAATGACCCTGTCTGCTTACAGCCTGTCCCACACACCCAATGCAAACTATAAGCAAGCAAACATATATATCATATTTACAAACGTATTTGAACCAACACCCTGTTTAATGCCCTCATACTCAGTTCTAGCAGGGGCCTAAGTAATTTGTTCACCTACTCATATGGCTGGTCACAGGAGACTTTATTTAGATTTTCATTGTATTGACCTCTCTAAAGGCTTACCTGAGTGTCCTTATAGTCCAGCAGCTGGTTTAGCCCAGAGCATGTGAACAGAGAGATACCAAGAAAAAACTAAGTCATATTGCCTTTTATAACTCTGTTTCCAAGTATCACTCTGCTACCTTCATTTTATTCTAGTCATTTAATTGAGTCACTAAATGTGGCCCACACTCAAGGAAACGGGAAATAGTCTTTATGTCTTAAATGGGAAGAATATTAAGGAATACGTAGACATTTTAAACCATCACACTTTGTAGCAAAACTCTCTTTTTGATGGTTATTGTATTAGGTTTCTTGGGCTGCCATAAAAAAATAAAATACCACAAACTGGGTAGCTTAAAACAACAGAAATTTATTTTCTTACCATACACCCAAAATCAAAGTTTTAGAAGTGTTTGTATCCTACTGAACATTCCATGAAAGGACAATTTTTTGCCTCTCCCTAACAGACAGTTGGCTCCTGGTATTCCTTGACTCAGTTATTATTACTCTAATCTTTGCCTCTGTATTCACATGGCTTTCTTTCCTCTGAGCCTGTCTGTTGTATGTCTCTCTCTCCTTTCCTGGTAAAGAAACTAGTCATTGAATTTAGAGCTTACCCTAACCCAGCATGACAGCATCTAACTTGATGACATCATCAAAGATCTTACATAAATAAGATCATATTTACAGACATTAGGGGTCAGGACTTGAACATATCTTTTTGGGGAAGATAATTCAGCCCACTCTAGATATCATACATGATAACATCTATTAGAATTCTTTCTTATAGAGCACAAATCTTTAGGTAACACAGAATATGTGTGTGACTATAACAGTTTATATAAAAAAGAAAGTTGATAGACATTTCCAAATTTAACAATAATCATAAAAATGTATGTCTTTACCAGTAATGTAATATAAAGTTGAATAAAAGTTTTCAAAATGTCAAAAATTAGAAAAAGATTGATTAGCAATTCTAAGAGAAAGATATTACTTTTTATAGAATTACTATATTATAATTATCATATGAGAACAAAGAGCAGATAACCAAAAATATGGAAAAAAACTGTAGAATTGAGTCAAGTAGATAATTAATACAAAATTTTTATGATGGGTTTTTTAATTGTCTTATGATATTGTAGTACATGGAATATTTTATAATCTGTAATTTGTTATTGATATTTGATTTCAAAATAAACATGCACTTCTGTGTCTAATTTTGTATGCATTTTCTTATAAATGTAGTAGAACCAAAATCTGTATTGGCTTTGCTTTGGTCATCTTGTTTAATGAAGTTGGTTTTGTAGAAAGTTTTAGGTAAAGAAATACAAAATAATAGGAATTTAAAGATACTTGGTTTTATCAAACATTATTAGGTTATTGACTTCATAAACAAGTAGTACAAAACTCTGTTATTAGTAAACAGTTTTAGAAATCATTTAAGAAAATTAATGAGAATATGAGAAACAGAAAATTTACCTAATATTCTTTCATTGTTGAATGTCAAAGGAACATTTAACAACCTAATTTGGTAAGGATTATAAAATCCTTGAAAATGCAAACTTTTAAATTTTTCTTTTTTTAATTTTATTCATTTTAGAGAGGAGACACAGAGTGAGAGAGAGAGAGAGAAAGAGAGAAAGGGGGGAGGGGCTAGAAGCATCAATTCCCATATGTGCCTTGACCAGACCAGTGCAGAGTTTTGAACTGGCGACCTCAGTGTTCCCAGCTCAACGCTTTATCCACTGCGCCACCACAGGTCAGGCGAAAATGCAAACTCTTAAAGGTTACTGTCCGCTCTGGCCATTTCATACAGTGGTAGAGTGTCAGTCCAACATGTGGAAGTCCTGGGTTCAATTCTCTTTCAGGGCACACAGGAGAAGCGCCCATCTGCTTATCCACCTCTCCCCCTCTTCTCTCTCTCTCTATCCCTTTCTACTCCTCCTGCAGTCATGGCTCACTTGGAGCAAGTTGTCCCTGGGCACTGAGGCTGGCTCCATGGCCTCTACCTCAGGTAATACTAAGAGTGGCTGAGCAATAGAGCAACAGCCCCTGATGAGCAGGGCATCACCCCCTAGTGGGCTTGTAACATGGATCACAGTTGGGGTGCATGCAGGGGTCTATCTCTCTGTCTCCCCTCATCTCACTGAATATAAATAAATAAATTAAATAAATAAATAAATAAATAATAGAGGTGACTTTGAAAACTATAATCCTGGATTGTAAAATAGTAGTTTTATTAGGTTTAAATCCTATGTTTGCATGAGATGTGTTCTTGGCATTTTGTCATTTTTATGATATTTAACATGTTTGAACTTCCAAATATAAATTGTTATTGCTTAGCAGATTGCATGAATTTTTCATAAAGTATGCAATATGAGTGTGTCATTGTTCCAAGGTGATCCAACTGACCAGAAGGTAGAAAAAATGCATTTGGTATTTTTACCTAGATTATACATATGTTTTATTCTATCCAAAATCTATTTGAAAGAACCATAAACAATAGGAATGTAGAATCTGAACAAGACTGGGAACAACTGGCTCAAAGAGCTAGTTAGCCAGGAGAAATTATGTTCATGCTTAAACTATATAAAGTAAATTTTTGTCAAGTGTTTCATGCATTATCCTCAATAATGCTTCCTTTAAAATATATTTTTATTAAATGTATTGGGATTACAGTGGTTAATTTAATAGGTTTCAAGTGTACTTTTTTATAATACATCACAATGAATACATTGTGTTTTCACCACCCATAGTCTAGTCTCCTTCGTCATCATTTATATCCCCTTTACCATCTTCTACCTTTCCCCATCCACATTCTCTCTGGTAATCACCATACTGTTGTCTGTGTCTATGAATTTGTGTATATGTATGTACTTAATCCCTCCAACTGTCCCCTCCCAGATGACCCCATTGACAGCTATCAGTCTGTTCTCTATATCTATGAGTCTGTTTCTGTTTTGTTTGTTGGTTAATTTTGTTCATTAGATTCATTAAATGAGTGAAATCACATGGTGTTTGTCTTTCTCTGACTGGCTTTTTTCACTCAGCATAATACCTTATAGTTCCATCCTTCCTGGTGGAAAAGTTAAGATTTCCACTTTTCATTGCTGCATAGTATTCCACTGTGTAAGTATACCTCAGCTTTTTGATCCATTGTCTTCTGATGAGCACATGGGTTGCTTCCAAATCTTGGCTATTATAAATAGCACTTCAGTAAACATAGGTAGGCATATATTATTTTGAATTAGTATTTTGAGTTTCTTTGGATATATTTCCAGTACTGGAATCACTGGGTTGTAAGGCAGTTTCATCTTCAAATTTCTGAGAAAACTCTATACTGTTTTTGACACTAGTTGTACCAATTTTCATTCCGTCCACGGTGTATGAAGGTTTCTTTTTCTGTCCATCCTCACTGACACTTGTTATTTCTTGATTTGTTGATGAAAGTCATTCTGACAGGTCTGAGGTGATATCTCATTGTGGTTTTAATTATTATTTCTCTGATGATTAGTGACATTGGAACTCTTTTCATCTGTCTATTGGCCATCAGTATGTCCTCTTTGTAGAAATGTTTATTCAGGTTCTTTGACCTTTTTTTAATTGGTGTTGAGTTGTAAAAGTTCTTTATATAGCTTAGAATTAACCCCTTATCAGATGTATCATTGACAGATATGTTCTCGCATTCAGTGTGTTCCCTATTTCTTTTGTTGAGAGTTTCTTTTATTTGCAAACGTTTTTTTAGTTTGATATAGTCGCTTTTGCTTATATATTTTCTTTGTCTTGCCTAAGGAGATATACTGGCAAAAATATTGCTAAGAGAGATGCCAGAGATTTTGTTACCTATGTTTTCTTCTAAGATTTTTATGGTTTCAAACTTACATTTAAGTCTTTTATTCATTTTGAGTATATTCTTGTGTATGATGTAAGTTGGTGATCTAGTTTCATTTTTTGCATGTGCGTGTCTAATTTTCTCAACACAAATTAGTGAATAGACTGCTTTTACTACATAGTATATTCTTGCCTTCTTTATCAAATATTAATTGACCATACAGGTGTGGATTTATTTCTGGACTCTATTCAGTTTCATTGATCCATATGTCTGTTTTTATGCCAGTACTATGCTGTTTTGATACTATAGCTTGACATTATAGTTTGTTGACAGTTTGTGTGTTACTTTTATCTTTTTTCTTCTTTCTCAATGTTGCTGAGGCTATTTGAGGTCGTTTTTAATACTTATAATCTCAACATAAACAGAACGTGTGTATTTTATTTATGATTTTACTCATCCACAAAATGTAGAAAGAAAAAGGTACCTTATAGGATTGTTAGATAAAGAGTGGAAAAATCTAGAAAATGACTGTTATGTTTTCAGATACCTTATAAATCTCAGAAAATGCTAATCTAGTTGGCATGTAATACACTCCCTGGCCAATTGTTATAGATGAGAAACTTTGGGAATACAGGAGGTAGTGTAAATTTTTATAACAATAAACAAAATCTTGATTTCAGTTAGAATGTACCAAAAGCTTGATGGTGATGGATGAGGATGATATAAAATATCTAAGAAAAAGATCACACAGAACATTTTATGCCATTAATACAAAGCAATTTGAGAGTTATTTTTAATGATAAGAAGTTATTTTTTTCTGCTCAGATTTTACATTTATTTGAAAAATGAGTGCCAAACCACTCCTCTGAAAAATATCTTTAAGTGTAATTGATATTTATAGAGTAGATTAATCCTATGATTAAATAAACTATTGATATTTAAAGCTTTATATTCTCACTGAAGTCTGGTAAAGGGAAATGGTAAAGAAAAATCAAGAAAAACACCCTTTATAACTGAAGATAGTAAAGGTTTTAAACATTAAAAAATAGATTATCTTGTTCATCTCCTTGAGTACTTTTCAGAATCAAGAGACAGGAAACACTTTGCATTGCTTTCAAGAGTCAGTTATATCATCTGACAATTGGTTTTGTAATTTTACTTAAATATACTTTTTCATTTTGCAAGTTTTTTGGTTGGTACTAAATTTATAATTTAATAAAATGTGTTATATTGTATGTTCACAATTAAATGTGTGTTTAAGATTCATGGGATGTGTTATAATAATAGCTAGCATCAACAAATGTACATATATGCTCTGAGCAAAGATTGGTGTTAGATACATTACCGACCTAACTGAAAGATAGAGAGAGAGAGAGAGAGAGAGAGAAGTTGATTCCTACCCAAAATTTTCAAATAAACACTAAAAGAAGGAAGTTTAGTGAGATAATAGAAACTTCACATAATAGAGATTAGTAAACTCTGAGCCAGAACCATGCTTCAAACCCATGACTGCCTAGATTCATGGGTAATGTTTGTAAAATGACATGAGGCTGAAATATTGTGTGACAGCCTCTTTCTTTATCAGTGATTACTTTCAGCTGTCTTTACATTTCTGCCTCAGAAAGAGATCACAATTTGTGACAGATATGCAAATAGCACTTGAATAGGAAAGGCTCAATAAAACAGATCCAGTGAATAGCTCACTTATTGAAAGAACAATATTAACACTTTCTTTCTCAGACAGTTTAGAAAGAAATTTTGATTTAAAAGTTTCTATGTTTAAATAAACATAAATAGACGTTGAAGAATTTGTTTTCTTCTTTCAAGATTTCACTTATCTATGGACCAGCATATGGTTAATTTCTATAAATGTTTCTGACTGAAAATATTGAAAAGATTGCAGCAGTTGGGTACACTGTTCAATATATAGCCATTGATTTATGCTTGTTAATTGGAATTTTGATATTATCTTATATTTTCTTATTAATTTATTATTTTTATCAATTATCTAGAGCTATTTATTTAAAAATTATATTTGTAGATTTGTCTGATTTCCCATTTAATACCAATTTTTATTTAAAAGTTTTAAGTTTATGCTATTAGTTTCTAGAGATTTCAAAATGGTGCATTCTCTTTATAAAACTTTATCATTGTAAAGCCAGTTGTCGCGGCCACCATCACAGCAGCCCGACCCATGCAGGTTCACATTGGATTCAAACAGATGGCAATGAAACACAAGAGCCAAGAACTGGTGAGCCATCAGCTTTAATTCTAGCTTGCACCCGGCAGGCAAGCAAAAACACACACTGGGCTCCAAAACCCACACATTCAGTGCTCACAAAGCTACTGACTTATCCGAGTTTCCTAGAATCAAAGCTTTCTAGCTCACCAGACTTATTCACCTCTGTTTCCCATCTCCTCCTGCACAAACTCTTAACAAACTGGCCTCTTCCTCAGCACTCTGCCATCTCGGCTGCTTCTCCTGGCCTTCACGTGGCCTTACTCTGCTCTCCTCTCTAATACCAACCTCAGGAACTCAGGAACCAAGAGAGAGAGAGATCAAACTCCCAGACTGCCCCAGTTTATAGCCTAGAAAATCCAAACCTTTAATCCAATTATACAAACAAGGAAGCCTCTGTATAATGGGATTCCTAAGGAGAGTGCACCACCCTACATTATCCAATCAGTCAAGGGTGTGGGGAAGTGCTTACTCTTAAACTCAGCCTTAGGCTATGACGACCCAGCCTGCCCACAGCCTGTTCCAGAACACACATTAATATCAACGAACTTCCATGTGGGCAGCTCCATCTTTAACAAAGTGAGCATAATATATTTAATCTGCCCAACAATCATTATGAATTAAATTTATTTATTTGTAGCAACATTTGTCATGCATTGTCAATGTTACATATTTTTATTTCAGCTCTTCTGTATATTTATTATTGATGTCTTATATTTGTTCATCTTTACTTGAAGCATATAAATGTTTTTCATTTAAGTAAGTGCTTACATTTAGAAATTTAAATCTAAAAATCTTATTTTGTACCATATGTTGTACTGAATCTATTTCCTTATTTTTTTTAATTAGTGGTCATTTTTTATTACTTTTTTTCTCACTCTTCATGATGTTAAAGCTATAAATTCTAATTCTATTAGTGTTTATCTAGAACTTTATATCATCATTTTTATTAAATCTTCAAACTAAATAAATCTTCAATGTTCCTATCTTAAAAGTACCTAATAACATTTTACTTTCTATTACTCAATCTTGACCAATATTTTGTGTTATTTTACCTTTTAGTAACTATATAGGTATTTCTAAAATCTTAAAATGAGTGTGTTCTTCTTTAGAAATACTTATTAATTCTGCCAGGTGCCCATTGATACTGCCCATCAATCAAGTTCTCAGCTGAAAATATCCAAACTAGCCTAGGGTCTCCACACCTGTGATGCATGGATACATGAGGACTACACCGGGCATCCTTTTCTGTAATAGCTTGAGTTTGGGTAGTAAGAGTGGGAGAATTGCACTTTTAGACCTAGTTCATCCTTACACTTACCCTAAAGATGTAAATAGTTGGGCTTTCTAGTTCAGGTGATGAATATCTTATATAATTCTTCTTTGCTGAGCCTTGGGCAATAATATAGATGATCCTGGCTTTATGAAGCAATAAAACCAAAACTAAAAGGGTCATATCAGCCAACATCATGAGAATAAAATGGACTTTGTTTTTTACAGTAGATTTTTCTGTATGGGTTCAAACTTCTTGCAATAGTTGTCCTAACATTCATTCCTTTTCCCAGTGTTTTCAGTATACTACCTCTCTGTCTATCTCTCTCTGTTTGTTTCTCTTACTCTCCCCCTCTCTCTCCTTCTATATGTATATGTAACATATTTATACACAAACACACATAACTTAAAAACCTTACTCAAACCCATAGCATTTACTTAGCTTGTCAGTCTCTAAGGCAATCAGGACCTGGCTGGCCTAGGATGACTTTGGCCACAATTCTGCAGTTTTTTGGCATATGAACTATAAGTAGAATTTTTTGGAACTTCTCATGCCTGGGGTCTCTGCTAAAATGGATTAGCTGATTTGATATCTCACATTCTATCGGAATATGTAAGATATTCTCATAGCTTTTGATCTTCTAGGAGGCTAGTCAGGAATGATTCAAATATTTAAATGTCAGTGGCAGTGGGCCAAGAGTAAAGAAGTTCATAAGGCTTCTTCAGGCCTAGATGTGTCATTGGCACCCATCAATCTGTGTCATATTACCAAAACAAGACTTAGAAGCAGCCCAGATTGAAGAGTCGGGGAAATAGACTATGTTTTCATGAGAGAAGCTGCAAAGGTAAGTGCAAAGGTTGTGGATACAGGGAGAACTGAAAGATTGGGGATATTTTGCAAGCAACACACAAACAATTACAGAGATATGTACAAGCAGTTTTCATTGTTTCCAGTGTGGTGGTTGATTTGAATAACCAAAGTCAGTACTTGGTCATTTTATCTACACATATTTCTCTTCATTTAATTCTGCTTTCTCGTTTTTCTTTTCTTTCTCTTTCTTTCCACCAGTGTGCTTTAAAGTCAATGTTGAAAGCTTATTTCTCAAATATTTTTATCAAGCTGTAGTCATAAATTTATCCTCTTCTTCGCTCTGCATTCTTTCTCTTCTGGCCTCTTAAATTTCAGTTTTATATTTCACTGGAGAGAAATTATTTATTAACTGTTTATTCTCTTTTTGTGTCTAATAGATAAAAATAAATATGTTCGGTCCTGTTCTCTCAATCACTGGAAATGTTTTCAAGAAAAGGATCCATATGTTCTTTTTTAACAACCCATTATGCTTTGAAAGTTATTTGAAAATCAGTGACTCACTAATAGTTAACTTAGTTATGCAGAGACTAACAAATAATTTGAAACTCAGAAAAGTGTCATGAGAAAATCTTTAATTAGTTTAAGTAAAACATCCTGGTAGGTCTCATTGCATTCATTGATTTCAAAATAAAGTCATTCCTGTCTCTGTTATTTTTCTTTTCTAATAAAAGATAAGGCACTAACTTCAAGGTATTGTTAGAAGTGCTGGTTGATTCAAAACAGAAGAGGAAATAAAAATTAATGTCATGAGCCATCTGTCTGAAGAAGTCAGTATAGCCTTGTACTTGGTTTTGTTTTTATGATTGGGTGTTCCTACTTAAAAGAATTAAAATGTACCAGGTAAATGATAAGGTGTATCTATAGACTCCACTATAGACATCCTGAAAATCATAGTCATTTTACAACTAATTTGGCATCCAATAAATGTAGGTCACAATGGAGATTGTTGCAAAATTACCATATATGTGAAAGTAAAAATAACATAAATTCATTAATCTGTGACTACAAGTGTTTTTTTCTTTTTTTTTTTTTTTTGCTTTATCCCTTCACCTTTTCCACCCAATCTCACAACCCACCTACCTGACAGCTGTTGAGTATGTTTCTATTTTGTTTGTTAGTTTATTTTGTTCATTATATTCCACTTATAAATGAAATAATGTGGTACTTGCCTTACTCTGACTAAATAATTTTACCTAGCCTAATTTTCTCCAGGTCTATCCATATTGTCTCAAAGAATAGATTTTCTTTTTTTATGGCCAAGTTTTATTCCATTGTGTAAATGTACCACAGCTTTTTGATCCACTCATCTACTGACAGACACTTACACTGCTTCTTTTCTTGGCTATTATAAATAGCACTGTAAAGCCAGGAGCCAAGGCCACCATCACAGCTGCCTGGCCAGTGCAGGTTCACATTAGGTGCAGACAGTCGGTAATGAAACAACGGAGCCAAGAACTGGTGAGCCATCAGCTTTAATCCTAGGTTGCACCCAGCAGGCAAGTAAAAACACCCTGGGCTTCAAAACCCACTCATTCAGTCCTCACAAAGCTACTGATTTATCTGAGTTTCCTAGAATTAAATATTTCTAGCTCACCAGACTTATTCACCTCTGTTCCTCATCTCCTTCTCCTACACAAACTCTGCACAAACTGGCTTCTTCCTCAGCACTCGGCTATCTTGGATGCTTCTCCTCTATTTCACATGGCCTTAATCTGCTCTCTTCTCTAATGCTAATCTCAGGAACCAAGAGAGTACAAACTCCCAGTATGCCCCACTTTGTGTAATAATCCAAACCTTTAAGCAATCTACACACAAGGAAGTCTCTGATACAAAGTCACTTATCTGAGGCATAATAGGATTCCTCACGAGAGTGCACCACCCCACATCATCCAATCAGTCAAGGGTGTGGGGAAAAGCTTACTCTTAAAACTAAGCCTTAGACTATAATGACCTGGCCTGCTTACAGCCTATCCCCCACAGCCAATAATATAATTATGCCCATCCCAAGCATAAGGGCAACTAATATCACCTGGGTGATGGGCTTCCATGTGGGCAGCACCAATTTTAACAAAGTGAGCATAATATATTTTATCTGCCCAACAAGAGCTAAAGTAAATACAAAAGTGCATATATTCTTTCAAATTAGTGATTCTGATTTCTTTGGATATATTCCCAGAAATGGAATGGCTGGGTCATAATGCAGTTCCATTTTTTAATTTTTTGAGATAACTCCATAATGTTTTTCACAGTGGCCGCACCAGTCTTAATTCTCACCAACAGTGCATGATGGTTCTCTTCACATCCTCATCAACACTTGTTATTTGTTGATTTATTGATGATAGCCATTCTGACAGGTGTGAGGTGATACCTTATTGTGGTTTTAATTTCTATTTCTCTGATGATTAGTGACATTGGGCATCTTTTTGTATGTCTATTGGACATCTATATGTC
This sequence comes from Rhynchonycteris naso, assembly GCA_037038555.1. Taxonomy (NCBI): domain Eukaryota; kingdom Metazoa; phylum Chordata; class Mammalia; order Chiroptera; family Emballonuridae; genus Rhynchonycteris; species Rhynchonycteris naso. Next base: position 184,146,958 of record CM072998.1, read on the forward strand.
CTCATTAGAGAAATTTCTATTCAGATCTGTAGGACCCGCGGCCACCACCATTGCGGTGCAGCTTTTCATTGGATTTGGGCAGATGGTAAAGAAATAGTGAAACCAAAAAATGGTGGGCCATTTCTTTATTAAAGTATTGCACTGGCTGACAAGCAAACTCACAGGGCTCCCAAAGTCACTGACGCATTCTCCAGTTCCACAACCAGGAGAATCTTCTTTAGTTTCTCCTAGAATCAAATGCCTTACCAGTCTCAGTAGAGCTCACTAAGCCACTCACCTATGGTTCCCCATCTGCACACCTTCGTTTTCCAAGCCAACATAGCTTCTTCTTCAGCAGTCTGCTTTTTCTCTGCTCTCACTCTGCAAACATGGCTTCTTTCTTAAAACTTTCTGGCATGAATATCTCTCCTCCAGGAAACATTAGCAAAACAATGGTCCTTCCCAAGCAGGAAGGTAATTTGCAATTTCACAGACCACACATACATGGCGTGCCCAACCCCCAATGCAATCTATAAGTGAACAAACATGTAAATCATATTTTCAAACTTACGTGACCAACAATATCCTTTGCCCATTTTTTAATTGGATTGTTTGTTACTTTGGTGTTGACTGTTTTAAGTTCTTTATAAATTCTGTATCTTAACCTCTTTGCAGATGTATCATAAACGAATATGTTCTCCCATTGAGTAGGTTATTTTTTCATTTTATTGATGGTTAAATTAGCTGTGCAAAACATTTTAGTTTGATATAGTACCATTTGATTGTCTTTTTTGTTTCTCTTGCCCAAGGAGATGTATCATAAAAAAATATTTCTATAAAAAAATCTGAGATTTTACTGCCTGTGTTTTATTTTCTAGGATATGTATGGTTGTGACTTACATATAAGTATTTTCCCCATTTTGACTTTATTCTTGTATATTGTGTTAGCAGGTGACCTAGTTTTATTTATTTATTTATTTATTTTGCATGAATCTGTCCAATTTTCTCAGCACTATTTATCAAATAGACTATCTTTGCCCCATTGTATGTTTTTGCCTCTGTGGTCAAATAAAATTGATCATTTAGGCACGAGTTTATTCTGGGCTCTTTATTCTTTTTCATTTATCTATATTTCTGTTCTTATGCCAGTACCTTGTTCTTTAGATTACTATGACCTTGTAATATAGTTTGATATCAGGTACTGTGGTACCTTCAATTTTGTTCTATTGCGGAAATCAAAGGAGGACAAAAACACCCAGATAACTTGATGAAGGAAGTATAATTTATTTAGCCAGTGGAGCTGTGTGACCCTAAGAGAGTCAACAAAACAGAAGCTCCCTGAAGTTAGATTTCTTACATCTTATATACCTTTACAGCTTTAGCTTCACATGACAAATGCCTGATTTCTATGACTTCTTTGTTTGCAGGCCTATGCTACTTTCATGTCTCTGGGAGGGGAGGAGGTAAGAGGAGGCCAGAGGGTTTGTCCTTCACTTATTCTTCTCTCTGGAGCTGCAAGTTCATTTCAAGGAACTGATAACAAGCTAGGTCCACAGTAGTGATTTGTTATTTTTCAACTTTTCTACCTGGCCTTGCTCCTCAATCCTGAACAGTGACTTGAGGTCACGGGCTGGAACGAGAAACCCTAGACATTGCAGGCCCCTCTGTCCCCTGCATTCTTCTGGTTTTTCCTCCCTCAGTTCTTCTTTCTCAAGATTGCAGAGGCCACTTGGAGTCTTTGTGGTTATATATAGATATTTGCTCTATTTCTGTGTAATACGTAATTTATATTTTATTAAAAATTGCATTGAATTTATAGCTTGCTTTGGATAGTATGGACATTTTTATGATATTAAATTTTTTCTATTCATGAACACAACTTCATATGCTAGCTATTTATTTATTTATTTATTTATTTATTTTACAGGGACAGAAAGAGGGACAGACAGACAGGAACGGAGAGAGGTGAGAAGCATCAATCATTAGTTTTTCGTTGCCGTTGCAACACCTTAGTTGTTCATTGATTGCTTTCTCACATGTGCCTTGACCGCGGGTCTTCAGCAGACCGAGCACCCCCTTGCTGGGGCCAGCGACCTTGGGTCCAAGCTGGTGAGCTTTTTGCTCAAGCCAGATGGGCCCGCACTCAAGCTGGCAAGCTTGGGGTCTCGAACCTGGGTCTTCCACATCCCAGTTCGACACTCTATCCACTGCGCCACCGCCTGGTCAGGCAGCTCTTTATTTTTTTTCTTCATGTCTTGTAGTTTTCTGAGCACAGGTATCTTACATCATTGTTTACATTTATGCCAAGGTATTTTATTTATCAAAGAAATTGTGAATGGGATTTTCTTAGTTTTCCTTTAAGAAATCTCATTATTGGTATTTATTTTGTATTCTGCTACTTTACTGAATTCATTTAACAATTTTAGTAGTTTTCTGGTAGAATTTTAGGGTACTCAATATACAGTATCATGCCATCTACAAATAATGAGTTTTACTTTCTTCTTTCTAATTTGAATACCTATTTTTTCTCCTATGTGATTGCTGTGCTTAGGACTTCCAGTACTATGCTGAATAAGAATGGTGAAAGTGGATCTCCTTCTCTTTTTCCTGATCTTAAGAGAAAAACATAGTTTTTGCTTGTTGAATATGATTTTGACTGTGGGTTTGTCATATATGACTTTTATTGTGTTGAAGGATGATCCCTCTTTGATAAGATTTTTTATTATAAATAGGTGCTGGATTTCATCAAATGCTTTTCCTGCATCATTGATGATCATGTTGTTTTTATCTTTCATTTTGATTTTATGATGTATCATATCTATTGATTTGTGAACATTGTACCAATATTGCATCCCTGAAATAAATCCTACATGATCATGGTGTATGAACTTTTATATGTATTGCTGAATCTGGTTTATTAATTTTTTCTTATTTTTGAAATTTTTAGTATCTATTTTTTCAGGGATATTGACCTACAATTTTCTTTCATTGTAGTGTTTTTATCTGTTTTGGAATCAAGATAATCCTGGTCTTGCAAATGAGTTTGGGAGTCTTCCCTCCTCTTGAATGTCTTTTGGAATAGTCTGAGAAGGCTAGGTGTTAGTTCTTTGAATTTTTGGTAATATTCATCTGTAAAATTATATGATCCAGGACCTTTGTTTTCTAAAAGTTTTTTTTTTATTATTGCTTCCATTTCACTAGTTGTAGAGTATCTGTACAGATTATCTGATTCTTTCTGATTCATTGTTAGAAAATAGCACGTTTCTAGATATTTATCTATTTTGCCCAGTTTGTTTAATTTGTTGGCATATAGTTGTTCATAGTATTCTCTTATAATTTTTTGTATTTCTATAGTGTCAGTTTTTACTTCTCTTTATTCATTTCTGATATTATTTATTCAGGTCCTCTTTATTTTACTTGATGAGTTGGGTTAATGGTTTCTCAAGCTTGTTTATATTTTCAAAGAAACAGTTCTAGGTTTCATTGCTCTTTTGTAGGTTTTTTAGACTCTATTTCATTTATTTCTTCTGCTCTAATCGTTATTACTTCCTTTCTTCTACTCACTTTGGGCTTTTTTGTTCTTTTCCTAATTTTAAGTATAAAGTTAGATTGTTTAAGATTTTTCTGTCTCTTAAGGTAGGCTTTTAATGTTGTGCATTTCTCTCTTATGACAGTTTTTGCTGTGTTTCATAGGTTTCTATTTGTTGTGTTCTCATTTTCATTTGTTTCAAGTTATCTTCTGATTTCTTCCTTAATCTTATTATTACCCACTCAGTGTTTAGTAGCATATATTTACCCACCATGTCTCTCGTACATACAATTTAGATTGGAGAAGATCATTGATATAATTTCAGTCTTCCTAAATTTATTGGGACTTGTTTTGTGTCCTAACATATGGTCTATACTAAAAAATGTTTTGTGGGTACTTGAAAATAGTATTCATTCTATGCTTTTGGGGTGAAATGCTCTACAGATACCTATTAAATCAATCTCATCCAGTGTCTCATTTAAGACCACTGTTTTCTTGTTGATTTTTTGTCTCAAAAATAATCCATTGATAAAAAATTTTCTACTATCACTGGTACTGTTGATTTTATCCTTTATGTCTAACAAGATTCACTTTACATATTTAGGTGCTCCTATATTGGGTGCATAAATGTTTGTAAATTTAATACCATCTTGCTGGATTGTTACATTTATCATTATGTAGTGTCCTTCTATGTATCTTAGTATAATCTTTGTTTTAAAATTTATTTTGTCAGATTTAAGTATTCCTACCCCAATTATTTTTTCAGTTTCATTAGCATGAATTACCTTTTTTTTATCCCTTATTTTTGTCTCTGTGTATATTTGATTCTGAGGTAGGTCTCTTATAGATATCATATACATGCGTCATCTTTTCTTACCCATTGAGCTACCCTACATCTTTTGATTAGAGCCTTTAAGCCATTTATATATAAAGTGATAACACTGGGGAAAAAAAATTGTTGCATCCACAAAAACATGTTCTTACCTAAGTCCACTGTGCTGATCTCAAATCTGACATTAGTTTTTCTCTGTAAGCTACAGTTTTTTTGAAATTCAAGATTTTAGGTTTTCATCTAATTGTAAAATTTTCAACATTTAATTTAACATAATGAAGTACAATGTATTCTTGGGCATCATCTTTGTGAAAATATAATAATTTATATAATTCAGTAAATACACTAATACACTAAAAGATGATTGCATCAGAATTTGTTTACAGTTTTTTTGTTTTTTATATATATATATTTTATTATTATTAATTCTAATGGGGTGACACCAATAAATCAGGGTACATATGTACAATGAAAACATCTCCAGGTTATCTTATCATTCAATTGTGTTGCATACCCATTACCCAAAGTCTACAGTTTTGAAATAGAACATATTAAAACACTTATTTCAATCATAAAATTAGTGCAAAACTTATTTAAATTATATTCAGGAAAAAAATTGTGTTTGTAGCTCTTGCGTTTATGTATTTGTTGAGGACAATCTCATTTGATGCTCCAACAGTAGACTGCTCATCACTAACAGCTCCAAGATTTTTGGGAAACTTATCAAGGTGACTGTTCAGAAAGTGATTCTTAATGCTCATGTTACATAAAATGTCATGGAAAGCCAACAGCATCATTTGAACCATAAGTTCATAGTTTTCTGCTTTTTTGTTGTCAAGAAAGTTCTTTGTAACTGCCACAAAATACTGCCATGCTGCTTTCTTCTCCTTATTCATCTTCCTGGAAAATTCTTCTTCATGTATGAGGGTTTGAATTTGAGGTGCATCAAATACACCTGCTTTTATCTTCTCAAAAGACAAGGCAGGAAAACCAGAAAAAATATGTTGAAAGCATTCACTTTCTCTATTCAAAGCTTGAACAAACTTTCATTAAGTCAAGTTGGATGTGAATTGGGGGTAAAATAATCCTGTCTCAATTAACTACAGGTTCATTCACAATATTTTGCATCCCTCCTTCCAGAGCTTCACATTTTAGCCACTCCTTCTGTGTTCAGTGTTTCTCCTGAGCTCAGCTGGCCCACAAACAGAGAAAGCAAGGATACTTCGTGAAACCTCTCTGTTGTCCTAGCAGGAAATTTACCATTTTAAGATCCACACAAGTGATCCAGTTATGCGCCTCATACTTCAGAGAGTTGAAGACAGTTTTTATGTCATTATAATCTTCTCACAAATGAGTTTAATAACCAATTGGAACCACTGCACAAACATTACCATTGTGTAGAAGAACACATTTCAGACTCTGTTTAGAGCTGTCAAGAAATAGCCGCCATTCTGTTGGACTGTAAGTGGTAACACTTAGCTGTCTGAGAAGACTACTGATATCATGACAGTAAACAAAGTGTCTTCAGAAAAAAAGTCCACAAAAGTTTGTTCACGCTTCCTGAAATGGAATACTTTAGCTGGCCAGTGAAGTGCATTCTTTTCTTGAAGCCTGGAGGCTAATAACTCAACTGCTTTCATTGATAGGCCCAAATTTCTTACCAAGACATTCAATTCGGGTTGGCTAAACTGCTGAGGAGTTAATGACTGCTTGGCATCAAAAGAAGACCCTTCAGATTCTACAACCAATTCCTTAGCATCTTATCAAAATACACTTGATAATCATGATCCCTTTCTTCATCCTTAGAAGTAATAAAACCATTGAAAACTGGAACTGGGAGTTTCTCAGAGTGTGGGATAGGTCATATTGCTGAAGGAATATTAGTATATGTGACCATATGCCATTTTTTCTTGCCAGTGCCCTTTGTATGGATCAGACAGAAAGGATAGTCACTTCTGTGGTCCTTAGGTTCACACCAAACCATGGGAATAACAAAAGGCATTTCTTTGCATTTTTATTTTGTCCAGTCATAAAGCATTTCCTCACAATTATGACACACAATATGAGGAGCCCAATTCTTGTCTTAATCGCCAAGGGGAACTTAAAAATAGGCAATATATGCACGTGTCTCAAATGATGAAATATTGCACCTTTGACATTGAAGTGTGTAACAGCCACATATATACAGAAGGTGTCAGGACTATTCTTACATTTATTTATGCCTAACCCAAAAATCCATGATTCAATCTTAAAACAAAATAAGAGGGTATTTTATCAGATAATAATTTTTAACATTTAATAACAATGACAATTATGTCAAAATGATGTTTTTAAAACATTAATTGCCTTGTGGTTATGTTATATTCAAGTGTCATTGCTCTTTAACTCCAATTTCAAAACGAATGTATGCTATTAACTATAAGAAAAAGAAATTAAAATTGCATAAAAACTGGAGCATAAACCCAAAACTGGATTTCATATTTGGAATCAGCGATGCAGACATATATAGATACAGCTCTAAAACCTCATGCAACAGAAAAAAAAATTTGTTCCCCAGTGTAATAGACAGGTACTTATTTATTACCATTGTATTCTTTTAAAATTGTTCCTCTGTTTTTTTATTATTTTTTCTTCTTTCTATTGTTCTTCATGTTAAAGAAAGCCCTTTAACATTTCTTCTAAAATTGGTTTTGTGGTAACATACTTCTCTAGTTTTTTTTTTTTTTTGGTCAGGGAAACTCTTTATTTCTTCTTCAATTCTAAATGATAGCATTGGTAGGTAGTAGGTTTTTGCTTTTCATCATTTTGTGTATTTTATTCCAGTCTATTCTTGCCTGTCAATAAAACTCTTATACTGTCTAAATTGTATTAAGAAAATGTGAAAATGTTTTGATCTTTAAAAAGTGTTTGAAAAAATTGGAAAAAGTATTGTAATTATCAGATGGTATATTAATAGAGTGATTTCTAAGTGCAAGACACTGCTAATGCTACTTTATATGTCCGAATTTATTTATATTTCAGAATAATCCTTAAGATATTATCATTCTGATTTTCAATATGTTAATTCAGAGGTCAGCAGATTTAATTTTGTTTTCTTAAGCATATGGTCATCATATGGGACGCAGCATTAAATCTAAATATTCTGTCTCCAGAAACATCATGGACTAAATTACAATCACCTAAGATTAAGAATCAATAAACCACATATTAATTTTATCAACATAAGTATGCTATTTATACTTTCTAATTCTAAATTTTCTCACTCTTCTAATGGTGATGATAATTAATATATAAAAATTTTCAATGTGCAGCCTGACTAGGTGGTGGTGCAGCGGATGGAGCATCAGACTGAGATGTAGAAGACCCAGGTTCGAGACCCCGAGGTCGCCAGCTTGAGCGCGGGCCCATCTGGCTTGAGCTAAGCTTGCCAGCTTGGACCCACGGTCGCTGGCTCCAGCAAGGGGTTGCTCGGTCTGCTGAAGGCCTCTCTCTGACTCTCTGTCCCTGTTAAAAAAAAATTTCAATGTGCAAAATTCTCTATATTTTTATTTTATTTAATCTAAATGTCCTTCTTTTTATGATGATTAAAAGTAATTTTTAAGTTCACTCAGCTGAAAAATTGTAGAGGGAGGAGTCAAACCAAAAACATCTTGCTCTGGAAACCAAGTCAGGATACCACTCTCTGTCACTATGGAAATTTGGGAAGATGAAACAAAGACATTCAAAATTTTATTTAGTACATAAAATGTTACATCAATTTAGTATTAGTTATATCATCATAATCATAATTTTCATCATCATCAACTTTAAATCACATTGCCATTCTGGAAGTCTACATTTTTTTCTGAAAACCTATTATTTGTATTAATAAATACATTTATCTTGATATACATAGTATACTTTATAATTTAAATTAAAAATCCAGTATTTTAAATTTTAGGAGAAGCTATTCTTTTCTCTCCCCCTATGTTTCCAGTTTCCATACTTCCTGCCAATTCAGCTTATAACAAAGAACTCTAAATACCCTGGCTTATTTTATCCTATAATTATCTAATTAAATTGGGAATTATTTGATGTTTGAGAGTAAAATGTTTGGATTATATATAAAGGCTGTATTATAAGCACCTGTCTCAAAAAATTCACAATCCTTCTAAATATCTCTTCTCTCTTCATGAATAATAATCATATAATGACCTCTATACTAAATAAATGTTATACATACTTCTTAGACCATAGCATTTTCTGAGAACACTAACCAAGGCACTGACAAAGTTTAAAGATACACGGTAGAATAGCTCAAGTTTAGTAGAAGTAGAGAGGATAACATAATATGGACAGAGAAAATTTATAGCTGAAATTCTAGCTTTGGTAACCCTTCCTATGGTCAGGTACCCTAAGTAAACTTGACTGTAGCAGTCACAAAGCCAACTGGAATTGGAGTGCAATGAAGCCTGTGACATTGGAAGAAAATGATGCTAATGCATCTAAAAAAAGTCTGGTTACAACAGTTAAAGAATAATTTTTTCTATAGTAAAATAGTACATTATTTACAATAGAGGTGTGGGGCACAGTTATGCACAGTCAGTAATTGCCTCTGAAATGGAAAGTGAATGTTTCAGCAAGATAAAGTATTTGCATTTAAATAAGAAAAAATCAAGTCAGCACTATCTTTGGATTAGCCTTTCTGAACATTGTTTATATTCTGTCTTTTTCTTCTTTAAGGTTTGTTTTTTCACCTAACTGCAGACATTAGCATCAGAAAAAGAAACTCAATGATGTGATCCTATATCATTCTCATATTTTGGAATAGTAAGTTTGGGAAATATTGAAAGATAGTTGCAGGAAGGCATAAGATTGTAATTTACCAAAATTTAGCTGACCAAAGAATATTCTAGAATGATTACTGTACCCCCCAAAAAATACAGTTACGATGATCAATATGACACATCATTTTTGTGATGCTTGTTCTCCCTTTTAAAAATCACATGTGCCTTTCACTCTTTCAGTATGCATGAGTTCTTTCTATAAAAGTAAAATCTCATGTCATTTGCATACTTAATAAAGGGTATACATTTACATTAAGTGACTTAAGCCAAATGTGCAAGTTAGTGAAGACCATGAGCATTAATAACTAATACATACATATATATATATATACACACACATTATATATATACACATTATATATATACATTATATATATATATAGAGAGAGAGAGAGAGAGAGAGAAACTATAATTGTAAAAGATTAAATCAGTTAAGCAAAATGCTGGATCATCATATTTTATTCAATATGCAATATATTAGGTTGATAATAGATTTGAAAACCTATAGCATTCAAAATATATAACTGTTCTTATTTATAAAGTATATTTAGTCTTAGGACAATATATACCTTTTATCAATGTAAATTTAAAGTGAAATATGCAAATCATTACATCTTAGTGCCATAACCTATTTAAAATTGTGGAAAATTCAAAATTATCAAATTATGTCAAAAACTTTATTTGTAATGGTACTTCATTTTTTTAAAAAGAGGATATTACTTTAAAAATAAATACTTGAAATAGTATTTTAAAAATGACTTACAGAACATAAATTCTTATTCCTTAGAAGATGAGAAAAATGCTACTATTATTTTTGTGTTTCTCAGAGAAAAGTAATCCAAAATTTCCTGGAAAACAAGAAATTGTACTGAGAACAGGAGAGAGATAATGATAAATTTTTAGAAGTTACTGAGGAAAATTGGTTTCTTCAATAATTCTTACTCATTAAGGGGTGAACAGGTTTAAGCTACTAGTTTTTCTTGTGGAATTAAGTCTATGCAAATTATAAAATGAAAGAAGGACCCAGGGTAAAATAATATATGATTTTGAAAATCTCTAGAGGGCATCTTTTAGGGTCATTTGATTCTGATTGAATGGAATCTTGTTAACTCTTTATTTTTTATTGAATTTATTGGGAGTACAGGTATATATGTACAACTCAATAAAACATCACCTGAACACTGCATCATGTGCCCATTGCCCCAGGTAGAGTCTCTTTTCATTCCTACTTTCCACCCTTTAGCCCACCTCCACTTACTCTCTGCTGCCCTTGCCCTCTGGCTATTACCACATTGTTTTCTATATACATTTATATATATATCAACCCCTTCACCCTCTTTCATCCAATTCCCCAAGCCCCTTTTCCTCTAATAGCTATCTGTTTGTTTCATGTATCCATGCCTCTGTTTCTATTTTTTTCTGTCAGTTTTATTTTATTCATTAGATTTCACATATATGTGAGATCATATGGTATTTGTCTTTCTCTGACTGCCTTATTTATTTAGCAAAATAGTCTCTAGTTTTATTCATGCTATCTGAAATGATCCATTTCATTTATTTTATAAAATATGTGGGCATTAAATTACTTATAATGCTCCTTTATTATCATGTTAATAGCTTCAGGCCTATAATGATTTTCTTTTCTCAGATATCAATAATTTGTGTCTTCTTTCTTTCCTACAGCCTGTTAGAGGTTTATATGTTATTGAGCTTTTCAAAGAATCAGCTTTTGGTTTGGTTAAATTTCTCTGTTAATTTTCTGCTTTCATTTTTATTGACATCTGCTTTATTATTTTTAAAATTTTATTAATTATTATATACTTAATCTTTTTATTTTTATAAACCTCTATGCTGTTTTAGTAGTGGCTGCACCAACATATATTTTAACTAATACCACATAGGGTTTTCTTTCCTTATATCCTGTCCAATACTTGTTATTTATCTTTTTGATAATGGCCTAACAAGTGTGAAGTGATATTACCTTGTAGTTTGGATTTACATTTCCTTCATGATTAGTGATACTGGGCACTTTTTATTTACCTGTTGTACAGCTTTATCTCTTCTTTGAAAAAAGATCTATTCAAATCATTTCCCTATTCTTAATTGACTTTTATAAGTTTTTAATATATTTTAATATTAAACATGTATCAGTCATTTGACTTTTAAAATATTTTTCCCATTGAGTAGGTTACATTGTCATATTTTGATGGTTTCTTTTGCTTTGTAGCTTTTTAGTTTAATATAGTTCCACTTTTCATTTTTGTTTTCATTGCCTTTGGTTTGATATAAAATCAAAAAAATAATTATCAAGATCAATGTTAAGAAAATTAACATCCAAAATTTCTTCTAGAAGTTTTATGAATGGAGATTTTATATTGATGTCTTTAATATGTTTTGTGTTAATTTTTGTATATTATATAAGATAGAGTGTTTTATTCTATGGTCTATTATGCAGCCATTAAAAGGAGGCAGATCTGAAGATAATGGTATAGAGTTTTATATTTCTTATAGTTAAGTGCAAAAAGAAAACTTAAAAATATAATTCAATATAATCCCATTAAAGGAAAAATATTCATAAATGCATGTATATGTCTGTACTTATATATATTGATATATAGAATGTAGATAAATAGAAAGATGTATATATGTATATTTGTAAACAAATATACAGCAAACTATTAATAGAAGTCTTATCTGGGAAGTTCATAAAATTGGTCAGAGTTGATAGAGAATCTTTTACTTTTTATTGTTTTCAAACATTTCTCCAGTGTGCATCTATTTTAATGCAAAATAAATATATAAAATATATTTGACTTACAAGGAATCTGCTATTTCCAATGCATGCTTAGTCACCATAATATACCCAATATAATTAAAAATAATATTCAATTATGTATCTTTGAGGAGTTATTTTTCAAAATTCTATATTGCCTATAATAGAATCTGTCAACATATAATTTATAACTTGAAGAAATTTCCATTCATTTATTATTTCTTGCCCTGTCTGGTGTTGCAGTGGATAGAGAATTCTCCCACATTTCCATGGTCACAGTTTGATCCCAGGTTAGCCAGCTCAATTATGTGGTTACCAGCTTGATCCTGGTTCAGTGGCTTGATCCCAAGGGTGCCAGCTTAACCCCTAGGTCACTGGTTTGACCTTAAGGACACCAGTATGAGTGCCAGTCAGGGAAAATATGAGAAGCATCAGTGGGTGCACAACTAAGTGGGATAGTGAGTTGATACTTCTTTTTACCCCCTCTCTCTTGCTCTCTTTCTCCTTCTCTTCCTCTAAAATCAATGAAAAAAAATTTAATTAAGTCTTTTTCTTGATCTAGAAATAATTTTTCTCATTAAATAATTCGGTGGTTCATCTAAAGTTAAAAATGCAGACTAAATATGATACTATAATATTATAAGCAAATATTTTCATGAGTGAGAATTCTACTTAACTATAGATTAGTTCCCACATGTTAGAAAACCAGGATAAGAAATGAAATAAGTTAATTTAAGAACTATTCAACCCACCTTAATATTAGCAAAGCTTTAAAGACACCTCTATCATATCCGTTCATATCCCTACACTTATGTGTCATAATACTTTGACAGGTCTCATCCCTGCCTGCAAAAATGACTTCAAAGTCCCTTGACATTTATCATCTAGATTTACATAAATAGTCACTTTTGACAAAAGAAATAGAAACGATAAGTAGAGTTTATCTAAGAGTTCTTTGATTTTTTTCTTAATTTAGTGTATAAGATGTGGGTAAGATTAGCTGTCTGATTTTAAAATACCTGCAGAAACTAAGAGAAGGCTAACGATCTCAATTCTTTTAATAACTTTTGGAAAATATCCAGACAACAATAGATTCTGATCAGGGAAAAAATATTATATATATATTACATATATAATATATATCATATATTATATATATACATGAATTTTATATAATACATATGGAAAATATATATTATGTATATATATAATATATATAAATATAAAACACTGAGGAACAAAATGTCCAGTCATGAAGCATTTTCTCACAATTATGACACACAATATGATGAGCCCAATTATTGTCTTGATTGCTAAGGGGAACTTGAAAATAGGCAATATATGCACTTGTAACAAATGATGAAATATTGCTCCTTTAACATTGAAGTGTGTAACAGCCACATATATAACAGAAGGTATCAGGACTATTCTTATATTTACGCCTACTCGAAGAAGCCATGATTCAATCTTAAAACAAAATAAGAGGGTCTTTTTATCAGATAATAATTTTTTACATTGGAAACAAATACAATTATGTCAAAATGATGTTTTTAAAACATTAATTGCCTTGTGGTTATGTTCAATCCAAGAGTCATTGCCCTTTAACTACAACTTAAAAATCAATGCATGCCATTAATTGTAATAAAAAAAAATTAAAAGTGCATAAAAACTAGAGCATGCACCTAAAATACAGATTTCAGATTTGAAATCAAGGATACAGACTTATATAGAAACAGTTCTAAAACTTCATGCAACAAGAAAATTAAAAAAAAATGTTCCCCAGTGTAATATATAATTCCTAGTGCAGTGTAGAATACATTTATCAATTCATTTTTTAACAGAAATATAGAAAGGAACTGTTTATTTAACTTTTAAATTTTATTTAGAAAATTAACAGAGTGACATTGATCAATAAGAGTACACAGGTTTAAGGTGAACATTTCTATAGCATTTGAACTGTTTTTTATGTTTTAATACTGATCACCCAAAGTCAAATCATTTTCCATCACTTTATATTTGTCCCTCTTTGCAACTTTTGCCCCACTCCATCTCCATTCTCCCACAGCCCCTTCCCCCCAATTTTTTCTTTGGTAACCACTTTACTTTATTCTATGTTGATGAGTCTCAGTTTAATATACCACCTATGTATGAAATGTTACAGTTCTTAGCTTATTTTGATTTACATATTTCACTCATTATAACATTTTTAAGGTCCATCATTGTTGTCATAAATGACACTATGCCATCATGTCTTATGTCTATGTAGTATTCTATTGTATATATGTACCACATCTTCTTTATCTAATCTGCAATCAAGAGGCACTGTGGTTGTTTCCATGTCTTGGCCACTGGGAATAATGCCATGATGAACATAGGGATGCATTTGTCTTACATACCAATGTTTTTTGAGTTTTCTGAGTAGATACTCAGTAGGGGAATTGCTGGGTCATATGGTAGTTATATTCTTAATTTTTTGAGGAACCATCATACTTTCTTCCATAATGGTAGTACAGATTTGTATTTCCACCAATAGTGACTGAGAGTTCTTTTTCTTCACAGCCTCTATAATCCTTGTTGTTACTTGTCTTGTTGATAATGGCCAATCTAACAGGTTTGAGGTGGTATCTTACTGTAGTTTTGATTAGCTTTTCATGAATAGCTAATGAAGATAAGCATCTTTTTATGTATCTGTTGGCCATTTGTATGTCATCTTGGGAGAGGTGTCTGTTCAGGTTCGCTCCACATTTTTTTTTTTTAACAGGGACAGAGAGAGAGTCAGAGAGAGGGATAGACAGGGACAGACAGACAGGAACAGAGAGAGGTGAGAAGCATCAATCATTAGTTTTTCGTTGCCATAGTGACACCATAGTTGTTCATTGATTGCTTTCTCACATGTGCCTTGACCACGGGCCTTCAGCAGATCAAGCCATTCCTTGCTGGAGCCAGTGACCTTGGGGCCAAGCTAGTGAGCTTTTCCTAAAGCCAGATGGGCCTGCACTCAAGCTGGCGACCTCGGGGTCTCAAACCAGGGTCTTCCGCATCCCAGTCTGACGCTCTATCCACTGAGCCACCACCTGGTCAGGTTGCTCCACATTTTTAATTGGAATATTTGCTTGTTTGATGCTTAGCTTTGTGAGTTCTTTATATATTGGGGATATTAACCCCTTATCAGAGCTGTTGTTTGCAAATATTATCTTGCATTTGATTGGCTGCCTGTTTGTTTTGTTGTCAGTTTCTTTTGCTGTACAGAAGCCTTTAAGTTTGATACAATCCTATTAATTTATTTTTGCCTTTACATCCCTTGCCTGTGGAGTCAAATTCATACATTATTCTCAACGGCCAAGGTCCATGAGCTTAGTACATATGTTTTCTTGTATGTAATTTATATTTAGATCATTGATCCATTTTAAATTAATTTTTGTGTATGAGGACAAAGTAGTCAAGTGTCATTCTTTTGCAGGTTGCTTTCCAATATTTCCAGCATCATTTATTGAAGGGGCATTTTTTCTCTCTTGTGTGTTTCTGGCTTCTTTGTTGAAGATGATTTGTCCATATCGATGTGGTTTTATTTCTTGGCTCTTAATTCTGGTCTGTATTTCTGTCTTATGCCAATTCCATACTGTTTTGATTATTGTGGCTCTGTAGTATAATTTGAAGTCAAGTAGTGTGATACCTCTAGCTTCATTCTTTTTCCTCTGGATAGCTTTGGCTATTTGGGGTCTTTTATGGTTCCATATAAACTTGGCATTTTTTTGTTTTATTTCTTTAAAAAATGACATTTGAATTTTGATCCAGATTGCATTTAATTTGTATATTGCTTTGGGAAATCAAGCCATTTTAACTATGTTGATTCTTCGATCCATGAAAATGTAATATTTTTCCATTTCATTGTGTGTTTTTCAATTTCCTTCAATAATGTATTTTAGTTTTCAGTATATAGTCCTTCACATCCTTTGTTAATTTTATTCCTAGGTACTTTTTATGTTGTTGTTGCAATTGTAAAAGAATTTTTTTTAGTTTATTTTCTGATGTTTCATTGTTGGGATATAGAAAAGCAGTAGACTTTTGTATATTGATTTTATATACTACAACTTTATTGTTTTGGTTTATTGTTTCTAAAGTTTTTTGGTTGAGTCTTTGGGGTTTTCTATATAAAGGACCATATCATCTGCTAAAGTAATACCTTTACTTCTTCATTCCTGATATGAATGCCTTTAATTTCTTTTTCTTGCCTGATCACTCTAGCTACAACTTTCAGATCTATGTTGAATAAGAGTGGAAAGTTGGGCAATCTTGTCTTGATCCTGATTTTAGAGGAAAAGCCTTCACTTTTTCACCATTTAGTATGGTATTAGTTGATGATTTGTCCTACATGGCCTTTATTAAGTTTTATTAAGTGTTTTAAATATAAAGGGATGTGTCTTATCAAATGCCTTTTCCGCATCTCTGTTAGGATCATACAATTTTTGTTCTTAGTTTTGTTCATGTGGTCTATTCATTTTATTGATTTCCATATGTTGAACTATCCTTGTGATCCAGGAATGAATCCCATTTGATCATGGTGCATTCTTTTTAATGTGCTGTTGTATTCGATTTGCTAGCATTTTGTTTAGGATTTTTGCATATGTATTCATTAAAAATATTGGTCTGTAATGTGTGTGTGTGTGTGTGTGTGTGTGCGCGCGTGCTATTTTGGTAGGGTTTTTATCTGAGAATTATACTGGTCTCATAAAATGCGTTGGGGAGTACAGTTTCTTCTTCTATTTTTGGAAGACTTTGAGAAGGAGATGTACCAAATCTTGTTTGAATGTTTGGTAGTATTCACCAGTGTAGCCATCTGGTCCAGGACTTTAGTTTGGGGGGCAGGTGATAGTTATTTTTATTTCCTCCCTCTTTGTAGGACTATTCAGACTTTTCACTTTTTGTGACTCTATCAAGGACAGTGATGAGCAATCTTTTTAGCTTGGTATGTCAAAATTTGCCAAAAAACCGAGCATAACTCGGGTGGTGTGTCATTTTAAGAAAAAAAAAAAACATAATTTTGCAATATTTATAGTTTAAATAACAAAAATGTTTTGGTCCACAGACCTCTGGCACAGAGTGTCTACACTACAGCAAATGTTTTATCCTCGGCTACTGCACCTGGCCATGCAGGAGCCGAGGATGAAATGTCCTTCTTGGCATGCGGCCCCATACTTCTCTGGTATGCGGTCACACATGTCATCAAAAATGACTACATGTGTCAGTGCTGACACGCATGTCATAGGTTCGCCATCATGGGTCTAGGAAGATTGTATAGTTCTAGGAATTCATCCATTTCCTATAGGTTATTGAATTTGTTGGCATATAATTTTTTATAATATTCTACAATGATCCTTTGTATATCTATGATATCTGGGGTAATTCTGCTCTCTCATTTCATATTTTGTTTATATAAACCCTTTTCTATTTTTTTCCTTAGCTAGTCTAGCCAGTGGTTTGTTCATTTTATTTTATTTTCAAAGCAACAGCTATTTGTTATATTAATTTTTTCTGTAGTTTTCTTTCTCTATTTTATTTCATTTTGCTCTGATTTTTACTATTTTCTTTCTTCTGCTGACTTTATATTGCCTTTGTTCTTCTTTTTCTAGTTCTTTAAGATATGATACTTAGGATCTTCTTTCTTGATATAAGTCTGTAATTATATAAACTTCCCTTTTCTTACTGCTTTTGACTTATCCCAGAAATTTTGACATGTTGTGTTGTCATTTTCATTTGCCTGTATATATTTTTTATCTCTGCTATTAGTTCTTCTTTGATACAGTCATTTTTTAGAAGTCTGTTGTTTAATTTCCACATTTTGGGGGGTTTCCTTCCTTCTTACAGTTGAATTCTAACTTCAGAGTCTTATGATCAGAAGGTACGCTTGGTGTAATTTCAATCTCCCTGAGTTTGTTGATGTTAGTTTTGTGGCCCAACATATGTAATATCCTTGAGAATGTTTCATGCACATTGGAGAAGAATATATTGTCTGACTTTTTGGGGTGAAAATTTCTATAAATGTCTGTTATATCCTTTTGGTCCTGAGTGTTGTTTAAGGCTGATATTTCTTTATTGATTTTCTGTTTGAATGATCTATCTAAACTCATCAACAGTGTGTTGAAATCTCCAAGTTTGATTTTGTTTTTGTCTGCTTTTATTTTTAGATCAGTTAGTAGGTATTTTATATATTTTAGTGCACCCAGGTTCAGTGCATATATATTAATAAGTGTTCTGTCTTTTTGATACAGTGTCCCCTTTATCATTACAAAATGTCCCTCTTTGTCTCTGGTTACCTTTGTTGTCTTAAAGTCACCATTGCCAGATAAGTATAACTACACCTGCTCTTCTTTGAATAATATTTGCTTGTAGAATCATTTTCCAACCTTTCATTTTGTCCTTGAAGCTTAGATGTATCTCTTAAAGGCAGCATATGGTTGGGTTTTTCTTTTCATCCAATCTGCTACTCTATGCCTCTTTATTGGTGAGCTCAGTGCATTAAATTTAGCATAATTATTGACACTTGAGGATTTACTATAGCCATTTTATGTTTTGTTTTCTGGTAGCTCTAGGTCATGTTTGGTTCCTCTCTTTTGTTTCTGTCAATTGTTTTTGATGCTGGGATTCCATCCTTTTTCCTGTTTCTTCGTTTTTAAACTGTGTGTTTCAGTGGTGGCTTTTTTGTGGGTGGTTACCATCAGGTTATTAAGAGAAAAATGTTCATATATACAAGAATCTTATGAGTGCTTCTGCACTCCATCCTCCTTAACTACTGCAGATCTTTATCCTCTCCCCTTTTATGTTGTTGTTGTCACAGATTATCTTTGTTTCTATTGTGACCTTACTGAAGCTTTTACTTGTACTTTTGATGTGTTTTGTTCTTTGTGTGCGGTCATATAACCCCCTTAAGTATTTCCTGTAGTGGGAGTTTTGGGCTGATAAATTTCCTCAGCTTCTCTATGTCTCTAAAAGTTTTATTTCCTCCTTTATAATTGAAGGATAACTTTGATGGATATAGTATTCTTGGCTGATAATTCCATCTTTTAGTACTTTGAATGTTTGGTTCCACTCTCTTCTTGCTTGTAGAGTTTCTGCTGAGAAGTCTGATGAAAACCTAATGGGCTTTCCTTTATATGTTATGTTCTTCTTTTCCCTAGCTGCCTTGAGGATTCTTTCTTTGTCATTGATTTTTGACAATTTTATTACGATGTGACTTGGAGTAGGTCTGTTTGGGTTGAGGTAACTTGTTCTTTTTGGATTTCAGGCTCTAGCTCTTTTCATAGGCTTGGGAAATTCTCATCAATTAATTGTTTCAATAAGCTCTCCATTCCCTTCTTGCTCTTTTCTTCTTCTTCTGATATACCCATTGTTCTTATATTGATCCTTCTGATGGAGTCAGACAATTTTTGTAGAGTTCTCTCAGTTTTTGAAATTTTTTACTCTCCTCTTTTCTCTGTAACATCTCTAATTGCATATCTTCAGTGTCACTGATTCTTTTTCTATCTGGCTTGTCTTATTAGCTATACTTGCTACTTTAGTCTTCAACTGATGTATTGAGTTCTTCATCTATGTTTTTAAAGTTTTAATCTCCTTCTTGTGAAGCATTTATTTTTTTCATTAAACTCTTTTATGAGCTCTTTAAGTTGCCTATTGGTGTCTTTTTGAATCTCACTGAGTATTTTCAAAACTTTTATTTTGAATTCATTATCATTTAACTCCAAGGCTTCTATTTGATTGATATTTTTTTCTGAAGATTATTCATTTTCTTTCTGATATACTTCTCTACCTTGTGCATTCATGGAATTCAATGTTTTCCTCTTGATTGCATTTGAGAGTGGAAGTTAGGAACCCTAGAAAGACTGACCAGGCTTTGGTACAGTGGATAGAGTGTTGGACTAGGACACAGAGGTCTCAAGTTCATAACCCTGAGGTCACCTGCTTGAGCTTGGGCTTATCCGGCTTGAGCATGGGCTGACCGTCCTGAGCATAGGGTTGGCAAATTGAGCATGGCATCATGGACATGGTCCTATTGCTGCTGGTTTGAGCCTAGAGGTCCCTGGCTTGAATCCTATGGTTGCTGGTTTGAGCCCAAGGTTTCTGACTTGAGCAATGAATCACTCACTCTGCTGTTTCTTCCTCATCAAGGCACATATGAGAAAGCAATCACTGAACAACTAAGGTTCTGTAATGAAGAACTGATGCTTCTGATCTCTCTCCCTTCCTATCTTTCTGTCTCTGTCTGTCCCTTTTTCTGACTCTCTCTTTGCCTCTGTCAAAAAAAGAAACCTATAAGAAAAACAACTAAAAAATTTGAAAAATTTAAAAATATATACAATAAAAAATATGAAGGCAAACAAAAATAAAAAATGAAACACCCACAAAAAAATAAGGTTAAATAAATATTAAAGAAAATGAAATTTTAAAATGAAAAAGAGAAAAAATAATAAGAAGAAAAAACAGGAAAAAAGGAGAAGTATATTTCAGTTTTGAGAGGTTTCTTCCAGTTGGTGTAGCTGTATTACAATTTTTACCTCTGTAAAGTTCCTGAGGTAAAATGATGTTGCTATCAAAATGATGTAGGTAGGAATGCAGTTGTGTTGGTGGTTGAGGCATGTTGTGAGGGCTTTCTGGACTCAGCATGGAGCACCTCTGTTCTTCAGGGGAGGGCCTGCTCTGGAGAGGTAATTTTGGGGTTTGTCTCTACTATTCTCGGTACCATGGTGTGAGTGAGGTCTGATCTGGGAGACTAGGGAACTATACTTTATCTCACTGTCTCTGCTGAGTTCTGGCTGCAGGCAGACAACAGAAACACGAGCTGTGATCCCATGCTCTGGGCTCTTTGGTTTATCTCTCCCTCTGCCCCTCCATCTCACTGTCCTCTCAACAGAAGGAGACCCAGAAAACTCCGAATTTTTCTCTCTATGTCCCTCTGATCAAATCCTCAGAGCCCAAACTATCCTCCTCCACATAGTCTAGCAGAGTAATAAAAATACCAGTCAATCCAGGTTTGTCTCCTCTCCTCTCCAAAGCCTATCATGAGTGCATTTTATCTTTTGCCCTCATTTTCACCCTGTTTCACCTTTAGTAAATTTGATAAGAAGATCTTTCAGGTACACCTGCAAGGCCAGCTGGGGTTCCTTTGCTGCATTATAGTTGTTCAATTTGTTGGAATTTCCATGGGAGAGATCAGGAGTATCTCTCACAATGCCATTACTCTGATATCATCTGAATATGTTTTCAGATAGAAACTTTAAAATCACAATTCTTCTCCATATATTTAAAGGTCAATAAAACCAAATCTGCCTTTCAGTTATATTTTTCTTTAAGCATCTCATAATTGATCTATATAATGTCTAAAGAATATAATAATACACTTCCCTCTGGCCATTTTGATTTTCTTCTCTGAAAACACTGTTTTGATTAAATCTGTTATAGTGATTTAAAAGCTGTCCTTTATAAACATCTCTTTACTTTTAAGAAAATAAATAATATCAGTAATAGAAATACTAAGTGACTAATTTGTGTATATATGATTGGAAGCTTGTTGCATTCTATTACTGTCCCATAAATTATCTACCAAAGCATGGTGGGATTAATTAGAACTATTATATGAATCCCAAGAGTGATTTTTTTTCCTTTGGTGCTGAATCAATGTAACTACATTAGACACACAAATCATCATATGCTATAAGCTAATCACTTTTTCTAAGGCTGTATAATGAAACCATCATGTACCCTAAGGATTTGTAATCCCTCCATGTTTTAAAAACATAAAGAGCAGGGGAAGCTTTTTTTATATTTGTCCTCTATTTTTATTAATATGATAAACCCAAGAGTTCAAGATATCAAAATTGAACCAGATGCCAAGATTAATTTTGATAAATGTGTATTTTGGTTAACTGTGATTGGTTGGCTTTATATTTCTTCTCTCAAAGATTGATTAAAAGTCTGTTCTTTTTTTCTATCTAATTTTACATACCTTTTGTGTGTAGACCAAATTTACAGAGTTTGAATTTCAGGTTAGCATGGCATTTATAGAAGAATTTTCTCTTCATTATTAAACAAGCAACAATATACAATACCTATACCATTTCTTAAGAATAAAGATATAGGCGCTGACCAATGGCTAAGTGGATAGAGCATCTCCCTGGCATGTGGACATCCCAGGTTCAATTCCCAGTCACAGTACACAAGAGAATTTACCATCTGCTTTTCTTCCTCTCTCTCCCTCCCTCCTTTCACTCCTCCTCTTCTACAGCCAATAGCTCATTTGGTTTGAGCATGGCCCCGGGCTCTGAGTATAGCTCGATTGGTCTGAATGTATCAGCCTCAGGTGCTAAAATTATCTTGGTACTGGTGCATTGGTCCCAGAGAGGTTGCTGGGTAGATCCCGGTCAGGATACATGTGAGAGTCTGTCTCATTATCTGCACTGCTCTCACCTACAACAAATAAATAAATAAATAAACAAACAAATAAATATAGAGCAGCCTCTTTTGTCACAACTTGCAAAAAAAATGAAGATACCTAGTCATGGGATACAATTTGTTCCCATAACTTTTATTTTATATATATATATAATTTTTTTTGTACAGATACAGAGAGAGAGTCAGAGAAAGGGATAGATAGGGACAGACAGACAGGAACAAAGAGAGGTGAGAAGCATCAATCATTAGCTTTTCATTGCCGTTGCGACACCATAGTTGTTCATTGATTGCTTTCTCACATGTGCCTTGACCACGGGTCTTCAGCAGACCTAGCCACCCCTTGCTGGAGCTAGCCATCTTGGGTCCAAGCTGACAAGTTTTTGCTCAAGCCAGATGGGTCTGCACTCAAGCTGGCAAGCTCGGGGTCTAGAACCTGGGTCCTCCGCATCCCAGTCCATCGCTCTATCCACTGCACCACCGCCTGGTCAGGCTGTACCCATAACTATTTATATAATACATTAACACTTAACCATCGTATTACTCCTTGCCAAAGAAACCTGACCTTTGTTCCGACTAAAAACTGCTGCCTCAAATGGCTGTTGTGAGAGCACACAAAGTGAAAAAAAAAAGCAACAACACTGTACTTTATTTATTAAATTAATAAATATTTTATTACTATATTTTTAAAAATGTCATGAGATTTAATGCCATTTAAAACCCCCCACAGTTTGTCCTCTATAAAAATCTATATTCCCTTATAAGTATTATTAAAAGCTACATTCCCCTATAGATATTTAGCTACAGGCATATTTTATAAACAATAGTATACAACAAATATGTGGACCAAGATGGAGGTCCAAAATTTATGTTTCTATCAACAATGGATTGCATGTATGTCATGGTCCCATAAGATTATAATGGCACTGAAAAACTCATACCACTTAATAACATCATTCCTGTTGTAACATTATAGTGCATTGCTCAGTAATGTCCTAGGCCTTCATATTTACTCACCATTCATTCACTGACTCACCCAGACTTTTAGTCCTGGAAGTTCCATTTATGGTACCATTTAAAAATACATATGCTTTTTCTACTATCCTTTTCTATATTTAAATATGTTTACCTACACAAATGCTTACCATTGTGTTATAATTGCCTATAGCATTCTGTACAGGAACATGATGTATAGGATGGTAGACTAGGAGTAATAGCCTACACTATATAGCCTAGTTCAGTGATTCTCAAAGTATGCACTAGAGCACACTGGTGCGCCCTAGAAGAATTCCAGGTGTGCCCTATAGTATTCCAGAGAAATATGTGCCTGTAGGAGACCAAAAAACCAAGAGGGATTTTGGAGTTTAGATTTTTGGGGGACAGAGGTGTGAGGGATTGGCTGTAAGCTGATAGTCTGCCCGACACCCCACCTCAGTTGCCTGATTAGGTTGCAAGAGGCTGTTAAGCTGTGGTATATATATACTGTGTGTGTGTGTATACTACTCATAAAAATTATGAAATATTTTATAGCTTCATATTCATTTTGAAATATCCCTTAATTTTTGTGAGCATTTTATATATACATAGAGAAACAAAATATTGAAGCAGTCATAATGGTCATAAACAGATGAATGTCTAAATATATATGGCACCTGACTAGGCGGTGGCACAGTGGATGGACCATCGGACTGGGATGCGGAAGACCCAGGTCCGAGACCCCGAACTCGCCAGCTTGAGCGTGGGCCCATCTGGCTTGAGCAAAAAGCTCACCAGCTTGAACCCACGGTCGCTGGCTCCAGAAAGGGGTGGTTCGGTCTGCTGAAGGCCCACGGTCAAGGCACATGTGAGAAAGCAATCAATGAACAACTATGGTATTGCAATGGCAACAGAAAACTAATGATTGATGCTTCTTATCTCTCTCCGTTCCTGTCTGTCTGTTCCTATCTATCCCTCTCTCTGACTCTCTCTCTATTGCTGTAAAATAAATAAATAAATCCTGTATGAATCCTTTGGCATCAGTTTAAAATAATAGAATGGATACAAATATTGACCTTAAAAGAAGTCCATGATAATTTGTTAAGTAAAATGAGCAAGTTTAGAGTAATAAACAGAAGTAGAGCTATATTTATAAAACATGAGTAGGTAAGTAAACATTTATAGGTAAGTAAATTTATTATTATGGGCTTGTTAAAGTTTAAAAAAACCTTAAAGGATAATCCAAACTGTTTTTGTAGATTACTCATATGCTGAGAGTGATGTGGTTGTGTGGAGGAATAAGCAGACTGAAGGAGATGGAGACTTCCTTAATATGTCTTTAAATTTTTTTTTAAACATAACATCCTAAGAAATGTTTGTTTGTTTGTTTATTTATTTATTTATTTATTCATTTTAGTGAGGAGAGAGAGAGAGAAAGGGGGGGAGGAGCAGGTAGCATCAATTCCCATATGTGTCTTGACCAGGCAACTCCAGGGTTTCGAACCAGAGACCTCAGCATTCCATGTCGACGCTTTACCCACTGCGCTACTACAGGTCAGGCTATATGTCTTTAAACTTTTTAACTATGACAGTGTCAACGTTCAAAAATAAAAAAGCATTAGTTAAATATTTTTTAAAGACAGTCCCAAAGGATATCATATATATATATATATGGAATATATTGGTTTTCTTAGTAGAATGAAAATCAAGCCCTCTTTATATTATACTACATTTTCAATATTTCAAAGAAATGATAATAGCATAGTTTTGTTAAAAAATTTGGGTGGAGAACAGTAATACTAATATATAGTGTTTAATGAAATGATCTCAAGACTAAAATTAGTTAACTGATAAATTCTACAGAATGTGGAGACTTATATATGTGTGACCATTGCTCACCTCTCAGCCTGACCTCCATTATCTTTTCTTTGATGTCTCAGGCCCCAAATTTTCTAGATCAATCTCTTTAGTGTGTGTCACTTTGTCTCATTTCTTTTTGCACTTGTCTTCCATTACTCTGAGCCAGTTTTTCCTCTTTCTCCAGCTATTGTCTAATTTATTCTAACTTGTTATGCAATCATGAGTTCAAATATCACCTCGGCAAACAACTGTGTAAGCCATATTGTCTCTGAAAGAAAGGTCAAGGAAATAGACTTTTAACTTTTACAGTATTATTGCTTTCTCTTAACAAAACATCATAATCACTTATACACACAATGTGAAAAAAGTACTGAAATAATCATAAAAAAATGGATATGGGGAAGATAGAAGCCAGCTACCATTAAAACAGGACACTATCACATTTTCTAAAAGATTCAGTGGATGAGGACATCTCTCTGTGACATATATTAAAGCCAAATATTTTTTATTTTTGGAAGTTTTAGTGAATAGTAGACTGTGAAGTAACAGAGATAGGGTAAATCTCCAGTACTTTATTTCCATCGAAGAGTAAGTTCTGGCAAAACAAATAAACACACAAGAAACACTACTGAGTTAATAAATATATGAGTAAATTTAAAAAAAATATTATGATAAGCTACCAGATATTCTCCATGTAGGAAAATAAAGCACAAAGCATAGCCAACACTAATAGAGTTGTTTCCTCATTCTCTGTTTTGGTTTCATAGAATAAAACAATTAATAATAATCCCCTGTCCATCTGAACCTGGATCTGGCTTCAAGATTTTTTTTTTTTTTTTTTTTTTTTTTTTACCAAAAGCTCCATGTACTACCCATCAATCTGATTGGCCTAATAATTGGCCACTCTTGCATAGACTCATAGACTAACCAACAATTATAGTTATTCTAATTATCTAGTACGTAGCCTTGAAAACTGACCAAAGTTTGATGTAATAGCCCTGTCGAAAACAATAATCGGCTGATGTATTTCTGACCTTAACAGGAGTCTGCTATTTTTTATGTGATCACTCCATTCTTCCTGGACTAAACTACATCTGAGCATGGGTTATCAGGTTTAAAATTTATTCATCTATATTGATTTTCACAACATGCTCTAAACAAAATGTCTTGTTTCTTTTGTTTAAAAGATCACCTCATATGGAATGAAAATGGCAGTAGATCTTCCAAGATACTGATGGGAAGTATGAAATTTTCCATATTTCACATATTTTCTTAATACATAATAAATAGTATTGTGGCATCAAGTATCTCTCTCTTAGGCCCTGGCTGGTTAGCTCAATAGTAGAGCATCGGCCTGGCGTGTGAAAGTCTGGGTTTGATTCCCAGCCAGGGCACACAGGATAAGCAGCCATCTGCTTTTCCACCTTCCCTTCTCCATTATCTCTATTTCTCACTTCCCCTCCTTCAGCCAAGATTCCCTTGAAGCAAAGTTGGCCCAAGCGCTGAGGATGGCTCTATGGCCTCCACCTCAAGCACCAGTATGGCTCCAGTTGCAGTGGAGCAACGCCCCAGATGGGCCGAGCATCTTCCCCTCATGGGCTTGCTGGGTGGATCCTAGTTGGGCGCATGTGGGAGTCTTTCTCTCTGCCTCCCTGCTTCTCACTTCAGAAAAATTTTTAAAAATAAAATTTATCTTTTATAATTTCCTCTCTTTTCATAATACTGATATTTGTTTTCTTTTCTCTCTCAATGAACAGCGTACTTTAATAAATTTCTTTATGTGTAATTAAAACTAGGTTATTTAAACTTCTCTGTACTTGAATTATATTCATCCTTTCCAACTGTGCACCTAAACTCTTTCTTCAAGCCCATCATTGGGCAACGACACCCCAGAATGAGAAACCAATCTTTCATTTCCTCTAGGCAGCTGCACTAAAGCATTCTGATGCATCCTAAAGAACCCTTTTTCTGTACAAAATCACTAACATGTTAATATGGTACAATGGTGCAACGTCAGATTGTCATTTTCTTTGTGTGTCTTGTTATCTGGAGCTCACACCTGCTTTTCCAAATGGATCTGCAAAGAGATCCATCCATACATTTTTCTAATACTTTCATTGACTTTGGATACTAGATGTTCTTTCTGCATTATAGTTTTCTTGTGAATTTTGTTCCTCTTGTGGTGCTGGGTAGTCTTAATTTTTATGTAAAGCTGATTCAGCTAATAACAGATAAAGTCATATTCTACATCAAGCAAGCCTATTATAAATTTATTAAACTCATGACATCATCAGATTGATGACAAATCTAGGTCTACTGTATCTTTTTTTGTGTGTAAGTGAGAGAAGGAGAGATAGTAATATAGACTCCTACATATGCCCCAATAAGATCCACCAGGAAACTGAGCTATTTTTAGTACCTGAGGCTGATTCTTATACCAACCGAGCTATCCTCAGTGCTCAGGGCTGACACTTGAACCAGTTGAGCCACTGGCTGGGGGAGGGGGAGAGTAGGGGGAGATGGAGGGAGTGAGAAGTAGTTGATCATTTCTCTTGTGTGCCCTGACCAAGAATTGAACCTGAGGTGTGCATATATACCAGGCCAACAATCTATCCACTTAGCCACTGGCCAGGGCTGGTCTACATCCTACTGTATCTTAATTGTGCTATCTATTATGTGTTATTAGTTCATTATTGAGATTGTCTACATAGTTCAACTCCCCAAACTTCGTAATCATCTGTTCCAAAGAAGCCAGCAGCCCGAGAAATTGAGAATAAGTCATATCTCATTGATTCCATGTATTGATAGAAGTACTAGAAGAGACAGAGTGAGTAAATTGTGACAACACCCAGTGACAAGTATAACTTCTATTTCACTTTATAGCTAAATTATATGACTTTTTCAAACATATGTTCAATAGCACAATCTTTAAATTATCTTTTATTTGCTCACCAATAAAGAATATTTGGTAATTAAACTGAGGATATTTACATATTATAAAGTCAATAGATAACTTGACTTTTTACTAAATATAAATGTTTGAAAGAAAATGTTGAGTTAAATTTGAGGCTTAAGTTTTCAAATTCTTGCTCTTTCAGGGTGGCTCAATATCATAAAAGTTTCTATTATATACAAGGTTTTGTATATTTTAGTGTTACACATTTTAAACAACTCATCATCTTCAGATACTTCAAATTTCATCAATCCAGAAGGTTTAGAGGAGATTACCATAAAAAATTTCTAATTATTTTAATTCTTTATTGTAAACACATCTTTTAACATGAAATATCCTAAACATGAAATGTGCATTAGAAACATCTATATTTAAGCAAAATAATCCAAAATAAGGAGATATTTCAGCAGAGCATCTTGAAAAGAGCACAAGGTAGAGAAAATTAATGTGGACTTGGCTAGCATAAGTCAGGAACTAGTAAGTATACTATACTTTTATAGTTTTTTTTCCATGCACTGTATACTTACATATATATTTATGTGTGCAATATTGCACACATAAATATAATATATATATTACACACATCTACAGTTTCTGCATTATAAAAGATGGTTCTTAAAGGGCATATCCTAGTGCAGTGCCAGTCACATAATTATATGAAGAATTTTTTTTTTCTTTTTCAGAGAGAGGAATAGATAGGGACAGATAGACAGGAATGGAGAGAGATGAGAAGCATCAGTCATCAGTTTTTCTTTGTGATACCTTAGTTGTTCATTGATTGCTTTCTCATATGTGCCTTGACCGCGGGTCTTCAGCAGACCAAGCAACCCCTTGCTGGAGCCAGCGACCTTGGATCCAAGCTGGTGAGTTTTGCTCAAGCCAGATGAGCCCGCGCTCAAGCTGGCGACCTTGGGGTCTCGAACCTGGTTCCTCCGCATCCCAATCTGATGCTCTATCTACTGCGCCACCGCCCAGTCAGGCTGAAGAGATATATTTAGAGTCCACAAATTAAATCCACATTTTTTGTTAACTTTCTTGTGGTTCCCTTTGTAGAGTAAAAGAAAAAGTGGTTCCAGCATCCCTCAGTACATCTCCACTGCAGAAAAGTGTCAGATACATCTCCTGCAGCCTTAACTCTAGGAAGCAACATTGGAAAACCAACAAGAAACCCTCAGGTTGCTAGGCAAGATTTCAACTATTTCTTAATCAATTGTTGCCCAGAGGCTGAGACAGATATCAAATTCCAGATTTCAACAAATCTTTAATTGTGTGCAGAAAATAGCAAAATATGCTTTAAGGTACACTAGTTTCTAGTACTTTGTAATTTGTTTGATAGTTAAAGTTGATGAAGTTATTTTTTATGGTTGATACTTGTTTTGAATTTTAACTTATTTTACTGAAATCCTGCTTTTTTAGTTTTAATACATTCTTATAAGAAACAATTAAAACTTTTGCGTGAAAAAGAATACTAAATCTTTCATTTGTCCTTAAAATATATTTATTTAAAATTTGTATACTAACTGGTATTATTTTGATTCTCATTTAGTAGACTTTAATTTGTATAATAAACAAAATATTTTATATCCAAAATATAAACTTCAGAAAATTGTAAGATTTTATTTTACATGTCTCAGAATAATAGGTTTCTGACATTTCATTAAATATAATTAAACTAAGCTATTCATATCCTTATTGAGGCAATTTTTTTTTTTTACAGAGTTAAAGAGAGAGTCAGAGAGAGGGATAGATAGGGACAGACAGGAATGGAGAGGAATGAGAAGCATCAATCATCAGTTTTTCGTTGTGACACCTTAGTTGTTCATTGATTGCTTTCTCACATGTGCCTTGATTGAGGGCCTTCAGCAGAACAAGCAACCCCTTGCTCGAGCCAGCATCCTTGGGTCCAAGCTAGTGAGCTTCTTTGCTCAAACCAGATGAGCCTGCACTCAAACTGGTGACCTTGGGGTCTCAAAACCTGGATCCTCCACATTCCAGTCCGACGCTCTATCCACTGTGCCACCACCTGGTCAGACTTGAGGTGGATTTAAGCTCACTTCTGTAGAAACCATGATGCTAGCTTAAATAACTCAACTGTGTTGTATTAACAGAAACATCTATTCAAATCATAAAATGCTCTATATTAGAATACAGTTTTTGTGATACAAAGTATATTAAATTTAAAACATGAGAGCATATAATGTATATTTTTTATGTCATAAATATAATAGATTCCGAGATGACTTAATTTATTCAAGGCGTGCAGAACAATATCTTATTGATTTAGAGAAAAGTCAGTAGTCTTGGCTTCTATTTATTACCCTGGTTTGAATAAATTTGCTAAATACTTTTGCAGTTACAAAAATATAAAATGTCTCTTCTCTTTTTATTCAAAATTCTGCTTTGTCTAGAAGATATGTTATTTCATCAAATTATGGTGTTTTTTTTTATCCTTGCTTACATTACAGATAAGAGTCATTCATGCAGGTCAATATCAAAGTTCTCAGTAATATTTTTCCCCAGAGATGCTTGTCTAACCTTGCTATATCATTAGACAATGGGATAGTATTAGAGTAGGAAGATGATTGGTTGAAGTCTGAACCTCATCTTTTAAATGTAACACATGTTCTACTTCAGCAAATGGTACAGATTTTATGTCTGACAAGATAATGCTCCTTAATTGTTTCCAACATGGTCTGCTTAACAAATAATTTTGGAATAATACCAACAGCGGATGTTCCAGAATATCATTTTCTGTTTGTTGCCATGGTCACCAATTTTTAGCTTTTTACCTTCATTTTTTTAAGTGGCTTAGTTCTATTGTTGCTCATGTTAACTATCTTCTGCTATCTAAACAACTAGACACAATGACCAATACTTATTGATAGTTAAAAAAAATAACATTCCCAAAATATTGAGGTTGCATATTGGCTCAATTTTTTAGCACAATTCAGAAGCATATGACTAATTTACAGTTATCAGATTATTTTCTGACATAACATCAGGCAACAGATAACTTCATCTTTTGATAATGTTGGTGAACATACTAATTTTAGGAGAATCTCAGTAAAGAATTATTAACTACCATTGTATGAAATGCTTAATTTACTGTCACAGACATAAGCACATATAATGTAGTAATCCCAATTACTTTTAAACTTGTACTTTGCCGTACAAGTCTAAAACTATCTAAAATCAACTCACAGATTACTTTTTTTAAAAATGTATGCCATCTAAAGAGAAATACACAAAAAAATCAAGTAGATCATGAGTATAATCTGTAACTCAGTCTCTCTCTTAACATATACAGCTTTTATTTAAATCATCCTAATTTTGAGAGGAATTATTTGATGCTGCCTTGGAGTAATTAAGATTAATATTCAAATCCTGTTTTCAAAATTTACCAGTTTTTTGTTTCTGTGTTTGCTTGTTTAATTTAGACAAGTTAACTGTCTTGCTTAACCTTGGGATTCTTAGGTTTTTTTCAGATATATAGTACTGTATGTGTTGTGTGTGATTGTGTGTACATGGGTACTTCAAGGAATATTGGTCCCATGTCATGTTTACAGTTGCGGAGATAGTTGAGAATGAGAGAAACAGCACCCAGGTGTAGCCATTTGATTTCTTTGTTGATGGCAGCAAGCCCTGAAATAAGGACAATTGCTTACCTAGAGTCCCATTGGTAGGGAACTAAATTATACTGCTCACAACTATTAGGGGATATTTAAAAAAGAATATGAAGTGATAGAAAAAAGAAGCATTTGATATTTTTTATTAAACAAGAACATCAGAAAAGTAAACAAGTCAAAGAAACTTGTTCGATTATGCAAATGGAAAGCAAAACCAATTTTTTTAAAAATTAAATACTATTTTAATAGAATGGACTTTGACTCTAATTCACAGTAAAGGGTGTCAGCTCAATAGCTGCTGAGTTTTCAATGATAGATAATCACCTTTATTTCTCAGAAACTCCCTGAAGTTAACATAGATTTCCAATCTTTACACTGTGGTCACCTACCCTGGGACACGTCCACTTGAGTTTCATCCCTTCCCCAGGTAGAGATAATGTCTGAAAACCAACTTTTATTATATTGGAGTACATGCACTCTACAGAAAGCTGAAAGTACTAGAGTATCTGCATGTTCCCTGATCCCTTAATTTTTGTGAGCAGTGTATATTGCATTGATATTATGAGAAACTATATATATATGACTTCAAAAATTACTTAATTTTTTACCTTCTTATGGAAAAAACTTTCAAGAATATTACTGAATAAAAATGGTTTAATATTACACAGAATGTAACATCTATATAAAGTGCACATAAAAATGTAATGATAAATAAATAATTCTACATATTTTATAAGTACTTGTTCATGTAAGAAAATAGAAGGCTATCTTCTGGAAAGATAAATATCAGATTTCAAATAGTGGGTACCGCTGCTGCCACACTCATTTTGGGCTATGTGTGTGCATCAATGGGAATTTAAACTTGATGATTGTAAAATAAGAATGTATACATTATGCACAGAAATAACAAAGTAAGTGTTTTATTCATATTATAAAACACCTCTCAATAAAAATGCCAGCTAACTTTGATGAAGGTATTGAGTGAGACGTATTACAATTACACATCAAGCGTCATTTGTGATTGGTACATATTTTGAATGCAAACTACTTGAAAGCAGATTTGTTTCCTTGGAAAAATGTTATTTTTATACTTTTGTCATTCATTATTTTTAATGTAGAAGATTACTTTCACCATATCAAATATTAACATTTCTTGTACCCTACTTATTATAAATACAGAATTAGAGCTTGCTGGATTATTTTTCCATAAAACCCAGATAAACTGAACTAACACTTAATTCCTAGCAAATAAACTACATTGATTTTAGTTATCCTATTAATCAGGGAGGTTTAGATTATAAGTGACAAAAATCATAACTCAAAATATGAAGATATATTAAGAATTCAGAGAATTACTGGGGAAGAACTCTATCAAGTGTGAGTCACATTCCCTTCCCTATTCCATCAGTGAGGCAAAGGAAAAGGCAAACTGTAATTTTTAGGACCTGAGGTGCGAAAACCCAGGAGTAGTAGTTCCACTAAAATCTTGCCATTGGGATTTAGAATGAGCTGTTTTCTCCTAAAATAAGTAGGGAGTGAGGTGAGGTGCATTGAGTTCTAGTATGTCCTACTCAGGTGATGGGATTCAAATAATTTAACAACCAGTTCTCTGTCCTAATGACCATTTTAAGTATAGTACAATGGTATCCTGAAAGGTAGTATATAATTTCATGCGTTTAATACTTAAATAAAAACAATAAAAGAGGTACACAAAGCTATATTACGTTATAAAATAGTTTAAAATATTAATGAAAAAATATTAAATACTACCTGGCAAAAACAATAAAACTTATTTAAGATATTTCCATATTGCTTCTTTTTTTATTTTATTTAGAAAATTAACTGTAATAGGGTGACATTGATTAATAAAAGTACATGGTTTCAGGTTAACTTTTCTATAGCATTTGAACTGTTCATTATGCTGTATACCTATCATTCAAAATCAAATCATTTTCTGGCACCTAATATTTGTCCCTCTTTTAATTCTTCCACCTACCCCACAGGGTCATTCACTCAAGTCCCTTTCCCCTTCCCACACATTCCCTTCCCTACTGGTAACCACTTCACTTTTATCTATGTCGATAATCTCAGATTTATATCCCACCAATATGTGAAATTGTACAGTTCTTAGCTTTTCCTAATTTACTTGTTTCAATATAATGTTCTCAAAATCCATCCATGTTGCCATAAATGTCACTATGTCATAATTTCTTATGACTGTAGTATTTTATTATATATATGTACCACATCTTCTTTATCCATTCCTCTGTCGAGGGACACTTTCGTTGTTTCCATGTCTTGGCCACTGTAAATAATGCTATGAAGAACATGGGGGTGCATGTGTCTTACATACCAATGTTTTTGAGTTTTGGGGGTAGATACCCAGTAGAGGGATTGCTGGGTCATATGGTAGTTCTATTTCTAATTTTTTGAGAACCACCATACCTTCTTCCATAATGGTTGTACTAATTGGCATTCCAACCATCAGTGAATGAGGGTTTCTTTTTCTCTACAATCTCTCCATCAGTTATTATTGTCTGTCTTGTTGATAATAGCCAATCTACCTGGTGTGAGGTGGTATCTTATTGTAGTTTTGATTAGCTTTTCTTGAATAGCTAGTGAACATGAGCATCTTTTCATATACCTGTTGGCCATTTGTATATCCCCTTGGGAGAAGTGTCTGTTCAAGTCCTCTCCCTATTTTTTAATTTGATTGTTTACTTGTTTTTTTGTTGAACTTTGTGAGTCCTTTATATATTTTGGATATTAACTCATTACTAGAACTGTTGTTTGAAAATATCATCTCCCATTTAGTTGGCTGACAATTTGTTTTGTTGTCAGTTTCTTTTGCTGTGTTGAATTTTATTAGTTTGATAAAGTTCCATTCATTTATTTGAGCCTTTATTCCCTTGCCTTTGAGTTTAAATTTATAAATTATTCTCTACAGCCAAGGTCCATGAGCTTAATTCCTATGTTTCCTTGTATGTAATTTATAGTTTCACGTCTTATATTTAGGTATTTGATTCATTTTGAATTAATTTTTGTGCAGGGGGACAAACTGTAGTCAAGTTTAATTCTTTTGCATGTGGTATTAAAGTTTTCCCAGCACCACATATTGAAGGGACATTCTTTTCTCTAAGGTGTGTTTTTGTCTCCTTTGTCAAAGATGATTTGATTTGTGCATATATATGTTTTCTATCTGAGCTCTCAATTCTATTGCATTGGTCTGTATGCCTGTTTTTCTGCCAATACCATGCTGTTTTGATTATAGTGGTTCTATAGTATAATTTTAAGTAAGGTAGTGTGATACCACGGCTTCATTCTTGTTACTCCGGATTGTTTTGGCTATTTGGGGTTTTTTATGGTTTCATACAAACCTGGTAATTTTTTGTTATATTTCTTTAAAAAATGACATTGGGATTTTGATGGGGATTGCATTAAATTTGTATATTGCTTTGGGTAATGTGGCCATTTTAAC
This sequence comes from Rhynchonycteris naso, assembly GCA_037038555.1. Lineage (NCBI taxonomy): Eukaryota > Metazoa > Chordata > Mammalia > Chiroptera > Emballonuridae > Rhynchonycteris > Rhynchonycteris naso. Next base: position 184,182,229 of record CM072998.1, read on the forward strand.
TATGTTGATTCTTCCAATTCATGAACATGAAGTATTTTTTTATTTTATTGTGTCTTTCTTGATTTCTTTTGAGACTGTTTTGTAGTTTTTAGTATATAGGATCTTCACATCCTTTGTTAATTTAATTCCTAGGTACCTTATTTTGTTTGTTGTGATTGTAAAAGACATTGTTTTTTTGAGTTCATTTTCTGAAGTTTCATTGTTGGCATATAGAAAATAAGTGGATTTTTGTATATTGATTTTATATTCTAAGACTTGACTGTATTGGTTTATTGTTTCTAATAGTTTTTGGGTGAAGTCGTTGGGGTTTTCTACATATAAGACCATGTCATGTGCGAAAGGTGATGATACCTTTACTTCTTCTTTCCTAATATGAATGCCTTTTATTTCTTTCTCTTGCCTGATCATTGCAGCTAAAACTTCTATAAATATGTTAAGTAAGAGTGGAAAGAGTGGTAAACTTTGTCTTGTTCCTTATTTTAGAGGAAAAGCCTTCAGTTTTCCACCATTTAGTATGAGATTAGCTAATAGTTTGCCAAATATGGCCCTTATATTGTTGAAGTACTTTCCTTCTATTCTGAGGGTTTTTTTTTTTTTAATGTTTTAAACATAAAGGGATGTTGTATCCTATTGAATACCCTTTCCGCATCTACTGATAGAATATTATGGTTTTTGTTCTTTGTTTTGTTGATGTAGTGTATTACATTGATCAACTTCCATATGTTGAACAATCCTTGTGCTCCTAGAATGAATCCCAATTGCTCATGATTTATTATTTTTTATAGTGTTGTATTTGATTTGCTAGTATTTTGTTTAGGATTTTTGCATTAGTATTCAATAAAGTCTGTAGTTTTCTATTTTTGTGTTGTCCTTGCCAGGTTTTGATATGAAAAATATATTGGCCTCATAAAATATGTTGCGAGTATTTCTTCTTCTATTTTTTGGAAGATTTTGAAAAAGGTACCAAATCTTTGAATGTTTGGTAAAATTCATTAGTGTAACAATCTGATCCTGAACTTTTGTTTTTGTGGAGTTTTTTTGTAGATATTTCTGATTCCTCCCTGCTTATATATCTATTTAGGTTTTCCACATCTTCATGCCTCAGTCTAGGAAGTTTGTATATTGCTAAGAATTTTTCTATTTCCTCTAGGTTGTTGAATTTTGTGGCATGTAATCTTTCATAATATTCTAGTATGATTCTTGTTATACCTATGATGTCTGTGGTAATTTCTCCTCTTTCATTCTGGATTTTTTTATATGAGTCCTTTCTCTTTTTTTCTTTAGTGAATCTAGCCAGTGGTTGGTCAATTTTAATAATCTTTTCAAAGCATCAGCTCTTTGTGATATTAATTTTTATATATGTTATTTTGTTCTCTATTTTATTTAGTTCTGCTCTAATTTTTTCTATTTTCTTTCTCCTGCTGATTTTGGGTAGCCTTTGTTCTTTTTTATCTAGTTCCTTAAGATGCAATGTTAGATTGTTTACTTGTGATCTCTCTTGTTTCTTGATATAAGCATGCAATGACATAAACTTTCCTCTGATCACTGCTTTCACTACATTACAAAAATTTTCATGTATCATGTTGTCATTTTCTTTTGTCTGCATATTTTTTATGTTTGTTTTTGTTTTTATTTATTTAGGTATTTTTCCGAAGTTAGAAGTGGGGAGGCAGTCAGACACACTCTCGCATGCACCCGACCAGGATCCACCCAGCATGCCACCAGGGGGCGATGTTCTGCCCATCTAGGGCATTGCTCCATTGTGACCGGAGTCATTCTAGCACCTGAGGTAGAGGCCATAGATCTGTTTTCAGTGACCAGGCCAACTTTGCTGCAATGGAGCCTTGGCTGCGGGAGGAGAAGTGAGAGACAGAGGAAGGAGAGGGGGAAGGATGGAGACGCTGATGGACACTTCTCCTGTGTGCCCTACTGGGAATCAAGCCTGGGACTTCTGCATGCCAGGGTGACGCTCTACTGCTAAGCCAACCAGCCAGGGTCTGTATATATCTTTTGATTTCTGCTATTGTTTCTTCTTTGACAGTCATATTTTAGAAGTCTGTGATTTAATTTCTACATATTTTGTGGGTTTCTTTACTTCCTTTTTACACTTGATTTCTAATTTCAAAACCTTGTGATCAGAAAATATGCTTGATATAATTTTAATTTTCCTGAGTCTGTTGGTGTTAGTTTTGTGGCCTAGCATGTGGTTTATCATTGAGAATGTTCCATGCACACTGGAGAAGAATATATGATCTGACCTTTGGGGATGAAATGTTTTATATATGTCTATTATGTTCATTTAGTCTAGAGTGTCATTTAAGGCTGATATTTCTATATTGATTTTCTCTTTGAATGACTTATCTAAAGCTATCAATGGTGTGTTGAAATCTTCAAGTGTAATTGTGTTTTTATCTGCTTCTATTTTTACATCAGTTAGTGTATGTCTTATATATTTTGTTGCTCCCTGGTTTAGTGTATATATATTAAGAAGTATTATATCTTCTTGATACTGTGTCCCTTTTATCATTATGAAATGTCCATCTTTATCTCTGGTTACCTTTGTTGTCTTGAAGTCAGCATTGTCAGATATGAGTATGGCTACACCTGCTTTTCTTTAAATATTATTTGCTTGAAGAATTATTTTTGCACCTTTCATTTTGAATCTACTTTTGTCCTTGCAACTTACATGTGTTTCTTGAAGACATTCAGAACATCATTGGATTTTGTTTCTTGATCCAATCTGGTACTCTGTGCCATTTATTGATGAGTTCAATTCATTTACATTTAGGGTAATTATTGATACTTGAGGATTTCCTATAGCCATTTTATCTTTTGATTTTTGGTAATTCTGGGTCTTGATTGGTTCTTCTTTTTTTATTTGTTTGTTTCTGTCAATTGTTTTTATTTGATGGTATTCCTTGTATCTTCTTTTTTAAGCTGTTTCAGTAGTGGCTTTTACATGGGTGGTTACCATTAGGTTAAGAAAAATATGTTCACATGTAAAAGGGTCCTTTGTTATGTGAGTGCTTCTACACACCATCCTCCTTTGCTACTGCAGCTCGTTTTGTTGTTGTTGTTGTTTTTTTGTTACAGGGACAGAGAGAGAGTCAGAGAGAGGGATAGATAGGGACAGACAGACAAGAACAGAGAAAGGTGAGAAGCATCAATCATCAGTTTTTCGTTGCCTTTGCAATACCTTAATTGTTCATTGATTGCTCTCTCACATGTGCTTTGACCATGGGCCTTCAGCAGACTGAGCCACCCCTTGCTAGAGCCAGCGACCTTGGGTCCAAGCTGACGAGCTTTTGCTCAAGCCTGATGGGCCCGCGCTCAAGCTGGTGAGCTCGGGGTCTCGAACCCGGGTCTTCTGCATCCTAGTTCGATGCTCTATCCACTGCGCCACTGCCTTGTCAGGCACTACTGCAGATCTTTATCCTCTTCCCTTTTATGTTAATTTTGTTTCTATTATGACTTTATCGGAGATTTTACTTGTAGTGTTGATGTGTTTTGTTCTTTGTATGTTTTTGAATAATCCCCTTGAATATTTCCTGCAATGGGTTTTTCTGTTAGTAAATCCCTCAGCTTCTGTAAGTCTATAAAAGCTTTTATTTCTCCTTCATATTTGAAGGATATTTTTTTAAGAACCCAGGTCTTCTGCATCCCAGTCTGACGCTTTATCCACTGCACCAAAGCCTGGTCAGGCTTGAAGGATATTTTTGATGGATATAGTATCCTTGGCTTGTAGTTTTTCTCTTTCATATTTTGAATGTTTGGGTCCACTCTTCTCTGGCTTGTAGAGTTTTTGCTGAGAACTCTAATATAAGCCAATGGTCTTTCCTTTATATGTTATGTTCTTTTTTTCACTAGCTGCCTTGAGGATTCTTCCTTTGTTATTGATTTTTTATCATTTTATTACAATGTGCTTTAGAGTTGGTGTGTTTGGGTTGCAGTGACTCAGTATTCTGTTTGCTTCTTGGATTCTAGGCTCTAACTCTTTCCATAGGCTTGGAAAATTCTCATCAATTATTAGTTTGAATAGTCTCTCCATTTTTTTCCCCTCTCTTCTTCTGATATACCCATTATTCTTATATTTCTCTTTCTGATGGAGTCAGACAGTTCTTGTACAGCTCTCTCAGTTGTATTTAATTCGTAAATCTCTCTCCTCTTCTCCCTGTAACATCATTTGTCTCACATTTCACTGATTCTTTCCTCTATCTGGTTTGTTCTATTAGCTAAGCTTGCTACCTTAGTCTTTAGTTCACGTATTGAGTTCTTTATCTCTGTTTTTAAGATTTCAATCTCCCCCATCTGGCTTGAGCAAAAGCTCATCATCTTGGACCCAAGTTCACTGGCACCAGCAATGGGTTGCTCAGTCTGTTGAAGGCCCACGGTCAAGGCACATGTGAAAAAGCAATCAATGAACAACTATGGTGTTGCGACAGCAACGAAAAACTAATGATTGATGCTTCTCACTTCTTTCCATTTCTGTCTGTCAGTTCCTATCTATCCCTTTCTCTGACTCTCTCTCTGTCCCTGGAAAAAGAAAAAAAAGATTTCAATCTCCTTGGTTAGGTATTCTTTTTGCTCACTGTTTTCTAAGCTCATTGAGTTGCTTATTGGTGTCTTCTCACATCCTGTTAAGTATTTTTAGAACTTCAGTTTTGAATTTTCTATCATTGAACTCCAAGGGTTCCATGTGATTGAGATTTTTTTACAGGGATTTCTTATTTTCTTTCTGAAATACATCTCTGTATTGTGTAGCCCTGGTATTCAATATTTTTCTTTCTTGATGGCATTTGAGAGTGGTATTGTTAAGAACTCTAACAAAAAAAAAACAGTAAAAAATTGAGAAAGTAAGAAAAATACAATAAACATATAAAAATTTTAAAAATTATGACAAATAATGAAGAAATACCACAGGAAAGAAGATTGAAAGCAATGAAAAATATCAAATACAATATAACCCCATAAAAACAAGAATAAGAATGTAAAAATTTAAAATAATGAAATTCAAAAATAAAAAGAAGATAAAGGAATAATAAGAAAAAATGAAATAAAGCAGGGGGAGGAAAAATAAATTTTGGTTTTGAAAGGTTTCTTTCAGTAGGTATCATTATATTTCAACTTTTAGCTCTGTGAATTCCTAGGCTATCTATTGAGATGTTGCTATCGAAATTATGGAGGTGAGGACATAGTCGTGTTGGTGGAAGGGGCATATTGTGAGGGCCTTATGGCTCTAGCAATGGTGATCTCAGGCTTTCCTGCACTCTTTCTCATGTTTAACAGACCTGGGGACCAGACGTGGACCACCTCCATTCTTCGTGGAAGAGAGTGTCTCAGGAGAGCTAACCTTGAGATTTGTCTCTGCCACTTTCAGTACCGGCTACCCTGATTTGAGTTAGGTGGATCTGGAAGGCTCAACCTCACACTTTAGCTTTCTCTGTCTTTGCTGAGCCAGGGCTGGAGGCAGACTGTGGGAATACTGGCTATGATCCCACACTCTGGCTGCTTTGGTTTATCTCCCATCTTTCTCTCTGTCTCACCACTCCAACCAGCAGAAGGAGAGCCAGTCACTCTGAATTTCCCTTCCTGTACCTCTCAAACAAAATCCAGAGAGCCCAAGTTTTCCTCCTTCCTGTAGTCCAGCATAGAAAAAACAAAACAAAAACAAAAACAGTCACTTCAGGTTTGTCTCTTCTCCTCTTCAAAGCTCACTGCAATTGTGTTTTATCTGCCACCTGCTTTATACCCTGTGTCACCTTTAATTCATTCAGTATATGAGTCTTTTAGGCATGCCTGTGAGCTCAGCTGGGGTTCCTTCACTGCATTATAGTTGTTCAATTTGTTGAAATTTCAAGAGGAGAGATTAGGAGTAGCTCTAATGCCATCATTACTCTGATGTAAAAATAAATCATATTGTTTCTTGATTGGCATCTTCACTTGCAATTTTTTCACCTATGTGCAGAATAAACAGATGAATGTAATAAAAGAGTAAGGAATGTAAACTTGTGTTTTCTGTATTGGACAGCTTCCCAAGTGCACACCTTAGAGAGAACTCTAATTACAAGTTTTATTTTACCAACCAGTTTCCCAAAAAAATTAGGTATTGGTTCTGCCGAACTGGTGCTAAGCAGCTAAATCCCACCATTGGTCCTACTACAATGAGACTGTCCATAGATATATAATGCAACATGCATTAACTACCTACTATTTTTGGATGAATTTTTTAAGGTATATTCTTATGCTTCTAATCTGGGAACCTGGGTTTGTATCATGTTTTTTTTTTTTTTTTTTTTTTTTTTTTTTTTTTTTTTTTTTTTATATATATATATTTTATTATTATTAATTCTAATGGGGTGACATCCATAAATCAGGGTACATATGTACAATGAAAACATCTCCAGGTTATCTTATCATTCAATTGTGTTGCATACCCATCACCAAAAGTCAAATTGTCCTCTGTCACCTTCAATCTGGTTTTCCCTGCGTCCCTCCCCTCCTCCCTATCCCATTCTTCCCTCCCTCCCCCCATCCCATAACCACCACTCTCTTGTCCATGTCTCATACCCTCACTTTCATGTCCCACCTATGTATGTAATCGTGCTGTTCTCAGTTTTTCTTTTTTTCTGATTTACTTATTTCACTCCGTATAATGTTATCAAGGTACATCCATTTTGTTATAAATGATCCGATGTCATCGTTTCTTATGGCTGAGTAGTATTCCATAGTATATATGTACCATAGCTTTTTAATCCACTCGTCTTCTGACGGACACTTGGGCTGTTTCCAGATCTTCGCTATTGTGAACAATGCTGCCACGAACATGGGGGCGCATTTCTTCTTTTCGAACAGTGCTATGGTGTTCTTAGGGTATATTCCTAAAAGTGGGATAGCTGGGTCAAAAGGCAGTTCGATTTTTAATTTTCTGAGGAATCTCCAAACTGTTTTCCACAGTGGCTGCACCAGTCTGCATTCCCACCAGCAGTGCAGAAGGGTTCCCTTTTCTCCACATCCTCGCCAGCACTTATTCTGTGTTGTTTTGCTGATAAGTGCCATTCTGACTGGTGTGAGGTGATATCTCATTGTGGTTTTAATTTGCATTTCTCTAATGATTAGTGATGTTGAGCATTTTTTCATATGCCTATTGGCCATCTGTATGTCCTCTTTGGAGAAATTTCTATTCATTTCTTTTGCCCATTTTTTGATTGGGTTGTTTGTCTTCCTGGTGTTGCTTTTTATAAGTTCTTTATAAATTTTAGTTATTAACCCCTTATCAGATGTGCTGTCAAATATGTTCTCCCATTGTGTGGTTTGTCTTTTTATTCTGTTCCTATTGTCTTTAGCTGTGCAAAAACTTTTTAGTTTGATATAGTCCCATTTGTTTATCTTGCCTTTTATTTCAGTTGCCCATGAAGATAAATCGGCAAATATACCGCTGCTACAGATGTCGGAGAGCTTGCTGCCTATGTTTTCTTCTAAGATGTTTATGGTTTCACGGCTTACATTTAAGTCTTTTATCCATTTTGAGTTTGTTTTTGTGAATGGTGTAAGTTGATGGTCTAGTTTCATTTTTTTGCAGGTAGATGTCCAATTTTCCCAACACCATTTGTTAAAGAGGCTGTCTTTACTCCATTGTATGTTCTTTCCTCCTTTGTCAAATATCAGTTGTCCATAAAGCTGTGGGTTTATTTCTGGGTTCTCTGTTCTGTTCCATTGATCTATGTGCCTGTTCTTATGCCAGTACCAGGCTGTCTTGAGTATAATGGCCTTGTAGTAAACCTTGATATCAGGAAGAGTGATACCTCCTGCTTTATTTTTTCTTTTTAAGATTGCTGAGGCTATTCGTGTTCTTTTTTGGTTCCATATAAATTTTTGGAATATGTGTTCTATATCTTTGAAGTATGTCATTGGTATTTTAATTGGTATTGCATTGAATTTATAAATTGCTTTGGGTAGTATAGACATTTTAATGATGTTTATTCTTCCTAGCCATGAGCACGGTATGTGCTTCCACTTGTTTGTATCTTCCTTGATTTCTTTTATCAATGTTCTATAATTTTCTGAGTACAAGTCCTTAACCTCCTTGGTTAAATTTACTCCTAGGTACTTTATTTTTTTGGCTGCAATAGTGAAGGGTATTGTTTCCTTAATTTCTTTTGCTGATATTTCATTGTTGGTGTATAGAAATGCCTCTGATTTCTGAGTATTAATTTTATATCCTGCCACCTTGCTGAATTCATTTATCAGGTCCAGTAGTTTTTTGACTGAGACTTTAGGGTTTTCAATATACAATATCATATCATCTGCAAATAATGACAGTTTTACTTCTTCTTTTCCAATTTGTATGCCTTTTATTTCTTCTTCTTGTCTGATTGCTGTAGCTAGGACTTCCAGAACTATGTTGAATAAGAGTGGTGAAAGTGGGCAACCCTGCCTGGTTCCTGATCTTAAGGGGATTGCTTTTAATCTTTGTCCATTTAGTATGATGTTTGCTGTTGGTTTATCATAGATGGCCTTTATCATGTTAAGGAATGATCCCTGTATTCCCACTTTACTGAGAGTTTTGAGCATGAATGGGTGCTGGATTTTATCAAATGCCTTTTCTGCATCTATTGAGATTATCATGTGATTTTTGTCCTTCCTTTTGTTTATGTGGTGAATCACATTGATTGATTTGCGAATATTGAACCAGCCTTGCCTCTCCAGAATAAATCCCACTTGATCGTGGTGTATGATTTTTTTCATATATTGCTGGATCCGGTTGGCTAATATTTTGTTAAGAATTTTAGCGTCTAAATTCATCAGGGATATAGGCCTATAATTTTCTTTCTTTGTGTTGTCTTTGCCCGGTTTTGGGATCAGAATTATGCTCGCCTCATAAAAGGAGTTTGGAATTGTTCCTTCCTCTTGAATTTTTTGAAATAGCTTCAGGAGAATAGGAGTTAGTTCTTCTTTGAATTTTTGATAGAATTCACTTGTGAAGCCATCAGGCCCAGGACTTTTCTTTTTTGGGAGTTTTTTGATAACTGTTTCGATCTCATTTGCTGTAATTGGTCTGTTTAGGTGTTCTGATTCTTCCAGATTGATTTTTGGAAGGTTATATGATTCAAGAAATTTGTCCATTTCACCAAGATTGTCTAATTTTTTGGCATAGAGTTCTTCATAGTATTTTCTTACAATGCTTTGTATTTCTGTTGTGTCAGTTGTTATTTCTCCACTGTCCTTTCTAATTTTATTTATTTGAGTCCTCTCTCTTTTTTTCTTGGTGAGTCTAGTTAAAGGTTCATCAATCTTGTTTACCTTTTCAAAGAACCAGCTTCTTGTTTCATTGATCCTCTGTATTGTTTCCTTAGCCTCTATGTCATTTATTTCTGCTCTGACCTTTATTATTTCCTTTCTTCTACTTGTCTTGGGTTTTATTTGTTGTTGTTTTTCTAGTTCTTTTAGATGCAGGGTCAAGTTGCTTATTTGAGCTTTTTCTAGCTTCTTATGATATGCCTGTAGTGCAATAAACTTCCCTCTCAGAACTGCTTTTGCTGTGTCCCATAAATTTTGAGTTGATGTATGCTCATTATCATTTGTTTCTAGAAACTTTTTTATTTCTTCTTTGATCTCATTGTTAATCCATTCATTATTTAATAACAAGCTATTTAGTTTCCAAGTGTTTGAGTATTTTTCAGTTTTTCTTTTGTGGTTAATTTCTAGTTTCATGGCATTGTGATCAGAGAAAATGCTTGATATGATTTCAATCTTCTGAAATTTATTGAGACCATTTTTGTGTCCTAACATGTGGTCTATCCTAGAAAACGTACCATGAGCGCTTGAGAAGAATGTATATTCTACTGCTTTAGGGAGAAAAGTTCTGAAGATATCTATTAAATCAAGTTTATCTAGTGTCTCCTTTAAGTCTGCTGTTTCTTTATTAATTTTCTTTCTTGAGGATCTATCCAGTGTTGTTAGAGGGGTATTGAAATCCCCTACTATGATAGTATTGCTGTTAATCTCGCCCTTTATATCCATCAAAGTCTGCTTTATGTATGTCGGGGCTCCTATATTTGGTGCATAGATATTTACAATAGTTATATCTTCCTGTTGAATTGTTCCCTTTATCATTATGTAGTGTCCTCTTTTATCTCTTACTACAGCCTTTGTTTTAAAGTCCATTTTGTCTGATATAAGTATTGCTACCCCTGCTTTTTTTTCATTTCCATTTGCATGAAATATTTTTTTCCATCCTTTTACCTTCAGTCTATGAACATCTTTTATTTTAAGGTGTGTCTCTTGTAGACAGCATATGTATGGGTCCTGTTTCTTTATCCATGCAGCTACCCTATGTCTTTTGATTGGATCATTTAATCCATTTACATTTAAGGTTATTATTGATATGTAGTTGTTTATTGCCATTTTATTCTTTAAAGGTGTATTCTTCTTTTGCTCTATTCTTTCCTCCCTTTAAACTGTTCACAAGAGGCCCCTTAGTATCTCTTGCAGAATTGGTTTGGTTTTTATGAATTCCTTGAGGCTTTCTTTTTCTGGGAAGCTCTTTATTTCTCCTTCAATTTTAAACGTTAGCCTTGCTGGATAAAGTAGTCTTGGTTGTAGGTTCTTGTTCTGCATTACTTTGATTATTTCTTGCCATTCCCTTCTGGCCTCAAGTGTTTCTGTTGAGAAGTCCGATGTCATCCTTATGGGGGCTCCTTTGTAGGTGATAGTCTTTTTTTCTCTAGCAGCTTTTAAAATTTTTTCTTTATCCATTAGCTTTGGTATTTTAACTATGATGTGTCTTGGTGTAGATTTTTTCGGGTTTCTCCTTAATGGAGTTCTGTGTGCTTCTTGAATGTGTGGAGTGTTTCCCAGCCTTAATTTAGGAAAGTTTTCTGCTATGATTTGATTGAACAAAGTTTCCATTTCCTGTCCTCTCTCCTCTTCTTCAGGCACCCCTATGATGCGAATGTTGTTTCTCTTCATGTTGTCACAAAGCTCCCTTAGAGTTTCCTCACATTTTTTAAGTCTCTTTTCCTTTTTCTTCTCTGCTTCTGTGCCTTTGTTTATTGTGTCCTCTAACTCGCTTATTCGATCCTCAGCGTCATCCATCCTGCTTTTAATTCCTTCCATTGTGGTCTTCAGTTCTGATACTGTATTTGTCATTTCTGTCTGATTCTTTTTTATTATTTCAATTTCATTTTTTATACTTGTTATCTCTTTATTTAGGTGTTCATAATGACTATCCATTGTTGCTCTAATTTCTTTGAACATCCTAACTATCATTATTCTAAATTCTGCTTCTGTTAATTTGGTTATATCTGGTTCATTCAGGTCCTTCTCTGGGGATTTCTCTTGATTCATTTGGTTTGCATTCCTCTGCCTGCCCATTTTTTCTATGTATAAGCAAGTTGTGGCCACTGGAGTCCAGTAGGTGTTGCTTTTGTGTTCTCTAGGTGTGGTCTATCTGCAGGCCCCCCACCCCCTCTGCCGGCGCCTAGGGTGGTTGGGTATGAGCGTTGCCAGCGCAGGCCCACTGTGGCTTTTGCTGTGATTTCTGCCTCTCCTCCGTGGGAGGGGCTGTCACTGAAGCCACAAGATTAGCACCAAGGGTAGAGGCGAGCACCTTTCCTCAGCTGCGGACCCAGCCTATTTCCGGACTTCCGCCCAGAACCAGCAGTCGGAGCCTGCTCGCTACAGTTCCGCGGGTTAGGCGGGGCTTTTGACGTGCTCTCAGCTGTAAGCTTTTGCCCGTCAGGAGCTTTAGCCCCGCCCTCGAGGCCAGGGCCCTTTGCGCAGGGTCGGAAACCAAGATTTATTGGGGCGGGCGTGTTTGCTGGCTTCCGCCGAGCTGCGTACTTCCGCTCGTCCCGGACTCTACCCCGCCCCCGCGTTCGGAGCCCGCTCGTGCACGTATTAACGCTATCCGGGGTTTCTCCGGCCGGATGGGGATAGCAGCCGTGGGCTCAGCTGCGAGCCTCCGCCTGTCTCAGGGTCCACCCCGTTCCCGCGCTCGGAGCCCGCTCGCGCACGTATACTAGCCAACCGCGGTTTCTCCGGCGGGCGCCGGGGGTGGGGGGGGGGGAGGGGGGGGCGGACTGCTAGCGTCAGCTCAGCCACGAGCCCCTGCCCGTCCCTGGTCCTAGCCCGGTCCCCGCGGTCAGGGCCGGCTTGCGCAGGGCCTGCCTGTTCCTGGCCTCCCGCTTTGTCCCCGTAAGTGGGATTAAAGGCGGGCCCGCAGCTTCCGGACCGCTCTCGCGCTTACCCTCCGACCCTCTGGGCTAGACCGATCTCCCACCGGCCTGGCCTCTGCCCACGCCGACAGAACCGCCTTTCAGCGTCCTGCCGCCCCAAAACCTTAAGCAGCCCTCAGCAGAGTAGGAAGGGACCTAATACTCCACACTGTAGGCCTGGGAGCTCCCTCACTTGTTTCACAGCTCAAAACTGTCCAAACGTCTCCTCTTGGTTCTGGGACTGCAGGCTGGGGCTTGGTTCCTGGGACCCAGGTCCCTCCCTCTCCGCCAAAATCTCCTCCCGCCACACGGGTCTCTCCGGGCTGCCGTTTGCTCCGGGGAGCTGGGCAGCCCTCTTCGCGTTTTCGCTATTCCTACCAGTCTCAATGTGGCTTCTTCTGTGTTCCTTGGTTGAAGAGTCCACTTAGTTTTGTTCAAAGTTGGTTTATCCAGGTGATGGTTCTTAAAATTGAGTTGTAATCCACTTTGGTTCTGGGAGTTGGAAGTTGGTACGTCCGCCTACTCCGTCGCCATCTTGCTCCCTGTATCATGTTTTTATATTTCTTTATTTGACATCTTTTCTTTCTCTGAAGCATATATTTTACTATTTTATCAAATCCTCTAATTCTACTTTTCTCATTCACAAGGCTACCATGACTATTTTAGAATTATTTATAGTAACTTTAATTTCCCATAAGTACTATAGATTAGATTGGGAAATTGGAGCAGAAAATATACAATGTTGAGTTTATAAATATGTGTGTGTGTATATAAAAATTTTTAAATAGAGTATTTTTAAAGGCTTAGCACTGTTGTTACATAAGTTTGTAAATAGTTTACACCTAAAGATAATAGAATCATTGAATGGCTATTATTGTATTTTAGACCACATAGCTTGATCTACATAAAATGGACTGCAATTATTGATCTGCTTAAAATGGATGTTAAATATCAAGAGAAACTTGATCCTTGAGCTTAATACCTGTCTGTCATTTCAGCCGCCCCATCTACACACACACATTACATGGTATAAAACAACAAAAATAAAACAAGTATTTGTAAATCAGAACTGTCTCACAGTCTCCTACTGAAGCCCTGAACTAGGACAATAAAGAACATACTCTTCTACTGGTTTCATGATTTCAATTAGGTTACTAGCAACTGTGGCAACTTAATTTCCCAGTCTCTTCCTACCATTGATGAGGAATGGATTAAACCACTTTCAAGGGAGTAAAACAGTGTTGAATACATTTCTCCTTTTATAAGGCATCTTATTCTTACTCTTCTTTAAATATAAACTATATATTTCCACATTCAATTCTTGGCTTTTTTTTTTTCTCTTCTGAGAATTTACCCAATTATTCTTTCCACTTCTTCATCTGATTTTATCTACTGATAGTTGGAACAAAAAAATAGTTCAATTCTTCTATATCCATAAAAAATATCTTAACCTCATTTCTCATTGAAGTATCAAACTTGTGTCTTTAACTAAAAAACATTCTCAAAAATTAAATGTAGCTTTTGTGATTTCAACATCTCATTTTCCACTGATTTCTCAAATTACAGTAATCTTAATTTTTGCCTAAAATAATTTTTCATGGAAAATTAAAAACTTTCAAGTTGCCAAAATCAACAACAATGTACTCTTAGGCCTTATTCCTAAAGAATGTACATTGTTTGGCAACATCTTTTTGAGATACAATTTATTTTGAATGTTAGGACAATACTATATTCTGCTTCTCCTCTTCTTTCTCTTAATGACTTCTCCCCAATATTCAGACATTTATTACTTGATATTAATGCCTTTCCATGTTAGTGACTAGTATGTTTATTGGTTTTTCTCTTTTCTTTTTTTTCTTCATGACCTCGTTAAGTCACTTAGTATATTTTCTTTAAGTTAAACTACATTGGGGAACAAAATTTTTGTTGCATTCATAAAAACACTTGTTCTTACCTAATTCACGTGTGCTGATCTCAAATATGACAATAATTTTTCTCTGTAAGCTAAAGTTTCTTTGCAATTCAAGATTTTAGGTTTTCAACTTATTGTAAAATTTTCAACATTTAGTTTAATATAATAAAGTAGAATGTCTTCTTGGACATCATCTTTGTGGAAATATAATAATTTACATAATGCAGTAAACACAATATTACACTAAAATATATGATTGCATCAGAATTTGTTTACAATTTTGAAATAGAGCATATTAAAATACTTATTTTAATCATAAATTTTGTGCAAAACTTATTTAAATTCTATTCAGGCAAAAATTTGCATTTATACCTCTTGTGTTTCTTTACTTGTTGAGGATAATCTTGTTTGATACTCCAGCAGTAGTCAGCCATCGTATTTCTGTCTCATCGCCCCTGATAACGCCCTTCCATTGTCTTCAGATCTTGATGAAAGCATTCTCCCTACTCATCACTAATGGCTTCAAGACTTTCGGGAAACTTATCAAGGTGACTATTTAGAAAGTGAATCTTAATGCTCATTTTACATCCAATGTCACGGAAAGCCAACAGCATTCTTTGAACCAGAAGTTCATAGTTGTCTGCCTTTTTGATGCTAAAGAAGTTCTTTGTAACTGCCACAAAATACTATCATGCTGCTTTCTTTTCTTTATTCATCTTCCTAGCAAATTTTTTGTCATATATGAGGGTTTGAATTTGAGGTCCATCAAATATACCGTTTTTTATCTTCTCAAAAGACAAGGCAGGAAAAGCAGAAATAATATGCTGAAAGCATTCACTTTCTCTATTCAAAGCCTGAGCAAACTGCTACATTAAGCCAAGTTGGATGTAAAATGAGGGAAAAATGATCCTGTCTCGATTAACTACAGGTTCATTCACAATATTTTGCATCCCTACTTACAGAGCTTCACGTTTCAGCCACTCCTTCTGTGTCCAGTGTTTCTCCTGAGCTTGGCTGTCCCACAAACACAGAAAGCAAAGATATTTTGTGAAACCTGTCTGTTGTCCTAGCAGGAAATTTACCATTTTAAGATCCACACAAATGATCCAGTTATACTCCCTATAATTCAGAAAGTCGAGGACAATTTTAATGTCATTATAACTTTCTCACAGATGAGGTGAATAACCAATTGGAACCACTGAATAAACACTACTGTTGTATAGGAGAACACATTTCAGATCCGTTTAGAGCTGTCGAGAAATAGCTGTCATTGTGTTGGACTGTAAGTGGTAACACCTAGCTGGCTGGGAAGACTACTGATATCATGACAGTAAACAAAGTGTTTGTCTTCAAAAAAAAAAAAGTCCAAAAAAATTTGTTCATGCTTCCTGAAATGAAATACTTTAAATAACTAGTGAAGTACATTCTTTTCTTGAAGCTTGGAGGTTAATAACTCAGCTACTTTCTTTGATAGGCCCAATCTCTTACTAAGTCATTCAATTTGGGTTGGCTAAACCACTGAGGGGTAATGACTGGTGGGCATTAGAAGAAGACCCTTAAAATTCTACAACCATTTCCTCATGCATCTTATCAAAATACACTTGATCAGCATGTTTACTTTCTTCGTCCTTAGAAGAAATAAAACCATTGAAAACTGTAACTAGGAGTGTCTCAGAGTGTGGGGTTGGTCGTATTGCTGAAGAAATAATAGGATATTTGATTATGTGCTGTATTTTCTTGCTGATGCCCTTTGTATGGATCAGACAGAAATCATAGTCACTGCTGTGGTCCTTAGGTTTAGGCCAAATCATGGTAATACCAAAAGGCATTTCTTTGCATTTTCCTTTTGTAAAGTCATGAAGCTTTTCCTCACAATTATGACACAATATGAGGACCTCAATTCTTGTCTTGGTCACCAAAGGGAACTTGAAAATAGGCAATATATGCACGTGTCACAAATGATGAAATATTGCACCTTTGACTTGAAGTGTGTAACAGCGACATATAGAAAAGAAGGTGTCAGGACTATTCTTACAGTTATGCCTGCTCAAGAAATCATGATTCAATCTTAAAACAAAATAAGAGGGTGTTTTTTCAGAGAATAATTTTTACATTAAAAACAACTACAATTATGTCAAAGTGTTGTTTGTAAAACATTAATTGCCTTGTAGTTATGTTCAATCCAAGAGTCGTTGCCCTTTAACTCCAATTTAAAAACCAATGTATGCCTTTAACTGTAACAAAAATAAATTAAAATTGCATAAAAACTAGAAGATTCCTCAAAAGATGGATTTCATATTTGGAATCAGAAATGAAGAGATATATAGAAAAAGTTCTAAAACCTCATGCAACAGAAAATGAAAATAAAATTCTTTCTATTTATTTTTCACAGCTTTATGAAATTAACTGACATATAACATTTGTAGGGTTATCATGTACAGTGTCCTGATTAAATATACATATGTATTATGAAATTATTATTACAATAGGACTAGTAAGTACATCCATCACATCTCATACTTTAATAATAAGATTCATTTTCCTCTGCTTTCTTTGCTATATTATCCATTCACAGAGCTTTGACTATTATCTATAGGATTACAGGTCACTATTGCAAATTCTAGTGTAAGACCTTATTTTCACATCCCTGTTGAACATGTTTATGAGGATCACTCTCATTAATACTGCAAACTTATGAGGTTTATAAATGGGATAATAATATTACCTCCCTGGCCTGGCCTGCTCTTCTTTTTTTATTTTATATTTCAGGATATAACTTACTAAGTTAATCAAGTTATTAATTTTAATGTCCTTTTTTGATGATTGTCTCTTTCTTTATCTATATATGTAATCTTTTTCAAGTTTGAATTTCTATCACCAGAGTATCTTCAGTATCTTTTTATTCCATTTCAAGATAACTTTTACAGATCAGATCTTTTTAAATGCCTTGTTGTTTTCTAAATTTTTTCCAAGTGTGCTAACACCCATTTGTTTACCAACTATTCATTCTATTAAACTACTTACAAAATTTTCTTCATTACAAAAATATATTTTAATTTATATATCTTTTACTACTATGAATCATTTTGAGTCCTCTCATTTATATGTAATATTATCTAATTTTTTTCTAAAATATCTTCTTTTAATAGACTCTTTTCTTACCTTCAAGACTTGAGTCAAATGTGAAGCCCTTCCTGTAACTTTCTCTAATGCTGTCAGTCAGAACAACTTTATTCACTTGAGTCTGTCGATCAATTAGAATTCTTACATAAATAAAGTACCTGAAAGCAATAGAAAATAAAATTGAAAGAAAAATAAATAAATAAAATTTAATATAGAGTAAAATATTTAAATGGCACAAGCTACAAGCACCAGAGAATCCCTTAAATATTTAGTTTTTTGAAATCTTGTTGAATTTAGTTTTATGAAATCACCTCTGAGCTTCACTGTACTGATTATATGACTAATCAGTTAACCATATAATTGGCCTACATTTGGCACCATTGAACAGCAGAGTTAGTTATAAGACCAATTTTGAGACTCAGATGATGTTTAGAGTTCTTATTTTCATTCCTTTCAAAGTTTGGAGGACTCTATGCAAAACCTCAGGGTGGTTTGTTTGTTTAGGTGAGAGGAGGAGAGATAGTCAGGCAAACTCCTGTATGTGCCCTGACAGAAATCCACCTGGCAACCCTATCTTGGATCAGTGCTGGAGCACCACACTAGTTTTAGTGCCTGAGGCAGTTGTACTCCAACTGAGCTATCCTCAGTGCTAGGGGCCATGCTTGAAACAATCAAGCCACTGGCTGCTAGAGGGAAAGACTGAGAAAAGGGGTACAGGAGGAGAAGCATATGGTTACTTCTCCTGTATGCCCTGACTGGGAATTTAACCCAGGTGTCCATACACCAGGCTGATGCTCTAGTCACTGAAACTTCAGCCAGGGATCAGGGCAGTTTAGTTGAATGAACTTGATTCTCAGCAGCCAGCACTTTCATACTCTTTCTTTCACTCTGGTACAGGTTATGTAATTGTCTTCTTGTATACTACCTGTAGTCAACAGATACAAATAATTCTCATCTTTGAGTTTCCCACAGTGGAGTTGTTTCTTGGATATCTTGAGTCAATCTCTTAATAAAGTGGTAGTTTTCATAGAATTAGTACTTTATTATTAAACTACTTAAGAAAAATTTCTTGAATTGCAGTATGCACCAAATGGGAAAAATTTTTTGTGGGAGAATATCAAAATGAGATTCTTAAGACCTGAGTTCCAGTCCTGATTCTTTTTATGAAAGTCATAATTTTTTTAAAGTCATAATTTTTTATTTGTCTGTGTATGTTCTATGAAATAGAGATAGGGAAATGTTTATATATATCTCCAGATGCAGGTTTTGCCATTCACCTTCTATGTTAGTTTGAGCTTCCTCTTGCATATTTGTAAAGGATATAAAAATTCCTACCTTAGAGAATTTTTTTGAAGTTTAAGCAAGGTAATCTTTTAAAGTACATATTGTAGTTTCTGGTACATATTAAGCCCTCAATAGCAGGCAGCCATATACTATTTTGAAAAATCTAAAAAGTCCTTTCATAATGACTCATAAATAAGAGATTTTTTAACCAGAGATTTTTGAATAGAGTTTAAATGGACCGTAAGCTTCAATGAGAAAAATATTATATCTTTACTAATTAAACTCTAGTGGAAATTTAACATTTTATTCTCTTATAAATAGAGGCAACATACCACAGTACAGTTCCAATCTTTATGACATTCAGACCAAACCACTGATATTGTCATATATTATAACTGTTGCAGATATTATGAAACAGAATGTATATTCATTGCTACTTCAAATTACTCTATTTATTATACCCATTGCTATATATTGCTTACTGTTAATGTAGAAGCACATATATGACTATATTTTACATTTCTACTTGTAAAATTTTAATAATTATATTTAACTATAATTACTTTTTATTAAAATCTTATATATTTTGTTTTATGCTTTTAAAAACATTTTCTGTGTAAAAGTTTGTATACTTCACCAGGCTGCCAAAGAGATATGGGACAAAAATGTTCAACATCAGAACAATAAAACTGTTGCTATCTTTAGAACTGTTCAGGTTCAACAGAATGCTTTTTGTATGTTTGTAATTATTATTATTTTAATAAAGCAATTCTTCAAAGCTGACCAGTTTTGACCAAGCACACCATAAAAACTTGTCATTCTATTTCCCCTTCTTCAATGGTTCTAACTGTCCATGGTATAAACACTTTGAACAGATAGTCAGCATTCTTAAATTTGAAATCAGCTCTTAATTAAAATGGGAAGCAACTACAGCTTCATTTGTGCCACAAGAACTTAAAATCCTCTCCTCCAATATAAATTTGGGGTGAAAAGCCTATCTTTTAGTGTCAATGATAACACCAGAATTGGCTGTTTCTTTGAACATTTGTTCAATTTCTTTGCAATCTTTTTTAACCCAAGAATCATATGTGGCTAAGGACATATTTATATCTGTATCTATAATCGGATATAGATGACATAGATATAGCTACAGATATAGATCTAGAGAGATAGGCTTTCCCCATGCTGTTAGGAAACATTTAGGGATTTGTGAAATTTGTCCTAAGTGACTTTCCCCCTTCAGTTACTTTTTTCTCCCAGGTTCATAGTATGTTATTAATACTCAGAACCACTGATATGGTATCATGTTCCCAAGTATAGTTTAATATGGACTTGCTGGATTTGATAAATGAAAATGAAAAAGAAAAATACTGTAGTAGTAGCAATCCAATGAGGAAAGAATCTGAAAACAACAATTATTTTTATGCCCCACAATTATGTGCATTTGATGGCTTTCTTTTCATCCTATGTCTAGAGATATGCTTTTTGTGTGATACATATATGTATATACATGAAAATACTTGCTCACAAATCCTACAGCCTTTTGTTTAGTATGAATGTATAATATGTCACTTATTTGTTGGGGAAGCTATATATGAGAACTCTCCATTGTGCTAATTTTTGATTCTTTATAAGTGGTTCTTTTTAGACCCCTGCTGTTAGGTTTAAACAATGTTCAATTGACAAGAGAGAACTCTAAAAAGTGTGGGCTTAAAACTAATTAAACTTACATGAATTTTGTTTAGTTCATATAAATTGAATTGGTGTTCTACTATCTGAACTATATCTAGTAGATCAATTCTTACTTCCAGTAACCTTATCAACATTCTCAGTTTTAGATATCTTCAGAACAGTTCACCCTCAAGCAGTAGAATATACATTCTTCTCAAGTGCTCATAGTACATTCTCTAGGATAGACCACATGTTAGGACACAAAAATGATCTCAACAAATAAAGAAGATTGAAATCATATCTAGCATTTTCTCTGATCACAATGCCATGAAACTAGAAATTAACCACAAAAGAAAAACTGAAAAATACATAAACACTTGGAATAGCATGTTATTAAATAATGAATGGATTAACAATGAGATCAAAGAAGAAATAAAAAAGTTTCTAGAAACCAGTAATAATGAGCATACATCAACTCAAAATTTATGGGACACAGCAAAAGCAGTACTGAGAGGGAAGTTCATTGCACTACAGGCATATTAAAAGAAGCTAGAAAAAGCTCAAATAAGCAACCTGACCCTGCATCTAAAAGAACTAGAAAAACAACAACAAATAAAACCCCAGACAAGTAGAAGGAAGGAAATAATAAAGGTCAGAGCAGAAATAAATGACATAGAGGCTAAGGAAACAATACAGAGAATCAATGAAATCAGAAGCTGGTTCTTTGAAAAGGTAAACAAGATTGATGAACCTTTAACTAGACTCACCAAGAAAAAAAGAGAGAGGACTCAAATAAATCAAATTAGAAAGGACAGTGGAGAAATAACAACGGACACAACAGAAATACAAAGCATTGTAAGAAAATACTATGAAGAACTCTATGCCAAAAAATTATACAATCTAGGTGAAATGGACAAATTTCCTGAATCATATAATCTTCCAAAAATCAATCTGGAAGAATCAGAACACCTAAACAGACCAATTACAACATATGAGTTCGAAACAGTTATCGAAAACACCCAAAAAAGAAAAGTCCTGGGCCTGATGGCTTCACAAGTGAATTCTACCAAAAATTCAAAGAAGAACTAACTCCTATCCTCCTCAAGCTATTTCAAAAATTCAAGAGGAAGGAAGACTTCCAAACTCCTTTTATGAGGAGAGCATAATTCTGATCCCGAAACTGGGCAAAGACAACACAAAGAAAGAAAATTAGAGGCCTATATCCCTGATAAATTTAGATGCTAAAATTCTCAACAAAATATTAGCCAACCGAATTCAGAAATATATGAAAAAAAACATACACCATGATCAAGTAGGATTTATTCTGGAGAGGCAACGCTGGTTCAATATTTGCAAATCAATCAATGTGATTCATCACATAAAAAAAAGGAAGGACAAAAATCACATGATAATTTCAATAGATGCAGAAAAGGCATTTGATAAAATCCAGCACCCATTCATGCTCAAAACTCTCAGTAAAGTGGGAATACAGGGAACATTCCTTAACATGATCAAGGCCATCTACGACAATCCCACAGCAAACATCATACTAAATGGGCAAAAATTAAAAGCAATCCCCTTAAGATCAGGAACCAGGCAGGGATGCCCCATTTCACAACTCTAATGCAACATAGTTCTGGAAGTCCTAGCTACAGCAATCAGACAAGAAGAAGAAATAAAAGGCATCCAAATTGGAAAAGAAGAAGTAAAACTGTCATTATTTGCAGATGATAAGATATTGTATATAGAAAACCCTAAAGTCTCAGTCAAAAAACTACTGGACCTGATAAATGAATTCAGCAACGTGGAAGGATATAAAATTAATAGAAATCAGAGGCATTTCTATATACCAACAATAAACTGTCAGCAAAAGAAATTAAGGAAACAATCCTCTTCACTATTTCAACCAAAAAAATAAAGTACCTAGGAGTAAATTTAACCAAGGAGGTTAAGGATTTGTACTCGTAAAATTATAAAACATTGATAAAAGAAATCAAGGAAGATACAAACAAGTGGAAGAATATATCGTGCTCATGGTTAGGAAGAATAAAGATCATTAAAATGTCTGTATTGCCCAAAGCAATTTATAAATTCAATGCAATACCAATTAAAATACCAATGACATACTTCAAAGATATAGAACACATATTTCAAAAATTTATATGGAACCAAAAAAGAACACGAATAGCCTCAGCAATCTTAAAAAGAAAAAATAAAGCAGGTGTATCACTCATCCAGATATCAAGGTTTACTACAAGGCCATTGTACTCAAGATAGTCTTGTACTGGCATAAGAACAGGCACATAAATCAATGGAACAGAACAGAGAACCCAGAAATAAACCCATAACTTTATGGACAACTGATATTTGACAAAGGAGGAAAGAACATACAATGGAGTAAAGATAACCTCTTTAACAAATGGTGTTGGGAAAATTGGACATCTACCTGCAAAAAAATGAAACTAGACCATCAACTTACACCATTCTCAAAAACAAACTCAAAATGGATAAAAGACTTAAATGTAAGCCAATGACCATAAGCATCTTAGAAGAAAACATAGGCAGCAAGCTCTCCGACATCTGTAGCAGCAATATATTTGCCGATTTAATTTCACGGGCAAATGAAATAAAAGGCAAGATAAACAAATGGGACTATATCAAATTAAAAAGTTTTTGCACAGCTAAAGACAATAAGAACAGAATAAAAAGACAAACCACACAATGGGAGAACATATTCAACAACATGTCTGATAAGGGGTTAATAACCAAAATTTATAAAGAACTTATAAAACTCAACACCAGGAAGACAAACAATCCAATCAAAAAATGGGCAAACAAAATGAATAGAAATTTCTTCAGAAAGAACATACAGATAGCCAATAGGTATATGAAAAAAATGCTCAACATCACTAATTATTAGAGAAATGCAAATTAAAACCACAATGAGATATCACCTCACACCAGCTAGAATGGCGCTCATCAGCAAAACAACACAAAACAAGTGCTGGCGAGGATGTGGAGAAAAGGGAACCCTCCTGCACTGCTGGTGGGAATGCAGACTGGTGCAGCCACTGTGGAAAACAGTATGGAGATTCCTCAGAAAAATTAAAAATCGAACCTTTTGACCCAGCTATCCCACTTTTAGGAATATACCCTAAGAACACCATAGCACTGTTTGAAAAGAAGAAATGTGCCCCCATGTTCGTGGCAGCATTGTTCACAATAGTGAAGATCTGGAAACAGCCCAGGTGTCCGTCAGAAGACTAGTGGATTAAAAAGCTTTGGTACATATATACTATGCAATACTACTCAGCCAAAGGAAATGATGACATCGGATCATTTACAACAAAATGGATGGACCTTGATAACATTATACAGAGTGAAATAAGTAAAACAGAAAAAAACTGAGAACATTATGATTTCATACATAGGTGGGACATAACAGTGAGACTATGAGACATGGACAAGAGAGTGGTGGTTACGGGATGGGGGGAGGGAGGGAAGAGTGGGATAGGGAGGAGGGAAGGGGCACAAAGAAAACCAGATAGAAGGTGAGAGAGGACAATTTGACTTTGGGTGACGGGTATGCAACATAATTGAATAACAAGATAACCTAGAGATGTTTTCTTTGAACATATGTACCCTGATTTATTAATGTCACCTCATTAAAATTAATAAAATTAAAAAAAACATTCTCAGTTTTTACTCAAAAAATAAATATCTTGCAATTCCATAGTAAGGAGTATTTAGATTTGAATCAGAAGAACAAATATTTTATAATAAAAATTCTAAGAAAATAAGCAATATTGATGCCTAATGAAACCTCTACTAAACAAATCTTCTATCCCTTTAGATAAATTTTATTTTATTTACCTTGACCTCAATGGCAAAATTCATATAATGAATTACTTAATGTACTTTTAATTATATTAATTATTTTTCAACAATTCTGGGATAAGAAGCATTCTAGTCATTTTTATACATTTCTAACCTACTCAGATACCTCACATGTTTAGAACAGGTGATTTCAGTAATATTTCTTTAGCCAGGTCTTTCTTTTTTTTTTTTATTTGTCTTTTAGAGAGAGAGGAAGGGAGAGAGACAAAGATAGAGAGAGAAAAATAGAGAGAAACATCAATCTGTTGTTCCATTTATTCATGCTACCATTGGTTGATTCCTTCTTATGACCCTATTGGGGACCAAACACATAACTTTTGCACATTGAGGTGACACTCCATCCAACTGACATACTTAGCCAGGGCCCAAACTTATTTCTATAAGAAAAAATTTACAAGCATATCTTCTTCATATTTTTTATCACTTCTATTAATTAGGTCTTTAAAGAAATGCTTAGGGTAAGTGATAGATCATAAAAGCAAAGTATAAAAGAAATAAAAATTATTATACCCATAATTTCATGCTATGCCCAGATAAGATGAAGACATCCTCTTCACAAAAGCCTGAAAAAAATAATGAACCCTAGAATATGTTTTACAGTAAAAATGAGTACCCAAAAAGAAAAAAAATATTAAAAGCAAGGAAATTAGAATTAACTTTGTACATTCTTAGAAAGATGAAAGAAGCACCAAATGTCAAGGGAAATATTTAGACCTGCCTGTCTGGTATTGAGTTGGCAGCAGACGCTTTTGTAGTGATCATCACACCTCCTCACCCCAGTCCTATGTGGACTCCCCTATGCAGTAAATACTGTCTATCTTAGCAGTCTGTCATTTTCCCTCTTCAAGTCTCCAACTAGAAAGATAAGATTTTTGGCCCCTGGCTTGTTGGAGTATTGCCCTACATAAAGATAATTAGATTTCAACAGAACAGAAGCTAATTTGTGGGAATAATATAGTGCTGCTTTTAGATAGTAATAAAATCCTTTTCTAAAACACGGAATGAATATCAGCATTTACATAAATCAAGCATTTTCCAGCTTTACCTCAAAAGAGTGTTTTTCTTTATTTAAATCCCTAGAATGGGTCCAGTATCTATGGCTACCTACTAGATCTCAGTTATAGAGTGAGATGATACTATTTTATACTTGAATTGGCATGCAGGTTGTTTTCAAAGATTAAAAAATGTTGATTAACTTTATTGGTTTGGTTGGAGCTTTTCACTGTTAAGTCTTTACAAATGCAAGCATACTAAATCGATAGATTGCCAGAGTTAAATATGCTTTATTAACTAGAGACGTTTTTATATGACTTTTTTCTTATCAATTAAAAATTATTTCCATATTATGTATTTATTTATATCTAACGTGTGGAAATCATCTTTTTTTAGTGTTTTTATTAGTTTTCTCTTTTATTTAAAAAATTAAATTTAACAGGGTAAAATTGATCAAGTATATATAGATTTCAGGTAAACATCTCTACAGCCTCTGAACAGTCTATGATATTGTTTATGCATCACTCAAAGTCAAATCATTTTCTTTCACCTTATATTTGTCCCTTTGCATCCTTCCCCCACCGCTTCCTTCACATTCCCCTCCTTCTTGTAACTATTGCACTCTTATCTATGTCCATGAATCTCAGTTTTGTATCCCTTACATGTGTGAAATCCAAAAGTTTTTAGCTTTTTCTGATTTACTTATTTCACTCAGTATAATGTTCTCAGGGTCCATCCATGTTGTCATAAATGTCACTATGTCATTATTTCTTATAGCTGAGTAGTATTCCATTGTATATATGTACCACATCTTCTGTTTATCATCTGTTTATACAATCCTCTATCAAAGGGCACTTTGGTTGTTTCCATGTCTTGGGAATCATCTGTTACTAGGCATATTTTGATGATCTAGAACAAACAAGCTGTAAAGTCCCTAGTAATATATGTAACGGATGTGTAACATTCAAGAAAAAGTATCATTCTATACTTGTGGCTTACTGATGCCAAATAGCCAGACCATTCATAGAGGTGGAAATAACCTATATTCTGTCATGCAAAAGACACTGATAAATAGTTGCCTGATGAGGATTTTTTTTATTTCATTTTATTACATTTTTGGCTGACCTGTGGTGGTGTAGTAGATAATGTGTCGACCTGGAACAGTGAGGTGGCCAGTTCAAGGCCCCAGGCTTGGCCCATCAAGGCAACTATGAGTTGCTTCTTGTTCCTATCCCCTTGCCCTTCTCTCTCTCTCTCCTTTCCCTAACTATCAGTAAATAAAATCTTAAAAAATAATAATGAATAAGTAAACTTTAATTTTATTACATTTTCTTATTATATTGCATGGGAAATATGTTTACACTAAATCATATATTTTGGAATCATGATCAATCCATTTTCATTCTTTTTTTAAGTGGACCATAATTCTATAGCTCATCCACAGTAAAATTTAAATCTCAAGTAGAGACAACATTTGAAAAGGATAGGCCCACCATAGGACTGTAATCAGAGAAAATTGTTGTTGGGAGTATAATAGAGACAATCTAGAAATACTGTACATTATATTGGCACCTAACACATTAACTTTAAAATGTTTCATCCAGCCTATTTCATCATTAAATGCACTTAATCATCAGATGAAATCAGGCATGTTTAGGGTGGTATGGCAGTAAATCAATATTTAATAAAAAAGACAAAACATAAAATGGGGTAAAGATTTAATAAGTGTTGTTGGGAAAGTTGGACAGGTACATGCAAAACAAATAAAACTAGAGCATCTTCTTACACAAAACAGAAGTATAAACTCAAAATGGGTTAAAGAATTAAATGTTTGGTTCAATACCATAAAAATCCTAGAAAAAAAATATAAGCAATAAAATCTCAGATATGTCTCTTGACAATATTATTTTCTAGTATATTACCTCAGGCAAGGGAAAACAAAAGAAAAAAACAAATAAGACTACATCAAACTAAAATGTTTTGGCACAGCAAAGTAAACCATCAATAAAATGAAAGGACAACCTATGAATGAGAGAACATATTTGCTCATACATCTGATAAGGATTTAATATGCAAAATTTGTGAGGAACTTATAAAACTTAATACCAAAAAATTCAAACAATCCAATTAAGAAATGAGCAAAGGACCCTAATAGAAACTTCTCCAAAGAGGACATATATATGGCCAGCAGACATGAAAAGATGTTCAATGTCACTGATCACCAGAGAAATGCAAAATGATTATTGAGAGTTTATAATAAGTTTTGATATCAAGTAGTATTAGTCCTTTAACATTAATGTTTTTCAAAATTCTTTTGGACATTCTAAGTCTTTTGCGTTTTCATATGAATTTTAGAAGCAGTTGATCAGTTTCTGCAAAGATGTCTGGGATTTTAGTTTTGACTTCGTTCAAACTATAAATCAATTAAAGGAGAATCAATATCTTGACAATATTAACATGATGTATTCTTTCCATTTATTTAGGTACACTTTAACTTATCTCAACAGTGTTTTTTAGTATATAGGTCTTTCATATCTTCTATTAGGCTTTTTCTAAATGTTTATATTTTGATGTTATCATAAAAAGCATTTCTAAAATTTAAAATTCTACATGTTTCTTGTATATAGAACTAAAGTGTACTTATGTGTATTGATCTTCCATCTGACAGCCTTGCTAAACTCAATAATTCTTGTAGTTTTTTAAGAGATTCCAGCAGATATCTAGAAGAGCATTCATGTTATCTGAGAATAGACAATTTTGCTTTTTTTAAAAAAAAAAAATCAGGATGCCTTTTATTCTTTCGTTCTTGCCTAATTACACATTGGTTAGAAACTCCAGTACAATTTTGGATGAAAGGGAAAAGAGAAGAAATCTTTGTCTTATATTCTTTATATTTGGGGAAAAACATTCAGTCTTTCAACATTAAATATTATGTCAGCCCTGGATTTTCATAAATGCTCTTTATCAGGATGATAAAATTTTGTTCTATTTTAAGTTTTCTGTGAGGTATTTTTTAAATCAAAAATTAATGTTATAATATAGTTTAGCCCTGCAATAAAATACTATGCATCTATTGAATTGGGTAACAAAATGATATATTTTATTGACAAAGAAAAAATGTTTTAGTTCATTTAACTTAAAAAAAAAATCAAGTTGGAGAGCAGTATTTTTAATGTAGCTTAAAAGTAAACAATATATTAGTTCAATGTGATTCTTATCTGAGAAAAACAGATGAAAATACTTATAACAATTTTAAAATGTTATATTTGTATATATACCTATATACAGAGAAGTTCCTGGAATATATGGAGTATGCATCAAGTTTTACTTTTTTCTTTAGTGTCCGGTTTATTGTTTAGGTTTTGTTGTTGTTATTATTGTTTATGTGTTTATATGAATGTGTGTACCTATTTGGTGAAGTATTTTTACTATAGCATATATAAATTATATATGCAAAGAAATAAACAAACATGGAAGTTAGTTCAATAATATAATCTAAAATAAAAACACTGGATATAATAGAAGCATGTTTTAGATGAACATATTTCAGCTTTTAATTAATCATATTTCAGTTTATTTCACCAAGCATTATCAATAACAGAAATAAATTTTAAAACCTACAAGAAATTATAAATCTACATTAAACTGTACTTATTTTATCTCTTCAATTCAGCCAAATTTTATCTTCAATATTATCAACCTAAGAGGTTCAGATGGTACAGATTAATTTTCAATAGCACAGCTGAATATTTTGGGGCTCATCCAAGCTGCGCCTTTGGAGACTCATTGAGCTGTGGTGTGTGTTAACCCTATGGCTCATTTTCTTCCTTCTTCTCAGCAGTATTCAAAGCCAGACCATGCAGGCACACACCAAATAAGAATATCCAGCCAAGATTTTAGATTTTTACATTGCCTGTAATGTTCTGACTTTGTTTTTATTTAAAAAGTCACATAAATGAAAGAAACGAGTTTAAAAAATAAAATTAGAAAATACAGAAAATCATAAAGAAAATAAAAACTATTCATAGGTCTAACATTAGAAATAACTGTTGTGAATAATCTTATCTAGTTCTCTTCCTTAGAAAAAATTAAGCAAATTTTCTTTTGTGTTCTACTTTTTTAAAATGAAAGGGGGGAGATAGAGAGACTTCTACATGCTCCTAGACCAAGATCCACCTGGAAACCCCATCTAGAGCCAATGCTCAAGTACCAAGCTATTTTTAGTACCTGAGGCTGATACGCTCCATCAGAGCTAGCTTCAGCACCCAGGACCATGCTTGAACCAATCAAGCCACTGTCTGTGGGAGGGGAAAAAGAAAAAAAGGGGAGGAGATGAGAAGCAGATGGTCACTTCTCCCATGTGCCCTGATCAGGAATCAAATCTGGGATGTTCATATGCCAGACTGATGCTCTATTCACTGAGCCACTGGCCAGAGCCTAAACTAATTTTTACTTTTAATCAGCACTGTTTATTTAATACTTTGTGATAAATTTAGTTATGCTATTAAATAAGTTTTTAAAATGCAGTTTTTAAGCACTGTTGGTATAACATTTAATTAATTAAATTTCTCTTGTGAGGGTTAGAGTTAGGGTTATTATTATAAATAATATTCTGAAAAATAATTTGTAAATATTTGAGTTTATGATTATGTATTTTAAGATTAAATACTTATGGCTAGGATTTCTGGGCCAATTTTTATGAATATTTTAAAAGCTAACAAATTAACAATTTGTATGTCTATCAGGGGTAGTCAACCTTTTATACCTACCACTCACTTTTGTATCTCTGTTAGTAGTAAAATTTTATAACTGCCCACCAGTTCTACACTAATAGTGATTTATAAAGTAGGGAAGTAACTTTACTTTATAAAATTTATAAAGCAGAGTTACAGCAAGTTAAACCATATAATAATAATTACTTACCAAGTTCTTCATGTTGTATTTTCGCTAAATTTGGCAGAATAAATCTTTATAAAACAACTTACTATAGTTAAATCTATCTTTTTATTTATACTTTGGTTGCTCTGCTACTGCCCACCATAAAAGCTGGAATGCCCACTAGTGGGCGGTAGGGACCAAGTTGACTACCACTGGATAGTTTTTCTCTTTTATGCAGTTAATACAATACATTTACAGAATTCCCATTTTATAGAATTTTTATGTATTTATAAAAATATTACAACTTTTCCCATCCTTTTTTTTAAAATTTTTAAGTATAGTTGATACACAATCTTTTATTGGTTATATTAGTTTCAGGTGTATGAAATAAGGATTTGACATTTTTATACCTTATTATGTGATCACCCCTCTAATTCTAATATAGACAGTCCCCGGGTTACAAACAAAGTAGATTTTGTAGGTTTGTTCTTAAATTGAATTTGTGTGCAAGTTGGAACAGGTATATTTACCTATTCAATGCAACTTAGACAGATGTTTTTCTTTACATAGTATTTCTTTTTGCCTCTCTGCACATATAAATGCTTAAACATTTCAAATCTATAGAATCTGTCCCTTCATAATCCAGAAAATGCCTGTATATCTGTCACTATGTAAATTTATCACAATAATATTGACTATAATCTTCTTCCTTCCTTCTTTTACCCATCTCCCCACCCCTCCCTTCTGGAAATCAACCCTTTGTCTCTGTTTCTATGAGTCCGGTTTGGTTTTGTTTCTTTTGTTTCTTAATTTGTTTTGTTTTGTAGATTCGACATGTACAGTGGCATATCATGCAGCAATAAAAAATATTAAATTTTGCCACTTGTGACAATGTGGATAGATTGAGGAAATTATGCTAAATGAGTAAGTCAGGCAGAGAAAGAGAAATGCCATCTTTTGCCTATCGAGAATCTTTGATACACAAAGAATAAAATGATTAGTACAGCTTATTAATACAATCATAATAATCCAAAAACATTTCAAAAAACTTTTCTTTTTCCCCTACATGACTAAATGTTTGCCTATATTGTAGTAGTGCCACTTGTATCTAATATTTCCAACAAGTAGCAATCTATGAAGCCTGTCTATAAGTGGTTGCATTAGTCTCAAGATCTTAAATATGTTTTAAGCTAAAACTACAGGATCTACAAGCCATACATGGT
This sequence comes from Rhynchonycteris naso, assembly GCA_037038555.1. Taxonomy (NCBI): domain Eukaryota; kingdom Metazoa; phylum Chordata; class Mammalia; order Chiroptera; family Emballonuridae; genus Rhynchonycteris; species Rhynchonycteris naso. The sequence goes on from CM072998.1 coordinate 184,213,425, forward strand.
GCACTGTTACTTGAGTAGCCACTTCTTCTAATTGACCCTGCCTGTGTTTATATTCATTTATAAAGCTTATTCCAATTAGTTTTCAGGAATCAATTAACCTAAAATTTATTTCCTTTCAGGGGAAATAAACCATGATTTATGTGTGTGTGTGTGTGTGTGTGTGTGTGTGTGTGTGTTTATGTATACGCATGGTAATACATAAAATACTGTTTTCTGGGAATGTATATACATGCATATGTGTATATTTTTATATATATACATGGATATATATATATATATATGGATATGTGTGTGTACTATATATATATATTGCTCACAAAAATTAGAGGTTATTTCAAAATTCAGTGATAAAATATCCCCTAATTTTTGTGATATACACACAAACGCACACACATTTAAGGGAAATATATATACATATATATATATATATATATATATATATATATATATATATATATATGGAGAAATACCATCAAGAAATATATATATAAATGACTGGTGATTTTTAACATGATAGTAAATTTGTATCTTATTCTTACCATCCAAATTGGGTAAATTTATTTATAGCAAGAATTATTCTCAGATGTCTAAGAAATGTACATATAATTTTTTCCCAAATTTGAACTTGGTTTTTATTTACTCATCATATTGTTAATTGATAGAAATTTATCTTGATCAAGTTAGGATTCCTGTCTTTACTTTTCCTATGATTGCATCTAAATTTCAGAGCTAAAAAGGTTTCAAACAGTCACTGCAAAAGGGAGGAGGAACAGGGATACTTGATCCTCAGTGCTGTCAACTATCCTTGATGGGGATGGCTATCTCTGCAATTCTATCTGGAATTTACTTATTAGTTCAGAGTGGCCATTCTTTCCTCCTGACCGCAGAATTCTTAAGTTTCTCAGTGCTCTTTGGTACATCAGTGGAAATCTAGACCACACTGAAGACCTCCACACTTCCTGAGTTACATTGCAGATCTGTGTCAGGTCCTTCTGTTTAGAAATCTGCACCATTTACACATTTTATCTATCATTTCCCATTAAGGGAGCCTGAGGGATGGTTCCTTCTCTAGGCTTTTTGGAGAAATGGAGTTCAAATTACTTATACCCCAATTTCCCTAATTTTTCCAGGAATTTCCCTTGCTTTCTCACTTTCAGACCTCAACCAGAGTGGGAAGGGCTCCTTCTCAAAAACTCACTGAATTCTCTTTATTTCCAATTTGATTTTCTTTCCCCTCCTCTCCAGTTTAGACACAGTTAGTATACTAGTCTCTAGGGCAGGAAAAACTAGTTACATATTTTTTAAACCTTTTATCTTAGAGCTAACCCACAACGTTTGAAAGTCAAGAGTACAAATTGCATTCTTTTCATCTCTACATTTTTGTTTTGTCATATCTTCATCTGAAGAATCTGGTTGTCACCTGAATGGTGGCAGAAAGAGGGACAGGAAGAATTGTTCACAGAAAATTTAAGTAGAAAATAATTGCATACAGTAACAAATGAATATTAATCATACTACCTCTTTTTTGGCAACAGTCTTTGCAAATTTATTGCCTAGTGGGTTCATTTCTCCCTATAAAGCATTTGGGCAATATTTCATTCAGTCTCTCAACCTCATCTGTGAAAACGAGATTATGACAGAAACTAAGTAATACAATTATAATAAAAATTAAATGAAATAATGCTTACAAGTAGAGTATCATATTTAAAGCACATAAAATATTAATATTAGCTACCATTATTAGCTAATATTTTGTAATAATCCAAACTATTTCTCACCTCATTATTATTACACCATGATACTTTTTTTGTTTGTATGACAGAGACAGAGAAAGAGACAGAGAGAGGGACAGATAAGGTCAGACAGACTGGAAGGAGAGAGATGAGAAGCATCAATACTTTGTTGTGACACCTTAGTTATTCATGGATTGCTTTCTCATATGTACCTTGACCAGGGGTTACAGGGTAGTGAGTGTCCCCTTGCTCAAGCCATCAGGCTTGGGCTCAAGCCAGCAACCACACATTCACACTGGTGAGCCCATACTCAAGCCAGCAACCTCGGGTTGGAACCTAGGTCCTCTACATCCCAGTCTAATGCTCTGTAGACTGCACCACTGCCTGGTCAGGCACCATGATTCTTTCTATAATTTAGTAATTTTCATAACTTCCAGAGCTTAATTATACTAGTTGAATGAATGAATGAATGAATGAATTGATAGATTACTGTTATACTTTTTATTACTACTAAATTAAGCTTTACTAATTCAATGGATTAGGATTTTCACAATTAAAAAAATATTTAAAGCCACCTAATACTTATGAAGCATTATTATTTACTCACAAATCTGCCATTAACATAAAGGGAATTTTAATTGAATCTATTTTGCCTGTGGTAAAACTCATTTACATTTATTTCTAAAGGACAATTAATGATGAAGAGAGAAATATCTTACCCAGAAGAGTCTGTTTCAAAAGCCTTTAGGTAGAACTTTCACATCTGAAAATAATTTTCAGGCATCATTTCAAAAAGAAGACATTAAACTATTCATTGCAACATTGCAAAGCTGATTTCTGCAGCCCTTCAAATGATTCCACATCTGAAATTTGACCCAGACATCATTATATTATTTGTATTTACAAAGGCCATAAGTAAGAATATTCACTATGAAAAATAAATGAATCTTTAAATAATCGTATTTAATATTTTTTTTAATTATGTGGCATTTTGTTTATTTTAATATACTTACTTATTCTTAAATCTGCCTTATTCAGGCCTGACCTGTGGTGGCGCAGTGGATAAAGCGTCGACCTGGAAACACTGAGGTCGCCAGTTCAAAACCCTGCACTGGTCTGGTCAAGGCACATATGGGAGTTGATGCTTCTAGCTCCTCCCCCCTTTCTCTCTCTCTCTCTCTCTCTCTCTCTCTCTCTCTCTCTCTCTCTCTCTCTCTCTGTGTCTCCTCTCTAAAATGAATAAAATTAAAAAAAAAAAAGTTTAAATCTGCCTTATTCAAATACTTTAATCAGCTTCTTCAAGATGACATATGAGGATAAACGTAGCACATAATTGAATTATCAGGTACAAAATTTGAAAATAGGTGAGGGAAAACATTATGGTAGATGAAGCACTAAACTAAATGCTGATTCTGCCACCAAACAGCTGTTTCAATGTTTGAGGGTCACTTTAACTGACTAGACACCAGTTTCTTAAAAGGACCATACCTGTTAGTTTAATCTTAGTTGCAGCTATTAGAAAAGTCCACTGAAATTGAACAGTTTTGTTTTGTTTTTTAGGTAAGAGATGGGGAGATAGTGAGGCAGACTCCTGCATGTACCCTGACTGAGACCCACCCAGCAACCCCATCTGGGGCCAATGCTTGAGTACTGAGCTATTTTTTTAGTGCTTTAAGCTGATACACTCCAGCAGAGCTACCCTCAATGTCTGGAGCCATGCCCAAATCAATCAAGTCACTGGCTGTGGGAAGAGAAAAGGTAGACAAGGGAGAGAAGGAGGGAGTGAGAAGCAGATGGTCACTTCTCCTGTGTGCCCTGACCAGGGATCAAACCCAGGATGTCCATATGCCAAGCCAACACTCTATCCACTGAGCCACTAGCCAGGGCCTGGACCTCATTTTATCCTACTAGCTAGTTTAGAATAGAATTATTTTTATTCTTAGCAATTATTTTCAGAGTCAGGCAATGATTCTAATTGTATTTTTTGATAGTTGTATTTATCTTCCTGTTGTGAAATAAAGATGGCTGTAGATACTTTGACATTGTTTTATTACAGAATGGGGTCTCCGTCCTATGCCTTAAATCACAAGAGTAGAAATTCTGTGAATGTTTTGAACAGTAGAAGCACACAAGCAATTTTGAGCCAATTTCTGGGCCTAGGCATAAAGATAATTGCAGTTTTTACTTCTAACCAATTAGAACACTTCCTCTTGGAACCTTGCTGCCATGCTTTGAGAAAACCAGAATAACAAAAGGCTCACGTGGAAAGAATCTGTACCCTAATGATCACCTGGACTGAGCTATCAACCAACACTCAATAATAATTTAGCCAAAACAAATGAATGAACTATATTGGAAGTAAGTTCTTCAGCCCTATTTAAGATGTCCCAGATGATTCTGCATAGAGCAATGGAAGCTGTTTTTAATGAACCTTACCTAAATCACAGATCTATGCATAGAATAAATTTTTGTTGTTGCCCTAAACCACTAGGTTTTAGAGTGGCTTGTTTCACAGCAACGTTCACCCAAATGCCACTGTATCAGTAGCTTTTTATATTCTTTCCTAATTGTGTATACTGCTTCCTAATGTGTTATGCAGTAACTTCCCTGAGTGGTGTTGGAATAGCATTTTAATTACCAGCTTTAGTATTTATTGATGTAATGTTTGATATCATTAAATTGTTCTATTTTTATGAGAGACAGCAAAAGACTAATATTTATAATCATTGTGTTAGCTTCAAAATGAGAGACAGCAAAAGACTAATATTTATACTCATTGTGTTTGCTTCAAAATGATATTGTACCTTGTCAGGTATATTGGAGCTATTGTTCAAATGGGCAGAATAAAACATTAAGTATTGTATACCTTTGAACAGCATAAAAATTAAACTTTAATGCCATATAATTACAGATACCTCAAGGCTATGCAGGAACCCAGACAAAACCTTTTGTGGTGTTCTTGTCTACTTAAACAGTTTGTACCACCTAAATTAACTTTTTCAACACCATACTGGTGGCATAGTCTTACACGGTTCTATGAATGAAATTTTGTGCTATAATGAGGACCTGGCTACAAGACTCTGGAACAGTCTCAGAGACGTGAGGTCACAAGGCTCCAGGTGTTTCTGGCCAACCTCCCAAATGAGGCAACAGGTAGAAGAGGTCTCCAGGACCCATGTGGGTACCAGCCCAAATTTGACACATCTTATTCAAATGGCACCACCAGTCTGGCCCTGTTCCCGAAACCAGAGGGGGACTTTCAAGAATGGCATTCCAAAACATGGAGCCTAGAGCAGTGGTTCTTAACCTGGGTTCTATTGAACCCTAGGGGTTTGATGAGTCGGTCTCAGGGGTTCGGAGAAGCCTCTGTCACGGAGGCCAGAATAAAGTAATACCGTAATTTGTTGTGAGTTCATGCATTTTGTTGGTTTTGTTCTTTGAGCAAGGTGATGTTCATGCACGGCTCATTTTGTGCACCAGTAAAAAAACATATACCTATGTCTTGAATTTGGAAAAAAATTTATATTTTATTTATCACTAAAGAAGGGTTCGGTGAATGCACATATGAAACTGGTGGGTTTGGTACCTCAAAAAAGGTTAAGAACCACTGGCCTAGAGGAACAGGACCTGAGGGAGAGGTCCTGCTTGCATGGATGTGAGAGAAAAGCTGCTGGTAATCTATACAGCATGCATTCTGTTTCTGAGAAACTCTATGGAAGTATGGGTCCTACTGTTTTTTGTTGTTTTTATTTTCATTTCTTATTGTGTTTGTGCTATCAAAATCACTGAATAATTAACTGGTCTTTGTAGTATCATTTCATGTGAATCCTGATTGATCTTATCAATTATCATTTCTCAAAAAAATTTTTTTTTTACCTGACCTGTGGTGGCACAGTAGGTAAGTGTTAACTTGGAACGCAGAGGTCGCCGGTTTGAGGTTTGAAACCCTGGGCTTGCCTGGTCAAGGTACATATGAGAGTTGATGCTTCCTGCTCCTCTGCCTTCTCTCTCTCTCTCTCTCTTTCTCTCTTTCTCTCTCTCTCTCTCTCTTCTGTCTCTCTGTGTGTGTGTCTATCTCTCTACTTCTCCTCTTTAAAATGAATAATTTTTTTAAAATCTTTAAAGAAATATTTTTAAGGGAAATTATAATATTCACCTATATAAAATATCACCTTTTAAAAGTACTTTACCTAAAATAAAAAATAATGTTTATACAAATATATGTAAATAAGAAACAACCACATAAAAGGCCTGAGACTTTGTGTGTTACCTATTTCAATACAATATACACTTGTTAATTTACACCAACCAATATTCCACCAAAGAACACGCTCAGCAGATGTGCATTAATCTTGCCAGGCACCAGCTGAAACTAAAAAGACTGGAGTAGTGTTTCCCCTGTTATGGGTTGGAGTACAGGTGCCTGTTCAAACCAAATTCATAAAAAAAAAGTCAGTGCAGAGCTTTGAATTTCTAATCAGTGACCATTGACAAGTCATTTAAAATTGTAAGTAGAAATATCAAAGTGCTTTTCTTTAAGGGATTGTATTATGATGAGTAAATCTCCTAGCAAAATTAATGTACATATATTATTTAAATAGGTTAATATTTCCAAAGTGGAGTGAAGTGGTGGGAATGGACTAACATATTTGTTAACATTCCAATGATTAAATATAGATTAGAGGTTAATTCAAACTAAACAGTTGCAGATTGAACCTCTCTATAATTTTTAGAATATGATGTAAACTCTTCTGCAAAAGATAATATCAGATCCTCTCAGGCTCTAAAACTACTGTTTTTTTCCATTTGTTATGTAAAAGGAAAGGTCATGAGAATGAAAAAATCTCTGATTGACCTGATCTTTCCATTTACCGTTTAGAGGAAGCACTGATATGTCTGCAAAATATCATTCAGAAAGAATATTCCGCAAAACACAAAAATAGTTCTAATGTCAACAGCTTTAATTTCTTTTCTAAGTTTCATTACAAAGGTGGATGAAAATATCTCAACTCTGGAAATATTTGTGCCTGAACATAATGTTAAATTCAATAGCATTCCGATTGTGACTTACAACAGTTAATAGGAATTAATTCTATTTGGAGTTTAAGAGCCTTTCTCATTTCCTTAATCAGGTTCAATTATAAATGGCTTAATCATCAGAAGACATTACTAAATTAGATTGCATTAACTGCATAATAACAGAAAATAAAAGACAATATGGAAACAAACTGAAATGCTGTTAGGAAGGAACTAAGTTTATTCTCTTCAGTTCCCTTGTTGATTTGTTGAAATTGTTTACTAGGACCTCAGTCAGGATTTTTGTTTTTTATCAGTTATTTTTCACTTTAGCAAACATAAATTTATACGTTTGAGGTATATAAAGGTTATGCTTATGTTAAAACGGGGATTTCAGGCAACTGTGTGAGTTTAGAACTTAGGTCTAATTCAAACTTTGGTAAAAGAGTCCAAAACAAATATAGAGTTACTTAGTAAATAGGAAGGTACTATTCTATAGAAAAAGGGAGGAATGATTACTTGGTAAATATTAATGAAATAAAAGAAGTAATGATCTTTAAGAATGGTTAAGATTACACAAAAGAACCACATCATTAATTTGAAATATTAGTTTTGCAGGAAGTAATAGCAAAAAAGTGCTAGACTGATTCATTTATGTTCAGAATTTTAAAAGAGAAAAGGAAGCTGGGAATCACCTGCTCCACTGCCCATTCTTTATAAATATTACTGCACTGCTGAATTGAGTTATTCAAAATCACTGAGGTTGTTTCCATTACAGCTAAACCCATAGGGCTTGTGCATTTTCATGGAATCAATGGTCTTTGCAGCTTTCTTTCCTTCTTTTAAAATGAAAGATTTACACTTGAATTATTCTTTGTCTTATCTGAAGTCATTTTAACATCTGTTATCTGATGCTCACAGGTAACACTATGGTCCTCATTTCTCTCAGCTTATATCTTCAACATTATCTTGCATTACTCTTCTTCACCCTCTTCTCCATCCCAGCTAAATTTCCTTGGGTTTCTTATATTCACCATATTCTTTCTTACCTCTCTTGATTTCAGAAAAGGTTTTTACGGTCCTAACCAATTTAGCTCAGTGGCAGAGCATTGGTCAGGCATGTGGATGTCCTGGTCAGGGCACACAGGAGAAGCAATCATCTGCTTCACCAACCCTCCCCATCTCACTTCTCTCTCTCTCTCTCTCTCTCTCTCTTTCCCTCTCTCTCTCTTCTCCTCCTGAAGCCATGGCTCAGTTGGAGTGTATTGGCCCCTGGGCACTGAGGAAGAACTCAATTGCTAAGCAATGGGACAGTGACCCAGATGGGCAGAGAATTGCCCCCTAGTGGGCATGCTTGGTAGATCCTGATCAGGGCACATGCAGGAGTCTGTCTTTGCTTCCCCCTCTCTCTCTAAAAAAAAAAAAAAACAAAAAAAAACCACACAAAACTTTATACAAATGTTTCTGCTTAGTGCACTTGTTTTCTTTCATTTGGCCCATTAACTTCTTAGATATTTACTGCTCATTTTGATATTTTAAAATTATTGTCATGGGATATATATATATATACACATCTTAGTTCCAAATGCTTCATATTCTATTGTTATAAAGATACAAAGTGTGCTGTGCCTCTCTTTACTTGAGAGTTTTGCTAGCTTTTCTCATCTACTTGCTCTTATCTTTACCTTTAAAAAATACTATTAATAGTAAATCCCTCTAAAAATTAATACAAACATAAAGAATATAAATCAGTAAAACAAATAAGGTGATGACAGGTTGTGATAAGCACCTTGAATATAATAATCTAGGTAGCAAACTAGAAGAAATGGCAAAGCCATTTTGTAGCATATTCAAAGAAAGTATTGATAACAATGTAATATTTGAGTTGAGAACTAAATTTTGAGTAGGATTCAGCAATGGAAGAGCATTGCAGATGAAGATGACATAAGTGCATTAGCCCCAAGGAGAAAAAGAAATTGATACATTTAAAACACAGAGAGACACTCCATAAGGCAATAGGACAATGTATGGCAAGAGTATTAAAAGATGATTTTGGTAGGGTAGGGAGATATCAGATCATTGTAGACAGGATGAAGAGTTATCACTTGTTTGTAAGCAGCAAAGGATATCAGTATTATGTCCTAAAATGCTGAAGAACTTTCATTCTTTCCTTATTCTAAAGAATAGCTAGATAAGGAATTTACAACTAATGGGCTTGAATAGAAGACAAAGGAGAACAGTAAAACATGAAGCACATGTTGAGAGCTTATTATGGTTACTCAGTATAAGAAAAGTGTAAAAGATAACTAAAAAGTCATAAAACTTTGAAATGGGAGAGATTAAAAAGGGAGGGATCCACTTCATATGTAATGTCTTTTTAAACTTTTTATATATTGATTTTAGAGAGAGAAAGCAAGACCAAGAGAGAGAGAAAGAGAGAAAGAGAGAGAGAGAGAGATTTGTTGTTCCACTTGTCCATGCATTCATTGGTTGATTCTTGTATGTGCCCTGACCAGAGATCAGACCCGCAACCTTGGTAATTCAGTATGATGCTCTAACCAACTGAGCTACCCAGTCAGGTCCTCATTTTTTACTTTATGATAAAATTATTTAAATTTATCTACATATAAGAGTATATATTCATAAAAATGTATGTGTATAATAACTTTGCCTTTCACGTAATTTTCTCTGTATGAGTAAGGCCATAGAAATATGTCTGTCCTTCCTAATTGTTTCCTTATTAAAGTGAAAAATGACTTCAGGCAATATCCAGTTATAAATTTACACTGCCTATATTCCTTCAACTTGTTGATCTAAAATATATGACAGGTAACAAGTAATAGGTGAGAGTAATCATTTTGTATGACAGTATCATTTTAGTATAGAAATTGGAAGTGGAGAAAACATCCTTTTAAATCAGCTACATAACCATATAAATAGAAGTATTTGGAAAACTGGGGAACACTAAATATTACCAATACTAACTTTACTTTGCATTGCCAGAAACCAGTTTTTTATTTATAACACTCTTCCCTGAAGTTAAATGAATTTCTTTTATTCTCACTAGCTAATCAGAGTACAGGAGAACATAATGATCTTGTGATAATGTCAATAATGGCAGGTCACAGTCATTGAAATATTTATAAGACCATATATTGTAAAGAAGAAAATAATATTTTATTATTTTGGGGGGGTTTTCTCCTCACTTTATGCACAGTTTGGGAAAACAGTTTGTCAATATAAAACTACAAAATAAAGATCCACTTCTTTGCTTAGAGACCTATCAGGGTCAGGGGTGTTATTAAACCAACACGAGGAAAACTACAGGTTTTATTTGTTTTGGTTTTTATTTTCATTATTTAGGAAGCAAAGGACCCGTTCTCTTACATTTATAAAAATCTATAAGTATAATCTAACTTTTGTATATGTTCTGATATAAGTCAGAAAATTCAATGAAAGGCAACTTTCTGTTACATCATTTTGTTTTCCACACTTCTTTCAACATGTATGTATTTTCTCTAGGAATCCTTTGGTGATTTAAATCACTAATGATCAGTTCAAGTCAAAGCAACAGCAGTTAGTTTAGCATTTTGTTTGGTTTTGTGAAGCAATAAACATAAAACTTAGATTACATACTAACATAAAACAAAAATTGACTTGTAATTGTCTATTTTCCTATATAACTAAATGAGAGTGTTATAAGTTTGCAAGTGAACTCAAATACCTTAGTACATTGCCTGACGTACTAGGATCTTAAATTTCTCTTTTTGTTTATTCATTCCTCTTTCTCTCCATTCTTCCCTCCTTCCTTTTCATCTTAAATTTAAAGTGTTTGAGATAAAAAACTACATACCTTACTATATGGCCCACAGTATCTAGCATCATGCAAAATGTGGGAATTCAAAAACCATTTGTCCCTAACTTTGGAGGGAAAAGGTTACTCTCTTCAACACAAAACTTCACCTTCCAGTTTCCCCACAGAGAAGCACAAAAAGTGACATTTTTCTGATCCCTTTCAATATCTACTTAAAGTATTCCATCTATGCTTCAGGATATTTTTAGTTTGAATTATTTTAGACTATGTGTGTATTGTATACTTTTAACCACTGCCCATTAAGCTTTTCCTCCTCTCATTCCCTCTCTCCCTCTATTATTAGCTCAAAGCTCTTTAAAATTAATAAAAATGGAAGAAAAGCATTCTTCATTCTTTATTTTTAATTGAACATTTAAATTCTTATAACACTATTACAGTTTTTAAAAATTAATAAAAATGGAGAAAAACTTTATTCTATGTTTTTAATTAAACATTCAAATTCTTATAACAATATGACAGAGCTTTTAAAAATAAGAGCTGTTTCTTTATCAATAGCAGGTTATTTTCTTTTTTACTTACATATACATATCCGGACTTAAATGGCAAGATTTTATGAAATTTAACTTTTATACAAAACTTTTTAAAGCTACACATGCACACAAACAAGAGAAACTTTAACTACTAAAGCTCAGTTTTAACTTAACATTTTTTACTCATCTTTTTAAATTTTAACAATACTCAACATGTTTTTTATCCAGTCAGTTAATTATGTCTGGTGCTACTTTACATACCAACTAGATGAGAAAGGAGCATCACAGAAAAGAGCTTTGAACTTATTAGATCTTAGACACAATTATTTAATTCCCTCAGATAAAAGATTAAAAAAATGATATTCAAGGGAGACATAGTGCCATTTCACAAGATTCTTAATACATAAAGGGGGGGGGGACAATAAGAACACACACAATGTTCTGATGCCTTTAATGCATAATGAAAGCTATATGGTATGTTCTTTTTATAAATTGTGGTAAGAATGCAACATGAGGTCTACCCTCCACACATTTTTAAATTATGCAATGCATTATTTTTAACTGTAGGCAAAATGTTGTACAGTACATCTCTGTAGCTTAATCATCTCATATAACTGAAACTTTATACCCCTTAAATAGCAACTCCTCCTTTGCTGATCCCCCCATCCCCGTTGCTGCTAGCATTCTCCTCTCTGTACCATGTGTTTGACTATTTTAGATGGCTCATATAAGTAGAATCATGTAATATTTGTCGTTCTGTCATTAGCTTATTTTACTTAGTATAATGTCCTAAAACTCTATTCATGTGGTCAAATATGACAGAATTTTCTTATTTTTAAAGCTGAGTAATAATCCTTTGTAGTATATAACACATTTTCTTTATCCATTTATCTCTAAATGGACATTTAGGTTGTTTTCACATCATGGCTATTATTAAAAATGAATGCTACAATGAACATAAAAGTAGTACTATCTCTTCAAAATCCTGAATTCAATTATTCTGGATAAATAACTCAGGAGTAAGACTGCTGCATTATGTGGTATTTCAATTTTTAATGTTTTGAGGAAGTTATACTGTTTTCCATAATGGCTGCTAGTTTACATTTTTAACAGTAGTGTTCAGATGTTCTCTTTCCTCCACATTCTTGTCAACACGTGTTTTCTGCTGTCTTTTTTATAAAAGCCACTGTAACAGGTGAAAGAAGATACCTTGTGGTTTTGATTTGAAATTCTCTAATGATTCATGATTACCAAATCTAATTAATGATTAGTTAAGTATCCTTTTATATATCTGGTGGCTTTATTCATTTTGATGCTATTTTAAATGGAACTGTTTCTTTCCTTTTCTGGAAGTTCATTGTTAGTACATGGAAATGCAGTTGATTTTTGTATGTTGATTTTGTATGCTGCAGCTTTATTTAACTTGTTTATTAGTGTTAACAAGTTTTTTTTCTTCAGTCTTTTGGATTTTCTTCATATATGATTATATCATCTGCAAACAGAGATTATTTTACTTCTTCCTTTCTGACTTGAATGTCTTCTATTTTTTTATTTCTTACCCAGTTTCTCTGGTTAAAATTTTCAGTACTATGTTGAGTAGAAGTGGTAAGAATGAGTTCATAAGTCCTTAATACATGTCAGCTGTTGTGCTTGTCAACTTACATCATCTCAGTATTAAAACAATCTTCTGACCAAAAATACTTCTTACTTGGCATATTAGGCAACACAGGCTTAAAGAAAATAAGATGTTTGTAGGAAGTCTATCAGGTAAGAAGTAATGAATATGATTCAAATTCAGCTAATATATTGCTGGCTACCTATCTAAAAAAGTCCACATTTTTTCCATTATTCTAAACTAAAGAGATCATTTTGTTAAATGTTGGCAGTTAGAAAATATTGTTTTAGAAGATATTATCTGTGTGGTACAGAAATAAATTCATGAGAGAATTAAAGGTGGCAAAACTAATAAGTCTTGGACCCATTAGGAAGACTTTTCCAAGAAATCTAATTTTGGAGCTGATTCTTCACTAGCTTTTTATTTGTTATTTTCCATTTTGCTGAGCATAGTTGTAAGGTAGAACTTAATTTTTGTGCACTTCAGTTTTGGGAACATTTTAAAATGTCTCCAAAAAAGTCAATTTTTAAGAATACCTTTAATATCTCTAGTATTTACTTGGTAAGTTATATACTTTCTCACCTAAGTGTCACCGGTGACATCCAAATTCGTCTTCAAACATTTTATAAAAACGGCCCACTTTTGCACTGCTGATCAACCTGGTCCGTACCTCCCACTAGTAGGTGTTCCAGCTTTCATGATGGGCTTAGTGGAGCAACCAAACGGCACCGCGATTGACCCACCATGAAAGCTGGAACGCCCACTAGTGGGCGGTAGGGACCAGGTAGACCAGCACTGCAAAAGTGGGCCGCTTTTATAAAAAGTTTGAAGACATCTGTATGCCATTGCAGTGAGAAAAGATCTTCAAAACAGTTTATACTTGTCATGATTCTGTTCAACTTATAACTTCATTACAATGTGCCCTCAAGATAAATTTGTATGGATTACTATCTAATATTATTCAGCAATAGGAATTCAAGAGAAAATGATTAATTTTCAGGCTGATGTGTCTTTATTTGTGTACTTGAAAATCTTTGGTTTTCTACTATGGATTGGTGCTCTATTTTTCATCCAGCTACTCCACTTTAGGTTATATCCTCAATAGACCTTACCTGTACAATCAAAGTAGTCTCCTAAATTATCTCTTTGTCTTCAATCTCCAGCTTGTCTAATGTGCTCTTTTCTCAATAGTCAATGATAATTTTTCTAAAACAGAGGAGTCATCTTCTCAAAAAACATACATAGCCAATAACAAAGTTAAAGCTCTGCTATCCAGATACCAGTTTCTAGCAATATGATGAACTAGGTACACAGGCGGACTCTCTGTGAAAACAAAATTTTCTGAAGAAAATTATTTTAAATATCTTTATAAATGTATAATTGGATTTAGAATGTAAAGCATGCTCAGGTTAAAAGTAAATAAAGATGGACACTCAAATAGATAAGTAGGACATGAAAATCCTCTGTACTACTGAAAACATTTGCCCATTCAGGTTAAGTGACTTCAAAGAACCCAGAAGGCAAGAGACAAAATTCAGGTTGTGGCCAAAATAGAGTCTACTAGGAGATCACCCAGAAAGCTAGTGCTTTAAAGGAGAACCAGAAAAATATCAATATGACCTTCTCTTTCTTCCCACAGGGACACAAGGAAAACCACCCAGTTAAGAACCTTGCACTGAGGAGAGGGTTGGGACAGATTATCTTCATATGATTTTTTTGAGAATACAGCACCACTTGATCAGCTTAGCTGTCATTCAGTTTCATTATTCTGGCCATGCCACTCCAGTTTTCCTTAGGAAATCACTTCTCCTCTATTCTTAGGTCTTGTTTATAGGGCGATAGTTCTTTCATATACCCACCCAACCCACTCTCATTCCTACTGCAGTTCCAGATCTGAACAATCAGAAAATTTCCATTTTCTACAATTATTGATATATATCTCATGCAATGCTGGGATATAAACTGTGATAATTAACAAGAAGTCTTGGTCTCTTCCATGAAGTTTACTCAGGCTCTTACACTGTGTGCCTTCAAATTTAAAGTCTACCAAATGAAGAAAACTTGCCCAAGTTCAAGTAGCAAAAACAGAAAAACAAGACAGAATGATAAAGACAGAAATAATATCCTAATGACATCCATTGAGGCTCTTTAAATCCAGAAACAGTTCAAAAAAAAAGTATACCTCTTGAACTTTTCTAGTTTTATGCACCCATACATTCCCATTTTTTGTTTCAACTATTTTGAGTTGGATAACTTCTCATAAAAGTAGGCAATGTGATCTTGTTTATGCTTTATTTCCAACATGTAAAATTGTGTGTAGCATAAAAATGCGTGGTAAATGAACAGCTGCATGAATGTCTAAAGGCATCAGCCTGTTGAGAATGCACCAGTCATTGCTTAAACAGTAGCAGCCACATCAGGAAGTCATCCTTACCAGTTCAAATTTAACTGAAGCTATATGACTAAATAATGAGTCGTTACTGCCAGCTCTCTGGCTAACCTTTTCCTCAAGTTACAGAAATCTTTAAGGACCCATGATGAACTCTGGCAATAAAAATTATACTTTATTGGTCATCTTCAGAACAATACAAATATCAGTGAGCAATATTAAGTTTAAAATTGTGAGTACACAAAAAAAGCAGTTTACTTTTGAATTATTTATTATTGTATTATTTTCCATATGAACAACTTTTGTCCACCCTGTATTTCTGAACTTTTTTATTTGTGTATTCTTTTTAATTTATTTATTGGTTTTAGAGATGGGGGAGGGGAGAAAGAGGCAGAAAAAGAGACAGAAACATTGATCTGTTCCTGTATGTGCCCTGACTGGTGACCGAACCAGCAATCTTTAATTATTGGGATAATGCTTTAACCAACCAAGCTATTTGGCAGGACAACTCATTTGTGTTCTGAATGACTACTATATATAGGCATTATACTATTTTCTCCTTTAAGTGGCCTCTGATTTCTTACTTAATATTGCTGTCATAGTCCTTTGGTTGGAAAAAATGTAGATATTTAAAATTTTTATAAATAAACTAGTATACTAGTGAATAAATAATAGAATAATATAAATAATACTAAAAATAATTTATTTCTGCCCATAAATACTAGACTAACACCACATGTTTAGTGAATGTTGATTACATACTTTTTTGCAGAATAATTTCATGGCTAAAGGACCACTAAAATCACCTTAACAGTAGGAATTGGGGCAGAAAGTTCATAAATTTATGTAGCTTCTAAAGAATCAAACAGGCTTAATCCAGTTGAAGTTTTAACTGCTTCTCAGATGGGTAAAAGTTTAATTTGTAATCTTTTCAATTCAGAGTCTATCAAAATTAGCTGTCAATTACAGTACAACACTCAGCTCTGCAGAATAGAAATTACTTGATTAACAGTTGAGTTTATCTATTTTTTTTTTCTCCTCTCTGGGTTTCACTGTTGCAAACGATTCTTCTTTTGCTTAGCAACCACATCATCTAAGTTGTGACTGAGGTTTCCATTGGAATTGGTTATAACTAAAGGCAGACAATTGCAGCAGATTGCCATTTTCAATAACAATAGAATCACTGGCTTTCAGATATTCTGTGTACTTATGGTAAAAGAGGCATCCCAATGAGAAAATAGGAGCATACATTTGGAATCCAAGAAAATAATCAGTGACTTTCTATCAGAATAACCATAGACATCAGCCTAGTTTATTCAGGAGCTACTGAAAAACAATCCATATGCCTAATACATTGTCCTGCTGTCTTGGAAGGAATAAGCAATCTCCTTTTAAGTAGCAAAATAAGAAGTCTTAGGAGAAGGGGATATAGGAATATACTTTCTGTTTGACAGTTGGATTCAGTGAAGAGATATTGTAAGATATTTATTAAAATACTGCTAATACTAATAATTTGATAACTAACATTTCTTGAGCATTTGCCATACAGAAACTTTGTACTAAATTCTTCCTATTTAATAATTCAGTAGAGATCAAAACCCCTAAATTTCGCCTGACCAGGCGGTGGCGCAGTGGATAGAGCGTCGGACTGGGATGCAGAAGACCTAGGTTTGAGACCCTGAGCTTGCCAGCTAGAGCGCGGGCCCATCTGGCTTGAGCAAAAGCTCGCCAGTTTGGACCCAAGGTCGCTGACTCCAGCAAGGGATTGCTTGGTCTGCTGAAGGCCCGCGGTCAAGGCACATGTGAGAAAGCAATCAATGAACAACTAAGGTGTCGCAATGGTAACAAAAAACTGATGATTGATGCTTTTCACCTCCCTCCATTCCTGTCTGTCTGTCCATCCCTAACTATCCCTCTCTCTGACTCTCTTTCTCTCTCTCTGTCCCTGTAAAAAAATAAAAGAAAAAAAACCCTAAATTTCAAGCTGAGGTCTTCCATTTGCTTGTTGATGACATCAATATTGTCATTTTGTAAAATGGGAAAAAACCCTACTCTGTAGACTTCCCAGTGTTTCAATGAGGTTCAAATGTATCCATGTAAAAAATGCACAGTAAGTGTAAAAGAGCACATTACCTATAAAAAGAATCATCGTTGTTGGGCAAATGAGCTTGTAAAATTTGTGTTTTTTGAATTTGCTCACTTTTATTGTTAAAAATGGTGCTGGGCAACTCAAGGTACATGATCTGTGAAATTGCAAATTACCTTCCTGCTTGGGAAGGACCATTGTCTTGCTAATATTAGCTGGAGGAGAGGTTTTCTTGCCAGAAAGTATTGAAAAGAGAAGGGAGGAAACCATATTTTTGCAAAGTTTGCACAGAGATAATGAAGGTGTGCAGATGGGGACTAGAGGTGAGGGGCTTTTGTGAGCTGTGCTGAAACTGGTGGGACCTTTGATTCTAGGAGAAACCAGAGAAGATTCTCCTGGTTTGAACCGGAGAATATGTGAGGGATTTGGGAGCTCTGAATGAAAAAGAAAGTGTTGCCTGACCAGGCGGTGGCGCAGTGGATAAAGCGTCGAACTGGGATGCGGAAGGACCCAGGTTCGAGACCCTGAGCTCGCCAGCTTGAGCGCGGGCCCATCTGGCTTGAGCAAAAGCTCATCAGCTTGGACTCAAGGTCGCTGGCTCCAGCAAGGGGTTGCTCGGTCTGCTGAAGGTCCGCCGCGGTCAAGGCACATGTGAGAAAGCAATCAATGAACAACTAAGGTGTTGCGACGACATCGAAAAAACTAATGATTGATGCTTCTAACCTCTCTTCATTTCTGTCTGTCTGTTCCTATCTATCCCTCTCTCTGACTCTCTCTCTGTCCGTGTAAAATAAAAAAGAAAAGGAAAGTGTTTTTCCCTGTGTGTTTGCTTGTCCACCGGTGTGAGACTTAAATAAAGGAATGGCCCATTACTTTTTGCTCCACTGTTTCTTTAACGTCTGCGCCAATTTAGAGAGAACCTGCTTGTGAATGGCCGTGACAGTGGTGACTGCTGGCCTTACAATTGTCATTTTTATATTCTAGTTATATTTCAAACATTTTTTGTGGTAAATTAAAAGAAATAGTATTCCACATCAAAAATACTGTTCTCCAAACAATTCTCTACAATCCTGACCCCCCTCCCCCAAAAACCTCGGTGCATTTACTCATAATTTGAAAGCTTTCTTGTACAATTTGCTCAATAATAGTCATAAAGGATTATCTAGGGGAACTGCAGCCATACCTTTGTAGGATAGAAGTGCTTTGCCTTGACCGATCTTGAAGGAATATTATCATTTATAGAGGTGGTCATGAGATGGCCATTTTTTATATAGGTTTTTATATTCACAAATAAGAATGGATTAGGCAATAATATTAATAATAATTTTAGAAACAGCTTGCTAAAAATAATGTCAAGGATTGTATTTCTTTGTCAAAGATTCTATACACGTGCGCATGCACACTCACACAGATATTTCTAATAAAGTTTATTTATTTCTTAATAGTTTTATTTAGACAATCAACTTAAATGAGATGTTGGTCAACTCTAGCACATAGATTTAGAGCAGTGGTTCTTAACCTTTTTTGAGGTACCGAACCCACCAGTTTCATATGCACATTCACCGAACCCTTCTTTAGTGATAAATAAAGTATTATTTTTTTTCCATATTCAAGACATAGGTATATGTTTTTTTACTGGTGCACAACATGAGCCGTTCATGAACACCACCTTGCTCAAAGAACAAAACCAACAAAGTGCATGAACTCACAACAAATTATGGTATTACTTTATTCTGGCCTCTGCAGCAGAGGCTTCTCCGAACCCCTGAGACCGACTCATCGAACCCCTAGGGTTTGATAGAACCCAGGTTAAGAACCACTGATTTAGAGGAAACATCTCCACGTCATTTTATATTGTATACCCATCACCCAAATTCAAACCATCCTCCTCACCCTTCATTTGGTTTCTTTATGCTCTGTCCCTCCCTCTACCCTCCCAGTCCTCCCTCCCCTCCCCCTGGTAACCACCACACTCTAGTCCATGTCCGTGAGTCTCAATTTTGTGTCCCACCTATTTATGGAATCATACAGTTCTTAGTTTTTTTCTGATTTACTTATTTCACTGATTATAATGTTATCAAGGTCCATCCACACTGTCATAAATGATCCTATCTCATCATTTCTTATGGCTGAGTAGTATTCCATAGTATATATGTACCACATCTTCTTTATCCAGTCATCTATTGAAGGGCTTTTTAGTTGTTTCTATGTCTTGGCCACTGTGAACAATGCTGCGATGAACGTGGGGGTGCATGTGTCTTTACATACCAATGCTTTTGAATTTTGTGGGTATATACCCAGTAGAGGGATTGCTGAGTAATATGGTAGTTGTATTCTTAATTTTTTGAGAAGTTGAAAAGTACAAGGAAGTTTATTTTACCTCATCTCTACCTTTGGAAGTAAATTCACAACATCATAGAAATCACTCTAAACTTTCATTTTTGGTCTGAAATACATTGATATAACTCAATTGCTTCTATCCTGGCATTGTTCATTTTAGTAACCTCCTGGATTGTTGTTACTGGTTTTCTGAAAGGTAATGGGGTGATGAGAAAAAGAAATGTGTGTCAGCAAGTATTTCTAGAAGCAGGGATTCCAGTTTTCCAAATATATATGTTAGAGTTAGCCACAGTCAGTGTTAGTAATTGGTTATTTTAAATTCTTATAGTGGTTTGGTGTAGGGATTTAAGATAAGATCAACCTAAAGTATTTTTACAGAAATAAATCATAGCTTTGGTGAGGGTCAAGCTATACTTTACAAATTTTACTGCATCCTAATACAGCAGCACTATTTCCTACAAACTGGTTTTCTTATTTTACAGTGTTAAAGGGTATATATATATATATTTGTGTTTTCTCAATGTACCAGTTTTGAAACAGAACCAAAATGTGAATACTGAAATAAAGTTTTTAGTAAAACTGCAAAAGGAGTCAACAACTAACGGTGCTGTAATTTGATTTTTTTGTTGTTGTTGCCATTTCTTCAAATAAGTTTGCTAAAGAGAATTTAAAATTTTTTATCGATATCTCTAGAGAACCTAGCCTGGGAACTATTCATCCTGCAGTTTGAAGAACATTTAATCTAATTATGTATTCATACCTTTAGAAACATCTCTATTTTTATCCTCAGGTTTTTTGAGAAATCTTACTGTCCAAAAAGTTTTGATGGGGAAAGAAGAAAGCTAAAAGATGTTTCATGATGTTCATTGTGTTTACTCAAATACTTAGTTGTCTTTTACCTCTGAAATATTTTAAGAGTGTGGTGATAGGCCCTTAGAAATGGAAAGAAATAATAGTATTAACTGAAGTCTTGTAAAGCCTAGTAGTCAAAGAACCAGAACATGAGCATACTGGGACCAAACCTTCTGCTCAGCTTGACTGAACTTTTGATATAGTTGTCTTCCTGATTACCTACCACCTACCCTCCCTTTCCTTGGAACATTTCCTTTAGAAAATTTTCGATCCTATATTATTTCTCTGCCCTTTTGAGATAAATATTTTCTTTTATTTTCTTGCAAGTGTCACAACCCAGAACGTTTTTTTTTTCCTCAAGGACCTAGGAACCAACTCTTTGAAATAGAATATTACAAAAGACAAGGCCCCAATATCTCAGTCTTTGAGCCACTTGGCAAACACAGATGGCCTAATCCCAGTGATAGATCTCCCCTCTAACTTCCCTCCATACTTTTCCACTGGTTCATCCCAACATTTAAAAACTCTCCTGCTTTTTTTTTTAGTTCAAGCTCTCTACCTTATTGCAATAGTCTTAAAATCTTTGTCTATCCAGCTTGCCCAATGCACTTTTATTTCACAATAAATTAAACAGTTTTAGAATGTTCAGTGGGCACTTTTCCCTTGTGGCTGCCCAGTCTGTGAAGGCCTTCTGTTTGGGTAAATTTCAAGTATGAAAGTAAAGGTTTTCTCATTTTACCTTCTACTATAAAAAGTGAAGAGGGGAGCATATTTATTGTCTTCCAGGACCTTAGCACCTAAATCATGGGCCTTTGACCTCCCCTTACCCTGGATTACCCTGAGCTGGGACTTTAATTCTAGAGTGGTTTGTGCAAATAAGAGACAGTCTGGAAACCATTTCATGAACAGTAGCAGGGGTGTTAAAATCTGCATCCCACCTATATGGAGCAGTTCCATTAGAGATTCTACTGACACAGCTTTTGCCCTCTGTTGTGGTCCTGAAGCATGACAGGAGTATGCCAACTGTCCTAGGTACCCAGCCTCTCTCAACCCCTGCTCATTTTTTTGGATATGATTCTTCAAAATTCCACTAGTTCTGTGCAATTTGAAATATTTGCAAATATGTTCAGTTCTCTTCAGACTTTCCAAAATTATTTTATTTTGTTTGTAACCAAAAGCTTAGCTAAAAGAGATGACCAAAGCCATAAAGACCACAGTGGTTATGTGAGATGTAGCAGATATATCACTGGACTTGTGATCAAGAAACCCCAATTCTACTTCTTGTTCTCCAATCTGCAGTTATATGTGAAGGGGATTATTAGGTGAGTCCCTTGAGATTTTCAGCCCTCAGTTTCTACATTTGGACAATAATGACAAAAGATGAGATTCATTCATCTCTGATGTTCTCAGAAGGTGAATCAGTAGTGTTATTGTAGGAGGAATGTTATAGAACTTTGAAAGTGGGAGAAATCACTGTGAACTTAAGTGACCAAGAAAAAGTTCCAAATTCAAGTTTTCCAGCATCTACTTATATTTTTCTATGAGATGCTCATTCAAGGATATTTTCCAGACAGACATAAACAGAAAATTTTAAAAAATAAATAAATTTAAAATATATTATTTTTCATTGAACTACATTAAAGAGATAAAAAGAAAGATTACAGTTTAGAGCCATTGCCCTGGCAATAGCAGTACACACTGCATCATTGGTTCTGATTATTAATCAACTTGTTATGAGGAACCTGTTACCAATAAGACATTATGTAATGGTGAGACAAAGGCTATGCAATAATACTCTCTCACCTGGAAGAGATAAATACATAATGATAAATGCTACAAGTCAAATTTCTCCCTCTTGACCAATGTATAGCTATACCTTGTATTCTTAGGAATCCCAAACATAGGGAACCTACTATTTCTATTGTTCCTGTTTCCCCATCTACCTTGATACAAAGACATAAGCTAAACAACATGGCTTTGTGTCTTCTGGCTTGGTATATTGACTTAGGGCATGAGTCAGGTATTTACAGAGAAGGATTCCATTCTTGACCTCACTAATTTCTTAACTTTTTATTGCTATTAAGTCATTTACCTTCATAAAACTTAAGTTTCCTCACCTACCAAAAATAAGTGATAATTATATTTATTCCTTAGGGTTGTAGGATAAACAAATAAATAATGCATATAAAGGACAAAGCATTTAGTATTTAGTGAATGTGAATGTTCAGTAAATGGTTTAATATTATCATTTTACATTATATATAAGTTTAAAAATCATTTTATGACTCATTAGGTTGAATAAACTGGGAGTGTCATGAAGCTAGAAATAAGCTTGTAAGGGCCTGTGGGAAAATTGGAGGGCAGCAAATCCTGCTTGCAAATTGATTAATATAGACCTTTTGAGGAGGCAGGTGTCAAGAGGAGGTAGGGGAGGATGTGAGGGAGATTTCTGATCCTGGAACTTATCTATATTTTAGAATCCCCCTTTACCCACTCCACCAAGTATGAACTTAAGGAAATAGAAAATTTACAACTAAGTCTACATATGCCGTTACCTAGGAAACCAAGTCATACAGCATATGTGACAAATATCAGTTAAAAAAATGTTTGAAGTGTGTTTCCCAAACTTGGAAGAACAGCTATAGAGTTTAGATACATGACTTTCCTCATGTAATACTTCAAGATGGAGCAAAAATGTGAGAACATATCTATGCTTTATGAAAAATATAAATTTCTACAAAGGTGTGGAATTCATTAGTGTGACAGTAATAAAACAATTCAAAAAATTTTAATTGACTTTTTTTAAGTAATGAAACCAAGAACTGAAGAGCTGTAAGGACACTAGCCAATACCCCTAGCCCTTTCTCTCTTGTTCTCTGGCTTTCCTGCTTTAGTGCATATCTATTCATATTTTGTATAGAGGCTTTCATCTCTTTTTCATGTGTAAATCAGTTCCTCTCCACCTCCACCTATCCAGTTTTTATAATTTAAGTCTAAGCAAACAATTTAGTCTGAATTAGAATCTTTCTCACTCCTCAGTCTCTGACTAGTCTGGTTTAGGGCAGTTATCTATACCTAATAAGCGATGGCTAGAAGGCAGGGCTCTATAGTACAACCACAGTTGAGCTGCTTTATTTTTCTGAGACATAGAAATAGTGGGAGTAGGGATGGATAAATTTTTCAGAAGAATGGGTATTATTAGGACCTGGCAGGCATTGCAAATGAAGCTTAGTCATTGGAACTTGAGTGGAATAATCACATTGTTAATCATCAAGATTTAAGGAACAAATTCAATAAATGGCCAAATGCCAACAATTTTTGACACATGAGAATTCTAAATTTATCTGTGAAGATCAAGGACCAAATAAATATAGGTATAAATCAGAGGTCTTCACAATCAAAACAGCAATAATAATTATCAGTAAGCATTTAAGGGAAAAATGATACATTTATTAGAAGATACAAGTCTTCACTATCTCTTGCCTACTTTATCCTTATAATCAGTATGGTGAGTGTGAGCCTTCTGCTAATGCAACACACCTTAAAGTAGAAAATGAGGGATTTTATATAAATTCTGTACCTATTTTGTAGCTTCTAACCAGTGAAAATTGAATGATGCTGAACCATTCAAAAATTTAGTTGGGCCTGACCTGTGGTGGCGCAGTGGATAAAGCGTCGACCTGGGAACACTGAGGTCGCCGGTTCAAAACCCTGCACTGGTCTGGTCAAGGCACATATGGGAGTTGATGCTTCCAGCTCCTCCCTCCTTTCTCTCTCTCTCTCTCTCTCTCTCTCTCTCTGTCTCCTCTCTAAAAATGAATAAAATAAAAAGAAATTTTAAAAAAATTTAGTTGGAAGGTCTCCCTTGAGATATATAAATAAAGAAAAATTCCCTAAGATCCATGAAGATCAATTAAAAGTGAAAGAAAATGGAGTTAAATTTCATGATATATTTATATTTCATTAGACCACAAAATCATAGAAAAACTCAGTTTTGCAAAAATGTTTAATATATATAATTTTAGAAAGGCCTTTTTAGGATCAATTCAGTTACAAAGGTTAGTATTATACATGTTAAGCACAGCCCATATAAAGTTTGGCAAACATTTGCATTATATTGTTGTATTTAGTTAGGAGGGCAATTAAGATAGGAAGTAAACACACTGTATAGTATACCTCTGTGCACATAATTAAGATAGGAAGTAAACAAACTGTATAGTATACCTCTGTGCACACATATAATGGATTTATTCCTCATTCTGAGAAGAGGTTTAGAGAAGACACTTATATTAAAAAATTAGAAAATCATTGAATATTATTTCAAAGAACATTAATGTTTCCTTGAAATGATTTCTTAATAGGATTTTCAGAACTCTGATGCAAAAGATGATCTAAGACCTAAGATAGAAATATAATCACAGTGCTACATGCACAAGCATTTGGTTACAGAGTGGGAGGCAGGATGTCTGCTTGGCACTATCACTAGTAGGAAGATAATAAGATTTCTGTGAAAGGCCCATTCAAATTACAACCACTATGTGCTGTTTCCTTTCATCACTTATTGATTGGTGCTGTAAGACCCTCATTTCTTTATAATATGTAAAGGACTACATGAGATCAAGAAATGTACTTAGCATTGTTTCCACTTACACTTACCAAGTGGATTTAATGGACATTAAAGATTAAACATAGTGTAATAACATATTTCTTCATTGTTTAATCATTAATAACACTTGACAGAGGTTCATGCATGTTTTAATGTCCAGCTTAAATTTTTAACAATGAGAATGTTCTATAAGATCCAATAGTATCTTAAATAACACTTACCTAAGTATGAGAGAGCAGTATTTACAAAAGGAAATACTAAATGTGATGCTATACTGGCTCTACACCATGTTTTTAATCTTCTTGATATTTGTTAACTACACATTCTAATTTAGAATAGATGAGCAGATAGTTCATTTTGGCAAGAAGGCAATAGCAGGAGCTGTAATACAGTTTTAGAAATTCTCAGGCAATAATTATTTTACTATGCTTTTTTATCTATAGAAAAGATTTGTACTAAGCTCTAATTGGAACTTGAACCTCAAACTTTCTCAGCTTTAAGGTATGTGATCAAGTTATCCTGAGGAATAAATCAGCATAAATAAATAAATCAGTAATATCACATCAATGAATATCTCTAAATAGTGCATATAAATAGTGTATTATAAGAGCATGGCTAAGGTGGCAGGAAAATAAAACAATTTGCCAGTAATATGTGAAAAATAGTTCAAACATAATCTTGTTTAGGAATATATTCAAGATGATATAACTATGGATAATTAACTAAAAAATTTCACTGATGATACTTCAATTTTGTGAGTTAAGTAATTTCAACATGCCGCTGAAGATTCAGTTAAGTGTACACCAGTGGAGCGTATAGGTATTCTCTTGGTGAGATTCAAAGCAACACAAACATGCTTTTACTTTGAGGTATGGCATCTCATATCTTAGCATTTTCTTAACTAAAGTAAAACTCATCTTCACATTAGGTGAAATTATGCTTAATAGAGACAATAAGATTAAATATTTAAAATAATATATATATTTTTAGTTTGTGTCGATGTACTCATGGTAGTACACCATGAATGTACTTATGGGAAAGTTCATAACCTCAAGAAGACTAACTCACTGACCAAAAGCCATGGAGTTTGATTACAGTTTAGTAAAATGAGGATTATGCAAGGAATCTTAACCTGAAGTCTATGATACACAAGAATTCTTCTGAAAGAGAGGTAAAGAGTTCATGAATTTGAGAAAGAAAATTTTTATGTCAGCGTTTTCTATATATGCTCATTTATTTATAAATGCTTTGCATCAAGCAGATAAGATAGAATTAAACCATGATGATTGTGGGATTTATCTCATGGAGTTTGGGAATTCTTATATAAGTATTTAAAGAGTTTATTACAGTGGTTATCACATAATATGAATTCTACAATTGGAACCTGTGTTTATTATTTATTATAATGGTAAGCCTATCAATAAACCATTTTTGCAAATGCCACATTCAAAATGCGTTTAGGAATATATAATAGGTGCTGGTAACTTATCATGAATTAAAAGATTAAAATACTATTCAGTGCATTAGAAAAAGAAACTATCATTTTTAACTGCTTACCTGATAATACAGGGGAGCAGATCACTATTTCTATTACAAATAATTAGCACCACTGAGATAATTCACCTACAGTGATATCATGCCTTACTCTACTTGCTGATACAGTCATATGAATGGGCATAAAATTAAAACAAATAAAGGTTAAAGTTGTTTCAGGATTAATTTGTGAAGGTATGTACATAAAAGTTTTAAATTGAGTTATAGCCGTAGTTATAATAAATTTCATAGACTACTTTTTATTCTTTTATTAGAACAAGTGATTTTTTTATAACAAGTCAACTGGCTAAGTTTGAAAACAACTCTTAACTGAAATAGTATCAGAAACATTTCTACATAAACTTGAAAAATGGGGAGAATGTCCAATATTAATTAGCCCTTCACTTTCTTGATCTACAACCCTCTTCTCCACCACCAGAGAAAAAAGTACTGGGACTTATGGTGCCTTAGGGCGCTTACATAAAGCTAAGAACACATTTTTAAAGTTAATGTGCCTTTAAGCCCTGGTGAGATAGCTCAGTTGGTTAAGAGCATCATCCAGAGTATAGAGGTTGTTAGTTTGATTCCTTGGTCAGGGCACATACAATGAGAAAGGCTTGATGTCCATGCCTCTGAGAAACAAAATAATAAAAAGTGAATGAGCCTTTTATTTTCAGTATTTAATAATTGCAAATTAGAGTTTAAAAGTATTCTATTCAGCAACAAAATCAATGTATCATGTATCTCTCTCTGAAAAACTATCCAAATTTTCACACATTTAAAAGGCTTTTGATAATGAATACCAGTAAGGTCTTTCATGTAAACAGTGCATCTGTAACACAGTTTATTAGACATGGTGAAGATTTTCTATGGTATTATTTTACAAATATATATAAACAATTTGAAAGGACATAAATGGAGACACAGTTTTGTGGGAACATGTGTCAATATAATAGTCTTTGGTTACTTTTTTTCATTTTCTTATGATTTGCATTGGCTGTTAAATGTATTTCTTTTGTCTGCCTGATAAACACCATGCTCACAACTGATCATAAATCATACATATAAAGTAGCCATCCTCAGACCTCAATATCAATTTATTTTGCAAAATTTACATACAAATTGTTCCACAAATATGGCTGCTGCTAGTAAAGTCATGGACAGAATGTTAATGCTGTTATAGTTTTCCTAATAAAGTGATTTATCACCCTGGAGTTCTCAGTGAAACTCATATGTTAACATGATTACCTTAACACTTCTTTGAAAGGGAAGCATCTATTAAACAATTAATTTCCATCTTACCACCCCAAACCCATTTGGAAAGTAGTCAGTAAATTTAAAGGTGCTAATAAATAATTAAATTTTAGTTTTATATTTTACTATAACATTTCTATTTCTCTTTTTGTTTTATATTTATGTGAACCTTGTATAATAGCTAATGTATTGTCGATCAGTAAAACTGTATATCATTATATAAAAGTAATTAATTTCAAATTTAACATGTAAATAAATTTCAGTATCCTCCAACATAAAATGCATAGTTGCTAAGGAACTTTACAAGAACTGTGATTTATTGAATAATTTGATGTTAAACAGTGTAATGATTAAACAGAAGATTTAGGTCCCTGACTTTCTGGATATTAATTCTTTCAATCATGATCTCTGTGACCTTGAGAGTATTATTTAACCTCTGTGTGCCTCAGTTTTCTACCTCTCTAAACTGGGAAAAGCATTATTACCCACCTCAAGCAACTTTTTATGGGTTATATAAGTGTTTGTTAAGTAAATAAACACAGTAAGCCTCAATTCAAAGAGCAATGATCTATAAACCAAAGCTGTGTATTTAAAAGGTAAATAAATCTCTTGTTATATAAAACAACTAGTTCAAATTAATAGCAAATTTCTTTAATTGACAAAATGTCCAAGATATTATTCCTTCATTCTTGAAGTAGAAACCTCAGGAAAATTTAGCATAATAATCTCTGAATTTTCTAATTTCCCTTTCCTGCAAGTTAAAGTCAGAATTTCAATTGTAAGAAAGACTTGCAGGTCATCTGCCCTAGTCCATCTACATATTCCATGCTGAACTTCACTCTAAAAGCTACTGAAGAGCCACCCAATCTGAGTGAAAACTCTAGGGTCGGGACAATCATTGACTCTCTAGGCTGTTGTTTCATTTTACCAGACTCAGGATATTTCCTTATTTAGTCCCACTGATTCTTCATTTCAACAAACAGTAGTGAAGTAAGTCCCTTTGTACTTGACACCCTTTAATATATATACAAATATTTCTTATATATGAAAAATATATGTAAAACTGTTATTTAACACTATTTTACTCCAAGCCTATTTTTTTTCTGGACACCCTCAATATTTTCAGTTGATTTTCAAATTATATTGTTCATGGTAAGTATATTCTATTAGTAGACAAATCATGGAGGTGGAATATAAATGTCCAAAAATGGGGGAATTATATAAAATAATGAACCTTCAAAAGTAATAATAAAGGAATTCTGGTCAAAAGTAATAATAAAGGAATTCTGGTCAAAGTGATACCATGATTTCACACTTAGTTATCCTCCCATCCCCTGTACTCCTTCATACTAATGACAAATAAGACTTGAAAATGAAAAAAAAAAATGAGTTCAAAAACAAGATAAATATTGATTTGGAGCAAGACTATAAAATGCAAGGTAGAGATTAGATACAATGTTGTGGGCATGTTAGACTTTGTGTCTGGAATCAGACAATTTTGACCAGAAGTTAAGTCCCTATGGGGTAATGTCCATTCCAATCAGAGAAGGAAGGTTAGACTCATTTCTCAAAGCAATTTCATAGGATAGGAATTTTATAGAAAAATCAAAGATGTATTTTTAAATCAAAACATACAAACCCAAAAATATGTTGGCTGACCAATTCCATTATATCATATAGGAAGCTGGGGATTGAGTGAGAGAGGTAGGTGGGAAAATGACCATAATGTGAGGCAAACAACTCAATGACTGTCTGCAATATCAGAAAAAATCATTACTGAACAAGATCCAGAACACTTAAAGATCTAGTTCAGGTTTGGAGGTTCCTAGAGCAGTTAGAGGCTTTTCAAAAGCTTCTTGGTAGGGTTGGGTGAATATAGAAATATGACTGAAATTCACCCTCCAGTTAAAAAAAAAGAGAGAGAAAAAAAGAGTAAAAGTACAAGCTGGACAAGAAAAAGAAATTTTTAAAGGAAGAAATCATGAAGCAAACTAGCAGGAAATAATAGAAAACAAATAATGGTTAGAACCTTGCAAATGAGAAGTGATACAATTGAAATTATTGGAGAAAAAAAAGATAAACTCTAAATAGGACAGGACAGAACAGACGAGATCATTATAAAAATATGCACAGAAATAGATAGGAAAGATAAAGGAGTAATAAAGAAGAAAGGTTTCAGAAACAATTGATCAGAATTTGAACCTAGTTAATATTATTTCAAAGCTATTTCAAAAGAAAGTATAAGATAAAAGTAATATTTATAGAGATAATAGCTCTTAATTTTCCAGAGAATACAATATACCTAAAGTCAAAATTATACTCTGCAAAGAACAGGATTTAAAAACTCAAATCTCCAACTAGACACCTTGCAACAAAGTAAAGGTTGAAGAAATTGTAAAAGCCAACAGCCACAAAAGAGATAACCTATAAATGAGGGTTTCCCAACATTTAATAATATAACAAAATATTTAGAAAATATCTATTTTGAATAATTTTATTTTGAGTACTTCAAAAATATAGAGTTAATCACACTGAACCATTCATGGCTGTTTATAGCCAAATGTCTGGACCATAACTCTTCTTATTTATATTACTTTTATTTTTCCCATTCATTTTAAAGCCCAACTTCAGTTCTCTTCCCATACCCACCATGGTAATTTAAATACATTTTGTATATATGCTGAAATATGTTTTATGAAATTTCAAAATGAATTTCTAGGATTAACAAAGAAATACTTATAAGTTATTTCATTAAACCCAGCACACATGTAAAAGGCAGGGTAGGAAAATGGAGAGAAGAATATTTCAGCAAGTTGTTCCAGAAAGGAAATAGAGAAATAAATATACACAAGGAAAGAGTCTAAAAAGAAAACAAAATAATGTTGAAGAAATAATCTTAATACTTACAAAACTGTACATGAATTAAATTCACCTATTAAATGGCAGATATTAGACTATTTCTAAAAGAAAACAAAAATCCAGTTCTATGCTCTTTATGAATAATACTGCACAGAAAAAAGATGAAACTAATGATAAAACAGTATCAACTAGCCAGGTAGCCTATTGTTTAAAGCATTGTTCCTATACACCAAGGCTGAGGGTTGATCCTTGGTCAGGGCACATACAAGAATCAATCAAAGAACAAATAAGTTTAACAACAAGTCAGTGTCCCTCTTTTTCTTTCTCTCTCTTTTACACTCTCTCTCTCCTTCTTCCTTTCTCTCTCTTTAAAAATTAATCAGTAAATAAAAATTAAAAATAAATTAATTTCTGAGAAATGAAACTCCAGTATTAATATTAGTAGAAGAAACTTATAGCAGTTATAAATTTGTATCCAGTCCACATATTAGCCATATAATATTAAAGAAAAATTAATGAACTTCTCCTTGGGGATTATCCATTAACCACTAAAATACTCCTCTGATTTTTCTTCCATGAAATTTATATTGCTCTTTCTTAAACAAAATATGTAAGAAAATATATAAGACACTGTTGGAAATCTTATCTATATCATAATTTATGTTAACCTTATTTCTGATCCAGTAGTCATACCAGGCTGAAAAACTGGATTAGACTGATGGGTATCTAACCCATGATGACTCTCAGAAACTTTCTCTAGTGTTCACAACACAGCTATTTATTTAATCTTTTACAGGATTTTGTCTAAGATCTACATTAATCTCAGCCATTTATACTGTTAAGAGGCACTTTAATCACCTTTATGAAAGTAAAAATTGCCCCCTTATTTTCTTTCAGCCATTCATCCATTTCTCCTCCTCTCCAGATCTTTTTGTAAACAAAAATAAAAAGTTAGTAATTGCATTTCTAAGTACAGTATTTTTATTTGAATATTTAATGTATTTATTTTTATTTAAGTATTTTTATATATCTAAGTAATTAATGATATGGGTTTTTCCATAATGTTTTAAATAATATCTATGCATTCTAGAATAAACTGATTATTATCACTGTTTTGTAAATTATTTTTGAAATTTTTATTTACATTTTTTAACCTGAGTTTATTTTTTTAGTATAGAAAAAAAAATATTTTTTTGTTTCTTGACCTGTCTTTAGTATATGGTTTTGTGTGTGTTGTGATAAAAGGTTATTATCAGTATTAATACTGATTTATGAAACTTATGAGTTTGCTTTGCTAGCTAATATATGGTCAATTTTTATAAATATCCAATGCGTATATTAGAAAATGTGTATTACTTGGTGCTATTTTTTTTTTTTTTTACAGGGATAGAGAGAGAGTCAGAGAGAGGGATAGATAGGGACAGACAGACAGGAACGGAGACAGGTGAGAAGCATCAATCATTAGTTTTTCATTGCCGTTGCGACACCATAGTTATTCATTGATTGCTTTCTCACATGTACCTTGACCGCGGGCCTTCAGCAGACCGAGCCACACCTTGCTGGAGTCAGCAACCTTGGGTCCAAGCTGGCGAGCTTTTTGCTCAAGCCAGATGGGCCCGCGCTCAAGCTGGCGAGCTCGGGGTCTCGAACCTGGTTCTTCCGCATCCCAGTCCGACGCTCTATTTACTGTGCCACCGCCCGGCCAGGCCACTGTTTGCTAATATAGACAAAAGGTCTAACAATGAGTTTATTACATCAAAATGCATTGCAGCCTGACTTGTGGTGGTGCAGTGGATAAAGCGTCAACCTGGAACACTGAGGTCACTGGATAGAAACCCTGCGCTTGCCTGGTCAAGGCACATATGGGAGTTGATGCTTCCTGCTCCTCCCCTCTTTCTCTCTCACTCTCTCTCTCTTTGTCTCTCTTTCTCTCTTTCTCTCCTCTCTAATAAATTAATTAAAAATAGAATTAAAAATTGCAATATATATTCAGGGTTTAAAAGCCACAGAAACACTGCCAAATTCATTCAGTGCAGATATTAAAATGAACTTCTAATCTCACTCTTTGAAATATGAGCATTCTACTGTAACTATCATCAAAATCATGGTAATAGTCAAATTGACACTTCAAAAGAAATACTTCTAAAACATTAGGAAACAAGCACTTTAAACACAGTGCTTATATAGAAATTTTGATAGAATAGATGCTAGGTCTCTTATTTTTTAAAATTAGTTTTAAAAACTGTTTTTTGGAAGAAACAGGTTTAGGATTTTTAAAATGAAAGATGCAGAGGCAAAACGATTCACTTCACTTACAGAGATAAAGCAAAAACAATAATAAAAACCCAGTAACAACAACATCAACAGATGTTCTGTTGAACATAGTATCAGGGATTAAAATCAGACATTGAAACAGAAAAGACTATATATTCATTTGGTGTATTTGTTTTTATACAATTAAGTTATTTATGTTAAAGTATCAAGACCTACATAACATTTTTACTAGAATAACAATATATTTACTAAATGCTACTTGTGTGTTTATGGGAAACTTCCTTAATTATTTGAGTTCCTTCCTTTATATCATTCATAATAGCAAGCAAAATGTCAGAGTGAACTCATTAAATCTACCACTTGTGAGTGATATCAGAAAAATGGCGGTATGAGAGATACTTCTGATTTCTTTCTTTAAAATTTCAACAAATTGAACAATTATAAAGTGTCAAAGGAACCCCAGCTGATCTCGCAGTCACACCTAAAAGATTTAAGCAACAAATGGACTGAAGGTAGGACGGGTTGAAAAGGGTGGCAAAAGATGAAATGATTTCGTGGTGGAATCTGAAGAGGAGAGAAAACAAAGGACTGAATCTTTTTTTCTCCTTGCTGGAGGGAGGAAGGCTCAAGTTTTATTCTGAGCCAGGAGAAGCAGAAAGACTGAAGGACAGAGGAGAAGGAGCTGAACTAAGGTGAGCACAATCAAGCACAGGATTACAGCCTGTGTACCAAGGACTGCCCATATCACTTGGCTTGCAATCTTCTGGCGTAGGGCCCATGCTCAGCCTGCATCATTTGCTCTATTAGTACAAGCTGGGCCCAAAGTGCTTGGCTCTAACAGTATGTGGCGTGTGCTGTGTGCTTCATTGGCATGCATTAGGCCCATGGTGCCTGGATTATGCAGCTTGATGTATGCTCCATTGGTGGGTGCTTAGCCCATAGTGTTCAGCCCATGCAGTGCTGCTGTGCATGCTAGAACCACAGCAGTCAAGCTCACTCACTGCAGCAGGCACTCTAACAGTAGTCCATGCTCAGTGCAGTGTCAGGGGAGATCAAAATGCACCCCCCCAGTCTTCCTGATCCCACCTCCCTCCCCATGTGCCACGAATAGTGGCAGTGGCAGGCCCCCCACAGTTGACTATCTGAGGTCGCTCTCTCCCCTGAGAGGTGGAAATGCTCCAAATCTGATCCCCTGTTCTGCTGAGATATGTGAAAGAATGCATGAAGACCTGAAACCACCACTGATAAAGCCACAAAGCCGTAATGCTGAAACTATAAACCCTTCACAGAAGGCCCCACCCATCAACATGACCCTGGCCCTGCCTACATCACTACAACAGTAGAGTTCTGCCTAAGAATTTCACAAGCCAAAACAAGTAGTACAGCAATGCCTAGTGGAAAAAATACTGGTTTTTGTTAGGGTTCTTAACAATATCAACTCTCAAATGCCATCAAGGAAGAAAAAATCAAACATCATAGATACATAAGACAGAAATGTAGTTTAGATAGATAATTAAAATCTCCAGGAAAAGTCCCAATTATATGGAAACTTTGGAGTTAAATGACAGACAATTCAAAAATGAAGTTCTAAAAAAACAATGAGTTGTAAGAGAACACTCATAGTCAATTTAATGAGCTCAGAAAACAAATTAATGACCAAACGAGTACTTCACCAAGAGATTGAATCTTTAAAAGAAAACCAAACAGAGATGAAGAACTCAATATATAAATGGAAGAATAAGGTAACAAGTTTAGCTAATAGAAAAAATCAGATAGAGTAGAGAATCAGTGACATTGAAGACATGCAACTAGAGATAGATACTACAGAGAGAAGAGAGAGAGACTCATGAATTAAAAATGTATATAGAGAGAGCACTACAAGAACTGTATGACTTGATTAGAAAAAAAACAATATGAGAATAATGGGTATATCAGAAGAAAAGAGGAAAACAGGAATGGAGAACCTATTTAAACAAATAATTGATGAGAACTTCCCAAACCTGTGCAAAGAGATCCTCAAATTCAAGAAGCAAACAGAACATTGAGGTACTGCAACCCAAACAGACCTATTCCAAGGTACATTGTAATGAAATTGTTACAAATCAATGACAAAGAATCCTCAAGGCAGTTAGAGAAAAGAAAAATATAACATATAAGGAAAGGCCCACTAAGTTATCATCAAACTTCTCAACAGAAGCCAGAAGAGAGTGGACCCAAACTTAAAGTATTGGAAGAGAGGAATTACCTGCCAAGAATACCATATACATCAAAGCTTTCTACAAATATAAAGGAGAAAATACTTTTCCAGCCATAGAGAAACTGAGGGATTTATCACCAGAAAAAGCCCACTACAGGAAATACTAAAATGAGTTGTTCAATCAGATACAAAGAACAAAACAAAACTACAAAAGCTCCTACAAGATCACAATAAAAACAAGGATAATCTGTGACAATAACATAAAAGGGGAGAGGATAAAGATCAGCAGTAGCAAAGAAGGATGGAGTGCAGAAAAACTCATATGATAATGGACTCTTGTAAATCTGACAATTTTTCTTTTACTAACCTAATGGTAACCACCTACAAAAATGCCATTACTGAAACACGTAGCTTAAAAAGAAAGAAATTGGGGAAAAAGTATTAAAATACCATCAAACAAAAACAGTTAACAAAAAAACAAAGAGAAGAAACAAAGAAGAAACAGAGCTATCAAAAAACAATACATAAAATTTCTGGGATGAAGCAAAAGCAGTAATAAGAGGGAAGTTGATATAATTACAGGCTTTTATCAAGAAACAAGAGAGATCCCAAGTAAACAACTTAACATCACTTCTTAAGGAAGTAGAAAAAGAAGAACAAAGGCAACCCAAAATCAGAAAAAGAAAATAGTAAAAATTAGAGCAGAAATAAATAAAATAGAGAACAAAAAAAATATAGAAAAAAAAAGTAATACAACAAAGGGCTGGTTCTTTGAAAAGATCAATAAAATAAATCCCTAGCAAGACTCACTAAGAAAAAAATAAGAGAAAGGACTCATAGAAACAATCTGAAATGTTAATGGGGAAATTACCACAGATATTATAGATATACAAAAAATCATTATAGAATACTATAAAAAACTATATGCCACCAAATTCAACAATCTAGAAGAAATGGATAAATTTCTAGAACTATACTATCTTCCTAGACTGAGTCATAAAGAAGTGGAAAGCCTAAATAAACCCATAAGTTGGGAAGAAAAAGAAACAACTACCAAAAATCTCCCCCAAAATAAAATCCAGGACCAGACCTCTAGTAGTGAATTATACCAAACATTCATAGAAGAGTTGGTTCCTATCCTTCTCAAAGGATAAAAAAAATGAAAGAAAAAGCAATACTTCCTAACATATTTTATAAGGCCAACATAACCCTCATACCGAAACCTAGTAAGGACATTACAAGAAAAGAAAACTACAGACCAATATCTCTAATAAATACGGACACAAAAATCCTAAGCCATATACAAGCAAATTGAATACAACAACACATTTAAAAAATATTTAATGAACTCAAAAAGTTCAGTAACAAATAAGTCATCCAATTAAAAAATGGAGAGAGGGCCTGAAAAGACACTTCTCCTAAGAAGACATACAAAAAGCCTACAGATATATGAAAAAATGCTCATCTTCACTAAGTTTTCAAGAAATGCAAATCAAAACTATTATACAATGAGATATAATCTCACACCAGTTAGATTGGCTATTATCAACAAGACAGGTAAAAAGTGTTGGAGAAGCTGTGGAGAAAAAGAAACATCATTCACTGCTTGTGGGAATATAAATTAGTACAACCATTATGAAAGAAAGTATGCTGGTTCCTCAGAAAATTTAGAATAGAACTACCATATAACCCAGCAATCACTCTACTAGGTATCTACTCCTATAACTAGAAAACATTGGTGCATAAAGAGACATGCACCCCCATGTTCATTACAGCATTTTTACAGTGTTCAATACATGAAAACAAACTAAGTGCCCCTCAGTAGAGGATTAGATAAAGAAGATGTGGTGTGTGTGTGTATATTTATATATATACACAATGAAATGCTACTCAACCATAAGAAATGATGACATGATCTCATTTATAACAACAACATGGATGGATCATTATACTGAGTAAATCAGAAAAAGCTAAAAACTCTACGATATCACACATAGGTAGGATATAAAACTGAGACTCACAGACATAGATAAAAGAGTGCAGTGGTTACCAGGGGGAGGGCCATGTAAGGGAGGGCCATGGAGGGTTAGGGGAAGGGTATAAAGAGGGATAAATATAAGGTGATGGAAAATGATCTGACTTTGGGTGATGGGTATACAACATAATCCACTATTCAATTGATGTCGTGATGTTTACCTAAAATCTATGTTTGATCAATGTTAAATAAATAAATAAATAAATTTACCACTTGTATAATGACTTGCATTCCTGAATGTCTGTTATAAAGTGCTATCAAGCAATTTTTAAGATTCACTCATAAACTGGTGGGAGTATAAATAGTCAAACTTTTCCTCACAAAGTATCTGTCAAATACGAATTTTTCTTTCCCAGATATAAGTTTTAATAATTTTATGTTATTTTTATTTGGTTTATTGTTAATTTTTCAATCCAAAAATCTCCTGAACAAAATTTTTACACCAATGATATTTTTCTGAATTGTAAAAATGTTGAACTTATACTAAATGTGATAAAGGCTGATGGTTTATCAGGTTATTATTGTAACAATGGCATTACAAATTATTGGGCATATAGACTCTGACCAATGTAATACAATAGAGAATTATAAGGTAGCAAGAAAGGGTAGAGAATAATATTGAGATAAAAAGAAAGTGATAAAGATTATATTGAAAGTGAAAGCATTTCATAAGTGAAAAAAGAGGGTAATTTAGATGATCAATTAATCATTTACTAGGACTGGGATGCTGAGGACCCAGGTTAAAAACCCCAAGGTTGCTGGCTTGAGAATGGGCTCATTCAGCTTGAGCGTGGGGTAACCAACTTGAGCATGCAGTTGCCAGCTTGAGCATGGGATCATAGACATAACCCCATGGTCACTGAACTGGCTTGAGCCCAAAGTCACTCGCTTGAGCAAGGGGTCACTGGCTCAGCTGGAGCTCCCTGGTCAAGGCACATATGAGAAAGCAATCAATGAACAACTAAGGTGATGCAAGTATGAATTAATATTTCTCATCTCTCTCCCTTCCTATGTGTCTGATCTGTCTGTCCCTGTCTGTCTCTCTTCCTCCCAAAAGAAATCATTCACTAAACATCAAAGTCTAGTTTACACTAGCTACTATCCAGTAGAAGATAAAAATTTTATTGTTTTATTTGATATGTTATCTTATAATTTTTTAGAAACTACTATGTACTTAGAACTACTCTAGACATAAGCACTGATGACACAATGATAAGCTCACCCAGGTATAACTGTGGTGTTTACAGAGCTCACAGTATGGTTGAGGAGATAGACATTAATAAAAAATTCATAAAGATAGATATAAAAATGACAACAATATTAAGAAAGAGGAAGTGCATGATGCCCAGTGTGTGTACAATAGAAGGGTTTGGATTAGTCTGAGTGCAGTCAGAATCAGAACAGAATTCCCTTAGAAAATTTCAATAGAGCTGAGATCTTAATTTGGGGAAGATTGCATGTTCCAGGCAGAAGGAATAGCATGTACAAAGTTCCTCTGGCTAGAGAGAGCAGAGCACAGAACACATCTGAGAAACTAAACAAAGTTGACAACAAGGTCAAAGGGGACAAATGAAGCAGAAACTTAAAATTTACGGGGAGGAGTTTTCCTCTATCCAGAGCTGTGCTGGCATCAGCTATGGACTGACTTCATCTTTCTCACAATAAAAAGCTTAACAACTTTTAAAGTGAAGGTGGGGCTAAGGTTGTAAGACATGATTAAATTTACATTTAGAAGAAAAGTGCTCCAGATGCAGGATAGAGACTGGGTTGAAATGAAGTAGTTTCAGAGAAAAACAGTATAAAGCTATTAGCATTTCAGCACAGAGAAATAATGATAGTTGGCAGGATGATAGAGTTAACATTACAAGAGATTTTCAACTTTATTATATTTTCAGATTAAATCAAGAATAGCTCCAAAGGAAGATGGGTACAATGAATGATGATTTTCTGAATTCAAGAGGTGAATTAAAATCATTAGAAATGAGTAGGCTAAGCATGTACAGGCTGTTAGATGAAGTCTTCAGTGCAATAGCTGATGTTACATACCAAACTGTCAGATGTTTGGAGGGAGCTAGCATAGGTTAAATAGGCTCTGAAGTTTCCAATAGAAATGGGAAAGAATTCTGGAGGAATATAGATAAAATAAAGATAGTGAGATGGCTTAGTAAACGTCATATACCTCAAAATGGAGGAAGTGGTTAAATAATGCTATATGACTAGAAGCAGGAAACAAAAGAAAGTGCTGGTTTTCTCTTGATCCAAAAATTGGGAAGAGTGCCCTTGGAGCAGTTGGGAAAGAAGAGGTGCCCCCTTAAGAAAAAAAATAAAAAGGGATAAAACATTCTATTCAGACCAAAGTGCATTGCGAGAAAAAATACTGATGGTGTCTCCATGGCAGCTAAATCCTGGCCGAATTCTCCATTTTACTTTTGAAGCAAAGCCTTTCAGAATCTGTCCAGTGCTTGGCACATTGAGGGCTGGGAAAAGGGACTGTCATTATTGAAAATTGGCTGGAAGGATATGCAGGTGGAGAGAAGAGAGACAAATGAACAGCTGAAAAACACTAATGAAGTGTTTGTAATGAGACAGTAGCTAAGGCTTAAGAATACTGTCTTACCTTTTCCCAGAGGGTGACTCCAAGAATGAAAAGTGATTACTTTTATGTCCTCTACCGAAACAGGCATTTTTTTACTGGAAGTTTCTTCTATAAACATATTCAACCTCCAGTACTCTGTCAGTGGAAATTTTGATAGAAACTTACCTTCATATTTGACTTGGCAGAGTAAGAGATCCACTTGTCATCAGTTAGTGGAGCATGCAGTGTTTTGGGTTAGCATTCACTCTCTTAGAATCACAAGTTAATGTCTGGCATTTCTCTTAAACTCAGCACACAAATCCCTCAGATTCTGATAAATAAAAAGGTTTTTTTTAATTTTCTTATTTGATACTAATGATTAGTAAAGAAATGCTTCAGGCATTTTAAGATCAACATAGCCAAAGTTAACTTTCATTTAAAAATTTCTATTTCTTAAGTATGGCTGCTAAAAGCCACAAAGTATTTAGTTAATATGTTCTGTACTGTTACATTAGTCTCACAAAATTGTTCAGAAATACAGTTTGCTATGAAAAGACTATAGACATTCTTCTTTCTAAATATTGTGTATATATACACACACACATATATGCATAAATGTGTATGTTTATATATGTGAAAATGAGACCTGAGTTTTTTTACATTAGATTTTGCCATAATTGCCTTAACAAAAGATAAAATTACTGCAATAGACATTTAGGTATGGATTAATTCAAAACATTAAGAAGAGGATTTATTAAGGCTGTAAAAGAATATTTCTTGGTAGATTGCAACATTTTGTGGAAAAATTGAAGATCTTTCAAAACAGTTTGTGTTTTGAATTTTTATATTTTAATTCTCTTTTTATCTCCAGTAAATGCATTGCTCAATTGATAGAGATACATTGTGCTGGTTAACTAAACTTGATCCATCTAAACACTTCTACCTTTTAGTGGGGGGACAGATTGTGGAATTGGACAAGACTCTATATTCTTTCACAGAGTTGGCCAACGCCACACAAAATTTCCAATCATAATATAAAATTTCTAAGACTTTTGTTTTTTTGTGGAAGAAGTATTTTTAACTACCAAAACTATGGCTAATTACTAAACACATTTTATTTCCACACATACTGGAGACTTTTCAGTAACATGTTCCTGAAGTGTTGTGATGTTATTAGTCAGTAAAATAATTAGCAGTGCTTTCTTTTTGGCAGGATGATCACATGGTTCATTTTTCAAACTTTTTTGGTTAAAAGTTATTTTTATTTTACTAAATTAGCATTTCCTACATTTGATAAACATTATTGTATTGTAAATAATTTAAGAAATTAATTAATACACCTCTTTAAATCCTTCATGTTGCTTTATAGATCCACACACATAAGTCTACAATTTGTTTCCCACAACTTTAATTTTAATATCTAAAATCAGTAATTGCAATATGTTGCTTCTATGTTTTCTAATTGTTTCCAGCATAAATGTCCATAAACCTCTTTTTCTTTGTGACAGAGACAAGGAGGGAGAGACAGAGAGGGATAGATAGGGACAGAAAGACTGGAAGGGAGAGAGATGAGAAGCATCAATTCTTGGTTGCGGTACCTTAGTTGTTCATTGATTGATTTCTCATATGTGCCTTGATGGGGGCTGAAGGGCTATAACAGAGTGAGTGACCCCTTGCTCAAGCCAGCGACCTTTGGACTCAAGCCAGCAATCATGGGGTCATGTATATTAACAGAAAACATTCTGTTAATTATATATTTAGTTTACCATATAACAAGAAGAACAGATATATATGAGATTTTGGAGTAATAAAATGATAAATATATTTATTATCAAGAACAAACTTTATATTCACTGATAACTACCTAAAAATAAGTATTTTAACTTTTCAGATATATAGTATAATGGATTCTAAATCAAATAGTCCCTTTTTTAGAAACTGGTTCTGCTATTTACTAGTTATTTGCCCTTAGAAAAATATAATTTTCCAAGCTGGAGGATTAAATAAAATTATATATGGGAAAGATTTATCTTGGTTTGTATTAAATGCTATAATGATTACTTTTACCAGTATGGTTATAATTCCCAACAGAGAGAGAGAGAGTCAGAGAGAAAGAGAGAGAGAGAGAGAGGGACAGACAGACAGGAACGGAGAGAGATGAGAAGCATCAATCATCAGTTTTTTGTTTCAACACCTTAGTTGTTCATTGATTGCTTTCTCACATGTGCCTTGACCACGGGCCTTCAGCAGACCAAGCAACCCCTTGCTGGAACCAGCGATCTTGGGTCCAAACTGGTGAGCTTTTGCTCAAGCCAGATGGGGCTGTGCTCAAGCTGGCGAGCTTGGGGGTCTCAAACCTGGGTCCTCCGCATCCCATTCCGATGTTCTATCCACTGCGCCACTGCCTGGTCAGGCTATAATTCCAAACGTTTTATCTTATAGATGTGCACATGTTGCTTATGTTTTACATATTAAAGTATAATTTTTAATTTAGAAATATACAGTATAGTGTTTGTAAGAGGGCAAAATAATTATGTATTTCTTAATGATGGTAATAATTAAGGAAGATAAAGATTTAATATTTATGCTTGTTTATTTCATTTTAGTCATACCTATCAATCCATGACTATGGTTTATTTTGATTTAAAAATAAATAGCAATTTAATACTTATATTTAAATTAATGAAACAAATCTCCTGTTCTATTAGAGGCTCCTCTTAATGCTTATGTAGAATATCACTTAACTAGAGGATATTTTTCCTAGATATAAAACCATACTTTTGAAATCAATAGTAGAAGCCAAACACTAATGATCCTTCTAGACACATTCAAAAGTAACAACAATCATGATAATGTTGGGGGATAAAATTACCTGCCACCATGGTTTATAATTCTTGGGTGATAATTTTTTTTAAAAGCAGGAACTACCATATTTACCGCTCCATAAGACGCACATGACCATAAGACACACCTAGAGTTTTAAGGAGTAAAATAAGAAAAAAAAATATTCTGAACCAAATGTTGGTAAAATATTTAATAAAATATACCACAATAATATTTCAACAATGTAAACTCAACAGCAGTATTAACAACCATTAGCACTGTCATTAACAAATAAGAGACTTTAATATTCAAATACTCTTCTAGTTGTCCAGGATCATGCAGCAGCTAAAAAAAAAAAAAAGAACATTCACTCCATAAGACACACGGGCATTTTCCCCTCCACATTTGAGGGAAAAAAGTGCATCTAAAGAAGTGAAAAATATGGCAATTAGCTTTATAAATAGCTTCCGTTCCTCTCTATACTCTTAACTGTTTGTTGTCGTTTTGTTTTCTCAAGAGTATCAAAATTTAAGAAACCAACAGTCAGAAACTACATAGGCATGAACTCCAATAACAAATCTTTTGCAGGTGATAAGATGACCACTTTGTTTCTAAAAGTTAACACCCACTCCTTCTATCCTGCTCTGTGTGAGAGAACACACTTTAATTTTGCATATATTTACCCAGGCTTTTTAGGTCTGGGACCTGTCATCTTTCTCCTTGACATAATCATTTCCAGGCACAATTTAAACAAAGTCTATACTCCTATGTTCCTCACCTAGTTCTAATTATCTAGAGAAGTAATGAGATAGTCAATGAACCTCAAACTGAGGGTTAGGATACCAGGGACAGATGTTTACTTCATCATCATCCATCTCTTAATTGATGTGGAAAGATTTGGCTGCAAATGTCTCTGGTCACTATTTTTAATACACATAACAATGCATTTTAAATACATTTTGATATTTTGTTGCCTTTTGACATTCTATAAAAGTTAGTATAAATATGGAAAACAAAAGTGCTGATTCTATAATAATGTATTTGAGAGAAATAAACCATTAAATACTTTAAAGTAACAAATATTGTCAATTTTGTTATTATTGAAAAAAATATGTTAAATTAGTTTGAAAGAAAGCAAAAGTTTAAGACTTAAAAATGAAAATTTATCACCAAATATTCTAACAGCAATTTATAATACAAAAAGAATGGAGAGATCTTTACAATTATAAAATTTTAAAAATAATGTAAATAAAATTTCAGAAGTTCATTGAGCATTCTATTTGGAAAAGAAAAATTTATTTCTAACGCCTTTGTTAGTAAAAGAAAGCTGGTGTTTAAATTCTTTTAAAGTCTGCATAACATTTACGGAACACTGTCAAACTGAGCCTTACAATCACTTACTGATTTCCCTTCTCAATCATTTGTAGAAGTCTTTACCGGCGAATTCTTTGGATGGTTATATCATGTCATTTTCTGTCAAATGTCACTCAGGCAAGCTACCTTGTGGAACTTAAGGCAAAAAGAATTCTTTTAGAAAGTTTGTTTCACAGTCGATAGTTTACTCATAATGTGTTTGCAAAGTCACTTACGTATTTTTCTGTGTTTAATAGTCTTGTAAAATGAACATATATATACCAGCCAAGAATAAGGAAATATAATCTGATCTAGCATGGATCTAAATGTTAACTCTTACACAGAAAGAAACTTTTCTTTTTCTATGTGCTCAGAGAAATTTGCAAGTTGTGATGAAAGAATATAAATGTTCTCTCATTGCAGTTGAGATTGCAGGGAGCATGACTGTTCTGCTCTTTTCTGTCTCCAGCCCATTTCCCTCACCACCACACATACTTGCTCACAGAACCAAATCAAGGCTGAAAGTTCTGCCCTCTGCTGAGCTGTGCCCTTCCCCCATCACACACTATGATGCTGGACTCTGACACATATGAATCATAATAAAGTTATAAAACATATAG
This sequence comes from Rhynchonycteris naso, assembly GCA_037038555.1. NCBI lineage: Eukaryota > Metazoa > Chordata > Mammalia > Chiroptera > Emballonuridae > Rhynchonycteris > Rhynchonycteris naso. The sequence continues at coordinate 184,257,929 of CM072998.1, forward strand.
ATAGTCTGGTAGCCTTGCTCCACTATTTGTCTTACGGAAAGTCTCACTACTTCTACAAAAGAATGCCCTGTAGCTTCTGAGATTCAACTTTATTCTGTCCTCTGCCTCGCTTCCTGAGGGTTGAAGGGGTTGGGAATAATTTGACATTGGCAGCACAGCTCTCACATCATGTGTTCAGAGGGAGGAGTAAATGTCTTCTTTCCACTGCTCTGTCTTGGATGATGTTCATGTTGTCTTAAGGTCTCAAGAGATGGAATAGGTAAGTTGTCATTCAACACATGACCTCAGTTCTTTATGTTTATCAACTGTTTTCTTGAGTGGATCTGAGCATAAGAAGGTGGTTCTATATTCTTCATGCAGGGCTGTGGTATAAATCCAAATATAACTTAATATATCAATTTTTCTGATCATGTGAGTTCAGTTGTGAAAACTGAACACCTGCAGTGTCATAGCCTCATTGTGGAAACCAAGAACAATGGCCGTATAACAACGTGACTCTCCTATTTGTTCTAGTACATTTTTACCTGAAAGAATAAAGCTGGAAACCAGGGAATACTTTCTTGTTAGTCTCAAGAACTCCCCCAAATATGTGAATCCAAATCATAGATTGTTAAACTAGTTTATTTCTTAAGAGACTAACTTAAACATCTAAGTAGTGAACTTCCGGGGAACATAGATGACTCTACTAAGGAAGCCTGCTTGCTGATCAAACTCTTTATTCATTAAGACTATATTCTCACTGTGTACATCCATCAAAAGCTATTTATTGTAATACAGTGATTGGCCAATGCCAATCAAATTTCACATGGAAAACCCCAAATTAAACTATTCCAATCCAAAACTGTAAACTCTTTGATCACCTAGCCTTAACCTCCTCTTTGAGCAACTACTAGATGTGTTGAGGTAGAGTGCTTCCTTATTGTAGTTAGAAGCTGGACTTTGCTTATAACAGATTAGACTGGTGGTTCTGTGGGAAGAAATCAATGCATTTGTTTTCTAGACTATGTAAATTTGCTAACATAAGCAACTCTTTCAAAGGTAATCAAATAATGACATTCAGCTGATTGTTGACATTCTACAACTTAAATCTAAAAACAATAAGAGAAAAATCAGTGATAACTCTCTACAGAACACCCTACTGCAGGCCAAACCTCTCAGATTGTTTTATCTTATTATGATTTTATATTGTTTTTCAATAGGAGATTTTAAAAATTATGGAAATTAAGGCAATTTTTTATAAAAGTATTTTCTAAATATTATATTCTGTGGAACCTACCTGGAAGAGTATAAATTTTAGACACAATGTAAAGAAAACTTTTTTGCATTAAAAGAAATCTTGCCAAGAGAAGAAAAATTACCCCTGGACATTCTTTCCTGACCTAAATTTTTGGTTTTTATATGTATCTTGTGAAAACTGACCATTGAATTAATTAAATTAGCAGCTTGTACCAATATGCTAAGTTTATCTCCATTACGTCTGGAGGATAGTCTGACAGTCTGTAGTTTATTATTTATTTGTATCAGTCTGAGGTACTTTACATAGTCTCTGATATTATAAAGCAAATGCCACAGCGATATCAATTTCTCTCTTAATATCTCAGCTCATCGAGTATTTTATTTCTTATACTGTCCTGGAGGCATATTGTTTATTGTTTTCCTGGGTGGTAAAGACATATTTTTACTCTGTGTGTGCGTGTGTGTGTATGCATGCTCTATCAGGATAAAATCCTATGCTTTCCAAATCTAAAAAATCTATATTAAGGGTGCCCTTGTGAATAATAAGAAGCATCTTTCTTATTTATTTGATTGATTTTGTTTAAAGTTTTAACTTGTGCTAATAAGCTGTTTGCTCTGTTCTGTCTTTAATGTGTGTGTGTGTGTGTGTGTGTGTGTGTGTGTGTGTGTGTGTGTGTTTTAGTTTGTCTTTTTTTTTTTTTTAGTTATTTTCTTTGCCAGAGATAATAAAATGTCTTTATTTCTCTTTTATCTTCTTTGGAAAACTAAAATGATCTAAGGATGGAGACTCAAGTAAAATGCATTAGCTTTGTATAGATCACCACTGATTCAATTCTTTAATAAATTGCTAGATATATTTGAACTTCTTAATAAGTTATATATTGATCAGTTTGCATGAGTGCTGTATTTTGTTGTTTTGCTAGAACAATATAGTGGTCTCAAAGTCTGTTGCTAGGAATTCATAGTTCCTGCCATCTGCTTCTGTCTCCTGCATATAAAAATATAATCAAGCCTAATGTGTGTGTGTGTTTACACATGACTGTATTTCTGTGTATATGTGTCTGCATGTGTTTATTTCTAGAGGGGGAAGGGAAGATGATGTTAAAAGAATATATTTTAATCTTTCTAAATCAATACCAAAACTAAGATTAAAAAAAAAACTCAGTCATTTTGACAAATATTTACTACTATTTAATTGAACACATTCAGAAATGACCCTCAAAAAAAAAACATTGGAATGTTCTTTTTCCACTTGTGAATTAAATCTTGAAACTTTGTTCATTATAATCAATAGTATGTTTCTTCTAGGATTATCCTGTTTAGATTTTTTAAAATAGGAATTAGTAAACCCCAATATTTATAGGGACGTCTAATGTAGCTAATTATGTACTCTCCATAGTTACGTCTCATCTTATGCTTCAAATTCTTTCTTAGTTGAATTTGAGACACTATCCAGGTATTTTGTCGCTTCTGTGACAGGTCATCTTTAGATAACTAAATTATTTCCCTTCTATGTTTTCTTTTTTATTTTAGAAGCTTAGTAATTCTATATTCCAGAATCTCAGAGAGCGAGGTTTTGTGTTCAGTCTTACCAATGAGAGATAGTACTGAAAGTCTAGCAAATAGAAGAGGAAAAAAGGCCAATGTGGCAAAAAGCAGGGGTAGGCATCAGGTGGAGGGAATTTGCAGGTCATGGACATGAGGTTGTCCTATCACATTCTGTTTTCTTGATCAGCTTTTTCTGACCTTTACAATCACTACCCTTCATATCCCCCATAGTAATGTTTGTTTGCATAAACAACTTACACCTCTGAATAGCTTTTGTCTTTCTGAAGGACCCCGAATGCTAGAAATGTTCCTACAGAGACAAATTTTGCACCTGTAATGATTTCACTATATAGACAACTGATAGGCCTTGATTTCTGCTAAGTTCCCAAAAGGCAAGATATCAAGGTTTTGATATCAAACATTTTGCTAAATTAGGAATCTTTAAAAATTTTTTTTACCCAATAGATGTCTAAGTACAATTCTGCAGTGTGTGTATATATATATATATATATATATATATATATATATATATATATATATATATTTTCATGTAGAACTTCGCCTACAATATTCCATAATGAGAAAACTGTTTCTTATTATGGCATATTAAAACAAAATCTAAAGAAAAATTAGCTCACTATGGATATCAGGAATACAGAGTTTAGTCCATAAACATATTTTTTCTGTTGCATTTATAGCTGACCGTCCATCAATGAACAGTGACAATACTTTCATGCTACCTTTATCTAAGCACAACAGTATTACTAGAGTAATTGTGCCTAAAACTTGCTTATTGTTCATATTTAGCATTATTTTTTTCAATTTTTTACAAAAATAGAAATTTAAGGAATAATTATCATTTATATTGGGCACCTTCATATGTCATAGGCACTATGCTTCACATCTCTTAAATTTTTTTAATCAAAATAAATGGTTTATATGGCAGTGGCTACCGTTATAATTTTACAAATAAAATGACAGATTAAAAGAGATGAATGATTGTCCTCATGTCAAAAACCTACTTGGAATTTAACCAGGATTTGAGCCAAGTGCTGTCTCTACTGTAATTCATCTTCCTTCCACTACAGCAACTCGCTCTCTTCCATGCTTTTCTGTGATGCTTTCTGTGATTTTAGGAAAAGCGATTACCAAGTTAATATATGTTATTATTTTTTTTGGATAATAAATGAAAAATAACAAACCTTAGACAGAAAATTTAATGCATTTTAATTATTTGTTGTTCAATTCAGGCAGGAAAATTACAAGATTCAAACATCAGTTCCTAAATTCTGACCTACTTTACAACAGGATGTTTAGTCATTGAGTTATGTGGTTGAGAAGATGAATAATGATACGTGTATAACCTGGGCCCTGGGAATTCATGATGACACAATAATCATGTAGCTGATACCCTGAGGGTTGAGTGGCACTAGTTACCTTGATTAAAAAGAGTGCAGTAGATAAGACACTTACGCTGGCAAGTTCATAGCCTTCTTAGTCCTTCATCTGGGACTCATTGTACGTTAGAATTCGTTCTATACTGAGACTACCAGAAGTGATATCAAAGAATAATAAGTTTGCAAGGCAGAGCCTTTTATCAGGAAGGAGTTCTGCAGAAATTGGTGGGATTGAGGTAAATTGGGGCTGCTGGATGACAAGTATGTTTTTGTATCACATTCTTTTGATGAGAAAATATTCCTAAATTAATTTGACTAACTAAAAAACTAAGTGAAGGCTTCTTTAGCTTGAGATAAAAAATAATATAAGCTTTTGTGGTGAAAATGGTGAGAGTTCAGACCTTAGCTGTTTTAACCAATTTGTTCAAAATATCTCAGGTCCACCTTATATTAACTCCTAATAATTTCAGAAGATATTCTTAAAAGCTGCTATGAGGATTAATTTCATATGGTAGCTGGTACTCAACGTTGCCATGGAAAACATGTCCCTTGCTTTGACTAGAACAAGTGCATAAGGCTCATTGGCAATGCTGCAGATTTCCAGTTGGCCTAGATTATGACTTAGTGATTTAAAGTATCAATTGACTAACCTTCTAGCATCTACTCTGAAGATAACTCCGAAAATTATACTGACTGGCTAATTTCTCAATTGCTTTCATAACGAGCTAATGGAATTAAGGAATTCCTAAGAGAGGCCTGCTAAAGTCTCACCTTTATGAAAGGTGAGTTCAGTTGCATTTCAGAGCCAAGCTAGGATCAAGGAGATTCTGTAGCAAGTTACACATATAACTAAACTAGCTATTCATTAAAAAATTTGAAACAATAGCAAGCATAATATCCCCTTGGTCTAACTTTTCACCACCTATCTTTTAATTTTTTTTATTAATTCATTTTCGAGAGGAGAGAGAAAAATAGAGAAAGAGAGGAGGAGTAGGAAACATCAACTCCCATATGTGCCTTGACCAGACAAATGCAGGGTTTTGAACCGGCGACCTTAGCATTCCAGGTGATGCTTTATCCACTGCACCACCACAGGTCAGACCTCACCACCTATTTTTCTTCTCTGTCCTATATCTATTTCAGGTGGGCAGATAATCTGATTTCTCTGGATCTCTCTAATCACTTTACCTCCTTTGGACTCAGTTCTTTTTTCTGTGGGTTGAGAGAGTTAGAATCTTTGATGACTTAATTTCTTCTAGTTATAAAAGTTCTGTAGCTTTATGATTATGCACATTGAAAAAATATATTGCTATATGTCTTCCTATTTGAAAGAACTATAAAGATGTGAAAATTTTAGGACTGCTCGTTTATTTGTTTGTTTTCCAGAGTTGTCATAATGTTTACATATAGTAGAAACACAATGGATATATTTTGGAAATTTAATTTAATTTTATTTTCTTGGATAGAAATTTTAATTTGAATCCATTGCATTCATTGAAGCCTGGGCTGAGAGCCAGAGAACTGGCAAGTACCTTCCTATACCTTTATTGCATCTCTCTATTTCTTCTCTCCTCTCTCCACTTTCTTTTCTCCTTTCTCCTCTCTTCCTTTCTCTCTCTCTCTCTCTCTCTCTCTCTCTCTATTTCTCTATCTCTCTCTGTGTATCACACACACACATGTTTCTACCTTCAAGAATACTCTATGGTTTCCTTATCTCCTCATATTTGTCAAAGACTGTTATACTGGCCAGACTGCCAATCTTCCCAAATACTTCTTATTCTAGAAGTTCTTATTTTATTTTTTCTCATCAGTCAAAACTTCCAAATAAATTTACTCTACCTGAAGGGAAATAATCTTATACAATTATTTAATTGTATGCAAAGAGTAATAACCCTTTAATCTCCTAAATATATTTAATTTTAGAAAAATTGCTTGTTATCATCAGTGAATGTGAACCTGAGATTAGTGACATTCCTGCTAATATAACAACATAAATTGACAAGTACCAGTATATTGTGATATAGTTAAAACTGGAGCGCACTCTGGGCATCTAGGTTCAGAATTGGCTTCACTAATGTGATCCTATTTCATCTCTAGCTCCTTCTCTTTCTTCAATTATAAATCCACAGAATCTAAAAACACTTAAATTGCACAATATTTTTCAAGCTCAAAGTAAGAGCTATTGTGTTAGAATGATGTCACCTGGGTGTGGAGGATGTTGTTAAATAGTTATTTTTATCAGTCATTTATTTATAAATGTAAAGAGCCTGACTCTGTCTTAAGAAAAATCTCTATAATACATAACTCTTATCACAAAGAAGAGACTTTTTTGAATATTTAATCATACTCTTGTGTAGTGAATTACTGAATTACTTCATGTATTCTTACAATAGGTAGCTAGATAGATTGATAGACAGAGAGGGAAAGTCCTGGCTGGTTTGCTCAGTTGTAGAGCATCAGCCCAGCATGTGGATGTCCCGGGTTTGATTCCTGATCAGGGTACACAGGAGAAGCACCCATCTGCTTCCCCACCACTCCCCCTCTCACTTCTCTCTTTCTTTCTCTCTATCTCTTTCTCTCTCTCTTCTCTTCCCCTCCTGCAGTCATGGTTCAATTAGAGCAAATTGGCTTGGGGCACTTAGAATGGCTCCATGGCCTCCACCTCAGGCACTAAAAAATGGATCCACTTGCAACAGAGCCAGGTCCCAGATGAGCAGAACATTGCCCCTAGTGGGTGGATCCTGGTTGGGATGCATGTGGGAGTCGGTCTCTGCCTCCCCTTCTCTCACGAAAATAAAAAAAGAAGAGAGAAGGGAGATATCTAGCTAGCTAGCTAGCTAGCTAGAAGATTGATGATATGAAAATACAAGTATTACCATTCAGTGAAATAAAAAGAAAAAAAATTAAATTTCAAAATGATTTAAACTGTAAACAAAATCTACTTAGAAATGTGACAGCATAAATAAAACTAAAGCATTAGACACCTATGACCTAAATTATTAAAAATATCATATAAAATAAAATGAGATTTATATGTACTAAGAATGGCATATGAAACACCTCAAGTGGTGGTTATTGTATTTTACTGGATACAAATCAAAATGTAGTATTATCAACTAATCAATTTTTTAAATCTAAGAATTCCTGATAGTAAACCAGGAATGAGTCAAAGTTTTAAAAAGACAGGGTTATCTGCTTTCAAGAAGAAACTGTGATTGTGCGTGAGTGTCCTAAATTTAACTTTTTTTTTTTTAACAGAGTGTTTCAGTATTGGCTAGTTTCACATAAAAATATGCAAGCAGTATGATGAAATGCACAGATCACTGAAGTTTAAATCTTGAACATTGCAAATCATCATCTCTCCACTAAAGATCAGGATGACTTTGAGTTTAGTCACAAACTGTCTAGGCCACAATTTTCTTATCTGCAAAATAAGAAAATTGGTCTAAATGACTTATAAACTCTCTGCTGGAAGAAAATGTTATTGATGACTCAAGAGGAGGATGTGTTACTTGATAGTAGACCAGGACACTAAGCTATTGGAACATATCCCAAAGCAGAAAGGAAGATTCAGAGATTAAACCTTTAGGTTTAATTTTACTCTCTGTGTAATGCTTTAATGAGTCAAACTGTATAATAAATAAATTGAAATGAATTAGAAATATTTTTTAATAATCCCAGCTTTTCAAACCAGTGGATATTAGAGTGACTTGGGAAATTTTAAATCCATGCACACTGATTCTTGAAGCCCATTTCTAGAGATTCTGATTTGGGAGGTCTTTAGAGAGGCCAAGAGATTTACATTTTAACAATTATCTTCAGTTATTCTGATCCATATAATATAATGGACACCACTTTGAGGAACATCCTTCTAAACCATAGTTAGAGCAGAACCTATATAAATTCTTAATGAAAAGACAGTGAATGATCATGGAACCAATACTAACAATAAATCTCTTACTTTATTATCTGGCTGAGTGTCAATCTTTTTTTTTTTTTCACTGTGATGGCTCATAATGAGTCCAGGTAAAGAAATTGTTTTCCATCATATTTGAACTTATTTCTTTACTCCTACCTAATATCTAGACTCTAAGAGACATTCTTCTGATCCGTGAATGCTTAATTTTATGTCACCCAGTTTCTAACTCTGCCTGTGTAACAGACAAATCCTGATTTCTTTTTAATGCTATGTGAAAAAAAAGAATTTGAATTTTGAAAATGAATCTCAATTTCAGGCTAAGAAATATAAAAATATGTCTATAGAGTATGTGTTGGGACTTATCTGGACTAGAATTTTCACACTCTTTTAAATTTGGAAAATGGTACTCATCAATGACAGTTGCAGGATAAATGCAAAGGGCTTCTTTCCAGAAGATTGGTAGACATGATGAACAACTTAAGCTACTGAATCAAGCAGAACATTCCAAAGGCAACTTGATTGAGCATTCTAGCAATGGGAAACATTGAATGACCCCTGTGAGTGGCAGAATTCTGTTCTAAGATGATTCCTTAAGATCTCCTCCTCTTGATACATCATTAATCAGTTAATCAAACACTCATCTGGGCGCTGCTAGGAAGAGATATTGAAGATATAATTAACTTCTTAAACTATTAATATAGTAATATTATAATGGGCAAGTATGAGCTACTCAGGATAGCCATTTAGAAGGGAAGTGTGAGAGAGATTTAACATCAAAATGGAGGTAGCCACATAGCAAGGAACACAGTTGGGCTCCAGGAGCTGAGACCATCCCCAGGCTAATAGACCATAAGAAAATAGTGACTTTACCACTACAAATATGAGGAATGAAATAATGCCAAACAACATGACTGTGCCTTAAAATAGACTCTTTAATTGTGGAGCCTTTATAAAATGTTTATTTTATTGAATTTTAGAGAGAGAGGAAAGAGAGAAAGACAGGAACATCAATCTCTTCCTGTATGTGTCCTGACCAGGAATCAAACCAGCAACCTCTGTGCTTGCAGACAATGCACTAACCAACTGAACTATATGGCCAGGGAAAGGTAAGCCTTTAGTAGAGAAGCCAGTTACACCAAACTGAAATTTTTAACCCTCAGAAATTTGAACTAATAAATTTATGTTGTATTAAGCTTCTAAATTTGTGGTATTTTGTTACAGAAGCAATAATGACTTAAAACAACTCCTTATCAATGTTCAATCACATTACCCTTCAAAAATTGAAAAATTCATGATAAACTCCCAAGTCACAAGTTTGATATTTCAGAATATTTTTAGTGATAACTATCTTTCAGTGCCCTTTTTTTTGAAATTGTATATAACTTGTCCAAAATAGCTATGTGAAATGTCTATTAAAATTAACAATTAAAATTTCCTGTCATTTTACTATTTATTGCTATTTATCAGGGTCACTTTATATATAAGTTCTTATTTAATATAATAGCCCTATGAAAAAAAGTATGATCCCCATTATACATATGAGAAAACTGAGATTTAGCAAGGATAAGTGAATTGAGTTCTACAATCTCACAACAAATTAATGAAAAACTTTATTTAAAATATGTCTTTTGATTCTAATTTTAAGATTCTCTATACTTTTCCACAGCTATTTCAGACCTGGAAGAGCAAAGACATTTTATGAATTTGTTTAAGAAGAAGTTGTTAAAGAGTACTGTATGAGGCTATTTTTCATGTGCTTTGGAAATTTATGTAAAGAAGAAACTCTAAACACAGTTTGTATTCATTGATAATCTTAGGGTTGGAGCAGAAGCTTGCTATCAATGCAAATTAAGTGAGGGTATTCTTTTGTACCTTCTCCTTTCATTCTGATTTTGTTTGCTAGACACACCTCCAACTCCCAGAAGCAAGCACTTACACAGACACAATGAACCATCCTGATTTTCTTGGCCTTTATTGGTTTTGCATATTATACTCTTTTGCTCCCAAACAGTGGAGGAAAACTATTCTCTCAGCACATCTCAACTAGTTTACAACAGAACCTCAGAATGGTTAAGTATATGAACATTCTAACAAATATCCACGGTTTGAATCAAGCTCAGGAGCTTACCAGTTATAAAAATTTTAGCAAGTTACTTAAAATTCTCTCTCTTTCATTCTCCTTCTCTGTAAAATGGAATGATAATACATCTACTGGCTAATGATATTATGAGTACTGAGTGATTTAATACATGGAATACACTCAGAAAATTGCCTTGTACACAGTAAATACTAGATATATTTTAGCTAATATATTATTAACATTACTATTATTATTATCTTTATTATTAACTAGCTCTTTGGAGAAATCACTATTACTTACTTATATGAATAGCATGCTAATCTTTTCAGTACACTTTAGAATTTTAAACAAAATATCTATTGAGGCAAAAATAGTAATTCTCTCATGCTGTGATTTCAGTAAAACATTGGGAATTACCCATAAAATGCAGCTTATTTCATTTCAACCTCACATCACCTTGTGAGGTAAATATATATAAATTTAAATTTTAAAGGTCTATGTAAATGGTCATATTTATTATAATTCATGTTTTGGTTCACGGCCTTTTTTATTTCTAAGATTGTAATGCTGCTAGTCCAGAGACTATACTTTGGGAAGCACTGATTTAGAAGGTCACCTCTCCATATTCAGATTTCTTACACTAGCCTCTGAAATACTCCATCTCCCTACAGTATTTCTGTTAGAATCTACTCTCTCTGCTTCCTTAAGACTACTTTTTCTAAAATACAATCTAGCAAAAGCATTTCCATATTAAAACTTTGATAACTCCTTTCATATCCTAAATGATTTTAAACTTTTTAACAAAATTTCTGCTTAACACTCTACCTTGTTTATTAAAACTTTTTCTCTTACTCTTTATTGTTTCAACCAAACTAAATTACCTTTAGTTTCCCAGCTACAAGACCTTTTTCCAAGGTCTCTTGTATATGCTATTCCATCTGCCAACTCTGCTCTACTCTCTACTTCCAGCCACCTGCATTGACCAACATCTATTTGCAATTCCTGATTCAGTTTAGATATTGCCTCTAATTGTTAGTCTATCTCAACAAGTAGAAAGCTCCCAGAACCAATGATTGGGCTGCCTTGTCTTTTACTAGTCTAGTGATGGTCAGGCATGTAGTAAATATTCGATAAAACTTTCTTGAATGAATGAGTCACTGAATAAGTAAATGAACAAATGAGTATTCAAAAATGATTCACCTTCTGTATTTTTTTTCTTGAAGTCTTCATCTCAGAATTCAGTTTTTTCAGAGTAGATCTTCCATACTCTTGTTTTCATCAAAGTGACTAGTATCCTATATTTAACTGCCCCAGTCCTTTCAATACTTTGCAAATTCTGATTTGCAGGATCATTGGATAGGCAATTTTATGGTCTCAATGAAATGAGGTATCCTCCTAATGCAAGATGAATAGAACAACAAATTCCTATAGGTGAAAGAAAATATATATGTATACACACATGCAATCACAAGCTAAGCTAGCCTTCAAAAGCCCGTGCCAGTTTTCTTCTAAATTTTAAGTCAGGTGGCTTCATTGCTTCTCCTATGGGAAGCTAAGTATCATTAAGTTTTCAGAGTAGTGCCATGCCTAAAAGTTGCCCAACAAATTTTTCTTTTTGTTTGTTTTAACTACTACTTCTGGCTTTCTGACATTTAATTAAAACAAAGGAGATTAACTTTAAAACTAGAAACATGGGTTAACTGTTCTGAATAAACATTCTAAATGAGTAAAATTGAAGGTACAGTATGCTAACGTGTTATGCTGAGGCTCATGACAAAGTCAGGTATTAATTCACATTTAGAAAACAACCCTGCCTCTGAGTCACAGCAGAAATAATCATGTAAACTATTAATATGAAAGACACAGTTGTTATTGAATTTAACTTTGTCTCTAAAAGGCCAATTCTCATACTTAAATGGCATAAATTAAGCTCACTGTTTATTAAGAAACTTTATATGATTCTCCTACTTTTGCACATGGATTTTACTAAATAATTTTTCAAAAATATATAAACATAATTTTCTGAAAAAAAAAAGAAAATTACATGTATGAAATATAAGTTCATATTTTTTACTTAAAGAAGATGAGATATTTTAAATTTTCTAATGGGGTGTTAAAGAATCAGAATTGCTGTGGTCTGAATTTTGTTCGAAGAATCTTTCTAGCTCCCCTTGGCACACATGCTGCCTGTGAGATATGGAGCTGTGTGTGACATTGCGCCCGCTAACATTTTATTGTTATTTTTCTTGCATGAGTTACCAGATCCTTGCCTACCAAATATCACAACCTCTTTGCTCACACCTTTATTTCCCATTATGCTTCATGGTATTAACTCATCTGATTATATAGACTGCAGCAAATATTAAATAGAAAAAGAATCATCTTCTCTATTATACCTTATAAAAAAGTAAGAGAGAGCTAACATCTCTTCAGTCTAGACTATTGTCAGTATCCAAATGAATACTGGCTGAGTTCTAAATTTCCAGTTTCCTGATTTCTGAAAGGTCTATACATAAATGTAATACATCTAATTAATTTTATTTTAAAATACATCATTGTCAAGATATTCAATAGGGTTTGAATCCCCTAAGTCATCTTGACTGGGCGTTTTTTTCTGTCCTTAGTCTTTCTCAGTAGGGAGAGAGAAAGTTTGGTAATAAAAAGAAAAGAAAAGAAAAAATAAGTCCTTTGATAATAGAAGGTTTAAATTGGATTAAAAGGTTTTTATTGGAATCTCTATTCATTAGGTGCATTAGGGGAGAACACTGAAAAATCAATGTTTGACTTTTACTTTAACCTTAGAATGTCATTAAATTCCACACATGAAAAGGTTGATGCAAACACCCTTTTTACTTAATTGACAACACTTACACTCTCCACAGCATTTTGTAAAAGAAATACAGCCTATGTGAAAGATGTAGAAAAGGTCAAAATGCAACTTGAAATATTTGGTGTTTAGATGGTATACCTTTATGAATGAAGATAGATTTGATAATAAACTTTCCAATATTTTTTCCACGCAACTCACCATTGTTATTTTTCAGGAAAGTCAAATGAATACTTTTAGAGATTAAATTGCATCATTTGTCTTTGGGTATTAAGACACTGTCTTAACATTGAGAGTTGCCTAGTGACCTTTCACCTGTTCTCACAATGCTGCTGACCAGGATGAGTGATGGTTTTTGTCTTGTGGTGTTTTTGTTGATAATTTGCTTCCTCATTATAGTTGTTTGCAGGAGAAAAGCTGGTTTGTGGACAGAGCATTGACTAAATTAGCTACATCCCCATACTTAGCAAATGATACAAGCTAATTCTTATAGCTGTGAAAAAAATAAACTTTAATTTTGGAGATATCTACTAAAAAAATAATTCACTACTCCATTTCCCAATGATGATATGTGACTGCTGATAAGTAAATAGCCATTAAATTCAAACTTTATCTTCACAGCATTAATTCCTAAGGTGATCTTTACATTTCAATGGGGCATTTGAAAAATCTAACTCAAATAGATTTCATTGGCAGCACATTTTAAAGACACGTTTACATTCTAAAAATACACTTCACTATTTTTATTTGAATGTCAGAAGATAGACTATGATACTGAGTTCCCTTTTAGATGTGCTAAGATGCTAAATTTTGCCATTTACCTATCTGCAAATATCCTGTGAAATTGTTTGGCATTTGTAACAGCAGTTTTCAGCTTGCCAAATTCATGCACATGGTAGACATTTTACACCATATAAGATTGTATGGATAAAATCAGACAAATTTCTCTGAGGTCTATGATATTTTCGGGGATTTAGGAAAACTTGAGATAGAGAATGTGAGGAAAAAATGAAAGGCTTTGTTATTAGGAAGTTCTGGTTTCAAAACCCAACTCTATTATGTCCTCTTTTTTGTAAACCTTGCCAAGTTATTAGTCTCTCTGAACCTTAGTTTTCTCACCAATACAAGTATAAATGTTATCCTTAGAGACCGTGAGAATTACAAAAAAAGATTTTTGTTAAATGTTACAAAATGTAACATGAACAACAAAACTGCAACTGGTAAATAGAAGTTAAATAAATGGTAGATTTTTATATATTTGTTAATCATCACATAACTATTGAAAATGTGTTACATTAAGAATATATACTGTTAAACATGGATATAACATGAAGAAATTTAGTTTCATATAAATTTTTATTGAGATTTACTTGACATTTAACATGTCAATTTCAGGTGTACAACATAATGATTCCGTATTTGTATATATTGAAAAATCACCATAAGTCATTAACATTCATCAAGATTCATAGTTACAATTTTTTTCTTATGATGAGTTTTAAAATTTACTCTCTAAGCAACTTTCACATATGAAATAAACAACTGTGCCATACATTATTTCCCCATAACATGTTTATTTTATAACTAGAATTTTATACTTTTGACAGAACCGAAACTCTTTGCTGGTGGAGGAGAAAGAGGATTACCAGGACCCTAGGCACTTTGGATTGAATAGTTTGAAGACAACAGATATCTGCAGAGTCTCTGAAAAAAGTGAAGACTACCTAATAGGTATGAAATGGAGTCTCTGATCATTTAAAATTTTTAAATTTGCATACAAAATTAAACAAGAACATCTATAAACAACAAAAACAAACATAAAACAAGGGCTTTTTGTTGTTGTTGTTATTGTTAGGTCACAGTAAAAAAAAAACAAAAAACAAACAAAAAAAACGTTTCTCAGCATATTTTTACATAAAATGTGTTTTTATGTTGTGGAAGGTTGGGGAAAGGTAGCTGTGGTATCTAGAACAAAGAATTCATCAGGGCTCAACATTTATTAGCCACTCACCACGTGTAGGGAATGATAACTTGGAAGCTCTGCGTGAATGGAGAACTATTAGCAGAGATTGAGTGTCTACTTGTTTTGTCTTGTGCTGCTGGCGAGGACTTGCAGATGGGTTCTCAGCTCATAAATCAATCCTAAACTTCTATTTTCTCTGAAAATACACATTGCGGAAAATATAGTGGACATGGGTTATGAATCAATGTATTTCATTCTTTCAGGTCCTTCTCTAACCTAACTTGCTTGTTAGAAAATAGAGTTATTGTGAATGATTCAATATCTGGCTATGTCAGAGGAGTGTGCAACACCATGATCTGACCAAGTTAATTGGCATGAATTCCTAAAACACACTTGGGACTAAGAAAGCTAATTGTGGTAGAAAACAGAAACAGAGAAGGGAAAAAAGAACCTTAGTGAAAGTCAGAAGTTGCCAATAAATGACATGGAAAAGAACCAAAAGAGGAGAGAGTGAAGTAGACTAGCAATCACATAATATAACTTGGAACATAGAAATCAATTAAATATGTAAAAATGAGTACTCAAAATATTTCATTCACTCTATAATGTTAAATATTTTACTTTTCTAACCTGATTGTTCCATTTTTAGTTAAATGGAAAGTTTTAGTCCAATTGTAATTTATCTTTGTTTAATAAATTGTACTCATTTTAAAAGATAAATTCAATGCATTTATTTTGTAGATTTTGTAAATGCAAAAACAACTAAATAAACACAGAAGCAATTTACTACATCTCATTGCCTGAAGACTGATAACAAATGTTAACATAGATTAAAAAGATATTTTAGAGATGTATCAAATTATTTATATTAATATTTTATTGTTTCTTTTTTGTGGCAGAGACAGAGAGAATCGAGAGGGACAGATAGGGACAGACAGACATGAAGGGAGAGAGATGAGAAGCATCAATTCTTAATTGCAGCTCCTTAGTTGTTCATTGATTGCTTTCTCATATATGCCTGGGTGGAGTGGCTACAGCAGACCGAGTGACCCCTTGCTTGAGCCAGTGACCTTGGGCTCAACCTGGTGAACCTTGCTCAAACCAGATGAGCCTGCGCTCAAGCTGGCAACCTGGGCATCTTGAGCCTGGGTCCTCCACATCCCAGTCTGATGCTCTTTCCACTGTGCCATCACTTGGTCAGGCTATATTAATATTTTTTAAAAGGAGAAGAGAAGAGAAAGGAAGTGGTAGGGAAGATTTATAAGGCAATTGGGAAAATGTGAACCCTTACTGTTTATATGAGGCTATTAAAGAGTTTATTTTGATTTCTGAGGAGGAGGATGGTATTGCAGTTCTATTTTAGATGTAGGACCCAAGTCTTAGAAAAAATTATTAAATTTTATAGAAGAATTTATGTGATGTTTTAGAATCAGCTTAAAAATAATCCCATGGCAGAAAGAAATAGACAGATGTAGAAAAAAAAGAGATTAGTCATTAAGTAATAATTGTGGAATTTGAGAAATTTACCTAAATATTAGATTGATTTCTAGAAGAATTCTACTAGTTTACATCACCATCAGGTCTGTGCATTTCAGAAAGCAAACCTTTACAAAAACCCAGTATATTCATTTTTTTTATAACTTCTCAGCTCATCCATCCATCATCATCACTAAACAAACAAGTGCCAAATTTGAAACTTTAGACTTGGTGTTGGGGGAGGTAAGAGATGGGTGACAAAAGAAATAAATTTGCCCTGTCTGTATTGTTGTGGAAAATACAGATTAAGATGAGCTGGGATTAGTACATGTCCACGAGATTTGGGTCCATGGTTTAAAACTGTTATGTACAAGGCCTTCCACATATATTTATAATAATTGACAATTGCAAGATTCTGTTATGTTTCAGTCTTGTATTTTATAATTAGTGATTTATGAAGAGAGTAAGGGCAAAGTGATAACTACATCTTATATTTTCCAGGACATCCTTTTTCTATGTTACAACTTATAACCAATTCCTCAGCACTATCATATATACTATTTGGTCTTGTCTGATGTTGGGAAGCTAGTAAATTGCATGTTATGCTTACAAATAATTCTATTTCTTGACAATAAATGCTCCCATTTTATTAAATTCCTTGTACTAGAAAAAGTATTGAAGAAACTTCTATTCATAGATACAAGAGGCATTTTATCAACATCTGCAAAGGTATCACTAAGTCTGAAAAATAATTTAGATTTTTTTTTCATGTTAGGGAATTTTTGTGTGAGGATGTGTGGTCTCATGAATATTTGTTACTGCTTAAAGAAAATAATTAATATGTAGGTGAAGTGACTTGAGGTGAAATATTTTATGGCAAGAAAATACTTATTAAACTGACATTACCTTTTATTCTGTGGCACAAAACACTCTGATTGTGGTTACAAATTGGTAGGCATTCTCTATTTCACTTTATAATGTAATATTAAGGCAAGTGGTGGTTATATTCTGAATTACATTAGTGGTAAACGTGACAAAGTGGACAAATTGAATATAGCATAGAGAATATCTTCAAAAGATTGAACATGAGGGATTAGTAAAAGAAATTTAAGATTATTCTTGGGAGTAGGCTTGAGCAACTGCAATGGTGGGAAGAGAAAGTCTGGCATAAAAATTAGAAATTTAGTTTCAGCCATATGTTTGAAATATAATTAGATATCCAAGTGAAAATGTTAAATAAACAAGTGGTTATTGATGTTTTATGGGGAAAGATAATTCTGCTATATCTACGGACATGAAAGTGGATTAGTGAAACCATGCAAGGAGAGTATAAAAATAAGAAAAAAAAACAGGTGAGTGTGTTTCTGCTAAATCCAGTGTAATATAGTATTTCGATAAGAAATAAAAATTATCAACTAAATTATTGCTAAGGCACAGTTAGGATAACAATAGAAAAATAATTCCTAGATTTAGGAAGCAGGAAGTTAAATATGTCTTTGATAACAATTTAAAAGATTGGTGAGGAGTTAAGCCTAATAAGAATAGCTTAAAGAGAAAAATTTAGTGTCAATTAATGCTGATAGCAATAAGAGAGGCCTCTTTACGGAAATTTAGCTGTGAAGGTATATTAGTGTTTTTATGTTGTTATAACAAGTTACTACAACTTGAGCAGTATGAGTAAGGCAAATGTATTATTTTACATATCTGTAGGTCAAAAATCCAACAGAGATGTCACTGCTAAAATTAAGATGTAGGCAGTGTTGTATTCCTTTCTCAAGGCTCTAAAAGGAAATTCATTTCCTGTTGTTTTCCAGCTTCTACATGGCCAAGCGAATTGAATCTCTCTCTGACACTTTTTCATCATTACATCTCACTCTCCTCTCTCTCTCTTTCTCTCTCTCTCTTTTTCCACCAACTAGATAAAGTTCTCTAGTGTTAAGGCCTTATTAAAGTATACTGGACCCACCTAAATTCTCACAAATTCAAGGTACGTACATTTAATCACTTCTGCAAAATCTTTGTTTCAACTCCCTTCAGAATTGAAAAATAACATATTTATAGGTTCCAAGGATTAGAAAATGAACCTTTTTGGAGGCTGTAATTGTTCCTACACAGAAGGAAAACAGAATAAGGAAGTTGGAGAAGGATAGAAGTCAAGAAAGTTTATTTTATTTGATATTGCAAAATATAAAATAAAAGTATTCAGCAGATATAATGCAAACATATTTGAATATTTGAACAAATAGCACTGGGGAACAATTCTGTTTTTCATTTTCTCTTGCATGAGGTTTTAGAACTTTTTCTATATATTTCTGCATCGCTGATTCCAAATGTGAAATTCATTTTTTGGTACATCCTCCAGTATTTTTGCATTTTCAGTTTCTTTTGTTACAGTTAATGCCATGCATTGGTTTTTAATTTGAGGTTAAAGGGCAACGACTCTTGGATTGAACAAAAGCAAAAGGTAATTAATGTTTTACAAATATCACTTTCACATAATTGTAGTTGTTTTTAAATGTAAAAATTTATTATCTGATAAAAACACCCTCTTATTTTGTTTTAAGATTGAATCATGGCTTCTTCTAGTAGGCGTAAATGTAAGAATAGTCCTGACACCTTCTGTTATATATGTGGCTGTTACATACTTCAATTTCAAAGGCACAATATTTCATCATTTATGACACATGCATATATTGCCTATTTTCAAGTTCCCCTTTGTGATCAAGATAAAAATTGGGCTCCTCATATTGTATGTCATAATTGTGAGAAAATGCTTTGTGACTGGATAAAAGGAAAATGTAAAGGAATGCTTTTTGGTATTACCATGGTTTGGCGTGAACCTAAGAATCATAGCAGTGACTATCATTTCTGTCTGATCCATACAAATGGCATCGGCCAGAAAAAACAGCATATGATCACATATCCTAATATTCCTTCAGCAATACGACCTGTCCCACACTCTGAGATGCTTCCGGTTCCAGTTTTCAATAGTTTCATTTCTTCTAAGGACAAAGAAAGTGAACGTGCTGATCAAGTGTATTTTGATAAGATGCATGAGGAAATGGTTGTAGAATCTAAAGGGTCTTCTTCTGATGCCAAGCAGTCATTAACCCCTCAGCAGTTTAGCCAACCCGAATTGAATGACTTAGTAAGAGATTTGGGCCTATTAAAAAAATCAGCTGAGTTATCAGCCTCCAGGCTGCAAGAAAAGAATGTACTTCATTGGTCAGTTAAAGTATCCCATTTCAGGAAACGTGTACAAATTTTTGTGGATTTTTTTTCCAAAGACAAATACTTTGTTTACTATCATGAAATCAGTAGTCTTTTCAGCCAGCTAGGTGTTACCACTTACAGTTTAACAAAATGGTGGCTATTTCTTGACAGCTGTAAATTGAGTCTGTGTTCTCCTACACAATGGTAATGTTTATGCAGTGGTTCCAATTGGTTATTCAACTCATCTGCAAGATTATAATGACAGAAAAATTGTCCTTGACTTTCTGAAGTATGAGGAGCACAACTGAATCATTTGTGTGGATTTTAAAATGGTAAATTTCCTGCTAGGACAACAGAAAGATTACACCAAGTATCTTTGCTTTCTGTGTTTGTAGGGACAGCCGAGCTCAGGAGAAACACTGGACACAGAAGGAGTGGCTGAAATGTGAACCTCTGAAAGTAGGGATGCAAAATATTGTGAATAAACCTGTAGTTAATCAAGACAGGATCATTTTTCCCCCACTTCACATCAAACTTGGCTTAATGAAGCAGTTTGTTCAGGCTTTGAATAGAAAAAGTGAATGCTTTCAATATATTATTTCTGCTTTTTTGCCTTGTCTTTTGAGAAGATAAAAGCAGGTGTATTCTATGGACCTCAAATTATTATATTTTTACAACCATGGTGCCTTAGAAGACATTCTACTTCACTATGTGTTATGATTCACTTTCTGAACAATCACCTTGATAAGTTTCCAGAAAATCTTAGTGATGAGCAGGGAGAACGCTTTCATTATAATCTGAAGACGATGGAAGAGTGTTCTCAAGGGTGATGGGACTGAAATGTGATGGCAGACTACTGCTGGAGCATCAAACGAGATTGTCCTCAACAAGTACACAAACACAAGAGCTACAAATGCAAATTTTTGCCTGAATAGGATTTAAGTAAATTTTGTGCAAATTTTATGATTAAAATAAGTGTTTTAATATGTTGTATTTCAAAATTGTAGACAAATTCTGATGCAATCATATCTTTAGTGTATTAGTGTATTTACTGCATTATATAAATGATTATATTTTCACAAAGATGATGCCCAAGAAGACATTCTACTTCATTATGTTAAACTAAATGTCGAAAGTTTTACAATAAGATGAAAACCTAAAATCTTGAATTGCAAAAATAACTGTAGCTTACAGAGAAAAACTAATGTCAGATTTGAGATCAGCACACTCGAATTAGGTAAGAACACGTGTTTTTGTGGGTGCAACAGAAATTCTGTTCCCCAGTGTAGTGTATACTGTATATTGTTCAAGACCTTCCCTCTTTTTATTTTTACTTTCTCTCTGACACAAATTTTTCTTTCATTTTAATAAGTTAAATTTGCATCAAAGTGCTATTTACAGCACTAAAAATTACATACTTCTTGTTTAACAAACAATATAGAGATAGAAAACAGGCTTTCCCTGCCCCACACCTCCTCCTACCACAATAACATGGGCAGGGGGTAGTAATGAAGAGGAAACTTGTAGAGATTTTGGAGATAATATAATAATAATAATAAAAGAGCTAAACTATTCACAGAACACTATGTAGTTTAGTAATGAATAGTGTTTTATCTTCATTATAATGTAGAAAGTAAATCTTCATTCAACAAAATAATTCTGGTTTATATTTTGACAAAATATCTAAAGCCAATAATGTCAAAAATATTCATTGCAATATGGTTTATACTGGTGAAAAATTTTAAATAATGTGAATATTCAAAAAAATGATGAATATATATATATAATGAATATTATACAGCTTATACAGCAGTAAAAAAAAATGAAAGAACCCTACTGCACAATAAGACTAAAACAACATACATTAGGGGAGAAAATGTCACAGAAGGTATAACATCATTTATATTTAAAATCTGAAAAACAATAAAAATAATTTTATGTGTAGAAGTGATAAATTTATTATAATGTGGACAGGAAGGATAGTACAGCCCTGGCTGGATAGCTCAATTGGTTAGAGCAATATCCCAAAGCACAGAGGTTGCTGGTTTTATCCCTGGTTAGGGCACATACAGGAACAGATTGAGGTTTCTGTCTCTTTCTCTCTCTTCTTTTCTATCTCACAGAAATCAATAAATTAAAAAAAAAAATTTTACAGATAAAGAATTAGGAGTAGGATCATAGAAAGGTACACAGAGGATAAAATTAATTTTATTTTATTAAAATTAGGTAATAGAGAGGTGTTTATTATATACTATGTTTTTTCTATTTTATTTATTAAGTGGGAGGCAGGGAGGGAGGGAGACAGAGAGACAGATTCCCACATGCACCTTAACTGGGATCCACCCAGCAAACCCCCTACAGGGCGATGCTCTGCCCATCTGGGGTCACTGCCCCATTGCTCAGCAACCAAGCTATTTCAGCACCTGAGGCAAGGCCATGGAGACATCCTCAGCACTTGGGCCAAATTGCTCAAACCATTGGAGCAATGGCTGCAAGAAGAGAGGAGAGAGAAAGAAGAGGGAGGGGGTGGGGTGGAAAAGCAGATAAGCTCTTCTCCTATGTGCCCTGACTGGGAATTGAACCCAGGACTTCCACATGCCAGCCTATGCTTTACTGCTGGGCCAACCGGCCAGGGCCATTATATGCTTTTTATGCTTTTACATACCTGTCATATTTTATTAAACTAATTTTCAAATAAATTCAAGCAAAAATTAAACAAGCAAACAAGTGCTAAAACAAAGTGGTTGTAAGAATGCTTATACTGAGGAAGGGCCATGAGGGAAAAACATAAAATGCCATGTGAAAGACTTGCATAATGTTTAGCATATATTAGATATGCAATGAATATTTTTCTTCCATGGAGTTCTGTAAAGGCTTAAATGCAAAGGACAGGAAGGAGGCATATACGAATAGAACTACCAAGAGAAGTGAGTTGACTTCATTAAAGAAGGGAGCAAAAATGGCTATTTACTTGAACTTTATATAATTGTGACTTAAATGATTCTGATTTGTGATGCCAACAGTCATATCACCCTAATAACTTGAAACCCATTAATCTAGCCCTATTTTCCTCTTCCATAAGAAAGAGTGAGAGAATTATTCCAATTTATATTTAAAAGCATGTTCAGGTGTTGCCCAAAAGCAGCTGCAACATTTAAAGTAACTAGTTTTTACTTTATTTTAATATATTTAGCAATAAAAAATCTCTAGAAAGAAAAGAGGATGGTCACTTGAGAAAAGAGAGCTAAGAAGTCATAAAATTTAGTAATTCAGAAATTATGGTTTACCACATAACTGTATCTTAAAATTTAGAAAGCTTTATGTTTTGTATTCCAGACCAGTTTATCTTTTCAGAGCTGTCAAAAATATTTATTTGTGCTACTGAATGTGATGTGTTGCATTATTGCATTTACCTTCTCACAGTGGTGACTATTATACGTTTTCTTGAATCTTTTCTTAGAACCAAAATATTGAGGTAGTTATTTTCTTCAAATATCACTATTGTGGCAAATATTTCATTTTTTAATAAGTAGATTAAGCTGTTTTTCTCAATTTAATATGAAATAATTTATTATCATTATTCTGAATTTTCACATATTTTCTTATTGGTATGTAATGCATTATGGCTAACATTTTGTGGTAAATTCTTGTAGAAGAGTGTATTTTCCAAAGACCTGTGTAACAGCATCTCCTTACTATCTAATGTTACCACTTCATGGAGAAAAGCAGCTGACATCCTTTTCTCTTGAATTGGGGTGGAATTGTTACCGTAGAAGTGATATGTGATTTATGAGGCTAGGTTATAAAAAATAGTAAGGCTTATTTATGCCGACTTCTTTCTGTGGAACTTGCTTTTGCAATTTAGACACTATAATGCAAAAAAGCCAAGGCCACATGGAGAGATTCCTGGCAGCAGCTATCAACTGTCAGATGTGCAAGAAAGCCTTAGAAGTGGCTCCAGACCTTGCTATTGTCTCAGTACAGCCTCATATGAGACCTGTAAGGAGAGCTGCCTAGCTAAGCAGAGTCAGTTCCCAAGAGCCAGAGAAACAATAATAAATGATGGTTGTTGTTCGACTTCACTATGAATGAATGGTTTATTATGCATCTATTGTATCCAGAACAGGGGGATGCTGCTGCAGTGAAATCTAAAACATGTGGCTTTGCCTTTGGGGGTGGATGGTGGGCAGAACTGGCAATCCTTGAGACTGTTAGCTGAAGCCAGAAGAACCCTGAGGAGAATGTCTGTGAAGGCTCCAATGAAAGGGAGGAAGATAAAACTGAATGATGGAGGAAAAACACTCGTGTAATGGCAGAAACTTGAGCAGCTCCATTACCTGTAAAAATATAAAAAATGGAAAATACACCCAATGAATTTAATGAATTACTTAAGATTTTCAGGTAGAAAGTTGCATGACATGCTTAGCATCTTCCTGGGGCTGATAATAAAATAAGAAACTAAAATATAAGCTTATGAGGAGCACTGTCACCAAGATGGAGACTTGGAGTACCTGAAAGTCCCTCCACCCATGGCTGCACCAAACATAGCTGTGCACAGAAAAATTCCCTCTGAGAGAAATCCAGAATTTAGTTGAGTGACTCCTATATATAAAAAAAAAAAATTGAGAAAATACCAATACAGTACAATCCATATCAAAATCCCAATGATATTTTTCACAGAAATAGAAAAAAAAAACATGCTAAATTCCATATGAAACCACAAAATATTTCTCATAGCCAAGCATTCATGAGAAAGTAAAACAAAGCTAAAGCTATTACATGTCCTGATTTCAAACTATATTACAATGCTACAGTAATCAAAATATAGTGTATTAGAATAAAAACAGATGTAGATTAATGGAACAGAAAAAACAAGAGCCCAGAAATAAACCTATGCATATATAGTGAATTGGTTTTTGACAAAGGTGTTGAGAATATACAATGGGAAATGATACCTACCTTAATAAATAATGTTGGGAAAACTGAATATCCATTCACTCAAGAATGAAAAAGGATCTCTCTATTCTACCACAAGCAAAGATAAACTCAAACTGGATTAAAGACTTGAATGAATACCTGAAACTATAAAATCCCTGTAAAAAATATGAGGGGTTGTCTCCTCAAAATTATTAGTAAAATGGGAGATGGTGATGGAGTAGGCAGACGTACCAACATCCAATTCCCAGAACCAAAGTGGATTATAACTTAATTTTAAGAACCATCATCTGGATAAACCAACTTTGAACTAAACTAAGAGGACTCTTCAACCAAGGAACACTGAAGAAGCCACATTGAGACTGATAGGAAAAGCGAAAATGGGGAAAAGGCTGCTCAGCTCCCCAGAGCAAACAGCAGCCTGAAGAGACTCGTGTGGCGGGAAGAGAGTTTAGTGAAGAAGGAAGGGACCTGGGCCCCAGGACAAAGCCCCAGCCTCCAGACTCAGAGCCTAGTAGACTTAGAGCACTGCCGCTTAGAAGGAGGGAGCTTTCAGGACTACAGTATGGAGTATTAGGGTCTAGCTGCAGTGCCCTGGCCAACACTGCTGAGGGCTTGATGGAGAGCTGGCGGAACCACGCGAAAACGTGGTTCCGTCTAGGGGGGTAGAGGCCAGGCCAGCAGATATGAGCTCGGTATAGACCAACAGGGGTGAAGGGAATGCGCAAAAGTGGTCTGGTGGCTGTGGACTGCCTGCAGCCCCACCTGTGAGGGAAAAGGGGAAGCCCAAGAATGGGCAGAGATTGCCGCTGTGCAGGGGTGTGCAGGAATGCAGCCTCACCTGGCCTTCATGGCTTGCAGCTGGGCATGAGGCAGCTCTGACCGCAGGAGCAGTGTGGAAGCCTGGGAACAGGTGGAGGCTTGCAGCTCAGCACGTGCCTGCAGCCCTACCCAGCCTGAGGAGCCAGACTTAGCCTAATGCACGAGCAGGCTCTGACCGCGGGGGTGGGGTAGAAGCCTGGGAACAAGCGAGGACCCGCAGCTGAATAAAATTGCTCACCCCTGTCCTTGGTGCCGAGGCTTGTGACCAGAGGGCGGTGTGCAACCCCACCCATGGTGGTGAGGCGAAGGCCGAGACTGGCTGAGGCTTGTAGAGCCAGGCACAAGAATACAGCCCCTCCTGCGGAGTAAAGGCAGGAACCAAAGCAACAGTCGCAGTGGGCCTGCGCCAGCAAGACCCATACCCAATCACCCTAGGCAGTGGCAGAGGGGGTGGCGGGCCTGCAGACAGACCACACCTAGGGAACACAGAGGCAACACCCATTGGACTCAGTGGACAAACCCTTCTTATACACAGACAAAATGGGCAGGCAGAGAAATGCAATCCAAATGAAACAAGAGAAATCCCCAGAAAAGGACCTGAATGAATCAGATATAACCATATTATCAGATGCAGAGTTTAAAATAATGATTGTTAGGATGTTCAAAGAGCTTAGAACAACAATGGATGGTCATTACGAACACCTAAATAAAGAGATAACAAGTATAAAAAAGGAAATTGAGCCTGACCAGGTGGTGGCGAGGTGGATAGAGCATCGGACTGGGATGTGGAAGACCCAGGTTCGAGATTCTGAGCTCATCAGCTTGTGTGTGGGCCCATCAGGCTTGAGCATAAGCTCGTCAATTTGCACCCAAAGTTACTGGCTCCAGCAAGGGGTTGCTCGGTCTGCTGAAGGCCCGCGGTAAAGGCACGTGTGAGAAAGCAATCAACGAACAATTAAGGTGTCGCAACAGCAATGAAAAACTAATGATCGATACTTCTCACCTCTCTCCGTTTCTGTCTGTCTGTCCCTATCTATCCCTCTCTCTGACTCTCCCTCTGTCCCTGTAAAAAAGGGGGAAAAAGGAAATTGAAATAATAAAAAAGAATCAAACAGAAATGACAAATACAGTATCAGAATTGAAGAACACAGTGGAGGGAATTAAAAGCAGGACGGATGAAGCTGAAGATCAAATCAGTGAGTTACAGGACAAAATAAATGAAGGCACAGAGCAGAGAGAAAAAAGAAAGGAGACTCAAAAAGTCTGAGGAAACTCTAAGGGAGTTCTGTGACAACATGAAGAGAAATAACATCCGCATTATAGAGTTTCCTGAAGAAAAAGAGAAAGAACAAGGGAAAGAAACTTAGTTCAATCAAATCACAGCTGAAAAGTTTCCTAAATTAAGGCTGAAAAATGTCTCACACATTCAAGAAGCACAGAGAACTCCATTAAAGAGAAACCCAAAGAAATCTATACCAAGACATATCATACTTAAAATACAAAAGCTAAGTGATAAAAAGAAAATATTAAAAGCTGCTAGAAAAGAAAAGACTATCACCTACAAAGGAACTCCCATAAGGATGACATCCGAATTCTCAACAGAAATACTTGAGGCCAGAAGGGAATGGCAAGAAATATTCAAAGTAATGCAGAACAAGAACCTATAACCAAGACTACTCTGTCCAGCATGGTTAATGTTTAAAATTGAAGGAGAAATAAAGAGCTTCCCAACAAAACAAAACAAAACAAGGAATTCATTAAAACCAAACCAGTCCTGCAAGACAAGCTAAGAAGCCTGTTGTGAACAGATCAAAGGGGGGACAGAATATAACAAAAGTGGAATACAACTTTAAAGAATAAAATGGCAATAAACAACTACATATCAATAATAACCTTAAATATAAATGCAGTAAATAATCCAATTAAAAGACATAGGGTAGATGTGTGGATAAGAAAACAGGACCCATACATATGCTGTCTACAAAAGACACACCTTAAAACAAAAGATGCACAGAGATTGAAGGTAAAAGGATGAAAAAAAGTATTTCATGCAAATGGAAATGAAAAAAAAGCTGGAGTAGCAATACTTATATCTGACAAAATGGAATTTAAAACAAAAGTTGTAATCAGAGATAAAGAAGGATGCTACATAATGAAAAGGGAGCAAATCAACAGGAAGATGTAACCATTATAAATATCTATGCACCGAGCATAGGGGCACCGAAATACATAAAGCAGACTTTGATGGATATAAAGAGAGAGATCAACAGCAATATTATAATAACAGGGGATTTCAATACCCCAATAACATCACTGGATAGATACTCCAGACAGAAAATTAACAAGGAAACAGCAGACTTAAAGGATACACTAGATCAACTCAATTTAATAAATATCTTCAGAACATTTCACCCTAAAGCAGCAGAATATACATTCCTTTCAAGTGCTTATGGTACATTCTCTAGGATAGACCACATGTTAGAACACAAAAGTGGTCTCAACTAATTTAAGAAGATTGAAATCATATCAAGCATTTTCTCTGATCACAATGCCATGAAACTAGAAATTAACCACAAAAGAAAAACTGAAAAATACTCAAACATTTGAAAACTAAATAGCATGTTATTAAATAACGAATGGGTTAATAATGAGATCAAAGAAGAAATAAAAATGTTCCTAGAAACGAATGATAATGAGCCTACATCAACTCAAAATTTATGGGATACAGCAAAAGTAGTACTGATAGAGAAGTTCATAGAGCTACAGACATACCTTAAGAAGCTAGAAAAAGCTCAAATAAGCAACCTGACACTGTATCTAAAAGAACTAGAAAAACAACAGCAAGTAAAGACCAGGGGTAGTAGAAGGAAGGAAATAATAAAGATCAGAAAATAAATGACATAGAGGCTAAAGAAACAATACAGAGGATCAATGAAACCAGGAGCTGGTTCTTTGAAAAGGTAAACAAGATCAGTGTACCTTTAACTGGACTCACCAAGAAAAAGAGAAAGAGGACTCAAATAAATAAAATCAGAAATGAGAGTGGAGAAATAACAACTGACACAACAGAAATACAAAGTATTGTAAGAAAATACTATGCCAAAAAACTAGACAACCTAGATATAATGGACAAATTCCTTGAAACATACAATCTTTCAAAATTTAATCTGGAAGAATCAGAAAGCCTAAACTGACCAATTACAAAAAAATGAGATCAAAACAGTTATCAAAAAAATCCCAATAAAGAAAAGTCCTGGGCCTGATGGCTTCACAAGTGAATTCTACCAAAAATTCAAAAAAGAACTAACTCCTATTTTTCTCAAGCTATTTCAAAAAATTTGAGAAGAAGGAAGACTTCCAAGCCCCTTTATGAGGCAAGCATTATTCTGATTCCGAAACCAGGCAAAGACAACACAAAGAAAGAAAATTATAGGCCAATATCCCTGATGAATTTTTTTTTTATCCCTGATGAATTTAAATGCTAAGATCCTTAACAAAATATTAGGCAACCAGATTCAGCAATATATGAAAAAAAATCATACACTATGATCAAGTGGGGTTTATTCTGGGGAGGCAAGGCTGGTTGAATATTTGCAAATCAGTCAATGTGATTCATCACATGAACAAAAAGAAGAACAGAAACCACATGATAATTTCAATAGATGCAAAAAAAAGCACTTGAAAAACACAGCACCCATCATGATCAAAACTCTCAGTAAAGTGGGAATACAGGGAACATTCCTTTACATGATAAAGGTCATCTATGACAAACCCAGAGCCAACATCATAATATATGGGCAAAAATTAAAAGCAATCCCCTTAAGATCAAAAAACAGGCAGGGGTGACTCCTATCACCACTCTTATTCAACATAGTTCTGGAAGTACTATCCACAGCAATCAGACAAGAAGAAGAAATAAAAGGCATCCAAATTGGAAAAGAACAAGTAAAACTATCATTATTTGCCGATGATATGATATTGTATATAGAAAACCCGAAAGTCTCAGTCAAAAAACTACTGGATCTGATAAATGAATTCAGCAAGGTGGCAGAATATAAAATTAATACTCAGAAACCAGAGGCATTTTTATGCACCAACAATGAACCATCAGAAAGAGAAATTAAGGAAACAGCCCCCTTCACTATTGCAACAGCAAATAATGAAGGGCCTTGTAGTAAATTTAACCAAGAAGATTAAAGATTTGTACTTGAAAAATTATAAAACATTGATAAAAGAAATCAAGGAAGATACAAACAAGTGGAAGCATATACTATGCTCATGGTTAGGAAGAATAAACATCATTAAAATGTCTATATTACCTAAAGCAATTTATAAATTCAATGCAATACCAATTAATATACCAATGACATACTTCAAAGATATAGAACACATATTCCAAAAAATTATATGGAACCAAAAAAGAACATGAATATCCTCAGCAATATTGGAAAGGAAGAATAAAGCAGGAGGTATCACTCTTCCTGATATCAAGTTATACTACAAGGCCATTGTACTCAAAACAGCCTGGTACTGACATAACAACAGGCACATAAATCAAAAGAACAGAACAGAGAACCCAGAAATAAACTTACACCTTTATGGACAACTGATATTTAACAAAGGAGGAAAGAGCATACAATGGAGTAAAGACAGCCTCTTTAACAAATGGTATTGGGAAAATTAGACATCTACCTGCAAAAAAAACACAAAACTAGACCATCAACTTACACCATTCACAAAAACAAACTCAAAATGGGTAAAATACTTAAATGTAAGCCGTGAAACCATAAGCATGTTAGAAGAAAACATAGGCAGTAAGCTCTCCGAAGTCTCTCACAACAATATATTTGCCGATTTATCACCCTGGGCAAGTGAAATTAAAGACAGGATAAACATATGGGACTCTATCAAACTAAAAAGTTTTTGCACAGCTAAAGACAATAAACAGCCTCACCTGTGGTAGCGCAGTGGATAAAGCGTCGACCTGGGAACACTGAGGTCGCCAGTTCAAAACCCTGTACTGGTCTGGTCAAGGCACATATGGGAGTTGATGCTTCCAGCTCCTCCCCCATTTCTCTCTCTCTCTCTCTCTCTCTCTCTCTCTCTCTCACTCTGTGTCTCCTCTCTAAAAAATGAATAAAATAAAATAAAATAAAAAATTTTAAAAAAGACAATAAACAGAATAAAAAGACAAACTACACAATGGGAGAACATATTCGACAGCACGTCTGATAAGGGGTTAATAACCAAAATTTATAAAGAACTTGTAAAACTCAACACCAGGAAGATAAACAATCCAATCAAAAAATGGGCAAAAGAAATGAATAGACACTTCTCCAAAGAGGACATACAGATGGCCAATAGGCATATGAAAAAATGCTCAACATCACTAATCATTAGAGAAATGCAAATTAAAACCACAATGCGATATCACCTCACATTAGTCAGAATGGTGCTCATCAACAAAATAACACAGTTTAAGTGCTGGCGAGGATGTGGAGAAAAGGGAACCCTCCTGCATTGCTGGTGGGAATGCAGACTGGTGAAGCCACTTTCGAAAACAGTATGGAGATTCCTCAAAAAATTGAAAATCGAACTGCCTTTTGACCCAGCTATCCCACTTATAGGAATATACCCTAAGAACACCATAGTACTGTTCAAAAAGAAGAAATGCTCCTCCATGTTCATGGCAGCTTTGTTCACAATAGCAAAGATCTGGTAACAGCCCAAGTGTCCGTCAGAGGATGAGTGGATTAAAAAGCTTTGGTACATATATACTATGGAATACTACTCAGCCATAAGAAATGATGACAGGATCATTTACAACAACATGGATGGACCTTGATAACATTATACTGATTGAAATAAGTAAATCAGAAAAAACTAAGAACTATATGATTTCATACATAGATGGGACATAAAAATGAGACTCAGAGACATGGACAAGAGTGTACTGGCTACCCGGGGGGAGGCAAGGAGAGGGAGGGTGTAGGAGGAGGGGAGGGGCACAAATAAAACCAGATAGAAGGTGATGGAAAACAATTGGACTTTGGGTGATGGGTATGCAATATAGTCAAATGTCAAGATAACCTGGAGATGTTTTCTCTGAACATATGTATCCTGATTTATCAATGTCACCCCATTAAATTTAATTTATTTTTATTTTATTCATTTTAGAGAGGAGACACAGAGTGAGAGAGAGAGAGAGAGAGAGAGGGAGAGAGAGAAAGAGAGAAAGGGGGGAGGAGCTGGAAGCGTCAACTCCCATATGTGCCTTGACCAGACCAGTGCAGGGTTTTGAACTGGCGGCCTCAGGGTTCCCAGGTCGACGCTTTATCCACTGCGCCACCACAGGTCAGGCCACCCCATTAAATTTAATAAAAAATTTATTAGTAAAATGCATATCAAAGCGACAATGTGATATTACCTCACACTAATTAAGATGGCTACAATACAAAAAGAAAAAACAAGAATAAGTTTTGGTAAGAATGTGTAGAAAAGGACATTCCTGCACAGTGTTGGTGGGAATGTAAAATGGTACAGTCACTATTAAAAGCCATATGAAGCTTCCTCAATAAAATAAAAGTAGAATTACGACGTAATTTAACAATTGCACTTCTGGGTATATATCCAAAGAAAACAAAATCATTATATTGAAGAGAAATCTGTATTTCCTGGGTCATTGGAATATTATTTACAATAGCCAATCTATAAAAGCAAACTACATGTTTATTGATCAATGAATGAATAAAGAACATGTATGATATATACATATAATGTATATACACACACACTCAATTGAATATTACTCAGCCTTCAAGAAAGAAAATCCTACCATTTGCAATAACATGGATTGACCCTGAGGGCATTATTTTAAGTGGAATTAGCCAGCAAATAAAAATACTACATAGTATTACTTAATATGTAAAATATATTTTAAAAAGTAGAACTCTTATGAACTGAGTAGAATGGTGACTGCCCAGATTTGAGGAGTGGAGGAAATGAGGGAAAAAAGGATACAAACTTTAAGTTATAGAATGAATATGGTCTGAGGATCTAATGTATTAAGAACTCAATTATGGATATTTTTTAAATAATGTTACAAAAGTAGTTATAAAGAAGAAATCACTTGGTGATTTGGAAATAAAACTATTCCTCATCTTTAATCTTCCTAGATGCCAAAAGATGCTAATTTGGTAAGTCATTTCTGAGTAAGTAGTAAATCTAGGATGCTTTCAGAAAACAAAACAAAACAAAATGGTTCAAATATGAAGCCAAGGATAAGACTAGAAGGAATCCCGTCAAGAACTCAGAAAAATATAAGTCAGGGCCCTCTTTCAAACAAACAAAAAAGCCCTTTTAGTATCTCACAGGTATGCATCTTCAATTAGGTTTTAAAGACTCCTAAATGTATTGTCCCACAGCAATTTCACAAGATGCTTCAGGAAGAGAAGGGCTTATGTCAAAGAAAGGAGGAATGTGCTGTTTGTATGATGGACTAAGCTCCAGTGAGACTCATAGGAATGCCACAAATTTTTAAGAAGTTGAGAAAACACTGTCACCATGGACTTAAAAAGTATAGGCAGTACAAAATTTTTAAAAATGTCTTCTGACCTTTGAATTACTTCTTTCTATGAGAAAGAAGCCATCCGAGAAAACTACTCAGCTACAATCATGAGCCATTTCTCTTAGGAAAGAAACGATTTCTGTGAGGGCAGACACAAGAGACCATAAGATGAAACCAAGAGTTGGACAAACTTAATTCCTGGAGAGTTGGCTTGAGGCCTAATCAAGGAACTAACTGCACGTTACGAGTCTATGTTTCTGAATTACTATGAATCTGTGGTTGCTTTGTGCCTCACATTTCCTGCCCTTTATTAACAGGAGTATCTATTAGCAGTTATCCTATGCCTGTTCCACTGTTGTTTGTTTGGTTTGATGTTCCATATAATTGGTTTATTTTACTTACTAGTGTTTATACCCAAAGGAACAGTGCCCCAAAAGCTGTATCTTTGGAACCTATTTGTACCGGAACCTGGTTTTGATGACATCATGGACTTTAAATTGATGTATTAGTGGAATGGACTTCGGATATGCTTAGAAGGAGATAAGTGTATTTTACATGTTGAAAGAATGTGAACTCTTGTGGTCAGAAGAAGGATTGTGGCAGATTATATTTTCCAAAGAGGTTGTAACAGTATCTCCTAGCCCATATGCACTACTTCAAATGTGACCTTGCCATTGTAACAGTAGTACATTACCTGGCTTAACCTTCAATTTAATTATAGTGCAAAATACTAGTTCCTAATGCAAAGAAAACTTGAATAACCATCTATGACTTTGGTTCTTCTGCTGGCCCTATTTGTACTTGCTTAATAACTTAAATATATATATATCTTTACCTCTCTAGACCTAAATTCTACTAAATGTGTAATGAAAGACTTGAATTTTGGTTAGGGAAGTTTAAACTAAGGCTTCTTGACTTGCAGTGAATTTCATTGCCATCATCCCAAGAACTGAGTTCCCAGGCTTAGACCTCATTACATTCAGAGCATCTCTAATTTTATTTGTTATACATTTTGGACTTTTGCATATATCATTATTTAAAGAAAAAATTAAATAGCTTTAAAAATTAAAGCTCAAAGGCAGCTGTCTTCGATGATCCATATTGTCACTTTTAATGATAAAATGCTGTATATTTTTTTGTTTTGTCAAATAGATCAACTAATCCAAAGAGTTTTCAAAATTATGTTTTTTTTTCTTATTAAGGAAGGTTAGAGAAATCAATCAATCAGTTGCCTGAAAAGGAGTAGTTGAAAGAATGAGTTATGTAAAGTGATTCTCTGATTCTACTGAAGACAAATGTGGGAAAAGCGATTAAAATTTTTTAAAGTAATTTCTAAGCAATAAGGTTATACTGTAATATTTTAAAAGTGTTCTGCCCTTCTATAAAGTATTAGTTAAATTTTACTGAAGTTATTTGATCTAATTGGTTTTTGGAGTATATAATTATTGTTAAATTTCTCTTCCAGATTCAGTAGAATGAATAAACTCTCACTAGATTAACTACTGAAAACAATTCCAGTGATATGTGTGGTGTCCAGTTTAAGGAGATTTGTTGTCATGATGAAAAAGTATGGGGTGTCAGTGACCCAGTGAGAACTACTGACAAATAATCTGAAAAGCAATCAGCAACAATGTATACCTTTGTTTAGACCCAATCTATCTCATTCTCAATTATTTTAGATGTTTTTCTTAGGTATTGGTCACACATGTATTAAAAAGAATAAAGTCCAACCTGACCAGGCAGTGGCGCCGTGGACAGAGCATCCGACTGGGATGTGGAGGACCCAGTTTCAAAACCCCGAGGTCGCCAGTTTGAGCGTGGGCTCATCTGGTTTGAGCAAGGCTCACCAGCTTGAGTCCAAGGTCACTAACTTGAGCAAGGGGTCACTCACTGCTGGAGCCCCATCACCATCCCCCACTCCCCCATCCCCCCACCCCCATATGTCAAGGCACATATGAAAAAGCAATCAATGAACAACTAAGGTGCCGCAACAAAAGTTGATACTTCTCATCTCTCTCCCTTCCTGTCTGTCTGTCCCTATCTGTCCTTTTACCTGTCTCTCTCTTTCTCTGTCACAAAAAAAAAAAAAAAAGAAAGAAAAGAAAAGAATAAAGTTCATTTTATGACCTCCTTTGTCATTTGTACTCTTTCACCAGTTTGGCAGTGGGGAGAAGCCTTTTTTCCTTGCTTTAAGGAATGATGGTGAATGAAGATAACTAAGTCTTATGATTCAAGGTGGAAGCTTTAAATGAATACAGTGTTTGGTTTCGTAATTTTGTTATGTTTTGTGTTTTGCTGCTATATCTTTAGTGTCAAGGATACTTCATGACATACAATAGGTGCTTAATGAGTATTTGATAAGTAAAAAAGAATAAACAGTAAGAATACTTATTTAGCCCTAACAGTACATCAGATGATATCCTAATTGATACACACACATACAAAATCTAATCTTACCAATAACCAATCATGTTAGGTGGGTAGTATTACCATCCTCATTTAATTTCTTTTCACTTTTGGATAAAGAGATAGAAATTAAATAACAACATCACACAGCCTAGAAAACAATGCCATTTTATTTATCCAAGGTAGTCTGTGTAGGGTATTTTTCCCTGCTGAGAAAGAAAAAAGGGGCCGTAGCCATGAAGTGTGGAATAGTAAAGGCTTTATTTAATATCGCGCTGCCTGGAAGATGTTCTCTGGTCCCAGGAGGCAGGGGTCAGAGAAGTCGCATGGGATGATCGCGTGGGAGATATTTAAAGGATCTGTAGGATGGGCAAGCTAATATGACATGGTGAAATCTCACTGGCTCTTGGACAGTCGCTCTTTTCCCAAGAACTCCTGGAAAATTTCATTTGATGCTCTTGGTTGTGGGTGGCTCCAGTCAAAGTTCCCGGGTATGAGTTCCTCACATGACCTTCCTCCATGATCCACTGACCTTACATTCCAATCTTTTGTGTTAATTAGGGGCACCACTTATTTATCTGGCTACTTCCTGCTGATTAGGGGCATCATGCGGAGGGGAGATCAGAAGTTGGTGATTTTGAAGGGAGTCACGAGGGACATCTGTTTGGCTGTGAGTTGAGAAACTTCGCAGATGCAGTTTTGTAAGAATTTTAAAAAGAGGTGCAAATATGAGTTATACACTGATAATTAGAAGAAGATTTAGGATAGGGGCAGCCCAGGTAAGAATGGGTGGCTGCCATCAGGAGTTAAGCGGGTTGTAAGATGAGAGATTCTTGCTTAATTTTTCTTGCAGATGGTTGAGGAGATTGAAGCTTTTTTCATCAGGCCAGCATTGCTTCCTGCTTCAGCTCACTCTGGTGGCAGATTCCTGGCGGGAGGGACAGGAGCAATAGGAGGGTCTGCAGGGCCCAACCTTTTGGTGAGCTGGAGATGGGTAGGGCCAAGTGGTTCTGACTGCCAGTAATCCTGCATGGGAGCAAGCTTGAGGCGAGAGACATGGTTAGAAATGAGGGTAGCATTGATTACGGGGGAGCCCTTGGTATTGAGGAATGGTAGGAGTAAGTAGGAAGATGCTGTCAGCTGGATAATGGCTTTAAGACTGTGTAGAATGTCCCAAACCAGAAGGGTATACAGGGTATGATGGCATAACTAAGAAGGAGTACAAAAAAGGGGATTATGTTCAAACTGCATCTCAGGGGTGACATGTGAAGGGGAAATGAAGGAGTCCCATCGTTTCCCATAACCGAGACCTGTGTGGGAATTAGAGGTTTAGAATGTGGTGGCAAAACAGAGAAGGTAGCTCCTGTGTCCACAAGAAATGAGATGGACTTACCCATTTCTGCAGCATACCCTGAGTTCAGCGTGGGTGAGGATGATGGTGGTCTCCGAGCCCAGGGTGTCTGTCCTAGGAGTTTGAGTGATGAGCCCACCTGGCTGGCTTGGCCTCTACATAGAGACATTGAGAATGAGTCTCCTGCCCAAAGGGGCAATCGCTCTGCCAGTGACCAGGCTGCTTGTAATTAGGGCACGGCTTAGTGGGTGGCCTCAGGCAGGGGCACTGCCGGGACCAATGACCCTCCTTGCCACACTTAAAGCAAACTCCTGGTGGGGATCCTCTTTGCGGTACAGACTTTGGTTGGGCACTCCCTGTGTCTTGCCCCTGTTGCTCTACTGGCCTCAGGCTACTGCAAGAGCCTGGGTTTGGAGAATTACCTTTTGCGTTACCTTCTCCAAATGCAGGCCTGGCGGGCCTGGCAAACAGCCTTGACATTTTTCTACTAGTTGTGACCATTGAAAACTTTAAATGCCATGTTCAAAGGTCCTGGATAGGGGTTTGGGGGTTGAGAATAAGAGGAGGAGGGTTCCTGGGAATCCTAGCACTCAGATCCAGCCAGAAACGCTGGAGTCAGAGGCAGGACAGGGACAGATGGTTGGACATCCTGCAAACCAGTGTAAAGGCCAGTGGCAGACTGAGAATGGCCTGATGGAGGAGGGCTTAAGAACACAGTGGAGAAGAGAGGGGCCCCTGGCCAGTAGGGGATGAGAAAGAGAGACTGGTATTTGCAGGTGAATGAGAAACAGGATCCCGCGAAGGGAGGGGAGGGGGCTCTTGGAGGGAAGAGACCCAAGTGAAAGAGGTCCACAGAGGGACCAGAGAGGGGTCCCGAGAGAGGGTTGCTATCGGGGGGTCAGGCAGGAAGGGAAGAGAGTTGGGAGTCTGCGGAGAAGGAAAGATCAGGAATGGAGGGTTTAGGTGAGGTTTCTCTCACCAAAAAAACAGGAACAGGCAGCACAGAGATTAGGACAGGAGCATGAATAACTAGAAGCCCTGAATGTAAGGGATCTCCAACCAGTTCCCAGTTCTTTTGGTGATAAACTGGTGAGGGTGTTAAAACTTAAAGTCCCTTCAGGAGGTTACCTGGTCCAATTGTTCAGTGGGTTCTGTGGCCTGGCCACAGTGGAGAAGAAGAACCCTTCTTCTTTAGGGAGGCAGAGATTTCAGATAAGGCAACTCCAAAAGTGTTTTGAATCAGGTTTAGATTCCTGTGCCCCCATGGCCACCCTCAGTCCTTGGAGTGGTCAGAGTTGAGAACTGGCATCCCAAAACTCAGGCTCTGGCCACCGGACAGATAAGTGAAGTGAGTGTACTTGGAATGTCTCCATGGGCACACACACACTTGGAACGGAAAAGACTTCCCTGATGCAGCTGCGGTTTCAAACAGGAAGTCTCGGTGGAAAGAACTGAGGGGAGTTTGGAGGCAGGGGACTTACTGCACTGTTGCGCCCAAGTGGGTGGAAGGTCGGAGGTTCTGGTT
The DNA here is from genome assembly GCA_037038555.1 of Rhynchonycteris naso. Classification (NCBI taxonomy): domain Eukaryota; kingdom Metazoa; phylum Chordata; class Mammalia; order Chiroptera; family Emballonuridae; genus Rhynchonycteris; species Rhynchonycteris naso. The sequence goes on from CM072998.1 coordinate 184,296,194, forward strand.
CTTTCTCGAAGGGAAAGAGGAGAGGAGCAGTCCTTGCGGACTTATAACTCCTCCTGGGTTTTGGCCGAAAAAAGGAAAGGGCTGTAGCCACAAAGTATGGAATAGTAAAGGCTTTATTTAATATCATGCTGCCCAGACGATGTTCTCTGGTCCCGGGAGGCAGGGGTCAGAGAAGTTGCATGGGATGATCCACGTGGGAGATATTTAAAGGGTCTGTAGGATGGATGAGCTAATATGACGTGGCAAAATCTCACTGGTTGATGGACAGTCACTCTTTTCCCAAGGACTCCTGGGAAGTTTCTTTTAGCGCACTTAGCTGTGGGCAGCTCTAGCCAAAGTTCCTGGGTCTGAGTTTCTCACATGACCTTCCCCCGTTATCCACCAACTTTACAGTTTGTTCTAGAGTGCTGTCACACTGTACTCTCTCATCTCTCTGAGTGGAACAAGACCTTCTTCTTATAAAACATAGCCTATGTTGGTCAAATACGTTTGTAAAATGTGATTTATTAATTTATTTTTTTTACAGGAACAGAGAGAGAGTCAGAGAGAGGGATAGATAAGGACAGACAGACAGGAATGGAGAGAGGTGAGAAGCATCAATCATTAGTTTTTCGTTGCGACACCTTAGTTGTTCATTGATTGCTTTCTCACATGTGCCTTGACTGAGGGCCTTCAGCAGACCGAGCAACCCCTTGCTGGAGCCAGGGACCTTGGGTCCAAGCTGACAAGCTTTTGCTCAAGCCAGATGGGCCCGCGCTCAAGCTGGCGAGCTCGGGGTCTCGAACCTGGGTCTTCCGCATTCCAGTCCAATGCTCTATCCACTGTGCCACTGCCTGGTCAGGCTGTAAAATGTGATTTTTATGTTTGCTCCCTTGTCGTTTGCATTGGGGGCTGTGCAGCACCAGCTATATGTCTGTGAAATTGCAAATTACTCTCCTGCTTGGGAAGGGATATTGTTTTGCTAATATTTGCTGGAGGAGAGGTTTCCGTGCCAGAAAGTTTTGAAAAGAATAGAGAAACAAGCCATGTTTTGCAGGGAGAGCAGAGAGAATGCAAAGTGCTGAGGAAGAAGCCAGTCTGTATATATAGAGAGAAGGTATGCAGATGGGGATCCAGAGGGGAGGGGCTTTTGTAAGCTCCACTGGGACTGGTGGGGACTTTGATTCTATGAGAAACAGTAGAAGATTTTCCAGGTTGTGGAATCTGAGAATGTGTCAGTGGCTTTGTGAGCCCTGTGTGTTTGCTCATCGGCTGGTGCAAGACTGGAATAAAGGAATGGCCCACCCTTTTTTGGCTCCACTGTTTCTTTAGCGTCTGCCCAAATCTTTTTTTTTTTTTTTTTTTTTTATTCATTTTAGAGAGGAGACACAGAGTGTGAGAGAGAGAAAGAGAGAGAGAAAGGGGGGAGGAGCTGGAAACCTCAACTCCCATATGTGCCTTGACCAGGCCAGTGCAGGGTTTTGAACTGGCGACCTCAGTGTTCCCAGGTCGACGCTTTATCCACTGCGCCACCACAGGTCAGGCCGCCCAAATCTTATAGGAACCTGCATGTGCATGGCCTTAACAGTGGCAACTGCTGGCCATATAGCTTATTAAGGAATTCTGAATAAGAAATAAGAAAGGTGTACTAAATATAAAATACATAAACATTGGGTTATGGGATGGGGAAAATATTAACTACAAGACCACAAAATTTTAAATATATACAGAAATCAATATCATCAAGGTATTTTCCAAAGTAATAACACTTGAAGAATCTTGCTAGTACAAGTAGGTCACATACAATCCCATGGTTAGAATAACTCCTAAGGGGAACTGACAGCAGACACATTATTCCTATCGATTCAGCTCCCAAGACAATCATAAAATCCACCTTTAAATGTTAGATTAATAATTAGATTATTTCATATACCCAAGAATATTTTAATTTTAAAAATAAGGACAAACAACCTAAGGCTAGAAAGCTTAAAAAAAAAAAAGATGTCATTTACAAAAGTATTTTCAACAATGTTGCCCTGTCCTTGGGGAATATATTTAGAAATTAGGGTCTTTCGAATACTCCACACATCACATCTTACTGGAACCTAAGGATTCTCTCCATTTCTGCTGAAAGCCTTACTTTACGGTTTACAAGAAATCAATAATCAGTTATACTTTTTTTATTTTTTTGGCAATGCCAACATATTGTATGCAATTCAGTCTACTTTATTTTAATTTTCTGTTTACAAACTACTAAGGATTCTTTAATAGTCTTCAAATACCATGTTTATCTGAATCACGACTAAAATATAATTTTTCTAAAATGGGATTAGGCCACCCAATAAACTTTCCAAATGTCACCTCAGATTGTGGCTGTTTATATTAAAATAGAAATTCTTTATTGTATTGTCAGCAGATCCCTAGAAAGGAAAAAAATAATAATAACAGCAGTTTCTAAATCTCTGCATATCTATCTATCTCTTGTTGCATAGCATTCAGAACCCCAAGTGAAATAAAGTAAGTTATATAATAAACAAAACCTCAGTAATAAGTAGAGGTGAGAATTAAGTACAGTCTAAAATATAGCATATTTTTAAAGAAATATCAGAAACAGTAAACAAGAAAGTAACATTTTCCTTTTTTCAATAAATCGGCTTATGGTGAGTTAAATTTCTTTACTTCATATAGAACTGGCCATTTGGCCTCATCTGAATAAAGTGTGTAATTTCCGCTTTTATCCTCAGCTCTTAGTTATTTACCTCACAAAGATGTGACTTAATGCAAAGCTTGATTTCTACATGTCCTTCTGAAAGCAGAGCAAGGCAGGATAATAGTCCCTAATTAAATTACAACATACTGCTCTGCAATAGAAGTTTTCATTAAAGAATCTCAAATCCTTCACTTACAATAATTGAATAGAAGTATCAAATGCACTCTGAGATGTCTTGGTGGGTATTTCTGACTGCTGCACTTTAGTGAGAAGAAATTAAATGGCCGCCTAAGGGTATCCTCTGACACAGTTGGGAAAATGTATTAAGAACTCAGGTACTCTAGATCTTTATTCACACTGGGGGAAAGTCTCCCAAAAGAAGGGGGCAGAAGAAAATGTCTAAAATGTATAGAAAAATGTAAAAAATAGTAAATGTAAAAAATTGAGGCATGCCACTGTTGCGCTTTATAGATGGAGCTAAGGTACCATTTTTCCAGTAGCATGCTGAGAAATTAAAGTAAGAGTTTATGTGTTTGTCAATGGGTAATTCTTTCCATTTTTACTTAGGCATAGTTTTATGCGACTCAGAGGGAGAATGACACACAAGCATATGGTTGGGAATATTCAGAAGAAGAATTCGTTTTGCTTGTATGTTTTACATAGTAGCTATGAACTGTAGCTCAAAATCTCAAGTGTACAAGAACTGTTAGACTTATTCATTTTTTTTTAAATCAAGTTAAATCCAAATATAAACCTTTTTACTTCTAGAACAGAAGAAATTTAATTTTCAAGAATTAACTGGAAGATTAGCTTCTTCCTTAACATTGCCCTAAAGCTAAGGAGGTCTGAGGAGTACTTGACAAAAAGAAGAAGGGGCACTATTTTCACTGATCACAGTTAACCACTGATAACATCATTGTTTCAGCCAAGGTCGGTCCTAGATACCTACAGGGGTACTGCTCCTATTTCTTGCTGATTAACAGACAGACATCTTGGCTGAGATTGAGAACCAGGGTCGGCCTCAAGTTACACCATTTTCCTCTGAGCTGTTCCCACATCCCTGGGGGTCCTATTGGGAAACAGGACCCTCCATTAGGGCAGCTCCCAGTGCCTTGGTCTTCTTCCCAGGCTCAGGGAGTTTCCAGGTGAGTCTCTTTAAAATCCAAGGGCTCACCTCTGTCCTATCATTTATAAAACTGACAGAATGTCTCTGAGTATCTTCTATTTTTGACCTCTGCTTTACAGTTTTCCCCTGCAGCTGAAAAATCCAAATGTATGGCTACCCGTGTAAAGTTGAAAGGACAGAGGGAGGCTGAAAGAAATAGTACAGGCAGAAAAGAAAAGACAAATTAATATTCCAATAATTGAATCTTTTAAATACGCATGCATAATGCCTGTAACTTCTAAACATTTGTATTACTTGCATAACCATGTAGATTTTATCTTAGAGGGAACATTATGCAAATGAACTATACTTCAAAAGACTGTCCCTCTTGACAGAAAGGGTGTCAGATTATTCACATCAGCAGTGTCATACTATTGAATCATTAACAAAGGCTCATTAGTAAGTCATTCAAAACTCTGTGGACAGGAGTATATCTGATACCTCCTGCCTTTTCAATGTCATGAGGAACTAAGGCATTTAGTTGCTATCAAATTTGAATGTTTTCACCTATAGAGCAGCAGTATAGTGATTGCCAGGGAGGGAAATGGGAGATGTGGGAGAGTATGGGAATGGTTATGGATGAAGACTAGGCTTGGGATGGAGGTGTGAGCATACAATACGGTGTACAGAGATGTTTTGTAGAATCAGGCACCTGACACTTGTATACTTATATTTAACAGTGTGACCTCCTATAAATTTGATTAAAAAATAAATAGTTTTTAAAAAGGAATATAATACTTTTTTAACAGATGAGCCCAAACACATCCTCATTTAATTACAGCATCCCAATACAACATTAAAGGGATTAAATCATGTTGGCAAGCCCCACACTATACACTGTGATCATGACATTTCTCCATAATGTTTTTCATGTTTGGCTTCAGAGGTCTCGAATTTCATGAAGTTTGGAAACAGGGCTTTAAACTGTTACAACAACTTGTGAACTCTTTCTGTTTCTGTTTCCTTATCAGTAAAATAGAGATAAAATAAGATGTAGATCACAGGATTATTGTGAGAAGTAAAATATATTAATACATATGAGGTATTTAAAACAGGCCTGGGACAAAATAGTAATCAATAAATCTTTGTTCTTTATTAATATTATTATTACAGTTATCATTAGTATGATACTAAATATGTTGAACATAGTAACATCATTTTATATGTTGGGCATACTAGGTGAGAAGGTGTGCAGTGTCTTATGTTAGATAACCTAACAAAATCCCTACAGAAACATGTCTTATCAATGAGGATAGTAAGTAGCAAAGTAGCATAATTGTTTGCAAACAGGCCTCAGCTTATTATTACATAAAAGAACCCCCATTCAGAATTCAAAATATCCAAACATAATGCCCAAACACAATTTGGTGTATTATTTTTAGCTGAATTGAGAATTCTTGGTCTTAGATGAAACTCTATTGAACATTAGCCAATAGAAAATTTAGAATATTCCTTTTAGAGCAGAATCAGATAAAGGATGAAAGCTGGACCTGAATATTACCTCAAAGTTTTAAGATACTCAAGCAGAGATAATAAAAAAAAAATAGTTCTGCTCCATTTCACCTATATGAAAGAATAAGGAATAGAACTTGATTTCTGTGTTACACTTCATCTCTGTCCCCATGGCACTGATATTCCACACTCTACCTTCTAATCAGTGATTGTCAAACATCTTCTGTAAAGGGTCAGATAGTAAATATTTTTGGGTTTGACAGTCAAACCATCTTTGTACTCAACTCTGTCAACCCAGCACACAAAAGCAGCTGTAGAAGATACGTAAATGATTACATGTGTCTATGGTACCTTTAAACTTCATTTATGGACACTGAATTTGAATTTATAATTGTCATGTTTCACAAATATTATTGATCTTTGTTTATTTTAACCATTTGAAATAGTAGAAACCATTCTTGGTTCACAGACTGTGCAAAAACAGATGGCAGGCTGGATTGAACAGGGGAGGGGTGTGGGGGCTGCAGTATGCCAGTCTCTACTCTAGACTCTAGACCATGGACTGTTATGTGACAAGAAACTTGGTTATAATATTTAAGCAATCAAAGTCTATTATGTGTGAGAACCTATGAAAGTAAAACTTTATTCACAATCGCTAGCTAAATCACTCCCAAAGAAAACAGAAATTTTCATTTCAGGCAAAGGAGTATGTATATGAGAAACTGTCTCTATATAGATTCTTATAGCTGTAGATATTTTTAATAAAATGAATCTGATAAATTTTGTACTGCCATTTTTTAGTTTATCCATTCAATTAAAGTTATCAGTTTCCTGTTCTCCATTTCTCACAACCCATATTAATTTATTTTTATCTAACTCTTACTAAATATTAAATATGCTCAAGGTAAGCTCTCAGTATAGCAGTTGTACTTGAAGTTCCCTCTTAAGGCAATCTGTTCTCTTTAATTTGCTGAAAATCAGGATGCAGAAGTTCAATTGTTAAGCAGACTCTAAATTCATGGTGACACAAACAATTGTATTTTAAAAAGTTAACTGCCTAATCAAGCTATTTTTTCCACCTTGCTCTCATTAACTGGCCTTCTAAATGACAGAGTTTCCTATTCTGAGTGTTCATTTAACATCTGAAAATTGATTGCTCATTATTGTGATTAACACATTATTATAAGTAAATGATGCATCAGTGTGTTGGCAATTTGAACAGTTTCTGAGCAGATGGAGGACAAATAAGATAAATATATTATTTTTTTCTTTATTTTAAGCTTCTGACCTTACTAGTACATCTAAATTGACTGGCTTCCACATTGCAGTTTGTACTTTCACCTTGGATATAGCCAATTTAAAATATTAACATTACAATACTTTAAATATAATTGAAAAGGAATTAAAAAATAAATCATAATGGGAAATACATCCATTCAGATCAAGGATAATTTCTACAGCTCCTTCTTTAGAAGGGCTTATTCCCTGGCAGGCATCTACATAAGTAATATTCAATTTGGACATTAATATTATATGCCATTATGTAAAAGGTCAAAAATGTAGATTATTTCTATGTGAAATGATTAACATCTCAGTTTGTAAGAATATAGCCTATAATTATGAATCTCTCTTGCTCTTCAGGTAGTTTTCTTAGCCACCCCATGTCACAGGAAAGAAACTTCGATGTGTGTTGATTACATTCATTTTATTGTTCTTTTCATGTACCAGACCAGGAAGCTGTTAAGTCAGTCTAGTTAGCACTGACTTCAGTAACATGTCATTTTACATCTCACACCTCCTTTTTGAAACAGTGCCATTTATCATTATCTTTTGTTTGTAGCACTTGCACCTGTTTATTATCCATATAGTAGGACTCATAACAGAGCCAACTGAATTAATTTCACAAGTAAAATGGTCTCTGGCATAGTATGAAATGGCATGCTAACATTCCAACATATCAGCTCTCTTCTGTGTCCCATAAATCAATTAACAGATTGGTAAGGAATCTGATCTACTTGTTTAATCTTTGCAAGAAAATATCCTTCCTAATATTGGTCAGTAAAGTGGACTCTGAATATATGTACAGCCTCTTGGTTACCACCATAAATAAATATTGTAAAAAAAAAAAAGAAATATTATATAAGCATATTATTATTTTATATAGAAACTAGAATTATCTGTAGTATAGACTTTGAGACTCTTCATAAAACTCAACAAGGAAACTAAAGTAATAAAAGGTTCAGGGGAAACACGAGACTATGAAAAATGGTAGCTAGCATTGCACAACTGTTACTTTCTTACCAGTATTTTACAATCTTCACTAAGCAGCTACTTTTTTATATATATATCACCATTGAGAGAGAGTGAGAGAGACAGGAACAAACAGACAGGAAAGGAGAGAGATGAAACCATCAACTCATAGTTGCAGCACCTTAGTTTTTCATTGATTGTTTTCTTATATGTGACTTGTCTTGATGGGGGGTGGAGGGGCTCCACCTGAGCCAGTGACGACTTGCTCAAGCCGGTGACCTTGAGCTCAAGACAGCATCCTTGAGTTTCAAGACAGTGATGCATTTGGGCTCAACCAGCGACCATGGGGTCATGTCTATCAATCCCACTCAAACTGACGACCCTGTGCTTAAGCTGGTGAGCCCATGCTTAAACTGGCAACCTCAGTGTTTTGAACCTCAGCATTTCAGGCTGATGCTCTATCTATTGTATCACTGCTTGATCAGGCAGCCCCTCTTTTCTTAAATTTTCCTTCCTCACTAAAATACTCTACATATTCTTCAATTCTTTGTTCTGATGTTAGCTCTTCTTGTTACTGATATGATCTAACTCATCTTTCAATAAACTACTTCTTCTCTTGTTTGCATCATTACTCATTTACTCTTTACTCATACCCTAGCTTTTCCTCTACTAAATTTCCTGCTATCCACCCTAAAAAAGCACCTTGCAACTACCTTACTTGCTTTTTAACCTACCTAGAAATAAAGTTTGATAATCAGGCTGAAGACTTTATGCTGCTCCATACTATTAATATTTGTAACTCTCTTCACAAGACTAAGCAATAAACTACCATGGTAAAGTCAAAACAGTTAGGGTTTGTGACTTAATGTCAGTAGGCTACTGTGAAAAAGACTTACAATATTAACTTTCTCATTGTCCACAAACTCCTTGATCTTTATTAGGGATACTCATTTTACTGATGAGAGTGATACTTTAGTTGGTCACCTAGACTTGGTAATTTACCAAAGCAATGACCTTTTTGAATTCTCCTGTATCTTGGCTGCTCTTTTACTCACTGTTCATTGTTCCTATAAGGCCAGCAGCCGGGGCCACCATCACAACCACCTGGCCCATGCAGGTTCCCATTTAATTTGGACAGACATTAATGAAACAATGGAGCCAAGAACTGGTGGGCCATTCTTTATTCTAGACTCATATGGGACAATGAATAAAAACAAACATGAGATACCAAAACTCATTCACATGTTCTCCTGTTCCACAATCAGGAGAATATTTCTGGTTTTTCCTAGAACCAAAGACACTCACCAATCTTATTCACCTCTGTTCCCCATCTCCTTCTCTTGCACAAACTGGCTTCTCCATCATCATTCTGCCATCTTGCTCCCTGCCTCCTCTGCAAACACATGGCCTCTCTTCCTTACAACAACGTGGTGTCATCTCTCAAACTAGTCTCCTAGCTCCTCTTTTTAAAACTTTTTAGCAGAAAATCCCCTTTCTCCAGCACACATTAGCATAACCAAGCCCCTTCCCAAACATGAAAGTAATCAGCTGCCCCACGTGGGCAGTGCCATTTTTAACAATCAAAGTAAGCAAAACCAAATATCACAAATTTTACTACTTATTTGCCCAACATTCCACCCCTTTTGCTCACTTTCCAATCCACACTCCACACCACAGGCATTCCTGTGCAAGAAAGTTAGGCACATTTCACAAATTATAACAACAGTACAACTATGCAATTTCAATAATTACAAAGGTGCCCTTCACCAGTTTCTGAGCACTTTGCCCAAAGTGTAAAATGCCTCAGAGCTTCCCTCCAACCAGATGAAAAGCTTCCCGGTGCTGGGGGCCTCCACCAGTGCTGCCCACCCTCAGGGTATTTCACATTGTCCAAAATTTATAAGTCCATCCAACAAGGAAGCCAGTGCTCCCTCCAGTTGTAATCCAGTTTTAGTCCAAGCCACCTCATCCTCAGAAGAGCTGAAAACGCCAGTTCCTACTTCCTAGCCTCCACCTGCCATTCTGCGGTCCTTGCAGCCCCGGCCCTAGCCCCATCCTTCTGCCATTGCTGGCTCTCCACAACTTCAAGGGTAATATGCAACTCATAAACCTGTAGTTCCTTTTCCAGAGACTGTTCCTTTTCCAGGAGCATCTGATGAACCTGGTCAGCTTCCTTCTCCAGTGCATCCTCAAGCTCCAGAGTCAGCATCTCTTTCTCCCACACCAAATCCAACTCCTTCCACTGCTCAGTTTGCAGGTCCAAGGCAGCACCTTCCATAGTGCTCTTGATTTCCTTATGCATGGCTGTAAAAGTCAGCCATCCCACAGTCCCCAAAAGGACAGCCATGGAGAACCGTAACAGCAGTCAGTCCTCTACTCCACCACTCAAGGTTGGTGGTGGCTCTGTACCATTCTGATCTGAATCCTGCCACAGACTACACCAAATATAAGGCCAGTAGCTGCGGCCACCATCACAGCTGCCTGACTTTTGCAGGCTTACATTTGATTCAGACAGACAGTAAGAAAGCAACAGAGCCAATAACTGGTGGGCCATTTTCTATTCCTGCCTGCAACCGGTGGGTAAGAAAATACACACAGCGAGAAAACACTTTTCTTTCCATTCACGGCTCCCAAAGCCACTGACTTTCTCTGATTTTTTTCTTAAAATAAAAGGCCCTCATCAGTCTTATTCACCTCTGTTCCCCATCTTCTTCTCTTGCACAAACTGGCTTCTCCTTCAGCATTCTCCATCTTGCTCCCTGCTTTCTCTACAACAATGTGGCATCTCTTTCTTACAACAACATGGTCTCCTTTCTCAAAATGGCCTCTGTAAGGCCAGTAGCCACAACCACCATCACTGCCGTCTGGCCTGTACATGTTCACATTTGATTCCAACAGACAGTAATAAAACAATGGAGCCAAGAACTGGTGGGCCATTATCTTTAATCCTAGCTCGCACCCAGTGGGCAAGAAATACACAGAATGGGAAAACACTTCCCTTTCCATTCAGAGCTCCCAAAGGCAGTGACTTATCTGAGTGTTCCTAGAATCAAAGGTTTCTACCTCACCAGCCTTATTCACCTCTGTTCCCCATCTCCTTCTCTCTGCACAAACTCTACACAAACTGGCTTTTCCTTCAGCACTCTACCATCTTGGCTGCCTTCTCTTTGCAATAATAATTTCAGAAACCCAGAGAGAGAGAGTCCCTGTTCTCCCCTATTTTATAGAGTTGAAATTAAAGCCTTTAAGCTAGTATACAAATAAGGAAGTCTTGATACAAAGCCAATTATCTGAGGCATAAATGGGATTTCTCATAAGGGTGTACCACCCCATATCATGCAACAGTGAATGGTGTGGGGAAAAGCTTACTGTTGAGAAGATTTTAGGATTAAAAGGGTGAGAAAGGTTTAGTCTTAAAACACCCAATCCTTTTTTTTGAAGAATACCCATTATTTGCAAAACTTAACAGAAATCAGCATGCTCAACAGGTTTATGTTGACTGCCCTACTCTAATGACTGGTGTCCTTTTCACAAAAGGAGAAGAGACACTGGGACAGACACTTAGAGAGAAATTCACATAAGAATAGAGGCAGAGATTGTAACACCAAGGATTGCTGACAAAACCAGACTAAGAGAAAGGCATGGAATAGATTTCAGTGTTTTTAGGAGACCACAGCCCTGACAACAAATTTATTGCAGAGTTCTTGCCTCCAGAACTGTGGAAAAATAAAATTCTTTGGTTCTAAGTAACTTTTTATTAAACTCCAGGAATCAGACACAGCATAAAACAAAATGTAAACACAGCAAAGGAATTATAGTTAAATTACTTACTAGGGCTAAAGATATCCTAATTTTGTCAACCAAAACTTTTTATGTAGTAAGCAAATATGTTTGTTTTGTTACTTACAACCAAAAGTATCGTAACTATGACATTTCTTTTCTTGATACCCTCTATGTTTTGTCAAGCAAGAGGTTCTACTCCAACCAGTAGAGCTATCCAGTTAAACCACCTGGAAATCTAGGAATGTTGGTGATTTGATTTAGTCTGAAGGCCTGAGAACCATGTAAGTCAATGGTGTAAGTCCCAGTCTAAGTTCAAAGGCTGGAGAACCAAGAGCTCCTGATATCTAACAGTAGGAGAAGATGGATGGATGTTCCAAATCAAGCAAAGAGTGAGAATTTTCCCTTCCTTCATCTTTTTGTACCATCAATGAATTATATAAGGCTCACTCACTCTACTAAGGTTGATATTGGGCAGATAAAATATATTATGCTGACTTTGATAAAGATGGCGCTGCCCACGTGCAAGTTTTGAGAATAAGCTTTTCCCCACAAACTTGACTGATTAGATGATGTGGGATGGTGCACTCTCATGAGGAATCCTCCCATTATGCCTCAGATAAGTGACTTTGTATCAGAGACTTCCTTCTTTGTAGATTGGATTAAAGGTTTTGAATTTATGCTACAAAATGGGGCAGACTGGGGGCTTGCTCTCTCTTGGTTCCTGAGGTTAGTATTAGAAAGGAGAACAAATTGAGGCCACGTGGAGGAGAGGAGGCAGTCAAGATGGCGGAGTGCTGGGAAGAAGCCAGTTTGTGCAGAGAGAAGGAGATGGGAAACAGAAGTGAATAAGTCTGGTGAGTTAGAAACCTTTTGATTCCAGGAAACTTAGATAAGTCAGTAGCTTTGTGAGCACTGAATGAGTGAGTTTTGGAGCCCAGTGTGTGTTTTTGCTTGCCCTCCAGGTGTAAGCTAGAATTAAAGCTGATGGCTCACCAGTTCTTGGCTTTGTTGTTTCATTACCAACTGTCTGAATCTAATGTGAACCTGCATGGGCCAGGCGGCTCTGATGGTGGCCATGACTACTAGCTTTACAGTTGATCTTTTCTTGGTCTACCAATTTAAATACTAATCTCTGCATTAACAACATCATAGATATACTTCAAAATGATATTTTACTAGCTCTCTGGGCATCCCTTAGTCCAGTCAAGTTGATGCATAAACTTGACCATTAAACCTCCTTTGTGTGTCTACAGTTTGGCAGCAAAGATAATAGAAGTGGACTACATAAAGACAATTTAGAAGATAAAGAATTATTCATTGCCTTATTCCACATATTTACCTTCTCACACTAAGCTAAAATGAAATTGTTTATGGATTATTTATTGGTGGTGGAAGGAGAAACTTGTCTCCTAGATATATAATACATATTTTGTAATGTATTCATAAAATCAATGGTAGTTAACTCCACTGTATTAGAGTAAAATTTTTTCATGTTTTAAAATTTTATAATGTATATGAATGATATTCATAGGTATTTAGACCAGAACATAGAAAATTCTTTTTTACTCTTTTTATTATTTCTTAATACACTCAAAATTGAGTAGAAAAAAAATTCTTTCTTGGGCGAAATCATGGTTTATTTAAAGAATTGTTATTACTATATTGCTTTCCTAAGCAGCACTTGAAAATTGCTATTTTGGTTACTAACTTATTCATTCATTCATTTGAAGAAAAAACACTAGAGTTAAGTTAAGTGAAATGACTTTACAAATAAATAAATGATAATTCTTTAAGGTTAATGGACATTTCCATAAAATATTAACATATATATAAAGGCCCTCACCCATCTACCCTATCTTCAGTCTCTCAAATTCAATCCTTTGTAATGGGATTTATCTTTCAAATCACTATGGCTAATTATGCTTAATTTATAAAGTTACATGGCCTTATTAATCATTCTAATCACACTGAACTGAGATCCATAATAATGTATTTTAATATAAAAATGCAATTTGGTCAAGAAATTGAATTGAAATGAATCCCAACTGAATGGTGAATTAATTTTAGTTGAAAACTATATAGAACAAATTGATTAAAACAACAAAAAGTCCACAACTTTAATACTGATAACCTTGCCAGGACTGATAAGCTTCCTTCATAAGAGTTAAGGATGTAAAACATTGTATATCTTTCTGTTTAGAAATGGCATTTCAAGCATTCTTGCATATCATATTAAAAGAGCAAATACTCACTTAAACGCTATTGCCCTTTAACTGGTGTTTAGAATTGGCCAGGTTCAGGGATCAGGATAAACATATATGCTTTTCTCCTTCCCTGATATTTTGAATGTGTGCTAGATCCTAATTATAGTAATTCTGTGGCTATTAATTGTTATCAATGCTGTTATTACTTTCTACTCATACATTATAAAAAAAATTAAACAGTTTTTAAAATTATTATTTTACTATGTTCTCAAAGTAAGAAAAGTATTTTTGGTCAACTGTAAGCTCTAGCAGATACATGCAGTCATGTAATCCTAAGTAATTATTTAATGTTGTATGAAATGTCAGTTATTCAATATAGTGAAAAGAAAAACTTCATTTTATAGTAGAGATAATCCACATTTAACTAAGTAAAGCTGGCCAACTCTGAGAAGCCAGGATGGTCTAAAGCTCATGGCCATTTAATTTTCTTTAGAGTGCTCATCACAGACATGTAATAAGCACTCTAAATTCTCTGTCCTCTCTCATCCCAATATTTTAATTAAGATTAAATGAAGTTAAAATTAATGTCATAGATTATTTTGGAAGGATGTCTTAGTTTGGACTGCAATAATAAGAATAGCATAGGTTGGGTGGCTTAAACAACAGAAATTTGTTTCTCACAGTATGGAGGCTAAGAAGTCCAAGATTAAGGTACCAGCATGGTCAGTCTTTGAGGGACCTTTTCCTGCTTTGCAGATGGCTACTTTCCTGCTGTATCCTCACAAGGCAGAGGGAAAGCAACCTCTAGTCTTTCTCTTCTGTTAAGGACACTAAACCCATCATGGAGGTTCCACCCTCGGGACCTCAATTAAACTTAATGATCTTCCAAAGCCCCTCCTCCTAATACTATCCCATGCAGTTGCAGTTTCAAAGTAAATTAAGGGCAAGAGTGACAGGAACATGTAGTACAAAATAATGGGAAAATTATTTATTAAGATGAAGATTTAAGGATCTGTACAAAATTACAAATCTAACTATCCGATTGTAAATATTCTCCTAGAAGAGAGAGAGCTTGTCTGCCTTACTAATAATTGTAAAACTATTTCTAAAAGCATAAAAAAATGAATAGGCTATGAGACTAGTGAATGATATGATGTAATTACTTATTTATATTTTTTTCTCTCTTTTAACACTAGACAATGGAATGAAGTCAGAGAGACAGACCAACCTCACCTGCCCACTCTCCCACATACCTACTGCAGTTGCACATTTAAAAATTCTTTAATAATGATGGGACCATCATTTCAAGAACTAAGAATAGGAACATAAAAAGTCCCCCCACAAAAAAAATGTTTTTAGGCGCTTTTGTGCCAGACTTCAAAGTAGCTCGTGTGTTAATTGAATATAAGCAAAACTTATTATACTTTTAATTTCTGCCTAGTAGCATGATAAGGTTAAAATGTTTTCCTATTCAGTGACTGTTAACTATTTCTAAATAACTAAAAAAACCCTACTGTGAAAAATTATATATAAAAAGAAAGCAAAACTGATATCACTGGGGAAGAAAACTTTCGTTGCACCCACAAAAACACTTGTTCTTACTTAATTTGAGTGTGTGGATCTCAAATCTGGCATTAGTTTTTCTCTGTAAGCTACAGTTTTTTGCAATTCAAGATTTTAGGTTTTCATTTGATTGTAAAATTTTCAAAATTCAGTTTAACATAATGAAGTAGAATGTCTTCTTGAGCATCATCTTTGTGAAAATATAATCATTTATATAATGCAGTAAACACACTAATACATTAAAAGATATAATTGCATCAGAATTTGTCTACAATTTTGAAATAGAACATATTAAAACACTTATTTGAATTATAAAATTTGCGCAAAACTTATTTAAATTCTATTCAGGCAAAAATTTGCGTTTGTAGCTCTTGTGTTTGTGCACTTGTTGAGAACAATCTCGTTTGATGCTCCAGCAGGAGTCTGCCATCATTTTTCTGTCCCTTCACCCTGATAACGCTCTTCTATCATCTTCAGATCTTGATGAAAGTGTTCTCCCTGCTCATCACTAAAAGCTCCAGGATTTTCTGGAAACTTACCAAGGTGACTGTTCAGGAAGTGAATCTTAATGCTCATGTTACATCCAATGTCACAGAAAGCCAACAGCATCCTTTAAACCAGAAGGTAATAGTTTTCTGCTTTTTGGTTGCCAAGGAAGTTCTTTGTAACTGCCAAAAAGACTGCCAAGCTGCTTTCTGCTCCTTATTCATCTTCCTGGCAAATTATTCGTCACGTATGAGGGTTCAAATTTGAGGTCTATCAAACATACCTGCTTTTATCTTCTCAACAGACAAGGCAGGAAAAGCAGAAATAATATGTTGAAAGCATTCACTTTCTCTATTCAAAGCCTGAACAAACTGCTTCATTAAGCTAAGTTGGATGTAAAGTGGGGGAAAAATGATCCTGTCTCGATTAACTACAGGTTCATTCACAATATTTTGCATCTCTACTTCCAGAGCTTCAAGTTTCAGCCCCTCCTTCTGTGCCCAGTGTTCCTACTGACCTCGGCTGTCCCATAAACACAGAAAGCAAGGATACTTTGTGAAACCTCTCTTTTATTCTAGCAGAAAATTTGTCATTTTAAGATCCACAAAAATGATCCAGTTATGCTCCTCATACTTCAGAAAGTCAAGGACAGTTTTTATGTCATTATAACCTTCTCACAGGTGAGTTGAACAACCAATTGGAACTGCTGCATAAACTTTACCATTGTGTAGGAGAACACATTTCAGACTTCATTTAGAGCTGTCAAGAAATAGCTGCCATTCTGTTGGACTATAAGTGGTAACACCTACCTGGCTGAAGAAAAATACTGATATCATGACAATAAACAAAGTGTTTGTCTTCAGAAAAAAATTCCACAAAAATTTATTCAACTTCTCTTCACTGTCAAAACTCTCATCCAGCCTGACCAGGTGATAGCGCAGTGGATAGACCGTCAGACTGGGATGCGTAGGATCCAGGTTCTAGACCCTGAGGTCGCCAGCTTGAGTGCAGGCCCATATGGCTTAAGCAAAAAAGCTTGCCAGCTTGGACCCAACGTCGCTGGCTCCAGCAAGGGATTACTTAGTCTGATGAAGGCCCGCAGTCAAGGCACATATGAGAAAGTAATCAATGAACAACTAAGGTGTCACAACGGCAACAAAAAACTAATGATTGATGCTTCTCACCTCTCTCCATTCCTGCCTGTCTGTTCCTATCTATTCCTTTCTCTGACTCTATCTCTGTCCCTCTGTCCCTCAAAAACAAAACAAAACAAAAAAACCAAAAAAACTCCCATCCATTAGCTTGTATTCATCTGTGTCTGATGATGAATAACTGTCTTAAACAATGAGCACAAAAATAAGTGTGAAAAAGCAGGAAATTCAAGTAAAAAAAATCTACAACCAATCTGTAAGATGCACCCAGTTTTTAGACCCTAAGTTTTTTGAAAAAGAATGCATCCTATACATGAGGAAATACGATACATCAGTACACAAAATACTTAGCATGATAACACTTATACTAGTGGTAGGTGCCAAGTTTAAGAACCTCTTAATTAGCAAAGTAAAGAGAAAAAGCCTATCATGACTAAATTCACAATACCCAGAGAATTTGTTAAATGTTTTACTCAATATCAGAAGTTAGTAGATATTATTTTCCATAAATGGCAAGATAGTAAATAATTTAGGCCTTGCAAGCCAAATAATCTCTGTAGTAACTACCCAGCTCTTCCACTGTAAGGTGAAAACAGCTATAGACAATACATAAATAAATGTATATGGCTGTGTTACAATATAATTTTATTTACAAAAATGGGCATGGACCCCCACATAGTAAAAGAATTTGATTCCTCATGAATTTTTCTGCAGAAAAAATACTGTTTTCACACTTTGGTACCTTATAATTCTCTTCAATCTAGTCCATTGTTATAATAGTATAAACTATTCTATCCATGTTCAGAGGAATATGTTCCGAGTGTATCATTACATGACAGCCTGACTTCATCTAAGATATAGCTAGAATAAAAGGTGGCTCTTAAGTTTTTAAAGCACTCTTTAATAAATGTGTTTAAAATTAAAAGCAGAACTTTCAATAGCAAGTAGGTTGCTGAGGTCAAGATTGTATGTTTCATCAGATAGAACTATTCTATATATTCTATAGTGTTGATGCTATGCTATAAGAAAAAGAATATGTAACATTAATGGACAGATAAGGGGCTTCTTGGAGATATCAGGAAATCTTACAATGTTCACATTGGAACTTTAAGCCTGTTAATTTGTATAACAAAATAATTTTTTTTTCAGGGACAGAGAGAGTCAGAGAGAGGGACAGATATGACAGACAGACAGGAGCGGAGAGAGGTGAGAAGCATCAATCATTAGTTTTCTGTTGCTGTTGCGACACCATAGTTGTTCATGGATTGCTTTCTCACATGTGCCTTGACCGTGGGCCTTCAGCAGACCAAGAAACACCTTGCTGGAGCCAGAGACCTTGGGTCCAAGCTGCTGAGCTTTTTTGCTCAAGCCAGATGGGCCCGCGCTCAAGCTGGAGAGCTCCGAGTCTCAAACCTGGGTCTTCCGCATCCTAGTCTGACACTCTATCCACTGCGTCACTGCCTGGTCAGGTTCAAAATAGTTTTGATTTGCATATACCAATTTCCAGCATCTACAGGTAATTCTTCATTGCTCTCATAATTTGCTACTGATTGATATCCTAGTTCTAGACAGAACTAAGCAATAACATTTTTTAAAAGGCTACATTTCACAAGAATCTTTTATCTGGATCTTTGTTGTTTTTTTCATTTGCATATTCAAATACTTGATTTTTTTATATCCTCTTAATCTAATGTCAGTGTATGTTTGCTTAATAATTAGATAAAAATATAAAGTGCTTTTTGAGGTGTTAGAATAATGCATGTGTAAATGGTTCATTCAAGAACTTAACTTATGACTAACACAATATAAGGAACATGAACCATCTATATGAGCTAGCTAGCAAACATTCTTTAATAAAAATTGTACAAAATGAATACCAACCCACCCTTGGAGGTTGTTCCTGGTGCAATAGTTTCTGTTAGTAAATATTTGACATAAAAAGAAGGAAAGTAGGGACACTACAAGTAGACTGAGAGAGTTTTTAGTATCTCCCCATCCTAATTCCTCTAGCTGACATTGCTGAAAGACAATTTAGATTGTCTTTTGTTAATAAACATTATGGTGGCTTTACCTTAATATACCAATATTTTGATGAATGTATTTTTTAAATGTATATTGCCCCCTTATATGCCCTAAATATAGTCAGTGGTTTTTAACAAAAGACAATATCAAGAGCACTATACAGTAGCATAATTGAATAGAAAACAAAGAAATGGAAAACAAATAGTATATAAAAGTATGAGTGATTAAATATTAAATTTCACCCATGTTTTCTAAAAGCCAGGAGAAATGGAATATTTGTGGGGTTTTATAATTTTTTAAAGATTTTATTTATTTTAGAGAGGGAGGAGCAGGAAGCACCAACTCCCATATGTGCCTTGACCAGGTAAGCCTGAGGTCTCAAACGAGCAACCTCAGTATTCCAGGTCAATGCTTTATCCACCACAGATCAGGCCAAAATGGAATATTTGGATAGTTATAGAATTCTAATTAATTCCATGATATCAAAAAATAATTTAGACATTTTATGTAAAATACAATAGAAGTTTATTTTGAAGATCTTTAGCAAACCAATTGAAAAAATAATACATAATATTTAAATGGTACTATTATAGAAGAAATTATTAAGATAAAACTGTTTCTTATTTTATCCTTATTTAAGGTCAAAAGCATAATATTATTATTAAATTATAAGCTAACAAAGACATTTCAGAAGGAACCAAAGTGAACAAGGTTTAGGTTTGTAATGCTCTAATGGTATACTTTGATATGAAGAAAGACATCCAGAAGATGAAATCAGTTCATTAGTTAATCTTAGATAGCTTCAGTTAGCTCTTTGATGATGTTAGAAAATATTGGTTGAATTCTCAGGAAAGACCTTGGTGTATAGCTAATATGTATTGCTGGTAGTTAAGGGGAATCCAAATATTGTGGGTATCATTTATAACAGAATAGTTGGTGTTAAGATTGAAATAGGAGCATGTGTTTCACTCTCATTTTAGTGAATGATCAACTCATGTCTAAACCTACACAGTCTTAAAGAATTTCACTCAGAAGCAACTTTTTCTCCATTAGGGTCACAAAAGGAAATTAACCTGATCCTCAGGTACTTTTCTTGAATTAAGTAGAACTGCCCCTGTAATGGAAAGAAAATTGAATGATGAAGTTGGAGTATTGTTGGATAAATGTAAAATATTATTTTTTGGTGCAGAGATTATCTTGCAAGACTTTCTCTGACCGTCCAGCCATAGAGACAGAACTGCCATTTTGAACTTTTCTCTTTGTTGTCAAGTCTAAGGGCTTTTAAAAACTAAATCAGCCCTGGCCAAATAGTTCAGTTGGTTAGTGTGCTGTCTCCATATGCCATTGTTGCAGATTCAATCCTAGCCAGGGCACATACAAGAGGCAATAAATGAATGCATAAATAAGTGGAACAATAAGTCAATGTTTCTCTCTCTCCCTGTCTCTCTGTTTCTCTTCCCCTTCTTATTCTTTCTGTCTCTCAAATCAATACATATATACATACATACATAATTTACAATACCTCTTGTAACCCAGCATTTCAAAAAAATTATAATACTTTCTTTTTCTTTTTTTTTTGTGACACAGACAGAAAGAGGGACAGATAAGGACAGACAGAGAGTAAGGGAGAGAGATTAGAAGCATCAATTCTTTGTTGTGGCTCCTTAGTTGTTCACTGATTGCTTTCTCATATGTGCCTTCATTGGGGCAGGGGGCAGCTACAGCAAACCAAGTGACCTCTTGCTCAAGCCAGCAACTTGGGGCTCAAGCTGGTGAGCATTGCTCAAAACAAATTAGCCCGCACTCAAGCTGACAACCTTGAGGTTTCCAACCTGGGTCCTCCGTGTCCCAGTCCAACATTCTATCCACTGTGCCACTACCTGGTCAGGCTATAATACTCTTTCTTAAGACTGCAGAAACTACATGTTCTACTGTGGCTTCCTAAATTAACTTAATCCCAATGGTCTGGTTTCATTAAAATAATAAAATTAAATGCCTTACCCATTGTATCTCAGGTGACTAATAGGGCCTGATGAAACAAATTGACAGCAAATTGCTTCATTATTCATTAAATTAAAGCTGTTTTCATTGAAGGTCAGTGTCTACTTCTTGATGCATATTAAGTGAGAAAATTTAGAAGTCATCATCCCTAGCTTTTCCAGCAATCGTTACTGTTCCTGCTGATAATTGAACCTACATTTTCCCTAAGGACGTTACAATGAGTGTTACTTCCAGCTTTATCTGTTTCTGCATGAACAAGAGTTTCATGCTTTGCAAATACTCTAGATTCTAGACCCCCAGGGCAAAGGGAAAGATTCATTCACCACCTGCAAACAAAAATTGTCCAATTGAGAATTCCTATTACTTATTCAGTCATGGCTTTGGGAATAACACTCCAGATGGGTTGAATCCCTATTTACAAACCTCTACCTTCTAGTTATATAGTTCAGCAATGCATTATCACCTGCCCTAAGTTATCTGAATTAAACAATTCTTATTTCAAAAATGTTACATAGTCATTGAGACACAGACCTTATTAATATAATAGCACTATGATATTCATCAAAACCTAGTTTTGCCCTTTTTTGTTTTGCTTGTTCATTTATTTTGTCTTTCAGAGTCAGTTGTTAATAGATATGTATTTATTGTTATTTTATTGTTCATATTTGTATTTTTATATTTTATTCTTCTTAAAGAAGAATCTTCAACATTTTATATAATATCATGTAATGGTGAGGAACTCCTTTAGCTTTTTCTTGTCTGGGAAGCTCTTTATATATTCTTTGATACCAAATGATAAGTTTGCTGGGTAGAGTAATCTTGGTTGTAGGTCCTTGTTTTTCATTGCTTCAAATATTTCTTACTAGTCCCTTCTGGCTTGCAAAGTTTCTGTTGAGAAATCACCTGTCAGTCTTATGGGAACTTCCTTATAAGTAACTGTTTTTCTCTTGCTGCTTTTGAGATTCTCTTTTTGTCTTTAACCTTTTGCATTTTAATTGTGAAGTGTCTTGGTGTAAATCTCTTTGGGTTCATCTTGTTTAGGACTCTCTGTGCTTCCCGGACTTGTATATCTATTTCCTTTACCAGTTTAGGGAAGTTCTGTCATTATTTTTTCAAATATGTTTTTAATTTCTTGCTCTCTTTTTCTTCCATCACCCCCATGATGCAAATGTTGGTACTGGTCCTGACCCTTGCTCCAAATAATATCATCCCAAATAGTGACAGAGTTCCATTCTGTAGAATTAAGCATTCCTCTTTTTCTTTAATGTGTAAGGCTGTGTCCTGAAAATGGTGAACACTTTTTAAATTCACAAATACTTAGAATGAGTTGATTTACTCACTAGCTCTTTTTAACAAGAACCTAAGGCAGCAGGAAAGCAATTTTACATAGAATTGACCCTGTTGATGTGTCTAATCAAATCTATAATTCTAAATATGTAGTTATCAATACAGCAAACAGCTGTATTGATATTGGAGAAACAACTGGGATAAGATAATTTATTGATACAATATTGCAAATGTGTTATTTTTCTATTCTCTCACCTGTAAAATGCAAACAAATGCTAAATAGCAGGCTAAACACTTAGAGATTTCTTACCTTGGAGATTTGTACAGGTAAGAAAACACAAGCTTTATATTCTTTGTAAAGTTTAAATCTTATTTTTCCATGACCCAGGAGTTGGATTGGGGGTTAGAGAGAAATGAAAAGACAGAAAAAGAAATGTGCTTGAGCCTGATCAGGCAGTGGTGCAGTGGATAGAGCATCGGACTGGTATGTGGTGAACCAGGGTTCGAAATCCCTAGGTCAGGGGTGCTCAGTACATTGATCACACTCTACTGGTCGATGGCGAAGGAAGTGTGGGTAGATTGCATGACATTAAAAAGACATTTGTCTTTTGATTGGCATACAGGGTAGCCAATCTGACATCTGAACTTTTGACACCCTATGCATGCGCGTTAAACCACGTTAACTTGTTCAGTTACATTGCTGCGTAGTTAGCCTTCAATTTATTTAAACTAAATACAACAAAGGGTATAAAAATGAGTGCCATAGCTGGTCTGAGTAAGAAGCCTAAAACCTACCGCTTCCATATAGAATGGGACGGGATTTTTTTCACTATGTCTTATTCTAAGTGCATTTGCCTCATCTATCTGTGTGCCATTGCTATTCCAAAGAAGGGAAATGTGGAGCGGCTTTTTCGGACCGTTCATAAAAACTATGACATTGACTGTCCTCCGAAAAGAGAGCTGAGAAAGAGAAAGGTGAAAGAAGAATACACAATATTAAATAGTAATAATAGTAACTTAAATAATGATAATATAGAAGTAATATATTTATGTTTTGCATTTTTATTGTAGGTAGATCATTTTGACTTGGTCATCTTATAAGTAGCTTGCAAGCTGAAAAAGTGTGGGCACCCCTGCCCTAGGTCATCAGCTTGAGCACAGGTTCATCTGATTTGAGCAATACTCACCAGCTTGAGCCCAAGGTTGCTGGCTTGAGCAATGGGTAATTTGGTCTGCTGTTGCCGCCCTCCCCCTGGTCAAGGCACGTATGAGAAAGCAATCAATGAGAAACTAAGGTGCTACAACAAAGATTTGATGCTTCTCATCTCTCTCCCTTCTGATCTGTCTTTCCCTACTTGTCCCTCTCTTTGTCTAAAAAAAAAAAAAAAAAAAAAAAAAAAAAAGGAATATGCTTGAAAGAGGAAAGAAAATAATTTTTTTTTCTCTTCCATTGTGAAGATAACAGAGATGGGTAGGCCAAAGGTCTAATTGAATTGTAGTCTTGAGTTTCCTTTTCTACACTTTGAATACCAGTTAACAATAACATACAGTTAACATTAAGGGTATGGATATTCTCTCTTGTAATATGAAAAAAATATTTTTTCAATATTTTAGATTTAAAAGCTCCTTCATGTGTATTTCTCTTCCACTCATTGTTTAAAAATAAATTGGTTGGCATTTTTTAAGTAATGGATAAAAGGCTGACTCTGGAACAGGAGCAAGTAAAGTAAAAAGATTCTGCTCAAAGTACTCATTACTTTGAGAAAGGAAGTAATCAAAGACTGATGGTGACTTAGCAAAACGACATTTTAATTTGAATATAAGTTTATATTACAATTTTAATCAATTACAACTTATTCAATAAAATAAAAATGCAGGAGTCCATACAATCAATCAATCAATAAATAAATAAATAACATTCTTAGGTCTTATATTTTTTGGAGAAGAAACAATGTAAAAATTATTAATCAATGGGCATTAAATCTTTAGGGTAGAAAAGTTATCAAACTTAACATCACTGATATTGAGACAAACTAACATCATGTGCCTTCTAATATATAATACAGTGAGAGAACATTATATCACTTTATTATATTCCTGCCAAAAATAATACATAATCTAAGTTTTATCATAAGGAACCATCAGACAAATGCAAATTAGGTGACTTTAACTAGCTTTTACTTCTAAGAAATGCTTTAGAAACTAAAATAAGATCTGACTCTCTTCTCGATTAAAAAGACTATTGAAATATGGCAACTGAATAAAACGTGTGATTCTGTATTACGTTCAAGAGTAGGAGCAAAATAAAGATATTATTGGGACTAATATTAAATTTGGAATAAGGGCTATTAATTAGATAACAATTGTATCAAAATTCTTCACTTTGATAATATTATGGTTATATAGATAATTCCCTCTTTTTAGGAGCTGAAAATAATATGATGTAAAGAGTCACAGTATCTTCAACTAACTCTCATCACATTTTTATCAACAATGATAAAGCAAATGAGATAAAACAAAGGTAATTTGGGTAAGGAATATATGAGTTAATGTATAACCTGTGCAAATTTCTCTAATTTGCAATTACACCAAACTTAAAGTCATAACAAATTAGTGGCTTTGAGTTGATTGTTTATAAATTCTTTTCTTAAAATTTATAAATTTAGGAGTCAGTGTCATCATAAAAATTTTTGATATTCTAGGATATAATTACCACTTTCTTTCATGTATATGTCTAGGGCTTTCATCATGTTCCATTCATTCATAATTTCAATAATTCATTCATCAAGTATTTGTTGAGTACTTAGTATGTAGAATTGAATCTCTTAATAAGCACAACTATTAATAAGTAATACACAAAACCTGCACTTTATAGACTTATAGCCTGCCTTATTATCTTTAGAGAACATATAACTTATTTATTTACAAGAATCCTAAAATCTTTTGAAACCAGGTAACTCATAAAAGCAGTAAAATTTAACATTTATATGTTAACAAAAATGACAAATGACTATCTGGAATGTGACTAGTTTTTAACCCACTAACTCACATTTAGACATTCTTGGTATAGAAAATTAAGATTATGTGATAAATTTATTTTACAGCTAAAGACAAAAACAATATGAAAAAATTGAGTATCTGAAATATAACATAAGAAAGAGAAGATGTCATATGTTTGAAAGAAAGTAAAAGGAACTACCTAATATATATTTTTAATTTTTAGATTTTATTTAGAAAATTAACTTTAGCAGAGTGACATTGATCAGTAAGAGTACATAGGTTTCAGGTAAACATTGTATAGCATTTGAACTGTTGATTATGTTGAATACAAATCGCCCAAAATCAAATTATTTTCTATCACCTTATATTTGTCTCTCTCCCCCTTTCCCATCATACTCCCTTCTGC
The DNA here is from genome assembly GCA_037038555.1 of Rhynchonycteris naso. Taxonomy (NCBI): domain Eukaryota; kingdom Metazoa; phylum Chordata; class Mammalia; order Chiroptera; family Emballonuridae; genus Rhynchonycteris; species Rhynchonycteris naso. Next base: position 184,321,653 of record CM072998.1, read on the forward strand.
CCCTCGCTCCCACATTCCCTTCTCCCTGGTAACCATTTCACTTTTATCTAAATCCATGAGTCTCAGTTTTATATCCCACCTATGTGTCAAATTATACAGTTTTTAGCTTTTTCTGATTTACTTATTTCACTCAGTATAATGTTCTCAAGGTCCATCCATGTTGTCATAAATGTCACTATGTCATTTCTTTTTATTAATTATTTTAATTTTTATTAATTTTTCATTTATTTTGTTTACATGGATTCAAGTATCCCACTGAATATAGCTCCCTCACTCCCCAACCCCTGTGTCCCCTTTTTTTTTTTTTTTTTTTGCTGAATTCTGGACTTCAGGCATTGTGATTTTTTTTTAAATATTTTATTATTATTAATTCTAATGGGGTGACACCAATAAATCAGGGTACATATGTACAATGAAAACATCTCCAAGTTATCTTATCATTCAATTGTGTTGCATACCCATCACCAAAAGTCAAATTGTCCTTTGTCACCTTCAATCTGGTTTTCCCTGTGTCCCTCCCCTCCTCCCTATCCCACCCTCTCCTCCATCCCCCCACCCAATAACCACCACTCTCTTGTCCATGTCTCATATTCTCACTTTTATGTCCCACCTATGTATGTAATCATGCTGTTCTCAGTTTTACTTTTTTTCTGATTTACTTATTTCACTACGTATAATGTTATCAAGGTACATCCATTTTGTTATAAATGATCCGATGTCATCGTTTCTTATGGCTGAGTAGTATTCCATAGTATATATGTACCAAAGCTTTTTAATCCACTCGTCTTCTGACGGACACTTGGGCTGGTTCCAGATCTTCGCTATTGTGAACAATGCTGCCAGGAACATGGGGGCGCATATCTTCTTTTCGAACAGTGCTATGGTGTTCTTAGGGTATATTCCTATAAGTGGGATAGCTGGGTCAAAAGGCAGTTCGATTTTTAATGTGCTGAGGAATCTCCAAACTGTTTTCCACAGTGGCTGCACCAGTCTGCATTCCCACCAGCAGTGCAGAAGGGTTCCCTTTTCTCCACATCCTCGCCAGCACTTATTCTGTGTTGTTTTGCTGATAAGTGCCATTCTGACTGGTGTGAGGTGATATCTCATTGTGGTTTTAATTTGCATTTCTCTAATGATTAGTGATGTTGAGCATTTTTTCATATGCCTATTGGCCATCTGTATGTCCTCTTTGGAGATATTTCTATTCATTTCTTTTGCCCATTTTTTGATTGGGTTGTTTGTCTTCCTGGTGTTGAGTTTTATAAGTTCTTTATAAATTTTAGTTATTAACCCCTTATCAGATGTGCTGTCGAATATGTTCTCCCATTGTGTGGTTTGTCTTTTTATTCTGTTCCTATTGTCTTTAGCTGTGCAAAAACTTTTTAGTTTGATATAGTCCCATTTGTTTATCTTGCCTTTTATTTCAGTTGCCCGTGGAGATAAATCGGCAAATATATTGCTGCTACAGATGTCGGAGAGCTTGCTGCCTATGTTTTCTTTTAAGATGCTTATGGTTTCATGGCTTACATTTAAGTCTTTTATCCATTTTGAGTTTGCTTTTGTGAATGGTGTAAGTTGATGGTCTAGTTTCATTTTTTTGCAGATAGATGTCCAATTTTCCCAACACCATTTGTTAAAGAGGCTGTCTTTACTCCATTGTATATTCTTTCCTCCTTTGTCAAATATCAGTTGTCCATAAAGCTGTGGGTTTATTTCTGGGTCCTCTGTTCTGTTCCATTGATCAATGTGCCTGTTCTTATGCCAGAATCAGGCTGTCTTGAGTATAATGGCCTTATAGTAAACCTTGATATCTGGAAGAGTGATACCTCATGCTTTATTTTTTCTTTTTAAGATTGCTGAGGCTATTCGTGTTCTTTTTTGGTTCCATATAAATTTTTGGAATATGTGTTCTATATCTTTAAAGTATGTCATTGGTATTTTAATTGGTATTGCATTGAATTTATAAATTGCTTTCGGTAATATAGACATTTTAATGATGTTTATTCTTCCTAGCCATGAGCACGGTATATGCTTCCACTTGTTTGTATCTTTCTTGATTTCTTTTATCAATGTTTTATAAATTTCCGAGTACAAGTCCTTAACCTCCTTGGTTAAATTTACTCCTAGGTACTTTATTTTTTTGGCTGCAATAGTGAAGGGGATTGTTTCCTTAATTTCTTTTGCTGATATTTCATTGTTGGTGTATAGAAATGCCTCTGATTTCTGAGTATTAATTTTATATCCTGCCACCTTGCTGAATTCATTTATAAGGTCCAGTAGTTTTTTGACTGAGACTTTAGGGTTTTCAATATACAATATCATATCATCTGCAAATAGTGACAGTTTTACTTCTTCTTTTCCAATTTGGATGCCTTTTATTTCTTCTTATTGTCTGATTGCTGTAGCTAGGACTTCCAGAACTATGTTGAATAAGAGTGGAGAAAGGAGGCATCCCTGCCTGGTACTGATCTTAAGGGGATTGCTTTTAATCTTTGTCCATTTAGTATGATGTTTTCTGTCGGTTTATCGTAGATGGCCTTTATCATGTTAAGGAATGATCACTGTATTCCCACTTTACTGTGAGTTTTGAGCATGAATGGGTGCTGGATTTTATCAAATGCCTTTTCTGCATCTATTGAAATTATCATGTGATTTTTGTCCTTCCTTTTGTTTATGTGATGAATCACATTGATTGATTTGCGAATATTGAAGCAGCCTTGCCTCTCCAGAATAAATCCCACTTGATCGTGGTGTATGATTTTTTTCATATATTGCTGGATCCGGTTGGCTAATATTTTGTTGAGAATTTTAGCGTCTAAATTCATCAGGGATATAGGCCTATAATTTTCTTTCTTTGTGTTGTCTTTGCCCGGTTTGGGGATCAGAATTATGCTTGCCTCATAAAAGGAGTTTGGAAGTCTTCCTTCCTCTCGAATTTTTTGAAATAGCTTGAAAAGGGTAGGAGTTAGTTCTTCTTTGAATTTTTGATAGAATTCACTTGTGAATCCATCAGGCCCAGGACTTTTCTTTTTTGGGAGTTTTTTGATAACTGTTTCAATCTCATTTGTTGTAATTGGTCTGTTTAGGGGATCTGATTCTTCCAGATTAATTTTTGGAAGGTTATATGATTCAAGAAATTTGTCCATTTCACCAAAATTGTCTAATTTTTTGGCATATAGTTCTTCATAGTATTTTCTTACAATGCTTTGTATTTCTGTTGTGTCAGTTGTTATTTCTCCACTGTCCTTTCTAATTTGATTTATTTGAGTCCTCTCTCTTTTTTTCTTGGTGAGTCTAGTTAAAGGTTCATCAATCTTGTTTACCTTTTCAAAGAACCAGCTTCTGGTTTCATTGATCCTCTGTATTGTTTCCTTAGCCTCTATGTCATTTATTTCTGCTCTGATCTTTATTATTTCCTTCCTTCTACCTGTCTTGGGTTTTATTTGTTGTTGTTTTTCTAGTTCTTTTAGATGCAGGGTCAGGTTGCTTATTTGAGCTTTTTCTAGCTTCTTATGATATGCCTGTAGTGCAATAAACTTCCCTCTCAGAACTGCTTTTGCTGTGTCCCATAAATTTTGAGTTGATGTATGCAAATTATCATTTGTTTCTAGAAACTTTTTTATTTCTTCTTTGATCTCATTGTTAATCCATTCATTACTTAATAACATGCTATTTAGTTTCCAAGTGTTTGAGTATTTTTCAGTTTTTCTTTTGTGATTAATTTCTCGTTTCATGGCATTGTGATCAGAGAAAATGCTTGATATGATTTCAATCTTCTTAAATTTATTGAGACCATTTTTGTGTCCTAACATGAGGTCTATCCTAGAAAACGTACCATGAGCGCTTGAGAAGAATGTATATTCTACTGCTTTAGGGTGAAAAGTTCTGAAAATATCTATTAAATCAAATTGATCTAGTGTCTCCTTTAAGTCTGCTGTTTCTTTATTAATTTTCTTTCTTGAGGATCTATCCAGTGTTGTTAGAGGGGTATTGAAATCCCCTACTATGATAGTATTGCTTTTAATCTCGCCCTTTATATCCATCAAAGTCTGCTTTATGTATGTCGGGGCTCCTATATTTGGTGCATAGATATTTATAATAGTTATATCTTCCTGTTGAATTGTTCCCTTTATCATTATGTAGTGTCTTTCTTTATCTCTTACTACAGCCTTTGTTTTAAAGTCCATTTTGTCAGATATAAGTATTGCTAACCCTGCTTTTTTTTCATTTCTATTTGCATGAAATATTTTTTTCCATCCTTTTACTTTCAGTCTATGAGCATCTTTTGTTTTAAGGTGTGTCTGTTGTAGACAGCATATGTATGGGTCCTGTTTCTTTATCTATTCAGCTACCCTATGTCTTTTGATTGGATTATTTAATCCATTTACATTTAAGTTTATTATTGATATGTAGTTGTTTATTGCCATTTTATTCTTTAAAGCTGTATTTTTCTTTTGCTCTATTCATTTCTTCCTTTAAAGTGTTCACAAGTGGCCCCTTAGTATCTCTTGCAGTATTGGTTTGGTTTTTATGAATTCCTTCAGGCTTTCTTTGTGTGGGAAGCTCTTTATTTCTCCTTCAATTTTAAACGTTAGCCTTGCTGGATAAAGTAGTCTTGGTTGTAGGTTCTTGTTCTGCATTACTTTGATTATATCTTGCCATTCCCTTCTGGCCTCAAGTTTTTCTGTTGAGAATTCCGATGTCATCCTTATGGGGGGCTCCTTTGTAGGTGATAGTTTTTTTTTCCCTAGCAGCTTTTCAATTTTTTTTTTATCCATTAGCTTTGGTATTTTAACTATGATTTCTTGGTGTAGATCTTTTTGGGTTTCTCTTTAATGGAGTTCTGTGTGCTTCTTGAATGTGTGGAGTGTTTCCCAGCCTTAATTTAGGAAACTTTTCTGCTATGATTTGATTGAACAAAGTTTCCATTTCCTGTCCTCTCTCCTCTTCTTCAGGCACCCTATGATGCAAATGTTGTTTCTCTTCATGTTGTCACAAAGCTCCCTTAGAGTTTCCTCACATTTTTTGAGTCTCTTTTCCTTTTTCTTCTCTGCTTCTGTGCCTTTGTTTATTGTGTCCTCTAACTCGCTTATTCGATCCTCAGCGTGATTCATCCTGCTTTTAATTCCTTCTATTGTGGTCTTCAGTTCTGATACTGTATTTGTCATTTCTGTCTGATTCTTTTTTATTATTTCAATTTTGTTTTTTATACTTGTTATGTCTTTATTTAGGTGCTCATAATGACTATCCATTGTTGCTCTAATTTCTTTGAACATCCTAACTATCATTATTCTAAATTCTGCTTCTGGTAATTTGGTTATATCTGGTTCATTCAGGTCCTTCTCTGGGGATTTCTCTTGATTCATTTGATTTGCATTCCTCTGCCTGCCCATTTTTTTTCTGTGTGTAAGCAAGTTGTGGCCACTGGAGTCCAGTAGTTGTTGCCTTTGTGTTCTCTAGGTGTGGTCTGTCTGCAAGCCCCCCACCCCCTCTGCCGGTGCCTAGGGTGGTTGGGTATGAGCTTTGCCAGCTCTGGCCCACTGTGGCTTTTGCTGTAATTTCTGCCTCTCCTCCGTGGGAGGGGCTGTCACTGAAGCCACAAATCTTGGCACCAAGGGTAGAGGTGAGCACCTTTGCTCAGCTGTGGACCCAGCCTATTTCCGGACTTCCACCCAGAACCCTCAGTCAGAGCCTGCTCGCCACAGTTTCGCGTGTTGGGCGGGGCTTTTGACGTGCTCTCAGCTGTGAGCGTTTGCCCGTCTGGAGATTTAGCCCCGCCCTCAATGCCAGGGCCCTTCTGCGCAGGGTCGCAAACCCAGGTTTATTGGGCCGGGTGTGTTTGCTGGCTTCCGCTCAGCTGCGTACTTCCGCTCGTCCCGGACTCTACCCCGCCCCAAGCTTGGAGCCCGCTCGCGCATGTGTACTGGCCAACCGCGGTTTCTCCAGCCCGGGGTGGGGGTGGGTGGGGGGTTGGTAGCGTAAGCTCAGCCGCGAGCCCCTTCCCCTCCCTGGTCCTATACCGGTCCCCGCGGTCAGGACCGGCTTGCGCAGGGTCGCAGAGCAGATTTCTGCCCGTTCCTGGCCTCCCGCTTTGTCCCCGTAAGTGGGATTAAAGGCAGGCCCGCAGCTTCCAGACCACTTTCGCGTGTTCCCTCCGACCCTCTGGGCTAGACCGAGCTCCCACCGGCTTGGCCTCTGGTCACGCCGACAGAACCGCGTTTCAGCGTCCTGTCGCCCCAAACCCTTAAGCAGCCCTCAGAAGAGTAGGAAGGGACCTAATACTCCACACTGTAGGCCTGGGAGCTCCCTCACTTGTTTCACAGCTCAAAACTGTCCAAACGCCTCTTCTAGGCTCTGAGACTGCAGGCTGGGGCTTGGTTCCTGGGACCCAGGTCTCTCCCTCTCCGCCAAACTTTCTTCCCGCCCCGCGGGTCTCTCCGGGCTGCCGTTTGCTCCAGGGAGCTGGACAGTCCTCTTCGCGTTTTCGCTATTCCTACCAGTCTCAATGTGGCTTCTTCTGTGTTCCTTGGTTGAAGAGTCCACTTAGTTTAGTTCATAGTTGGTTTATCCAGATGATGGTTCTTTAAATTGAGTTATAATCCAGTTTGCTTCTGGGAGTTGGAAGTTGGGACGTCCGCCTATTCCGTCGCCATCTTGCTTCCCCTCCCTGTGTCCCTTTTTATACCCCTTTTCCCGCTCCCCCAAATCCTCTCCCTTTCCTCTAGGATTTACTGTCCCTGTTATCTATATCTCTGTGTTATGTATATATAGTTTCACTAATCCCTTTACCTTCTCTGATCCCATACCCTTATTCCCCCTTCCTCTGACTGCTGTCCCACTCTGCCTCTATTCCATTCCTCAGTTCACTTTGTTTATTAGATTCCACATATATGTGAGATAATATGGTATTTTTCTTTCTCTGCCTGGCTTATTTCACTTAGCATAATAATCTCCAGGTCTGCCCAAGCTGTAACAAAATGAAGATTTTCTTCTTTTTCACAGATGTGTAGTATTCCATTGTGTATATGCACCACAGCTTTTTAATCCACTTGTCTACTGACAGACACTTGGGCTGTTTCCAGATTATGGCTATTGTAAACAATGCTGCAGTAAACATGGGGGTGCATATCTTCTTTTGAATCAGTGATTTGGTGTTCTTAAGATATATTCCTAAAAGTAGGATAGCTGGGTCAAAAGGCACTTGTATTTTTAATTTTTTAAGGAAACCCCATACAGTTCTCCACAGGGGCTGCACCAGTCTGCATTCCCACCAGCAGTGCAGGAGTGTTTCCTCTTCTCCACACCCTCGCCAGCACTTATTGTATGTTGTTTTGTTAATAAGTGCTATTCTGACAGGTGTGAGGTGGTGGTATCTCATTGGGTGTTGATTATTTTGGGGAGATTTTTTTGTATTTTTTTGAGATTAGAAGCAGGGAGGCAGTCAGTCAGACCCCCACATGCAAACCAAGATCCATCTGGCATGCCCACGAGGGGGCGATGCTCTGCACATCAGGGGCGTTGCTCCAGTGTGGCTGGAGTCATTCTAGCACAGGGTTCCCCACACTTTTTCAGCTTACAAGCTACTTATAAGATGACCAAGTCAAAATGATCTACCTACAATAAAAATGCAAAACATAAATATATTTCTTCTATATTATCATTATTTAAGTTACTATTATTACTATTTAATATTGTGTATTCTTCTTTCACCTTTCCCCTTCTCAGCTCTCTTTTCGGAGGACAGTCAATGTCATAGTTTTTATGAACAGTCCGAAAAAGCCGCTCCACATTTCCCTTCTTTGGAATAGCAATGGCACACAGACAGATGAGGCAAATGCACTTAGAATATGACAGAGTGAAAAATATCCTGTCCCATTCTTATGAAAGTGGTAGGTTATAGGCTTTTTACTCGGACCAGCTATGGCACTCATTTTTATACCCTTTGTTGTATTTAGTTTAAATAAATTGAAGGTTAACTGCACAGCAATGTAACTGAACAAGTTAGTGCGGTTTAACGCACATGCGTAGGGTGTCAAAAGTTCAGATGTCAGATTGGCTACCCTGTATGCCAATCAAAAGACAAATGTCTTTTTAATGTCATGCAATCTACCCACACTTCCTTCGCGATCGACCAGTAGAGCGCGATCGATGTATTGAGCACCCCTGTAATCTAGCACCTGAGGCAGAGGCCACGGAGACATCCTCAGTGCCTGAGCCAACTTTGCTTCAGTGGAGCCTTGCCTACAGGAGAGGAAGTGAGAGATACAGAGGAAGGAGAGGGGGAAAGTTGGAAAAGCAGATGGGCTCTTCTCCTGTGTACCCTGACTGGGAATTGAACCTGGGATTTCCACAGGCTGGGCTGATACTCTACTGTTGAGCCAACCAGCCAGGACCTCATTATGGTTTTAATTTGCATTTCTGTGATGATTAGTGATGTGAACATTTTTTTATATGCCTATTGGCCGTTAGTATGTCCTCTTTGTAAAAGTGTCTGTTCAGTTCTTTTGCCCATTTTTTAATTGGATTGTTTACTTTCCTGGTATTGAGTTTTAGAAGTTCTTTATAAATTTTGGTTATTAAGCCCTTATCAAATGTATTGGTAAATATATTCTTCCATTGTGTGGGTTGTTTTTTCTTTATTTGTTCATGGTGTCCTTTGCTGTGCAAAAGCTTTTTTGTTTGAAATATTCACATTTGTTCATCCTGTCCTTCATTTCACTTGCCCCTAAATAAAAACCAGCAAAAACATTGCTATAAGAGATATCAAAGAGTTTACTGCCTATATTTTCTTCCAAGATTTTTATGGCTTCATGACTTACATTTAAGTCTTTTATTTATTTTGAATTTATTTTTGTGAATGGTGTAAGTTAGTGGTCGAGCTTTACTTTTTTGCATGTACCTGTCATATATTCCCAACACCATTTATTAAAGAGACTGTCTTTACTCTATTGTATGCTCTTACCTCCTTTGTGAAATATCAATTGACCATAAGGCATGGGTTTATTTCTGGGTTCTCTGCTCTGTTTCATTGATCTGTATGCCTGTTCTTATGCCAGTACCAAGCTGTTTTGAGTACAATGGCCTTGTAATTTAACTTGATATCAGGAAATATGATACCTGATACCTCCTGCTTTATTTTTCATTTTCAAGATTTCTGAGGCCATTTGTGTTCTTTTTGGGTTTCATATAAATTTTTAGAATATTTGTTCTATATCTTTGAAGTATGCCATTGGTATTTTAATAAGAATTGCATCGAATTTATAAATTACTTAGAGTAATCTAGACATTTTAATGATATTTATTCTTTCTAACCATGAACACAGAATGTTTCCACTTGTTTGTATCTTCCTTGGTTTTTTTAATCAATGTTTTATAATTTTCTGAGTACAAGTCCTTTACCTTCCTCCTTGGTTAAATTTACTCATAGATACTCTTTTGTTGTTGTTGCAATAGTGAAGGGGATTGTATTGTTAACTTCTCTTTCAGAGAGTTTATTGTTGGTGTATATAAATGCCACTGATTTCTTAATATTAATTTTATATCCTGCCTTTTGCCAAATTCATTTATCAGATCTAGTAGTTTTTTTGTCTGAAACTTTAGGGTTTTCTATGTACAGTATCATATCATTAGCAAATAATGATAGTTTTACTTCTTTTCCATTTTGGATTCCATTTATTTCTTCTTCTTGTCTGATTGCTGTGGCTAGGACTTCCAGAACTATGTTGAATAAGAGTGGTAAAAGGGGGCACCTCTGCCTTGTTTCTGATCTTAAGGGGATTGCTTTTAACTTTTGCCCATTGAATATGATATTGGCCATGAGTTCGTCATAAATGGCTTTTATCATGTTAAGGTATGTTCCCTGTACTCCCATTTTGGAGAGTTTTGATCATAAATGGGTGCTGCATTTATAAAATACTGTTTCTGCATCTATTGTTATTATCATGTGATTTTTATCCTTCCTTTTTATGTGATGAATCACATTTATTGATTTGCAAACATTATACAAGCTTGCCTTCCAGAATGAATCCCACTTGATCATGATGTATGATTTTTATCATGTATTGCTGGATCTGGTTTGCTAATATTTTGTTGAGAATTTTAGCATATAAGTTCATCAGGAATATTGGCCTATAGTTTTCTTTCTTTGCAATGTCTTTACCTTGTTTTGAAATGAGGACTATGATTGCCTCATAAAAGAAGCTTGGAAGTCTTTCCTTATCTTGAATTTTTTAAAATACCTTTAGAAGGATAGGTATTAGTTCTTCTTTGAATATTTAGTAAAATTCATCTGTGAAGCCATCTGGTCCAGGACTTTTGTTTGCTGGAAGTTTTTTAATAACTGTTTCAATTTCTCTTGTTGTATTCAGTCTGTTTACATTTTCTGTTTCTTCCAGATTGAGTTTTTGTTTGTTTGTTTGTTTGTTTGTTTTACAGACACACAGAGAGAGAGAGTCAGAGAGAGGGATAGATAGGGACGGACAGACAGGGATGGAGAGAGATAAGAAGCATCAATCATCAGTTTTTTGTTGTGGCACTTTAGTTGTTCATTGATTGCTTTCTCAAATGTGCCTTGATTGGGAGGCTACAGCAGACTGAGGAACCCCTTGCTCAAGCCAGCAACCTTGGGTTCAAGCGGGTGAGCTTTTGCTCAAACCAGATGAGCCCACGCTCAAGCTGGCAACCCCGGTGTCTCAAACCTGGGTCCTCTGCATCCCAGTTCGATGCTCTATCCACTTAGTCACCGCCTGGTCAGGCTCTTCTAGATTGAGTTTTGGAAGACTATATGTTTCTAGGAATTTATCTATTTTGCCTAGATTTCTAGTCTAATTTTTTGGCATACAAATCTTCATAGTATTTTCTTACAATCATTTGTATTTCTGTGTTGTCAGTTGTTACTACTCTGCTTTTATTTCTAATTTTATTTATTTGAGTCTTCTCTCTTTTTTTCTTGGTGAGTCTGGTTAAAGGTTCGTTAAACTTGTTGACCTTTTCAAAACACCAGTTCTTGGTTTCATTGATCTTCTGTATTGTTTTTTAAGCCTCTATGTCATTTATTTCCACTCTGATCTTTATTATTTTCTTCCTTCTACTTCCTTTGTGCTTTATTTGTTGTTCTTTTCTTAGTTCTTTTAGATGCAGGCTTAAGTTTATTTAAGCTTTTTCTTGCTTCTTAAGGGATGCCTATAATGCTATGAACTTTCATCTCAGGACTGCTTTTGTTGTGTCCCATAAATTTTTAGTTGTTTTATGTTCATTATCATTTGTTTCTAGAAAACATTCTATTTCTTCCTTAATCTCATTGTTAACTCATTCATTATTTAATAACATGCTATTTAGCCTTCAAGTGTTTGAATGTTTTTCTATTGTAGTTGATTTCTAGTTTCATGCCATTGTGACCAGAAAAGATGCTTGATATGATTTCAATCTTCTTAAATTTATTGAGACTTGTTTTGTGTCCTAACATGTGATCTATCCTAGAGAATGTACCATAAGCACTTTAAAAGAATGTGTATTCTGCTACTTTGGGGTGAAATGTTCTGAAGATATCTAATCCAGTTGGTCTAGTCTGTCATTTAAGGCAGCTGTTTCTCAGTTAATTTTCTGTCTGAAGGATCTATCCAGTGATGTTAGTGCGGTATTGAAATATCCTACTATCATAGTATTGCTGCTGATCTTGCCTTTTATGTTCATCAAAACCTGCTTTATATCTTTACGTGGTTCTATATTAGGTGCATAAATATTTACAGTAGTTATATCCTCCTGTTGGATTGCTCCCTTTATCATTATTTAGTGACCTTTATCTCTTACTATAGATTTTATTTTAAAGTCTATTTTGTCAGATATAAGTATTGCTACCACAGCTTTTTTTTTCATTTCCATTTGCATGAAATACTGTTTACCATCTCTTCACTTTTAGTCTATGTGTATCTTTTGTTCTGAGGTGTGTCTCATGTAGACAGCATATGTATGGGTCCTGATTTCTTATCCACACAGCTACCCTATGTCTTTTGATTGAAGCATTTAATCCATTTACGTTTAAGATTATTATTGATATGTTGTTATTATGGCCATTTTATTCTTTTAATCTACAATCCTTTCTTTCTCAATGTTTCTTGCTTTGCTCTTTTTACAGCAGGCCCCTTAACATTTTTTTGCAGTTCTGGTTTGGTTGTAATGAATTTCTCGAGGTTATTTGTTCTTTTGTTTGTTTGTTATTTTCTGAGAAGCTTTTATTTCTCCTTCAATTTTAAATGATAGACTTGCTGGATAAAGAAGTCTTGTTTGTAGGTTCTTGCTTTGCATCACTTTGGATATTTCTTGCCAATCCTTTCTGGCCTCAAGTGTTTCTTTTGAGAAGTTGGATGTAATCCTTGTGGGGGCTCCTCTGTAGCTAATTAACTGCTTTTCTCTTGTAGCTTTTAGTATTCTTTCTTTGTCTCTTAATTTTGACACTTTAATTATGATATGTCTTGCTGTAGGCTTCCTTGGGTTTCTCTATAATAAATCTCTCTCTGCTTCTTGAACTTGTGTGACTTTTTCCTTCATCAATTTAGGGTAATTTTTAGCTATGATTTCTTCAAACAGATTCTCTATTTCTTGTCATTGTCTTCTCCTTCAGGAACTCCTATGATGCAGATGTTGTTTCTCTTCATGTTGTCAGAGAGCTTTCTTAAAATTCCCTTAGACTTTTTGAGCCTCTTTTCTTTTTGTTGATTTGCTTTTATGCTTTCATTTGTCTTGTTCTCTAAATCACTGATTCCATCCTCTGCTTTATCAAGCCTGCTATTAATTCCTTCTAGTACAGTCTTCATTTTTTATATTGTATTTGACATTTCTGACTGGGTTTTTTTACTATTATTTCAGTGTCCTTTTTGATGTTTGCTATCTCTTTATTTAGGTGCTCATTATGTCCATCTATTTATTGTTGCTCTTACATCCCTGAGCATCCTAAATTTCATTGTTTTAAACTCTGCATCTGGTATTTTGGTTACTTTTATCTCATTCCATTCTTTTTCTGGGAATTTCTCTTGTTGACTCATTTGGTTCACATTTTTCTGTCTGCCCATTTTGTCTGTATATTAGGTAGCACTGTCTGACTTTGAAATTTTTCTGTGGTCTTTATGAAAAAGATGGGGTCAGTGGTACTGTTCTACAGGCCACTTGTTTTTCTTGTTGTAGGAATGCTTCTTAAGGGTACTGTTTTCCATCTTTTTGTTTGTGAGTATTAGATGCAATTGGTCTTTTCATGGGTATGTTTGTCCTTTCAGGCTGGCTGGCTCTAAGAGTCAACCTTAATTTTGTGTATTACACACTGTGCAATGTCTGTCCTGTTGGGCACATTCTCCACAGTATCTGGAGTCTGCTAGACTCTACCTTTGGGTGTGTTTCTTGTGTAGGTTATTGAGTCTAGAGTTGGTGCTGTCTGCCACCTACTACCAGTAGTGTTGGCTCTAGTTCTTCTTGTTTGACATCAGCTCTTCTTTGTAACCTACTGTGGGCTACCGGTCTGAAGCTACTGCACTTTTGTATAAGAATCAGCTTCCTTCTGCTTAGATATGACAAGAGCTTCATAAAAGCCCCAAGCTCTGTAAGATATGTCTCCACATTTCAGTGGTTCCTCCTTCTCTTGGAGCTGCCTGGTCTTCCCACAGAGTCTTCTGTAGTAAGACTGTAATGTGGGCTTAGATTGGCCTCACCCAACCAACCTTTTTACAGGTTGCATGCTTGGTGGATGAGGGCAGCTTAGATTGTGAATACAACATTTTTAGGACACCCTGCTTTAGCAGTCTCTTGATCAGAAGCTCAGTACAGGGAATGTGGCCCCTACTCCAAAGCTTTATCCCACAGCCACTACTGGATAATTAAATTTAGTTTCTCTCCAACAAGGTGAGCAGCAGGTTCAGATTGAGTGTGGCCTACAGTCCCCTCTGCATAAGTTCTTTCAGCTATTGAGACCCAAGTCTCAAGGTAGAAGACTGATAGAGTCTTCTCCTGGGGCTGACTGTGCCCCACCCAAAGGTGGCTAAGCCCCTCGACCAGATAAGAATAGACTAACAGGAACCACACTTTAAATGTCCATGCTCCAAGCCTCTCTCTCTTCCCCCTGTGTAATCTAGCCTAACAGGACAGAATATCCAGTGCCCAGGCCAGCTGATTGTGAAGCCCCACCCTATTCAATGCACATGAGCCACTGTGCCGGGGCTGATCACAGAAAGTGAAACTTGCCTCAGCTGGGCCAAGTGTGAGGAGATTTTCATTAGGATACCACTCTAGCAAGGGTTGTTAGGTTCTGAACCAATGCTTTCTGCAGCTGGCCTCTGGATTGGACATGCCATCCCTGGGCCTCTCAAGCAGGAACCCAGTGCAGACCAGTGGGAGACACTGCCCGTGACTGGCCCTCAGCAATCTCTTGGAGCTACAAGCAATTCAGTTTGTGGCTGCCTCTGCTGGGCCCAGGTGCACATGGAAATACCAAGCTGCACTCCTAGGTTGGCTTTTACCCACTCTGGTCCTGGGGGAAAGTTTGCTCAAACAACCAAGTTTCCCTGAGTCTCACCTCCTAAAGCCTGTCTGCAGGCTTCTTGTTTGGTTCAGCTGCTGAAAAAACCTCTGGTGGAGTCTAGAACCTGCAGCAATTCAGCGATTAGGAAGGGTGGTTCATATGGCTCCGTCCTTTGGTCCCAGGTGTCAGTCTGTCTAGACTTTTATCACAGACTTCAGTAGGGTGTGACCCCAGGAGTCTGGTGGGTATGGCCTCTGAGACCCAGAGGTGTGGTCTGCTCACTCTGTAGACAGTTTCAGCAAAGTCTCTTGTGAGGGGGAGGCACCAGTCATAGACTTGGGAGAATGTGGAGGGAGCTGCAGTCTTAACACCAGAAAACTGAGTCACTGACACGCCCCCTACTTCCTGGCCTCTCAGAATGACCGCTTGCCATCCCTGGGGTAGGAGAGAGAGACTCCCATGGACAGAGCAGCTGCTTTTTCCTAGGCTGATGCTGCACAAACAGAATGCTTCATACAAGAAAGATGGCAACTGCAATACTGGAGAATAATTCAGCACAGGGGTTCTGGTGGTCATCCCCCACAATGTCTCTCCCTGGGCCTCCAACTTTACACTGTCTTCCTACAACTCTAGTCTTCTCAGCTCTCTCCTGCCAGAGCTCTGGGTGAGTGAGAACAAGTTTTTCTGTGCAGGCCCTTGAAAACAGAGTCTGTGTCCAAAAGGTGTGTCTTTTTTTTGAGGATAGAAACCAGGCCTTTTCACAGCTAAATGCTGTCTGGGTGCCTCTTTTAGGCTCTGGGACTCTGGGCCTGGGGCTGAGGACCCATACCTCTCAAGGAAACCCACTCGCAGTGAGAGTCCCTCTCAACCGCTGCTCCCTACTGGGAGCAGGTCAGCGCTTTCCACATCTTCGTCCTTCCTATCAGTCTCAGTATGGTTTCTTTGGTGATCCTTGTTTATAGAATCCTCTTAGTTTATTCCAAAGTTGGTTTTTCAAGATTACTGTTCTTAAATTAAGTTGTTATCCAATTTGGAGGTGCAGTTGGAATGCCCGCCTACTCAGTCGCCATCATTTTTCCCCTATGTCATCATTTCTTATGGTTGAGTAGTATTCCATTGTATATATGTACCACATCTTTATTCAATCCTCTGACAGGACACTTTGATTGTTTCCATGTCTTGGCCATAGTGAATAATGCTGTGATGAACATGAGGTGCATGTGTCTTTACATACTAATGTTTTCGATTTTTTGGTGTAGATATACAGTAGAGGGATTGCTGGGCCATGTGGTAATTCTATTCTTAATTTTTTGAGTAACCACCATATTTCTTCCACAATGGTTGTATTAATTTTCATTCCCACCAGCAGTGAATAAGGGTTCCTTTTTCTCCACAGCCTCTCCAACACTTGTTATTACCTGTCTTGTTAATAGCCAATCTAATGTGAGGTGGTATCTCAGTTTTGATTTGCATTTCTCTATTTGGTAGTGAAGACAAGTGTCTTTCATATATCTGTTTTCCATTTGTATGTCTTCTTGGGAGAAATGTCTGTTCAGGTACTCTACTCATGTTTTAATTGGATTGTTTGTTTGCTTGTTTGTTACTGAAACTAACCAATATTTATTGAGAATATATTATGTTCTAGGACTCATGTTCAGCAGTACATATCAATTATTTCATTCATGCAGCAATTCTATAAATTAGATATTTTTAATTCCATTTTAAAGATAAATAAACTAAGTCTTAGTAGATTTCAGAGACGTACTTAGATTCATTCATATCTGAATGGAGATGTGTTTTGAATTCAGGACTATTCAACTTTAGATCATGCTACAAGTATCCATTCTGATGACTTTTTTAGCTAGTCATCACATTATCTCTTTGGAGTTATGGAAGAAAAAGATGACATATGGAGGAAGAAGGCAAAGGCAAAACTAACTGTCCTGTTGGCATTTCATATTTTTATATGGTTGATTTTAATTATTTCTAATTCATTTACCTTTTGCATTTATATCCTGTGGAAACATGATGGCTGCATGGATGTATGTTAGTCAAAGTATATTTAATAACTGGTTATCATGATCAAAATAAATTTGTAATATAGTGATTTTTTTTTTTAAATAAAGAACAGAAACCTGGAATTGTCAAGAAAATTCATAAATGTAGTAACTTACATTTTTAACTTCCATAATGTAAAAGTTTTCAAGTGAGGGTTTCTACATATTTTAAATTTTGAAATCTATGTATTATCCCTATAAAAGTTAATTCTGTATTAATTAACAGCAGATGAGTAATTTTTATTGTGTTATTCATGCAAAACTTCTGGTAATTTTTTTTTTAATTTATGTTTTAATATTTTGATATATGAAGAATTAAGTATTTAAACTTAAAAACAGACAATGAGTGAAAAGTAAGGATAACTAAACTCCAGAGGAAGTCCTGGCCGGTTTGCTCAGTAGTAGAGCATCAACTCAGTGTGTGAATATCCTAGGTTTGATTCCTAGTCAGGGAAACCAGGAGAAGCATGCATCTGCTTCTTCATCCCACCCTCTCTCACTTCTTTCTCTTTTCTCTCTCTCTCCCCCCTCCTGCAGACATGGGTCGATTGGAGTGAGTTTGCCACAGGTGCTGAGAGTGGCTCCATGGCCTCTGTCTCAGATGCTAGGAAGAGCTTGGTTGCTGAGCAATGAGGCAAAACCCCAGATGTGCAGAACATCACCCCCTAGTGGGCTTGCTGGGTGAATCTCAGTTGGGGCACATGTGGGAGTCTGTCTCTCTGCCTCCCCTCCTCTCACCAAATTAAAAAAGAAACTGGAGCAGATGGCAACTTTCTCACTTCCTCATGATCAGATCAACCTTGCATCACTGCAGAGTCAGAAGGCAGTAGAGGAGTAATTATAGTAGAGTATCTCATGCAGAATCTTCTGATCCCCCATCATTGATAAAGCCAAAGAAAGTCTGGGTATAACATAGATAGTTTTGAATTTCTAGAACACATAGAAAATGTAACTAAGATGTGTTTTAAGTTCTTTGAGGTAGATAAAGTTGTATAGAAAATATTTTGCTACTTAAATTATAATCATAAAAATATATAGATATTTATCTCTTTATATGTTTATATCTGATATAAAGTGAAGGGTAATAATGGGGATAGTAATGGTCAAGGTACAGAAAGCCTGGAATCTGGTTTTTAGTATTTCAAAAGTAAATTGGTGATTTTTCTCTGGCCAGGTTTAAGTTGATTAGAGCATCATCCTGATATGCCAAGGTTGCACATTTGATTCCCAGTCAGGTCACATATAAGAATCAACCAGTGAAAACATAAATAAGTGGAATGACAAATTAATGGGTTTTTTTCCTCTCTTCCTCTGAAATCAGTAAATTAAAATTAAAAAAATAATTTGTTGATTTTGAACAGTCACTTGAAATTCACCCATACCATCTGAAAATAAGAGAAACTGAATAATCTGTATGATATTTTTACTATTCATAATTATTTGACTTTGTTTAACCAAATTGATCTATCTGCCTTTCAGTGTGCTTACCCTTAGGAATAATGAAAAGATATACAGTACCTTTATGATTCAGATAAGCAAAAAACCAACAAACATAAAGCTAAGCATAATTTGGCACTGCAGTGGTATTTTCAGGGCTAATACCAACAGTGAAAACATCCAGCTATTAAACTCTGTATGTGCCTCAATCATTGACCATGGAGCTTCCATACATTTTCCATGTAATTGTCACAACAAAAACATATAAACATGTAACTTTATCCTAATTTTTGGTTAAAAACAAAGGCTTTTGGAGGTTAAGTAATTATTTTTATGTCAACCAGATAATGAATAAGTGATAGAAGCATGACTCAAATATTATTTTTAACAGCAATTTTGAAATACTTTTTATTTGGGGATTATTACACTTTATGTGGACTCTGGTGCTCAGAGAAGGCATTTTTGTTTTGTTTTGTTTTGTTTTTAGTGAGAGGAGGGGAGGCAGAAAGGCAGACTCCCACATGTACCCTGATTAGGATCCACCCAAAAAGTCCACTAGAGGGTGATGCTCTGCCCATCTGGGGTGTTGCTCCATTGTTCATCAACCAAGCTCTTCTTAGCACCTAAGGCAGAGGACATAGAGCCATCTTCAGCATCTGAGGCCAACTCGCTTGAACCAATTAAGCCAGAACTGTGGAAGGGGAAGAAAGAAAGAGAAGAAGGAGGGCTGGAGATGAGCACTTCTCTGGTGTGCCCTGATCGGGAATCAAACTCAAGACTTCTACATGCCAGGCTGATGCTCTATCACTGAGCCAACTGAACAGGGCCAAGATAAGGCCTTTTATAGCAAATATACTTTTTAAGACTATAAAGGACTAAATTAAAATGGAAGAGAAGGGAACCCTGGCTGACTAGCTCAATTGGTTGGTGCATCGTGCCATCCCCTATCAGGGCACATACAGGAACAGCTCAATTTCCTGTCCCTTTCTCTCTCTATGCCTTTCTCTAAAATACATACATACATACATACATACATACATACATACATACATACATACATAGGAAGATAGGGAAGAAGGGAGAGAGAGATTAGACTAATTTTTATATTTTTTATGGTTGCTTTGGTGAAGGCCATTTTAGAACCTATATATACACACAGGCACATAACTACACACACATACAGGGTGGGAAAAAGTAGGTTTATAAGTTGTGAGTACATGAAAAAAATGTTTATTCTTGTATTATTATTTATTAATTGTTGCATTACTTTTCATATGGAAAACTGTAAACCTACTTTTGCTCTACTCTGTACAAATTTAAATGTGTAGTGAATAGTACATATAATGTCTGAATTTTTTTCAGTGAGCATTTATTTTTACTACAATTCTTAAAGCAAATATTAGTTGCATTAACATTGATGATATTAGCAATTATCATTTTTATGCACTTTATTTTTTATAAATTTTTACAAGTTGAAAAATTCACATGTAAATTTAACATACTTCTACACACAAAAGGAGTAATGTTTACTAATTGGCAACATCCCTTCCCAGATGTGGTACTAACAAATACTATACTGAGTTGTGTTTCATTTTCAACAAAAGTGTACCCATTAACTGTACTTGAGTTCTCACCTATCTGCCTATCTGTTAAATTGAGTGTTTGACTTTGCTTTAGAATGTTAACTGCCAATTATCTAATTTGCTCAAGTAAATGTAGAACTACTCTTCCTATTCCATCTGCATATTGAGATATCATGATATGAGTAAATATGTAATCATGACCGTGGCATTATGACTCTCAAATGAAGGTAGAGTTATTTGCCAGTTATATGGCAAGCTTTGAAAGGTTTTTGGTAGAAATCTAAAAAAGTTAAGTTATACCTAGTATTTTCTAGGAAACAGAAAAATTAGATGTTTTGACCAAGTTCATAAAGGTTCATAAATATGTTTACTAATATAAACATATTTGCATATGTAAATAAATGTAAATGTTACATATAAACATTTACATTTGGAGATATACATTTACAGACTCAACAGGGACTACTGGGAGCATTAGAGTACAGCCAACTGAGCCATTATACAGTAATTTATATAGTTTAGTGCTATAGATACTATCAATGGATAGCTAGGAAACTGCAATGTGCATTATTTCAGATGGGCTATGTGTTAGTGAGAAAAGATCATACACAAGTGTACACATACACAAACATATATACACATACATAGTATGATTAGTTTATGCTCTTAATATAATTACATAATTGCTTAAAGATACACAATCTTACAAAATCAATAGAGCACACAGAGCAGCACATCGTGGCACAATTCTTTGATCCCTAAAGTCCTTAATGAGAGAGAAATGGCTGCCAATTACACTGTTAGACAAGATAGGGTCTTGCCAGATCTAAAGTGAATTTCCTTTGCAACACAGGGTTTACACAACTATTAAAAAAAATAAGAAATGTTTATTTATGTGAGGCCTGCCTTGTTCATGAGCCAAATTCAGTAGTAACAGGGTTACAGTATATCTGGGAAGGAAATCATTATCTATTCCCAGAAGTCCCTGGACAAAGTCTCTAAGTAGAGCTTTCCAGAAAACCAGAAAGTCTACAGTCCCTGACTGTAATTTAATAACCTTTGATCTGTATAGTTGTGATAATGAATTGGTCCAAGGTTGTGATCATATATCTATGTTGCTGAAAATATCTACTAACTTAATTGTCTCTTGTTATTTCTATGGTGTCTAACTAGAAGTTTTTAGAAAATATATAATGTTAGTAAAAGTCAAAATTTTTTGAGAGTTCACATGTGCTTGAAAGTGTTACTAGTTTCAATTAGTATAAACATTCTGCTGTTTATTAGGTAGCTTCTATCATTACATAATTTTATTGGTGGGAAAAGTGAGACTTAGAGTTCTGGATGAGATACTAGTAATGCTGAAGCAGAAAATAAAAAAAGTTATAGTAATACAGAGTTTCCACTCTTAAACATGAAACAACACTGCTTCCCATAAGCGGCACAAAAATCCAGTTTCATCCAATCCGCCGGGATCTTAATTTATTTGCTTCTGAATTTTAAGCTTGTTGCTTGCTTCAGTCCTCATATTCAATGTCCTTTCTTATAGTTTATAATTTGCATAATACATGCTTATTCATAAAGATCAAATTATTTATAAAGATCAGATGTTAGCATAAGAATTTTACCACCCCTAAGGTAGAATACCCAAATGTTCCAGGTAAGCTTGTCCTAATGAAAAATCACTGAACTATATACTAAATTACATAAAATATTAAAACTCATATTTTGACCAAGACACTAAGATAAGGTATAGGTAAATATTTTTTTTATAGGGTAAGAGAGAGAGTCAGAGAGAGGGATATATAGGAACAGACAGACAGGAACAGAGAGAGATGAGAAGCATCTATCATTAGTTTTTTTGTTGTGAGACCTTAGTTGTTCATTGATTGCTTTCTCACATGTGCCTTGACAGTGGGTCTTCAGCAGACCGAGTAACCCCTTGCTGGAGCCAGCAACCTTGGGTCCAAGCTGGTGAGCTTTTTGCTCAAGCCAGATGAGCCCATGCTCAAGCTGGTGACCTCGGGGTCTTGACCTGGGTCCTCCGCATTCCAGTCTGATGCTCTATCCACTGCACCACTGCCTGGTCAGGAAATATAGGTAAAATTTTAAAGTGAAATCTGCCTCTGCATAATTTACAAAGGAAAATATTGCTGGTCAATTCTTCAACTCTTAGATTCCTCAGCCTAGTTAAGGACATTCTGAAGAATAGAGAACGTGTGAGGGGTTGCCAAGAGTGTGGTGAATTGAGCCTCCAGAGCACCAGTACAAAAGCTTCCTAGGTGTTTCTCAGATACATAGAAATTATATATTGGTTCCTGACTCATACCTGAGAAATTAAAGCAGCTTGCGGCAGCGCAGATAATATGTCCATTGGGAAAGGCCAGATCTTTCAAAATGGGTTAGGTCATGGAATAAGCAAATGTCTCCTTTGTACTAGACATTGGTCCTGAGAGAGGAAGGTGGCCTGCAGCTAACTGAAGTCCTACCCAAAAGGATTTCTGCCAAGCGGGGACTTCAATAGTATCTGAGTAGGGCTATCAGAAAAACAAAGCTTCAGAGGGGCAAAAATAGCCTACTAGATTAAAAAGAAATTACATTTTCCATAATACAGGAGGGAGATTAGGGGAAAAATCTTTTGGTAATAAGAACTTTTAACAAATCTTTGAACTTCTGCTAACTCCAGAAAGCACAGAGCCAACTTAAAACTGCACCGATTCAGGAAAGATGTTTCCTTTTGCTTTCTTCATTCTTCTGTCCCCAACCCCCTCCATCTCATCCTTCAGGGATTTAAAACTGACTCTGATGTTAGAGAACCAAGTTTCTTTTAATGCTGGAGAAACCGACAAAGCTACACTTTTATGCAACCTGAAGCAGAACTGAGTGGGGAGGAGGAGGAAGGAGAAAGAAGGGAGCCTATTTGACATAACTCCACTGCAAATTGTCCATTACTATCTTGGATTAAACATTTTAATTTCTTAATTAAGTTCATGTTTCAAAATGTTAATGCAATGATAGGTCTGTTTATTATATAATAATAAACATCAATGTTATGGGCCTTATATAATATTTTATCTAGGGATAGGAGAGAAGATCGGAAACATAAATATGTTAATAGACATGCTGACTACATTTTAAAATGTTCCTGTAGTACTGTATTTCTGGTTATGGCAGCATGAGGTTTCGGGTGATTTTCTTCTGCAAAAAATAAGTATAAAACTGGATAAAATAATTGTAAACAACTATTTACAGATACTGGAAAATGATCAAAAGCAGATAAAATTTTGAGAAGTGGGTATTTCTGAGCAATTGTTACAGAATCATAAAACAAAATCGGCATATTTATGATATTGACAAGGGACCTTCCCAGACATTTCAGTTTAGGCAACAAAATTTCCAGCTTTACTTGCCTAAAGTGATGGACTCTATTAAGAATAGGTGATGGAAAAGCTAAACATATAAGGGGAACATTTTGGAAGCAAGAGAGCCTTTGAAACAGTGGAGCAGTAAACATTCCTACTCATCACACCTTCGAATCACGCATGTGAGAGAAACTAGAAAGCTTCAGGAAAAGTATTGAAAGCATGAGGAAAGTTGGGGATTTATGGTTATTTTTAATAAACTTTACACCCCAAACATGGCCATTTAATAAGGAGAGTATAGAAGCCTTACCCATGTGAGATGGCTGAGAATAACTTTTCTTAAAATATTAATTTACTACAAAATTTCACAGGCATCTAGGAGATTTCCCAAAGAGACAGGTTTACACACACACACACACACACACACACACACACACACACACACACACACACTTGACCAGAGACATCAGGGTCTTCACACCATGGAGGAGACAATTTGTAAAGGTTGAATTCAGAAAATTTAATTACTTACTATAAAAAAATATTAACCCTCAGAAAAGCAAAAGAGAATACAGAGGTGCTATAATATATATACAGTGTCCAATTTTAACCAATTAGACAGACAAAGAAATATACAATTGTAATGCATACTCAGGAAAAAATATAGTCAAAAGAAATATTTCAGGTAGGCATAATATTGAATATAAAGTACCTAAAAGCATCCAAGCAGATGTTATCAATGTGTTCAAAGAATTATAGGAAAGTGTGTAATAATGAGATAACAGATATGCAGTCTCAATCAAGAAATGGAACCTAAGACTCAAACAAAGGATATACTAGATCTAAAAAATAACTGAACTCAAAATTTCATTACATGGGCTCACTAGGAGATTTAAGGTGGTAGAATATACAACCAGGAAACTTTAATACAGATTAATAGAGATTACCAATTTAGCAGAGATGGAACCCAAATTCAGTGTTTATATCCAGGAAATTTCCCATATATCTAATTAGTGATTCATTGGCCATCATAATTATAGTTCTCCACAATTCAGCAATTTCTTCATTGCCTGTTTTACGCACACATTAAAAAACCAATAGGAAGGAAAATTACATCTTACTGTGAAGCCTAAAATCTACTTTTTAGTTATTGTTGATATTTCACAAAGCATAATTCTTTTAGCTTTTATACTAAATATGGTTGTTTCCTATAACCTTTATGTTGAATATAAATCTGGTATCAAAAGGAAAATATATATATAAATACGAACTCCTAGACATTTTTTTTCTAATTTGCCTAGTTCATGGAAAGCAACTAATCTGGCCTGACCTGTGGTGGCACAGTGGATAAAGCTTCCACCTAGAACACTGAATTCACTGGTTTGAAATCTGGGCTTGCCTGGTCAAGGCACTTATGGGAGTTAATGCTTCTTGCTCCTCCCCCCTTTTCTCTCTCATGCTATCTCTCTCTCTCTTCTCTAAAATGAATAAATAAAAAAAGAAAGAAAGAAAGAAACTCATCATTGTAAAAAATTAAACCATGGATTATTTGAAAGTCTCAACATTGTAGCTTCAAGGTCACATTAAGGAGTTTGACCACTGAAGTACTTCACAGTGGGTGCTCATTCAATTCAGTATCATAAATATAAATGAATTAGGGTAACTGCTTAGAATTAGTCTATCATATTCATTCAGCATCCAAAACTGAATTTAATCATTATTTTTTAAATATTTTTGTCACTTCCAAAATTTTAATGGTCATAAAGCAACTCTAATTATTAATGTATTATATAAATCAATATAATTAATGTTAACACAAATGTCACCATGCAAATGAAATATTTCCAGTTCTGATTTTCTCATAACATATATGTGGTTGGAATCTAGGCAATCAGATTATATTTAGCTCCTGGGTTAATCAGATAATCAACTTGTTTTATTATGGGCCTAAAATGTGAAACAATAAGTTATTTTTTCATTAAAATAACTAATTTGCACAATAATATCAACAAAAACTACCTGAGATGATTTTCTTCTTCAAAAACAATTTTATTTCACTACATAAAAACAAAATCCCATTCAGAAATAGCCAATATTAATGCAGATTAGTTCTTTTTTTTAATTATTTTCTTTACAGGAACAGAGAGAGAGTCAGAGAGAGGGATAGATAGGAACAGACAGACAGGAACAGAGAGAAATGAGAAGCATCAATCATTAGTTTTTGGTTGTGACACCTTTGTTCATTGATTGCTTTCTCACATGTGCCTTGACCATGGGCCTTCAGCCAACCGAGCAACCCCTTGCTGGAGCCAGCGACCTTGGGTCCAAGCTGGCGAGCTTTTGCTCAAGCCATATGGGCCCGCGCTCAAGCTGTCAACCTCGGGGTCTCGAACCTGGGTCTTCTGCATCCCAGTCCAACGCTCTATCCACTGCTCCACTGCCTGGTCAGGCCAGATTGGTTCTTGCTATTGCTGTTTGTTGTTTAGTGGTGGTGAGTAGGAAAGAAAAGATTATAGAGTGTAGGATGGTGATTGCAATTTATCTTAAATTTTAAGAAAACATTAGAACCAATATAATTATTTCATTTTTTTGTTGAATTGTGTGTGGAAATTACAGAAAGTGTGTAGGCACTTTCTGTTTGTGATAGGTAGGTACTTTGCTTATGTTGTTTGATTCTTTACAACTCTGTGAAATTTATATTATTATATGTTTTTCTATTTTTTTATTCTTGTGTGTGTGTGTGACAGAGAGAGAGAGAGAGAGAGAGAGAGAGAGAGAAGGACAGGAAGGGAAATGAGAAGCATTAACTCATAGTTGTAGCACTGTTATTTATTGATATTCTTAATTTATAGGTAAAACCACTGAAATTCAGAGAGGTTAAGAGCTGAAATATTAAGAACTGAAATGTTTTATGCAAAGTTAAAAAGCTTGGTACTTAGCAGATGCAAGATTGAAGTTAATGTTTGTCCTAAATCCCTCAGACAAAAAAATTCAGGGCTTATAGAGCATAGCAATGTCCAACAAAACATACAGGTGTGTCCTTGGGTTGCAACACGATTCTGTTCCAATAACAGTGACATAACCCAAATTTTGGTGTGAGTCAAAAACACCCTAGCCTAACACAAATGGAACACTTGTGCTTTTAACACTCCAAAATGGCGTTGATAAGTATACTGGAGGACACCAACTCCCTCGCTCATGTGCCATGTTACTGCATATTCCGCCGCCTGTAACCAATCTAGTTCACCCATATAGTCCATAAGTACTACGCTCATGGCATGAGCCAAAACACTCATGACTCAATTTTTTTTAGTTTTTTATGGGAGTGAGTGTCATAAACTCGAAACATCATGTGTCAAGACTGTCGTAACCCGAGAACTTCCTGTATATGTTATAGACATGTTTAAATAAATCAAACCTTAGGATCATTTTGCTGTGAAATTTCACTGTTAAAGATTATGCTTGTATCATGGCCCTGGCCAGTTGGTTCAGTGGTGGAGCATCAGCCTGGCATGTGGAAGTCCCAGGTTTGATTCCTAGTCAGGGTACACAAAAGAAGCAACCATCTGCTTCTCCACCCCTCCCCTTTTTCTTCTCTCTCTCTCTCTAATCCAAAAATAAAAATAAATAAATAAAAATAAATAAATAAAATAAAAGATTATGCTTGTATCAGAGATTTACAAATGTTACAAATTATATCATTTATCTTTTTTAGTAATGCTGAATTGCAAATATTTCTTACTATGATAGAAGGTGTTATCTTTTTTCCATCACCAGAGTGAGTGCTAGCATATTCTGCCCCGTTTTAAATAGGAAACTAAGAAACAGTGACATATTAGTAACCTTGCCCAAGGTGACAAAACAACTGTGCCCTGGAGGCACGATTTGAATATATTCCCATTTTCCAAAAGCTAGGACTTGGTCCTATTTCCATGAAGATACAAAAATATAATAGCAGTACTTTAGCTGTGTCAGCTTTAATTTGGCAGCTTGAAATTTGGTCATTAACAATCTTTGTTACATTCTGTGTTGCCTTGGATGTTATAAGTTCCCCTTAATGTCTTAAAAGAAAACAACTCATAAAAACAATAAAGCAGCTTAATAACTTATTAAAATAAAGGCTTATTAGTGACATTCTTTTTTTTTAATTTTATTGATTGATTTTAGATAGGGGGAAGGGGGAAAGAGAGAGAGGGGGAAGGGTGATAGAGGAAGGGGATAGAGGAGAGAGGGGAGGGGCAAGGGAGAGAAACAGAGAGAGAGAAAGAGTAACTGATTTATTGTTTCACTTACTCTTTCACTGGTTGATTCTTGTGTGTGCCCTTACTGGAAACTTGGCATATCAGGATGACACTCAAGCCAACTGAGCTACCTGACCAGGGCTGTTTGTGACATTCTATTTAAATAAATGCGCTGTTTACCTGAATGTGGTATTGTTAAAATACACAGCTGCTTTTGTTTCAATGTGGGATGCTTTAGCTACACTACCTTTTCAACTATATTTATATTCTTGTAGATTTGAAGCCTCACACCTCACTACACATTTAACAGCTTATAGAAACAGCATCCTACTCATTTGAGGTGTCAGATATAGCTCTTAACAACAGTATAGTCCAGTGGTTCTTAACCTGGGTTCTATCAAACCCTAGGGGTTCGATGAGTCGGTCTCAGAGGTTCGGAGAAGCCTCTGCCATGGAGGCCAAAATAAAGTAATACCGTAATTTGTTGTGAGTTCATGCACTTTGTTGGTTTTGTTCTTTGAGCAAGGTGATGTTCATGCACGGTTCATTTTGTGCACCAGTAAAAAAACATATACCTATGTCTTGAATTTGGAAAAAAAAATCATATTTTATTTATCACTAAAGAAGGGTACGGTGAATGCACATATGAAACTGGTGGGTTCGAACTCACAAAAGGTTAAGAACCACTGGTATAGTCTATGATTATTTGTTTAATACAACTTATTTATAATCTACTCAGCTCTGCCTATTAAAGAAGTCTCAGTCCTCTTGGAAACCAGTTCGCCATTAAAATAGAACATCTTTTTGTTTTCAGAATCTCTCAAATGACATGGATACAATTTGATTACATACTGCTTAAAAAATAAATTATTTTTTTTCTTACTACCCATTTTTTTAAAACAATCTCATTCTCTAAAGGGACATACCAATTGAATTATTGTTTCTATCCACCTCCAAGGGGTGAGAAGAAAAAGAGGAACAGTTTAAGGTGAAAGTGGAATTACTAGTGCCTATAAATCGAGCCTGTTAATGGAAAAGATTTCTCATCCATAGCTGTAGTCCCACTAGCATAACAACATAATTAGCTTTGGAGTTTTCATAATTACCAACCAAATTCCCAAGGAAAACAGTCTTGAAATTGCTTCTGTGTAATCACAAAGAAAATTGTAAAGTTTTCTGTTTAAATTTACTTCAGCTCAAAAACAGAAATATTTGCCAAGATCTTGTGATAAAGGAGTAAGCTTGAAAAAAAAAAAACACAACTCCAATTTCAGAAATCATTCAAAGGTTTTTCTATAGATCTTTAAGACAACAATCCTGTATCCCAATAGCTTGTCATCATTTGCAGCCACATTTGGAACATTGGGTCCATTAAATTAAACAATCTACTCAAACTTGTCCCTTCCCATAACTTATTTTGACATGTGCCTCTGGTCTGAGATTCAGTTTCCTGCTTCCTTTATCTTTGTTTTTTAAAATTGCTACCTTAGGCTCAAACTTCAAAATATTTTATTCTGTACTAAGGAGTGTGTTACAAAAAAAGCACATACACACAGAATTTGAACTTAACAGAATGAATTAATCCTTGTATTAGCTCTTAATTGTTTGTAAACACAGCAAATAACCTATTTTGATCTGAATTTATTTTTCAAGTTTGAAGGATATATTTGCCCTGTTCTAAAGTGTGTTCAATAAACCATACTATATTGTTCATAATTTGTCGGGTCTAACCGTAATCAATTTTTCCATGCTGTTTTCTCTCCTAACACATATCTCTGAAAAATGTACACTTGTTCTAATAAAAAGAAACTCCATCATATCCTCAGTCATTTTTCTTTTACCTTCTTCCTTGAACTGCCCCTAGAACTCCTTGGTAAGATTATTTACTTCAAACTCTTGCCTAAGATCTCAAGGTCATAATTTGTACTATGCATTCAATTAACAGAACAAGAAGGAAAATTTAGCTCAGTCTTGTTCTTTTCTGAGATAGTACTGACAAATCTTAAACATCTTTATCATAAATTAGTAAACTTTCTTCTTATGGTTTTCTTTATTTTCTTTCTTTATCATAAAAAAATTGCAGAACACATTATTTTAGGCCACTTATATTAATTTTCAGGACCAAGGCACTCATTTATCCAGTTGCCCAGAATGTTAGCTGCTGGTAGCTCGTGGCTGAGCTCCTCATCAGGAGAGCACACATTTGAAGAAAGTTACCTCAATCAAGGTTACACTTTTTCAAAACCTCATCAGTAACTCATTGTGGTATGGAAACTACTCTGAATCCTTACAGACATTATTACGTATATCATGCTCCATGCCCCCCAACGCACACAAATATCAGAGTCTCCATATATGTTTTCCAAGGAACCACATTCATTATAGTTGGTTTCAGAAGTGTCCCCAGGAATTAAACTCTAAAAGGGATTTTGAATCTAGGTCACTAATTGTCTGGATGGCAATAAGGATATCATCTTTGGTTTTAGAATAAAAGCTAATTGCCCTTGTATCTATTTGTGATACAA
Organism: Rhynchonycteris naso; assembly: GCA_037038555.1. Lineage (NCBI taxonomy): Eukaryota > Metazoa > Chordata > Mammalia > Chiroptera > Emballonuridae > Rhynchonycteris > Rhynchonycteris naso. The sequence continues at coordinate 184,351,358 of CM072998.1, forward strand.
TGTTAGCAAGTCCACTGGTAGTGAACTACAGTGAAATACTAGAGACTGGAATGCATTGATAACTATATCAGAGTTGTTAAAGAGCTTTGAGAAAAATAATAGATATGAATAGAATAGAGTCATTGAGACCCTAGCTTTGTAATTCAGTTGGTTATAGTGTGTCCTGACATGCTTAGGTTGCAGGTTTGCTCTCCAGTCAGGGCACATGCAAGAATCAGCCAATGAATGCATTAATAAATGGAACAACAAACTGATTATTCTCTCTTGCTCTTTGTCTCTGTCTCTCTGCTTTCCTCTCTCTCTTTAAAAATCAATAAATAATATCTAAACTGTAATCATCGATGCACTGGGGGAAAAGAATACACTGAAAGGTGTGACACAATTGATCACCAATATAAAGGTAGATATGAAAGTCAAATGACTCCTTGCAGCTATTAAAAAGATTCTCTCTCCTGCAGCGTGGGGTGCAGGATTGAGTAAAAGATGTGCAGGGAAAGCTGAAGATCAGTTCCAGGACTTAATTTTAAGAGTAGCCAAATTCCAGAAAAGACTGAATTCTCAATCTTGACATGTTTGCTATGCTAAGATTAGGTCCTAGATTGGAAAAGCATGAGGCCCTGAGACATTGAATGGAGATGTCTGAGATAATGCAGCTGCAAAGCATTATAATTAGTCTCCTGAACCTCTAGGGGCGTGAAAATAGTTCAATCTCCTTGTGAAAGGCTAGAGCAGTCTCCACTTGCTTAAAAATAATATAGAGGCCCCTATATTGCAAGAATGCATATCTTCTCTTCCTCCTTTTAAGATCTACTGTCACTTCCCATCTGACCATCAGACTAATAACTATGATCAAGTCACAGGGAAATGCTGAGCCTCTTAAAGAAGGTTGCTATATGTGGAAGGACTTGCAGGACCCAGCCAACATGTATCAGCTGGAAACAGTAGATTAACATGGGGCTGGATCCTCAGGATGTTGGGTGAAGGTAAAAGAATAGATTTTAAAATATAGAAAATTAAATCAATACAGGAATACTCCTAAGATATAAAATTTAACATCTTGGAAAGAACTGTTATGGTTCATCATGGGTTATAATAATGAATACACTTCTTTGTTGCTTCTTGTATATTCAGAACAGTCAATGACTTGCATTAAATATAATAAAAATGCCAGAATTTCTGTTGCAAAAATGAAGAGGGAATAAAAATTCTCAAAGACTTGAGCACAATAGAATGAATATACTAATTAATGGTAAAAATCTCACTAGGCAACTCTTATGATAGGGCCATGAAGGTGCTACATTTAGCCCAGCAGTGAAGAATGCTCTTGATAAAAAGAAACACTGGAATTTTTTAAAAGCTCTATGATGATTATCTCAGTAAGGAAGTGTTGAAGCACATGATGTGGCTATAGACATTGCTTCCTAATAACAATGGAAATGTTAGGATTTTAAAATAATAAAAGCCACTTGGTAATGCATAACTATTGGAAGCAAGACAGGTGTAATTATTTTTTGAACACAGGTCAGAGCAGAAGTGGGAAGAGCCTCACCTGCAGAGAGCTATGAAAGTATTTAACAGAATACTGCATTTCTAAAGGCAAGATAAATGGGAAGTCAACAAGGCTATTGATCCATTTATATACCCTGAACAAATCAATGATTGATAATCAGGAAGATGAAAGCAGCTGCTCCAATAAAGTCATTATCTCTTGCTGGATTTACAGACATGAGCCAGTTATTAAAATCCATTGACTGATGGAAGGTAGGATCTGCATAAATATGGCAGGTGTATATAAAATAATTCAACCCTTCTTCATAATGTCATGTGGACTTTTACTCAAACACTATAAAAAGGGATTTCAAGATATTTTGAGGACCATTGGAAAGAGGGTCTGAGCCAAAATTAATACTTGGAAATATATCATCACAGCAACAACAAACTACTCAGAGACCAGATGACTTGCTCCAAGGGGTTAAGGAGAGGCAACAGCCCCGGTCAGCAGATTGAAGGTCTGAAACCCTGCCCCCAGGCTTACTGAGATATTTATTGGACAGTACAAATAATTTAAGAAAACCAAAGAAGTTTTCAGGAGGTGAAGTAAAGGACAAGGAACATGCTGACTCCTAATCTCTGTTCTGAGAGCCTAAACATTTCTGTTACTGAATCTTATCTTGCTGTTTTGCTGTTTCCATCACAGGGTCAGAGAGGCTGCTGGACTCTTGACTGCTCAGGGCTTTCACACTCGGGTGCCTCACTGTCTCTAATTGTTATCCTAACTCTGCATATTTTCAGAGAATATTCCTACATATAATCATATCAACCTTGACAGAATGGAGGAATATGGAGGTCAAGTAATAAATGGAGTCTAGGCTAAGTCCAACTCTCACTGGGTTTAGTACATCCACGGGTCATTTTCATGGTACCTGAGTATATATTTAAAATGAACAAATTTGTGTGTTGGTTGAACCTTCATGTTGGTTCCTTGGCCTATGGAGCAAAAGTCTTATGGTGCCAAAATGAATTAAAGTTCTTTAAAATTGTGCTTTAGTCCTAAACAAGATTTTAAATCAAAACAACATCATATCACAGAAGAAAAATACAGAAGTAGTATTGACAGTAATATGTGCATTTAATTTACCAATCAGGATTCAACAAAAATATGTTGGGTCATGAAGAATAACATTAGTCTATTCAACCCCAAACAAATAATACAGCCAGTTGCATCTGTAAAATTCCAGTTACATTTTCTAAATCATATGAAGACAGTGTTAGGTGCCTGATATATTGCTATTGATATGGTGGATGTATTTTTTTTCCATATCTATCAAAACGAGGACCATAAAGAGTTCACATTTACATGGTAAAGGCAAGAAATATATATTTCTGCTCTGGTTCTTTTGCTCCTACACCCTCTTAAAATGTAATTCAAAAAAACTAAAATTATCTAGATAATTTACAGGATGACATATTGGTCCACTATATTGAAAATATTATGTTAACCAAGCCATATGATCAAAAAGTAACAAGTACATTGGAGGTTTTGATAAGAAACATGATTTCCATAAAGTGATCTGTCATATATGTAATTTTTTTAGGAGTCCAGTAGTCTCAGGTCTCCTAGGATATCCACTCCAGGGTAAAAGACAAATTATTACATCTCCCAACTCCCACCAGTAAGGAGAAAGAACATCATCTGTTAGGCATTTACAAGGTATATAGAGGCAGTGTATTTCACACTTGAGATAGTGCTGCAACACATTACTGAAAGCCAAAGAAAGCGGCCAATTTGGGAGGTTCAAAGAAGAAAACAACCTGGCAGTAGATTCATACTGTAATACAATCAGCCCTGCCACTTGGGTATACATTGTGGTAGTTGTATGGTATTGTTTTATAGGTACCTGTGTACTATACAGTTAAAAGCAAGGCCCCAAAATAGAATCACAACTTAGAACTTTATAGTTCTGTGGAAAAAGTATTTCATCTACCTTGGTCCAGGTAGGAATAGAACATCCCATCATGGATCATCAACTACTCATCCAGCCAGAGCTACTCATTTTGAACCAAGTTATAAATATGGTCACGTCCAGAGTAATTCATCATAACATTGAAGTGGGAAATCAAGGATGAGGCTTGAGGAAAATCAGAAGTGGGCTACACAAAAAAGTAGCCCAAATCCCCATGCCACTTATTGATGTTGCTCTAATGCCTCCCAATAGATTCATACCTTGCATTCACAAGCTAACAGAGAAGGGAAAATACCAAGATTGGTTCATGAATGAGTCAGCATGCTAGGTGTGTGTAAAGCTAACATGTACTGCTGCTATACTCTACCATCACTCAGTGGTAGTTCTGAAAGACAGTGGTAAGAAACAAGCCTCCCAGTTGGCAGAACTTACGTGGTACACTGGCTCTCTAATTTGGATGAAAATAAGTGGACCTATGGACAGGGTCAAATAATTTGGCAGTTCAGAGACCTAGAATGAGGGATATTGGAATATTGAAGGTATTCAATTACTATTTCAATGACTACTTCAGAAACAGCATCAATTCAGGAAGCAATGGAGGTCATCTGAAACATCTGAAATCTACAGACAGTTTGTCAACAATAAGATCAGTTTGGGAAATTCATATTAATGACTAGGATACCCAAAATGTTAAAAATATATAAATATTTGAAAGAAGGTTAGTGTATATCCTTTATGCAATCCTACGAAAGTTTTACAATGATAAGAATCTTAGTTGGGGAAGGCATAAGGGGTATGTCACTAAAATAATATATTTATGAATTAAAATAGTTTTTTAAGAATGTAAAGAAAGGTATAAAAAAGAGGAAATAAAGTCATGGGAGAGGAGGTAGAGGGCTAAAACCTAATAAATTAAGTATAAACCTAGATTAAATATTGAATCAATGGTTGACTATTTTTGTCATAGATAGTTCTTATCAGAAAAGTGAGAATTGACTGTCTTAAATAATTGATGCTTTGAGCAAGGGCAGATATATAGAACTTATGTCTCTTATTACATGGGCACAGTGAGAAATAATTTAAATAACAGTGTTAGGAAAATCAAAACTCAAGAGCAAAGGATCATAAATTTATATTTGGTAGAAGACAAACTGAAGTAACCTAGAATTGAATAATTTTCAAACCTCAATTTGAAATGCTTGGAAGATATTTGGCAATAGAAATTGGAAAAATGCTATATTTGCTTGTGTGAGAAGAGTTAGTACTTAGAATCTTACTTTCTTAAGATTTGTAAAATTTTGCATCTAATGAAGAAGCTATATCCATCTGTTACAGGATGAAACCCCCAGTACCTCAGAATGTGACTATATTTGGAAATAGGACTGTTAAAGAGGTAATTAAGGTTAAATAAAATCAATAGATGGGCCTGAATCCAATCTGGCTGATGTCCACATAAGAGGAGAAAACATGGACAAAACACCAGGGATTCACATGCACAGAAAAAAGACTCTATGATGACACAATAAGATGAGGCCATCGGCAAGCCAAGAAGAAAGGGATTAGAAGGTACAAAACATACCAGTTCTAGTCTTCAGAACTGTGAGAAAACAAATATCTGTTGTTTAAGGCACCAGTCCATTGTATCACATTATGACAGCTCTAAAAAATTAATACATATAGTACTAGTGATAAACAGTCTAGTCTATAGCTGCTGAAGGTGACTATTCCAGTAATCTGAGTGAAAACCTTCTGACTGAGCTGAAGTCAATAAGAAATTGAGGATGCAGTAACACATATTTGTAACTCAATTTCTCAAGGACTTCAGTATTTGTGAGGAAAGAAAATAGAAAACATTTTTCCTTGTATTAGATATGGAGATATGTGGTGCTCTTTTGATTATATCTAGAGAGCTGTTGAATAACATGGGTAAATTGAATCTGATATTGGGACGGTAGGAACTGTTATTAAAACTTATCCACTACAGTTAAATAACATGATTATGGCTTATTTCAGTTAAGAGCTGAACTGTGAATGTATTTGGGATCAGAGGACACAAGAAAACCAATTTCTATTATGAGAGCAGCCTTTAGGTATGAAAGAACTACCCTGATGTGCTCCCATCTCTTCCCCAAAAGAAGGCATTTCAACTTTAACTAATTCTAGACTTGGTGCCTTAGAACATTAGGTTTGGAATTTTAAGATAAGGGGATATTTAGAAGGTAATACTTTTTATTTATTTATTTTATTTATTTATTTTTTTACAGGGACAGAGAGAGAGTCAGAGAGAGGGATAGATAGGGACAGACAGACAGGAACAGAAAGAGGTGAGAAGCATCAATTATTAGTTTTTTGTTGCCATTGTGACACCTTAGTTGTTCATTGAATACATGTGCCTTGACCTCGGGCCTTCAGCAGATCGAGCCACCACTTGCTGAAGCCAGTGACCTTGGATCCAAGCTGGCGAGCTTTTGCTCAAGCCAGATGGGCCCACGCTCAAGCTGGCAACCTCGGGGTCTCGAACCTGGATCTTCCGCATCCCAGTCTGATGCTCTATCCACTGCACCACCGCCTGGTCAGGCTAGAAGGTAACACTTTAACCACAATAAGAATGTTTTTATTATTATTATTATTAGCTCCTTCTCCCCTTTTCAATACCTTCCCTTCAAGAGAAAACATATTTGCTTAATCATTTCAAGCTCTCTATTAGACCATGGCTACTTATAATGGGCTTATTCCCATATACTTGGCTTTTATCATAAACCTTCTGCTTCTTGATTCTTTGTAGAAAATATTGTAAGAAAGATCAATGCCTAAGAGTTTAGTTGTCCTTTTTCTCTTATTTCCTTTCTTTCTATCTTTCACTCTCTCTTTTTGTTCTTGTTCTCTCTATCTCACATGGCTAGCTCTATGTCTCACTATATCTAGCTAACTAGCTAGCAAACTATCCATCTTTATCTGTGGTGATAAAAGAAGATACAAAAGATATCTCTTCTTGCTTTGGACTAGTGGTTCTGGATATAACCAAAGTAGCTATAGCCAGCTTAAAGACATGATGAAAATAAAAGAAGGGAAATGATTCATGCCAATGTAACAACTAAAGAAACTGGAAGTATTGATAATATTAATTCTGAGATGAAAATCCTTTTATTGTTTAAACTAGGTGAGTTTACATTTTATATTTCTTGAAACTAAATGATCTCAACTGATATACCAAATAAACCATCAGATCAATAGTTATTTTTCTTTATAATTTGGCTAATTTAGAAATATATCATTTTCCAGATGAATCACTTTCTTTGTCATTGCTTTTCTTTTATAAATTTAGCTCACTAATAAGAACTTATTTTCATTAAATAGCTGAACATGTAGAGAAAGCTGTGCATGAAGGTGTTAATTTCAGAATTATTTATAATAATTTATAATTAGAAACATCTTAAATATCTATCACTATAGAAAACATTAAATAAAATATTGTTACATCCACACATTAGACAGAAGTCATTAAAAACATAGTTATGCATATCCATTGATGTAGAAAAATATAGCTTTTATTTATGTGGAGGGAATTTAGCAAATTTCTAAGTATCAGCAAAATAATCTTGTGTTTATAAAACTTTTATAAATATATTTAAGATATATGCTGCATATAACAAGAATACAAAAAATAAAAAATACATTTATTAAAGAATTACTTAGAGCTAGTTGCTCTGCTAAGAGCTTTATATATACTATAGCAACTAATCCACACCTAAAATAAGATACATATAATAATTTTTTTCACTCATAGATGAGTAAAGTTAAAATTCAGGGAATAAATAATTTTGCCATCTAGCCTTTAAGAGGTAAGATCAAGTTTCAAATCCAGATCTATATGACAGTATATATTATAATACATTTTACAGTGTGTCCGTAAAGTCATGGTACACTTTTGACCAGTGAGCAGTCAAAAGTGCACCATGACTTTACGGACACACTGAACATTTATAGAATAACATAATATTTGTATCATTTTATACCATTATATCAAATTATGCTATATATAATGTTATATTATACATGTTATATTATATTTATTATATTATTTTGAAATAATTATCTCCAAAAGGATAATAATAATTACCTTTTGGTAAGGACATCATTTATTCTTAATTACACTGCCCTGTATTATTACATTTTTTACAGCAAATATGTATTTTCTTAAACAAAAAAGGAAACAAGTACATAATGTATAAATTGTAATAAATATTTACTGTAAAGTGACTTTCCTGTCCCTTTTGGCACAGGTGTCAATAGGAGTGTTTCTAGTTCCAGATGTACCTCTTAATTCTACAACCTTAGCAAGCCATTGAACCTTTTAATTTGCAAAGTAGATATAATTTTACTTAGATTTCTACCTTCAACAAATTGTCATATAGATTTAATAAGGTAGTGGAGATCAAAGAGTGTGTACAATTTTAAAGCATGCTAAACTCTGTAGGAGTGTTATACTGTGTTTTATTTTCTTCATATTGAAACCAATTTTAACTGCATATTGCAGATTTAAAAAGTTGAGTGTGTTGAACATCAGAATATAATTATGTCATTGTTTCCTAATCTAGATAATGATATAATACTGCCCTTATAAATTATTGTGGCAGTATGTTGATATAATACACATAAAGCATCTTGCACCATAAATTCTGACACAAAGTATGGCCCCTACAGGAGTATGTGAGTATGTGTGTTTTAAATTAAAAATTCCTAGTGAAAAGCTTCCCTTTGGAATTCTCTTCTAATATAAACTCATATTTTTGCTCTAAGGAACAATAACAGGAACAATAAATGTACAATCTGGTTCCCTAAGGAAAAAGAAACCCACACTTAAGAGCTTTCATCACAGGCTCTAATACACTATTTAGTTTGTCAGAGGGGATATAGTCATTAGCATAATAAAAGAGTACCAGGAAACTGCATAATAGTAACTAATTGTCTGCTTTTCCTTTTTTTTGGAAATAAAAGTATGACTAAAGTTCATGAACACACATGAGACCTTTTCATCCTGTTGTTTCTAAACAGCCCCCCCTGTACCCCCAGTGTTCTTCTCTTGTCAGTCCGCAAGGAAATTGTTTCCTGCAGAAGAACAGGAAGCTCACTGTGGTGAAGGGGCTAATTTTTAAGAGTTTCCTTAACCTGGGGTGACCATGTAATCTGCTTAGTATTTTTATTTATTTTCTTCTACCCCTTGTTTATACTTTTAGTTTTTGAATCAAAGGTCTTTAGCTGGGAAAACAGATTATGGCATATTATGAAAAGATATTTCTATAGAAATACTAAATACATTTCTTTAATGAAGTCATGCTCATGAAAAAGCATTTAATGTGCCTTTACGTGCTAAACTTACTTGATAGAGAATGAAGCATTATTTTGTCTTTTTCCATGTTTCCTGTGCTCTAACTGGTAACTGAGCTTTTGCATGAGCATAGGATTGTGAAAAGTTATGAACAAGAGAGTTTTCAAACAAGACCTTATTCTCTGAACATTTCTGATGCCCTTTTATGTCATTCATTTGTCCCCTTCCTGTGTTCTATTTCCCAGGGATCAGCTCTCTGTGACCTGACAGTTAGATAATCTGATAAACTAAACTCTAATAGTGAACTAATGGCTGTTAATAGGTAATGTTACTTTTTCCAGGAAATTTATGTTCCATTTCACAAGGTCAGTTGTAAACAAAATTTTAGTCTAAAAGCGTCATTATGATGGTTATTTCGAAAGTCCAGGCAGATCTGTAATGGATTATAATTGTAGGTAGGCTTCCTCTTTCCTCTCTACATATAACTGTGACATTCTCATGAATATGAACCAAACATTTCCCTTCAGGAGTTTGTGATCCTAGGCAGTTACAAATGAAAGGAGGTCTAAAGACCTGGAGATGCAAATAATTGCATAGGCAACAGATCAAACAGATATAATAGTATAGGATATCAAAATGGTTAGTGGCTTGATTGGAAAGTGTTGACTCAACCATAATATCCATGGATAAGGTGAAGTTCCCAGGTCTTCGTGTCTAGCTGGAAAAGACGATAGTTCAGATGCATGGATAAAAAGAGTCATTTAAGACACATGCGATAGCAGAAGCCCAGAGAACATGGGGCAGAGAACATTTTAAGATGTGGGTATGGACTAAATAGACAAGAAGTAGAGTAACAGGAAATAGCTGAAAAGAGCATTTAGAATAAACATATTAATATAAACATTAAACATGAGAACTTGCATTCATTTACTTTGGGGCCTAGGCTCTGTAGTCAGTGATTTGAATAGCAACCATTCTTATAGCCCAGAAACTTCTCAAGTGAACAAAGTCATTTGGGGTGGCCTTAGTCATTGTTTCTATTGCCTCAATTTTCTTCTTACCTCAACCAGTGGTATCTGGAACAATACCCAAATTCACCAGAAGGTAAAAATTTTTATTAAGGATGAAATAAATTTGCATGTTATTTATCAGCGGTTAGCCCTTAATCTCATTTTCTCATTATTATTTGTTTATATAAGAATGCTCTAGTGCCTGACTTGTGGTAGCACAGTGGATGGGGCGTTGACCTGGGAATACTGAGGTCGCCAGTTCGGAACCCTGCACTGGTCTGATCAAGGCACATGTGGGAGTTGATGCTTCCAGCTCCTCCCCCCTTTCTCTCTCTCTCTCTCTCTCTCTCACTCTGTGTCTCCTCTCTAAAATGAATAAATAAAAAAAAATAAAACTCAAAAAAAAAAAAAAAAAAAGAATGCTCTACAAACACTGCCATGCATCTAACTGCCTTTGGGGGCAAACTTAATCTCCCTCTAAAACAATGACTAAGGCCACCCCAAATGACTTTGTTCACTTGAGAAGTTTCTGGGCTATAAGAATGGTTGCTATTCAAATCACTGACTACAGAGCCTAGGCCCCAAAGTAAATGAATGCAAGTTCTCATGTTTAATGTTTATATTAATATGTTTATTCTAAATGCTCTTTTCAGCTATTTCCTGTTACTCTACTTCTTGTCTATTTAGTCCATACCCACATCTTAAAATTAATTTCTTTGGTTGCTAAAAACTTCAAGTGGTAGGCATGAAGGTTTATCGGAATTTTCACATTGGGTAGTCATAAAGGATTTGTCAAAATTAATCTAATTTTAAAAATAAGCAAACAGAGAGTGATATCCCTGTTTTCTTCCTAGCTGTGAATAGATTGAGTTAAAGGGCTAAGGAGCCATCTGCTTGGACTGACAGACTGATAATTCTCAGCTACTCAAGAGGTTAAAAGAAGTTTTCAGAACTATTCTGAGATTTAGAGACTTGTGCAAATTTTTCAGAATTTATATATTTAAATTCTACTTTCTTTTCTACATTTTACCCAATGGGAAGAATCTTAAATCTTCTTTTCTAGATTCCTGATTGGTACCTTGGCAAGTTTATATTTATCTACAGTTCCTGCACACTGTAGAACTTATTTGATTTGATTTTTTAAAAGCACCCAGATGTCTCATTATAGTATGGATTTCTTTTTCAGCATAAGACATTGAGTCTCATTCTGCTTTCTTTAACTCTCACTCCTGTCGATTAAAAAATAAAAATAAAAATGTGGTCTTTCTCCTTGACACCTTTCATAACATCTGAGTCTAAGTTTCAACAAGTTACTTTTAGCAAAAATAGTAAGGTTTTGTTTTGGATCCCACCAACAATGAAAGATAAAACAACTGTGGAAATAATGTGTCATATGAATTGATTATATTCCCAGAAGAAAAGGGAAATATTTAGTTTATGGAAAAGAACAGATCATTCTTATATTTTTGGGAAGCATGTCAAGTAGATGAAGAAATAGCAATCAATAGAAGAAACTACTGAGACATAAATTTTAGTTCTATGTAAAGACTGTCTGAAATAGTTGTCCCAGTGGTTCTAGTTGGCATAAACTTTCTCAGAAAGTAGAAAGCTTTCTCTTACTAAAAAATTTGAATTATTGTAAACTGACTTCAAACACCACATGGCACTAGAGAAACTGTTCAACCTACAAATTTTTGTTGATAGAATTTTTTCCAGTTTCTCTTCTTGATGCTTTTTTTTTTCTCCATTTAGTATTTCTTTTCCTCCATAACCTTTTGTTCTCCATGCCATCCTAATGTAATCTAGGGATTTACACTCAAATAAAAAACCAGTGATTTAATATGTTAATTTTATCAGAAATATTTCCAATTCTAAAGAATATAACAGGCAGAAGATAATACTTAATAAAATTAATACTAACATAAAAAATTAGAAACTAACATAAACAAAAAAAATTTATAAAAAAAGGTCCTTTTCTATGCCCCTCAACTGTAAACATAATTATGATTGTTTCTTTATACAAGTATGAAACAAAACTTTACAAAATTTGAGTCAAAAAGAACAAAACTTCATTCTTTTTGAAACATTTTAAAGCATTAATTTAACATCAAATAAGTCATTTCCAGTTTGATAGTATTAAAAATGGACAAGATAAAATTGTCAAAAAGCAACCAGCAAGTTTGAATGAAATATACTAGGCTAGAAAAAGATATGATATAGAACCTGAAATAATCTAGGCCCTAATTCTAACTTTCACATTAATACTCTGGATCACATTATACAAATCACTTAACTTCTCCTGGACATCATCATTTAATGTTTATAATAAGAAAGTTGAAATAAATAATCATTAAGACCCTTTCACTCCCAAATCACTTGTTCTAAGAATACCAAGGCCAACAGTTAAGAATGCCCCTCCTCTTCTGAACAATAAGCCATTTATGACCACTAACAAAATTATTCTGCATTGTGGGAAATAACTCATTCAGAATCAAGTCACATACTTTAATACTTATATAAGTAAAATCTGTTTCTAAGGCATGATTACAGAGAAGTAGAAACAAGAATGACTTCCACTGAATCTTCACAAATGAAAGTTTCAGTCCTTATATAGTTATCAGCTCCTTGGAGCTACCCTGAAGCTAAGTGACCTAGCACACGAGTAGCCACCAGCATCTGTAGTCAAGAATCTGTTATAGTATATATGCTAAGAATCCTACAGATGCTCACATAGATGCATGTCACTAACATTTTAATTCCTGTTTCGACAGCCTATCTTTTATTTGCCTTTATTTAAATACTTTAAAACAAGACTGACATCCTACTGTCTGTGCTAACATGTCCTCCCTGTTTATATAGGTTTTAGTCTCAAACTTATTAATGACTTACATACTTCATGAAACAAAATAAATTATAAGCAATAACTAAAAGAATATTAATGAACCCATATGCTAGGCACAATGAGCTGAAATGATTATAGATTATTTCCTCTCTTCCCCATGGATTTGCCATGCAGTAATAAAGTAAAGAAAAACACTACAATGATGCACAACTTTTTATTTAAGTCAGAATACACCATCCTTAGACAATAAATAGGTGTGACTATGTTCCAATAAAACTTTATTTATAAAAATAAACAGTGGGCCATATTTAAAGCTTGTGCTATAGTTTACTCACTCTTGTACTAACTAGTGTGTAGTTCATTAAATGCATGTTGTATTTTGCTAAAGTTAGAGCAGGACAGTACTTGACTTACAGCAACAGATATATAAAAATGATTGATTTTTCAAAGCCAGTTTCCATAACACTGTAATTAGTAAGTCTATTGCTTGCAACCCTCTCCTGTCTCCAGAAATTAAGTGATGCCTAAAACAAATTTATCAAGTCATAGACTCTACAGAAAAAATGTATGTGAGTTTAAAAGAAAAGAAAGAAAACATCAACATAACCAAAAGGACAATAGGACTTAGTACTTGGTGTTTGAATTTATATAATGGAAGTAGAAAGCAATATTTATGCAATTATGCCAAACCTCATTCAAGAATGTTGTCCATTATACTGAAAGCTCACCTGAGCCTCTATTTCTCCAATGTTTAGCATACAATGTTAAACAATGCACATACATGTTTGGTGCTCCAGAAAACAGGGCTACATTCTCATCATACATATTTCACACATAGGGAATCCTTGTGAACTGTTAGTCTCTGAGGATGCAATAGCAGTGTTTTAAACAAAAAATAGACTGATTCCAAGATGAAAGAGACATACCAGTATGGTGGGAGGAGAGAGATGAGGCTAAACTGAAAAGTAAGGAGAATACAAAGGAGAGGGCAGAGTAGAGTTCTATTGTAAGGTAATTTATATGTTAAAAGTATTATGAGAGAACACAAAGGCAACACCTACTGGACTCAAGTGGCCACAACTTGCTTATACACAGACAAAATGGGCAGGCAGAGGAATGCAAACCAAACGAATCAAGAGAAATCCCCAGAGAAGGACCTGAATGAACCAGATATAACCAAATTACCAGAAGCAGAATTTAGAATAATGATAGTTAGGATGTTCAAAGAAATTAGAGCAACAATGGATAGTCATTATGAACACCTAAATAAAGAGATAACAAGTATAAAAAACAAAATTGAAATAATAAAAAAGAATCAGACAGAAATGACAAATACAGTATCAGAACTGAAGACCACAATGGAAGGAATTAAAAGCAGAATGAACAACACTGAGGATCGAATCAGCGAGTTAGAGGACACAATAAACAAAGGCATAGAAGCAGAGAAGAAAAAGGAAAAGAGACTCAAAAAATGTGAGGAAACTCTAAGGGAGCTCTGTGACAACATGAAGAGAAACAACATTCACATCATAGGGGTGCCTGAAGAAGAAGAGAGAGGACAGGAAATGGAAACTTTGTTAAATCAAATCATAGCAGAAAACTTCCCTAAATTAAGGCTGGGAAACATTCCACACATTCAAGAAGGACACAGAACTCCATTAAAGAGAAACCAAAAAAAATCTACACCAAGACACATCATAGTTAAAATACCAAAGCTAATGAATAAAGAAAATATTTTAAAAGCTGCTAGAGAAAAAAAGACTATCACCTACAAAGGAGCCCCCATAAGGATGACATCTGACTTCTCAACAGAAACACTTGAGGCCAGAAGAGAATGGCAAGATATAATCAAAGTAATGCAGAACAAGAACCTACAACCAAGACTACTCTATCCAGCAAGGCTAACGTTTAAAATTGAAGGAGAAATAAAGAGCTTCCCACACAAAGAAAGCCTGAAGGAATTCATTAAAACCAAACCAATTCTGCAAGAGATACTAAGGGGCCTCTTGTGAACAGTTCAAAGAGAGGAAATAATATAGCAAAAGAAGAATACAGCTTTAAAGAATAAAATGGCAATAAACAACTACATATCAATAATAACCTTAAATGTAAATGGATTAAAATATCCAATCAAAAGACATAGGGTAGCTGCGTGGATAAAGAAACAGGACCCATATATATATATGCTGTCTACAAGAAAGACACCTTAAAACAAAAGATGCACATAGACTGAAGGTAAAAGGATGGAAAAAAACATTTCATGCAAATGGAAATGAAAAATAGCAGGGGTAGCAGTACTCACATCAGACAAAATAAACTTTAAAACAAAGGCTGTAGTAAGAGATAAAGAAGGACACTACATAATGATAAAGGGAACAATTTAACAGGAAGATATAACTATTATAAATATCTACGCACCAAATATAGGAGCCCCGACATACATAAAGCAGACTTTGATGGATATAAAGGGCAAGATTAACAGCAATACTATCATAGTAGGGGATTTCAATACCCCTCTAACAACACTGGATAGATCCTTAAGAAAGAAAATTAATAAAGAAACAGCAGACTTAAAGGAGACACTAGATCAACTTGATTTAATAGATATCTTCAGAACTTTTCACCCTAAAGCAGTAGAATATACATTCTTCTCATGCGCTCATGGTATGTTTTCTAGGATAGACCACATGTTAGGACACAAAAATGGTCTCAATAAATTTAAGAAGATTGAAATCATATCAAGCATTTTCTCTGATCACAATGCCATGAAACTAGAAATTAACCACAAAAGAAAAACTTAAAAATACTCAAACACTTGGAAACTAAATAGCATGATATTAAATAATGAATGAATTAACAATGAGATCAAAGAAGAAATAAAAAAGTTTCTAGAAACAAATGATAATGAGCATACATCAACTCAAAATTTATGGGACACAGCAAAAGCAGTTCTGAGAGGGAAGTTCATTGCACTACAGGCATATCATAAGAAGCTAAAAAAAAAAGCTCAAACAAGCAACCTGACCCTGCATCTAAAAGAACTAGAAAAACAACAGCAAATAAAACCCAGGACAAGTATAAGAAAGGAAATAATAAAGATCAGAGCAGAAATAAATGACATAGAGGCTAAAGAAACAATACAGAGGATCAATGAAACCAGAAGCTGGTTCTTTGAAAAGGTAAACAAGATTGATGAACCTTTAACTAGACTCACCAAGAAAAATGAGAGAGGACTCAAATAAATAAAATTAGAAAGGACAGTGGAGAGGAGAGATAACAACTGACACAGCAGAAGTACAAAGCATTGTAAGAAAATACTATAAAGAACTCTATGCCAAAAAATTAGACAATCTAGGTGAAATGGACAAATTTCTTGAATCATATAACCTTCCAAAAATCAATCTGGAAGAATCAAAAACCTAAACAGACCAATTACAACAAATGAGATCGAAACAGTTATCAAAAAACTTCCAAAAAAGAAAAGTCCTGGGACAGATAGCTTCACAAGTGAATTCTATCACAAATTCAAAGAAGAACTAACTCCTATCCTCCTCAAGCTATTTCAAAATATGCAAGAGGAAGGAAGACTTCCAAACTCATTTTATGAGGCAAACATAATTCTGATCAAAAAAACCGGACAAAGACAATACAAAGAAAGAAAATTATAGGCCTATATCCCTGATGAATTTAGACGCTAAAATTCTCAACAAAATATTAGCCAACTGGATCCAGCAATATATGAAAAAAACCATACACCATGATCAAGTGGGATTTATTCTGGAGAGTCAAGGCTGGTTCATTATTCGCAAGTCAATCAATGTGATTCATCACATAAACAAAAGGAAGGACAAAAATTACATGATAATTTCAATAGATGCAGAAAAGGCATTTGATAAAATCCAGCACCCATTCATGCTCAAAACTCTCAGTAAAGTGGGAATACAGGGAACATTCCTTAACATGATAAAGGCCATCTATGACAAACCCACAGCAAACATTATACTAAATGGACAAAAATTAAAAGCAATCCCCTTAAGATCAGGAACCAGGCAGTGGTGCTCCCTTTCACCACTTTATTCAACATAGTTCTGGAAGTACTAGCGACAACAATCAGACAAGAAGAAGAAATAAAAGGCATCCAAATTGGAAAAGAAGTAGTAAAACTGTCATTATTTGCAGATGATATGATATTGTATATAGAAAACCCTAAAGTCTCAGTCAAAAACCTACTGGACCTTATAAATAAATTCAGCAAGGTGGCAGGATATAAAATTAATACTCAGAAATCAGAGGCATTTCTATATACCAACAATAAACTGTCAGGAAAAGAAATTAAGGAAACAATCCCCTTCACAATTGCAGCCAAAAAAACAAAGTACCTAGGAGTAAATTTAACCAAGGATGTTAAGGACTTGTACTCGGAAAATTATAAAACATTGATAAAAGAAATCAAGGAAAATACAAACAAGTGGAAGTATATACCGTGCTCATGGCTAGGAAGAATAAACATCATTAAAATGTCTATATTACCCAAAGCAATTTATAAATTCAATGCAATACCAATTAAAATACCAATGACATACTTCAAAGATATAGAAAACATATTCCAAAAATTTATATCGAACCAAAAAAGAACACGAATAGCCTCAGCAATCTTAAAATGAAGAAATAAAGCAGGAGGTATCACTCTTCCAGATATCAAGGTTTACTACAAGGCCATTATACTCAAGACAGCCAGGTACTGGCATAAGAATAGGCACATAGATCAATGGAACAGAACAGAGAACCCAGAAATAAACCCACACCTTTATGGACAACTGATATTTGACAAAGGAGGAAAGAACATACAATGGAGTAAAGACATCCTCTTTAACAAATGGTGCTGGAAAAATTGGACATCTACCTGCAAAAAAATGAAACTAGACCATCAACTTACACCATTCACAAAAACAAACTCAAAATGGATAAAAGACTTAAATGTAAGCCGTGAAACCATAAGCATCTTAGAAGAAAACATAGGCAGCAAGCTCTCCGACATCTGTAGCAGCAATATATTTGCTGATTTATCTCCACGGGCAAATGAAATAAAAGGCAAGATAAACAAATGGGACTATATCAAACTAAAAAGTTTTTGCACAGTTAAAGACAATAAGAACAGAATAAAAAGACAAACCACACAATGGGAGAATATATTTGACAGCACATCTGATAAGGGGTTAATAACTAAAATTTATAAAGAACTTATAAAACTCAACAACAGGAATACAAACAATCCAATCAAAAAATGGGCAAAAGAAATGAATAGAAATTTCTCCAAAGAGGACATACAGATGGCCAATAGGCATATGAAAAAATGCTCAACATCACTAATCATTAGAGAAATGCAAATTAAAACCACAATGAGATATCTCCTCACACCAGTCAGAATGGCACTCATCAGCAAAACAAAACAGAATAAGTGATGGCTAGGATGTGGAGAAAAGGGAACCTTTCTGCACTGCTGGTGGGAATGCAGAATGGTGCAGCCACTGTGGAAAACAGTTTGGAGATTTCTCAAAAAATTAAAAGTCGAACTGCCTTTTGACCCAGCTATCCCACTTTTAGGAATATACCCTAAGAAAACCATAGCACTGTTTGAAAAGAAGAAATGCGCCCCTATGTTTGTGGCAGTATTGTTCACAATAGCGAAGATCTGGAACCAGCCCAAGTGTCCGTCAGAAGACGAGTGGATTAAAAAGCTTTGGTACATATATAGTATGGAATACTACTCAGCCATAAGAAATGATGACATCGGATCATTTACAACAAAATGGATGGACCTTGATAACATTATACGGAGCGAAATAAGTAAATCAGGAGAAAAAAAACTGAGAACAGCATGATTTCATACATAGTTGTGACCGAAAAGTGAGACTATGAGACATGGACTAGAGAGTGGTGGTTATGGGGTGGGGGGAGGGCAGGACAGGGAGGATAGGAGGGGCACAGGGAAAACCAGATAGAAGGTGACAGAGGACAATATGACTTTGGGTGACAGGTATGCAACACAATTGAATGATAAGATAACCTGGAGATGTTTTCATTGTACATATGTACCCTGATTTATTGGTGTCACCCCATTAATATTAATAATAATAATAATAATAAAGTACTCTGGGACCTTTAAATAAGTTAAAGAGAACTAAAGAGACCATATAATTAAAAAAATATTATGTTAAGTTACCTTTTTATTTTTAAGCATATAAACATTGTCCAGATAACATACTTTTGGTGTGAGAGAATCAAGATATTTTCGGTTTTTTATTTGGCCATCCTGTCAGGTTGCCAACATTTTTCCTCCTTCTAGTGAAGACTATTTTCTCAGTCTGACTCACAGAGACCCTGGGGAGCAGATTGTTAATTTTAAAACAACAGTGAATTTTTTCAGTATAAATATATCTCACATTGATAAGACTAAATGTACTAATGACCTAATAAGCAGTGTTTCCTACTTAATCTTGAAAATGATCTTTGGGAGTCAGATTTCTACTAATTGAGTGTATTTGTTAACTCTTTTCTCTCTTTTATGATCTTTCCTAGTAGAAGGGTGGTTCACAGATGACTGCTGCCTGCCAGGGTGGCCAGTGTGCCACCCCTGTTTCTCCCAGGGCCTTTGTCATCCCACCTCATCATTTAAAGCTCCGCTTACTCAAGTGCATTCCACATTAACTCAAGGGAAGAGATCTATAGTAGATTGGTTACAGCTATATAAAAACGCATTTAAATAAACAGACTGAAATTTTACTCCATTCTATGGACACTGAGTGGAGAAACATTTTAGTAAATCATTTAATCTTTTGCATATTAGTTTTTTTTTCCCTGTGAAAGAAATATATATTACTCACCTTTCCTACCTATGGCTTCAAAATAATAGATAAAGCTTTTACATCTTTTGAAAAGTGCAAGCTGCACATACTCACACAAACACATATATCTAAAATGATTTTGGTCATTTAGGTAAAAGAATAAAAATTATAATAAAATTATTTAAAACAATATTATAAAATATATGACAAATTAAATTTATATTTGTCACTTCTCTTAGCTGTATTATCTAAGAAAGTGGGGATTAAGACAAGAGTTTGAAGAGAAGAAAACAAATTTAAAAGGACATTTTCAGATTGATTACCACAAAGAGCAATGTGTTCTCAGTCCTCCTAGACTCATTCATTCTTCAGTGTGTAGGAGATGGCTCAGAATCCTTTATCTGTGGTCTGGAAGAAGAGAATATTTACCCATTGGCTGCTTTCTCCCCTTGGTCAAGATCTACCTTAAAATTGATCACTTTTCTAGCATGGTTAGATTGTGCATGCCATGAGTGATCAGCACTGCTTCAGGTTTCTACATTGAGTGTCAGAGAAGTCCCAGCACAGAAGAAACCGCTGCTAAGGCACAGTGCTGCCAAGTTCCACCTACGTGAAGACTGCTGAGGCAGAAATGATGGGTCACAGTGGCCTCTGAGAATGTTGAATCCTGGCACAAGATGAACTCAATATATCACTTGAAAGCAGTATTAAATACTACTGTTGTACTTTGGGTGTTATTAAGTAAACCATTAAAAACTTAATCTCTACCAAAGCCTTACTATAGTGTTTTCTACTACATTATAAAAGAATTATTCAAAATATTGAAAGAAGATCCTTAAGTTTTTATATAAATGGCTTGAGTAAAAATATGTCCTACTGCAAACTTTAAGAAAAATATAGGAAATTTGCCTGACCAGGTGGTGGCACAGTGGATAGAGCATTGACCTGGAATAGTGAAGACACAGGTTCAAAACCTAAGGTTGCAAGCTTGAGTATAGCCTCATCTGGCTTGAGTGTAGGCTTACCAGCTTGAGCACAGGGTCACCTGCTTGAGTGTGGGATCACAGACATAAGCTCAGGGTCACTGGCTTGAGCACCAAGGTCACTGGGATGAGCAAGGAGTCACTGGCTCAGCTGGACCAATCCTGGTCAGAGCACATGTGAGAAAGCAATCAATGAAAAACTAAAATGCTGCAATAACAGTTGATGCTTCTCATCTCTCTCCCTTCTCTGTGTTTCATATCTCTCTCTATATATTTCATATAAGTATGAAATATATAGATATAGATATGAAATAAAGGCAATAGCCTTGGATATTAGATAATTTTTACAAAAGCCCTAGACTAAATATAAAATCATTATTATGTTAAAACAATGAGATATGTAAGAATTTAAAAATTGACTTTTTTGACCATCAAAAGTTGACGCTAAAAAAGTATACTAAATGTATCACAGTTTTAAAAATATAATGATACCCACAGCTCTCCAGGTGACATAATCATCTATTAGAGTACACCAAAAATGAACTAACTGAATACAAAAGAAAAAGGAATTAAATTTTAAATAACAGAAATAAATTTCTTTGTGAAAGAGAAACTTTGAAATATTTTATTAGGGAACATTGAGCGATCTTGTTTATCTGGAGATATAGTAGCACTCCTGTACATCGGAAGGGAATGGATTAAAACAATTCTGCTGATCACTTGTTATTGCTCCTACCTGTATTCTCTGCTTCTTACTATAGGAAACTGTGCCTTCTGTGCTAACATTGCCAGGCTCCCTTAAGAACTGACTTCTGAATAGAGTCTATCCATGGGAAACTCTCAGGAAGGCAAGGAGGAGTGCTATCAAAGGGAATTCCTTCCCCAGATTGCCTCCTTCCATCACAGTTCCCATTCTCTCCAGGTAATTCCAATCCAGGGCTCTGACTCTCACTGTTTTCCTCCAACCCTAGGAGAGAGATGGGCTTTCTACCACTGCTAATTCCTAGGTCACCTTACCTTCTCCTCTTTGGCTCTCAGTTCTCCCAACACCTTTGTAAACTAATTCCTTTTATTAAATCTTCTCTGTTGTTCTGCCTGGGATAAATGGATTCCATTTTCTTACTAGACCCTTGCTGAGATAGAACTTCCTGTTGTGTAATAACACACAGTTTATGGCATATTCTTCTTAGGAGTGATGACTTATTATGTTGGTGAATTTTAGCTGAATTTCAATGTAAAGTGGCAGGAATACTATATGCTCCTAGATATTACAATAGAGTATGAGTGTTGGTGGATGGTTTGGAGATGTATATTTTTAAAGAATTGCTCAAGTGATTTTGATAACCTCTAGTTGGCACATGCCCTTATTCCTAATAGTGATATTCTTTGAATTTGATGATATTTTAGGTCTCAAGATATTTCATTCTGTACTCATAATGACTGCTGCCTATATCAGCATCTTCTAATTTTGACAAGCAATCATGTTTCCAATTTTTTTTAGAGAAGAAAATAAAAGCATAAGCAAGAAACCTATATATACTAGAATGCAGTGCATCTCTGTGATAAGAAGTTTTGAATTATCTATTACTATTTTCAGGTGCTTGCCATTGAGTGGAGAAAATCTACCTGCTGACTGAGTGAAGCATTAATATAGCCCTTCTGACTTAGGCTGAAAGAAGATAAGCAACATATAAAGTCCTGACAGTGAATTTTATTTAGTGCTGAAAAAAAGCTTAGGGTTTGGCTCAGAGGTAGGTGCAGTGGGTGAAATCTGACTTGAGCTAGCAATTCATTTTCAGTTCAAAGAATGTGACTACTCCCTAGAGAGTGAGGAAAGGTTTCCATAACTGCAAAATATCCGGGGGAGAAAAAGTGCTGTAAATCACATGACTGCTTGTTCTAGGAATCAAACACAAACACTAATGAACAAAGTCTTGCAGAAAAATAATGAGCCAGTTGGAAATTACTATTCTTCCACACCAAATAGAAGTTAGAGGAGGGCAAAGACAGTAAGGTTCTAGAGTTTTCCTGTGTGTATTTAATTCTAAATTGTACCATTTTTAGTAGTGTGACTTTGAGCAACTTAACTTCACTGGGTCTCAGTTTTCATACCTGTAAATGGAATAATAATAATAGTTCCAATTTAATGTTTTGAGAGAATTGAATGAAAGTTTATATAAATTAGCACATAATGTGCACTCACTAAAAATTAATTGGGGGCATTATTTTTTAGCATTAAGATGTTTCTGTAATCTCCCTGAAAACAACAAAGAGAAAATCTGAGATATTAGAAGAAATGCATTGCTTCTTTGTACTAGATTTTTGCTCTCTTGAATAGAACTGTATCCTTGTGTAAGTCTTTCTCTTGTTCTGAAAACGATATCCGAGTCACGTTTCTCACCAGTGTTATCTTGCTGTTGGCTGATAAAGTGGCTGGATTTTCAGAGGAATGCAATCTTGTTTCCTGCTGTGAACATTTGTTTATTCTTCAGCGTCCAATTCTTCTTCTTCAGGCAGTTGTCCCAAAGTTAGAAACAAGTGGGAAGTACCCTTCTTCCCAATTTCAGATTATGGCATGGAGGTGAGTTTCCTTCGGTTTCAGGAGCTTGTGAGACTCACACTTAAGCCCATTAATGCATCATATTTCTCTGAATGCAGTTATTGAGGTAGTATAATTTTATTTTTCATTCTCCTGGTGGTGGCCATTTAGGTTGTTTCTAACTTTTCATTATGGATCCTAGCATCTAGTTATGAGGTAAGCTAATTTTTAGTTTTAGCTTTCATTTTGGAACTTTGTGTGAAATGATCTGCAAATTTCTATTCTGTGCTAAAATGCTATGTTCCATATTCTCTAAATATTGACATATTTTATTAAATAGCCAGTCCCTGTCAGTGTGTATCTGTTGGTCTGCCTCTCCTTCCTGGCCTCTGTGAGTAACCTAAGATCAAAATACTCAGAGAAGTGCAATACAGAGCACTGCTTGACTCCCCAGACTCCAACGTGCTCACTGTGTGGTCCATTTCTTCTAGCTGTGCATCTTCCCATTGTCATGATATGCCACTAGAGCAACATCTGTGCTGCCTGCTGCAGACTTCACCTTAGGGAAATCTTCACACGACAGGACGACAGGTGTCACAGAGCTCTTTGGCTATCTGGAAAACAAACGTGTTTTTTATAGGTGCATTAGCAGAACATTTCAGAATTGATAGCCAGGGAATTTTGCAAAGAAGCTGCAAAAGAACAAGGTCAGAAATATCTGATCACCTTAATCGACCTATACTATATTATGCTATGCCATTATATTATATTATATTACTATGACACGGATGTCAGCACTAACACGCGTAGCCATTTTTGATGACACATGGCCGCATGCAGCCACATACCAGAGAAGTATAGGGCCACATGCCGAGAAGGATGTTTCATCCTCTGCTCCAGCATGGCCAGGTGCAGTAGCCAAGGCTAAAACATTTGCTGTAGTATAGACACTCTGTGCTGGAGGTGTGTAGGCCAAAACAACAGAACTCTGTCACAGAACGTCCAGTTCTGGGACTTCTGGTTAGGCCGTTTTTCTCAAAGTGACACACCACCCGAGTTATGCTCAGTTTTTTCTGGCGAATTTTGATACAGCAAGCTCAAAAGATTGCCCATCACTGATCTACACTAACAAACCTGATAACAGGCCTTTGAAATATGAGGATCATGTTTTCCTGCTTACCTCAGGGCAGGCACCCCACCACCCCAGGAACCACAAACTCCCTCATTGTTCTTTTTATCATATTAATTGTTAGCTGTTAACTGTCTTATGCCTGCCTATGTAAAAGAAGTTTTAGTATATACATTTTTACTTTTTATCCAATCCCAGAAATTTCCCCTGCTTTGCTTTCTCCCAGGGCCTCCCTAATCTATCAATGTCATGTAAGCCCCATATGTCCTCCCCTTTGATTTTAACCACCATTTTCCAAAACATTTTCTCAATTTATTGAGACTACTTCTTGGCAGTTACCAACAGTTTGGCTCAAGTAAACTCATAAAAAAATTCTTACAGATTTGGAAGTTTCTTACAGCAAAAGGCGTTTGTGGGATCACAATCGCTATTTGTCTGCACCTAAAGTGTGTCCTAAAAACAACTTATTTGTAAGATAAGACTGTTTTATGTCCATTAGCATAGCATGTATATCTATCTTGTGTTTGAATGGAAAATGAGAGATGAAATTTATTGACATTCACCAAATTTTTAAAAAATTGCTGCCTCTGAAGATTTTTCAAGTCACATAACCATTATAGTAAAAGAAGAATTAACCTGGGCCAGGTTACATGGTTATCAATTGGTGTCTAACACAGTCCCCAGGTTTAATGTGGTGTATCAGGACAATGAATATTCTTTTATCTGTAATATATATTGCATATGTAAATCTTTTCCATTACATATAGTATTTAGTTTCAAAACAAGTGATTTTAAAAAGTGATCCCATTTTAAAAAACTACTTGACTTTTGACAAAATAATTCTTTTAAGTGAATAAATGAAGAAACATGACTAATGTAGACAGGGAAAGGGTCTGTATGGCCAGGGACTGCCGACATCATGGCCATTCCAATGCAGGTTCTCATTGGATTAGGGCAGATGGTAAAGAAACAGTGGAGCCAAAAAATGGTGGACCATTCCTTTATTAAAGTCTCACACCAGCTGATGAGGAAACACACAGGGAAAGACCTTCCCTTTTCATTCAAAGCCCACAAAGCCCTGACACATTCTCTGGTTCCACAACCAGGAGAACCTTGTTCGGTTTCTCCTAGAATCAAAGACCCCACCAGTCTCAGCAGAGATTGCAAAGCTCCTCACCTCTGGTTCCCTATCTGCACAACTTCCCTTTTCCTGCCAACACAGCTTCTTCTTCAGCACTCTGAATTCTTTGCTCTCTGTAAAGCCAGTAGTCAAGGCCACCATCACAACCACCTGGCCAGTGCAGGTTCGCATTTGATTCGGACAGTCAGTAATGAAACAACAGAGCCAAATACTGGTGAGTCATCAGATTTAATCCTAGCTTACATGCGATGGGCAAGTAAAAACACACACTGGGCTCCAAAACCCACTCATTCAGGGCTCACAAAGTTACTGACTTATCCGAGTTTCCTAGAATCAAAGGTTTCTAGCTCACCAGACTTATTCACCTCAGTTTCCCATCTCCTCCTGCACAAACTCTTAACAAACTGGCTTCTTCCTCAGCACTCTGCCATCTTGGCTGCTTCTCTCCTCCACGTGGCCTTAATCTGCTCTCCTTTCTAATACTAACCTCAGGAACTCAGGAACCAAGAGAGAGAGAAAGATTAAGCTACTGGTCTCTCCCACTTTATACCATAGAATCAAAACCTTTAATCCAATTATACAAACAAGGAAGTCTCTGTATAATGGGATTCCTCAGGAGAGTGCACCACCCTACATCATCCAATCAGTCAAGGGTGTGGAGAAGAGCTTACTATTAAAACTAAGCCTTAGGCTACAACGACCCGGCCTGCCCACAACCTGTTCCAGAACACACATTAATATCAACGAACTTCCATGTGGGCAGCGCCATCTTTAACAAAGTGAGCATATTATATTTTATCTGCCCAACACTCACCAAATGTTGGGCAGATAAAATATATTATGTTCACTTTGTTAAAGATGGCGCTGCCCACATGGAAGTTCGTCACCCAGGTAATGATATTAGTTGCCCTCCTGCTTGGAAATGGGCGTGATTATGTTAAAATGTGTTGGGGGAGGGCTTTCACACCAAAAGATTTTAAAAGGAAGAGAGATCATGTTGTTCCAAGAGAAGATTGATTGTGTTCTAGGAGGAGGGAAGAGAGCAGGGAGGAGAACAGATTAAGGTCACATGGAGACCAGAAGCAGCCAAGATGGTGGAGTGTTGAAGAAGAAGCCAGTTTGTGCAGGGTTTATGCAGGGAGAAGGAAGGAGATGGGGAACAGAGGTGAATAAATCTGGTGAGCTAGAAGCCTTTGATTCTAGGAAACTCGAATAAGTCATTAGCTTTGCGAGCACTGAATGAGTGGGTTTTGGAGCCCAGTGTGTGTTTTTACTTGCCCGTCGGGTGCAAGCTAGGATTAAAGTTGATGGCTCACCAGTTTTTGGCTCCGTTGTTTCATTATGGACTGTCCAAATCTAATGAGAACCTGCACAGGCCAGGCGGCTGTGATAATGGTTGCGAATACTGGCTTTATACCAGACTTATTCACCTGTTTCCCATCTCCTTCTCTCTACACAAACTCTGCACAAACTGGCTTCTTCCTCAGCACTCCGCCATATTGGCTGCTTCTCCTCTCCTCCACTTGGCCTTAATCTGCTCTCCTCTTTAATGCTAATCTCAGGAACTGAGAGAGAGCAAGCTCCAAGTTTGTCCCACTTTATAGTGTAGAAATCCAAACCTTTAACCCAATCTACAAACAAGGAAGTCTCTGATACAAAGTCACTTATCTGAGGCATAATGGGAGGATTCCTCATGAGAGTGCACCACCCCACATCATCCAATCAGTGAAGGGTATGGGGAAAAGCTTACTCTTAAAACTAAGCCTTGGGCCATAAAGACTCTGCCTGCTTACAGCCTGTCCCCCAAACCCAATAATATAATTTTGCCCATCCCAAGCATAAGGGCAACTAATATCACCTGGGTGACTGGCTTCCATGTGGGCAGCACCATCTTTAACAAAATGAGCATAATATACTATATCTGCCCAATACTCTTTCTGCAAACTGCCTGGTCCCTCCAAGACTCCTCCTCCAGCAAACATTAGCAAAACAATTGCCCCTCCCAAGCAGAAAGATAATTTGCAATTTCACAGACCACATATACCTGAGGCTGCCCAACCCGCAATGTAAACTATAAGTGAGCAAATATAAAAAATCATAATTGATAACATTATACGGAGTGAAATAAGTAAATCAGAAAAAAAGAAAAACTGAGAACAGCATGATTTCATACATAGTTGGAACCTAAAAGTGAGACTATGAGACATGGACTAGAGAGTGGTGGTTACGGGGTGAGGGGAGGGAGGAGAGGGTGGGATAGGGAGGAGGGGAGGGACACAGGGAAAACCAGATAGAAGGTGACAGAGGACAATTTGACTTTTGGTGACGGGTATGCAACACAATTGAATGATAAGATAACCTGGAGATGTTTTCATTGTACATATGTACCCTGATTTATTGGTGTCACCCCATTAGAATTAATTAAAAAAATATATATTAAAAAAAATCATAATTTACAAACTTATTTGACCAACAGGGTCCCTGAAATTAACACCCATTCAGTTGAAATGATGAATGGTGGCCCAGCCCCATCTACACTGCCTCCTCACTCACACTTCTTGCTGGTATTTGCTCTGCCAAGAAGAAAAAAGAAAAACATTTTTTTATTAGTTACACACAAAACCTCAGATGTGATTATCTTTATTTTGAATAAAAGAGGAATACATTCAATCTTCTTTTAACTTCTATTTTAGTTCTTTTTTTTTTCATTTTTATCTTATTTTATTTTATTAACTTTAATGGGGTGACCCCAATAAATCAGGGTACATATGTACAATGAAAACATCTCCAGATTATCTTATCATTCAATTGTGTTGCATACCCATCACCCAAAGTCAAATTGTCCTCTGTCACCTTCTATCTGGTTTTCCCTGTGCCCCTCACCTTCTCCCTATCCCACCCTGCCCTCCCTCCCGCCACCCCGTAACCACCACTCTCTTGTCCATGTCTCATAGTCTCACTTTTATGTCCCACCTATGTATGAAATCATGCTGTTCTCAGTTTTAATTTTCTGATTTACTTATTTCACGTCGTCTAATGTTATCAAGGTACATTCATTATGTTGTAAATGATCCGATGTCATCATTTCTTATGGCTGAGTAGTATTCCATAGTATATATGTACCATAGCTTTTTAATCCACTCATCTTCTGACGGACACTTGGGCTGTTTCCAGATCTTCGCTATTGTGAACAATGCTGCCACGAACATGGGGGCGCATTTCTTTTTTCAAACAGTGCTATGGTGTTCTTAGGGTATATTCCTAAAAGTGGCATAGCCAGGTCAAAAGGCAATTCGACTTTTAATTTTTTGAGGAATCTCCAAACTGTTTTCCACAGTGGCTGCACCAGTCTGCATTCCCACCAGCAGTGCAGAAGGGTTCCCTTTTCTCCGCATCCTCGCCAGCACTTATTCTGTGTTGTTTTGCTGATGAGTGCCATTCTGACTGGTGTGAGGTGATATCTCATTGTGGTTTTAATTTGCATTTCTCTAATGATTAGTGATGTTGAGCATTTTTTCATATGCCTATTGGCCATCTGTATGTCCTCTTTGGAGAAATTTCTATTCATTTCTTTTGCCCATTTTTTGATTGGATTCTTTGTCTTTCTGGTGTTGAGTTTTATAAGTTCTTTATAAATTTTGGTTATTAACCCCTTATCAGATGTGCTGTCGAATATGTTCTCCCATTGTGTGGTTTGTCTCTTTATTCTATTCTTATTGTCTTTAG
Source organism: Rhynchonycteris naso (assembly GCA_037038555.1). Taxonomy (NCBI): domain Eukaryota; kingdom Metazoa; phylum Chordata; class Mammalia; order Chiroptera; family Emballonuridae; genus Rhynchonycteris; species Rhynchonycteris naso. Next base: position 184,380,366 of record CM072998.1, read on the forward strand.
CTGTGCAAAAACTTTTTAGTTTGATATAGTTCCATTTGTTTATTTTGCCTTTTATTTCATTTGCCGGTGGAGATAAATCGGCAAATATATTGCTGCTACAGATGTCGGAAAGCTTGCTGCCTATGTTTTCTTCTAAGATGCTTATAGTTTCACGGCTTATGTTTAAGTCTTTTATTCATTTTGAGTTTGTTTCTGTGAATGGTGTAAGTTGATGGTCTAGTTTCATTCTTTTGCAGGTAGATGTCCAATTTTCCCAGCCCCATTTGTTAAAGAGGCTGTCTTTACTCCATTGTATGTTCTTTCCTCCTTTGTCAAATATCAGTTGCCCATAAAGCTGTGGGTTTGTTTCTGGGTTCTCTGTTCTGTTCCATTGATCTATGTGCCTGTTCTTATGCCAGTACCAGGTTGTCTTGAGTATAATGGCCTTGTAGTAAACCTTGATATCTGGAAGAGTGATGCCTCCTGCTTTATTTTTTCTTTTTAAGATTGCTGAGGCTATTCGTGTTCTTTTTTGGTTCGATATAAATTTTTGGAATATGTTTTCTATATCTTTGAAGTATGTCATTGGTATTGCATTGAATTTATAAATTGCTTTGGGTAGTATAGACATTTTAATGATGTTTATTCTTCCTAGCCATGAACACGGTATATACTTCCACTTGTTTGTATCTTCCTTGATTTTTTTTATCAATGTTTATTGTTTTCCGAGTACAAGTCCTTAATGTCCTTGTTTAAATTTACTCCTAGGTATTTTATTTTTTTGACGTTAGCATTTCTATCCCTGTCAGTGCATTTCTAAAGAAAACACAAAGGCGAGGCCAGGTGAGGAATGTTTTCCCCAACACTTGGCCATCATGTTTGTTGAAAGGAAAACAGAAAACAAAGTAATACTGAGAGAGCTGAGAATTTAATGAGAAAGGCACACTTTGATTGCCCTTTGCCCTTTTTATCCCTTTCATTGTTTCCTGTTTTAAAAATGCAATGTATGATTTAACTTCATTCTTTCTACAAAGAATAAAAAGATAAAGGGCTTGTCTTTTTGGCCTCAAAAAGACAGGAATGAGTCTGTTTGTAACCAGCTGTAATTAGAGAAATCAACAGGAAGTATGCCTGAGCTCTACTTCACATTTTGTTTTGCAGTTTAAAATCTTTAAGAATTGGAATCAAAACTAGTACATAATTTATAATTAACATCTTAATAAAATAGTGCAAAAAAGAGGGTGAAGGAATAAAATTATCCTCTACAAATGAGAAACAATATGAGTTAATTTAAGAAAAGTGAATTGTATTTAATCATCTTTAGTTAGATTTTATGAATAAAATTAGAAAATAAAGTTATTAATAGAGCAAAGGTGCAGGTATGAATCTTACAAACCAGATGAAGAAGGAGTCCATGACTATAGATACAAACATTAAAATGAAATTAGAATGATGGCTAAAAAATGATTTTAACCCAAAATAAATAAAATATAACTTAGAAAATATAAATTATTAAGAAGCAATAATGAAAACTAATAAATATTTATAGAAAAATTATTTTTTAAGTGTTAAAGAATTTTTTATCATAATAGGACACAGGTTCTAGAGCAGTGGTTCTTAACCTGGGTTCTATGGAACCCTAGGGGTTCGATGAGTCATTCTCAGGGGTTCGGAGAAAGAAGCCTCTGCCACGGAGGCCAGAATAAAGTAATACCATAATTTGTTGTGAGTTCATATACTTTGTTGGTTTTGTTCTTTGAGCAAGGTGATGTTCATGCATGGCTCATTTTGTGCACCAGTAAAAAAACATACCTATGTCTTGAATTTGGAAAAAAAAAATCATATTTTATTTATCACTAAAGAAGAGTTTGGTGAATGCTCATATGAAACTGTTGGGTTCGGTACCTCAAAAAAGGTTAAGAACCACTGTTCTAGATTGTGTTAGAGGTATATTGACTCCTTTATTTATTCAACAAGTAATAATTGAATTTAGACACAGGTCTAAATAACTTTCAAGGAAAGAAATTCTCACATTTTAGAAATTATAAAAATTGTTCCAAAGAATCTCATATTTTTCTGTTATAAGTACTTTTCTTCTCCAGGTAGTATTGGCCATGTCTGTGTGCTTCGCACGCCAGGCATAATTTCTATCACATCTTTCACTCTTATCAAACTAGGTTGTGATAGGTTATTTGCAAAACTGCAATAATTTGCCCATCTCAATTTGCCATGTGACTGTCCTACTCCTTGAATTTAGGCTATCTTGCGATTATTTTTTTTCTGACAAAAACTGATAGAAGTAATGTGACATGACTTTCTTGCCTGGACTTTAGTGTTCTTGAGGCTACTACTCCCACCTTCTTACTGCTGCCCGCTTTGGAAGAAACCCAGGCTGGCCTATTGGAGACACATATCCCAGCTAACAACCTTATCAACCACCAGATCTGTGAGCAAGGCCAATTCAGACCATAAAGCTCTAGGAATTACACCACAAGATAACTGCAGCCACGTGAGTAAGCATACCCTCCATAATATGGGACATTGCTAAGCAGTCTTACCCATGGCCTGGGTAAATTGCCTATCTGTGGAATCATGAACAAATTGCACAATTTCTTTTTACTAGTATCAACTGAGTATGATTGCAAAATGGCTTAAAAATATGATATGATATTGAAATAAACAAAGTTATTTATCTGCTTCATCTCTGGCTTCTAAAGGCAATTACAAGTTCTTCCAAGATTGAACCACATTTTGAATATAAAAAAAAATTTCCCACATGTCTGTTATTGTCTGGGATACAGATATGTGCTAAATAAATAATTGCTGAATACAGGTAACAACTCAGAACACATGCATGTGTGCAAAAATCCTAAACAAAATACTAGCAAATCAACTACAACAACACATTAAAAAAATAATACAGCCTGACCAGGCAGGGGTGCAGTGCATAGAGTGTCAGACTGGGACACAGAGGACCCAGGTTCAAAACCCTGATGTCCCCAGTTTGAGCACAGGCTCATCTAATTTGAGCACAGCTCACTAGCTTGAAACCAAGGTAACTGGCTTGAGCAATGGGTCACTCGGTCTGGTCTAGCTGCCCCCACCCTCTGTGCAGTCATGGCACATATGAGAAAGTGATCAATGAGAAACTAAGGTGCTGCAATGAAGAATTGATGTTTCTCATCTCTCTCCCTTCCTGTCTGTCCCTATCTGTCCTTTGTCTGTCTCTCTGTTACAATAATAATAATAATAATAATAATACATAATACATAATTATCAAGTGTGACTCATCCCAGGAGAACAAGGATGGTTCAACATACATAAATCTATTAACATAATAAACTATATCAACAAAAGAACAAAGAAAAATCATATGATTCTATCCATAGATGCAGAGAAAGTACTCAATAAGATAGAATATCCTTTATATTTAAAACACTTAATAAAATGCATATAGAAGGAAAATACATCAACATAATAAAGGCCATATATTATAAACCATCAGCTAATATCATACCAAATGGTAAAAAACTGAAAGCTTTTTCTCTAAATTTAGGAACAAGAGAAGGTTGCTCACTCTCTTCATTCTTATTCAACATACTTCTGGGAGTTTAAGCCAGAGCAATCAGGTCAGAATAAAAATAAAAGGCATCCATATTGGAAACAAAGAAGTAAAGGTTACATTTTTTAGCAGATGACATGATCTTGTATATAGAAAACCCCAGACTCCACAGAAAGATTATTAGAAACAGTAACCACTACAGTAAGGTTGTAGAATACAAAATTAATATACAGAAGCCTATTGCTATCAAATATGCCAACAATAAAACTTCGGAAAATGAACTAAAAAAAAATCTCTTTCACAGTTGTAACAAAAAAATAAAACACCTAGGAATAAACATAACAAAAGAATGTAAAGGATCTGTATACTGAAAACTACAAAGCATTATTTAAGGAAATAAAAAAAAGACACAATGAAATGGGAAAATATCCCATTTTCTTGGATAGGAGGAATAAATATAATTAAAATGGCAATATAACCCAAAGCAATATAAAAATTTAATGCAATACACATCAAAATTTCAATGTCACCTGACCTGTGGTGGCGCAGTGGATGGAGTGTTGACCTGGAATGCTGAGGTTGCAGGTTCAAAGCCCCGGTCTTGCCTGGTCAAGGCACATATGGGAGTTGATGCTTCCTGCTCCTCCCCACCTTCTCTCTCTCTCTCTCTCTCTCTCTCTCACTCTCTCTCCCCCTTTCTCTAAAATGAATAAATAAAATTAAAAAAAAATTCCAATGTCATTTCTTTAAAGACAATGGAATAAAAAATTACTAGGTTTATATGGAACCATAAAGGAACCTTGAATAGCCAAAGCAATCTTGATAAAAAAAAAAATAAAGCTTGAGATATTACAAAACCTGACTTTAAATTATACTACAGAGCCATGATAATCAAAACAGCATGGTATTGGCAGAAAAACAGATATACAGACCAATGAAACAGAATTGAGAACTCATAAATAAAACCTCATATATATGCACAAATCATCTTCAACAAAGGAGCTAAAAACACATGATGGAGAAAAGAAAGGCTCTTCAATAAATGGTGCTGGGAAAATCAAAAATCCACATGCAAAAGAATTAAATTTGACTGAAGTTTGTCCCCTTGCACAAAAATCAATTCAAAATTTATCAAAGACCTAAATATAAGATCTGAAACAATAAATAATATAGAAGAAAATGTAGGTACTAAACTCATGGACCTGGCCATGGAGAACATTTTATGAATTTGATCCCAAAGGCAAGAGAAGCACAGGCAAAAATAAATGAATAGGACTATATCAAACTAAGAACCTTCTGCATAGCAAAAGAAACTGACAATAAAACAAATAGGCATTCAACTAAATGAGAGATGATATATTTAAACAGCAGCTCTCATAAGGGATTAATATAAAAATATATAAAGAACTCAAAGCCCAGCAACAAACAAGCAAACAATCCAATTAAAAAATGGGAAGAGGATATCAACAGACACTTCTCCCAAGAAAAATACAAATGCCAACAGATATATGGAAAAATGCTCATCTTCACTAGCTATTCAAGAAATGCAAATCAAAACTCCAATGATATACCATTTCACACCTGTTAGATTGGCTATTAGCAATGAGACAGGTAATAATAAATGTCAAAGAGGCTGCAGAGAAAAAGGAACCTTCATTTATTGTTGGTGAGAATATAAATTAATAAAACCATTATGGGAGAAATTATGGTGGTTCCTCGAAAAATTAAGAATAGAACTACCATATGATGCAACAATCCCTCTACTGGGTATATATCCAAAAAACTTGAAAACATTGCTATGTAAAGATACATGCACCCCCATGTTTATTGCAGCATTATTCATAGTGGCCAAGACATGGAAATAACCAAAGTGTTCCTCAATAGAAGATTGGATAAAGATGTGGTACTTATATACAATGGAATACTACTCAGCCATAAAAAGATGACATAATACAATTTACAGCAACATGGATGGACCTTGAGAACATTATACTGAGTGAAATAAGTAAGCTAGAAAATGCTAAAAACATTTTTGGAGAAGAGGGTGGAGAAGAGGCTTGGGGCAAAGATATAAAAAGAAATACAAACATATGGTGACAGAGAATGACTTGACTTTGGGTGATGGATATACAACACAATCAACTGTGCAAATGATGTGGAAATGTTTACCCAAAATCTGTGTACTCTTGTTGATCAATGTCACCCTGTTAAATTTAATTTTCTAAATAAAAAAATAAAATAAAATAAAATAAATGAATGGCACTTTCTAAAAAAAAAAGAAAAGAAAAAAAAGATCCATTGAACTTTATGACAGAGAGACGGAGATAAGACTAAATAGAGTATGTAAGTCCTGAAGGAGCAGCAATCATACCCTTTTCGGTCACAAAAGCCCTACGGGATGACCTCTATATTTACAACAGAGTTCTACGGCTGTAACATGCTCTCACCTTAGCTTCTTCTTCCCCTAATAAAATACTTCTTCTATCTTGGTCCTGGCAGGAGCCTCCAAGTGATTCATTATGACTACAGGTAGTAGATCGCAGTCCTTCTTTTTCCCAAGTAAATCCTTTTTATGGTGATGGTATACCTATCAACTCTTGCTAATGGTCAACAGATCATAAACACTAAGAAGATAGGATATATATTTTGGACATTCTTTTTGTAGGGCATTAAGAACTTCAATTACTTACTTTTTTTCTTTTTCTTTTGTCTTTCTTATTGATTTAAATTTATTGTGTTTACATAGACTGAAGTGTCACACCAAATACATCCCCCCCACCTCAGTGTTTCCTTCAACATCACCCTTGTTCCCTCCCCCTAAAGTCTTTCCCCCTTCCCTCCAGGACTTGCTATTCTGCTCTCTATAATGCTGTGTTATGTATATATAATTTCACCAATCTCTCTCCCTTCTCTGATCCCATCCTCTCATCCCCTTTTCCTCTGTCCACTTTCCCTCTGGTCCCTTTGATCCCACCTCTGCCTCTATTCCGTTCCTCAGTTCACATTGTTCATTGTATTACTTAAAGGAGTGAGGCAATATGATATTTTTCAATCCCTGCCTGGCTTATTTCACTTAACATAATAATCTCCAGGTTCATCCATGTTGTCGCAAAAGGTAAGATTTCCTTCTTTTTCATGACCCCATAGTATTCAATTGTGTATAGGTACCACAGCTTTTTAATCCAAGTGTTCGTCAGTGGATGAGTGGGTCAATTACTTACTTTGGGTAGTTACTTTCTATGAGGCAAAAGACTTTCCAATTACAAGAACTATTTTATTCCAGTTTTAAGAGAAAGTTTTTATCCATTATACATTTCTGCTTATATTCCAGAAGCCAACTGGAAAAAAGTAAAGGAAGCATAGATGGAAGAGGAGGGGAGGGGAAAGGATGGGGGGATGGGAGGAAGGGAGGTCTCAACAAAATTAAAATAGCACACACACTAGACCCTGGATAGTTTAGTACCAAATAATCTTTACATTTCATTAACAAGCGGTTCCATCCATTGAATGCAATTTCAGCAATGCTGTAAAAGGATGTTGATTCAGCTGTACTATCCAAAGGCTATGTTCATGTCTTTCCCAATCCAAGTGGCATATCCAATTTCTAAAGGCTTTTTTTTGTTGGTGTTTAAATTCAACAAAAAAATATTATTTAAGGTACTTTGACTAGTTCTACTAATATTATACCATATTAAGGACATCTTGTTTTGCTTTGGAAACCGAAACATAATAAAATTTCCCAAACTGATTTTTAGTAGAATATAATTTTTTTATGTTTGGCCTATTGAGAAACATAACTTTTTGTAACCTCTTTTTCTTCTACTGAAGAAAGGGAAAACTGTATAGAATATATAGTATATATGAATCTGCAGGACAATTATATTTAATAGTGTTTCTTTCAAAATAATGATTCAAAGAGCAGCACTTAATAAAGTGAAAAATATGTTTACAGTTTAAAAATAAAACATAACTAGTCATTTGTAAGTTTAGATTAACTTTTAAATTATTTTCTTAAATTATGTCAGCATACCATAAACTATAGTAGCAATATCTGTAAAATATCTGTATTAATAATAATGCTAATATTTTTTTAGTAATGACAGCTACCATTTATTGATAATTTAATATAGTATAGTAATTATACTTACTTTGTATAGGTAATTTGCATAAAGTAACAATAACATACTGACCTTTAGAGGATGTGTGGCACTATCAGAGACTAGAGTGATTTCACATTCTCATCTTCCTTGATCATCTCAGCAGTACTACATACCAGGGAGAACAAAAAGTTTTAAAAATAATTTACTCTAAGCATTGAACTGACCGGTGGTGGTACAGTGAATAGAGCATCGACCTGAGATGAGGAGGTCCCAAGTTTGAAACTCCAAGATCTCTGGCTTTAGCATGGGCTCATCCAGCTTGAGCACAGACTTGCCAACTTGAGCTGTGGGGTCGCCAACTTGAGCATAGGATCATAGACACAATCCAGCGGTTGCTGGCTTAAGACCAAAGGTTGCTGGCTTGAGCAAAGGATCACTGGTTCATCATGAGCCTTCCATCGAGGCACATAACCAATGAACAACTGAAGTGATACAACTACAAGTTGATGCTTTTTCCACTCTCTCCTTTCCTGTCTCTCTCTTTTTCTTCCTCTCTTGCAAAAGAGAGAGAGAGAAATTACATTAAGCATCAGTTTTAAGTGATTATCTGAGATCCAAATATTTTCCTAATTGTTTTCAAAAGTGCTATAGCATCCCGAAAAATAGCCCCATGGGGTAGATTTAAAGAACTTCTGTAATTTCAATGTGTCATGACTCTAAAAGTCTGTTCTTAAGCTTGTACTTCTGATTGTAGAGCAATACATTCACGCCTGTTCTCGTATTTTGTCGTTAATGAGTATATTTACATGGGTGCAATATATTAGAACCTCACTTTCTCTGATCATTGTGCACATCAAGTTCCATATGGTAGCAATGAACATATAATGAAGAAACTGAACTCACAATATTTTGAATACAATATTGTTAAAGTATGTGAGTGATTGTCAATCCGTTTAGTTTTTTGCCTTCAGAGAATTTAGACCATCTTTTCTTCATGGGACAAGTAAGCCAATGGACTCTCCAAACCAAGGAAGTGCTTTTTTGTTTGTTTGTTTTGTTTTGTTTTGTTTTACAGGGACAGAGAGAGAGTCAGAGAGAGGAATAGATAGAGACAAACAGACAGGAACAGAGAGAGATGAGAAGCATCAATCATCAGTTTTTCATTGTGATACCTTAGTTGTTCATTGATTGCTTTCCCATATGTGCCTTGACCACAGGCCTTCAGCAAACCGAGTAACTCTTTGCTGGAGCCAGCGACCTTGGGTCCAAGTTGGTGAGCTTTTTGCTCAAGCCAGATGAGCCTGCGTTCAGGGTCTTGAACCTGGGTCCTCTGCATCCCAGTCCAACGCTCTATCCACTGCTCCACCACCTGGTTAGGCCAGGAGTCATCTTTATTCTTGAGTACAGACTGCATGACTACTAATCGTTATGTAGGTGCACTAAAAGATACTTTGTTGGCTTGAAATAGTTAATAATTCTGCTAATTGCCTAATTTTCTTCTGAGGAACACTCTTTACTAGGAGAAACTGGCTGAATACAAAATACTAAATGCCAGATGATTTGACTCTTCACCAAAAGCAGCGAGGGAACAAGGGAATGGCAGAGGAGGGATTCCCCCTTGTCCCGTTTACCCTGAGGGAGTAAAATGTCACAGTAATCGAGTCACTGGATTTGAATACACACAATACTGTTATTGTTTCTTTCTTTCTTTTTATTTATTTATTTATTTATTTATTTATTTATTTATTTATTTTACAGGGACAGAGAGTCAGAGAGAGAGATAGATAGAGACAGACAGACAGGAATGAAGAGAGGTGAGAGCATCAATCATTAGTTTTTCATTGCCATTACGACACCTTAATTGTTCATTGATTGATTTCTCACATGTGCCTTGACCGCGGGCCTTCAGCAGAGTGAGCTACTCCTTGCTGGAGCCAGCGACCTTGGATCCAAGCTGGTGAACTTTTGCTCTGGCAAGCTCAGGGTCTCAAACCTGGGTCTTTCGCATCCCAGTCCGACTCTCTATCCACTGCGCCACCGCCTGGTCAGGCCTGTTATTGTTTCTTTATAGGACTTTTGGAGGAGAAAAAGCCACAGAATAAATAGTAAACACATTTAAAACCAGAAAGTTAAAAGTAGAGCTTATTTTAATAAAAATTAATTGATGAAAATATTTTAAATAAATTATAGATATCTTTGACTTATTAAAAACACAGTAGAAAACTTTTAATCTTTATTATATACTTTAAGCTTGTATCATTCTAATACAAGATAAAAATTGATGTATGAAATTAATTCAAATGAGTAGGGCCATTTATTTAAATGTCTAATTGCCCAAGAATAAAAACAATTTTATTTTTCGTTTTTTAACATGCACACACAAGAGGAAACAGAGAGAGAGAAGGAGACACACAAGAAGGGAGATAAGAAGCATCAACTCATTTTTGTGGCTCTTTAGTTGTTCATTGATTGCTTTTCATATTTGCTTTGATGGGGGTGGGGTAGGGGCAAAGGAGGGGCTCAAGCTGCCAGCCCATTTTTTTTAAAGAAAATAGAATAAGTTGGTTAAGAGTCTTGTCCTGAAATGACAAGATTGCAGGTTGGATCCCTGGTCAGGGCACACACATGAAAAGTGATCAGAGAATGCACGACTGAGTAAAACAACAAATAAATGCTCTCCTTTTCCCACCTTTTTCTCTGCTTTCCTCTCTTTGTCTCATTAAAAATCAATAAAAATTAAGCCCTGGTCAGATAGCTTGGTTGGTTGAAGGTTGGAGTGTCATCCAGAGCACTGAAGGTTGCCAGTTCAATTTTGCGGTCAGGGTACATACAGGAATACAGGAGCAGATTCATGTTCCTGTCTCTCTCTCCCTGACTGTATCTCACTTAAAATATATATATTTAGTTAGTTAGAAGAAGAAGGAAAAATAGAAAACTAAGCATTAAAATAAACTTTTCTTAAATTTTATTTTGTTATTCAGGACATGTAGAAACAAATAGGTATTTGTGAAATGTCACAATAAAGTCCTGACACCTCTCTCACTTACAGCCTGTCTGTCCCTGTCTGTCTATCTCTCTCTCTCTCTCTCTCTCCCACTAAAAAAAGAAAGAAAAAAAAAAAGAAATCTGACCCAAATGTTGAATTATATAGTTTCCAAAGCAGATAATGGGGCATTGGGCTCTATCAATGGAACTACAGGGGCCCTATAAAATTGAAAGCCCATTCTACACCAGAATAAAATCTTCAGGGCAATAAAAACAAATTATAAATGGCATAAGGCACACTGGACACAATAGTGAAGGAATGTAAAACCTGGTCGTATTTAGAAAATTGTAGACATTGCTGGGCCAGCAATTCAAGTGAGATTGGGACCATGACAGATAGATGATAGATGATAGAAGATAGAAGATAGATAGATGATAGGTAGATAGATAGATAGATGATAGATAGATAGATAGATAGATAGATAGATAGATAGATAGATGATAGATAGATAGATAGATAGATGATAGATAGTATTTTGAGAATTACCTTTCTTTGCAAGGTCAGAGAAAGAATGATCAAAGTCTTGTTGGTAAGGTAGGAAGAAAATCTGAAAAAAATGTTAAACTCAGAAGAGGAGAAACAAGCAAGAGAGACAGTCCACAGTAACAGGAGAAGCAGAGAAGAAAGCAGAAGAGGAATAGACCTAGGCCTTTGGTTTGGGCATTGATAAATTAGGAGTATGTTTTTAGAAAAATGGTAGACATAGGAGCCAAATAGAAAATAATTAATAGTAGGTAATGAGGAAAGAAATTAGGGAGTACATGACTTCTTTCAAGAATTTGAGTCAGCTCGAAATGTTCGCCTATTTTCTTTAAAAAAATCATTATTAATTTGCCAAATAAGCAAAAGGCACAAGTCACAGTGTTTTGATTGAAAAGGTAAAAATGCTGCATTACATCCCAAAAGTACTTTGTTTCTTTCATTATTCCACCATGAATGGGAAAACTTTTCAGAACAATAGGCTTTTTGAAATCTAAGATACACCAAGTGGGTGTGCCACAGCATGTATTTGCAAACATATATCACATTGCTTGCACAGGTAATTATACTGGATAGGCCAGCATTTTTTAAGAGCAACATTAATGCACATCACCCTATTTCAATGAATAGTCAAACACATCTCCCCTAACCAGTCTGAACAAATATTAAATTTGATACCTGCTGCCTCCAACATGTAGTTGGCCATAATGGATGAACGAAAACCAGCTTTTCATGTTATTGTTGAACTCAGAGAGCACAGAATAATTTAATCATAGAAACCAAAACTGATAAAATGTTTGAAACTATTAGTCTAATTTTCTTACTGTACTGATAAGAAACATAGGTTTCACCATGTTATGTGAAGTGTTAGAGGTCACTTCACCAGTTTGTAGCAGAGCTAAGATGATAAGCCACATTTTATATTTTAAATTCCATGACCCTCTGGAAACTGTTATTTTAGCTGCCATTTTTCCATTGGTGTCTACAATCAAGTCAATGTTTAAAAATCACAAGTTAATGAGCAACCTGACATACACAGATGGGTGAGAAGTGGTGGGGATGTGTTTGAAATGAAGAAGGATAGCAAGCAGTCAAGGCACAGGGGAAGTGTCACAATTACAGATCAAGCTACAGAAAAATGATTTATCGAGACTTAAAATTTGCAAAACGATACAAGTAAAAAATGGTCCTTGAGAAACAATAACATAATTCGAGGAAAAATAATGTGTACTTGTTGGCTTCTGTTGTGCACTTAGCCCTTCAGAAGACATGTTGGAGGATTGATGAGAAACATGCATCATGGCTCCTGCCTTCAGGGCAGCAAATGTGATCCACTAGAATAATTATAAAAAGGACTTACATAGAGCTTACTAAAAGCCAGCCACCGTTCTCGTGCTTATTGCATATTCTCATTCATAGTAAGTCTATGATATAGACAGTTACTATTATTGTCACTTTGCAGAGGAGAAAACTAGGCAAAAAAAAAGTCATATAATAAATTGGTTTCCTATGGCTGACATAGCAAGGTATCACAAACTAGATGGCTTAAAACAACACAAATTTAATATCTTAAAGTTCTGAAGTCTAGAGGTTTAAAATCAAGGAGTTAGAAAAGTCATGTTCCCTTTGAAATGTGGGGAGAATACTTTCTTGCCTCATTCTCATTTCTGGTGGTAGGTGACAGTCCTTAAAGTTTCTTGGCTTGCAGATCCATCACTCCAATTTCTGCTATGTCTTCACATAGCTTTCTCCCTGAATGGTTCTATCTTATTGAGATACCAGTTATAATTGGATTAACGGACCATCTTACTTCATTGACCTCATCTTAACTAATTACATGTACAAGGACCCTATTTACAAATAAAGTCACATTCTTCTGAGGTACTGGGGGGTTAAAAATTCAACATATCTTTTTGAGAAACACAAGTTAACTAAGAACATGTAACTTATCCCAGTTCACGTAGTTACTAGAATGAGGAGCCAATGTAGTTTTGTTCCGGAGACAATCCTTTTAACTACTCTGCCATTGTATAATTAATTACTGTGCTAGGATCTCATAGAATAGAGCTATGAATGTGCACTAGACTGCAAAGAGGCTGAATTATTAGGCTCCAATTAGTGAACAAGGATAAATTCAGTTTAATTGGAGAGGATGGCAGAGGCTCCTAAGTAGTAAGTTCATTATGAGAGACACACTGTGTCAAAACAACTGAAATAGTGAACATAGAGCTTCTGAAAAAAAAATGCTGTGTTCTAGAATTCTATGATGAGTAAAGATCTATAAAAGGAAAAATAACCTTAACAATAGACCAAAATGAACCTTTCCAATCCATACCTATGTCTGCAATATGTTTAAACGTACATCATGCTTGCATCTCCAATACCATTCTTTCTAGATAGTTAACTTATAACAATCATAGCATCATCTCTTTCTTTTATTTGAAGAAAGGAAGGCTATGAAATTATTATGAAAGTAAAAGTGGCATTATCATTTGAAAATTGATAATTATGACTTTTGGCAATATGAAACGACATTTGGACAAATTTTCCACTGAAGACATCCAGAAATATACATTTTTAAAAATCTTCTGAAAGACATTGGTCAGACAACTTGATGGTAAAGAATTACAACTGTAGATTTGGCAGAGAACAGAAAATTATATAGGTGAACTTGACATATAGGGCATCTTTTTCTCTAGTAGTTATTTCCCAGTTCCAATAATAATAATAATAATAAATTGCATAAGAGACTGACCAGAAATTTTGAGAACACAGCATGTTTATGAGGAGAACTGGAGTTCAGAACAATAGAAGGTTGGGAGCTAGTAGAAAACTGTGTTTGGGGTAGGGATCCCAAAGGGCTGGGCTTTAGAAGAAAGGGTGAAGTGCACATATACTAGCTCTCCAAGGGACTGCTGCTCATCATTGTATCACTTCATTTTCCTAATTCTGTTAATGAAGTTCCGGATGGCTAGTGTCCATAGAAGTCTGCCCAAAACAAACACCTTTCTGGAGAAAGATAGTATTAGTCTAGTTCTCAAATCATTTTTTTTAATTATTAATTTTAATGGGGTGCCACCAATAAATCAGGGTACATATGTACAATGAAAACATCTCCAGGTTATCTTATCATTCAATTGTGTTGCATACCCGTCACCCAAAGTCAAATTGTCCTCTGTCACCTTCCATCTGGTTTTCCCTGTGCCCCTCCCCTCCTTCCTATCCCACCTTCCCCTCCCTCCCCTCACCCTGTAACCACCACTCTCTAGTCCATGTCTCATAGTCTCACTTTTATGTCCCACCTATGTATGAAATCATGCTGTTCTCAGGGTTTTTTTTTTTCTGATTTACTTATTTCACTCCGTATAATGTTATCAAGGTCCATCCATTTTGTTGTAAATGATCCGATGTCATCATTTCTTATGGCTGAGTAGTATTCCATAGTATATATGTACCATAGCTTTTTAATCCACTCGTCTTCTGAAGGACACTTGGGCTGTTTCCAGATCTTTGCTATTGTGAACAATGCTGCCATGAACATGGGGGCACATTTCTTCTTTTCGAACAGTGCTATGGTTTTCTTAGGGTATATTCCTAAAAGTGGTATAGCTGGGTCAAAAGGCAGTTCAACTTTTAATTTTTTGAGGAATCTCCAATCAAATCATTTTTATAAAAAATATTTCAAAGACATTTTTCAGCACACAGTAAAATATAATCAAGATAAAAACACACAAGGACTCATGACATTAATAATAGAAAGAGACATTTAAAAAAAGATAAATAAGCCTGACCAGGCAGTGGTGCAGTGGATAGAGCATCGGACTGGGATGTGGAAGGACCCAAGTTCGAGACCCTGAGGTCGCCAGCTTGAGCGCGGGTTCATCTGGTTTGAGCAAGGCTCACTAGCTTGAGACCAAGGTCATTAGCTCGAGCAATGGGTTACTTGGTCTGCTGTAGCCCCACGGTCAAGGCACATATAAGAAATCAATCAATGAACAACTAAGATGTTGCAACAAAAAACTGATGATTGATGCTTCTCATCTCCCTTTCTGTCTGTCTGTCCCTAGCTATCACTCTCTCTGTTTCTGCCACACACACACACACACAAAGAGATAAATAAGTTCCAAACTTGGAGTGAATCATATGCAGATTTTAAAATAACTGTGCTTATAGTGTTCAAAGAGATAAAAGGTAAGCTTGAAAATTTAGGCAATTAGGAAACAGGATAGTAATTAGAGCACAAACAATTCAAATTTTAGAATTGATAGGTACAATATGCAAAATTAAGACTTCATTAGGTTAAACAGTGTCAAAAAAGGAAGAATTGGAAGAGAGGTCAGAAACATTCTACAAAATAATTAAAGTTAGAAAATAAAATGGAGACAGTAATAGTCCTAAATGACAAGAAGAAAGAATGGGTCAGAAACTATATATGAGAATTTTCAAACACTGAAAAATATATGAAATAATAAACTGAAGAAACTCCATAAAGAACAAGCTTAATTAAACACAAACAAGAAAACCATAATATTTCTGAAAACTAAAGTCAAATAGATAAATCTTAAAACTGTGGCCTGACCTGTGGTGGCGCAGTGGATAAAGCATCGACCTGGGAACACTGAGATCGCCAGTTCAAAACCCTGCACTTGTCTGGTCAAGACACATACGGGAGTTGATGCTTTCAGCTCCTCCCCCCTTTCTCTCTCTCTCTCTCTCTCTCTCTCTCTCTTTCCTTTCTAAAATGAATAAAAATAAAAAGAAATTTTAAAAAAGTACAGAAACATTAAAAAAAAAAACTGTGTGCACTTCCACTGACTTCCTAATGAATCAGTCGAAAACCAAAACAGGTTCATATTGAAATCCTAGAAAATTATGTTTTAAGAAACATGATGTAATAACAATATTTTCAGACAAAAACTAACTAAAAGAATTTATTACAAGTAGACTCATAATAAATAGTACAAACACCTATTATTCAGGCTGTAGAATATTGCTTCCATATAGATGGAAGGTCTTTTAGGAGAGTATGAAGAACAATGAAAAAGAATATATGTGGGTGTGGGTATATCTTATGAATATTGACTATAGAAATAAATATATAAATATAATGGATCGTGCATCTGGAACTGATTTGGTATATTCCAAGAAAACATAAGTGGCTTAATATTTAGAAATCAATGAATGTCATTGATTAGAAAAAGAGAAACTTTTTCCTATGATCTAAATAGATGCAGGAAAAGTGCAGATAAAATTTTATATCCATTTATAGTTACAATAATAAAAAAAATACTTTCTAAAATTGATCAACAGTATCTATAGAAAACACTATGGTTAAGTGTGCTTACTTAAATGGTTAAGTGTGGATTTAAATTTTTTACCTGAGGATCTATAATGACATTCATTATTACTATTTCTATTTAACATTGTACTGTAGTTTTTAGCTAAAAGAAAAAAATTCAAGAATTGAAAATGAGAAAATAAAGTGTCATATTTGCAGATGATATGTTTCCATATGCATAAAATTAAAAATAATTTACATGATAATTAGAATAAATGATATAGCAAGCATGCTATTCACAACATCAGCATACAAATTTAATTATATTTCTGTATGACAAAGAATTTATTTAGGTAATGAATGAAAAACAATATACTATTTACAGTTATATCAGCATTATCAACTAAAAATAAACTTTTTAAAAACATATTTTTAAGAATTCTATGCAGAACACTAAAAACAATTAGATTTAAAATAGTTATGAACCATATGGAATCATATAACATGCTCAAGATTTGAAATACTCAAATTTTAAAGCTTTAACTTCTCTCCAGAGTGATCTATAACTTTAATTATATCCCAATACAAAACCCAAGAGATTTGGTGATTGAATGATGGGCTGATTATTTCAATTTGCATGAAACATGGCAATCTAATTCAATTTACTTATGAAAAAAACCAAGAGTTACCAATGTACCAGTATACTTGAATAGGCATACTCATATTGAAAATCAGAAGGGTCAATCAATAAATATGTGAAAAATATCCCAGCTTACTTAGAGGGGCACACAAATTAAAACCAGAGATACTAATCTGTACAAACACATCGAGGTGACTGTTATTAAGACTGACACCACCAATTTTTGGCAAGAAAGGGAATGAAAATGATCTCTTAGACACTATTGTTGAGAGTTTAAATGTTCACAACAAATCTGGGAATTGACTTGACATCATAAAGATTTGCATATGCTATCACCCAGTGATTCATTCTTAAGAAAATACCTAACATTAATGCATGAATAAATGTGGGCTGCTCATACAGCAAAAATGTAACAACCTAAATGTTCACCAAAAAATAATGTAAAATTAAATTGTGATATATTTGTCCTCTGGGAAGAGTAAATATTGAAAAATGAATTAATGCAGCCCTATAAAATAACAAAGATAAATTTCACAAACATATCTTGAAAGGGAAATCAGGCACTAAATAATTTATACTATATTATTCAATATGTAGAAATTTAAGTATATATTATGCAGAGAAAGTTTTCAGATGCATACTAAGGTTTTAATACTCTTAAAAAGCAAGTAAAATAGTGATTATAACATGTTGAGATAGTGGTTTCTTTGGAGTAAGATAGAAAACAGTGATTGGGAAAGAGCAAAAAGGCCTTGTGCAGGTGCAAAACAGTTTTCTAATTTAACCTGGGTTATCATTCTTTGATGTTGGCTTTATATAGTTTTCTTTTACTTTTCTAAAATTAGTTACTTAAATTAAACTTTTGCATTCTATATTAGTTTATCAGGCATACAACATAGTGCTAAGACAATCATATACCTTACAAAGTGATCCCTCTGTATTTTCAGTAGCCACCTGGCACCATAAATACTTATTACAATATCATTGATTATGTCCCCTATGCTGTACTGTACATCCCCATGACTGTTTTGTATCTACCAAACATGCTTTTGGAGCCATACCAGAAACAAGATTCAGACTGAATAAACACAGAACTCATCAGGCCAATACTTGAAGTTCTCTCTTTCTGTCTCTCTCTGTGTGTCTGTTCCTCTCTCTCTCTCTCTCTCTCTCTCTCTTTCTCTCTCTCTCGTGTGTGTGAGAAAGAGAGAGAAAGAGAGAGAGAGAGAGAGAGAGAGAGAGAGAGAAAGAGGGAGAGTGTGTGTTCCTGATATATATTATCATGGCCAGTTTAATTAGTTTTAATGTTCTTTGAAGGAATTCAGTAATAAAAATCAGGATTCTAATTAGATAAAAGTAGGTTCAGTAGAATATGTAAAACACAACAGCTGATGTAAACAAACCGTCAATAGCATGTGTGGGTTGAGATTTACAAGCACTGCTAAAAATGTCATTATTAAAAACATCTGTTAGTTAGAAGGTTTGTCAGAGTATCGTTCTTTGTGCCAAGTACTATATTAGTTAACAATACAAAAATAGTGAATTAAAGTAATTTATCATTTAAAACCATGTGACAAATATTTTGTAAAATAAAATTCTTAATGATGATCTTAATGTAGACATTTTGTTGTTCACAGATCCAATTTGCATAAAGCAGAATCAACAGACACTGAGTTTTAAACATTTTACTCTCTTAGTGACCTTATTATGATGGTAGTTGAGACAAGTATTGGAATTTTTGTATTGTGATAATATGGGCGCTTCCACCAGTTCCTCTTCATTAGAAGATTTTTTTCTGCTATTGAATTCATTGACTCATAGACTTCCAAATCAGTCTTTTTAATTCAAATCTGCAGAATTATTCTTATAATCAGATAATAAATGCATATTTATCAACCAGAACCATATTGAAAAAGCTCTAGGCAAGTGTACAATATAATAAATTTGGCTTAGAGAAATGAGGTATATGTTGAAATATCTCACTTCTACAGGGCTGCTATTCATCTGACTTAGTTAGCTTTCCTGATTAACAATACAGTTTGCTCTGGGTCATGTTTGCTGTGGGAGAAAAAAGTAAGCAGATATTAAAAGAAGAGTAAACAATCTTGCCCTATTAATTAGTATTGATACTACTTTTGAGTCATAAATAATAGTCAAACCTCTTGGTTTGTTTGTTTGTTTTTTTTATGGGGACAGAGAGAGGGATAGATAGGGACAGGCAGGCAGGAACGGAGAGGTGAGAAGCATCAATCATTAGTTTTTTGTTGCCGTTATAGCACCTTAGTTGTTCATTGATTGCTTTCTCACATATGCCTTGACTGCGGGCCTTCAGCAGACCGAGCAACCCTTTGCAGGAGCCAGCGACCTTGGGTGCAAGTTGACGAGCTTTTGCTCAAGCCAGATGAGCCTGCGCTCAAGCTGGTGAGCTTGGGGTCTCGAACCCCGGTCTTCCGCATCCCAGTCCCATGCTCTATCCACTGCACCACCGTCTGGTCAGGCTAGTCAAACCTCTTGAGAGGAAATGAATATTGGCTTAAAAAAAGCATGACCATGCTAATTTAATGTCAGATGTGTTTTTTTTTTTTTATCATCAGTCACTAAGCAGGCATTGTTAGTGCTGTAAACAAAGGTAATTAAAATATTTAATTAAATAAAAATGTTAATGTAAGTGGTTAGTTCAACAATGTTAATGTGAATGTTTAGCTCAACTCAATTAAAAAGTCACGCTCATAGGAATATGTGCCTTAGTAGAAAATCTAGCAATGTGATATTCCAAAGTCACTCATCAAGCAAAAGGTACCTTGAACTGTTATTATATCTATGCCAATAATCATGTCTTGTTGCTGTGTATTTTTTTTCACGGTAATGTAAGAACATATAAGTTGATCCTCCACATGACTTTAACAAGTAAAATGAATTGCTGGCATTGGAGGTTGAAGCCTATACTAGGAATGCATGACCTGAAAGTAATATAGATTGTAGATGCAGATTCTGTGAGATCACCCACGTCAGTTAGAGAAAACCAGGATTTAACTACCCAGTCTTGTGAGACCCATATCATAAAGAATGTAAGAAGCATAAGCTCCACTGTCCAGATACAGTGGAACCTTGACACATGACTTTAATTTGTTTCATGGCCGAGCTCGTGACTCAGTTTGCTCATGTGTCAAATCAAATTTCCACATTTAAATTAATGGGAATGCCACTAATCCATTCTGGCCTCTAAAAACCACACCAATTTTTTGGTTTTATATGCTTTTAAATTAGAAATGGCCAAATACATACATACATATACACACACACACACACACACACACACACACACACACACACACACACACACACACACTAAGAGAGAATGTACGGAAATAAACTGATTTATGAAGTGTATTTACCTTCCAGTTCAGGTGAAGATGTTAGCGGAGCGGGAGGAGACTGGTAGAGGAGGTTTTCATTTCTTGATCTCGCTTAACACAATTTACTCTCTACACACTTAACGCCACATTTAATTGCAAAATTTAACTTACACACTACGTACAATATGTAACTTTATCACTACACTTAATTGCTATTTTTTTACTTAGCTTAATCATTATTTTCTTCACTGACTTTTGGCTTTTTCACCAAACTTTTCTCACTTTTACTTAGAGGCCATTTCAACAAAAACCTTCCCATGGAAGTTTGTTTCTTCCTCCCTTTAAGAACATTCAACAGGCCATCTAGTGGAGGGTAGCAGAAGCTCGTGATTCAAATATCTGCTCGTGACTTAAAGCAAAAAATCCTGTGAGAAACTGCTCATCTCTCAAATTGCTGTGTGTCAAGGTACCAGTTACACTAACAACTTAATGAAGAATATATACTATGCATCCATAAAGCTAAAATGAAAGACAGTACAATACTTAGCATCCTATTCTATAAGGGTTGATAGTGAAGGATTTATTATTCATTCATTTTCCAAAAATTTCTGAATGTCTCCTATGATCCACAAACACTGTGGTAGAAGCTGGGGCTGCAGAGAAAACAGGATGAGTACCTTGTTCCCACACAGCTTATAGTCTAAGAGAAATCATAATAGAGTATTATAAAGCAATAAGGAAGGAAATAGTATCTTCAAAGATTACTGTGAGAGCTGAATAATGAAATTAATTGTACATTTACTATGTCTATGTATTGGTCCAGATGCCTTGGATGAATTAACTTATTTAGACTTATAATAATCTTATAAACTAGATACTGTCATTATCATCCTAGTAAAGAGGTGAAGAAGCTGAGGTGTACTCAGCTTTCATAGCATATAATTGATTTTTTGGTTTTGAATGGCCAAAGAAAGCTCCAGGGTTTACCTAGATCACAGCACTTAACTGTCTTACAGAAATGAGTTTACTTGACTCAGAATCTAAGTTTAGCCAGGGTTGTTTTCTTGCTGGAGAAAATGGCTTCCTGATCCAAGCAATAAAGATACATTCACTATTTAGCCAGTAAGATGTTAAAGATGAAGGGGTTGCATAGGATGAACATACCAGCCAGAGGAGAAAGCATCACTAAAGTTCAAAGTGAACCATGGTGTATCCTGGACACCGAATGGAATCCAGCGTTACTGAGCACAAAGACAGGGACTGTGAAACAAGAAATAAGGCTGTTTTACTGGTGAAGAAGTTTGGGCAGGAAAAAAAGATCTAAGTGCTTATATCAATATATCAATACTAAACCTACCTGTGGTCCTGCCATAACAGTCTATAAAACCTGAGTAACAAAAAGCAGTAAAGAGTTATATAGAGGTTGTTGTTGGTTTTTGCTGGTGTTTGTTTTGGTTTGTTTTTTGTTTTTGTATGGAGTTGTAGGGGTTCTTAATCTATTTGGGATAATAACCCTTTATCAAATATATGGTTTGCAAATATTTTCTCCCATCCTTAGTTTGCTTGTTCATATTATTTAATGTTTTATTTCTCATGCAGAAGCTTTTTAATTTAATGTAGTCTTACTTATTTATTTTTGCTTTTGTTGCCTTGCTTTGGATGTCATTTCCAAAAATAAAAAATGCATTGCCATGGCCAATGTCAAGAAGCTTTTCTCCTATGTTCTTCAAGGAGTTTTACAGTCTTAGGTATTATGTCTAAATGCTTAATCTATTTTGATTTTGGTTTTGTGTATGGGGTAAGGTAAAATATTAATCTTTTTTTCATGTAGGTATCTGGTTTACCAACACCATTTATTGAAGAGACTATCCTTTCCCCATTGTATGTTCTTGGCACCCTTTTGAAAATTGGCTGAATGTACATATAGGGGCTTATTTCTGAGTTCTCTAGTCTGCTCCGTTGGTCTATAAGTCTGTCTTTATGCCAGTACAATACTTTTTTTTATTATGTAGCTTTGTAATATATTAAAATTAAAATGTGTGATGTTTCTAGCTTTGTTTTTCTTGCTCAAAGAATATGAATAGACATGTCTTTAAAGCAGTCATACAGAGGCCAAACAGGTACATGAAAAGGTATTCAACATAAGTAAGTATTAGGGAAATGCAATGCAAAATAACAATGAACTATTACCTTACAACTGTTAAGATGGTTAATTTTATTTTATTGTGTTTACATGGATTCAAGTGAAGATGGTTAAATATATATATATATGTAATAATGAGAGTGTGGAGTAAAAAATAAAAAACCCTTATACACTGTTGGCAAACTATAAATTGGTACAACATCTATGAAAAGTAGTACAGAAGTTTCTTAAAAATTTAAAAATAAAACTTTCATATGACCCAGCAATTCTACTTTTTTGGTACATATCCAAAGGAGTTGAATTCTGAATATCAAAGAGGTAGCTGTATTCCCATGTTCATTGCAGCTCTATTTGCATTAGCCAAGATTTGAAAACAAACTGAATATCTGTCAGTAGATTAATGGTTAAAGAAAATGTAGTGGTTACATACATTTAACATTGTTTATCCATAGGAAAGAAGAAAATTCTATCATTAGCAAAGCATTGGTGAACCTGGAATGCCTTACATTAAACTACATTATTGCACTTGTATGAATAATCTGAAATAGTCTATAGTCAAATTCATAGAGACAGAATAGAACAGTGGTTCTTAACCTTTTTTGAGGTACCAAACCCACCAGTTTCATATGCACATTCACCAAATCCTTCTTTAGTGATAAATAAAATATGATTTTTTTTTCCAAATTCAAGACATAGGTATATGTTTTTTTTACTGGTGCACAAAATGAGCCGTGCATGAACATCACCTTGCTCAAAGAACAAAACCAACAAAGTGCATGAACTCACAACAAATTACGGTATTACTTTATTCTGGCCTCCGCGGCAGAGGCTTCTTCGAATCCCTGAGACTGACTCATCGAACCCCTAGGGTTTGATAGAACCCAGGTTAAGAACCACTGGAATATAATGGTAGTTTGCAGGGGTCAAGGGGTGGGGCTGTGGAGAGACATTGGTCAAAGGATACAAAATTTTAGTTATACAAAATGAATAATCCCTAGAGAGCTACTGTACAACATAATGCTTATAGTTAACTATACCATATTGCATACTTAAAAATCTGCTAAGTCATAAATTTTATATTAGGTATTTTATCACAAAAAAATAATAAAGTGAGGGAAAGGAAACTTTTAGAGGGAATGGATATATTTATGGAATACGTTGCAGTGCGGTTTTCATGGGTGTGAATGCTTACCTCGAAAGTCATCAAGTTAAATACATTAAATAAGTTCACTTCTTTGTATTTCAGTCATATCTCAAAGTAGTTCTAAACAAAAAGGAAAGGGGGGACTTAAACATCATTACTGTCTAAGAACAGTCTGAACCAACCTGTGATCATCCACAGGCCCAGCCTGGAAGGCAGCAACTGAATTACTAACCATGGAGTTAGAACAGGCATTTCTACTATGAGTGCTACATCTTGGTATTTTCTACCCATTATTGTTGTGCAATTAAACAAGCCTCTTAAATTTCAGCTAAGTTAATTTTGGTAAGTTATTCTGCGTTTTTTTATACTTTTGTTTTTATTTCTAGCTTCATGGCAAACCTTTTGGTAGATAATCTCTAAAGAATATGATCTAAACCTCCATTGTATATTAGGATCAATTTTCATTATATTTTCCTCTTGTAATGTACAACTCTATTTCAAAATATAAAGGAATTAAATCCTAGCCATTAAATGGGAATTGAGGCTGCACATCTCTTCTCTGATGTTTTTGAGCTCTGGGACACATTTCCTTTTGGAAAAATAAAATACCCTTTAAAAAAAAAACAATTCAACTGCTATAATAAAATATGCATACCTTGAACATTCTGTCCTTATTGTTCAAACTTGTATTTGGCTTCTAAATTTTTCCGTGACCTGGATAACCTTCACTTGATCACAGTTATATCTAAAACATAATTAAATGGGGTAATTTGAACAAGAAACAATATGAGTTTAGAGAAATAGTTGAAAGATGATAAGAAAAATTTGTTCTGATATAAAAGTAAGCAACTCTATCCAAATATAGCTCATCCTTTGAGGAAGAACAGTTGCCATGGATTGAGCAAGAACACGGAACCAGGCCCTCTGCAAGGCACTTTAATCCTCAAAATAAAAGTGCAAAATAGTTGCTATGAGTCTTTCTTTTACAGATAAAACAACAAAAGCTATGAGAAATTAAATAGACACTAAATAATAGCTCTGTAACCCATATCCAGAATTATCAGACTACAAATTCCTTATGGTTTCCATCCTGATAACTCTGATCAAAATCTAACATCTTGATATCTTCCTTGACTATATTAGCTCATAACAAATGCTTTTATCTGAAATTCTACATGCTTATAGTTCATGCAGGTCAATTCACTTGAGTCATGTGGAGCATGTATTCTTCTCTCATGGCCTGATTATCTCATTTCATTCACATTTATGCACATTGGCTGAATACCTACAGACATTAGACTAAGTACCTGTAATTGTTATTCAGGAAGGCCACAGACTGGTGCAAAGTTTCCAATTCTGGTCTGCAGATCACTTGCTTCAGAATTATACAACAATGTGCATTTTGAGCAAGATATTTTGTTGCATCTAAATCTGTAGAATCACTGGGTCCATCTTCTCAACCCAGATTGAAACTCTATATAAGGCAGACATTGTGTCACCATTTTTTGTGTATTTGTGTTATGCCAGTGGCAATCCTAGTCATAAAATAGATACTTAGTATTGATTGAGAAAAAGCTGCCAGGCATTGTACTTAATGTTGCCATCATAGGAAATGTGATCTCTCTCACTGCAGCTACTTTGGAACTGTATTCTTACACATTGATAGCAAGGTGATCTGCATTCGGTTCAATTCAAAAAATAATGTACCATCTTTATCCTGGTTTGGGGAGAATTGCTGAAGAATTCTTAGAAGAGACACCCAAGTTGACTCTTGAGAGATGCAGGAAAGAAATCCCTGCATAGAAAAATGAAAAGATGTTTCAGGCAGGAGGATTAGCATGATCTAACAACAGAGATGTCAAATAACACACTCAATAAAGAGCTAGAAGAAAATTGTCATTATTAGACCATAATTATTAGATACTTTTTGAAGGGAGGTGGGACTTATAAATAAACCTGGAGAGGTTCAAGGACCCTGACTTTGGCATTCACATTTAGGAACCCAGCATACTTAGGCAATTTTGCATGTGAATAGCATAATTGTGTTAGTTTCCCAGAATGGGTTTATTGGGTGGTGTTTGTTCCAACAGATTCAAATCTCAACTAAACTGGTTACAAAACTTCAACTTCCCTTTTCTTTGTCTTTGCCCGTGGAGGAGATTGCTCTTCTCTGCCTTCATTAGTCAGGGAAGGCCACTATAGCAAATGACCCCAACATGTGAATGCTTAAACACGTGAAAAGTTTACTTTTTGTTCATGCCACAGTTCTTTCTATGTGACTTGGTGTGGAGGCAGGAAGAGTAGATGAATTTTGTTCCTGGATGGCTCTGTACCACTCTACATCCTCAGGGTCTTTTCCATTAAGCTTACAGATGAGGAAGGAGAGTAAGGATTGGTGAAAAACACTTTTATGGACCAGGTCACTTTTGCTCCCATTCCATTGGTCCCTAACTCCATCATGAGGCTAAAATCATTGTACGAGAGGATGGACATGTACTATGTGTACCCAGAAACAAGAGCAGAAACTAGATGTTAATGAGTTTGCTAGCCACTTCCCAAATACCAAACCCTTGTTCAGCCAAACTCCAAGTAATTTTCTTAGGGGAGCATCTTACAATAAATTCACGACGAGCAAATGATCAGAAAGATGTCTTGTAGCATTCTGTTTTCTAGTCTGACATGTAAGAAGCTTAGAAGCTGTCCTTATCCTCACAGAAAGAAAATTGCTGAATGAAATGAAAATCACTAGCTCTTCTTAGATTCATCAGAGAATTTTGGTCACAGGCCCATGTGCCTCCCAGAAAGCTGGATTTACAGGCAAATAGAGAATCACAATTTACCAAGTGCAGAAGCCCACTGCTAGTCAGTACCTGTCGGGACATTGAAACTGACTGACTAATTGATGGTGGCTCCTCTGGATGAGCTTGCAGGTTAACACGCTGGAGTCTCTATTTAGTAAGATCCAAGTTTCATGTTTAGAAACCCAACAAGCTTCTCAGGTAAAGGATGGAGAAAGATTCCCTTGGGTTTCCAACATCAGGAAAGGAAAATTAGTTGTTTTGAAATATAACCAAAGTATTCTATTCACTTTTTTTTCCAGAAATAAACAATTATTTATTTATTTTTTTATTTAGATGATTAAATTTAACAGAGTGATATTGGTCAACTAGAGTACATAGATTTTGTGCAAACATTTTCATGTCATTTGGATAGTTGATTATGTTGTATACCTATCACCCAAAGTCAAAGTCAAATCATCCTCCGTCCATAAATATATATATATCTTTATGTCTATTCACATTTAATAAGAAAAGTTTGTCCTCCTAGACAATTATTTTGCTATAGCCTAACCAATTTTTATTTTACCGTATCCTAATGAAACAAGTAGAAGGCAAATACCCAACTCCAGGCCCACTCTCTCACCTAATGTGTAAAAATTAGGGAAGCTCTTGTGAAGTTCACAGACAGAGGCACAGGCTCACTAAAGCCTGAGGTCTTATCATAAGGACTGTAGAATGCTTTCCCTTTGCCCAAACCCTACTACCACAGGGGATTACAGCTGAAAGAACTTCAAGACTTAATCTCTGTTTTAAAAAGAGCACAGAGGAAAAGATAAAGACAGTAGTGGAAACAACAAGGAAACTAACATGAATTTTAGCCTCTGACATCTAAAGCTACAGAAAATATTAATCAGAGTATAACTGCTATTCAGATAAACATAACACCTCACACTAAAGGCTTTTCAGTTTCTTTTACCTGAAATATCATATGTAGCCATCAACAAAAATTTATAAAACATGCTAAAAGATAAAAACAATTTCAAGAGACAAAGTTAACTGCAGAACTACACTCTGATATGGTATTATCAAACCAGGAAGTTGAAACAACTCTGCTTCATATTCTAAGGACTCTAATGGAAAAGGTAGACAGCTTACATGAGCAGGTGGGTAATATAAGCAGAGAGATGAAAACTCTAAGGGACTCACATCCTAAGGATATTTATAATATCTATACTTTTAAACAAGGTATAGGTCAATAATTAGGGCATCTTATGATTATTTATCAAGATACCTTTTTCAGACCCAGTAGCATCTCCTTGGACTGTTCTTGATGCTTTCACATGAAAGAGACAGGCATGTCTCCCAAGGAAGGATATCATCTATTCCCATGCTAATAGTGATGGCAATGCTTAACCAATATGATAGAATAAAATCATCTGGATGCTATGGGAAAGGAACTATTTGATCCTGGGAACTGAGACACAAGTGATCATTTCCAAGCTAATGTGTCATATTCATATTTTGTATTGTCAAGAGCCATATCTGGCCTGTCCACCTTTGAAAAGCCAGGGAAAGTGTACAGTACTTTTGTTTCATCTATTGCTCCACACCAAGCATCCCTTCAGGTCAACACTCAACCTAATAGTGCTTTTATTTTCATGCAACACAATCTGAAATTTTCCCTTCTGAACTCTTCCTGACTCAAAATTTCAAACCTACTCTGCTCCTTTCCTGATTCAGTCAAATGGAGTCCCTGCTATATGCTAAGCCTTAGATGGGAGCACCAGTGTTAGAAACATGAAAAGATTGGGACCCTCTGTTTGGTGAGAACAGTCTAAACAAACTTTGTGAATATCTGATGAGAAATCTTTTAAAAAAATCTATCATGAGCATTAGTTGATGATGATAAAATAGATCAAGTATGAGAGAACTAATATATTAGCTGCTATCACATCAGTGACAAGTATCGTCCTACATAGGGAGCAATTTCTAAGGAACTTAGAACACATAGGAAAAAGTATAATACTCATACATTCACTTCCTTAGCAGTCTGACTACCCAGAAATATCTAATAATGTAAATCTAATCTGAAACCTTCCATTGATAAATATTGACATTTCTCAAAGCTCCAAATTGACAAAAATTCCTATTCAATATAATGAGGGACTTCCAAATGTTTTGCCATATCTGATTTTCCAAGGTCATGTGTTATACTCTGAAGCAATAACATTATTAAATCCTCTCAAAATAGTTATATTTTTTGCCTGACCAGGTAGTGACACAGTGGATAGAGCATTGGACTGGGACATGGAGGACCCAGGTACAAAACCCCCGGGGTTCCCCGTTTGAGCGCAGGCTCACCAGCTTGAGCCCAGGGTCACTGGCTTAAGAAAGGGGTCACTTGCTCTGCTGTAGCCTCCCGGTCAAGGCACATATGAGAAAGCAATCAATGAACAACTAAGGTGCTGCAACAAAGAATTGATGCTTCTCATCTCTCTCCCTTCCTGCCTGTCTGTCCCTATCTGCCCCTTCCTCTGTCTCTCTCTGTCTCTGTTACAAAAAAAAAAGTTATTTTTTTGTGTGCTATGCCAACCATATAAAGCAAAAATTGCTATCAGAATTGTTCAATGCAGTTTTGTATTTATTGCATTTAGCCATAATTTCTCATCTCATTGATAATCATAGCATTTATTGAGTGAAAACAACATGTGTGGCATCCTTCTAAACATTTTACATGAGTTTATCTAATATAATTTCTGTGATAAATCTATGAGGTAGGATATTATTTTAGCTAAGAGGATATGGAATACAAAGACATTAAATAATTTGTGCAACATTTTACAATAGTCATCTGCAGTACAATTGTCAAACTTCTAAGATTGTGCTCTTAATATTTATAGCATTATTAGATATTAAACATTTCTAGGGAAAATAATAATCATTTCTGTTGAAGTCACATAAAATGAAACTGGGGAACTGCCAGTGTTCTTATCAAAAACTGAAATGTCTGAGTTTTACCCTACTTGCAAGCTAACGAGATAATCTGGAGCACTTTCATAGGTACTGTTTGGACATCATAAGACTTTTGGGTCAGAGACAAAAACCAGTTTATTACTTATACAATAGCAGTAACCAGAGTATCATCATTTTTTCAATGGTTCCCTAAACCCTAAATCCCACAGGGCCACATGAAGCCTTCATATGCAATGAGTTGCACTCTAGATGATAAACCCTGAGTTTAGGGAACTTGAAAAATGGGCAGGCAGAATGCATGCCTGGCTGTCTGTGCTATTAAGCAAGACACTGTATTATCCAAGGCTGCCCACTATGTACATATTTCCTAAAAAAAAAAGTCTGGAACAAAGGGGAGTCAGTGCCTCACTCACAAGTCTAGCAAAAATACAAAGTGTCTATAAAGAATTCATCCCAACAATCCCCATTCCTAAAACTTGAAGCTATTTTTTCTTTGTGATAAATCTGTGTTCCCTGAAAGAAAATTCTGTGTGGAAGATACTGCAATTTTTCTCCTACTCCCCATTACTCCCTTATCAGTAACAAACTCCCTAGCTTTCAAAGTGCACATGGATTTCCAAGGTAAATACATTCTTTTTACTCTCTTGCAATTAGATTTAACCATGTGGAAAATATTTAGTTCATTACATTGCAATAAGCATATAATTTAAACTGTATATGTAATTTAAATTCTCACAACTATATTTTAAAAAGTAAAAAGGAAGATATGATAGTAATTTTACGAATATATTTTAACCCAATATATCCAAAATATTATCATTATAACATGCAATCAATATGAAAATAGTAATGATATATGTATTTTACATTCTTTTTCATAGTAAGTCTTCCAAGTCCATTGTATTTTAGACCTACAGCATATCTCTATTTGATATTGAGCTATATTTCACATTCTCAATAGCCACATGTGGCTGGGGGCCATTGTGTTGAACAGCACAAATCTAGCCAGTAAGACTTGAGAGGAAATGATGTGTGCAATCACTAAATTGTATTCTTAAAGGGAAAATAGCACCATTTTTCTTGCACTAATTATTCTGCTGCCCAATGTGGTAATTAATGGTGACAAACCATCAAAAGCATAGTGGGATAACAACATAGGAAATGGCTGGATGTCAGAAAAGTAGAATATATAAGCTAGGATCTGCTTATTCTATCTACACTGTTATCAGAGAGAAGAAGAAACTACAGGGTTCCTCGGGTTACAACAAAGTTCTGTTCCTGTGACAGTAACATAACCCAAATTTTGGTGTAAGTGAGAACACACCATACCCTAAGTAACTTACCTATCCTAATAGTTATAAAATCAGAGCCTAGAACATAAAAACACAACTAAGCCACAGAAAAAGGAAAAGGACATAAATATACTGTACTGTATACTGTACTGTAGTAACAGAAAAAAATGACAAGAAAATGCGTGTAAAAAAATTATTACCTTTATTTCTGTGGTTGGCTTGCACACTGGAAGGGGCATTGCAATGTGGGAGAGAGTGACCTATTGGGAGGAGGAAGCTGGAGAGGCAGGAGAACCTGCAGAAGGTGCTGGAGATACTGGGTCAGGTGAATCAGGATTGTCTAAGGGACATGCAGAAGATGCTGGAGATGATTCTACCTGTACTACGGGTGTTTCATCTCGAGAAGCAGCTGATGTAGAGGGTACAGGATGTTTCAGGCCTCTCTACCTTCTTAAACAATTGTTCCAGGCTAGTCAGGAACTAGTCTGCCTATATAATCCATAAGCACAATGCTAATGGCGTAAGCCAAAACACTCACATATCAAATTTTTAAAAATTTTATGGGAGTGAGTGTTGAAAACTAAAGAATTCTATGTCAAGACTGTTGTAAACCTGAGGATCCTCTGTATTGCTTAAGACATTCTTATTTTGTTGTTTATAACAATTAAAACTATATTTTAAATAACATAAATTTGCATCTTTGTTATTCATGTATTCTCATTACCAAATGGAATGTAACCCTGTAAATATTTACTGAGGTAAGATGTGAAGGTACATTAATGATCCAAATCACAAGGTCACCTTACAAATGGATGTATAGTGGCTGAAATTCAGTCAGAAGAGGATGCTGACCAGGATCCATTTCTCATTAACATTTCAGAAATGCTGTATAAATAAATTTAAACATATTTGTAAAGACAAATAATGTAGTTAACCCTTTTCTAGATACACAGTTTACACAGGTTAGTGTTTAATCTTTTGTTAGTATATAAACACAGGCATTAATTATTTTAATTTAATAAAAATTAATTGAGGTTGGTATGGTTAGAAAGATTGCTAGATGCACTGGTATTTGAGTTAGATCTTGGGTGATCTCTTAGCCCTAAATTTTGAATAGTATGTCAAGTATAGCTTATTCTCTGTCTTAAAAGTGCTCTAACCCTTGGTTTCTACCACTAGCTGCTTATTTTACTTTATTATTACTGATGAGAAAAAAAAGATACATGAGCTATAAAAGTAATATTTACCTATTATAGGAAACATAAAAAGCATAGAATTTTTTTTTTACAGGGACAGAGAGAGAGTCAGAGAGAGGGATAGACAGACAGGAACAGAGAGAGGTGAGAAGCATCAATCATTAGTTTTTCGTTGCCATTGCAACACCATAGTTGTTATTTGATTGCTTTCTCACATGTGCCTTGACTGCAGCGGGCCTTCAGCAGACTGAGCAACCCCTTGCTGGAGCCAGCGACCTTGGATCCAAGCCTGTTGAAATTTTTGCTCAAGCCAGATGGGCCTGCACTCAAGCTGGTGAGCTTGGGGTCTCGAATCTGGGTATTCCGTATCCCAGTCCGACACTCTATCCACTGCACCACAACCTGGTCAGGCTAGCAAATTATTTTTTAAAAGAAAAAAATCGCCGGAGACTGAAGATGGCGATGGAATAGGCAGACATACCAACTTCCAACTCCCATAACCAAAGAGGATTATAATTCAATTTTAAGAACCATCATCTGGATAAACCAACTTTGAACTAAACTAAGTGGACTCTTCAACCAAGGAACACAGAAGAAGCCACATTGAGACTGGTAGGAATAGCAAAAATGCGAAGAGGAATGCCCAGCTCCCCGGAGCCAACGGCAGCCCGGAGAGACCCGCCTGACGGGAGGAGAGTTTGGCGGAGAAGGAGGGACCTGGGTCCCAGGAACCAAGCACCAGCCTGCAGTCCTAGAGCATAGAAGAGGTGTTTGGACAGTATTAAGCTGTGAAACAAGTGAGGATACTGTTTGTGAGAATGAGAGTTTTCTAAGACCCAAGATTTTTTTTAAAGGGACAGCGCAAAAAACCTCTCTAACAACCACGCACCCGGGGCTCCAGGGAACGGGGACAGAGGAGAGGACCAGAGTGGCGGGAAAAGAGTGAGGACTGAAGGCACAGGGACAAACGCTCTGAGGGACAGCCACCCTAACCCCTGGACTAAGTCACTTCCCTAATAGAAAACAAATATTTCCCCTGGAACTAGCAATACCAGCAAAGGGAGACAGGACACTGGCCAAACAAGCTGTCCTGTGGCAATAAGAGCAGAGCTGCTTAGAGGGAGGGAGCTCCCAGGTCTACAGTATGGAGACTTAGGGCACTTCCTACTCTGCTGAGAGTTTCTGAAGGGTATGGTGGCGGCAGGATGCTGAAACGCGGTTCTGTAGATAGGGGCAGAGGCCCAACCGGTGTGAGCTCGGTCTAGCCCAGCAGGGGCAGAGGAGACACGCGAAAGTGGTCCAGCAGCTGTGGGCCCACCTGTAATCCCACCTGCAGGACAAAGTGGGAGGCCAGGAATGGGCCAAGATCTGCTCTGCGACCCTGCGAAAGCCGGCCCTGACAGCAGGGACGGGCTCGGACCAGGGATGAGCAGGGGCTCGCAGCTGAGCTCACGCTACCAGCTCCACCCAGCCGGAGAAACCAAGGTTTGCAATCATGCGTGCACGAGCGGGTTCAAAACACGGGGGCAGGGTAGAGCCTGGGGCCCGCGGAAGATCAAAGCTGAATGCAAGCCAGAAAACACACCCAGCCCAATAAACCGCGGTTTGTAAACCAGGGCTAGAGGGCCCTGGCCTTGAGGGCGGGGCTAAAGCTCCACACGGGGAAAAGACTCACAACTGAGAGCATGTTAAAGCCCCGACGAACCCGCGAAACTGTGGCGAGCAGGCTCTGACTGCGGGTGCTGGGTGGCAGCCAGAAAACAGGCTGGCTCTGCAGCTGAGCAAAGGTGCTCACCTCTACCCAATGTGCTGAGGCTTCAGGCTTGAGTGACAGCCCCTCCCGCGAAGGAGAGGCATAAATCACAGCAACAGCCTCAGTGGCCCTGCGCTGGCAACACCCATACCCAACTGTCCTAGGCAGCGGCAGAGGGGATGGCGGGCCTGCAGACAGACCACACCTAGAGAACACAAAGGCAACACCTACTGGACTCCAGTGGCCACAACTTGCTTATACACAGACAAAATGGGCAGGCAGAGGAATGCATACCAAATGAATCAAGAGAAATCCCCTGAGAAGGATCTGAATGAACCAGATATAACCAAATTACCAGAAACAGAATTTAGAATAATAATACTTAGGATGTTTAAAGAAATTAGAGCAACAATGGATAGTCATTATGAATACCTAAATAAAGAGATAACAAGTATAAAAAATGAAATTGAAATAATAAAAAGAATCAGACAGAAATGACAAATACAGTATCAGAATTGAAGACCACAATGGAAAAAATTAAAAGCAAGATGAATGACACTGAGGATCAAATCAACAAGTTAGAGGACACAATAAACAAAGGCACAGAAGCAGAGAAGAAAAAGGAAAAGAGACTCAAAAATGTGAAGAAACTCTAAGGGAGCTCTGTGACAACATGAAGAGAAACAACATTTGCATCATAGGGGAGCCTAAAGAAGAGGAGAGATGACAGGAAATGAAAACTTTGTTCAATCAAATCATAGCAGAAAACTACCCTAAATTAAGGCTGGGAAACATTTCATACGTTCAAGAAGCACACAGAACTCCATTAAAGAGAAACCAAAAAAAATCTACACTAAGACACATCATAGTTAAAATACCAAATCTAATGGATAAAGAAAATATTTTAAAAGATGTTAGAGAAAAAAAGGCTATCACCTACAAAGGAGCACCCATAAGAATGAGATCTGACTTCTCAACAGAAAAACTTGAGGCCAGAAGGGAATGGCAAGATATAATCAAAGTAATACAGAACAAGAACCTACAACCAAGACTACTCTATCCAGCAAGGCTAACGTTTAAAATTGAAGGAGAAATAAAGAGCTTCCCAGACAAAAAAACCCTCAAGGAATTCAATAAAACCAAACCAATTCTGCAAGAGATACTAAGAGGCTGTTGTGAATAGTTCAAAGGGAGAAAAGAATACAGCAAAAGAAGAAAACAGCTTTAAAGAATTAAATGGCGATAAACAACTACATATCAATAATAACCTTAAGTGTAAAGGATTAAATGATCCAATCAAAAGACATATGGTAGCTGCATGGATAAAGAAACAGAACCCATACATATGCTGTCTACAAGAGACACACCTTAAAACAAAAGATGCACATAGACTGAAGGTAAAAGGATGGAAAAAAATATTTCATGCAAATGGAAATGAAAAAAAAAAACCGGGGTAGCAGTACTTATATCTGACAAAATGCACTTTAAAACAAAGACTGTAGTAAGAGATAAAGAAGGACACTATATAATGATAAACGAAACAATTCAACAGGAAGATATAACTATTATAAATATCTACGCACCTAATATAGGAGCCCCGACATACATAAAGCAGACTTTGATAGATATAAAGGGCGAGATTAACAGCAATATTATCATAGTAGGAGATTTCAATACCCCACTAACAACACTGGAGAGATCTTCAAGAAATAAAATTAATAAGAAACAGCAGACTTAAAGGAGACACTAGATAAACTTGATTTAATAGATATCTTCAGAACTTTTCACCCTAAAGCAGTAGAATATACATTCTTCTCATGCGTTCATGGTACATTTTCTAGGATAGACCACATGTTATGACACAAAAATGGTCTCAATAAATTTAAGAAGATTGAAATCATATCAAGCATTTTCTCTGATCACAATGCCATGAAACTAGAAATTAACCACAAAAAAACTGAAAAATACTCCAAACTTGGCAACTAAATAGCATGATATTAAATAATGAATGGATTAACAATGAGATCAAAGAAGAAATAAAAAAGTTTCTAGAAAAAAAATGATAATGAGCATACATCAACTCAAAATTTATGGGAAACAGCAAAAGCAGTTCTGAGAGGGAAGTTCATTGCACTACAGGCATATCATAAGAAGTTAGAAAAAGTTCAAATAAGCAACCTGACCCTGCATCTAAAAGAACTAGAAAAGCAACAGCAAATATAACCCAGGACAAGTATAAGGAAGGAAATAATAAAGATCAGAGCAGAAATAAATGACATAGAGGCTATGGAAACAATATAGAGGATCAATGAAACCAGAAGCTGATTCTTTGAAAAGGTAAACAAGATTGATGAACCTTTAACTAGACTCACTACAAAAAAAAGAGAGAGGACTCAAATAAATAAAATTAGAGGACAGTGGAGAGATAACAACTGACACAGCAGAAGTACAAAGCATTGTAAGGAAATACTATGAAGAACTCTATGCCAAAAAATTAGACAATCTAGGTGAAATGGACAAATTTCTTGAATCATATAACCTACCAAAAATCAATCTGGAAGAATCAGAACACCTAAACAGACCAATTAAAACAAATGAGATCGAAACAGTTATCAAAAAACTCCCCCCAACAAAAAAAGTCCTGAGCCTGATGACTTCACAAGTGAATTCTACCAAAAATTCAAAGAAGAACTAAGTCCTATCCTTCTCAAGCTATTTCAAGTAATTCAAGAGGAAGGAAGACTTCCAAACCCCTTTTCTGAGGCAAGCATAATTCTTATTCCAAAACCGGGCAAAGACAACACAAAGAAAGATAATTATAGGCCTATATCCCTGATGAATTTAGATGCTAAAATTCTCAACAAAATATTAGCCAACCGGATCCAGCAATATAGAAAGAAAATCATACACCGTGATCAAGTGAGATTTATTCTGGAGAGGCAAGGCTGGTTCAATATTCGCAAATTAATCAATGTGATTCATCACATAAACAAAAAGAAGGACAAAAGTCACATGATAATTTCAATAGATGCAGAAAAGGCATTTGATAAAATCCAGCACCCATTCTTGCTCAAAACTCTCAGTAAAGTGGGAATACAGGGAACATTTCTTAACATGATAAAGGCCATCTACGACAAACCCACAGCAAACATCATACTAAATGGACAAAAATTAAAAGCAATTCCCTTAAGATCAGGAACCAGGCAGTGGTGCCCCCTTTACCACTTTTATTTAACATATTTCTGGAAGTCCTAGCTACAGCAATCAGACAAGAAGAAGAAATAAAAGGCATCCAAATTGGAAAAGAAGAAGTAAAACTGTCACTATTTGCAGATGATATGATATTGTACATAGAAAACCCTAAAGTCTCAGTCAAAAAACTACTGGACCTTATAAATGAATTCAGCAAGGTGGCAGGATATAAAATTAATACTCAGAAATCAGAGGCATTTCTATATACCAACAATGAACTGTCAGCAAAAGAAATTAAGGAAACAATCCCCTTCACTATTGCAGCCAAAATAATAAAGTACCTAGGAGTAAACTTAACCAAGGACATTAAGGACTTGTACTCAGAAAATTATAAAACATTAACAAAAGAAATCAAGGAAGATACAAACAAGTGGAAGCATATACCGTGCTCATGGCTAGGAAGAATAAACATCATTAAAATGTATGTATTACCCCAAGCAATTTATAAATTCAATGCAATACCAATAAAATACCAATGACATACTTCAAAGATATAGAACACATATTTCAAAAATTTATATGAAACCAAAAAAGAACACGAATAGCCTCAGCAATCTTAAAAAGAAAATATAAAGCAGGAGGTATCACTCTTCCAGATATCAAGGTTTACTACAAGGCCATTATACTCAAGACAGCCTGGTACTGGCATAAGAACTAACACATAGATCAATGGAACAGAACAGAGAACCCAGAAATAAACCCACAGCTTTATGGACAACTGATATTTGACAAAGGAGGAAAGAACATACAATGGAATAAAGACAGCCTCTTTAACAAATAGTGTTGAGAAAATTGGACATCTACCTGCAAAAAAATGAAACTAGACCATCAACTTACACCATTCACAAAAACAAACTGAAAAATGGATAAGACTTAAACGTAAGCCGTGAAACCATAAGCATCTTAGAAGAAAATATAGGCAGCAAGCTCTCCGACATCTGTAACAGCAATATATTTGCCGATTTATCTCCACGAGCAAATGAAATAAAAGGCAAGATAAGCAAATGGGACTATATCAAACTAAAAAGTTTTTGCACAGCTAAAGACAATAAGAACAGAATAAAGAGACGATCCACACAATGGGAGAACATATTTGACAGCACGTCTGATATGGGGTTAATAACCAAAATTTATCAAGAACTTATAAAACTCAACGCCAGGAAGACAAACAATCCAATCAAAAAATGGGCAAAAGAAATGAATAGAAATTTCCCCAAAGAGGACATACAGATGGTCAATAGGCATATGAAAAAATGCTCAACATCACTAATCATTAGAGAAATGCAAATTAAAACCACAATGAGATATCACCTCACACCAGTCAGAATGGCGCTCATAAGCAAAACAACATAGAATAAGTGCTGACGAGTATGCGGAGAAAAGGGAACCCTTCTGCACTGCTGGTGGGAATGCAGACTGGTGCAGCCACTGTGGAAAACAGTTTGGAGATTCCTCAAAAAATTAAAAGTTGAACTGCCTTTTGACCCAGCTATTCCACTTATAGGAATATACCCTAAAAACACCATAGCACTCTTTGAAAAGAAGAAATGCATCCCCATGTTCGTGGCAGCATTGTTCACAATAGCGAAGATCTGGAACCAGCCCAAGTGTCCGTCAGAAGACGAGTGGATTAAAAAGCTTTAGTACATATATACTATGGAATACCACTCAGCCATAAGAAATGATGACATCGGATCATTTACAACAAAATGGATGGACATTGATAACATTATACGGAGTGAAATAAAGTAAATCAGAAAAAAAAACTGAGTACAGTATGTGTTTATACATAGGTGGGACAGACATAAAAGTGAGACTATGAAACATGGACAAGAGAGTGGTGGTTACAGGGTGGGGGGAGAGAGGAGAGGGTGGGATAGGGAGGAGGGGAGGGGCACAGGAAAACCAGATGGAAGGTGACAGAGGACAATTTGACTTTGGGTGACAGGTATGCAACACAATTGAATGATGGGATAATCTGGAGATGTTTTCATTGTACATATGTACCCTGATTTATTGGTGTCACCCCATTAAAATTAATAATAATAAAAATAAAAAAAGAAAAAATCACCTGTAATCTCATTACTCTGAAACAATTAACAGTAATGTTTTGCCTATTATCCTCTTACTATATATTTATATCCTATGTGTCTATGTACATATTTGTATAATTTGGTTGAGTCATCATTTATATAAAACTTTTTATATAATGATGTGTAGAGTAAATGCTATATCATACATTATCATTCCTTTAAAAACTTATAGTAGCCTGACCAGGCGGTGGCGTAGTGGATAGAGCGTCGGACTGGGATGCGGAAGACCCAGGTTCAAGTCCCCGAGGTCGCCAGCTTCAGCGCAGGCCCATCTGGCTTGAGCTAAAGCTTGTCAACTTGCACCCAAGGTTACTGGCTCCAGCAAGGGGTTGCTCAGTCTGCTGAAGACCCGTGGTCAAGGCACATGTGAGAAAGCAATCAATGAACAACCAAGGTGTTGCGATGACAATGAAAAACTAATGATTGATGCTTCTCACCTCTCTCTGTTCCTATCTGCCTGTCCCCATTTATCCCTCTCTCTGACTCTCTCTCTGTCCCTGTAAAAAAATAAAAAAGAATAAAAACTTATAGTAAATGACTCTACCTTAGTTAATCACCATCCTGAAAGGACAGGATGGTGATTTCAATCCCCTGTCAGGGCATACATGGGAAGCCACCAATGAGTACTCACTGAATGAACAACAAATGAATGCTTTCGTTCCCCCTCTTCTCTCTCTCTTTCTCAGAATCAATCAATTAATTAATAAAATTAGGCCCTGGTTGGATAGCTTGGTTGGTTGAAGTGTCCTGGGACACAGAGATTGCCAGTTCAATTTCCTGGTCG
The DNA here is from genome assembly GCA_037038555.1 of Rhynchonycteris naso. NCBI lineage: Eukaryota > Metazoa > Chordata > Mammalia > Chiroptera > Emballonuridae > Rhynchonycteris > Rhynchonycteris naso. The sequence continues at coordinate 184,420,217 of CM072998.1, forward strand.
TGGCACATATAGGAGAAGTTTGATATTGCTATCTTTATCTCTCTGCCTCTCTCAAACAAACAAACAAACAAAAACAAAACAAAAAACAAACCTTTTAGTAAACATTATTTTTACTGGCTATATAATACACAAATAAATGCACTATCACTTATTAAATCATTATGTATAAATCTCTATCTCCTCGGGTTTTATTCCTAGGAAATTTACTCAGTCAAATGTACTCAAGAGTTTTGGCACACATTGTCTGATATAATGCTAGAAATATACATAAACAAAAATGTCTGTGTTTGTGTGTGTATAATCAATTTCTTTCTAATTTTTTAATTATACAAATAATATCATAGATGTATGAAAAAGTACAGAGGAGGATAAAAGAAAATATTCATTATTGGCACCTCTGGAAATAATATTAAGGTTAACAAAATGCATATTTTTTTCTATTCTTATAAAAATTTCAACAATGAATATCTTTCCATGTGAAAAATATAACTGGATTTTATTATATAAGTACATAATAGTTTATTGCTAAAATGTCATAACTTATTTAATGTATTATGGGACATTTAATCCAATATACATGCTTATATGTGTTTTTTGTGCACACATTTAGACAAAATTTGAATAGCAGAATTATTAGAGTAACGAAAGCCTCTTGAAATCTTTTGAAAAATATTGCTGAAGTGTCTTTCATAAAAGTGATATCCATTTGTGCTTCAAACAGCAATATAAGAGATCTTTTGGTATACATCTTCCTTGTTTGATAGACAAAGGTAGTATTTCATTGATAATTTAAATTGTATTACTTTCATTATTTGTAATGTTGAATAAATTTCTCTTACTTATTGAGACTATAGTTCATGATAGATAAAAGCTGAATATCAAGAATCTGAAACTGCAAAAGTTTTCAAAATGAAAATTTAGATATTTTCTATGTACACAGAATTTAAATTATCTTTCCCCAGGAGTTTCAAAGGTGCAGCCCAATAAAGATATTTACTTTATTTTTTTAGATTGAATACATCCTCAACTCAACAGACCAATGGTTTCTGTTATAATCCTGTACATTAACAATCTCATTCAGTTTGTGATAATGCATTTAAATTTAGAACATCCAATACAATTGCTTCCTCTATAAAACTTATTGGGTTTTTTTGTTGTTGTTTATCATCAACTTCAGTTTTGTTTTTCTGATGCATTCCTGTGAATAGAAAACATTCTGCAAGAAATAAGTATAAAGGGGTTTGAAATTAAGGAAACCACTTACCACTTGTCTGTGGATTAGTAAAACGCACTTTGAAGTGTGCTCTATTTTAAAAAGTACCTTTATGTAATGGCCTGGTTGTCTCATATCCTAGAGAAGTATGGCATATAAAATGAATCTGGGATTCTACAATAGTTGGGGTAATTGCTTCTTTGATAGTTTTTTGGTACTTAGAAGTAAATTTTAAAAGAGTTTTTAAGTCACTGTGAAGTCAGGCTCAGAGGCCAACACATGAAATGAAAAGTAGCAGAAGTGCAGTTTTATGTGGCTAAGTCAGGTTCAGGTGTGGTCCACCATAGAGCCTGTATGCACCAGAGGGATATTTAATTAATTTTTATTGATTGATTGATTTTAGCCAGAGAGAAAGAGAGAGTGATAAAGAGAAAGAGAGGTAGGATCATCAATCTATTTCTATATGTGCACTGACTGGGAATCAAACCGGCAATCTCCACTCCTCCAGCTGATGCTCTAACCTGCGAAGCTATCTGACCAGGGTGGGGAATTTAATTATATCCTATCTATGATTCTTCTTTTAACCCAAAACTTTTATTCTCTCGTATCATTTGTTGCCATAAATGTCACATGCCAGACAATTTGCACTGTAGAACTATCTCAAGAGATGATGAAAGACAGGGGATAAACTTCAGTTTTTTAAGATATAATAAAGTGTTTGGAAACAGTAACATGTGAGAGAGATATAGAGAGCTTTCATTTGGCCCAGGTCCATGGGGAGTGAAAAGCATTAGAATCAAAGAGCTCTTGTTGCTCTTTGTGAAACGAGTTAGTCATTTCAAGCCAATTCCTCATGAACAGATGTCCAGACAACTGTTGCTGTGGTTACTGTTAACAAACAGATTTTTGGAAAGCAAATCAAATCTATATACAATATATAATCATGGTATTAGCAGTACTTGTACAGAATCTGAAGAATAAAGTTAGTAGTGCTATATAGCATTTTCTTAGTGTATTTGGACCAATGGAAGCAGCTACAGAGTCATAAAAGTATTAGGAACTTGAGAAAGCTTTGAATCTATTTTCAGGACTAATGCAATGTAGATCTCTGAGAAAGTATATACTTTATTTTAAAAAAGCATAAAAATAGATTTGGCAACTTCCTTTAACAATATGTTCCAGAATATTAAAAACTAGGTTAAGTAAATATTTTTAAGTTTATTCAAGATTCTTTTCCTACAGTGTAGGGTGTTCTTTTTTCTTCTTCTTCAAGTCATAGAGTAAATTATTAGTTGTACTATATATAGGCATTTTTAAGTAACACATCTTTTCCCTAAAAATTCTATGTTTTGAAAATTTGCCAGTTTTAATTCATGATTATTTAGATTTATAAACAAAGTACAGTTCATTATAATACTAGCTCAGGAAATAGTCAACCACTTGCTTTACTGTTATTTTTGCTTTAGGCTACTGTCCTATGTAAGAAAATAATTTGCATATGTAAAGAAGTGTCTAAAGATTATTTATTTTATAGAAACTAGTGATTAGATATATAGGTTTTAAATAGTAATGACAAAATTATTCAGCTCATTTACCTTAATTGTTGGTGCTGATTGAATAGTATATGTGAAACCTTTGTATTTTCTTTGAAACTTTTCTGTAAACCTAGTATTATTTCAAATAAGAAGTTTAATTAAAGATAATAGAATTTATTTTAGTAGTTACTTATAGGTTTGTTGAATGCTACATCTAGAAAGAATTTTAAAGTTGACAATCATGATTTTAAGAAGGTGGCAATAATCAAAAATGATTATAATGATAATGATGTCCTAATGTTAACCGTATGCACCTAGCATTGACATCTATTACAAATGAATCATATCATATGCATACATTTTATGATTGCATACAAGTTGATGGCAAACTTGTTACTCCCTTAGTGATGAACATAATCTTCAACCCATTCTAAATATTAATAAAATTTTGAGAAATGTAATGCATTCTTTCATTAAGGGAAACTTTCAGTTAGTAAACATGATAAATGTGGATAAGTGGATAAATGTGAATGCCTGATTTTATTTAATTAATGAAGTATCAGTTAAATAAATATGCTTTATCATACATATTAAAATTATGCAAAAGATAGCAGGGATTTATTTTTTAATAACTACATGAAGACACTGAATGATGAAGTTAACAGATGTCATAAACTGTGGAGTGAATTTAATTACCACTGAATAATACTATTTTTATTAAAAGAAAAGGTTATAAATGTAAACATGATTCTATAGTGTTATGGTCCCATTGTTTGTAACAGAACAATACAAATATCCTTTAGTTCTATTGCTGTCTGCTTAGTTTCAGGCATAAGTACACAATCTAAATCAGAAGCTTTCAAACTTGTCTTTGTCTCAGAGATCTCCCATCAAAAGCTCGGGAAAACTGTGAAGTGTCTCTTGTTGACCCAAGATAATCTTCTGGAATTCTGTATTTATCCTTTTTTGTTTTTTTCTTTCCTAGGAGTACTTGAATGAAGGCAGAGTTTAGATACAGTTTGGTGGTGTATAATTTGAAAACCACTGCTTAAACAGTTGAAACGTAGAATCTAGTTGTTTACTTGGATAAGATGAGAGAGCAAAGCCTTCAGCAATTTTTCTACAGTTCAGCTTTTATGATTTTTTCCTGGTATTGATTAAAAAGCTTTCAGTTGCAAAAGATATAAAGTTCAAGCAAAAATATTTTAAATAAGTGGAGAATATTTTTCCAGGGCTTGCTCCAAAGCATGAAGCAGAAGTTTTAATCAAGAAATAGGTTTCATTGTTTTGTTTGTTCTTCATTTCTTGACTCTGCCTTTGGCTATGCACCTCTATTCTCAGGAACCAAGGGGTGGCCTCTATATGGTCACAGGATGACTATAACTTTTCCAGAACCAGTGTTATCTCAGCTTCAGTCCATGCATAAGAACAAGAGTATCATCCGAAAGGTTTCTCTATGAAGATTTATTGAGTCTTATTGTATCTATCTGGGACAGGAACCAAATACATTGATTGACTGGTGCATTAACTGTCTTACATATAAGCCACAGGCTATGCATTTGAACCAGATAAAAGCTATACTTTAAGCATGGAAGTTGAGTTTGGGAATGAGGATGGTCCCCAGGTAGAGTTAACAGAGAATAGGAATAGGTATGAGAAATCAAAAATAACAACTTCTTACTTCTTCTTCTATAACTGATGAAGTTCATTAACTTATTTCTTTAGAAAGCTGTCCTGAGTTTTTACTGTGCTACTTTTATGTTCATGGACAAATGCATAATATGGTTTCTCCATATGTGTTGCCTATCTTAATACAGCAAACTGTACCATACAAATTTATATCCTTTTATCTATCTAACATATTATCTGATCAGTGCTTCAGTACGTGCACTTTTAATAAAATGTGTGCATTTTCCAAATATTTCAAGCTGAAAAAATTTCTCACCACTATCTCTCATTTTCATACATTTCAGTATTAAGGGCAAAAAAACTGCAACTGACTTAAGATTTTCCGATATGCCTTTGTGATGTGTTAACCAAATTCAGTAAAAGGTAAAGGAAAAATAATTGTGCACTCCATGTATTGAGCATTGGATTAGGTTGTAAATTCTAACCAAGTAATGTTGCAACTGGGTTATAAGAAACCTCTAAGAAATTACATAGACCTATTTTTTAAAAAAAGATTTTATTTATTCAATTTAGAGAGGAGAGAGAGAGAAAGAGAGAAGGAGTGAGGAGCAATCATATATGTGCCTTGACTAGGCAAGCCCAGGACTTTAAACCGGTGACCTCGGCTTTCAAGGTAAATGCTTTATCCACTCTGCCAGCACAGGTCAAGTACCTTTTTTCTTGCTTAATATTTAAATGTAAAGAATATAGGATAATAAATAACTTTTGTATAAATAAAAAAACATAAATCATAAGATGTAAAGGCACTAGGCAATTATAAGAAAAATGATAAATATACCTGTTTATGAATCAAGATAAAATAAAATATAAATTATGTGAGAGATTCATAAAAAATTAAAAATGAAGTTCAATGGGATGTTATAATAGAAAATCAGTGCTATTTCCAAAACACTCATTTGAATTTGGGATGGAAATTTGTGACTCCATGGTGCAGGCAAATTTCCATAGTGACTATTTTAAATGGGAACACTTCTCTTTTATTCCTGAGGCCTGTCACTGTCATGGACTCTTGACTAGCATTACTAAATTTTCACCTGTGAAATTTAATTTAAAAATAATTATTAAACACAAGGACACAGATGGTAGAATATAGTTTTTCTAAAAATTCTCACTGTCCTTGCTCTTAGAGCTCATGTTCATCCTTATGAAACATTTTAGAACAGAACAGCTCAGAAAGTCCCCTATAGTGGCATCAGAGGCCACTCGTATAGTAATTAAACACTTTTATCTGCCAAATTGGGTAACAAGCTTTAACAGTAGCTGAACAAATTAGTCCTCTATTATGCTTATTCTGCTGCACTCAAGTGATGACATATTTCTTGTGTCTGGCAGCCCCAGCTGAGGCTAGAATCATAATCTTACTCATTGCTCTGGCTCAACTTCTTTTATCTTCACCTTATCTGGTAGCATTGCTACTCTTCATGTGAATGCACCTGAGGTAACCTCTGGTTTTTGTTGGACCCTGACAAGTTCCAAATCTTTCACTCAGCTGGACATTCTTGACCTTTACCTGTGGTGTAAGCCAGTTCCCATTTTCTGAATGAAGAATAAATTCAAGATGAAAAAATAAGCAATTTAAAGATTCTACATACACACTCTCTATCTTCCCTGATGGTGCCTCACTGAAAAATGGGCTTCTGCTTCACTCCTGCCAGTGTCCTTGTACATGTGATAGCCTGATTCTGGAAGTTAGATTTGAGTCATATTCCTCTGTCAGTCTCATTCTTGGTGCCCCACTCTATTACTTTGATCCCACTTGGTCTAAATCTCTGACATGCTTTGCTTTTCTCCAAGTCCATAGACTGAAGTGTCACTTTCATGGTTAAGCCACTGCTATATTCTGACAGACTGACCGGATGCTGAGTTGCCTACCTGGATTTCAGTTCAGCTTGCTAGCTTTTATATAAACTTTGTTCTTGTATTTTATGCATGTGTTAGAATTGACTCTTTCCTTTGATCTTGGGCACCTCCTCAAAGATTTTATAATATCTATATCTGCTAGATTCTATGTACTACTTGCTATATTTCACTTCTGCTGAAATACAAAATGTGTGCATGTCCTCAGATTCTTTTCCACTTGATCCATGCATAGAATTCCAGATTTTGTGGATGTTGTTATTGAATGACCAAGGTTATAACAAGAACTCTATAACCCAATTCAAAACGAAGCATTTTGAAATTTAGAAGAACTGGTTAAATTAAAAACAAAATCAGAATGGATTTCTTCCCATTTTACTACAATTAGCACAATTGGTGATTGAAGTTTCATTACTCAACCACAAATACCAGCTGCTTTCCTGTCAGAAACCAACCTAATATGCCAAGACAAGAGTGGAATTTGAGCCTTCCCATAATCATAAAATTATGTGATTGTAAAAGATAAAGGTCCATTTGATCTGTTCACCTGCATACTTTGGTATCAATTATAAAATCATTACATCCAACCTGTTTTTAAAGTTTCCAAAAATAGAGGTTCTACAAAGCTGGTAGCATATTTGAAAGAAACTATTTACTCTTAAAATTAAAAATTAAAATAAAACATTACCCTCATATAGCAAATATCATTTCTGAAATGTTTGCTGACTTAGTGTTATTTTATCTTTGTACGCATAAAATATATCTTCCTTGTTGTCAACCTTGAATACTTAGTGTCATTACTCTGATAACTTCTCTTCTAGAGATTATAACTTGGATCATTTCTCCTTTTTGAATTTTTCCTATTTTAATATAAATATCAGCCTGACCTGTGGTGGCACAGTGGATAAAGCATCTATCTGGAGTGCTGAGGTCACCAGTTCAAAACCCAGTATATGTCTGGTTAAGGCACATATGGGAGTTGATGCTTCCTGCTCCTCCCCCCTTTCTCTCTCTCTCTCTCTCTCTCACACACACACACACACACACACACACACATTCTTTCTCCTCTCTAAAATGAATAAATAAATAAAATAATATAAATATCATTTCCCCCCTGAAATCCAACATTGATGGGAAGGATAATCCAATAACTGAAGGAATTAGGTCCTCTGCTGCCCCATCCCACTCTGTACAATAGCAGGGGTCATGTCAAACTAGAATAGGTCTTGTTTTCCTCCAATGAAGTTCCAAGATATATAAGACAGTGAGAAAGTAACTGTGAACATATGGTTTTTACAGAGCTGATGCTATGAATTTGAAACTTAAAGACATAAAAAGTAATTGTTCAGTCTAGCCTTAAGGATGACCCACAATAAACTCAGGTTAAAGAATACATTGAAGATCAAGCAGTGATATTTACCAAAGTTACCTTATAAACAAGCGCATTAAGCAGAAATTGCAACCTTTTCTCTCATAGCTACTAAAAAATTAACACCCACTAGGAAATAGCCTATGAAGGCATTTGGCTTTTAATATGTAATCCCCAAAACACCATTTTGCTGTTGCAATTGTGAGGGAGGAAAATGCCTGGAGACACTTCAGAAGGTCTTATTCTTTGAACTGCTACTTGGAAACAAAACTTGGGAACTAAAATAAATGATCAACACAATAAACTAATTTTTTTGATTGAACATCCACCCAGACTTCTGAGGCAAAAGTCAGTCATTTATACTATTGCTGTTGCCATCTGTTTCACTATTTCTCAAAGCAGGAATGATTGCTGATTAATGTGCACTATGTAAATTTACCCACTTTACAAATAGTGGCCTACAATTACTCATGCAAAAGTATCTGATGAAGCAATGAGGCAGTCAATCAATGCCAATAAAGCACCATTAACAATTTTGGCCAGCTTGATGTTATAGAATAGGTAATATTTTTTCAGCTGCTGGGTTACATAAATCAAATAGAACTACTCAGTTATAAATAGTTGAGTGATGCTTCTTTAAGGACATTTTTCTGACTTTTCATATAAGATTCCTGAGGCAAGAAGGATGTATGGCATCTTTAAAAATTTATCTAAGTAATTTGCAATTGCTAGATAAATTTTATGTTTCTTGTTTCTCTTAACTACCTGAAATTTCCCTTAAGGAATTAATAATTCTCTGTTTATTCACTAGTAAACTACAGGCTCTGGAACTAAATTTTAAATGTTGGTTCTACAACTAACTGGCTCTGTAAACATAGGCAAGTTAGGTGCCCTTTCTATGTCTTGGTTATTGCATTTGTAAAATGAGAATGATAATTCTGTTCTCTACATCATGGATTTGTTGCAAAAGTTAACTGACCCATAAGTAGCCCAGGAAAATTTTTGTGTGCACCTGTGTGCGAGTGCACATATTGCTATAACAAAACAGAGAAACTGCAAATGATAAATTAAATGTGACAAGTGACAACATAGACAAATCTGTGTATAGGACATGAGTGTTCTTTGTATTATTTCGTTTATTTTGCAATTTATCTATAAATTTAAAATTACCTCCATATAAAATCTGAAAAATATATTTAATAAGATTTACTTAATATTTAAAATCAATTTATTAAAATAGAATTTAGTATTCTGCTATTATTTATTTTGTTTTTGTACTTACAAATATTTTCAAAAAAATAACTCCTTAAAATTATTTTCTTAATACTTTAAATTTTTAGTTAATGCATTTATTTTAATAAAATTATAATTATACCCAATTCCAATGCAATCACAATAAATTTTTAATCTTTCATATCATACTGTTAGGACAATAAAAATCAATGAGAATCCTGTATTTACTGTATAAGTAGTGATTACTGAAATAAAAGCAAGAAAAAAATAAAGCAGTTTGTGCATTAGGTATGTCTTTATTACTTATCTAAATATCAGAAGCTATTGAACAGAAACCCAACACATAGAATTATTAATAAATGTTATCATCTTTGAAATCTTCTTTTAGACATGTTAAAACTATAGTTTTAACTGTATTTTGTCATAATAAAGATACATTATTTAAGGTTGAAAAATAGAAACTATTTTTTGTAACTTTCTTAGTTTGATTTTAAACTTTAAGAATTTAGTCATGTAGGGTATGGAGGCATTCTTTAGTTCAGTGGTTCTTAACCTTTTTTGAGGTACTGAACCCACCAGTTTCATATACGCATTCACCGAACCCTTCTTTAGTGATAAATAAAATATGATTTTTTTCCAAATTCAAGACATAGGTATATATTTTTTTACTGGTGCACAAAATGAGCCGTGCATGAACATCACCTTGCTCAAAGAACAAAACCAACAAAGTGCATGAACTCACAACAAATTACGTTATTACTTTCTTCTGGCCCCCGTGGCAGAGGCTCCTCCGAACCCCTGAGAGCGACTCATCGAACCCCTAGGGCTCGATAGAACCCAGGTTAAGAACCACTGCTTTAGTATGTACTCAAGCTGTGTAAGTATTAGGGATACCAATGGTTATGTTCCAGGTATGTAAATTATAAAAAAAGAAAACTGAAAGCACACAGAAGGAAACCAGATACTTTCCACTAATATACATGCATCTAAAAAGGGTCAAGAATGAATGCATACTGATAAATGAAGTGTTCTGGAAAATTGGGTTGGGGTAGATATAGAACGATAAATGTAAAAAAGGAACTGTTTCACATATTAGTTGTTTAACTATACTTAATTTTTTTTAAAAATGTCATCATTTTATTTTCTAAGTTCTATTTTCAAGCAAATAACCAGAAGTCTTTCCTTATGTACAGATGTGATATAAGTGACATTTTAAATGCCAGTGGAAATCTTGAATTTACCTATCTTACTTTTTATCTAGTTATTTGAGGAATGTCATTGTAACTTACCAGTTATTTTAAACCTACTTTTTGCCATTTCATGATCTCCCAGCATGTACCATTGTATTTAATATGATTTGTCATACATTTATTGTCTTGTGCCCCTAAAGGCTTTAGAATAAAATGGATTTACCAGTAAATTTTTCCACTTCTTAATTTGAACCATTAATTTTAAAATGTTGAATATGATGAAATAAAAATACAAAGATTAGCTATGAACTGGTGGACAGAGCCATTAATTATCCCCTTTTGGTATGATTATGAAATGAGATACAAATTCAACTGCTCATACCATTGCACTGATCCATTAAATTAATGTCCCCCAAAATATTAATAAATACTTTGCCAAAAGTTTAACTAAGGTAAAATACCTTAATGGTATTTGTCTAGTAACCTGTAAAATACATAAAGGGAGCCCATCTAAAATGAATGTGTCTGAAAATACTTGTCAGTTCTTCGTCACCAGCACTTTGTCTCATAAAATGCTCACAAAATATCTATTTAATCCACTCTAGAATTTTGCTTTTGACCAATACCAAATTTATAGATCAATAGTTTGTGTAATTCATTGTCTTTCTATCAGAAAGAAAGCCAATAGAATTATAATTCTATTAAACATTTTAATAACCCTTTTCTTTTTTTTCCGGGTGTCTCAGGATTTCTGGCCAGGTTCCATTTATATTCATTCATAAAATTTATTCTAGTAGCTTGGAAAGTTAGTGGTCTTGGCCTATTGTTTAAATTCATTTTAAAGCTGTTAGGAACTTTTTTGCAGTTTTTGTTAGTATTTACTCTGCTTTCCAAGCTCCTGCCATCATACCAGACATTTCTATATATATTACCTAACAACAGTGACTTAAAATGGGTGTCATTTTCCCTTTTTTACAAATGAGCAATCTGAGACCACAAAACTTGTATGTACCAAATTATACCTAAATGGTAGGTATGGTCATGATTTAAAACAAGTGACATCAATAGAAACAAAATGAATTTAAAAAAATAATTTTCTCTTATCAGATAGTTAAGATTTGAGTCTGAATCTTATAACTCTTTCCATTAAACTACTCTATATCTGCCTAATTAGCATAATATTAGAATATTTAAAAGAAATCACAGATACATAAGCATACATTTAAATATATAGGAAAGACACAATAAAATAACCAAGAATAAATGAGAAATGACAGTCAGAACCATGAAGGTCTTTTATTTTACTTTACTCTTATATCTATAATAGTCCCCCATTATCCTTGGGGACTTTACAAAACACCCAGTGGATGCTTGAAACCGTGGATAGTACTGAACCTGTATATGCTATTTTTTTTCCTATATATGAATATCTATGGTAAAGTTTAATTTACAAATTGGCACATTAAGAGATTAACAACAATAGCCAATAATAAAATAGAACAAATGTAACAATAGACTGTAATTCAAGTTATGTGGAAGTGCTCTTTTAATTTTTACTGAACTGTATTCAACTTTTCAGTTAAAGGAAGCATTTTGGGGTTTCTCTTTGGCATATCTGAATTGCTACCATCACTATTCTTGCTCTTTGAGGCCATTAGTAAGTAAAATAAGTGTTATTTTAACACAGGAACCACAATACTGCAATGGTCAATTTGATAGCCGTGACAGGTACTGGAATACCAATGGGTGGGAATCAGACACAGCCTGGATACACTGGATAAAGGAGTGCTTCACTTCTTGGGCTGGATGCAGTAATACAGTGTGAGATTTCATCATGCTACTCAGAAAGGCACACGATTTAAAACTTACAAATTGTTTATTTCTGGAATTCTCCATTTAATATATTGGGACCCTAGTTCACCATGGGTAACAAACTGTAGAAAGCAAAACCATGAATAAAGTGGGACTAATGTATTATACAAAAGGCTTATGCAAATGAATAGTTTGGCCACTGTATCTTAGATAACTTTCTAAGTTTCATTTATCCACCTAATTGAGTTTTTGCCTATCTGCTATGGGTTGACTTTGAAATAGAGGGGAAAACTGTCTTGTGTGAGCAATAGCTCTATTTTAGTCTATTCTTTTTAACATTTTCTCTTTGAGTGTCATTTATTTTAAGTGGTAATTAAAGAATGATTAGACATGTCATTACCCCCCACTCCTTTCTTGGAGTATTGTCTTGGAATGCAGTATAGGGCAGAAATCTGAGATTTCCACATGAAAGCACTAATGAAGCTGACGTTAATAGCAAACATGTGACTAATGTTTTGACAGTGTATTCTAAATCAATTAATAATGATAGACCACTTCAGAACATTTCTTAGTATGAGAAAAGACTTTTGTCTTTTCCTTCTTTTTAAACTACCTGTAGATATTTAGAATTAATTCCTTTGGAAAATTGAATCAACTCAAATTTCTCTAACTGTGTTTCACCTCTCTTTAAAAAAGAACCTTTTCACCTGACCTGTGGTGGCGCAGTGGATAAAGTGCTGACCTGGAATGCTAAGGTTGCCGGTTTGATATCCTGGGCTTGCCTGGTCAAGGCACATATATGTAAATTGATGCTTCCTGCTCCTCCCTGCTTCTCTCTCTCTCTCTCTCTCACACACACACACACACACTCCCCTCTGTCTAAAATGATTAAATAAAATCTTTCAAAAAATAAAAAGAACTGTTTCTCTTAAAGAAAAAAAATCACTAACATAAATATATACTGTAATTTGCAATTCTAATACTTCTGCACTTTTTTCTTTTTAATACATGTTTTTTCTCATATGTAAATTTCCCAAAAGAATTGCTAGAGCTGTAAACCATCTATTAGATTTCAGTAATCCCCAATAAAATGCTAAAAGAAAGTACAGCTCTATTAAAAATTATTTCATTAGACAATTTCTTTGTTGTTGTTGTTGTTACAGAGACAGAGAGAGTCAGAAAGAGGGACTGATAGGAAGGGAGAGAGACGAGAAACATCAATTCTTCGTTGTGGCTGTCTCCTTAGTTGTTCATTGCTTGATTTCTCATAAATGCCTTGACTGGGGGTTCTACAGCAGACCAGATGACCCCTTGCTCGAGCCAGCGACCTTGGGCTCAAGCTGGTGAGCCTTGCTCAAACCAGATGAGCCCATACTCAAGCCAGCAACCTCGGGGTCTCGAACCTGTGTCCTCCACATCCCAGTCTGACGCTCTATTCACGGCACCACCACCTGATCAGGCTAGACAATTTCTGTCAAATAAGTTATATGCAGTCATATCAAACATTTTAAACTTACTGGACATTTATTTAACCTAACATGAGAAAATAAAGATATGCAAAGGCCATTCTTAGTTGTCTATACACCTGGGTTGTGATTTATCACACCTCTGAGGTAAATGACTTTCCACAATCACAAACCTGATGCTTTGATGAAAGAGTTGCAAATTTCAAACTAAGTTCTGTATCTCACATAGGGATATTTTTTGTGTAGAATATCTATATACATCTTATATGATTTAATAAAGCAATCCTCCTTTCTTTCTTTTCCCTTGAGGTATTCTTCAACACATCTTATAATAACTTCCATGAAATTATTTTTATTCATGGTGACATCATTCAGAGTTTGCTTTATTGAACTGAAGATAAAGTGATGATATTTTTATATCTGCTTCTTGAGGAAAGAGAATTAAATCATAAGTGAGTGATGACACTCTCCTAATCTCCTGTCTATCCTATTGCACTGTGTTGCTCCCTCTGCACGCTCTATATGTACTTTGGCAATTGCTCATGAACTCAAGTTGCAGGCTTGTGTGATTTGTATGCTGTTTTTTGTTCTCACCACTGCTTTCCCAACATTGCTTTTCAAGGTATAGATCATCCAAGTTTATAAATCTAAATACAAAACTATGTGGATATCCTATAGATTTGCATATCCTATATTGAAAAGACATTTTTAACATATGCTTGATCAAATGCAAAAAAAAATGCTTATATAGACAGATAATGACCCTACTAAAAATTACTAAAGTTCACAAGCCCATCAGAAAATTAAAAGATTTTTTAAATATTATGGACCTTAAAATATTAACTTACTAATTATCACAGGAAAGTTATAAATACCTCACAGTAACATGTAGACTAAAATAAAACCAACAAAAAAAAACCAGTCCTTTAGGATCCTTGCTTCCCTTTTAAAATTGCTCTCACTAATTACTTTCTATTTAACCTCTCTAGGGAAAAGGTGTGGAATATAGTGAATAAGTCACTATGATTTTTTCTTCACAAGTCAGTTTAACAATTCATGGTTAGATAATTTGAGAGAACTACAGAAAAGTATATCCTGACTAGTAGGGATTATAAACCATGAAATTTTAGTTTTCTTTATTGAACACAATCACTATCACCACTTCAACAAACCATTTTTTAAAGTTATGATGATCTTAAAATACTTGAATTAACCAATCCTTTATTCACTCATTGAGTAGATATATTTTTTTCAGCAATTATGGGCCAAGGACTTAAGTAGGCATGAGACATAGCAGTAAATAAAAAAAAGGCAATGTCTTTGCCCTCATAAAATTTATATTTTACTGAGGAAGATAAATATTAAGCAAACAAATAAGTATTAAATATGGCATTAATGGTAATGTGTTATGAAGATAACTAAGATAATATAAGAGGATGAAAATGACAAGGATACTATTGTGTAGTTAGAAAGGATCCTTTTAGTGGTTGTCATTTGAATAGAACCTTGAAGAAAAAGATTGATTTGGGTGTTTAGATAGCTGGGACAAAAAATGTGTCCTGGACAAATGGATGTACAAATACAAAAGCTTATGAGCTGCGTGTATGCTGATCATGTTCCAAGGACATTAAGGTGTAGTTGGAGCCCAATAAATAGGAGGAAGAGTTGGAGCCAGTGAACTAGAATAGGGGCCCTCAGTTTATCAGTTAAGCTTTCACAGATTTAGATTCTATTCTGAGTGAAATGGGAAGCCCCTGGAGAATTTTGATCAGTGGTATCATATTATCTGCTTTTTCAAAAATCAGATTTAAAATATATATATACTGAGACTGCTGTTGGGAAATGTGTGGAAACAAGAAGATGCAGTGTCTGGGGTTTGGGTGGTGTAGGTGTGAGGTGCTAGTGGCTTATAACCAATCAGTAGCAGAGAAGGCTGAGATGTCTAATATTGGTATATTAGATTTTTTTAGTGTAGTACATAGAGGATTTGACTGATGAATTGCCTGGATTTGAGAAACAAATGAAGAGTCAATGATGACTCTCAGTTGGACCTCACCAACTGGGTGGGTCATGGTGCTGTTCAAGGAAATAGGAATGCTGAAAGAGGAATAGGATGCAGGAATCAGAAGTTCAGTATCAGACATGCAAATTTTGAAATGAGATGAATATTAGACATTCAAGTATATACATCAAATGAGCAGGTGGATATTTATATCAACTTTCTGACAAGTTTTCCCTGGTAATTTTTAAAATAATGTATTCTCATTTCTTTTCTGCTTTCTTGAGATATAAGTGACATGTAATACTGTGTAAGTTTAACATGTACAGTGTGATCATTTGATACATGTATATATTGCAAAATATTTACCACAATAAGGTATCTTAACACACTTTTCACCATAATTACCACTGAGTTATTTGTTGTTTTTATAGTGAGAACTTTGAAGTTCAGCTCTCATAGCAACTTTCAAGTATACAATATACTGAGTATTGTTAACTATTATCTACTATGCTACAGGACATTTTCATCTTATAAATGAAAGTCTGTATCCTCTGACCAAATTCTACTCCCATGTCTCCCACTCCTTATCCCTTGGCAGCAATGATTCTACTCTCTGTTTCTGAGTCCCATGTTTTTAGATTCCACATATAAATGGAACTATAGAGTATTTATTTGTCTTTCTCAGCTTGACATTTTTTACTTAGCATAATGTGATTCAGATCCATCCACATTGTCAAAAGTGGCTGGATTTTCTATTTTTATGACTTAATAATTAAATAATATTTATTATATATATATCAATCATTTTTTTCATCCATTCATCTGTGTCAATGGACATTTAGGTTGTTTTTATGTGTTGGCTATTGTGAATAATGCTGCAATAAATATGGGAGTGCAACTATTGCTTTGATATAATGATTTCACTCCCTTCAGCTATATACGTAGAAGTGGTGTGCTGGATCATATGGTAGTTCTATTTTTAATTTTTGAAGAAACATTATTTTTCATAGTGGTTATACCAATTGACATTTCCACCAACAGTGTGCCAGGTTTCATTTCTCCACATCTGCACCATTTGTTATTCCTTGTCTTTTTGATGACAGCCATTCTAAAAGATGTGAGGGATATTTCACTGTGGTTTTGACTTTCATTTTCTTGTTGATTAGTGACCTTGAATACTTTTTCATGTACTTGTGGTCACTTTTATGTTTTTATTGGAGAAATGTCCATTCAAGTTCTTTTTTTGCCCATTTTTTAAATCAGATTGTTTGTGGTATCTGCTATTGAGTTGTATGAGTCTTTATGTATTTTGGATATTAACCCCTTAGCAGATGAAAGATTTGCAAATATTTTTGAATTTTCGTTTTGTGGTTGTTTCTTTTGCTGTGTAGAAGATTTTAGTTTGATGTCATCCTGCTCACTGATTTTTGCTTTTGTTGCCTGTGTTTTGGGTAGTGTAGCCAAAAAATTATTGCCGTGATCAACTTCAAGGAGCATTTTGCCTACATTTTCTTTTAGGAGTAGTGCACTTTAATTTTTTATGTTTAAGTCTTTAATACATATCAAGATATTTTTTTGTGTGAGTGAAATAAGATAGGGAGTCCAAATTCCTTCTTTTTCATTTGAACAACTAGTTTTCAAAGCACCATTTATTGATAAGGCTCTCCTTTGCTGTTTGAGTATTTTTGGTTCCCCTGTCCAATATTTGTTGAACATACATGTGTGGGTTTATTTCTGAGCTCTTGATACTATTGGTGCATGTACCTGTTTTATGCCATCCCACCCTGTGATTTAAATATGGCTCTCATTAACATATAGCTGGTATTTAAAATCATTAGCCTAAAATCCAGTCTGTTATTATTATTTTTGTTATATTGATAATCACTAATAAAGACAAGATGATAGATGAAACAACTCTGATTATATTGAACAAAATTACATTGTATTTTCATAAAATATATTGTTTTCATAAAATGGTAAAACAAACTAATATTTTCTAGATAAATATGTGGCTTTCCAATCACAGTTTTATTAAATAATAATAGCAAGTATTTACTATGTGCTAGACAATATTCTAAGATATATATGTATATGAGTATATTAGACTATAGACTATAGTATTATAGCATACCATACATAATTATATATTATTGCATATAAAAATTATAATATAATTTTTAAAAACCTGTGAGATAACTACCATTATTTATATTCCATTGTAAAGAAGGAATTTAAACCAGAGGTAAGTTAACTCATTCAAATTAAACAATTGTTAAGTGCCCAATAAAATTTGAAGTCAGGGAGTTAACTGCAGAGATGACATTCTTATTCATTATACTCTACTGCCTTTATAATAATTATTAAGAACAGAAGCTAATGTGTTACAGTCTATATGTGTGTGTAGTTGTAATAGTTAAAATCCTTAAAATATATATCTAAAATTATTTTTACTTAAATTTATATTGACTCACAAAAAATAATTCTATATATACATTTATGAGATTATTATAATAATTTACAACTTCATAAAAGTAGTCTAGTATATTCAGAATTTGCAAAGGTGAAAGAATAATTAATGTCTTTTTGAGATTATATGTTTATTTGACATGCTGTCATTATTATTTGGTACAGAGGAATGACTATATGATTAAGAAAATAAAGCCATTTTAACAACATTCTTGCTACTTGACTACTTAAAATGTATTTGTTCCACCATTTTCCTCCCTCTTCTTTTCTTTCTCCTACCATATATTCTTTCTGGCTCATAGTGCCACCTCTCTGAAGTGATGGGTAGTCAACTTGTAAAATCAGTACAGGGTTACTGCCTCAGGCAGATAGGGCTTTTTCACAGACCACCCTTCAGGAACAGAAGCATAAAGAAATATAAGTTTTCCATTTACCTACTTTCAAAAAGCTTCTAAAAATATCCTTATACCTGCAGCTAAAAAAAAAAAAAAGTTGTATTGTCTATAAAATTTGTTGGTGGCTTAAACAAAAAGCCCCTGACTGTGTGATTGTGACAGGTTTTTTTTGTGTATGTGTGTGTGGCAGTGACTATTTCCTCCTGAGGCACTGAAATATGCCCACTAAGGACTAAGTCCATGCCCTATGTTCTATGTATTTTGGACATGATACCTAAGGGAGGAATATATAGATATTTAACATACCACTTGACTTGAATACTATACAGAATTAAATTCTATTCTCACTCACCTGCATTTATTTACTTTCACTTAGACTTGTAATCATATATTATTATTAGCAGTACCTTCCCATTGTCATTATAGTAATCATGGTTACCTAAATATTCAAATTGTGTTACAATTTGAATTATAAATTATTTTCTGAGCCTACCACTGGTGAAGTTAAAGCTTATCTCACTAATGATTGAGTGTATTCATCAACAACCCAGAAGATGCTTCAGCTGTTGCCTCTGCAATAAGGTTCTCTGTATCTCATAAAAACTGGCACTTTGAATTATTCCAAATAATCTTTTATTTGGAAAGTGTTAATAAAGTACTGCCATAAAGAACTCATAAAAGGACATTGACAGTTCTGCTTGGTAGTTCAACTGTTTATGCCAAGGTTGTGGGTTTGTTCCTCATTCAGGATACACAAAAGAATCAACCCGTGAATGCATAAATAAACAGAAGAACAAATTAATGTCTCTTTCTCTGTCTCTCTCTCCCATTCTTTCCTTCTCTTAAAATAAATAAATAAAAAGACAACACAACAGATAAAAACATCTATTATTTTTCACATAGAACATTAATGTATCCAATCCAAGCAACAATCAAGAGTTCTGGCAATAGTATAAAAATTACTGTATGCCTGACCTGTGGTGGCGCAGTGGATAAAGCGTCGACCTGTGAACACTGAGGTCGCCAGTTCAAAACCCTGCACTGGTCTGGTCAAGGCACATATGGGAGTTGATGCTTCTAGCTCCTCCCCCCTTTCTCTCTCTCTCTCTCTCTCTCTCTCTCTCTCGTCTCCTCTCTAAAATGAAAAATAAAAAAATAAAAATAAATTATTGTTTTTTTCTTCTAATCTAGCCTCTTCAAATTTATTTCAAATCTATTTCCATCCCTAATACAAATTTTCTTAACTGTGCACCTTCCACAGAATCCTCTGTTTGGGGCAGCTATATTTATTGATATGGTTAATATCAAAGATCATTAGACTTCAACTCATACAGTAAAGATCAATTGAGTATATTGTTAACTTTTCTCTTTTATTTTTTTAACTTAGATATAATTGACACATATTAGTTTTAGGTATACAACATAATAATTTGATATTTGTATATATTGCAAAATGATTATCACAATAAATCAAGTTAACACCACTGTACAAATTTTTTTTCAAATAAAAAATTTTAAGATATACTCTCTTAGCAGATTTCAAATATACAATAAAGTATTGCTAACTATAGTCACAATACATTATATTATATCCCTATGACATTTATTTTATAGCTGGAATTTTGTGCTCTTTAACCCCCTACTCCATTTAGTAGTAATTAAAATCACCATTTTAATATTTTAAATTCCTGAATCATTTTCCTACACTTTCAGAAAGGCTCGTTGATGATTAGAAAGACTGACTATAAGAACATATTTATAAAGAAAGATAAAGAGTAAAATAATGAGAATTTTGCAAAGAGATATAAAAATGAATACAAATAAGACCTGTGCTAAGTGTAAGGCCTGGTAGAGGCATAGCCATTAATATAACTGACTGTAATACAAGGGAGAGTGTCAAATAGACACAACAATGATCAACATATAAGTAATTCAAAATGCAACAACACTGATTTATAATTTAAGTAACATATATAAACAATAAATATATAAAGAAAAAATGATCCACAAAATCTTTGTTCCCTATCCTAATTCCCTATAGACAAGAATGGGGTTAATTCTGGCTGCAAGAGTAATAAAGTCACCTGACCAGGCGGTGACGCAGTGGATAGAGCATCGGACTGGGATGGGGAAGACCCAGGTTCGAGACCCCGAGCTCGCCAGCTTGAGCGCGGGCCCATCTGGCTTGAGCAAAAGCTCGCCAGCTTGGACCCAAGGTCGCTGGCTCCAGCAAGGGGTTGCTCGGTCTGCTGAAGGACCGTGGTCAAGGCCCATGTGAGAAAGCAATCAATGAACAACTAAGGTGTCGTAATGACAATGAAAAACTAATGATTGATGCTTCTCACCTCTCTCCATTCCTGTCTGTCTGTCCCTATCTATCCCTCTGTCTGACTCTATCTCTGCTCTAGTATAAAAAAAAAGAGTAAGAAAGGCTTTATGAGAGAGAATTTATGCAAAAATTTGAATATCAGGAAATCTAAGAAAATCTTTATATTATTTTTCTAATATTTTATTATGAAAATATTCAAACTCTAGAAAGTTGAAAGAATTGTACAGTGAACACATTTATTTTCCCACCCATCCCTCATTACCATTCATCAATCTGTTTGATTCCTTGATGCCTTTCAGAATAAGCTGCAAACATGCACTTCACCATTAAGCATAATGATAAGTATGTATATCATTAACTAGAGTTTAATATTTTCTTACTTTTTATATAAAATTACCTGTAATAAAATGTACAGATTCTGATTGTATCATTTGTTGAGTTTTGACAAGTGCATACACTAGAATAAAAAAATGTCTACCAACTTACAGAACATTACTCTCACCCTAGAAAATTCCCCGAGATTCTTTTGATTTTTAATTTCACCATACTGGTGTGTATCAATGAGATCTCATAGTGGCTTTAATTTGCACATTCTTGATGACTAATGATATTAGTACCTTTCATTGCTTATTGCTTATCTTTCTTTTTTTTTTTTTTTGCAGAATATCTATTAATTCTATACTATATTAAAGTAATACCTATTCAATAAAACTTAGGACCTGAGAGAAATATCCAAGCCATCTGAGAACAATAATAATTTTATAGTATTTTTTACTAAGAATCATTTCAAAAATATTGTAGTATTAAAACTTAACACTGTTGAAAAGCCTTAGTACAGTGACTGATCCATTGTGTTCACCCAATATATGTAGATCATTGCCATGTAATCCAATGTTATGTAAAGGTTTTGATATATTAGCTACTAAAATTTTCACCAAAGTCCTAATTATCTAGCACAAATGTGGTTTGCAGAATATACTGTTTGTGTTCTATTGAATTTCTCAGAACAGGTTTTATGTCCATGTTGTTTGCCACCTCAAAACCTGTGCCTAGCACAGTGACTGGTAAAGAGTAAGAAATTAATAAATATTTTTAGACTAGAAATAAATAAGATAAGAGACTTCTTCTCCAAACTTTAATCAGTTTTGTAGAATGTAGAACCACTCCCATTTGGGTGCCACCCTTTCTTTCCAGATATGCATTCATTAAACATGCATTTTTGAGCACTATGTGTCATGTACTGTTCTAGCATCTTAAAGAAGATGGCAAAGGTCTTTACTCTCATAAAATTTGCATTAATGTAGAGAGAAAATAAACAAATAAGCAAATACTTTGGAATAAAATATCAGATAGTGATGAGTGCTAAAAGAATAATAAAATAATAGCTCTGTTAGGGAGTGATTATGTGTATTAATATTTTTATGGTTTTGTGGGAAGTAAAAGTAAAATATAAACCATTTACCACTTAAACATTAGAAAATGTATCACTTCTGGCCCAGGCCAGTTGCCTCAGTGGTAGAGTTTCAGCCCTGCCTGTGGATGTCTGGGATTCGATTCCCAGCCATGGCGCACAGGAAAGCACACATTCGCTTCTTTACCCTTCCCCATATCCTTTCTGTCTATCTCTCTCTTCCCCTCCCACAGCCAAGGCTCCACTGGAGCAAACTTGGCCCAGGTGCTGAGGATGGTTCAATGGCCTCCACCTCAGGCACTAGATTGGCTCCAGTTGCACTGGAGCAACACCCTGGATAGGCAGAGCATCACCCCCTGGTGGGCATGCCAGGTGGATCCTGGTTGGGCAAATGCGAGAGTCTGTCTTTCTGCCTTCCCACATCTTGCTTCAGAAAAGAAAAGAAAAGAAAATGTTTCACTTTTCACCACGAGATATAAAGCAGGTATTCTACCTGAAGGTCCTCAAAGACCTAGATGATAGGTTAGTAGACCACGAGACCTCTTTTGTCTCTTTACGGAAATGAGTACAGATCTGGTAACTGGTGCTCAGAATACAGCTAGAAAGAGAAATCAAGGGAGTGTGCTCTGCCGATTAGGTGAAACATCAATGTTTACTTATGAGCAAAATTCCAATCTCTCTTTTTCTCTGTGATTGTTTTCATAGCATTTGCAGGATGGGAAAGTTGCTACCCAAAATGACTTCTAGTTACTGACTCCAGGTATAGATTACAATTGTCCCTCTAATCATCAGTCATCAATGCTCCCTGCTAAACATCAGGCTGAAATGAAAATGCAATATTGACTGTCTCACTGAATGCTGTCATCATTTTCTTAGTAACTGGGGATACCAAAGAATTGTGATTATATAATGATGTAGAAATTACCATATTCTCCCATGTATAAGATGCACCTTAATTTTGGGGACTAAAATTTTAAAAAGAATGTATTGCATAAAGTTATTGAACTCAAGTTTTATTCATCATAAAATTCATACAACTCCTCATTCATGTGAAAAAGCGGGAAATGCAAGTAAAATACTACAACCACTGTACAAGAGACCCCTGCTCTTTAGACCTCAAATTTTTCAAGAAAGTGTGCATTTGTACATGGGGAAATACAGTAAGCAGCTATGAGTGCTTTGCAGTCACACTTGCATTTGAATTCTGATTTTGGAACTCATTAGCTGTGCGATCATGCATTAGTTTGTTGCCCTTTTCTTCTTTGACTAAAGAATTTTTATTTTTTAATTATAGTTGATGCAGTATTATGGTAATTTCAGATGTACAACCCAGTGATTAGACATTATATAACTTACTAAGTGAACATTCCTATAAATCTAGTATGCATCTGACATACAGTTATTACAATATTATTGACTCTATTGCCTACGCTGTACTTTAAGTCCCTTGGACATTTTTGTAATTACCATTTTGTACTTCTTAATCTCTTCACCTAGTCACCCAACCCTCTCCCCTCTGGCATCTATCTCTGTATTTACAAATCGGTTTCTGTTGGGCTTGTTCACTTATTTTGTTTTTTAGATTCCGTGTATAGGTGAAATCACATGGTATTTGTTGTCTTCTGTCTGACTTATTTTTCTCAGTACAATAAATACCCTGTAGGTCCATCCATGTTGTTGCAGGTGGCAATATTCCATTCTATTTTATGGCTGAGATTGCAGGTTTGATCTCTTATCGGGCATATACAAGAAGCAACCAGTGAGTGCACAACTAAATGGAAAACTAGGTGAAACAATGAGTTGATGCTTTTCTCTCCCTTTCTCTCTTAAATCAATGGAAAAAATTTAAAAATAAATAAATGAGTAAAGTAATTGTTGATAGATATGTATTTATTGCCAATTAATTTTATATATATATTCTTCTTCTTAAAGAAGACCCTTCAGTATTTCCTATGATACTGGTTAGTGGTGATGAACACCTTTAGCTCTTTCTTGTCTGGGAAGTTCTTTCTATGTCCTTTTATTCCAAATGATAACTGCTGAGTAGAGTAATCTTTATTTTGCTCCTTGCTTTTTATCACATTGAATATTTCTTGTCACTCCCTTCTAGCCTGCAAAGTTTCTGTTGAGAAATCAGCTGCTACCCTGACCAGGCAGTGACACATGAATAGAGCTTTGGACTGGGACACAGAGGACCCAGGTTCAAAACCCTGAGATTTCTGGCTTGAGCATGAGCTCATCTGGTTTTAACATGGGTTTACCATCTCAAATGCAAGGTCGCGGGCTTAAGCACTTGGTCTGTGGTAGCCCCCAGTTAAGGCACATATGAGAAAGCAATCAGTGAACAACTAAGGTGCTGACAATGAAGAACTGATGCTTCTTATCTCTCTCTTTCTGTCTGTCTGTCCATATCTGTCCCTCTCTCTGTCTCTGTCACACAAAAAAATAAATGAAAGAAAGAAGAAAGAAGGAAAGAAAGAAAGAAAGAAAGAAAGAAAGAAAGAAAGAAAGAAAGAAAGAAAGAAAGAAAGAAAGAAAAAAGGGAAGGAAGAAAGAAATAAATTACCTGCCAGTCTTAGGGGAGCTCCCTTGAAGGTAACCAGATGCTTTTCTTTTGCTTCTTTTAAGCATAAGGTCTATAACCTTTTGCATTCTAATTATGTGTGTCTTGATGTGGGTCTCTTTTGGTTCATCTTTTTTGGGACTCCTTGTGCTTCCTGGACTAGCATGTGTCTTTTCTTCACCAGGTGAGTTAAATTTTCTGTCATTATTTTTCCTAATAGGTGTTCAATTTCTTACTCTCTCTCTCTTCTCCTTCTGGCACTCCCATAATCAAATGTTGCTACTCTGGAAGTTGTTCATTTTTTTTTTAATTTTTTTCTTTTTTCTGTTCTAGTTAGGTGTTTTCTGCTTCCTTGTCTTTAAAATCTATGATTGATTCTCTGTTTTATCTACCCCATTGTTGCTTCATTATAATGCATTCTTCATTTTAGTTCATGTTTTCTTTATTTCTGAATTTTTATATGTTTTTAATCTCCACTTTTATGTTTCCTATCTCTTTAGTGAAGTTCTCATTAAGTTCAACTACTTTTCCCCTAAGTTCATTGAATATTCTTATAACCAGTGTTTTGAACTTTGAATCTAGTAGAATGGTTGTCTTCATTTTGTTTAGTTCTTTTTCTGGAGTTTTGTTTAGTTCTTTTTCTGGAGTTCTGTTTTTTTCAAATGTGACATATTTCTTTGTTTTCTCATCTTGGCTGTCTTTCTGTGTTTGTTTCTATGTTTTAGGTAGAGCTGCTCTTCTCCAGGGCTTAGTACAGTGGCCTAATATAGTACGTTTTCTGTAGAGTACAATGGCATAGCTTCCCTGATCACATAAGTTGGACGTTCCTTGTACAACCCCAGTGTGGGCTGTGTATACCCTCCTGTTGCAGTGGAGCCTTGATTGCTATTGTCACATCAATGGGAAGGACTTGTCCCCAAGCTGATAGGCTGTAAGGCCTGGCTGCAACCACTGTCAAGGATCAGCTGTGCAGGGTTTGACAAATGAAGGAGGGCTTATTTCAGTGGGGTTCTGGTGCCTGCAGAGTCTACCCCTTGATTATGTGGCTTGTGATTGTTGTTGGGTGGTATTTGACATGGTCTGAAGCTATCCTCTGGGTGTGTTGTCTCTAGGCCTCCTGCAAGGTGCAAGGCAAGGTTAGATGTCACCTGTGCCCAGTGACAGGCCACGTGGCATTAGCTTTAAAATGATCTGCAGATGTCTGCTACTACTTGTGCTGGGCTTGGAGGTACCCAGAAGAGTTTAAATTGTGAACCAAGTCTGGCTGCTGGTAGTGCTGGTCCTTGAACCACTTAGTTAAAGGTATGGGGCTAAAGCCAGATACTTCTTTTACAGAGATTTTAGAAAAGTCTAAATTATTAGCAATGACAGGCAATTTGTGTGGAAATGCCACTGGAAAAGGTTTGGGTGGGCCTGAAATTTGGGTGGGTCTCGGAATCACATGGATGGGGTAAACAGTGTGAGCTAGGTGGATGGATACTCAGATATGGCTCTCTCATCTGCTGTTTCTGTGGAGGAGGGATCAGGAAAGGAACAAGGCCTCTGGCTGCACTCTGTCTGGGAGAAAGCTGCCCCAACAGTTCTCATCTTGATTCAAGACAATTCATCTCCTTCCTCTATAACCCTGGCGTGTTAGAGTGGATACCCCCACACTGGAGCTGAAAGTGAGTGAGTCCAAGGAAGTCCCTATGTGAGCCCATTAAGAGGAATGCCTGGAATCCAGGACCTCTCCTTCTCATTCAGTCATAATTTCATTGGTTTTCACAGCCAGAAATTAGGAACTTCCTTTTTGACATTAGAATTATGGGCTGGAGAACCTGATGTGGGGTTGGTACCCTTTGCTGTTTGGGGGGGGGGGACCTCTACAGCTGAGATATCCCTCCTGTTTTTTATCTGCCACACGTGGGTGTGGGGCAGACAGTTTTGTATCTCTGCCCCTATCAGTTTATATATGGTTTCCTTTTAATAGCGTTAGTTGTAGGATTTCTGTTCTGCTAGAATTCGGGTGGTTCTAAATTATGGTTGGTCCGTAGTTTATTTGTAATTTTAATGTGTTTGGAAGAATTTAAGTAGCACATTTACCTACGATGTCATCTTGACAGGAACCTGTAGTTACTAGTCTTATGTCAAACTCCCTGAGAAACTCATTCTGAGACAGTTTTGCATGCACAAGGTTTATTGGGTTGTGCTCTCAGGAGCACTTTCTGTAAGGCAGTAACAGAAATGCAAAAGAGCAGAGGGAGTGGTTGAATTGGGATGCAGTTGAAACATAATCCCCAGCCACTGATTCCATAGGATCTCTGGTGCTGGGAAGATTCTTCAGCAAATCTGAGAACTACACAGTTGTCTGTAGCAGTGGAGCAGCTGAATCCCTCCACTCTGAGTGCAGGCAATATTTTTAGAACTAAGTCTAATGACAGATGTTTTGGTGAATGAGTATTTCATCACTGACATTGTTTAAAATTGCAGGTGCATGGTGATAATAAGAGCAAACTGACTTTCAGTAAACTTTTATTGATTTTTCTCTGCAGATGGTGCATCCCTTTATTGTCTGCCCCTGGTTGGATTATTTCTATCACCTCCCCATGGAACACAATGATATAACTCTTAGAATCATTGGGAGTAGCTCAGCTATGTATCTTATTACCAATGTAGTGTGATTAAACTGAGGCACTGAAGAGTTAAGTATCTTGCTTAGATTTCATAATATGGGCTCGGGTTGAAACAAGGCTGACTTATACGTAGAGCCTGTGAGTTTATGCTATACTGTCTCAACCCTTACAGAGGTACCATGTGAGTTTAAAGCAACAGCTAGTTATAAATAATCTGATATTTTATTATAATATTTTTTATATATTTTGGCTTCATGGACCCATTATACTCCTAAAAATTAAGCACCTCTAGTGAGCTTGTGCTTTCGTGGATAAATATCTATCAATACTTACTGTATTTAAAGTTGAAACAAAAAATACAAATATTTATTAATTCTTTTAAAAATAGAATTAATAAAATAATTTTATGTTTTATAATATAAGTATATTTTCAGAGCAAAAATATCTAGTGTAAAATGTGGTATTGTTTTATATTATTGAAAAAATCTTTTAATATCTGTTTTGATAGTAAAAGGAATTCTCATTTATACTTCTGTGCTCAGTCTGTTAAGATGTGTTATTTTGGTTGAAGTAAATGAAGAAATATACATATATTTATGTGTGTGTGTATATATATATATATATATATATATATATATATATATGTATATGCATGTATTTATGCTCACACATACATACATATATAAAATAATGACTTCCCCAAAATATTAACCTGGTTATTCTATGATAAGATATTACCATTACCAAAAGGAGTTTGTGAGTTTTCTGCTTTTTGTTTCTGTTGTTGTTCATAAAATTAAATAATAAAGTGAAAGTATCCCTGGAATAGCATTTAAAAAATTTGTGTTCTATGCAGCTTCATCATATGTTTGGCTGTCTGTCCTTAGATAAGTAATTTTAATTCTCGCACTCATTGTTGACTCATCTAAAAGATTATGCCATTAAGTTTTATGCCAATGATCTTACAGTTATCATGAAAATTAAATGGGAACATGAGTACAAAAAAGGGTTTGTAAATATTATGCCAATAGAGGTATTATTATGACAATATTGTAATCATTATAGTTTTATTAGAAACTGTACCTTCTAAAAATACAGGCATCATTAATAATAGTGTCCTACTTGAAATTCCTAAAAACAAGCAATGTAGAGCAAGTTTCTCTACTGAGTACTAATATAAATGTCTCCTGGTACACACACCACATGGCTACAACTAAACTTGATCTTTTTCCTTCCATGTTTTTATCTTCTTGTTTATTCTTTAGGTTAATTAAGTCTTGTCTTCTCATCTTGTAGTAATCCAGGCTGTATTCCATCTTCAAATTTATCCTTCCACTTATCACCCATAACCTGTTTGCCAGTTTTAGAGTCGGCAGTCTTACTGTTATCCTGTTCACCTCTTGTTTGTTATTCTGACTAGAGAACTTCCAATCAAGTCCTCAACAATTTTAATTCTTTTTTTCATTAACGTCCTCCACAACTCTTGCAACCATTTCAGTTTTCTCCTAGATGGTCCAGTCTCCATACTTTATTTCTGCATCTCCAACCAACCTTCACCTTACCGAAGATTAAATTTCTTCAGGTGAGTGGGAAAAGATAGAGGCAAATTGATTTTTGAAAAGGAACACAAACAGGATCTGATTCCTTCATTCTTGGAGAATACTTTTAAACTCCATGCAGGAGGGTCATACCTTATATGAACTTGTGTCCGCCTATATCATTAAACTTTCATCTCCTGTTACATCTTAATTCTTAGCTCCAGGAACTATTTAGCATTTTTAAAAGAAATCATTTTTTAACACCTTCATCACTTTTCTTATATCTAAAATGTCCTTCACCTAGTTTTTCACCACTTTCCCACAAAAAGCTCTAATTATCAATGTCAAGCTCATTCAAACTCAGTTTAAATGTTCAAATGTTGGTCATTCCTGATCCTACAGGCTTCTCAAAGCAATTTTTCCACCTTTATTATTAGATGTATAAATACTTATTTGACAATATACTAAATACAAGACAAATTAAATTATGTGGAGTATTTTTGATGATTGTACATGAAAACTGTCCTCAAATATCTCACCAAATAACATCACTTTTGATTTACCTTATATTTTTATTTAAATGATAAATAATACGTTAGCATAAAGGCTCAGTTATTTTTATTTCCTCTATAATTTCCAGCATATTGTCTTGCACAGATATCAGTATTCCAAACAAATGTTAATTTTGTTTGAATTTAGAGAGACTCAGGCAGGGGTTGAGGAATTGCACAAAGCCACTATGCTTTTGTTATTTCCTTTGCCAAGAAGAAACTTGTCATAAAGATCCATATACTTCTTGACTAGGCTTCTCATCATCCTATTATTATTTCATTTGCTTTATTTAAAATAAAATCTAGTATACAATATTTTTCTGTACTTTTATTTTATATTAAAAGAAAAAAATACCCTGAAATATGATGATAATAAAAACAGAATTTCTTTGCTTTAGTTCTGTCGTTCCTGTTTTCACTACATTGACAACTAAAATTTCTAACCTAAGAAATATGCATACATCTATACATTCAACTACTTGTGAAAGTGAAAAGATTTTATATCTGAGGGCACGACTTTTTTTTCTTTTTTTACAGGTACAGTGAGAGAGTCAGAAAGAAAGATAGATAG
This sequence comes from Rhynchonycteris naso, assembly GCA_037038555.1. Lineage (NCBI taxonomy): Eukaryota > Metazoa > Chordata > Mammalia > Chiroptera > Emballonuridae > Rhynchonycteris > Rhynchonycteris naso. The sequence continues at coordinate 184,450,019 of CM072998.1, forward strand.
GGACAGAAAGACAGGAACGGAGAGAGATGAGAAGCATCAATCATCAGTTTCTTGTTGCGACACCTTAGTTGTTCACTGATTACTTTCTCATATGTGCCTTGACTAGGGGGCCTTCAGCAGACTGAGCAACCCCTTCCTGGAGCCAGCGACCCTGGGTCCAAGCTGGCGAGCTTTTGCTCAAGCCAGATGGGCCCACGCTCAACCTGGCGAGTGCAGGGTCTCGAACCTGGGTCCTCTGCATCCTAGTCCCATGCTCTATCCACTGTGCCACCGCCTGGTCAGGCAAGGGGCACTACTTTTACCATTAGGAATACTGTTTGAAAAATAAATTTTATATGAGTATATCTGAAAAAAGTGGTAAGTCAGTTAAAATTATGTTGTGGTTTAAATGAATAAAATGTATGCTATACATAATAAAATATTAAAAAATACAGTCAGGAAAAAACAAATACAGTCAGGAATAGGCATGGTGGCTTCATGAGGCCACCAGGCATCAGTCACTTTCTGCTCAATCTTCTAGATATGAGATGGCTATATTGCCTCCAGCACCATGTCTGTGTTCAACTCAGAAAAGGAGAAAGAACATGAAGTTAAAAGGCACATAACAACTAGTTGGTCCCTCTTGAAAGACATGTAATACTCAATTTACATATCTCATTAGCTAGATCTGTGTGTCTTGACCATCTTTATCTTAAAGAGAAGCATGGAAAATGATATATTTGTTTTTTCCAAAAAATCTTATGGTAGAGGAAACAAACTAAAAGCTTGTTAACATCAGTTTTGTGAGCTAAAATGAAGTATTACCATGTTATTAGCATAATAATCTTTCAAAAACCATCTCGTTGTGTTTCTTAATGAAAATATTACCAAAAATTAGCTAGCTGATAGGATTAGTTATTTTATTGTCATAAAATCCTTTAGGTTTCCTGAAATAAAGATGCATGTTTTTAAAATATCAGTATATGTATATACTACAGCCGTGACTATATGAGTTTATTCTTGTATTATTATTTATTAATTGTTGTACTCTTTATTTGTATTACAACTTAAACCTACTTTGGACAACCCCAGTGTATGTGTGTGTGTGTGTGTGTGTGTGTGTGTGTGTGTGTGTGTGTGTGTGTTAAATATAATTTGGCCCTGGCCAGTTGGCTCATTGGATAGAGCATTAGCCCAGCATGAGGTCATCCTGGGTTCAATCCCCAGTCAGGGCACACATGAGAAGCCACCATCTATCTGCTTCTTTTCCCCTACTTTTCCCCCTTCCCTCTCTCTTCTCCTTTTATAGCTAGTGGCTTGATTGGTTTGAGTGACGACTCTGGGGACTGAGAATAGCTTGGTTGGTCCAAGTGTCAACCTCAGGCTCTAAAAATAGTTCAGTTGATTTGAGCATTGGCCCCAGATAGGTGTTGCCAGGAAGATCCCAGTAAGAGCACATGAGAGAGTCTGTCTCACTATCTCCCTTCCTCTCACTTAAGATAATTAATTAATTAAGTATGCTTTAATTATGATATATGTTATAAAATAAAAAATATATAATTAAAACAAATTGATTATACAACTCAATATTCTTGATATAATCTTAAACACAGTTATTAACTTTTAAATTTATAGCTGTAATTATTTGTGTTTTCAATAAATATATTCAGTCTAGAAAAATATGTACTTGATTTGGAAGGTGTGCAACTGAAAGCCACGTGTTTTCAACATCAGTGATTATGACTAACTGCTTTGGTATATATCCCGATTCTACTATCATTATCAATCTAATAAAAGCAATTTTATATTGTTAAAATTTTTAATTATTTAGCATTTTATGGAAGTAATCTTAATTGCAAATTTGATCATTGCAAACCTCAAAAAAATAGGGGAAATATTTCACTTCAAGCCTTCAAGCACTGAAAACATTACATATGGATGTGTTTTGTTCAGTAAACTTTGAAAATTGTAATGAAAAGCAATGTAATGCAAATGCTAAGTTTAGATCTCAGAATTTTCCAACTGGAAAAAACTTAAGATAAACTAATCCATTTCTATGAATTAATCAGGGTATTATTGCTGGGTTCTATAACAAACAGCCCCAAAACTCAGTATCTGATAAAACTCAGATTTATAATACTCATGTCAAAAACCAATGTGGTGGAGGGCACATGTGGTTTGCTCTGTGAAGTTATACAGGGATCTGGGCTCCTTTAATATATGTGTTCATCCAACCCTTAGGGCCTCATTGGATTCTTTTCTTTTGCTGGTTAAATGAGTGTAGAGGGTTTAGGCCTAGAAGGGGTATAGATTACATGCCATTTTATTAACCAAATGTTAGGCTACATCTAAGTGTTTACTCTTTCCCAAAAACTTTTGCATCTCCTCATGAGCTGGTTAGTTCTATTTCATCTTCCAGATCTCAGCTCAAGCTCCATTTATCAGGAAATCCTTTCCTAACCACACTAATAAAGACAAATAACTCTGTTTTAGACATGCATAGCAAATAATATTGCTCTTTACTAGCATTATCCCTGATATAATTTTAGATTCTATGGTTAATATCTTTAGCCTTTACTTTTTTCTATGATAATATGGATATGGGTTATATCAATATTTGTTTTAACATATTATCTCTAGGACTTAACATCAGACCTGGCCTAGGGAAGGTGTTTAATAAAAATGTGTTAGAATGAATAAGTGAAGAATGCATACATGAATACATGAATAGATCCATGAATTAAAATGTCCTTGAGTACATATTCATCAAATTGTGAAACTGAAGTCTAATAATACTGAGTTTCAGTATGGTTCTCTTTTCATTATCTCCATATGTTTTTATTGGGTTCTGTTTATAGGTGAAAATCTATCTTCATGGCCCTAAGAACTTTAAGTATGAGCCATTGAACCCATCTCATAATTAATTTACAGATTTTGAAGTACAAATAATATATACATAGAGTTAGTATCATTGTTAGAGCAGAAAAATTTTAAAGCTAACTGGATACATAATAATGATCTAGTACATTTAGAAATGGAATCATATTGGCATTGTATTTGATCAAAGCTGAAATGTAAATGGTGAGAAGGCAATAGCAGCAAATAATTGCAAACATAGGGATGAAGAACTTCCCTGGGGAAATGGGGAATTGGATGGTAGAAAATATTGAAACAAAATTATTCTTAAGATTCAGACTTATATGGGTGTGTCTCAGTCATAAGGTGAAAGGTCTGAATGAGAGAAAACAAATATCAAGAAAGGACTCAAGTGTCATAAGTGTGCATTCATCACACATACACAAAAATTCTAACCCCAAATGAATCTCAACCAGCATAGTTCACAATATAGAAACAGTGCTGGGTATAAGCTGGTGTTCACTACTTTTATTTTTAATAGCCTTATGGGGGATAATTGACACACAATATATTCCTTATGTTTAAAGTAAAAAAGATGGCAGATTTAGACATAAATCTGGATGTGTGTGTGTGTGTATATATATACATGAAGCCATTACCAAAAATCAAAATAACAAACACATATATGAATCTTAAGTTTCCTTGTGCCCTTTGTTACTCCTCCTTCTCATTTCTTAACCCCAGCCTACCACCAGCAACAAGCATCCACTGAAACTTTTTGTCACAAACATTAGTTTGCAATTTTTAGAATTTTATATGAACACAATCACATAATTTATACTTTTTTCTTTTGTGGGCAGAGGAAGGTTCTAGCAACCTTCACGTACAATAATTATTTAGACATTCATTCATTAATCAGTCAATGCTTTATTCCTTTTTTAAATATTGAATAGCATTTTATAATACAGGTATATCAAAATATATTTATATATTAACTTAATAATGAACAATGGAGTTGATTTCAATTTGGAGCTGTAAGTTTTTGTATCTAAGAATGAATGGCTGGATTATTACAAATAATAAGATTTAATTCTCTTTTTACAGTTAAGTAATATTCTATTGCATATATGCACTACTTCTTCTTTATCCAGTCATTTATTGCTGGGCACTTCAGTTGCTTCCATATCTTGGCTATTGTAAGTAACACTTCAGTGAATGAACATAGAGGTACAATAGCTTTTCAAATGAGTGTTTTAGATTTTTTCAGTTGCTAATCATCTTTGCTCTGAAATTTACTTTGCTGATATTAGTATAGCCACTCCAATTTTTTTATTAATGTTAGCATTTACTTCCATCTTTTGCTTTTAACCTATTTGTATGTTTATATTTTAAAATAATTTATTGTAGATAGCATTAAGTTAGCTATTTACTCTGCTTGATATTCTCTGCCTTTTACATAATAGTATTATTAATATGGTTAGGTTTAAATAAACCATTTATTTTTTTCTATTTTCCTTCTTGAGTTTTATTCTGTTTTTTTTTTTATTTTCTGATTTTTCTTCCCAACTGAGTATTTTTTATTCTTTATTTTAGCTTAATTGAGGTATAATTGACATATAAAATTATAGGATACTTAGAATGTACATTGTGATTATTTCATATACTTTGTAAACATGTTATCCTCATCTAGTTAATCCATTACTTTACATATTTATCTTTCAAGATTAGAACATTTAAGTTCTAATCTTGGCAAATTTAAATTACCTAATACAGTATTCTCAACTACAGTCATCATGTTTTTATTAGGTCTTCAGATCTTACTAATCTTAGAGCTGAAAGGTTGTATTGTTATCTCCATTGCTGATTTACTTCTATATTTATCTACGTTGTTTTATTGTGGTTGCTTTAGGGTTTATAGCATAGATTTTATCATTTATACCAGTCTACTTTCAAGTATCATTATACTAGTACACATATATCTTAAGAACCTTAAAACACTATACTTCAATTTCTTCCCTTCAGGATTTGACACTATTGTCATGCCTTTTATTTCTATAAATGTTATAAACCACATACTACATTGTTGATGTTTTGCTTAAGCAATCAAATGTATTTAAAGTTTATTATATGCTAAGAAAAAGGCTATGTATTTACTGATGTAGTTGCATTTTCAGTGTTTTTATATCTTTGTGCAGATTCATATTTCCATCTGGCATCATGTTTCTTTTGCTTGAACAACTTCTTTAAAGTTTTGTGTAGTGTGAGTTTGCTGGTGATGAATTTATTCAGCTTTCAATAGTTGTAAAAAATACTATTTGAATTCTACATTTTAAGAAATTTTGCTGAGTATATATTCCAGATTGATAGTCGTTGTTCTTTCAACTTTAAAATTGTTGCTTTACTGTATTCTCAATTTCATTTTTTTTTCCAGCAAGAAAGCTCCAGTTCTCTTTATTTTTGGTCTTCTCTACATAAGCTGCCTTTTTCTAGGCTGCTTCTGAGTTCTTTTTATTTATCACTGCTTTAGAGACATTTGATGATGATGTACCTTAATGTAATTTTCTTCAAATATATTAGGCTTCATTGAGCATTTTAGATCTATGGGTTTATTTTGTTCATCACATTTGGGAAAATTTGGGCCAATATTTCTTCAAATATTTTTTCTACTCCTTGTCTGCCCACTTTCTGGGTCACTGATTACGTGTATATTAGGCCACTTGAATTCGTCACATCTAAAAGTGAGACACAGAAGAGGTCTATATAAGTTCTGGTGGAATAAAAAATAGTCCCGGTGGTTTTGAAGCTGTGGGAAATTTGAGTAGTAGTCAGGAAACACACAGAAGTGGGCATCTTGATCATTACAGATAAGATTCTGATTGTGGGCTCCCAGAGATAATGAGAGAGAAGAGATCTGGCAAGGAAGCTGAGAGCCCACATTAAGAGTTGGAAAGAGCTATTGAAGTATTGAAATTTACATCTACATATGAAAATGAATTAGTTTGTTTTCAAAGACACAGGGGAGACCTGTGACATAATATGCATTTAAATTAGAGCAGAAGTTGCCTGACGAGGCGGTGGCACAGTGGATAGAGCTTCAGACTGGGATGCGGAAGAACCAGGTTCGAGACCCCCGGAGCTCGCCAGCTTGAGCATGGGTCCATCTGGCTTTACCTAAAGCTCGCCAGCTTGGACCCAAGGTCGCTGGCTCCAGCAAGGGGTTGCTCGGTCTGCTGAAGGCCTGCGGTTAAGGCACATGTGAGAAAGCAATCAATGAACAAGTAGGGTGTTGCAACGGCAACCAAAAGCTAATGATTGATGCTTCTCACCTCTCTCCGTTCCTGTCTGTCTGTCCCTATCTATCCCTCTTTCTGACTCTCTCTCTCTCTGTCCCTGTAAAAAAAATATAAATAAATAAATTAGAGCAGAAGTTTTAATGTATGAGAATACCAAGAATCATTTTCTAATTGGATACAATATTTAATAAGTGTCTTACATTTAATCAGTAGCATTCTTCCTTTACTTACCAATATTTGTAACATTGTTTAATATTATACAATATTATAAGTTTATGACTAGTAAAAATTCCCATATTTTCAATTATTTTTTCAAATGGATTTGTGTTTGTGTGGGTCTGGGTATGTGTGTGTGTGTCCATATGGGAAACTGTACCCAATGAGTACATGCATAATTAGTGCTTTTGGCAGCTTGACTAAATATAAATATAGAAAACAGAGTTTATCCAGTTATACTCTTAAAACATTACTCCAGCATAAAGTAGAATTCAAAATTATATAAACAGTTTGAGCTCAATTATGAAATATGTATATATCACATTTAGTTTAATGGAAGCGTATAGAGAAAGCAATATTCTTTTCCTCTTTACCAAAGTGTCTTAGCCTACTGATTGGTCAGTTATAGGCCTGACTTTGAAACATAAATACAATAAAAATTATATAAGATAATCTTTAAAAATTAAAATGTTGCATACACTGGTAGCTTTACTGAAGAGAGACTAGAGTATGATTTTTTTTTTAAATCAAACTTCCAATCATGATAGTTCTGTTATTTTTACCAAACTGGAATTCTAAGAATATCATGACTCTAGTGTGCTTTTTAAAATAAGAACTTCTGGGAAGGTTTTCTCTCAACTTTGTAAGAAATTTTTATACTTTGACCACTTCTTTACTTTACCACAGTCTAAAGAAATGAAGGAAATACTTATATAAATATGCTACATAAGTAACATAGTATTCATATTTGTTAGGATTTAACATCTCTCTTATTTGAGTTAAAATAAGCTAACTCTTCTGATTGGCAGTTGGTAGGTCAAAAAATAAAAAATAAAAGAGAAATATTTCCCAAATCTTAAAGCAAAAAATTGGTCCATAAAAATTTTTTAAATAAATGATCTCAGAAGAATGAATTCATATACCAAAACCTTAATTTTGGAACCTGATCTAATAAGTCAGGGAGTTGAATGTTTAACAAAAATGGTCCTGTGAACAAACAATTGTGTTGAAATGATCTGATTTATTTTCATGGCAGAAGGATGATTGAGGTATGAAGTCACAATCAAAGAATGCCATATTTTAATTTACATAAGAGTTCTGTGTTTTCCTTGCATGAATGATTTCTTATGACCAACCTGAAATATGCACTATTTTTACACAAAGAAACAACTGACAGATTAAACTCCAATGTTAAGTAAACATCAGAGACTGTGTATGAACTTAGTGGGACAGAGGTTGATCTGGGCTCTGGTATGAAGAGAATTGATGTGACACTTTACATCCTCCCAGCTCCACATTTATGTTCATAAAGCAACCAGTGTCATGCAGACTTAGAGTGCTTTGTGAAAGTGTTACCTGACAATACATCACCTTGACCCCGTTCCACAGGCTTCCTCATACTGCCCTATGAGCTTTTTAGGTTAGTGAGCATCATGTTGGAACTATCTCTTAGCAACCTGGAAGTGCAGAGGAGTTAATGTATGTGGGTGCAATCATGGCCAATGGGGATTGAGAGCTAAAGGACACATGTTCTTTTTTCTTAGTCTGAACTATTTTAAGCTGCATCTCTTACCACTTTTCAAGTAATCCTGGAATGTGAACCCTGTTAATTATACTGGTGACCAATATGATTAAGCTTTTTCACCTTTCCTGTTTATTCCTCTTCACCCTCATACCTACTTCTTGGCTCATAAGCACACATAAACTATTTGTATAAATAATTTTTATTTTAAATCACTGATTTCAGGGAAATCTAGGCAAAGAGAGTGGTTGATGTTAAGATGGGAACTATGGTCAGATATTCACAGAAATACAATTCAGAACAATCCATGTTTGTTTATACATATATAAACACTGAATAAAAATCAGAGAAAATTGGATAAAATATTTAGGGTATTTTCCTAAGACATTCAAGTGTTGGCAGTAAACAAAATGGCCAAGACCTTTCTGTCACAGAGTTTTCACTGATGTGTGTGGGGGGGAGAGGCGAGTAAGTAAATAAGTCAATAAGAAACAGGAAGTTTCATAAGTGCTATAAAGAGACCAAAATATCTTTATATGTGGAAAGTAACAAGGACCACTTTAAATTGGTGGTAAAGGAAGGTCTGCTTTAAGATGAGACATTTGAGTTGATACATGAATGTCATGAAGAAACTAAACTTTTATAAAAAACCAATAAGAATAACAACAATCATAATAATAGCTTCTGTTGTCATTTATCAAAATTTTAATACTTTCTCTTTACTGTTCCAAGTGTTGTACAAATTATAATTTATTTTAAATCACCTGCCAAATTGTGTCAAAAAGTACGTAGCAGGCCCTAGCCAGTTGGCTCAGTGGATGGAGCACAGAGCCAACATATGAAAGTCCTGGGTTCAATTCCTGGTCAGGGCACACAGGAAAATCAACTATCTGCTTCTCCCCATGCTTCCCTCTCTCCCTTCTAACCCTTTTTCTCTCTCACAGCCAGTGGCTCAGTTGGTTTGAGTATCAGTCCTAATGGGAGTTTCTGGGTGGATTCCGGTCATGGTGCATATGGGAGTCTGTCGCTCTATTTTCCCTCCTTTCACATAAGAAAGAAAAGAGCGAAAGAGAGAAAAACTGTGTAGAGTACCAAAGGCAAATTTGTATTTAATGCATTGAGAAAAGCACAGTTAGATTAGCTGGATTATCACGAGCAAATTGGTAGTGTGGTAATAGGTTGAGGTCAGGGAATTACATATGATCTATATGTCATGTAGGATCTTGTCAGCCAAGATGAGGCAAATGACTCTCATTTAAAGTGAGATCAAAGATATTGAAAAAGGTTTGTTAAACAGAACAGAAAATCTGCTTTAGAATTTATATTTATGGGCACTTTTGTGAAAAGTAAAAATGTGTTGAAAATCTGTGGGATAACTTAGTGACTTTTAGTTATGTGAAGAAATTGACCACTTAATATTCTAAACCTTGAAAATAGAAGAGAAAAACAGACCTCCAAAGGAATATAGGATACAGAAGTTCCTTTTCTTTTTGGATAAATAGATATTTATTTGCCATATTACTTCTCCAAGCTATTTTAGAATCCTAATTCTATTTCCATGAGTGTCATTATGGTCAACTGTAGAGATGCTGTGAAAGTAAGGAGGTGCCTTTCCTCGGCTTCACCTATGTATTCGTGTCTCTGCCTTCTTTCTCTGCTCATCATGGACTTCAGAGTGGTCAGGAGTCCCTAACTGATGTGCACCGAGCCTTCCTCTAACATTTCCACTCTTCTGGACTTTTTTTTTAAACTATGTCACAGTTTTATTGAACTTCAACTCATGAGGTCACTTTACCCAAGGTTTCTCTTGGTGAATAATGTGCTAATTCATATATGCATGCAAATTAGTTAATGATGTCCATATATTTTTAACTTGTATTTTAAAATGTATTTTGTGGACAAGGCCTTCCCAGGGGTAAGGACAATGGAGACACACGAGACCCAACTCCGAGGACAAGGTTCAGTGACTCGAATCCACTTTATTCAGGAAGTAAACTAGCTTATATACATGGGTTCAGCCAATAGGATGTTATAGTAGGGCAAATGACCACAAAAGGTCAGGAGGCTGCCTGGCTGGCACTAAGTCATTTCCATATAGGTGAGCTCCCTTCCTGGGTTTTCCCAGGAGGGATTCAGGAGCTGAAGTATTCTCACAGCATTGCATCAGCTACAGCTGCTAGGTAAATGCCCTGCGCTCTACCTACAGTATTTTCTGATTACAATGTGTTATCCTAAGGATGGAACATAATAAGAATTATTAGGCTTGGACCTGGTTGGGTAGGTTGGCTGCTTATAGCATCCTTCCAGTATGCCAGGGTTGCATGTACAATCCTGGTTGGGACACATGAAAGAATCAACCAATTAATGCATAAATAAGTAGAACAACAAACTGATGTTTCTCTCTCTCTCTCTCTCTCTCTCTCTCTATGTCTAAAATAAAATAAAACAATTCTCAGGTTTCTTGTACAACATATGTAATATCACATATAATTCCTAAATCTCACAAGTAAATTTGGGTCCAGAAAGTTCCAGAAGAAATCAAAACTGTGTTGTGATTTTTGGGACCTACCAGGAAATCTCATTCATAGTATTTCCTAACAGATCACTGAAATACAATAATACAATTTTTGCAAATCCTGGAGAGGAAGATAGAAAAATGGCCCTCTGGTTGTGTCATACAGATAATTCTTAAATCTCACAATGATAAGTTATCTTGGGCCCAGAAAAGTTCCAGAAGAAATCACAACTGTTTTGCAGCCTTTGGAACCTACCAGGGAATCTCATTCATAGTATTTCCTAATAGATTACTGAAATATAATAGTACATTTTTGCAAATCCTGGAGAGAAAGATAGAAAAAATCCAAAGACTTTTCTCTAATATTCTGTAATGTAGGGGCAACTTGCAAAAGTACAGACTCTGCCTCTTAACTAAGTCTTATTAGAGTAAATCAGGTTTATAAAAAATACTAGATAAGAATCTGGACTGTGGGCTTCTAATTATTAGACTTTGGACAAAAAGTATTCTCTGTGGATATCAACTATTACCTATCTGTAAAATAAGGAGGGTAATGTGCAACTGTTCAACAAGGTCAGTTTAATTAAATTATTTGAGATAATCTCAAAGAGTGCTTTCAGATCAAAACATTTCTGTTCAAAACCCAGTAGTAAGGTCCTGGCATGACCTAAACCTGAGATACTTAACCTCTTGGCTGGAAACAGGTCGAAATGAGTGTGGTCTGTGTTTGGCCTCATAAAATCCCATTTCGCTTGGAATACATTAAAATAACTATCGAGCCCCTTGGATACTTTAGAACTGAAGTTAATAGGAGAGAAGCGAGTAGTGTTAAAAACTTCTTGAACTCCCTGCTGAACTTTAAGGCTTGATGAGCATTAGGAGGGAACATCTAGATTGCTTTGTGTTCACATGTGACCTGCATGCGGCAGTTTTCTACAATAGGCTAATTGTATGTGCAGCTGAGTATTTCTAGATGCAATTGCCTCTGAGGGCTCAGCCAGTTAAAGCTGATTTGCTGATGCAAGCAATCACTGTTGTCAACATTAATAATAATAATGGTAAAACCATCATGGGAGGAGCCACCTATGGAACTGGGTGACGGAAGACTTGTTCTTGGCTATTAAAACCAAAAGGACTGATTAATCAATGCTTACAATTTCATTAATGCTAACTGTTTATTTTTTCCTAGGGCCAGTGCAGATGTGCTAATGGATAATTGCTTTCTGATTTCATTATGAAAGGGTCTATAAAATGTTGGATAATTCTGTGCAATTCTCACAACTAAGTTCCTCCCACTGAGTGTCGTGGCAAAGACTTCTGCTGTCACAAGATAGAGATGAGCTGTTCCAAATGACATTTCTTCAAAATTGATGACTCCTGGGTCCTAGCAAAGAACAGTCTAAAGTATTTAGCAAACATTAATTTTATTATTTATTTAGATTTTATTTACTCATTTTAAAGAGGGGAGAGAGAGAGAGAAAGAGAAAGGGGGAAGAAGCAGGAAACATCAACTCCATATGTGCCTCCGTTTCTTTTTTTGAAATTGACTCTAGCACAGTATAGGTTAATATATTACAACTATTTTTAACCATTTTTGAAAATAGTCCATTATACTGTGATTTACTAACTGCCCATAGTGCAATATATCAGCATAGAAAAGGTTAGTCTACACTATGGATTTCTGAGCATATAAATGATCCTTTAATGAGAACATTGTGAGACTTTATAAAATGATAAGCTTAATCTCAGAAGATAAACTAGAAAATTCAGAAGCCATAATCACCTTATGCTCACATACATTCTATTCATCTTATTAAAACTGAGATGTATCCTTCAATACAGTGATGCTCAGTTAAGAAAATAAATAAAAATAATTCATAAGTGGGGTTTCTTAAAAATTCAAAGTCTAAATTTCTAATATTCTAATTTGGGATCTCTGGGTTGTAACCCAGGAACATTTTTAAAAAGATCACTAAGCAATTATAATGCAAGGGACCTAGTAATACACGCTAAATAATTACTACATTAAGATGCCAGTAATAATAATGTCTACTACAGTTTAAGAGCTTATATAGAATTAATGCTCACAGCCAACCTGCAAGGTATTATTTTCTCCATTTTATAGAAAACTGATACTCAGTTTAAGTCACTTCCCAAAGTCTCAAATCTAGTAAATGACTAGGACTCCACAACTTCAATATCCATTTTTACTACATAGGAGAAAAGTGCCCTTTACCACATTTATTATAATAGAAAACACATTATTAGTGTGCCACTTGATTTATCTTTATCAAAATTTTAGCCTGACCAGGCGGTGGCACAGTGGATAGAGTGTTGGACAGGGATGTGGAAGACCCAGGTTCGAGACCCCAAGCTCACCAGCTTGAGCGCGGACCTATCTGGCTTGAGCAAAAAGCTCGCCAGCTTGGACCCAAGGTCGCTGGCTCCAGCAAGGGGTTTCTCAGTCCGCTGAAGGCCCGCAGTCAAGGCACATGTGAGAAAGCAATCAATGAACCACTATGGTGTCGCAATGGCAACAAAAAACTAATGATTGATGCTTCTCACCTCTCTCCATTCCTGTCTGTCTGTCCCTATCTATGTCTCTCTCTGACTCTCTCTCTGTCCCTGTAAAAAAAAAAAAAAAAAAATTACAATTTTTTTTTCAAGTGAGAGGAGGGGAGATAGAAAGACAGACTCCCTAATGTCCTGACCGGGATTCACCTTGCAACCATTGTCTGGAGTGGATGCTTGAATCAACTGAGCTATACTCAAAGCCCAAGGCCAACACTCAAACCAATCAAGCCACTGCCTGTGAGACGGGAAGAGAGAGAGAAGGGGGAGAAGGAGGGAAAGAAAAGCAGATGGTCACTTCTTTTGTGTCCCCAGACCAGTCACTGAGTGAACTGGCCAGGGACTACAGTATCTTTTTATCTAGTCAAAAGACCATAGTTTATTACAGTTCACAAGTCTTGACCCCTAAAATAGCTTGTATCTTTGTAAGTAACTCATTGATTTATAGTAAAACCAGCTGGGGAGAGTAGTGCTTGTTTACTTTTAATTGTTTATATCTATAATTCTTTTGAAATAATTATTTCTCCAAACTTGTATAGAGACTCAAACTGGTGTTTAGTTTCATTAAACTAAAACTGGTTTCATTTTACTAACTTCTCCTTTACTTCAATTAGCAAAGAGCGAGCAAAAGAACTGACAACAAAAACAAATGGTGATAAAAGGAGAATGACTTGGGGTGGTGAACATACAGGGCAAGGTACAGATAATGTATTACAGAATTGCCTGAAACCCTTATAACTTTATTAACCGACGTCACCCAAATAATTCAATTTATAAAAAAAAATTAAAAGATAAGGAAAACAGTGAAAAAATGGTACAGCTACCTAATTTATTAAATATTGACCAGAGCAAGAAGCAGAAATTTAGTATTTTCCTATAAAATGGAGTAGTTCAGCTATTGACAGTTCAGTAGAACTGGGGAATAGAATCAGCTACTGTTTATCTGAGGCAATTTAAATTAAGTCAGTCTGAAGGGAGAAGGACAGAGTCCTCGTCTGGTCATGATTCCTCACACATCCATGGAGTCCGGCATGTTTGTTCCACATCCTTAGCACTGATCCAAACTGTGAAATTGTGAGGCTGAAAACAATCTTGAGCGTGGAAGCAGGTAACTAAAGGACTTGCACTATAAGTTTTATCCATAGAGTTGACTGTTAAGGTTTGCCCAAACCAAAATTCTATGATTCTAAGTAGAATCTATTGTGAATAATATGAACAATAGGCAATTAATTGAAAAGTAATGGTATCCCTTGTCATTTTCAAAATGAATTGTTCAATTGCTCTAGATGAGATTGATCAACATAGTGTTATCAGTTTGGGCATGGTGCCGTTTTTAAGATTAGGTTTTTTGAGATCCTCTTCTTGTCTTTGACCTTTGCCATTTTAATTAGAATATGTGTTGGTATGAACCTCTTTGTGTTCATCTTGTTTGGGACTCTGCACTAGCTGAAATTGTGTGCTTTAAGATTGCATATTTTGGAGGAAAAGAAGTGTTAACTAAATATAGTATTGCAGGTCAGATGTAAAGATGAATTAAATATAACTTAGTCTTAATTAAGGCACAAAAATTATAAAAGAGATCTTTTAAAAGATATTAATAGTTAGAATTTTAAATATCTGATTTAGAAATAACTAAATGGAAGTTTTGAAAATATTAGAATTATTTAATATATTAGCATTATTTTTTGTGGTTTTGTTAAGGCATGGTTGACTCCCTGATTGCCCAGTTTATAGTTATTTTCACTTGTGATTAATTTTTAATCTATTTATTTATTGAATATTTAGTGGAGTTTTATTTTAGGAACTATACTAAGAACTAGGATGCAGACTTATCTTTGTGTTAACAGTGATGTTGTGTCACAATAAACCCAACCATAAGTTGAGAATGTATTTAATACACCTTACCTAACAAATATCATAACTAAGCCTCACTTACCTTAAACGTGCTCAGAACATTTAATGCTCACCAACAGTTGGCCAATTATTTTGTTTTATCTCAAGCAGGAAGCACAGATGAGCATTTTGTAGACATGGGATGCAAACCCACAAAATACAGTATCTGAAAATGCTGGCAACACAGCATGCTATAGCATATCAATTGTTTGCACTCAGATTGTGTGGCTGCCTGGGAGCTTTGGCTCGCTGCCCCTTCCAGCATCATGAGACAGTACTGTACTGCCTATTGCTACCTGAGGAAATTAGAAAAATTCAAAATTTGAAATACAGCTTCTACAGAATGCATATCACTTTTGCATCATTGTAAACTCAAAAATCACTATTTGAACCATTGTAAGTCACAGAGCTTCTGTAGTGAAAAATAGAACATTCAATTAGAGTTAAAAAGCTATGTTAGAATTAAACACAAAATGCCAGGTTATTATATAGAGGAGAAGCACCTAAACCAAACTGATGAGATCAAAGATGACTTCCTGAAAATGACACTATGTGTGCTGAGTTTGGAAGAGACTCCAGAAGTTAAGTAAAAGAAGAGGAGAGAGGGAAGAGGATATTGTAAACCAGTAACAGTATTCTGGAAGCCCTGAGATTAATAGAGGTTTGAGGTATTTGCGAATCTGCAAGTAATTAAATATGGGGGGCCAGAGGATTAAGGGTTTGTAGATTACGCAGAAGTAATGCAGAGGGCATGACCTACAAATTCGAAAGTGATGTGGTACCCAGCACAAGAGACTAAACATTTAATTAACACTTTTTAATGTTAATGAGTGTTCTCAATTAGGAATACTAGCAACATTCTCAAGGACTTCAAAGGAAGCCAGCTACCTCCATTTAAGCAGCAGGTATTGCTCCATTTTTTGTTTCCTTTCTTCGTACCCTAACCCAGCCTAAATTTCCTTGATGCTTCCACTCCTTAAGTGACTTAAATTTTCTTTTCAAGGACCTAACCGGTTGACTCAGTAGTAGAGTGTCAACCCAGCCCATGAAAGTTCTGAGTTTGATTCCCTATCAGCACACACAGGAGAGCAACCATCTACTTCTCCTTTCATACCCCTCTCCCTTTCTCTCTCTCTCTCTCTCTCTCTCTCTCTCTCTCTCTCTCTCTCTCTCTCTCTTCCCCTCCTACAGCCAAGGCTCAATTGATTTGAGCCTGTTGGTCCTGAGCACTGAGGATGGCTCAGTGGAGGCTCCAACTCAGGTGTTAAAAATAGCTCAGTTGCAAGCATAGGCCCCAGATGAACAGAGCATCGGCCCCAGATGGGGTTTGCTAGGTGGATCCCAGTTGGAGCACATGTGGGAGTCTGTCTCTCTATCTCCTCTCATCTCACTTAAATTTAAAAAATATTAAAAAATAATTGAGGAGAATGGACTGGAACAATTCTAACAATTCTTTTTATTTAGCGACCCATCCATTTACTTTACTAAAATAAATGTTTAATAAAGAAGATTCTGGTACTAAATATAGACATTAAGCCTAGAAATATTTGGTTAGGAATATGGATAACAATAATAATTAAAGGGTATTCTTAATTTAACAAACAGCTAGTCTTGAGGCTGGGCTAGTCAGTTATTTTCTATGGATAAGAACAAGCTTAATCAGAATGAGCAAATTTTTCTGGCTTTCTTAAGTTGATGCATATCGCTACACCTTCTAATGAAATAACGCTGCTATAATTTTTTTAAAATCTTCTTTCCTGCAAGATATTGGTAAATTATTTTTTAAATGACTGTGGCTATATTATGTGAAGCCATGTTTTTATAAGCAATGATGGCTTTTGCAAGGCAATAAAATATAATAAGTGGTCTTGGGTTTATGACTTTGTCTTAAAATTTTACATAATGTTTTCTGCTGGTTAATACTTATTTTTTCTGTCTAAATATATCTATTCCCATTAAATTACCACTAATGTCTGTTTCCTATGGTGCATGACTACAGTCATAGACCCTTAAAATTTAAAGAGAAAAATCTATATGCATTGAAAATAATGTATTTTAAGCAGGAATACCATCTACTTTATTTCCTTCTTTGCTCTCATATTTCAAACTTTAAAAGAGAACATTTCTCTTTTCTAGATTTTTGGGTCAATTTATTATTTCAAGAGGGCCACAGATATTGATCAAACATTTGTATTTGCAAACTAAATTTAGGCAAGGTAATCACCAGTTTTCCTAACCAATGGAACCTCCTACTCTAACGGAATTTTGTGAGACACAGATTTTCCTCACAGCTCTGATGGCTCTGTACAGAACAGAAGTCCATTCCTCATTATCCTTGTTCACTCACTATTTTAGTTCATCCATATTTATCTAATAGTCATAGGGTAGTTTAGCTTCCCCATAGGTTCTAGAGGCAAATGGGTTTTACTAATGATCGTAAAGATATGTTTTTGGACATTGTAGAGTTTATAATACAAGGCCAGCCAGAAAAAAAATGTCCTTAAATTAAGTCTGTCATATTCTATACATGAAGAAGTATTGAATGTTTGTAACACTGCTCAGGAAAATGCATGGCCCACAAGATCTCTCTGTGCTTTGGTCGTTGTCCATTTGGCTGTGTAAATCCATGTCTCAGCAACTTTGACTTTCACTCAGGAACTCACACACCAGGCCCCTCCTTCTGCTGTTTCCTTCCCTTGCCTTTCCTAGTTAACACAGGTTCAGATTTCACCCTTCAGATTTCAATTTGAATGTACTTCCTCATGATAGTTTTCCCCACCCCCTTATATAAAATGACTCCCTCTGCATTATGCTCTTTGCCCCATACATTTTTATAAAGCATGCACCATCTCTAAGCGTTATGAATTTATTTATTTTTTAATAGTAAGAATGTTTAATTGTAAGGGACAGAAATATAACTAAAATAGGATTACAAAGTGAGAATATTGCATAATATCTAGGCATTTCCACAAATGAAAAGGGACAATACAGAAATCAGGTCACCTCCAGGGGCTTTGGGTTTTAGAAGTAAGGATAAAATTAGGAGAATTTCATTCCTCTCTTTCCCATTTATATCTAATTTATATCTGTCTGTGTTTAGTTTTATCCTTTCCTTCAAATAAATCCTATTCATCTGTTGGGCATCAGAGTGCCCAGATGTTTCTGGACTCTTTCCTATTGTTTTCAGGTAAAATAAATAAATAAATAAAAGAAGTGTTCTCTGGGATAGTTTGGGTCACATGCTAAACCCTGGACCAAACAGAGTGCCTAAAAAAATACAGTGTAGTATGATTGGCCCAGACAGAGAGATATGGCTCCTCCTCTAAGGAATGGTGCCTATTTTTATAAATAAAGTGTGTGTGTGTATGTGTGTGTCTGTGTGTTCAGAATTCACTCTAGAAGTATACTGAAGAGACAAAACAATGGTTACCTTTGTGGCATTACTTGTTTGATAATCATAATTCATTCATGTAGAGAATGTATCTATTTTTCTCACCATATTTTACAGTACCTGAAGCATCAAAAATAGTTGATATTTGCTTACTGTTTTTAATAGATGTATCTAAATAAATATGTATTCACTGATTTATAGCAAATAAATTAAATGATTAGGCAACAGATTCCATCAGATATTAAGAATATTTTATTATTGTGAATGGTAAGCAAGTAAGTCTAGCATTCTATTTGTATGTATCCTCATTTTTGGGTTTATTTGCTTGAAAGTTTTAGGTTTTACTTCAAGCAATCAGGCAATGAGTCTTTCATGGGGAGAAGTGCATTAGGTGAACAGATGTTATATTTTCAATAAGCTTCTCCTGCTGAGATCAAATGAGTTATGTAGCTATGCTTTAAATAGTGTAAGCCTAGCTGTGAAGATGTTAGACAATTCTAACCTTAAATATTCCCCATATATTTGGGGATGGCAACTTTACATTTCCCACTTAGAACAACCAACAGTGCCTGCCCCCATGCACAAAATAACCCTCTGCCTGTGTTTGCACCTGAATGTGGGTAACAGTGACACAGCCAGCATAGTGTAGAAAGAAAGGTCCTCCTCAGGATCCTCGACTGTTTATGAGCAAGTCATTTCTCCTGGATTGGTTTTAATGCATTCCTGGGAGCCTACTCTTCATGAGAGTCTTAATTCCCATATTCTCAGTGAGGATATTCTTGAGTCTTAACCACCTTCTCAAATTCAACCGTCATGTCATGATTGAATTCAACAATAGTATTCAAGATGCAACTGGGTAAAAAAAAAATCCAAGAGAGAAGACATGACCTAAAAAATTAAAAGCAATGACATGAAACATTTAAAGAAGAACTAAAACATTTCCTTCTCAAATTATTACAAAATATTCAAGAAGGAAAACTTCCAAGATCCTTTTACGAGGCCACCACTATTTTATTTTAAAACCAGCTCTCCCACTTTTAGGAATATAACCTAAGAACACTATAGCACTGTTCGAAAAGAAGAAATGTGCCCCCATGTTCGTGGCAGCATTGTTCAAAATAGCGAAGATCTGGAAACAGCCCAAGTGTCCCTCAGAGGATGAGTGAATTAAAAAGCTTTGGTACATATATACTATGAAATACTACTCAACCATAAGAAATTATGACATTGGATCATTTACAACAAAATGGATGGACCTTGATAACATTATATGGAGTGAAATAAGTAAAACAGAAAAAAACTGAGAACTACATGATTTCATACATAGGTTGGGACATAAAGACGAGACTATAAGACATGGACAATAGTGTGGTGGTTATGGGGTGGGGAGAGGGAGGAGAGGGAGGGAGAGGGGGAGGGGAGGGGCACAAAGAAAACCAGATAGAAGGTGTCAGAGGACAATTTGACTTTGGGTGATGCATATGGAACATAATTGAATGACAAGATAACCTGGAGATATTTTCTTTGAACATATGTACCCTGATTTATTAATGTCACCCCATTAAAATTAATAATAAATAAACCAGATAAAGACTCTACAAGGAAAGAAAATTACAGTCCAATATTCCTGATGAACATTGATGCTAAAATCCTCAACAAAATATTATCAAGCTGCATCCAGCAATACATTAAAAAGATTATACACCATGATCAAGTGGGATTTATTCTAGGTCTGCAAAGTTGGTACAATAAACACAAGTCAATAAACAAGATACAACACAAAAACAAAAAGAGAAACAAAAATTATGTTATTAATAATAACAGATGCATAAAAAGCATTTGATAAAAGCCAACACCCACTTATGATGAAAACTCTCAGCAAAGTGAGAATAGATCATACTTCAATTTAATAGAGGTTATATATGACAGACCCACAGACGACATTATACTCAATGGGAAAAATTGACAAGCATTTACCTTAAGATCTGGAGCAAGACAAGGATATCTGCTATCACCATTCTTATTTAGTAGAGTACTGGAGGTTGTAACCACAGCAATAAGACAAAAAGAAGAGAAAAAGGTATCAAAATTGGAAAAGAAGAAGTAAAATTGTCATTATTTGTAGATGACATAATACTGTATATAGAGAACTCTAAAACTTACAGAAAAAGTACTATAACTGATAAATGAGTTAAGAAGCAGGATACAAAAAAATATACATAAATCAGTAGCATTTTTATACAACAATAATGAACTATTAGAAAGGGAAACTAAAAATTCAAGTCCATTTACAATTGTATCAAAAAAAATACCTAGAAATAAATCTAACCAAGGATGTAAAAGACTTGTACTTGAAAAATTATGATTCTGAAGAAAGAAATTGAAAAAGAGAAAAATCAGTGGAAACACATACTGTGTTCATGGATAGGAAGAATTAACATCATGTTTATACTACCCAAGGCAATCTAGATTCAACGTAATTCCTATAGAGATACCGATGGCATAATTCACAGAACTAGAAAAATATTCCAAAAATGTATATGGAACCAGAAAAGACTCCAAGTAGCCACAGCAATGTTGAGAAAGAAGATCAAAGTTGAAGGAGTCCTGTTAATTGATATCAAACTATACTAGAAGGGCACAGTAAAAAAAAAAAAAAAAAAAAAAGCACATGTATTATAATAAAATATAAGAGAGAGCCCAGAAATAAACCCAGGCCTATATGGTCAATTAATAATCGACAAAGAAGGCAAGAGCATACATTGGAATGAAGATAGTTGAGAAAATTGTACAGATACATGCACAAAATGAAATTAGATTATCTTCTTATACCAACCATATGAATAAATTAAAAATGGATTAAAGACTTAAATGTTAGATTCAAAATCATAAAAAAAAAATCTTAGAGGAAAACATAGGCAATAAAATCTGGGACACTTCTCATAGTAATTTTTTTGTTCTGATATATCACCTCAGGCAAGGGAAACAAATAAAACAGCAAACTATTTGGGCCATATCAAACTGAAAAAATTTTACGCAGCGTCGAACTGGGATGCAGAAGACCCACATTTAAAATCCCGAGGTTGCCATCTTGAGTTTGGCCTCATCTGGCTTGAGTGCAGGCTCACCAGCTTGAGCATGGGGTCGCTGGCTAGAGTGTGAGATTATAGGCATGACCCCATCGTTGCTGGATTGAGCCTAAAGGTTGCTGGCTTGAAGCCCAAAGTAGCTGGCTTGAGCAAGGGATCACTGGCTCTGCTGTAGCTTCCACCCTTCTAGTCAAGGCACATATGAAAAAGCAATCAATGAACAACTAAGGTGCCACAATGAAGAATTAATGCTTCTCATCTCTCTCCTTTCCTCCCTGTATGTCCCAATCTGTCCCTCTCTCTGTTCCCCTCTTTGTCTCTGTCACAAAAGAAAAAAATATGGGCAAAGGATATGAATAGACATTTTTCTAAAGAGGACATACAGATAAATGGTCAATAGACATGTAAAAAGATGCTCATCAAAAATCATCAGAGAAATGCAAATTAAATTCACAATAAAATATCACCTCACACCTTTCAGAATGGCTCATAATTAACCAATAAAAAAGTGTTAGCAAGGATATGGATAAAAAGAAACTCTTGTGCACTGTTGGTAGCAATTCAGATTGGTGCAGCCACTGTGGAAAGCAATATTGTGTAATCTCAAAAAATTTAAAATGCAACTCTCTTATGATCCATGATTCCACTTCTGGGAATATATCTCAAGAAACCCAAAACATTAATTTGAAAAAAATATATATACACTCCTATGTTTATTGCAGTGTTATTTATAATAGCCAAATTTTGGAAACAGCCCGTGTTCATCAGTAGATGAATGGCTAATAAAAAAACAAAAGTTGTGGTACATTTACACAATGAATTACTACTCAACCATAAAAAGAGAAGGAAATGTTAACCTTTGGAACAGCATATATGAACCTGAAGAACATTATGTTAAATGAAATAAGCCAGTCAGAGAAAGATAAGTACCATATGATTTTACTCATATGTGTAATCTAATAAATAAAATGAACAAAAAAGCAAAGTAAAATAAAATAAACCACTGACTTGACACCTCACATCTACAAGGAAAAGAAAAAAAGATGGAGGTTAAGGGAAATAATAGAGTGGGATTGGGAGGTTAACTTTTACTGAGCACCTACTATGTGCCAGTGTCAGGTTCTGCTAGATATTTTACATATGTGGACTTTTCTAATTATTCCTTCAAACCAATAAGGTACCTCTTAGTGTGGCAGATAAGAAAATGGATTCTGAGAGAGTTAAATAATTTTCCGTAATTCATACTAGGTCCTACATTCTTGCTATGGCTACTTCTAAGAGAATAAAATAAAGAAAATAGGGTAAAGTTAAAAGGATAAAAGAACCTGAAAAAAATTAGTTAAGAAGGCACTAAGGAGAGCTATATACTTAGTTATATTTCCAAATTAAACTATTTTCATTTGGATTCTCTAGTTGCATCTTGAAGTACCCAAAAAGTACATAGTTATTTTGTGGGAATAATTTAAATGAAAAGAGAAAAACTATTAGAAAAGATCTAGTTAGTTGCAAAAGTTATTACATCTGAATGAGCTTAATTTGCCATTTATGCTGAAGATATTTTTCTCCCTGGAAAAATCTGAATGATTGAGTCATTTAAATAAAATGGGAGGTTCTAACATTACTCCCCTTGGCTGTCTCAGCAGTATTTAGATATAATATGAAAGAGAATATACATACACCTCTTAAAAAGACTGCTAATCCCAGGTATGGCACAAAACTCTTTTTGAAACAGGATTGTTCTGCAAAATACAGTGATATCCCTATTGATATAATTAGATGCTGTTTTTCAATGAATCTAGTCTGTGTAGGTTCTGTTGTAATAGTCTAATATTATACATAATATATATTAAGCCAATATCTAAATGCATGCTACTTATCTAGATAGTTCTCTTACTCTTTTGAAAATTATCATATTTTTTGCACCACAAGACGCACCTGACCATGAGATGCACCTAGGGTTTTGTTTTTTGTTTTTTTTTTTAATTTATTGTGTTTACATAGATTCAAGTGTCCCACTGAATACATCTCCCCATCCTCGTGTTCTTCTCAATATCCTCCTTGCCCCCCTCTGCCCTACACCCTCCCCCTTCCCTCCAGGATTTGCTTTTCTGCTCTCTATAATGCTTTATGTATATATAATTTCACCAATCTCTTTCCCTTCTCTGATCCCATTCTCTCATCTCCTTTCCCTCTGTTCGCTTTCCCTCTGGTCCCTTTTATCTCTCCTCTGTCTCTATTTCATTCCTCAGTTCACATTGTTCATTGGATTCCTCAAATGAGTGAGGTCATACAATATTTTTCTTTCTCTGCCTGGCTTATTTCACTTGGCATAATAGTTTCGAGGTCCATCCATGTTGTTGCAAAAGGTAAGATTTCCTTCTTTTTCATGGCCCCATAGTATTCCATTGTGTATAGGTACCACAGCTTTTTAATCCACTTGTCCACTGACAGGCATTTGACCTGTTTTCATATCTTGGCTATTGTAAACAATGCTGCCATAAACATGGGGGTGCATTTCTTTTTTTGAATCAGTGATTTGGTGTTCTTAAGATATATCCCTAAAAGTGGGATGTCTGGATCAAAAGGCAGTTCCATTTTAATTTTTTCATAAATCTCCTTACTGTTTTCCACATGGCTGCACTAGTCTGCACTCCCACCAGCAGTGCAGAAGGGTTCCCTTTTCTCCACATCCTCACCAGCACTTATTGTGTGTTGTTTTGTTAATTAGCGCCATTCTGACTGGTGTGAGGTGGTATCTCATTGTGGTTTTAATTTGCATTTCTTTAATGATGAGTGATGCTGTTTTAAGGAGAAAAATAAGAAAACAAAATATTCTGAACCAAATGGTGTGTTAATATATTTAATAAAATATACCACAATAATATTTCAGCAATGTATACTCAACAGCAGTATTAACAACCATTAGCACTGTTATTAACAAATAAGAAGAGACTTTAATGTTCAAATACTCTTCCAGTTGTCCGGAAACCCCAGGAACTCATCATAGCTCTTGTCAGAATTTAAGAAGCTCAGTTGCTCACAATCACTGGTATCACTTTCTTCGCTATTTTCATATATGAGACCATCTTCAGTGCCATCTAAGGCATTGCTAATGCCACGTTTTTTGAATGACCATCCACGATTTCATTCTTCACTGACTGCCATGATGTTCTCACCCAGACAAAAACTTGAGTGATAGTGGGTCTCTTCATTCGTCCAGTTGGTGTCAGAGCATGATTACCAGCAGCCATCCATTTGTTCCACTCTTCTCGCATAAAGACTTTAAACTGTTTGTTGATGGAAACATCAAGAGGTTGCAACTGGCTGGTAAGACCCCCAAGAATTACAGCTAGATGAGTCTTCACTTCTTTAAAGTTTTTGTGTTTGTGTGTGGTTTCACTAATATGTGCTCTAAGCTGGTCAAGCACTAATAGGGCAGATATTTCAGAAGCCCTCTAGGACCCTCATCCCCTCCCCTATCTGGCAGCCAGCCAGCCAATGAAAATGCTATTAGGCTGGCAACAAATGACATCAGCACTTCACACAGAGCTCCAGCAGCTGCAGCGCAGCCCTCCACCTCTGTAGTGCGCTCTCACATCTGCCCTCCAGATGGACGTGTCCACACAAAGTCACTCGCCTTCCCTCCTGCACTGCATGCAACTGTGGAAACCAGAACCAGATCACTCAGTAGATGTGGGCGTTCTGCACGGAGCAGAGGCGGGTATGATTATGCTCCCCCTGGTGCTCATTCTACATATGTTTACCAGTGCAGCAGCTAAAAAAATGAACATTTGCTCCATAAGACACTCCGGCATTTTTCCCTCCACTTTTTTTTTGGGGGGGGGGGGGCGGGGGGGGAAGGTGCATCTTATGGAGCAAAAAAATACGGTAAATGTTAATATTCTTTTAATTCTAACTATCAATTCTTTAGGCCTTTTGTTGTATGATCCCTTTCAAATATCTCATTTAAAAATAGTATATTTTCCTTTTGCCCCATCTGTTTTTATTTCTGTCTGTTCTTTAGTACTCAAAAATATCAATATTTTGAAGTTGCATGCTGATTAAATGATAGACCTTTATTTACATTTAACAAAGTTAGGAAATATTTCCAGAGCATAGTTGTCTGAGGCTCAGGGTTCAAATCTTGTCTCCTGTCAGAAAGAGGGAGCTAAGCTATAATCCTAGTTTTAGATGTAGCCCTGGGTATACCTACCCAACATCTAGTATCTCAGTCTTTCTTTACTAAGGAACTACAATTTTGTTCAAGAGAATCTGACCAGCTCAAACCCACCATGTCTGAGACTATCTTACAAGTCAAAGTGGCAAAGCAGCACATGATGACTCTCTTAGCAAACTGCACTAGCCCTAAATTACATATATCTTGTTACATAGTAAACCATAATAAATTAATCCTTTATTTGCTAAAGTTGTAGTTCTGTTGAATGTGGCCTGATAAAAGGTTAGTAAATTTATTAATCCTTCATATTAGTAATCTTAGCCACTGGGATCTCAGTCCTGTTCTTTCTAAGATCATTCAAGTGAATGAATATTTAAAAACTCACTTGGACAAGTAGCTGAAACTATATGTGAAAGGTGTATCCTGAAATTGTGAAATGCACAACTTACACCTATGATTGTTTGATTATAAGGCTTGAACTGACCTCAGGCATGTGATCCTTTATTTTTTTCTAATGCTTTTTCTGGGTGATAACCAACATTCAGATTCTGGACTAATATCTGATGATCGTGCTGTTATTCCTGTTTGACCACAGTGTACTGTGTAGAAAATAAAGAATCAATTAACTTCTTCCTAGGATAGAAAGTAAAATAAATTAGTGAATAGATTGTGTTTGTGGGTTTTTGTTGATTTTTTTTAGTCTCTGAAAGTGTTCTTTTCTGTGACATTTTCCCTCACTCAGGGGTCCTCGGGTTATGCCAGTCCCAAAATACAACATTTCGAGTTTAAGATGCTCACTCCCATAAAAACTTTAAAAAGTCAAGACATGGGTGTTCCAGCTTACGCAGTTAGTATTGTACTTATGGACTATGTGGGCGAACTAGTTTGGTTGCCCACGCAGAAGAATACGCAGTACGGGGTACAGTACAGTATATTTATGTCCTTTTCTTTTTTCTGTTGCTTAGTTGTAATTTTATGTTCTACATTATGATTTTACAACTGTGTTAGGATAGGTAAGTGACTTAGGCTAGGGTGTCGTATTTTAGATATACAAAAATTAAGGAATAGATAGTGAAATAAATTGCTCAAGATTTCATAACCAATCAATAATGGATCTGGCTTAAAATCGAATAGTTGGTTCAAAAGTTGTTTACTTGTTATCAGCCTATGTCAGAAATATAAAGTTTTTCCATAAGTACCTCTATACTCAGTGTTAACATATTCTTTACTTGTCCCATTTATCAAAACTTTATACTGAACCAATAAATGCACAACTAAGTATAACAAAAAAAAAAACTTTCTACCCATAAAAAATATAAAAACACTCACATTTAGTGGTAAGTATCTCATGATTTAATGTTTTCCTTGTGGACTCTAAACATTCTTACAGGAATATGATTAATAATGGGATTACAGGAATTGTCAAGAGATACTATGGCTCCATGACAGTCTTTCTAGAAGCTTTAATACAACCTTTTACATGTGGTCACTAGTTACCTACAAATGAAGTCTCATACATAGACTGTTAGATTTTTCAGGATTTCTCTTTTACTGAGTCTGGGACAAGACTATTCTTCTAACATAAAGCTAAGTTTATTCTAGGAAAAGAAATAGAATGGAGAATCAACTGTAGTTTATTTTTTATCTGAAAAATAGCAGGCTCTTCTTGGACAATTTTAAAGTCCTGTTTGTTTATTTTCTTTTTTTGTCTTGAATGTGTATAAATTATCACATTAAAAGGTGCCTTTTCTTCTACCTTTTAAAGCAGAAAATAAGAAATTGTTTATTTTCACTTAAAATGATAAAAATGGTCATAAAGACGTGTTAAGTCACCTACCAGAGATTAAAAGACATTCTAGATCAGAGATTGGCAAACTTAGATTCATAGAACAAATCCTGCCTACAGTCTGATTTTATAAAAGGAATTTTATTGGAACACAGCCACACACATTTGTTTTCAATTGTCTATGGCTGCTTTTGCACAACTCCAGAGCTGTGTCTTTAAAGATCTTTTATGGCCCTCAAAGCCTAAAATATTTACTATCTGCCTACCACCACTCTAGATAAAATGAGAATTCAATAGATATTACATGTATTATGGAAAGACAACTTTAGGGTCAGTTTGAGAGCCAGGTTTGCCAAGAAGGCTGACAATACAAGCCTAAGTGGGGAAACCAAGAAGGCAGCAGGAATACTGTTGACAAAATCAGAGAGAGAGCTGAGTGGACTACGGGAACAGAGTGCACTCACTGAGCAGGGTGTGGTGAGGGACAGGGTGCTGTCGTGGAGTAGGGTAATTGGGACCAGAGTAGTACAATGGGGCGGAGGAGTATAAATCAAACAGTAGGATGCAGTCAGACAGCAGGAACTTGTAGTCAAGAAGTTGAATGTTGTTGTGAAGCAGGTTGTGAGTGTGGTCAGGGAGTGTGGTTTGTCAAGGAGCAGTGTGTAGGTACAATGCAGGGAGTAATTAAGAAGTAAAATACAGCCACAGAGCAGAGTTTGACCAGGGAGTAGGCTGTACTCCAGGAGCCGGGTGTAGTCAGGTGTCAGACTATAGTCACAGAGCAGAATAGTGAAGTCAGAGAACAGAGTGTCATAAGGGAGAAAAGTGTAGGCAGGAAGCTAAATGTAGTGAAGGAGCGGAGTGCAATCTGGGAGAAGCGTGTAGGCAGAGAGCAGAGAATAGTCAGAGAGCAGGATGTAGGAAGACAGCATAGTATGATAGGGAGCTGAATGCAATCATGGAACACATTGTTGGTATAGAGCTCAATGTTGTCCGAGAGCAGAGAGTACCGTCAGGGAACACAGTATCGTCAGGAAACAGGGTATAGTCAGAAAGGCAGGGTATAGCCAAGAAGGAGAGTATATTTAGGGATTAGTGGATAGTGAAGCAACAGGCTCCAGTCAGGGTATTGTCAGGGAGTAGTATAGAGTCCAGTACCAGCCTATATGGTCAGCAAGCTGGGTGCTGACGTGAGAAAGTGTATAGGCAGAAAGCAGAGTACAGACAGGGAGTAGGATAGCGCGTGGTCACATGTAGAATGTAGTCAGGGAGCAGTGTGTGATTAGGAAGCAGAAAGTCATCAGAGAGCAAGTGCAGTCCAGAAGCAGGGTATAGTCAGGGAGCCAGTGTGGTTAGGGAGCTGGTGTGGTCAGGGAGCTTGTTGCAGTCAGGCAGTCGTGAAGCCAGTTACAGAGCCTCAGAGAGTCAGCTAGCTGGCATTGGTGATACTGAAATACAAACTTTGCATGTAATTCTAGGTCAGTGTCTGTTTATCCTCTGGGCTCCCCACCTTAGCCCTACTTAGAGAGCCATCAGGTGACTATTTTGAGCGAGGCAATGTGCTACGTGTTCTTCCACCTGCTGGCTGCACAATTGCTTAGAGCAAGGACAGGTGTTATTATGACCTAAAGGATATCTGAGATCTACAAAGATAGAGATTGGTTTGTGAGTGATGCCAAGGTACTGGGATCCTAGGAAAGCCTGACTCGAAGGTGTTATGCTTTGTATTTATGAAAATAATACTAAGAATAATTATGAAACTCAATCCACGAATACTTGCCAGCCTTAGTCATTGTGCACAATGTCAGTTGAAACTCACTGTGTATAAAGAAAACAATAGCATTTTATGTAATAAAAAATAGTGCTTTATTCAAAATGATTTGTCAGCTTCAAAGAATAGAATAATGTACAATAAATTAAACCTTGAGTAGTTGGAGGATTTTTCTCCATACAAACAGCTGTTAATATAGTTTGACAATATACCTAATCAAAATCACATAGCTTAATTGCCTTTGATGCATTCATAATTATATTTACCAGGACTTTAATACACAACCCACAATGCACACATGCACTTTGATACACAACACACAGAATCCTCCTGCACATGGAGAATTGTAAAAAAAATTAAAGAGGTGGTTGTTAGAAGGTAAATGCTACAGTGAGTTTTTTTTTAATTGTTTTCACATTACATCTTGGGAGAAATGTGTTTCTTTTATATTTCCTATATATTGCATCTTAGCAATAAACAGTTTATCTAAATATCTAAATGTGCTGAGTAAATCCAGCTAGTAGGAAACACTTATTGCCTCATAAAATGGAAACGGAAAGAAGCTGTCAGTTGGAAGAACAATTAAACCATTTGACTAAATTGTTAGAAACGACCAGATTTTCTTGGAAACTATAGACTTGCTGGGGACTCAATAGCAAGGAAGGCATCCAGGAAAGCAAGAATATCTGGCATGTTGTCAATCAGCACAAATGTCTGAGAAAACACTGAAAAGAGAAAACACTGGTTCAGGCTGCCCTGACCTTGCCTTAGGAGCAGCTTTTGTTTGTTTGTTTTTCAGTCTATAAATGTATACAGACTCTGTAACACTAAAGCCCTATCAGCAAGCAAAGGGAGCAGCGAGTCAAAACCATAATCAGAACAAACTTATAAAAAAACTTGAGTTCACTAATGAGAAATTCTTTCAAAAAGCACCTTCTTCACTTTCCTAGTCTGTTAGTAAGCCAACAGTAGGATAAATGTGGTAGTTTCCTTCAGGAGTGATCCCTCTCATATAGGTTTGTTTGGCAAGTTACATTTTGATTTCCTATGCTTTCTACAGCTTTCAAGTGGCATTACGTATTTCAAAGTCTCGTTCTTCTTTACAAACGTACTATTCTACATAGCTAGTGTAGTCACTGACCCACACATACTTGCAAGATCTCACCTCTATGCAGTTTATTTTTTCTAGAAAAAATTCCCTCTTTACTCATTAAAATCATACTCACTCTTGAGGACTCAGCTAAATGTTGACCTGTTTTTTAAAAACTTTTCTGAATACAGAAGCATCTAAGTATTTGTTTCACTTGCTGTGTGTGTGTGTCTTTGATGCAGGTGATACCTCTAAGTTAACCACCTTCGAGGGGCCTATTTAAATTCTGCATGACTTAGGTATGTAGTAAGAGATCTGGTCATTCATTGTACACATTGAAAAGCTGCAGTCACCAAAGTTGTAATCTTTGTGAACAGAGACTGGCTTGCAGCAGATACACAGACCTTCCAAGATACACATGGCTGGATTTCACACTTGGAGGGAAAGGGAAGGGAAGGGGTGGGGTGGGAGCTGAGTCAGAAATATAGCACCAGAGTTTAGCGCTATTTCTGGGGGACAAGAGTCAAGTTAATTGTAGCAGCCAGAGCCTAGAACCTGCTTAGCCTCCCCCATCATTCCCAACTATGTGACTAAATTTTTTTCTCTCTGACTCACCTTCCTAAAGTTCTTACAGCAGATCTGGGTTCTTTTTTTCTTTCATTGTCTTTTCCCCTCATTAGACTATAAATAAGGTTCTTATGGTTACATTTTTTATTCAGGAAAATGGAATTTGATAAACTTGAAAATCAAAATGTTTTTCTCTTCCTGTCAAACTTAACAGAACAAAATCACCTTTGATTTTCATATGTGTGTGTGTGTATTGTGTGTGTGTGTGTGTGTGTGTGTGTGTGTGTGTGTGACAGAGAGGGACAGACAGACAGGAAGAGAGAGAGATGAGAAGCATCAATTCTTTGTTGTGGCACCTTAGTTGTTCATTGACTGCATTCTCATATGTGCCTTGACCGGAGGGCTACAGCTGACCAAGTACCCCTTGCTCAAGCCAGTGACCTTAGGTTCACGCTGTTGAGCATTGCTCAAACCAGATGAGCCCACACTCAAGCCAGTGACCTTGGGTTTCAAACCTGGTGCCTCCACATCCCAGCCCAACACTCTATCTACTAACCACTACCTGGTCAGGCTAATTTTCTTATATTTTTAACAAAATCCCATTATCGAACCCTGATATGATGCTTGTATGAATTCCTTTTTGAGGAACTAATAGAAAATATATATTAGATGGGAAATACTAACCAAATTGCTCAAACTTTTTCTTGTTTTCAAAGGATTAAAAGGCAAAAACAGAATTTTGAAAAATGTTCTGTGAAGTTATTCATTTGTCAATTAACTTATATTGATTCATAGTGATAGCCTGTACCTTCAGAGACTATCTTTCTCAGTTTTGGGCTAATATAACAAAATACTGTGATTTAAACAACAGATTTATTATTCTCACAGTTCTGGAGGTTGGGAAACCCAAGATGAAGGTCCCAGCAGATTTGTTATCTGGAGAGGGCTCTTTTCCTGGTTTCTGGGCTGCTGTCTTCTTGCTGTGTCCTCACATAGGGTGGGGAGTAGTGCAAGAACACTTTGTTATATGGGCACTAATCCCATTATGGGAGCCCCACCCTAATGACCTCATCTAAACCTAACTACATCCCAAAGGCCACATCTGTAAATACCATATCCTGGGAATTAGGGCTTCAAAATATGAATTTTGGGGAATATAAGCAACTCTGTAGCAGACCTTATACTTTTTGGAGCTAGATATTCAATCATGAACTTTGCCTTTGTCTCTGATTTCCCTCCACCAACCCCCAGCATCAAGCACTCTGATTTTCTCATGTGATTTCCATTTAGCCAGTAATGACTAAGGGCTCACTATGTACCTAAAGACACAGGGATGGTTAGTATAAGGCATTAGCTATGAAGACACACATTTTCAAATTAGGGAGACAGAAATCTACATAAATGGGGGAAGCTAGAATACAAAGCCCTTAATAAATCTTTGCTGATTTTAAGCTAATCAAGCTAAGACATTTTTTTTTCTTATACCTAATAGAATTTTACAATATTATATATTTACATATGTATCTCTATTTATAAATTTTGTGAATTTTATCTCCCTAGATGAACTGTGAAGACTTAAAGTATAGGGGATTAGTAGTATATTGATTTTTTTTCTTTTCCAAATGAGAGGAGGAGAGATAGAGAGACAGAGTCCTACATGCACCCTGACCAGGATCCACCCAGCAACCCCCATCTGGGGTCAATGCTCTGCCCATCTGGGGCCGTGCCTGCAACTGAGCTATTTTTAGTGGCTGAGGTGGAGGCTCCACAGAGGCATCCTTAATGTTTAGGCCAATATGCCCTAACCAGGAACTGAAAGCAGGACTTCCACATGCCAGGCTGATGCTCTACCATTGAGCTAACCGGCCAGAGCCTATAGTATATTGATTTTGTATATACTGTAATACCTAGAATTATATATATATATATATATATATATATATATATATATATATATATATATATATATATATAATCGCTATTAAAAATATTTTTGACTCTTGAAATAAAATGTTAACTATTTGCAGGAAAAAGAAAACGCCACTGCCAGCAACAACAAAGCTTCCTCTGGGATCATTTTAGCCCTTTAGCATTCAAACACTGCTCAAGCAATACGGAGTAAGAGTAAAAAAAAAGAAAGAAAAGAAAAGACATACAAAGAAAACACTTTACTTAATTGCAGAAGTAGAGCTTCCACATTTCAGTAATGCTGTATCAGAATTTAGGAGAAAGAATCTTTTGTGCATGTTATGGTTGCTCACTAAAAATTAAGATGTTTAAAGTAATTAAGCAATGCCAACAACATATACTGCTCACTAAAATTAGGGGATATTTCAAAATGAATATGAAGTGATAAAAAAGGAAGCATTTGATTTTTTTTTATTAAGCAAGAACATCAGAAAAGCAGATGACAAGTCAAAGAAAGTTGTCTGATTACACAAATGAGATGCAAAACTAACTTTTATTTCATTGAGGAAAATGCACTATTTAGTACTCTTTCCTCATTTGCCCTGATCCCTAATTTTTGTGAGCACTGTATAAACCTTACTGTGGACATTTCTCTCCTGACACACTGATAGGTGACAGCACACTTGCCTGCCCTTTCAGTCACCACTTTTGAAAGATAAAGGAACCACTCTTTATTGTCTTTTAGTTGGCAGGCACTTGAGAAGCCATCCTTTATTTTGTAATAGATGGCAATCACAGAACAATGCAAGGAGATAAAGCATGTCCTCTAAGGGAGGGACATATTTCACAGAAGTAATTGCCCTGAAAACTATTTCTTGGGAGTCTAATGTTTTGTTTTGCCTTCAAAAACATAGCTCTGGTAAACAAACAGAAACTATATAACTTACATGGACTTGTTTATTTCTTATAGTAACTTCTTTTAGAAGGTAAGTTGTTGGTGAGCCAGTGAATGCAAGCAATGGAGAAGAGTGTCTGATTTAAGTTATAAACGCACATTGTCTATTACTCAGAAGAGAGCTTTATTACTGATGGTATATAAATAGCTAAATCAGGTAGAAAATAAAGAATCCCAGGGGTTATAATAGAACCACATCTGCATGATACAAACTTTGCTGAGTTATAAAATGCCATGTATCTACAATGTATTTTACATCAGTCTGAGTCCCATACGGAAAATAACACCACTATAAGTATTTTAAACAGGAGGAATTTAGATCACATAATTCATTACACATGTAATCAAAGGGATAGAAAGCCAAACAAGAGATGGTGAGACAAACCAGAGATAAACAAAAGAAGATTTGGCCATTTCTGCAACTGTAGGGACACAGGAATAAAGAGGTGTTACTAGATCTCAGAAGACAGGGTAACCTGGTGAAAGTTACAACCACACTGAGGGTCACTTCCTGAATATGTTACCCCAAGTCACCAAGTTGTCCTTCCCACTGTCCAATCTCCTGTCAGTGTGTGTCAACAACTAGCCTCCCGTAGACCCAGTAAGCAACAGGAAGCCTGTGAAATGTGCAGGGTCAGCACCTGTAGGTGCAATAGAACAGGGAGCTGGCTGGGGAATGGATCTGAAAGCAAACAAGCAGCTTAACCAAACCTTCTCCTGAAGATACTTTATGTATGATTTGAGCAGAAAACCATGTTTCCTTGCCAATGGAGAAGTTCCTGTCCAGAACCAATGATTCATTCACAGGAATATTATTGCTGGATTTTATACTTTCAGTGATAAGACTGAAAAATCTAAGAGTAATAGATCTTCCAACACTGAAAGCCGTGAAACAGAACAGTGAGAGGAAGAGGTTCAACCATGTTAATTTTTTATCAAGTAATAGGTCATTCCTTGAGAAGCCGCACTATATACGGTATGATATCTGTTTGGTGGCATTCCAAAGAAGTACAACAAAAGGAGTGACACTTTCTTTCAAGGAGCTTGAAGACAATCTGAGGGGGTTAACACTAACACATGAGGTAATTAATAAATGAACAATGCAAGAACATAGAAAATCAAGCATTAAATTTATTGGTGCAAAATTAAAGTACATTAGATTTTCCTCCAAAACATTTCAACTTTTAATTATGTATCCAAGTAGGATATGATGTAAAATAGTGATTAAGAGAAAGGACTTGACATTAACAGCCTGAATTCAAATCTTGTCCTGCAGCTTTAAAAACTTGTGTGAACTATCTATCTGTGCCTTAGTTTTTTCATTTATAAAATAAGAGGTTAATCATAATACCTACCTGACAGCATGGTTATAAAAAGTAAATTAGTTAATTGTTAATGCATAAGAAGTACTTATGTCAGCATCTGCCACATAACAAGCAAGTGCTCAAGTGATATTAGCTGATATTTCTCAGCATTTCAGTACAGAGATCATGCTATTTTAATTTTCGTAAGGAGCAGTAGTAGGACAGAACTAATTACTCTTTGTTCATGTTGTTAAAATTTTATTTTTAAATCATAATTTGTCTCAACTTTCAATGAATATGAATGTATGTGTATATCTATATACATATATACACATATATATGTACATAAAAACTTATAGATGCATGTCCATATATATTCACATACATGCTTAGACTCAGACATGCAATCTCTGAGCCTATATACACAGGGTAATATGCATGACTGCCTGCTATTACTGTTGTCTGAATACCTTAATGCACTTGATGCCTTTCTTCTCATTATCAGAAAAGGGGGGGTCAATAAATTATTCATTACAATAATCTGATGATTGCTCAGAAAATGAGAAGGGCAATGAGAAATTTCATATGAAAAATTATTAAAACAATAAAATGCGTCACAATAATCTGTTTCCAATTTTATTTTACTAAGTAATTTTTCACAAACATTTCTTTCAGTGTTAAAATATTTATTCATCTACAGAAAGAGTGTGTTCTGTGCAGTAGTTTTGCTTAAGCATTATGTCAATTTTTGTAATGAAAATAGTGTTCCTGAGTGTGAGCTGCTCCAGGTGGTGACATCTCAGCCATTTGAGCACAAATACACAAAAGTGCTTGAATACATACAAACAGAACATCAAAACATAATTCTTTGTGGGGGGCATTATGAATATTTGTTAAGTTTTTAAAAACTGTTGCTCTAAAAGGGTATTTGACAATAAGTAAGATACTGTAAGTGAAAATGTTTTCAGCTTGCAAAAGTATTATTTATTTTCTCAATGATGTAAATTTCAAAGTAGGCAGACATATGGAGGTAACGAATTATTAGTCCATGGGTTATGGATGTTATTTCCATGCATAATTCTGTAATTACAACTATCGGTGGCCATTATAAGAAAAGGAGACCATAGCCTTCGTCTCAAGCATCCTATGGCCAAGGTAAATAGAACTGTTAATAACACTGCACATGCCTTATGATTACAAATTAAGACTTCTTTCAAATAAAAGCATACTTTGAAAGAAGCATTCTGTGGTACTGCAATGAGAATCACTAACTACAGGCCTAAAATCGAACTTTACACCTTCTGAGGAATTTCACTCATACCCTACTGTTTTACAAGCAATTAAAATGAAAGTAAACATTTAAGGGTACTAGATTGGAAGCCCAGATTTGAAAAGGGTATCACTCCATATTCACTGAAGCAGCTTGGTTTCTTTTAATTGAATGCTTTGTAGATATGCCTTCTGATTAATACTATTCATCTCAAACATTCTTTTTATTGGCAGATAGAACTGTTGTTTCTAAGCTTTTCAGGCTAAAATCTGATTCTTCTCTCTCCATGGTGAGCATGAAGCATTCATCAAAAGAAACAAATAAATAAAATATAACAAAATGTAAAATATGCCATGTATAAATGTCTTCTCAGAGTTGAAAATTTTAAATTCTAATATTAGGTTTCAGAATATCTCTAGGATGTATTTAAAAAGGAAGGCATTGATATTTGTTTGCAGATAAGAGAATAGTAGCAAGTTACTGTTGCACTGTTTTCATCAGCTAACTTTGCAGCCATGAATAAATGTATGATGAAGTACATTAATCTGTGAAAAAGGACTCCTTAACAAAGAGGTATCCAGATGGTGCTGTGGCAATTTAAATGCTTCTAATGGAATTATGTGATGTTTCTGCAACTGATTTCAAGGTATTTTATCTCATCTTGTCTGCAAATAGGCTGGTATTATCTCAGACTATAATTATAAAAGCTATCATAATTGTTCAAGGAATTGGTAAAGAGACTTTTTTCATGAATCATAATATTGGTAAAGAATAATTTGGATTTCATGATATTTGTCAGAAAATGATATTGCAGGTCAAGTGCAATTTTGAAATAGAGCTTCATTTCATCTTTATATCCACATATAGTATTGCAAGAGACACAGAAAGACATAGAATCACACAGGATACTTAAAGTTGAAATGTCCTATTTTTGTTTTATTTCCTTTTCTTATTACATATCTACCTCACCAACTCACATATTTACCAGTTGAAAGAAGTAGACATGTGATAGCATCATATCAATTTTTGTAGTGAAAATGAAGTGTTCCCATGTGTTAGCTGCTCCATACGTTTTACCAATAGATCCAGGAGGGGCCAGAGCTGGGAATTTGAGACTGCATCTCTCAAGTAAAATGTCAGAAGATAAGATGGGCCACTGGGCCTCACATTAATTCTTGTATATTCATATCAGCAATGGAGCACAGTTAAACACAGATTAGCTAGTATAACAGATGTGCTAGAAGAGGAGAAGGGATGGAAAACGGTTCCTCTTCTGTTCAAGTCATTGAGTGGCTTTGTTTACACATAAGATAAAGTTCAAGATCTCTAAGTAGGTAGGTATTCCAAGCCATGAAGGGGGTCAAGATATGCCGCTCCGAATATGTCTCTTTGGCATAAGGAGTATTTTGAGCTTAAAGCAACTGAAAATCGACAGATGCAGGAAGTTCTCTTCTTCCTCTTAACTATCTAAAAGCATGGCATAAATTTTTTTCTGTGAGGATGTCCCTACCTGTACCTGGAAGAGAAAAGAGAGAGAGAAAGCATTCTAATCACCAGAGATAGAAGATTGACACCAAGATGGGTATGCATAAACAGATTTTACTAAAATAACTTAAATATTTCATTACTTCCTCCATAGATTTCATAGTCACTTCCCCATTGTTTTCCTTTCTTTGAAGCCTAAACACTACTTTCTTTGTTAAAATGGTATATAAACCCTGAGTCTAACCACTTCTTTAAGT
This sequence comes from Rhynchonycteris naso, assembly GCA_037038555.1. Classification (NCBI taxonomy): domain Eukaryota; kingdom Metazoa; phylum Chordata; class Mammalia; order Chiroptera; family Emballonuridae; genus Rhynchonycteris; species Rhynchonycteris naso. Next base: position 184,487,914 of record CM072998.1, read on the forward strand.
TTCACTTCGTTCTGTTAACTCTTGCATATGTAAGATATTCATAAAAATTTTCTCCTATTAATCTGTCTTTTGTTATTTTAGTTCATATGACTCAATAACTTAATCTATGAGGGCAGAAGAAAAATATTTCTCCCCGGACTGCCATTTACTCTCTACTTTTCTATACTGTCTTCAAATTCACCACACATAATTCCTCTACCCCATCCTTTACTCCAGCCAACATGGCCTATTTAATCATTGGATCCTACTATTCTTTGTCTGCTGCCTAAATAGAATGTGAATTCTAACCCCTGTAGCCTTATTTATTCTTTTTAATTTATCTCTCATGCAGTTGGTCTGAATCTTAAATTGTCATTTACGTTCAACTCCTTCATAAAGCTTTCCCTGATGCCTTCATACACAATGAGTTAGTTCTCTGAATGCCAAGAGGAGTTTTGGTCACTTCCATTCATTTGCACATGACATGTTTTGCCTAATAATATTGTCTTTTTCACTTATGATTTCTCATTGTATATCCCTGGAGATCAGCTTCCATACTTCATGGTTCTATATGCCCACTGTTTAGCACAGAATTTGAAACTCACGTGGTGTTCCGTAAACATTTGGTAAGAGTGAATAACAATTGATTTCCCATATTATGCCCCATTAGGTTCAAAACTGTATACCCTTAACTTCTAAATTCAATCCTCAGAAACAGTGTAAAAGGCAGATATTTTAGCATCATGGGAGCCCAGAATGTTATACCAATAGAGGAGAATATATCATGTTACCTAAACTGATAAATGTTTTAGAGGAGTTCTTAGGATAACTTTATACCCTGTTCCTTTAGTCATCAGTTAATAAACTTAAAATATATAAAATGATTGTAATGTGTGAAATAGTACCATGAAGTGCTCTAATGGATTCTTTATATTTGTTTATTCATTAGTTTATCTATTTAATAATCATTTAAACTCTTTTTTCTGGTAATGTAATGATGTAATAAATCTTTTTGAGGTGCTGAGTCAGTCTGGAGCCATGTTAAAGTTTTATTTTTAGTGAATCACTGCAAATACACTTAGAAATGATCTTGAGGTAGAGCCACATGGAGATTGTATCTTTAAGCAAAATGATAAATTAAGACATTAAAACTTACTTGATTGGCACAAGAAGAATTACCAGGATACTACTAGAAAATCTGAAGAAGATGATTCTCCAAAACCAATTATAGTGAGTCCATAAAAAGATAGCAAGAGGAAAAGAAAAGATAACAAGAGAAATACATTCATTATTTTGTGCTATTGAATGCTTATAAAGGGTAAGGCACTGTATTAGAAACTAGGTGAAAATGCAGTGGGTTCCTGTCTTGGTTGACTTAACATCCTAGTAGCAAAAGTATAGGCCCTGGCCAGTTGGATCAGTGGTAGGGCGTTGGCCTGCCGTGTGGAAGTCCTAGGTTTGATTCCCATCCAGGGTATGCAGGAGAAGTGCCCATCTGCTTCTCCATGCTTTCCCTGCTCCTTTCTCTCTATCTCCCTCTTCCCCTCCTGCATCCAAGGCTCCATTGGAGCAAAGTTGGCCCAGGTGCTGAAGATGGCTCCATGGCCTCTGCCTCAGGCACTAGAATGGCTCTGGTTGCAAAGGAGCAATGCCCCAGATGGGCAAATCATTGCCCCCTAGTGGGATTGCCTGGTGGATCCTGGTAGGGCGTATGTAAGAGTCTGTCTCTCTGCCTTCCCGCTTCTCACTTCAGAAAACTACAAAAATAAAATAAAATATAAACATAAATATACTATTATTTAAACATAGCTATGAAGTAGATATATTGGTAGTTATGAATTCATATAAAATGGAGAAGTTGGTGAGCTAGGGAATTGTAGTTACATTGAGATTTGAAAGACTGAGACAGGGCTTGGATATGTAAAGATTGGAGGGTAGTAAAAGTATTCTGAGCCATAGGAAGAGTATGCACTTGAGGCAGGAAGGAAATTAGCCCATTTCATATAAATGAGATTTCTATCACTTGTGCCAGTTACATTTATATTCTAGAGATCACCAGATGGGTAAGAAGTTTGCTAAAGCAAATCACTCTGAGGTGTCTGTCTCATGAGGCCATTCTAGGGAATAACATTTTTGAAATGAATAAAAATAAATGCTGAACATAAGCATTTGCTTTATGCCTTAATTCACAACCTGTCTTCGTCACACTTGCTTTGGGAACCATAATTTTGAATTTCTGGACTTGAATGCATCTTAAAAATTCTCTTTGCAAATGAAAGGTGGGAAAAAGAAAGTGTTAGATGTAAAAGCCAGACGCAAATAGCTACTCAAGAGGCAGTATGTCTTAGTGTCACTGAGGGAACTAAAATCAGTTCTCAATTCTCAAAATCATATTTAAAACATCAGCTGTGACACAATGTTAGACTAACCCGGAAGAAAAAGCAGTGGATTCTATTGCTGCCTGGGGCACATATATACCTAAAGTGTCTCTTTTTGCCACAGTTCTGTATTGAGACTTATTCTTAGAGGTAGGAGGAAACTACCTACGAATAGAAAACAGGACTACATTTTTTAAAAAATTCCTAAAGCAATTTAACTCTTAAATAAAAACTAAATTTTAACTAGCTTAAATGAAAGATAATCAATGGAGGGTAACTTTCCATAATGACATTTAATTATTTATGAAATTAATATAGCAACTTAGAGTCATTTGAACAAAAGTTTAGCTCATAACATTAATAACCTCTAATGAATTACCCCAAACATTTTTTGTGCCACCGTAGGGAATATAATTAGTACTAATACTATTAAAAGATGGTTTTAAGTTTTCTCATATTTCATTAAATATTTTACAATAAAATTATAGAAGTAATAGAATATAGTCCTATAAAATTATTAAGGCATCTTTCACTGTAGTAATTAAAACGTACATTTATTTAATTTTCCAAATTTCACTTAAAATCAGAGTTGTTTGCAAAACTATTTTGCTTAAAATTCTGTGATACAGTAGATAGCTTTATAACTTTGTAACATTGGCACATAGCTAAGAATCTATTTATAATGCCAAGCTTTATTCATAAAAATGAACTGGCTGGACATAAAAACATTTGGCCATTAAGTAATAAAACAAAATATTTTTAAGAAATAAACTATAAAATATTTTTATAAATCAAAATATTTAGAGAATTAATAAAACGATTCATCCACCCAATCCTTTGACAAATTTTACTAAGTGCCTACTCCAGATATATACATGTGTAATGATCCATTTCATATCATCAAAGTTCCTAGAATCTTGTAGGAACAGACTGGTTTACTTAAAAACACAGAGATAATTGCCATGGTAATGTAACACAGAATATACCAGCAGAGACAAATGCACTCCACAGTTCCCTGAGAGTCAGGGAAGGCTTCAGTGAGAGGTAATGTTTTAGCTTTAAATCAAGGATGCAGATAAGAAAACAATTTTCAGACAGACTAAGCAGGGAAGAATGTGGAGGGTCTGGACTCTGCAAAAATATGTAAAATGAGAGAGTATGGTAAACTCAAGAGACTAAATGTGTTGATATTATGTTAGATTGAGAGAGAAAATGGGAGAGCTGGTAGAGGAGATAGAATATCCAGATGCTGTTTCATTTCATGTGTTTTGTTTGAGTTCCTTCAAAAATAGACTTAAGCAAAAGATGGAAGTGCAACTAGTCCATCTAGTAGGTAGGCCAAAAAATCATACTCCTTTTCAAGAAATGATACTAGGTAATAAAGAAAGTAGACAATTAAAGGTTTATTATGAAACATGCTAACTTTAATTCCCTTAATTCTATTGGCAAACTCTGAAGGCAGCATAAAATAGAATCCTGACAGTTATTACACTTGAGCAGGCAAATGGGAATGGAGTATTTATACACAAACTCCCTGTGATTATTGGTTAAGGGAAGATGCTAATTCACTGGTACTTCCAACCTACCACACTGGCAGCAAAGCTGGCTATAGAGGTCAAACACGGTGTTCAGGCAACATGCAAGTGGTAGATATTGGGAGTCCATCTGTGTGTACTGAAGTGATAAGTACAATAAGTGGAACGTATATGATATGGTGTTAACAGCTTCATGCATTAAATTTATATTTTAGTTTGTGGATCATAGGGTGCTTATAAAAGAATCATGTGAAAGGTCTACAGTAGCCTGCCAAAGTCAAACTGCATAAAATAAACCTGACTCTGCCATTCAATAGTTGTATGAATTTGAAAAACTTGCTTAACTTTTCCATGCTTCAGTTTCTTCACTAAACTAAAGATAGCTACCTCAGAGAGCTATTGTGAAGATTAGTTGAATGAATTCGTATATAACAATGAGAATAGTGCAACATGTAGTAATTGCCCAAGATACGTGAATTATTACTGTAATGATCAAGAGATTTTGTGCACGGAAAGTCATGATCTTCAAAGGGTCACAATAAGATTTTAGAGGTGACACTAGAGGGTTGAATTTAGGCAATGCCAATCTGAGAGAGAGAAAATAGTAAATTCATAATATGTTTTAAGAAAGAAATTTGATTGGAGTGGGGATTTGATTAACATGGGCAAGAGGTTGGAGAGAACAATTGTGGGAAAAAGTTGGTGGGTTTAGGTTTGAACAAAGTTGATTTGGCCCACCTCCAAAGAAATTATAAAATATTTGTCAACATGGAAATCTAAGAAGATATGTTCAAATTTCTAGACATTGTTCAAAGCATTATACAAGCAATGACGTTTAAAGAGAAAAATTTTATATAAATCTGGTTTTTCAATCAGGAGCCTGGAAATAAGCCCTTATTCAAGTTATGGTATAAAAGCGCACATTATTTAGAGAAAAAGAGTAGTGCAAACCTATGTAACTGTGAAGATACGTAGTGTCAAAAGACATTACATGCTTCATTATTCATGTATTTTAAACATTTTATTTCTGTGGAATTCTGAAATATCTTCTGACAGGATATAGTCCATCATTTCTAGTCTGTGTTATGTACAAAGGCTCCCAAAATTCTTTGTTATTTGTCTCTCTTAATTGTTTTGCTACTTCATTCAACATTAATCTTCCTTTATTTTGTTTGTCTAAATTCATAGTTAATGAACTCAAGAGAATACTAAATGTAGAAACTGCTAAGATTGAATGCTGTATGTATTTCTGAAAATTTGTATTGGAAGATAATTTGGCATTAAACTTTGAACTTGGTGTAAATGATAGCCTAGCTTGGTTTACTGTACTTTGTTTATAGTTTGCTTATGTGATATATTTGGTCAAGATGACACTGCAATGTAGCAAGAGCATCACAGTGGGAGGTTAGCATATCATTATTTTCTTGTCAAGGTTATTCTACATAAAAATAAAATAGTTATCCTATATAATTTCTTTTATTTTAAAAATATTGTAGTTATAAGGAGACTAAGGGTTTAATAAAAAAGATTGAAGCAAATTGAATTTTAAACTTTTACTCCACTAATTTGATATATTTACCTTATAATTCTAAATATTTTTCCTCCTTGAAGGTTTAATGATGAACACACTTAAGATTAATTATAATTTAAAATAAAGAAACTTGCTAAAATAATGAATCTGAATGAATCAAAGTCTCACAAAACATAATCAAGCTTTATGTCATTGTCAAAATTATTATTCTATAAAATGATTTTGAAGGCCATTGTTTCCTTTGATGTTAAATTCTTACTGGAAAATAAAAGTAGTACTTTCCCCTTAAATCATACTAACAAAAAGAACAATGAATAACCAACTTTATTTTTTATAACTAATTTTTTTGAAGTCTGAAATATGAAGTTGAGTTTTGAAAATTCAAAAATATTAAGAAATTTATGATTTAAGAACATGTACATAAAATTTATTTTAAGTTAAATTAAACATATTGAATTTTTGATGAATTGGGTAACATAGGGAGAAAAATTAGGTATAGGTTCTGGCTGGTTGATTCAGTGGATAAACCATTGGCCTGACCTCCAGACGTCCTGGGTTTGATCCCTGGTCAGGGCTCACAAGAGAAGCGACCATCTATTCTCTTAAACCCCACCTCTTCCCCTTCTCTTCCTTTTTTCCTCCCTCAGCCAGTGGCTTGATTGGTTCTAGTGTGGGCCCGGGGCTAAGGATAGCTCATCAGAGTGTGTCAGCCTCAGGTGCTAAAAATAACTCAGTACTTGAGCATTGACTCCAGATGGGGTTGCAAGAAAGAAAGAAAGAAAGAGAGAGAGAGAGAGAGAGAGAGAAAGAAAGAAAGAAGGAGAGAAGGAGGGAGGGAGGGAGGGAGGCAGGAAGGAAGGAAGGGAGAAGAAAGAAAAAGAAAGAAAATGATTAGAAATAGATAATTTTCTTCCACATTTAATGCATTCCATCTTTCCTCATTACACAATTCACTCATTCATTCCTTCAACTTCCTGAAATCTACCAAGTTGATATGAAACTTACAGACGATGTAAGGCATTTATTAATTTGCATATTTCTAGCTGTGATATTTTCCTAAAAAATAATTCTTATCAATATATTACCAAGAAAACAGCAGCATAAAGAAAGTCCTTGCATGTTATCATAGGTTCGTACATATGTACATTTTAGAGCAATAGTTTTCAAATTACTTTCAAATCTTACACAAAATCTCAATATACAAAACCTAAAAATATTTTATCATTGAAAATATGTTACTAACTCAAATTCTAAAATTAATCCTGAAGAATAATAAAAAATGCTATAACTGCTTAAAGAACAAAAATGTTTATTTGCAGAGTTTAAGGTTTACAGTCTTGCTTCAGACTTAGTATTGCTAATAGTTTGTGGGGTTTTTTTTGAGCTCTCTTCTTTAGTTGTTTAATATTTCAAAATATTTTCTTCTAGTGCTGAAGTTGTCACTAATATTAATTTTTAAACAAATTCTCACCTTACAATCTCAGAACTCTCTTCTGATAAACAGAGGTGACAAAGGGGAAAAGATAATTTGATTATTAAGTAAATATGTCAATGGCCTCCAATGTGATGACCTTTATTAGACACCCATATAAGATATATGTTTTATAAAAATATGTACTGTTTCCTGATCAGGCAGTGGTACAGTGGATAGAGTGTCAACCTGGAAAGCTGAGGACCCAGATTTGAAACCCCAAGGTCGCTGGCTTGAGTGTGGGCTCATTCAGTTTGAGTGTGGGCTCATCCAACTTGAGCGCGGGGTTGCTGGCTTGAGAGTGGGATCATAGACATGACCCCATGGTTGCTGGCTTGATCCCAAAGGTAACTGACTTGAAGCTCAAAGTCACTGGCTTGAGCCCAAGGTTGCTGGCTTGAGCAAAGGTTCACTCACTCTGCTGTAGCCCCCCAGTCAAGGCTCATATGAGAAAGCAATCAATGAACAACTAAAAATGCAAGACAAATTGATGCTTCTCATCTTTCATTCTTCCTATCTGTCCCTGTCTGTCTCTCTCTCACTAAAAAAATACAATGTATTATTTATTGCAATTTTTATTGCAGTTTTTTAGTGTGCATTTAAATATTTATAAATTTATAATAAACTATCTGAAAAATCCCTGAAGCAGTTGCAAGAGCCCTTAGACTTCTCTCTATATTTTATAACAGAGTTTGGAAATAAATAATCTATAAAAAATAAGGCCAGTTCCAAGTACAATAACTTAGTGAAAATTAGAGACACTATTCATAGAACTTTGAGCTTATCATAAAACTCTGAAATAGCTCATGCACTATCTACCTTTGCAGCACTGTTTGCCTTTTTATTTTTTTACCTCCAAATTTTATCTGAGAAAAAGGTCACTCTCAGGCTAATCCTTTCACTTTTGCTCTAATCCCACCCCATTTTCTTCCAAGGCCATCTCAGTAATTTTTTCCTTTATTGTCTTGAATTTTCAATTCTCCTTATTTGTTCTCAATGACTATGTTCATAGTTCTCATTCTATAATAAAAATGGAAAACCTTCTTTATTTTGTCTTCAGGCAGTTACTGCAATGTCATTTTGTTTGCTGTCACAACTAAATGTTTTGGAAGTGTATTTCTAAATTCAGATTTGCGGTCTGCTCTCCTTTGTATTCACTGCTCAAACCAGAGTGGTAGGGTTTCTGAGCTTCCTATAAAGAAAATCTTCTCTCCATAAGGTTATCAGTTCATCTTCAAAGTTCATTTTCTATATTAACTCTTCATTTTAGTTGATTCCTTTGTAAACACTCAAATCTTCTATTGTTCCCTTCATTAACTTTTTTCCAATCTGGGTGTCTTTGAACCCATTTGTTCCTGAATCTCTGTTGTCCTTTCTTCAGGTTTTCTTTGATGCCTTCCAAAGCTGCTCTGTCTCTTATCAGAACTGAGTTTTTCAGAGTTTTATTCTTGGACTTCTCTGCTTACTCTTTATACTTTCTTTCAAAAATGTTTTCTGTAACCACAGTTTAATGCCTCCCTATGAAGAAGTAGGGATACCATGTCTTTATCTTAAACCTCGATCTGTCTTGTGAGCTCAGACAAGTGTTGTAGAACACATTCTCTGCCATTTTCCACCAGAAGTTTAAAATTAAAATGTCTATTATGTACTTTATGAATTTCCTCTTTACTCTCTTTCTGCTAGCGTTTGTTAACTGTGCCCCTAGCCATCTAATTGTCAAAATCAGAAATCTGAGCATTATCTCCTCAACTCCTCCTTTCTCCTCAGTTTCCACAGGCTACCAGTCCCCAAATTCCATGGATTATGTATCTGTCTCTTTAATTGATCCCCTCTATTCTTTTTCCATTAATACAATTTTAATTTTTCTGTAGACAGCTGTTGCAATAGAATTCTGAGTGGTTTCCTTGTCTCATTTTTTTATACTTTACTCCATTCTTCATGCTGATCCCAGAGATATCTTTAAAAACTTCCTGTCGCTTCCTCCCTAGAAAACATTATTTTGTTCTTACTAATCAATAGAATAAAATCCAAATTTTTAGCGTAACATTTCACATTGTGATATAGTTACAAGTTACTTATCCTGCTGCAGTGCCTATTTATTTACTGTACACCCCAATGAACAGTCAGATGAAACCACCACATTTCGTGTAATAGAAGATGCTGTTGATTAAAATATATATGAAACTTTCAGAGACTTTAAAATGTAACAGTTGAAATTATTTAAATGTGTTATTACCCTTCTTTTATTGAGCCACCTAATTTTCTAGTCTCATTCCTTGGCACATTTGTCTCCGTTTGGGATGCCTATTTTCTTTTTTCTAGCTTAAGACCCAGCGAAAATTTTATTTTCACTATAAAGTTTTATATGACTCTTTCCCAACAGTTGCTCTCTTAAAGATGTTCTGGCTATTAATGTCCTTTGGTTTATTTATTATGCCCTTTGACTATTAGAATGCTATTATTTAATTATATTATTATATAATTATATTATATTGCATATTATTATCTAATTATGATTAATTAGATTATTATATATCATATGCTCTATTAAGCGCTAGTTCAATGAAATTAAATAGTCAATTCTCTTATTCATTAAACAAATACTTATTGAGTTTCATTTTATGTTAGCTACTCCACTAGGCAAATGAATAATTGGAAATTGGAAATTACTTGGTTGTATCAGTGTTAGGTAATACACTTCTCATCAGTACTAGAACTAAAACAACCATAGTGTTGATTATACAAACCAGAGTACTTTTCATTATGAAAACAAGTCAAATTTTAGTTACAATGTTTGTAATAAACACAAACAGATAAAACAGGGTGCATAACACTACCTTAGCGTTTCCTGAGAAAAGAGAGCTTCAGTACATCCCAGGTAGTAGAAATGAAGAAAAGTGGAGTTTGGGGAGGGAAGTGCAAGAGAGACTCAGAATTAAGTATGAGAGATTGCTCAGTCCTACATTCATTGTCTTCTGAAAGACAATGAACACTTCTCACAACAGACCATTCTGTTGAGGAAGGGAGAAGTATTTATGCTAAACCTTTAGGAAACATGTATATGGATTCCTAGGACCTTTAACCTCTAATTCAATAGAGAAGTCTGAGGACAGTGGTAAAAAAGTGCAGCAAGCATGATGCAAAACACTGCCAGGTTGTTCGGTGTGGAGTTGCCTAGTCACCTCCATTTTAGTTACTATATAATTGGTACTGGAACAAATTACCAAAAACCCTAGTGAAATGTGAGGTCAGGAGGATGTGAATACACATAAGAGGCATCTCCTACAGTCAGTATAATAATAATAGGTAAAAGGGACAAAGAAGTCTTTGAGTCTGGGAACTGATTAACCATCTTAAATACAATACTATTCAAAATTTTGCTGAAATACACAGTATATAATGAAAACTCATGGAATATCTGTGTGCATATATACACATATATATTTACATATATATTGTATATATATATATATATACATATATATAATCATCATCATATACTGTTATGACTTTTTGCATATCAAAGCAATATGCATACTTGCATTAAAAATATTTTTTGGTGTAAAAATAATCACCTTATACTTTGTTATTCATAATAGCTGTAGCCTAAAATTTTTTTTAAAAGTTTTATTCAAGCACATAATATAAAAGTATTAAGTTAAAATATATATTGGCAATTTTAAAATGGAGGTAGAAATTAAATAAATATAATTACCATACAGCTCAAAAGATGTGGAAAAAACTATCTATTGACCTACTTGATATCCATAGCTGACTCAATCAATGGTAGGCCTAGGCCCAATCACAATTTGTGAAATACAATACAATATTAAAGCAATAATATTTTAAGTTGTAAATGTATATTATAAAAGAGCAATAAAAACCCTGAAAAAAGCTGTGTTGATATTGCCAAATAAACACAGATCAACACTTGATATCCAAAATCTTCACATGCCAAATAATCAGATTAAAACAAAATGTTATCCTTATTGTTGTTAAAAAAAAAAAAAAAAAAAAAAAACATGCCCTCTTTAATAACTCAATTTATTTTGCTAGAGGGAATACTCTAGTATTATTATCAAAATAATAAGCTTATAAAGTAATAAGAAAGATGTATTTATAAACACATTTGTAAGGCCAGATATATACATTTTGACTTGGGTGTTAACTAGCTAGGTAACCCTACATAATAAGTCTTTTATTTTCTATGAGTTTTAGGTTCCTTATTCATTATATGGGAAAATAGTACATAAATGGTCTAGTAAAATCAATTTTTTATTTTCTTAATAACAATCATGATATAAACAGAAGATATGCTTATTTGAAAGACATCATTGTTGCGTGGATTTAAAACTACTAAGAAGTAAAATAGCTCAATTACATGGCCCCAGTGTTTTTCTTGTTTCCTGCTAGGCATTTAATCAAGCTACTCTTGTAGGGGTGTGAAGCAAACTCAGATGATATCCATGCAGGGAGACTCCAACAGGAAGAATCCCAAAGTTTCACTGTGAAAATCCATTTTTCTATTAATTCAACTTGAGGTTATTTTGAATTTTATCACCATTGATATTTTTAGTATTTAATTCCAAGGTCCATAGTATAGTTTTAATAAACTTATTATTCTAACAACATGGATAGTATGATATTATTAACTTTGATTTCTAGGCCATTTATTTTATCTCTGAAATCAAGATATGACTCACAATTGAAAATAACTGACAATTGTTACTAGCCTTTTTTACCCCACTTGTAAGCTTTTCTAATAACAAGATGTATCTTATAATTAGTGGCTCTTAAATTCAATGATATATGGGAAGATATGGTTTTAAATTACATTTAGGGCTATTTTTACCACAAATAACACATTCTTATATAACAACAAAATATTCTAGCTCATCTGCCATATTATGAAAGATTTTGTCCACCAAACATTAAGCATATGAACTAACAGTTACCTTTTCTTCTGGTTAATCAATAGAGTGAAAGAATGTAACAGTCAATCAAATCTTTGAATTAATTTAATATAACCAATGTTACCATATTAAGCAGTATAATTTCTGCCATTTTGACATTTTGCTTTGTTATAGATAAATATATGATTCATACTCAGCTTTTTGAAATACTGAAAATAGCTCAGAGGCTGTCATTACTATTTCATGGGTCCCTAGGAGACTAAAGACACTATGTTGGGAATCACTATAGTAGAAAAATATACATTTCTGAATTATAAAAGGTCTAATGTGGTTTCACAGGTTAATAAATTCTGTGCAGATCTATGACATAGGAGTTTTTTATTTTTATTTAAGTTTGATTGTTATACTAATAAAGAAATATGAATACTGTGTAAATCATTTATATTTAGGAGACATTTTATACTGTTTGAAAAGTGTATGAGTCTAAAATTCTGAGAACTCATAGGACTTCAATAGAAACAGTAAAAGCATATTATAAAGATTATATTGAAGCTATGTAATGGTCTATCACATGTGTAATTTAAAACCTCATTTCTGAAGTTTATAATGCTCATAAAATAAAAGTAAAAAAGCCAACTGTGTATATAGTAGATATCAATTTTATTTTTTAAAGAATATATATGTTTGTATGTATATATATGTACATGTATGTATATATACATATAGAAATATAAATGTAAATGTATAACTGTTGGAAGAAAATACAATGAAACAGTAAATGATGAAAGCAATGAATCTACATGTAAAAGTTTATTATTTTCTTTTCTATACTTATATTCACATGATTATATACAAGAAGCAAATATTAGTTTTATATTTACAATATAATAAATATTATTAAAAGATTAAGCTACTAGAAAAAATAATGGCTTATTTCTTCATTTTAACTCCCCATCAATAACTGCTAACCACTTTCTCCTTCACAAATGACATAATGTGTCCTCATAAAGCAGAACTTTAAATTTTTTTCTAAATGTCTATACACCTCCCAGAGGCTGAAAGGTTTTGACTATGACTTGAAAGATTTGCTTTCTGGTTCCCATTGATGTTCCCAAAATAATTTAGATATGCAGTTCCCAAAATAATTTAGATATGCAGTATAGCTGATGATGTAAACTATGACCTTAAAATAAAAATATATGGTTAATCTATCTCTCCGTTTCCATGTGTGTTGCATACCATGGGTGCTCAGTACTATTTTTTTGCAAATACCTGAAAAATTTTGGTTGCTGTAGTACTGCCCCCATTCTCAAATGTTGCAACATCATATACTAATTAATATCTATGAACACCACCTCTTATTTTTTTCCATAGGGGAGAGGACAAACAGGGACAGACAGGCAGGACGAGAGAGAGATGAGAAGCATTAACTCATAGTTGCTGTACTTTAGTTTTTCATTGATTGCTTTCCTATATGTGCGTTCACCAGGGGTCTACAGCCAAGCCATGACCTTGGGCTTCAAGTCAGCAACCTTTGGGCTCAACCCAGGGACCATGGTGTCATATTTATGATCCTGTGCTGAAGTTGTTGACCCCACACTCAAGTTGGTGAGTCTGCTCTCAAGCCAGATGAGCCCACACTCAAGCTGGTGACTTTAGGGGTTCGAACCTCTGTCCTCAGCATACCACAACAATGCTCTATCCACTGTACCATTGCCTGGTCAGGCTATCACCTCTTATTTTTAATTTTATAATTTCTAGAACTTTTTATACTTTTTTATAAGAATTCATAAGCTTTTACTACCTTTAAAGTTTTTTAAATGTTAGGAACCCTTTAAAAATCACAAAACTTATAAAGTCATCTCTATCACTTACATTATAAATAAACTATCTCTAGGTAATATATAATAACTTATTATATAAATTTTGATATATTTTAAAATTCAGGCCAACTGAAAGTTCTCATGGAGTAGTGATTAACATACAGGCCCTGGAGTTGAAACAATAAACCTAGAACTGTGAGCTTGTGCCTTAGAATTTTTTCAAATTCAAACAACCTTCCTGATAATCTTACCAAAGCTCCCTTAGACAGCAAGGTACTCTAAGATTCTTCCACACAATCTCCCTTGGCCTGATCCTTCTAGGGGTTCATAATTCATTATCCCTTGAGATCTCCCTGCCTCTCTGTGTTCTCTCCATTTTCACTAACAGATGCTTTCCCTAATAAAATCTTTGTACATTTAGTCCCATTTTAGTGTCTGCCTTTTGGAAGACCTGGACTAACACAAACCCAGTTGGAAAAAAATGTTTGAAACTAAACCCAGTGGCCATGTACTTCTATTATTACAGAGAGTAAGTATAAAAGAAATGAGTACATATTTCCACAAAAAGACCTGTACAAGAATACCCATAGCATTTATGTTTATAATAACGCCAAAGTGAAAGCAACCCAAATGTTTTTCAGTGAAAGAATGAACAAATTTGATAAATTTGTAAAATGAAATACGCTGTAATAAAAAATAAACTGCTGGTGTACTAAACAACAAAATTGAATTTCAACAATATTTTCCTGAGTGAAATAAGCCAGACATAAATAAGTATACACTGTGTAATTCTATTTATAGAATGTTCAAGAATAGACAAAACTAATATATAATGATAAAAGTAATAAAATGTCATAAAAATATTTCTTTTCTGGGTGGTTGGGCACAAATATATGTTAAAATATGTGTAGAAAGTATCAACTTGAACATTTAAGATGAGGTTACTCTTTGTACTTTAGTATTGCTTTATTAAAATAAACCTTTATTAAAATAATTAACACTAAAGTAGTAATCCATTTATTTTATGACATATACATACCTAGACTCTAATTTTTCTAACTGCTAAAGTCCTGTTGTTATAGGTAGTTTGCCACAAAAATAATTTCACTTTATGAATTATTATTCATCTCTTAAAATTTTATTTTTCAATGTTGTACATTAAAGTACACTTGAAAGGGGACAAGGTAAAGAAACCTCCCTGAGTAAAAGATTATTGTGCAAGCAGTTTCTCTAGAACTGCTGTGCTGAGCAGAAAGTCCATGGTTTGTTCTAATAGGAGATCCAGTAAAGAGCTAAAATTGACATAACACTTATCTTTAGCTACAGGGAATTGTACCTCCCTCAAGTAAGAAGCTTCTGGATGACGTAGAATGACAATTGTTAAAGAAATGGTGGAAATACCATTCTGTCTTTCAGTTGCTATAATTGGGTAGATGTATTTTGGGGAAAAATTATGTTTAACTTTCTTCCTTATGGCTACTGTCAATTTCTTTTTTCTTAAGAGCTATAGGTGTTTTTCATGCTTGAAATGATACTAGGTTATTTTTTTTACTAGAGTAGAGATGATTCATTTTCTTTGAGTGTTGCTGCTGAAGAGAGGTTCTTAATTTTAAGTAAGAATTTTATGCAGTATTTATGCATGCCTCTTTGTTAACATGGGCAATTTTTTCCACTTAATGCTGGTAAAGGTGTGCAGAAATGACATTAAAATTAATTTCTGTGCATGCACCTTAAGATAAAAAAAAGATCATTGTAGTTATTAAATAAACTTGTCATGAAGAGGTCTCTTTTTATTTGTATATGGAACATAAAATATCTCAGCCACTTTTTATGAGTTATGCATAATTTATTAGCTTTATTTAAAAGATATGGAACTTGGAACGACTATGCAAAGCTTCTTGATTTTTATCACCCCTCTCCTTTCAACATACTGGGTAAACCTTAACAGTTCCTATAAAGGGAGCCTTAACACTGAGGAGAATATGGGCCTACTTATTCATGCCGAATGTGTTACTTTCCTATCAATTTTAAGGGAAAAGAAGAGATTTGGGGTTGGAGGAATCCTTAAGACAGTCACTCTGAACTGTGATCTGACCTTTCCTCTTCATCACCTGGGTGTAATGTTTTAAAAGTCCTGTTCCTGTCCCTATTACACAAAATTTATGAGCATAGACCTTGGAAATCCACATTTCAAACTAACCCAGATGATGCTTAATACATTTTTTAATTTATTTTGTAAACCAAGAATGAGTGTGATGATCACACTCATAAAATTTACTGTGAATATTAAATTTGCTCATCCTATCCCCACAATATAAACTGCACTAAGATGGCCAGGCAAAAAAAAATGATAGACGCAGAATCTGGTATATATTTGTTATTCAAAATGAGTTTAAAATAATCCTGCATATTTGTTAGTATTACACTACTCCAGTAAGAGGTATGTTTTGTCCTTAGACAATAATTTTGCTTTACTTTTATTAGTTAATGATATTTACAAAGAAGTTCTCAGGGATATTATGCAATTAGAAGTTGTGGAGAACAGATTGATGGCTTTCAGAGAGAATTCGGATTGGGGAGCTGGGTGAAAATGGTGTAGGGAATAAGCAAAGAAAATAATTCACACACACAAACATCAGTATGGTGATTATGAGAAAGAGGCTGGAAAGGAGGGTGGGGGGAGGTAGAAGAGGCTAAAGGCAGGATAAATGGAGATGGAAGGAGACTGACTTGGGGTGGTGAACACACAATACAATATGCAGATGATGTATTATAGAATTGTACACCTGAAACCTATGTAATTTTATTAACCAATGTCACACCAATAAATTCAATAAAAAATTTCCTAGAAAAAAGTTAATTATGGCGTGATTATTATATTTTATAATAAAAAGACAATTTTTAAAATGATATAAAATGAACAAAAGAGCCATGACTCTATTTCTTGTCTCTTTTAATATTAACCTAAAATTATGTTAATGAGGAATAAAAAATTTCCTTAATGATTCATATTTTTGGAAAAAAATAAACAGGTGAAAGATGAGAATTTGAGGCTTTTAGTTTCTTTCCTACAGATGTAATTCAGTTTCATGTCTGAAATCTTGAAGTTTTTAGCAAAGTTAGGACACACTTTTAAAGCCAACACGAATGTAAGAAATAAAGGCAAAACATTTCATTGTGGAATGATATTTCCTTAAGAGTTTGAAGTGGATTCAAGTGGAGCTGTTAAATTTTACCAATTTAAAATGTGAGAGACATGTCTGGTATGATGATTCCAGCTCGCCTGTCACAGGTTATTGGGAAGACAGCCAGTTTCCTTCCACTTACTGAATGAAGAGAAGCCAAGCTAAAGTTTGGATCTTTTGTCTAGAGTTAAAACTTCAGTGTCCACTCTGTTTTGGGGGTGTTGACTTGCTTATTTAATTTGGGCCAAACTGGGCCTGACCAGGCAGTGGTGTGGTGGATAGAGCATCGGACTGGGACGCAGAGGGCCTTGGTTCAAAACACCGAGGTCGCCAACTTGAGAGCGGCTCGTCTAGTTTGAGCAAGGTTCACCAATTTGAACCCAAGGTTGCTGGCTTGCACAAGGGGTCACTCGGTCTGTTGTACCCCTGTCCCCTGTCAAGGAACATATGAGAAAGCAATCAATAAACAACTAAGGTGCCACAACAAAGAATTGGTGCTTCCCATCTCTCTCCCTTCCTGTCTGTCCCTATCTGTCCTATCTGCCTCTCTCTGTCTCTGTCACAAAAAGAAATAAAGAAAAATATAATGATTTGGGCCAAATTAATATTCATCTTTTGACTAACTTAAAGAGGAAGTTATCATAAGAGAAAAAGATATGTTGAGAAAAGACACTACAGACTCTCTTCTCTTGTTCCTACTTTCTGTGCAATGGTAATAATGTTTTTGCTTCATTGACAGAAAATATTATCAATATTTCCCATAAATTTTTTCTGAAGTCCAATCTGTATAAAAAAATGAATGAAATATAAAAATAAACTTGAAAATCATTAAAAATAGTACTTTGGGATTATAAGGTGTAGTGAAGTTTGTCTTTTTTAAAGAAGACCATACAAGTGTGTTACTATGAATCATAATGAAGCAATGGGCGTGAAAGCACTTGGCACTTATAAAGTACTATTCCAAAATAAAGTTTATAAAATACTACATATTTTATGTTTATGAACTCAGACATATACATGTGAAATTACATTATATTAAAATGTATTCACATATAAATAATATATATATTACATATATATGCAAATCATGAAGCTACATATCTATATCTTTCTATAAATATTATAAGATAGATGCTCTCTTCTTTGAAAAAGCATTCCCTTGGAGAGTTCCCTTGGATGTATACATACATCCACAGAGCTTCAAGTGTAAGGTCCATCATTGAAATTTCTAAACAGTATTTAATTACAATTTTATTACAATTATACTTTGAGCTTCATAACTGGAAGCAAGCAACCAGGTTTTTCTATAGGAGACATGCAGGAAAACTTGAGTCTATGGAACAGCTATACATTCCTCGCTCTTCCAAGCCGCACTTTTCCAAAACTATGAATATTTGTTATGAGTCCAGCCACTCCAGGATGGACTTCTCCTTTATCTGGGAATCAAATAAATATTTTAAACCATTTTTCAGTTTCCATATTCAGTTATTAATGCTTTCTTAATATGCCTTCTTTACCAAGTAAGGACTGAAGAAAGAGTAGGAACAACTTCATAAAGTATGCACAGTGCAGCCCAAATGAAATGTTCGTGGCTAAATGATATTTGATGCATTTTGCAAGGCTGGCAATGTTAGAGTAAATGCTGGAAATCAACCTGCTCTTTTAAAGGAGAGAACAGGTTGTTATCAAATCATTGATTATAGAGATCTGTTTAAAAGAAAAAAACAAAGAATGCCCACTTGACGTGTCTGACATGAAATCAGTTTTAGGCTTTGGAACTAAGTGTATAATTTTGCCAGCAGATTGACCTGGCTCCATCATTGACAATGAGTGGGCCCTGGGCATTGACTTAGATC
Organism: Rhynchonycteris naso; assembly: GCA_037038555.1. Classification (NCBI taxonomy): domain Eukaryota; kingdom Metazoa; phylum Chordata; class Mammalia; order Chiroptera; family Emballonuridae; genus Rhynchonycteris; species Rhynchonycteris naso. The sequence goes on from CM072998.1 coordinate 184,506,585, forward strand.
TCTAAGCTTTAGTGATAATTCATTTAAAATATATTCAATTGACACAAAAACAGAACTCAATAAATACTTCTTTGAACATTTTTTTGGCTATTTTTCTTCATTAGGTAACTTTTCTTTGGTTGAAACATGTTTATCAAATAAAACATTTAATATAGCCAATTCCCTAGAAATTAAACTATAGTAGGAATTGTGGGGTGAATCATTAAGGACAAAACTGTTCATGGTCTTAATGGAGGTGATGGAATGTACTGTGTTTCGAGATTGTAGGTGACATTATTATGTGGTATTCTTTCATCCTCCTCAAACATAAAACTCATACTGCTTCAGAATGAACTAAGAAACAGAATATTTTTCTATGTTTTCTTTTCTGTTGTTTTTGTTCTCTTTGGAGAGCTACATTGTTTTTTCCATTTCTGAGAATAAGAAAATATTTTCTTGTTAACATATCCTTAGATTTTCTTATAAAAGACTAAGCTTTCCAATAGCATGATATGATATTACTTAAATAGTAACATATTAAATTTAATTTATTATGAGATGGTATGTGCAAGGTATCATGTAAATTTAGCATCTTTCTAATGTGAATTTATGCAAAAATATCTAAAAATTTAGCATGCAACCTCAAACAAATCCACTCAAAAGCAATTAAAGTATGGCAAGCAAGAATAAAATTACCTTTTCTGTTCTCCTTATAAAGAAGAATCATAATTAAGGAAACTGGTACAAATGTAGGTTTTTTTGAATGTTGGTTGAATGAAATTTGGGTGCTGATCAAGGTTCAAGGGTCTGAGAATATTTCAGGGTGTATATACATTAAATATATATAACCTGTTTCCCCCAAAATAAGACAGTGTCTTATATTAATTTTTGCTCCTAAAGACCCGCTAGGTCTTATTTTCAGGGGAGGGGAGGCCTTATATTTCTAAGCTTGAAAAAAAATTGCCCTAGGTCTAATTTTTGAGGGATGTCTTATTTTCGGGGAAACAGGGTATGTACATAAAATGTGTGTATATATACATATATATAATGTAAACTTTATACATATATGTATGTATAAAATTTACAGGCATAATATTATCCACATATTTCTAGAAGCATATGAAAGACATTTAGAAAGTATTGATGTATAATTAAGTAGTTTATTTTTCAATATTACTTTGTACTGGCTCCGGGTGTACAGCTTAGTGATTGACAATCTTATATTTTATGTAGTATTCCTTTTATTTCCAGTACCTCAACTGGCACCATACATAATTATCACAATAATATTGACTATATTTCCTATGATTTACTCTATTTTCCATGACTATTTTGTAACCTCCAATTTGTACTTCTCAGTGCCTTCACCTCTTTTACCTAGTTCCTATACTTGCCCCTCTGGAAACCACCTGTTTGCTCTCTATGTCTATAAATCTGTTTCATTTTGTCTGTTTCTTTACTTTGTTCTTTAGATTTCACATATAAGTGAGATTATATGGTATTTTTAAATAATGTATTGAGCTAAAATTTATATAACATAAACTTAAACTTTTTTTTCTGAAGTGAGAAGTAGGAAGGCAGAGAGACAGACTCCTGCATGTGCCTGACCAGGATAGACCTGGCATGCCCACCAGGGGTGATGCTCTGCCCATGTGGGGTGTTGCTCTGTTGCAACTGGAGTCATTCTAGCACCTGAGGTGGAGGCCACACAACCGTCCTCAGTGCCTGGGCCAACTTTGCTCCAGACAAGCCTTGGCTGTGGGAGGGAAGAAAGAGATAGAGAGAAGGGAGAGGGGGAAGTGTGGAGAAGCAGGTGGGCTATTCTCCTGTGTGCCCTGGCGGAGAATTGAACCTAGGACTCCCACAACCTGTGAGCTTTACTCTATATTGTTTTTTCACTTTTCTTCTCTTTTCCTTTTATTTTATTTTAGCAAGAGAGAGAAAGACAGACACAGACAGACAGGAAGTGAGGGAGATGAAAACCATTGAATCTTCGTCGCAGCACGTTAAATATTCATTAATTGCTTTCTCATATGTGCCTTAACCAGGGGCTAGAGCCAATCCAGTGACGCCTTGCTCAGGCCAGTTATCTTGGGTTCAAGTCAGTGACTCTTGGGGTCATGACTATGATCCCATGCTCAAGCCAATGACACTACACTTAAGCCAGTGAGCCAAGCCAGAGACCTCAGGCATATTTTCAAACCTGGGTCCTCTGCCCTTCAAGCTAATTTTCCATACATTGCGCCACCACCTGGTCAGACTGTTTTTCCACTTTCTTAAAAATATACTTTAATGAACAAGAGCTTTTCATTTTGATTATATCCAATTAAATTATTTTGTCATTTGTTGTTTTTGCTTTGGTGTCATATCTAAGAGTCTATTACCAAATTCAAGATTTATCTGTTTTGTTCTAAGAGTTTTTTTTTTAAGAGTTTTTTTTAATATATATTTTATTATTATTAATTCTAATGGGGTGACACCAATAAATCAGGGTACATATGTACAATGAAAACATCTCCAAGTTACCTTATCATTCAATTGTGTTGCATACCCATCACCAAAAGTCAAATTGTCCTCTGTCACCTTCAATCTGGTTTTCCCTGTGTCCCTCCCCTCCTCCCTATCCCACTCTTCCCTCCCTCCCCCCATCCCATAACCACCACTCTCTTGTCCATGTCTCATATTCTCACTTTTATGTCCCACCTATGTATGAAATCATGCTGTTCTCAGTTTTTCTTTTTTTCTGATTTACTTATTTCACTCCGTATAATGTTATCAAGGTACATCCATTATGTTATAAATGATCCGATGTCATCATTTCTTATGGCTGAGTAGTTTTCCATAGTATATATGTACCATAGCTTTTTAATCCACTCGTCTTCTGATGGACACTTGGGCTGGTTCCAGATCTTCGCTATTGTGAACAATGCTGCCACGAACATGGGGGCGCATTTCTTCTTTTCGAACAGTGCTATGGTGTACTTAGGGTATATTCCTAAAAGTGGGATAGCCGGGTCAAAAGGCAGTTCGATTTTTAATTTTCTGAGGAATCTCCAAACTGTTTTCCACAGTGGCTGCACCAGTCTGCATTCCCACCAGCAGTGCAGAAGGGTTCCCTTTTCTCCACATCCTCGCCAGCACTTATTCTGTGTTGTTTTGCTGATAAGTGCCATTCTGACTGGTGTGAGGTGATATCTCATTCTGGTTTTAATTTGCATTTCTCTAATGATTAGTGATGTTGAGCATTTTTTCATATGCCTATTGGCCATCTGTATGTCCTCTTTGGAAAAATTTCTATTCATTTTTTTTGCCCATTTTTTGATTGGGTTGTTTGTCTTCCTGGTGTTGAGTTTTATAAGTTCTTTATAAATTTTAGTTATTAACCCCTTATCAGACGTGCTGTCGAATATGTTCTCCCATTGTGTGGTTTGTCTTTTTATTCTGTTCCTATTGTCTTTAGCTGTGCAAAACCTTTTTAGTTTGATATAGTCCCATTTATTTATCTTGCCTTTTATTTCAGTTGCCCGTGGAGATAAATCAGCAAATATACTGCTGCTACAGATGTCGGAGAGCTTGCTGCCTATGTTTTCTTCAAAGATGCTTATGGTTTCACGGCTTACATTTAAGTCTTTTATCCATTTTGAGTTTGTTTTTGTGAATGGTGTAAGTTGATGGTCTAGTTTCATTTTTTTGCAGGTAGATGTCCAATTTTCCCAACACCATTTGTTAAAGAGGCTGTCTTTACTCCATTGTATGTTCTTTCCTCCTTTGTCAAATATCAGTTGTCCATAAAGCTGTGGGTTTATTTCTGGGTCCTCTGTTCTGTTCCATTGATCTATGTGCCTGTTCTTATGCCAGTACCAGGCTGTCTTGAGTACAATGGCCTTATAGTAAACCTTGATATCTGGAAGAGTGATAACTCCTGCTTTATTTTTTCTTTTTAAGATTGCTGAGGCTATTCGTGTTCTTTTTTGGTTCCATATAAATTTTTGGAATATGTGTTCTATACCTTTAAAGTATGTCATTGGTATTTTAATTGGTATTGCATTGAATTTATAAATTGCTTTGGGTAATATAGACATTTTAATGATGTTTATTCTTCCTAGCCATGAGCACGGTATATGCTTCCACTTGTTTGTATCTTCCTTGATTTCTTTTATCAATGTTCTATAATTTTCCGAGTACAAGTCCTTAACCTCCTTGGTTAAATTTACTCCTAGGTACTTTATTTTTTTGGCTACAATAATGAAGGGGATTGTTTCCTTAATTTCTTTTGCTGATATTTCATTGTTGGTGTATAGAAATGCCTCTGATTTCTGAGTATTGATTTTATATCCTGCCACCTTGCTGAATTCATTTATAAGGTCCAGTAGTTTTTTGACTGAGACTTTAGGGTTTTCAATATACATTATCATATCATCTGCAAATAGTGACAGTTTTACTTCTTCTATTCCAATTTGGATGCCTTTTATTTCTTCTTCTTGTCTGATTGCTGTAGCTAGGACTTCCAGAACTATGTTGAATAAGAGTGGTGAAAGTGGGCAACCCTGCCTGGTTCCTGATCTTAGGGGGATTGCTTTTAATCTTTGTCCATTTACTATGATGTTTGCTGTCGGTTTATCGTAGATGGCCTTTATCATGTTAAGGAATGATCACTGTATTCCCACTTTACTGAGAGTTTTGAGCAAGAATGGGTGCTGGATTTTATCAAATGCCTTTTCTGCATCTATTGAAATTATCATGTGATTTTTGTCCTTCCTTTGGTTTATGTGATGAATCACATTGATTGATTTGCGAATATTGAACCAGCCTTGCCTCTCCAGAATAAATCCCACTTGATCATGGTGTATGATTTTTTTCATATATTGCTGGATCCGGTTGGCTAATATTTTGTTGAGAATTTTAGCGTCTAAATTTATCAGGGATATAGGCCTATAATTTTCTTTCTTTGTGTTGTCTTTGCCCGGTTTTGGGATCAGAATTATGCTCGCCTCATAAAAGGAGTTTGGAAGTCTTCCTTCCTCTTGAATTTTTTGAAATAGCTTGAGAAAGATAGGAGTTAGTTCTTCTTTGAATTTTTGATAGAATTCACTTGTGAAGCCATCAGGCCCAGGACTTTCCTTTTTTGGGAGTTTTTTGATAACTGTTTCGATCTCATTTGTTGTAATTGGTCTGTTTAGGTGTTCTGATTCTTCCAGATTGAGGATTGGAAGGTTATATGATTCAAGAAATTTGTCCATTTCACCAAAATTGTCTAATTTTTTGGCATATAGTTCTTCATAGTATTTTCTTACAATGCTTTGTTTTTCTGTTGTGTCAGTTGTTATTTCTCCACTGTCTTTTCTAATTTTATTTATTTGAGTCCTCTCTCTTTTTTTCTTGGTGAGTCTAGTTAAAGGTTCATCAATCCTGTTTACCTTTTCAAAGAACCAGCTTCTTGTTTCATTGATCCTCTGTATTGTTTCCTTAGCCTCTATGTCATTTATTTCTGCTCTGACCTTTATTATTTCCTTCCTTCTACCTGTCTTGGGTTTTATTTGTTGTTGTTTTTCTAGTTCTTTTAGATGCAGGGTCAGGTTGCTTATTTGAGCTTTTTCTAGCTTCTTATGATATGCCTGTAGTGCAAAAAACTTCCCTCTCAGAACTGCTTTTGCTGTGTCCCATTAATTTTGAGTTGATGTATGCTCATTATCATTTGTTTCTAGAAACTTTTTTATTTCTTCTTTGATCTCATTGTTAATCCATTCATTATTTAATAACATGCTATTTAGTTTCCAAGTGTTTGAGTATTTTTCAGTTTTTCTTTTGTGGTTAATTTCTAGTTTCATGGCATTGTGATCAGAGAAAATGCTTGATATGATTTCAATCTTCTTAAATTTATTGAGACCATTTTTGTGTCCTAACATGTGGTCTATCCTAGAAAACGTACCATGAGCGCTTGAGAAGAATGTATATTCTACTGCTTTAGGGTGAAAAGTTCTGAAGATATCTATTAAATCAATTTGATCTAGTGTCTCCTTTAAGTCTGCTGTTTCTTTATTAATTTTTTTTCTTGAGGATCTATCCAGTGTTGTTAGAGGGGTATTGAAATCCCCTACTATGATAGTATTGCTGTTAATCTCGCCCTTTATATCCATCAAAGTCTGCTTTATGTATGTTGGGGCTTCTATATTTGGTGCATAAATATTTATAATAGTTATATCTTTCTGTTGAATTGTTCCCTTTATCATTATGTAGTGTCCTCCTTTATCTCTTACTACAGCCTTTGTTTTAAAGTTTATTTTGTCTGATATAAGTATTGCTACCCCTGCTTTTTTTTCATTTCCATTTGCATGAAATATTTTTTTCCATCCTTTTACCTTCAGTCTATGAGCATCTTTTGTTTTAAGGTGTGTCTCATGTAGACAGCATATGTATGGGTCCTGTTTCTTTATCCATGCAGCTACCCTATGTCTTTTGATTGGATCATTTAATCCATTTACATTTAATGTTATTATTGATATGTAGTTGTTTATTGCCATTTTATTCTTTAAAGCTGTATTCTTCTTTTGCTCTATTCATTCCTCCCTGTTCACAAGAGGCCCCTTAGTATCTCTTGCAGAATTGGTTTGGTTTTTATGAATTCCTTGAGGCTTTCTTTTTCTTGGAAGCTCTTTATTTCTCCTTCAATTTTAAACGTTAGCCTTGCTGGATAAAGTAGTCTTGGTTGTAGGTTCTTGTTCTGCATTACTTTGATTATATCTTGCCATTCCCTTCTGGCCTCAAGTGTTTCTGTTGAGAAGTCCGATGTCATCCTTATGGGGGCTCCTTTGTAGGTGATAGCCTTTTTTTCTCTAGCAGCTTTTAAAGTTTTTTCTTAATCCATTAGCTTTGATATTTTAACTTTGATGTGTCTTGGTGTAGATCTTTTTGGGTTTCTCCTTAATGGAGTTCTGTGTGCTTCTTGAATGTGTGGAGTGTTTCCTAGCCTTAATTTAGGAAAGTTTTCTGCTATGATTTGATTGAACAAAGTTTCCATTTCCTGTCCTCTCTCTTCTTCTTCATGCACCCCTATGATGCGAATGTTGTTTCTCTTCATGTTGTCACAAAGCTCCCTTAGAGTTTCTTCACATTTTTTAAGTCTCTTTTCCTTTTTCTTCTCTGCTTCTGTGCCTTTGTTTATTGTGTCCTCTAACTCGCTTATTCGATCCTCAGCGTCATCCATCCTGCTTTTAATTCCTTCCATTGTGGTCTTCAGTTCTGATACTGTGTTTGTCATTTCTGTCTGATTCTTTTTTATTATTTCAATTTCATTTTTTATACTTGTTATCTCTTTATTTAGGTGTTCATAATGACTATCCATTGTTGCTCTAATTTCTTTGAACAACCTAACTATCATTATTCTAAATTCTGCTTCTGGTAATTTGGTTATATCTGGTTCATTCAGGTCCTTCTCTGGGGACTTCTCTTGATTCATTTGGTTTTCATTCCTCTGCCTGCCCATTTTTTCTGTGTATAAGCAAGTTGTGGCCACTGGAGTCCAGTAGGTGTTGCCTTTGTGTTCTCTAGGTGTGGTCTGTTGCAGGCCCCCCACCCCCTCTGCCGGTGCCTAGGGTGGTTGGGTATGAGCGTTGCCAGTGCCGGCTCACTGTGGCTTTTGCTGTGATTTCTGCCTCTCCTCCATAGGAGGGGCTGTTACTGAAGCCACAATACTTAGCACCAAGTGCAGAGGTGAGCACCTTTGCTCAGCTGCGGACCCAGCCTATTTCCGGACTTCCGCCCAGAACCAGCAGTCGGAGCCTGCTCGCTACAGTTCCGCGGGTTAGGCGGGGCTTTTGACGTGCTCTCAGCTGTAAGCTTTTGCCCGTCCGGAGCTTTAGCCCCGCCCTCCAGGCCAGGGCCCTTTGCGCAGGGTCGGAAACCAAGGTTTACTGGGGCGGGCGTGTTTGCTGGCTTCCGCTCAGCTGCGTACTTCCGCTCGACCCGGACTCTACCCCGCCCCCGCGTTCGGAGCCCGCTCGCGCACGTGTACTGGCCAACTGCGGTTTCTCCGGCCCGGGAGGTGGGGTGGGGGGGGTTGGAGGCTGGTAGCGGTAGCTCAGCCGCAAGCCCCTGCCCATCCCTGGTCCTAGCCCGGTCCCTGCGGCCAGCGCCAGCTTGCGCCGGGCCTGCCCGTTCCTGGCCTCCTGCTTTGTCCCCGTAAGTGGGATTAAAGGCGGGCCCGCAGCTTCCGGACCGCTTTCGCGCGTCCCCTCCGACCTTCTGGGCTAGACCGATCTCCCACCGGCTTGGCCTCTGTCCACGCCGACAGAACCGCCTTTTAGCGTTCTGTCGCCCCAAACCCTCAAGCAGCCCTCAGCAGAGTAGGAAGGGACCTAATACTCCATACTGTAGGCCTGGGAGCTCCTCCACCCGCCCCATAGCTCAAAACTGTCCAAACGCCTCCTCTGGGCTCCGGGACTGCAAGCTGGGGCCTGGCTCCTGGGACCCAGGTCCCTCCCTCTCCACCAAACTTTCCTCCCGCCGGGCTGCCATTTGCTCCGGGGAGCTGGGCAGCCCTCTTCGCGTTTTCGCTATTCCTACCAGTCTCAATGTGGCTTCTGCAGTGTTCCTTGGTTGAAGAGTCCACTTAGTTTAGTTCATAGTTGGTTTATCCAGATGATGGTTCTTTAAATTGAGTTATAATCCACTTTGCTTCTGGGAGTTGGAAGTTGGTACGTCCGCCTACTCTGTCACCATCTTGCTTCCCTAACGTGAATCTTTTTTGACCTCATATCAAAATAGGCATTCCATGACCAAATCAGTTTGGGAAATGCTACACATACTATATCACTGACCTCTCTTCTCCCTTTTGTAGATCACAAGGTAGATCACAGGGAGTGTTTTAACAATTCTACTTAACTGACAGATGTAATTGGAAAAAGAGTTTGTCTGAGTTGTTCTAAGAGTTTTATGATTTTAGCTCTTATATTTAGGTTATTGACCTATATTTGAGTAAATATTTGCATATGATGTGAGGTAAGGGATCTAACTTTATTATTTTACATGTAAATATCCAAGTGTCAATCAATCACCATTTGTTGAGGAGACTGTTATTTCTCTGATTGTATTGTCTTAGCCCCATTGTCAAATATAATTGGTCATGAATGTATGAGTTTGTTTTTGGATTCTCAATTCTACGCCATTGGTCTATGTGTCCATCCTATGCAATTACCAATATTTAGATTACTATATTTAGATTATTATAACCTTGCAGTAAGTTTGAAATAAGAAAACATGATTTCAAAAATCCACACTATTTTTTTTTCTAAAATTGTTTTGACTATTTAGGGCCCCATGCAATGCCACATGAATTTGAGGTACAGCTTTTCCTCTTGTGCAAAAAAAGGCCTGTATATTATTTTGGTAGTATTGGAGTTTCCCTTTTCATGAATTTCAGATGTCTTTCTACTTTTATCTTCTTTAATTTTTAATTTGTTTTCAGTGCACATGTCTTCACCTCCTTGGTTAAATTTATTCCTTGTTACTTTATTATTTTGCACATTATTATAAGTGAAATTATTTACTAATTTCTTTTTAATTGTTCATTGCAGGTGAGTAAACACACAACTGATTTAGGGGTACAATATTACAACCTCAAGTTTTGCTGAATTCATTATTTAGATTTACAACACTTTTAGATTTGGAGGAATTTTCTACCTACAGGATTGTGTTACCTAAAGATAGAGACAGTTTTACTTATTTCTTTCTAATTTAGATGCATTTTGTTGATTGACTGATTGATTTTTGCTGCTTAATTGCTCTGGCTAGTACAATGTTTGATAGCAATGGGGAAAGCTGCCATCCTTGTCTTCTCTATAAACTTAAGAGAGAAAGATTTGAGTCTTTCACTATTGAGTATAATGTTTATCTGTGTGTTTATGATAAATACATGTTAAGAAAGTTCTCTTCTATTCCCAATATTTCTGATATTTTTATGATAAGAGACTGTTGACTTTTCCAAATGTTTTTTATGCATCAATTGAAACAATCCTTTGTTTTTCCTTCTTTGTTCTTTTAGTGTGTTGTATTATATTAATTGATTTTATTTTCTATTGAATTTATTGGGGTAACATTGGGTTAATAAAATTATATTAGTTTCAGGTGTTCAATTTTATAATACATCTGTATATTGTATTGTGTTCACCACCACAAGTCAAGTCTCATTTCATCACCATTTATCTCCCCTTTACCCTTTACTACCATTCCCACCCTACTTTCCCTCTGGTAATTTTGATACTGTTGTCCATGACTATGAGTTTCTTTTACTTTGCTTAATTCCTATACCCTTTTCATCTAGCCTTCCTACATCCTCCTCTCTGATAATTGTAAGTTTGTTCTCTATCTGAGTCTATTTCTATTTTGCTTGTTAGTTCATTAGATTTCACATATAAGTGATATCATATGGTACTTATCTTTCTCTGATTGGCTTCATTGATATTTTTTTATGTTGAACTACCTTAGCATTCTTGGGATAAATTTCACTTAGTCATGGTATATAATTTTTTAAAATATACTATTGGATGGTTTATTTTGCTAGTACTTTGCTGATTTTTATATTTATAATCATAAGGTATATAGTCTATAATAATCTTTTCTTGTATCGTCATTATCTGTCTTTGGCTTTAGAAAATACGAATCTTATACAATGAGTTAGAAATGTTTTCACCTCCTTCTCCTTTTCTTCTTCTTTTCCTTTTCTTCTTTCTTCTTTTTCATCTTTGAGTTTGAGAAGGATTTGTATTGATTCTTCTTTAAATGTTTGGTAAAAATTGCCAGTAAAACCATTTGGTCATGAAATTTTCTTTCTTGGGAATTTTAAAATTCCCATCCAGAGAAGTTAGAGAGAAAAAATAAAGTAAAATACTTTCAAATTAAAAGGAAAGAGTAAAAGTGTCACTAGTTTTAAATGACCTATTATATATAAAAAATCCTAAAGACTGCACCAAAATACTGTTAGCACTGATTATTGAATTAATTGAGTTTAAGGAAACAAAATCAATGTACAGAAATTGCTTACATTTCTATACAGTAATAATGAACTATGAGAAAGAAAAATCAAGAAAACAACTCTATTTTACAATTACATCAAAAAACAAAATAAGTAAAATACCTATGGATAAATTTAATCAAAGAGGTAAAAAGACCTATATACTGAAAACCATATAATATTGATGAAAGAAATTGAAGCACAAATAAATAGAAAGATATTTTGTGTTTATGGGTTGGAAGAATATTCTTAAAATGTTTTGTATTGCCCAAAGCAATCTACAGATTTAATGCAATACCTATTAAAATTCCAATGACACTTTTCTCAAAAATAAAACAAGCAGTACTAAAATTTATGTGGAACCACAAACAAACTTGAATAGCCAAGACAATCTTGAGACAGAAGAACAAATTGAAAGCATCATGCTCCCTGATTTCGAACTGCATTAGAAAGTAAAGTAATCAAGAATGTGCTATACTATTTGCAGACAAACAAATCAAAACAACAACAACAAAAATGACATAGAGATCTATGGAACAGAACAGAGAGCCCAGGAATAATCCCATGCATGTATGTTTACTTAATTTACAATGGAGCCAAGAAGATAAGATAGGAAATGAACAGTCTCTTCAATAAATGCCGTTATGAAAGCTGGCCAGAAACATGCGAAAGAATAAATCTAGACCACTCTCTTATACCATATACAAAAATTAACTCAAAGTGGATTTAAGACTTGAATGTAAAGACCTGAAACCATACAATTTCTAAAATAAAATTTGGGCAGTAAGCTTTTTGATTTAGTCTTGGTGATAATTTTTGGATTTGATACCCACAGTAAAGGTATCAAAAGCAAAAATAAACAAACGGGGCTATATCAAACTAATAAGTTTCTTCACAGCAAAGAAAACAATGAACTTACAGCAGTGGTTCTCAAACTTTTTGAAGTTGGGTGCATTTAAAATTTTACAAATAATTGTAGGCACACTACATACAATTTTATGAGAAATATGTTATAATAATTAAGTCAAATATTAAAGAAAAAATATAAAGTTCAAGCGTGCTTTTATGATAATTAAACAAAATAAATACGACAAAGTTAAATTTATTCTGACATTTAAAAACATTTTTATGTTACATTTTTTGAGTTACACTTTTTAGAATTTGTAAAAAAGAGGGCTTAAAAATAAAAAAGACAAAAATCTTATCTTTTTATATATATAGATACATTCTTAGTAAGATTTAGTAAATTTGTCAGGTCTCAACACAAATTGTTAAGTTTTTTCATTCTTGTGTTTATGAGACATGAGCCTGATGTGTCCTAGTGAATTCTTCAATATTTGGGCATATATTTGAAAGGCAACTCTCATTTCCTCATCAGTACATTGAATAATTCCCCTCCTTTTACTCTTAATTGTGTTGAGGGTAGAAAATCCTAATTCACATAAATAAGATGTTGAAAATTGTAGTAAAATGTTCAATGCTTTTTTAGATATTGCCACATATTCTTCTTTTACAGAAATCCAAATGGCTTCATGACACAATTCCTTATGTTTAATCATCAATCCACAATCAGTGAATATAGCTGCCAGTTCTTCTTCTTCTGTTAATGTTAAATCAAAATCACTTGAAGCTTCTATGAATGAGTTTCTAGTCCAATCATATTGTTCAGTGTTAAGTGATGGAAAATGCTATAAATTAAATTCTGCCCTTCAGCCTTCAAGTCCTTTTTTATTTACACTTAACCTTTGCTCACTTCCAGAATTGGATTCTTCAATATCACACTTCTTTTTGAGAAATCTATCAATTTAACTTGGGTGTCTTTATCTAAAAATAATATAATGATGTGTTACTAATAAATATAATAATGATGTATTAACAAAAAGAGTGGTATTATTGTAACTTTACACCAAACAAAGGATAGAAGAAACTTGCCTCCAGTCTTTCCGGGGAACATGGGGGGGCAGTGTAAACAATCCAGCACCACAGCTTAATAGCCTTTTGCAACCTGATCAGGCAAGTGAGGTGGGGTGTTGGGCAGACTGTCAGCTTACAGCAAATTCCCCACATTTTTGGTTCCCAAAAATCTAAACTCCAAAAACCCTGTTGGATTTTTGGTCCCCTTAACAGGCACATATTTTTCTGGAATACCATAGGGCATACTTGGAAGTCTTCTAGGGTGCACCAGTGCACCCTGTAGCATATTTTGAGAACCACTGACTTACTGAATAAGAAAGCAACTTATTGTATTGTAAAATATATTTGCAAATAACATATCAAATAAGGGATTTTTATCCAAAATATAAAAAAACTTAAACAGCTCAACAGAGAAAAAATATGTCAGAAAATCTAAATAAATATTTCTTTAAAAGAAGACATATAGGTGGCCAAAAGGTACATGAGAAGATGCTAAATAGCACTGATTATTAGGGAAATGTAAATCGAAGCCACAAAGAGATATTACTTTACTCCCGTCAGAATGGCTGTTATCAATAAGACAAGAAATAACAAGTGTTGGCAAGGGTGTGGAGAAAGAGAACCCTCAAGCACTATTGATGGGAATGTAAATTGGTATAGTAACTATTGAAAACAACATGAAGTTTCCTCAAAGTAATTATATTAAAAATTAAATTTCCATATGACATAGAATTATGCTTCTGGGTATTTATCCAAAGAAGATGAAAACACTAATTTGAAAAGGTATAAACATGCACCCTTTTATTCATTACAGCATTATTTTGAAAAGTCAAAATATGAAAACAACGTAAGAATCAATTAACATGCATGGATAAAGAAAATGTGTTATATCACATATGAATAGACCTTGACAACATTATGTTAAGTTAAATAAGTTAGGCAAAGTCTAACACTGTATGATCTCACTTACATGTAGGATCTAAAAACAAACAAAAAATCAAGCTCCTAGAAACAGAGAATAGATTGGTGGTTGCAAGAGGTTGGTGGGAAGGGTGAGCCAAATGGTTAAAGGGAAACAAAAGATACAAACTTCCAGTAAAAAAACAAATGCCAAAATCTTTTCCAAAATGATTATACCACTTTACACAGTCACCAGCACTGTATGAGGATTCTAGTGTGTCACATTCTCTCCAATAGTTGGTATTGCAGCCATAATAATGGGGGTGTTTTGGTATCTTATTTGATTTAATTGTCTTTTCTCTGATGACTAATGATGCTAAGAATATTTCCCTAGGCTTTTTTGGCCATTCATGTGTCTTTTTGTGAAATATCTATTCAAGTCTCTTTACATGTTTTAATTGGGTTGTTTGTATTCTTAACATTGAATTGTAAAAATGATTGATATATTCTGAAATTAAGTTCTTTGTAGATAAATATATTATAAATAATTTCTCAATCATTGGTCTTTAATTTTATTTTTATAATTTTGTCCTCTAAAGAATAGACTTTTAATTTTAATAAATTCCAACTTATTAAACTTATTCTTAAAAATTCTTTAATTTTATTTTTCAATTATCTTTTACAATTAATATTATTTTTTAGTCTTTATTTATTCATAATACAGTTTATTTTCTGGGAAATATTTGCTAGGCCAAGGTTGCATACATTTTTTCTTTTATTTTATTCTAGAGCGTTTATATTTTAACATTTTATTTAAGTACATGACCCATTTTAACTTATATTAATTCTTTTTGAGAAAATATTTTTTTTCTGTGATTTAAACAGTTTGAGAATGTCATTAACTCTTTTCTGGAGACTATAGGAATACCACTGACAACAAACACAACACATTTATTTTTTAGATGAAGCAATTGAAAGAAAAGTGTCATGGCTTGGAAAATTAAATGGGATACAATGTTTACTATAAAATGTGTAAGATCCTCAGTTTTTAAGATTTAAATCTTAATGGTGTTAAATAGATGCCACTTAAGTAGAACTGCATTTATTTTTACAAATGCTTTCCTTATTCAAATGGGTGATTTTTAGCTTCCAAGTCTACTGTGACTCAGCAACGGGTAAATTGGGTGAGAATGCAAAACCAGTATAACCTTTGCAGGGGGATTCAGTAATGTAAGCAAAATTATCTATACATTTATTCTTGGACTAGAAAATGACTTCTACAATTACAAATGGCAAAAATGCAAAATATCTTTGCACAAAACCATTCATTACTTATCATAGCTCTATTTTAATTTCTTTTTATTTTATTCATTTTAGAGAGGAGACACAGAGTGTGTGTGTGTGTGTGTGTGTGTGTGTGTGTGAGAGAGAGAGAGAGAGAGAGAGAGAGAGAGAAAGAGGGGAGGAGCTGGAAGCATCAACTCCCATGTGTCTTGACCAGACCAGTGCAGGGTTTTGAACTGGTGACCTCAGTGTTCCCAGGTCGACGCTTTTATCCACTGCACCACCACAGGTCAGACCCATAGCTCTATTTTAATAGCAAAAGACTGAAAAACCCAAACACAATAAATTGAGAATTGTCAAATACTGTTAACTTGCTTTTTGGAGTGGTATGAAGCTATTAAAAATATGGTGAATATATTTATACATTGTTATGTAAAAGTCTCCAAAATGTATTGTTAAGTGAACAGCAAATTAACAATGGAGAGGATTATAATATGTACCCATTTATTTAATAAAGAAAGTGAAAAACCATATAATAAAAACTAAATGTGGCCCTGGTTGGTTAGCTCAGTGGTAGAGCGTTCGTTGGTCTAGTGTATAGATATCCCAGGTTTGATTCCCAGTCAGGGAACAGAGAAACAGCGACCATCTGCTTCTCCACCTCTCCACCTCTTGCTTCTCTCTCTCTCTCTTTTTCTCCTGTAGCCATGGCTTGGTTGAAGTAAGTTGCCCCTGGGTGCTGAGAATGGCTCTATGGCCTCATCTTGGGTGCTAAAATAACTCAGTTGCCAAAGGCCCTAGATGGGCAGAGCATCACTTGGTAGGGGGCTTGCCAGGTGGATTCCAGCTGGGATGCATGCAGGAATCTGCCTATATGCCATCCCACTTCTCACCTAAAAATATAAAAAATAATTATATATAATACTGATACACAGTCATATAGTTTTAAAAATAAATAATAACAAAAAAGACAATAATAAAATATAAGAGGGGGAAATAAATTAGAATTAGGGGGGAAATCAAAATTCACAGAAAATACTTTATTTCATACATTTTATTTGAAACTATGTAAATATTTTATGTGACTGTAAGAAAGAGTCTTAATTCTAACAGCAGTTTCTAAGACCAAAGGAAAAAGAAACATAGAAATGTATCAAGTTGGTGCCTAAATCACATATTGAAAAAGTATAAATGACTGTTAAAAATAGTAATTTGATAATTAATTTCTCAGGGAATATAAAATTCTTAAAATACTACAAAATAATACTCAAGGTATTTTCAGTGATCATGGTTTAGTAATAATAATATTAATATTCTGAAATCATATATATATATATATATATATAAAGCAATATATTCATAAATGAAGAATATTAGGTTACGCCTATTTTAAATTCTTACATTTTAACTAGAAATATTTGTGCAGACTTATAGTGTATTTTCTCTTAAAAACACAAACAAACCTCTAGCTCTGTCTACTGAATCAGCTTAGAAACTAATCTGCATAGCACTAATAGCATCTCTAGCACTAAGATTGTTGTGTTTAAGTAACATTTCACACTAAAATGATACAGGAATTCTTGAAAAAAATGGCTTACTCCAGGTCTGGAACAGGAAAACAGAAAATGATCTTGGAAAATTTAGTTATAATAGAAAGCAATAAAGTTATCGAAGAATATAAAACTTCTATCAAACAGATTTAGGAGCAATTTGAGGATAAAAGGAGATATTGGAGATTATTTTAATAAATAGACTCCCAATAGTCAAAAATGACAAAATTTGAACATCAAATAAGCAGAGTAACAGCAGTGGACCAAAATCCATTAACACATTTAAATGCATAACTCATAAAGATATTTAACACAAACTAAATTCAAACAAGCAAAGAATATATTGTTGACATTTAGATGATAGAAAAACACTATTCATTATTTTAAACATATTAAAATTAAGAAAGGCATTTGTACAGTTTTTCCTGTATAAGCTATGACTTAGGTTAACCAAAAAGTTGATAATAAAAATGTGCTCTTTATATAAGTGTTTCAATTAATAACTTAAAAAGGATTAAATGAATCAGAATATCTTTATTTTACAACCCATAACCAAGTAATAGATTTAAGCAATCAATTGTATTACCCAGAAAAATATTACATATCTCTTGAATAAAATGCATAATGCCATCAACAAAGTAATATTCCCAAAACTTTTTAACTTCAATCTAATCAAGTCTCTAGATCTCTACTCTAATTTATATGAGATGTAGGGGAGCTAGAAACATGTTTTATTAAACCATGGGATGCAATTTATAAAACCGGGAGTATACAAACTGTAATGCAGAAACTGCTCAGAACAAATAAGATTGTCCTTGATTAATAACTGTTAAAGTTGAATGAAGGACCAAGGAAGTTCAATCCTACTTTGGCATGTATCTATATTCAAATAGTAAGCCACTGTACATTTTTTGAAAGCTGAGTGGAAGAAGTCTTATTTTGGAATAGAGCCCAAGTTATCCTTTAAACTGCCTGACTAAAGAACCTGAGTGGCAGAGGTTAGTGGGTGTTTTTTGAGTCACTGAGCTGCTCTCTGAATACAATTCAAAGTTCCACCCAATATCAGTGACATTCAAAAATTAATGCTAACACTAGAATGGGTGCTTGTTTCTAAGATTCGAAAGTTAATCTTCTATCCAAAGTAGTTTCTAAAATTCCTGGAATAAAGATGGAACAATCTTAATGTTTTTTAAATCACCATGTGGCCATGTTCATGCATTAGGTTTTCCTATGTGTCTGATGATCAAACACTGAGTATCTTTATAAATAACACTGGGGAACAATTCTTTTTTTCATTTTCTCTTGCATGAGGTTTTAGAACTGTTTCTATATATTTCTGTATCGCGAATTCCAAATATGATATTTGTTTTTAGTGCATGCTCTAGTTTTTATGCAATTTTAATTTCTTTTTGTTACAGTTAATGGCATGCATTGGTTTTTAAATTGGAGTTAAAGGGCAATGAACGACTCTTGGATTGAACATAACCACAAAGCGATTAATGTTTTACAAACATCACTTTGACACAATTGTAGTTGTTTTTAAATGTAAAATCTTATTATCTGATAAAAACACTCTGTTATTTTGTTTTAAGATTAAATCATGGCTTTTTTGAGTAGGCGTGAATGTATAAATAGTCCTGACACCTTCTGCTGTATATGTGGCTGTTACACACTTCAACGCCAAAGGCACAATATTTCATCTTTCGTGACACGTGCATATATTATATATTTTCAAGTTCCACTTGGCGATCAAGACAAGAATTGTGCTCCTCATATTGTGTGTCATAATTGTGAGGAAATGCTTCGTGACTGGACAAAAGGAAAACACAAAGGAATGCCTTTTGGTATTACCATGGTTTGGCGTGAACCTAAGGACCACAGCAGGGACTGTTATTTCTGTCTGATCTATTCAAAGGGCATTGGCAAGAAAAAACGGCATATGATCGCATATCATAATATTCCTTCAGCAATACGACCTACCCCACACTCTGAGACACACAGAGTTCCAGTTTTCTTTTTCTTTTCTTTTTTTTAGAGGGACAGAGAGAGTCAGAGAAAGGGATAGATAGGGACAGACAGACAGGAACGGAGAGAGATAAGAAGCATCAACCATCAGTTTTTTGTTGCAATACCTTAGTTATTCATTGATTGCTTTCTCATATGTGCCTTAACTGAGGGCCTTCAGCAGACCGAGTAACCCTTTGCTGGAGCCAGCGACCTTGGGTCCAACCTGGTGAGATTTTTTGCTCAAGCCTGATAGGCTGCGCTCAAGCTGGCGACCCTGGGGTCTCGAACCTGGATCATCTACATCCCAGTCCAACGCTCTATCCACTGCGCCACTGCCTGGTCAAGCCTGGGTTCCAGTTTTCAATGGTTTTATTTCTTCTAAGGATGAAGAAAGTATACATGGTGATTAAATATATTTTGATAAGATGCATGAGGAAATGGTTGTAGAATTTGAAGGCTCTTCTTCTGATGCCAAGCAGTCATTAATCCCTCAGCAGTTTAGCCAACCCAAATGGAATGACTTAGTAAGAGATTTGGGTCTGTCAAAGAAAGCAGCTGAGTTATTAGCCTCCAGGCTTCAAGAAAATAATGTATTTTTTCAGTCAGCTAAAGTATCCCATTTTAGGAAGCGTGAACAAATTTGTCAGGACTTATTTTCCAAAGACAAACACTTTGTTTACTGTCATGATATCAGTAGTCTTCTCAGCCAGCCAGGTGTCACCATTTACAGTCCATCAGAATGGTGGCCATTTCTTGACAACTCTAAATGGAGTCTGAAATGTGTTCTCATACATAACGGTAATGTTTATGCAGCGGTTCCAATTGGTTATTCAACTCATCTGAGAGAAGATTATAATGACAGAAAAACTGTCCTTGACTTTCTGAAGTATGAGGAGCATAACTGGATCATTTGTGTGAATCTTAAAATGGTAAATTTCCTGCTAGGATGACAGAGAGGATTCACAAAGTATCCTTGCTCTCTGTGTTTGTGGAATAGCCGAGTTAAGGAGGAAACTGGACACAGAAGGCATGGCCAAAACGTGAAGCTCTGGAAGTAGGGATGCAAAATATTGTGAATGAACCTGTAATTAATTGAGACAGAATCATTTTTCCCCGGCTTCACATCAAACTTGGCTTAATGAAGCAGTTTGTTCAGGCTTTGAATAGACAGAGTGAATGCTTTCCACATATTATTTCTGTTTTCCTGGTTTGTCTTTACAGAAGATAAAAGCAGGTGTATTCAATGGAGCTCAAATTTGAACCCTCATACGTGACAAAAAATTTGTCAGGAAGATGAATAAGGAGGAGAGATCAGCATGGCAGTCTTTTGTGGCAGTAACAAAGAACTTCCTTGGCAACAAAAAAGCAGAAAACTATGAACTTCTGGTTCAAAGGTTGCTGTTGGCTTTCTGCGACATTGGATGTAACATGAGCGTTAAGATTCACATCTTGAACAGTCACCTTGATAAGTTTCCCGAAAATCTTGGAGCTGTTAGTGATGAGCAGGGAGAACACTTTCATCAAGATTTGAAGATGATAGAAGAGCGTTATCAGGGGCGATGGGACAGAAATATGATGGCAGACTACTGCTGGAGCATCAAACGAGATTGTCCTCAACAAGTGCACAAACACAAGAGCTACAAACACAAATTTTTGCCTGAATAGAATTTAAATAAGTTTTGCGCAAATTTTATGATTAAAATAAGTGTTTTAATATGTTCTATTTCAAAATTGTAGACAAATTCTGATGCAATCATATCTTTTAGTGTATTAGTATATTTGCTGCATTATATAAATGATTATATTTTCACAAAGACGATGCTCAAGAAGACATTCTACTTCATTATGTTAAACTAAATGTTGAAAATTTTACAATAAGATGAAAAATTAAAATCTTGAATTGCAAAAAAATTGTAGCTTACAGAGAAAATCTCATGTCAGATTTGAGGTCAGCACACTTGAATTAGGTAAGAACAAGTATTTTTGTGGGTGCAACAAAAATTTTGTTCCCCAGTGTACCTTATGATATGTCCTCATAAACAATTGTTTATTTCATAATAAGAAGCTCTTGCATATTCTTGTGAAAGAGTCAATGAAATTCCACAAATACTTAAATTAAACAAGTGAGATGGGGACATAGTGATTCTCCTTTTCTATCATTTATATTCTTTTATTCTTGAAGGACAGGCATTAAATGATGTCATCTATTTTGTGCCACAAGCCTCTGTGTGATAAAGCTATCCTCTTTTTGTTTATGGTGTTAAGCCTCATGAAGAGAGTCATCTAATAAGAATTTTAATAGTGCAAAGACAATATGGCTCCGAGTAAAACTGGAAGGACTATCATTTAAGAAATATGTGCCAGTGTGCTTATTGCCTTAACCACAGAGGCTTTTATTTGCAAATGAGACTTTGGGGGGGGGGGGTAATAGCTAGCTGATTTCTCTGGACTTGAATTTCACTGGCAAAGACATTAGTTCTTGACATTAGATAAGTGACTTTGGATTAATGTTTTCTACCAGAGGCTAACGTGAAGCTTGGTATTAGAAAGATTGCTAAATGTGTTGCATTGTTTGTGTGAAGTCAACTAGTAAATCATAAATCTTCAAATTGGAAGAGACAGGGATTGAAGACACAGTCAAAGTTTAGGGAGATGAATGGAGAGAAAGAGAAAATGAGGGAGGGAACAGGGATGAAGAGACACGGGTGGAAAAGGAGTGGTATAGAGGATATAAATAGATACATAAATGGAAGTGTCCTGCACTGTCCATCAATGACACCGTGCTCATGAAACTTGTCTTGCGTTGGTTAAATTGACAAAAGTTTTATATTGAAGTCTCAGAAAGGAAATTAATAAGTAACACTGATACTACAAAAAAATTAATAGCATGTCCTTCCTGTACTTTGTGTTAGGCTCATTATTACTACAGCAAGAGTGCTGTTATACACAATCAAATTGATTACAAGTCTGGCTTTGTTCATCAGTTCTTATACCCAGATAGGACACTTATGACTATAAGGGTATAACATAAACCATAAACTCCTCAGAAAAAGCATCAGGGTGAAATCCAAAATAAATTTTGCTCAGCATTTACTTGTTATTTTTTTCATGCTATTCCCTTATTTTGCTCTTTATGTAAGAGGGAAAAATGTCATATGTTTCTTTGCATGTGGAGGCTAATTAAGAAATAGAGCCCTTTGGAAGACTGACTTGTCCCACTGAATTTCTACTTTAAAAAACACATCACAGCCTGACCAGGCAGTGTCGCAGTGGATAGAGCGTCGGACTGGGATGTGGAGGACCCAGGATCGAGACCCCGAGGTCGCCAACTTGAGCGTGGGCTCATCTGGTTTAAGCAAGGCTCATCAGCTTGAGGCTAAGGTCAATGGCTTGAGCATGGGTTTACTCAGTCTGCTGTAGCCCCCGGTCAAGGCATATATGAGAAATCAATCCATGAACAACTAAGGAACAACAAAGAAGAATTGATGTTTCTCATCTCTCTCCCTTCCTGTCTGTCTGTCCCTGTCTATCCCTCTCTCTGACTTTCTCTGTCTCTGCCACAAAAACAAAAACAAAACAAACTCACATCACAAATGGTACTCAAGCTTTAAAATGAAGCAGAATGATATAGAGATGAAGGTTAAAAATTCAGGTTTCTGGGTGCTCCTATTAGAACATACCAATTCACTAAATATTGGAGTAGGACCAGGAATCTGTATTTCAATGAACAGCCATGTGATTTCAATGTGTAGTTCCTAGAACATTATTATCATAAACACTAATAAGCTGATACAATATAAAAATAGTTTAAAAGTTCAAGAAGTTACATTTACTTTGCATGAAATTGTTAGAAAATATTAAGGCTTACTTTATAAGAATTTGAAGATATATTTATAAGCATACTGATCGCCATTATGTAATCACATGCACTATTTTCTTACTCATTTATTATTATTTTTAAAATATAAAATAGTTAAAATGATACATTCTTAAGGTAAATATAATTAATGCCCAGATCACATAAGCATAACATTTACCAATTATTGTCATTTTCAGCATACCAAATATATCCCAATTTAAAATTCCAAACTGTACAACCTAATAAAAGTCACATAACTCTGAAAACATAAAGATATATAAAAATGCCAAGTCTTTTTATCGGCATTATTCTGAATGTAACAAGGCAGTCTCTGTGCATTTTTTTTTTTACCACATAGTTACCCTTAAGAACATTTTCCTCTGTCAGGAGAGAGACAACAGTGAACAGCTGTTAGAGTCTAGCAAGTGTTTTTCCAAGCATTATCCTTGGACAACCTAGCTCAGAATCACTTGGTATTTATTATAAAGTACAGTTTCTTAGACCCTCCCTTACACATATTAAATCAGAATCTATTTGAAAGAGGCACCAGAATGACTGTGGAGGACTATACCTAAATCATTTCCAGATTTAGAGTTTGAGATGCACTACATAAAGATGCACTTAAATCACCTCATTAATTGCAAGAGAGAGGCTAAAAGGTTAGGTGGCTTGGATTTCCACTCTATTTTCTGAAACTTTTACTCCTTTCAGTGGTGACAAAGGAAAGCCTCCAGCGCAGGGCCAAGGCTAGAATATGGTGAGTGAGGCACTTGCCTTGGGTATAAAAATTAAGGGGTAATTAAAAAAAATAAAATGAAGAATGAAAGCAGGATACAATGACTTGCCAAACCATATTGGAGCACAAGTAAAATAAGTAATAAAGTAAGCAATACTGATTCTGACTTCATTTATTTTTTTTATTTTTGTTCATCATGGATATTTTTGAATAATTTTAATAGTTTATGAAAATATTGAGTGTCTTAATTACTAGATTTTTCAGCTCCTCCTTGACTTTTGCACTAGAGGCAAATGCCTCACCCTGGTTCTAGCTGTACTCCTCTATACTGTGCAGGAATAAATTGGCCTAGTTATCTGATGGCATATGAACATGCAAACATGATAAGTTTTCCTCCAATTACATTTCCTGGGGTAAATACATTTTTGCCTGCATGTAGAACCAGTCATGCTCCTTAGAATTAATCAGATTCATTATGCAATGAAGCTAAATGAACTTTTTTTTCTAGACTGAGTGTCTTAAAATATATGACTTGGTTAATAATTTTTAATTAACCAGCTTATATATACTAAATCTAAAACAAGGTAGGGAGGAGGGTACCTTAAAAAAATATCATTCTGGCCTGACCAGGTGGTGGCGCAGTGGATAGAGCGTTGGACTGGGTTGCGGAAGACTGAGATTTGAGACCCCAAGCTTGCCAGCTTGAGTGCGGGTCCATCTGGCTTGAGCAAAAGCTCGCCAGCTTGGACCCAAGGTCGCTGGTCCAGCAAGGGGTGGCTCGGTCTGCTCAAGGCCCGCGGTCAAGGCACATGTGAGAAAGCAATCAATGAACAACTAAGGTGTGGCAACAGCAATGAAAAACTAATAATTGATGCTTCTCACCTCTCTCCATTCCTGTCTGTCTGTCTCTATCTGTCCCTCTCTCTGACTCTCTCTCTGTCCCTGTAAAAAATTAAAAAAAAAATCATTCTGAACTGGAATGCCTGCATACAGGTTTGGGTAGGTAAAGTAAAAAATACTGAGTTGATTAAATAAAAGTTTTCCTCAACAACTTATAGTTTATAAAGGTTCAATTTTGTTGCTATTATTATATTTTGTATCAGAGTTTCTCTATAGAAAATGCCTTTCAAGTCCCATGACCAAGAAGAAGAAACCCAAGCCAAGTATTTGATTATCTACTAAGTACTTGTTGTGACATATATTCACAGAAGCAGATTTTTGTCATATTGGCTCTTTCACTATTGCAGAGTTTCACTATTGTCTTTATTAGACTAAAACAGCTTGTTTACAACCTACACATGGCAGGGCTCTTTTGAAAATTGTTTGTTTAAACATGACCGATTTACAGACTTAAAAGTAATAAGAAATCTGAAACATAAAGTTAGTCTTTTGAGCACAGTTAAAGGAGCCAGGGTTTGTTTAATTGTGTAAGTAGAAATAGAGACTTGTGTCAGCACATGTTGTTGATAATTACCTCAAAGCCTTAGAGCAAGTGTAGATGAATACAATTAGCAGTGGAGATGCTCACCAATGGAAATGTAATCTAAGTGCTTTTAACATCCTATAAAAAAACTGTGTTGTTTGATTTTTTTTAATGAGATAATTTGCCTATATACAAAATATTACATTCATCGTTTTCAAATATATATTTATATCCTAATGTTATAGGAAAGTTTTTGGTTTGGACCTAAATGGAATCTATCTTTTCATTATAAGGATTATGAAGCCTTGAATTGCATCAATTTTATATAGTAAAATTTTCAGAGACATTGAAATTTTAAATTGATACTTTATTAGAGTATTTATGCTATTGTCCTACACAATTCTGGAGAAATGAACAGAACAACTCCTTTAGGTCATTTCAGACTTTACAATTCCTATTATTTGATATGCTTTTTCAAAAAAATAAAAAAGATACTACAGTAAGCTCTCAAGTATGTGCTGGTTTCATTAAGTAACTGTATGAATGGGGTTCCCCAACCCCATTCCAATATGGCATGTGGGTGGGGAGCAACAAGCAATTCTTGGACAATAGTATGTCCAAGAACTTAATTCTGACACTACCTACCCAGAGACAGCATCAGATTACATAGATTAAGGGTTCCGTCCTACAAGACTGCCTCTATCGCATGCGCGCGCACACACACACACACACACACACACACACACACACACACACACTTTAAACATCAGCTTCAAGCCCAGGCTCTAAGATTTCAATAACCCTCTTCTTGAGTTTAATGAATTTACTAGAATGACTCAGAATTTAGGAAAACCTGCTTACTTACCATATTATCAATTTATTACAAAGTATATTAAAGACTATGTATCAACAGCCAAATGAAGAGATACACAGGTTGATATTCAAAGCCAAAGGGCTTCTGTTCCTGTGGAGCTTGGGGCACAGCAGAGAAGTATGTGGAAGAGTTCTGGTTTCCTAACATGGAAACTCTCCAAAAAAAAAAAAAGGACCTAAGTACTGTCCTGGTTTTTTGTGAAGGTTTCATTAAATATTCATGATTAAATAAGTCATTGAATTGAACTTCATCTCCAGATCCTTTCCCCTCCTTGGAGGTTGGTGGATGGTGGGAATGAAATTTCCCAACATCTATTCACACTGATGGTTCTCCTGGCAACTAACCACCAGTCTTGGGTGGGGTCCAAAAGTCACCTTCATTAACAGAGCAAAGGATACCTTGATCACTCCTGGCAACTAACCACCAGTCTTGGGTGGGGACCAAAAGTCACCTTCATTAACAGAGCAAAGGACAGGAAATTTCAGGGCTTGAAAGAGCTATGAGCCAGGAACTGAGGATGAGACCAAGTATCTTAAAAATTGTAATACTGCAGTCAACCACCTGTTATTTGAACATGGATCCCTAACAGCAACACAATCTTATAAGCCAAAAGATACTGACACATCACTAGCATCTTGTTCAGTCATGAGTAACTATTCAGTCTATCATAGTATCATATGAAAATATCTTCCAGAGTGAGGACACTCAGGTTTTCAGGCTTTCATCTGACCTTGTCAGGTTCCAAAAGCAGAAATAGTCTCTGTAAAGCATGGTTTTATCCTTTCACGTATCTAGTATAATGGAACTGAGAGACAATATCATTTCTTGCTTTGAACCTCTTTCAAGCTATAATATTATATTGGATTTCCCTTATAATACAACTTATTTGTTCACTTCTTTACCCTCAGCTATGTTTCCTTCTCTCCATGTACACCCCAACTTTTCCATCTTTGGAAGGGACATTAGATTTGGCCACTGTGCTGGTCTAGATTGCTGGTAGCAATACTAGTGTAACAAGTGCCTCTCCTTCAGGCTACTTCTATTTAGACAGTGCAAAGTTACATAGATGCAGAACTGATGGGATGTCTTTACCAATTGGCAAGATAGCTGCTCTCACTGTTAACCTTAAATTTTCCAGATAAAGTGAAGACACATCCTGTCCCATCAGGCACTTAGGAATTCTGATATAAAAGGTTAAAAACACAATTATAGTTTTTTGCCTAGGAATCATCTCTGCTTCCATTCCTGTAGTTACAGCCCTGATCCTATGACTACCGCATCAAGAGAGGGAGAAAATAAATTTGAGAGGATATGGAAAAGAAAGTATACCTGCCTCCTCCCCACTTCCTCTTCTCCACATCCACCAGAAAAACAGACAAGTCCATCTGGTAGGAACATTCCTTTATCCCTACTGAAGTTCATTTTTAGTATGAGCAAACACTCGTGAGAGCATGTAAACTAGCCCTTCGTGCCTTTATCTTTCCCCATTTAGAAAACCAGTGTTTTACTTACCCTTTCCATTTCTCTATCAAACTATTACTAAGATGAGGATATCTCTGGATATAGCTATTCTAGAATCTCTGTACCTTGGAGATAATTTTTTACAAAGACATTTACATTTCTATGGTGGAAATTCTTTAGGTTATTTTGAGGAATAAAAAAATGGAAAGTGGGAAAAGCATGCTCACTCTTACTTAATTGATAATGAATGCTTTTTGAATAAAGCCCAATGTACTTATAACCATGGTAATGTCATATAATAATTCTGTTTTGATGTTGAAGTCAAGTGCTATCATAGTTTATGCCTTCGAGAAAGTAGTTCTATATGTCTTCACCTAGGCAGACAATAATTTACACATTGGGCAACTATGCTTCATTCACATGTTTTGAAATACTTGAAAATTTGCAACATAATAAAAAACACTGCTGTTTGCACATGGGATTAATTTGCTGGTAGAAGATGAAATTCTGCATAAAGCTATCTATTCCATGAGGAAATTCATTCTACCCCATGCCTATTGAATTAAGAATAAGGCCTTGATATGAATATAGACTTGTTTTGACATCTTTTTAAAATTGTAGTTTATAAATCCCTTCCTTGATGTCCATGAATTTTCTATAATAATATGGAGAAAGCCATTCTTAGAGATTTCATTTCCAGTAATGATAGGTGGTCTATGCAAACTAACTGCTCCAAAAAGAATAATTTTTCAAAAAAAATATTGAAAAAATTTACAAGCCTCAATGCAGCATGGAGACAGCCAAGAGTTTCTGGCAATGATATCTAACAGTAGTTAAGAGCATTTGGATTATCCAGTATGCTGTGCTGTTACTTTAATGACATTTACCTTAGGTAAAGGGCTAAGAAATCAGAAAAGAATATGGCATCCAATCAAAAAGTTCCTGGCTTTTAAAAACTAACCAAATGATTGAATAATGAAAGAATTAAAAAGAAGAAAAAATAAAATAATCAGTGTTTCATATATTGGAGATATCAAATACAGAATTTGCAATTATTGTGATTAATATGTGAAGATAGCCTGACCTGTGGAGGGACAGTAGATAAGGAGTTGACCTGGAGGCTGATGTCACTGGCTCAAAATGGCAGGCTTGCCTGGTAAAGGTACATATGAGAAGCAACAACTATTAATTTATGCTTCCCATTCCCCTTTTCTCTACTTTGCTCTCACTCTCTCCCCTCTCTAAAATCAATAAATAAAATATTTAAAGAAATATATGAAGATAATATGACAAAAATTTTCATCAAAGACTAGCATAAAATATACATATAAAGTCTATAACTAGAAAAAATAGAACTACCTAATTTAAAAATGCAAATAGAGTAGGTTAGAATGAGCAGAAAAAAATTAGTAAGCTAAATATGAAATTAATACCAAGACTAAAGCATAGAAATAAAAGAAAAATAGAAAATAGAAAAAAATTACCAGCACTGGGGCAAATAGACCCATAACCTTAATGTATCAGCAAAATGACTTGACAGCTGACATTTCAACATAATTGATGGAAGCCAGAAGTTACTGGGATGTTATTTTTTAAATGCTGAAAAAAGTATTTCCAAAAAAGAATTGTCTATAATCTAATTAAAAAAAAACAATCTAATGGAAGCAAAACAAGTATATTGGGGGAAAAATCTGATATCTTTGCCACCAGTAGACCACACTAAATGAAATAATAGAGGAATAAAAAATAAATCAGCCCAGTAAAACAAGTAAATGGAGGAAGTAATGAAAACCTATGAAAAGTAAAGAATGTATATAATCATAAATATTGATGTATAAAATAAAAATGATAATTTATTATAATGTAGACATATAATACAGACAACATTAACACAGAAACCAGTAAAAAGCAAGAAAGTAAGAGTTAAAAGTTCTTGCATTGTCCCAGAAACATTAGTTTATGTTAGACTCCAATAAGTTAAGCATGCATGCTATTGCTCTAGGAAACTACTAAAAGTTATGAGAGAGAGAGAGAGATAGCAGAACAGAAGTGTGAGAAAGGAAATGAATGAGTGAATGTCTAATTCTCAAGGTCATTATATGAATTAAGGTGAAATAAATGTAAATTTATCTATCAAGCTGCCTCATAAAAATTTTTCATTATACCGATATTTTCCCAACCTCTCTATCATGTATACTGTATTAGTTTCCTAGGGCTGTCATAACAAAGCACAAACCAGGTGGTTTAAAACAACATACATTTATTTTTTTATTACTTGAGAGACAAGATGTCTGAAATCAAAATGTCAGCAGGATTGGTACTTTTTTGAGACCCATAAGAGAGCATCTGTTCCATGCTTCTCTCAGAGATTCTGGTGGTTGCCCAGCATTCATTGGCATTCCATGAGTTATATATAGCAGCATCACTTCAATTTCTTGTTCTTATCAGGGCTATCATCTTTGTGTCTCCTCTGTTTTCAAATCTCTTGCCAATCACAAGGACACTAGTCATTGGATTTAGGCTCATCCTAACCCAATATGACCTCACTTTAACTTGATTGCATCTGCAAAAGCCTATTTCCAAATAAGGCTACATCTAGAGATACTGGTGGTAAGAAATTTATCATATCTTTTTGGAGGGATACAGTTTAACCCACCACATATATAAGCAGGCATTAAACTAGGAGAAGCTTAGAGATTTGCCTATGATGCTAAACAAAGTAATAACAAACTAGAACTGGAAAAACACAGATAACTCAGAATCCAGTGTCTCTTTTACTATGCTTACTACTTTAAAAAATCATTTCCATGACTCCAAAAATAAACCTTTAATCTTCATTTTATCTATTCATCTAATTTATATCCTTGGTGGATTTAGAACATGTAAATAAATCTTTAGAAATGTAAAACTCAGAGAAAAATAATACATGAGTGTGAGCTTGTATTTATGTGTGAACGCAAACATGAAGGTGACAAGCTGGCCTTCCTTGTGTCATTTCTTACCAGCGCAGAAGTTTGTTTTGTCCTGCACAGTGTTACAGCTGTGGAGGTTGTTATTATTTTTTAGTGAGTTAAGATTTTAAAAATTAAAAGATTTCCAGCTTCTCTTGAAATATTATATGATCTGGCAACACTGTACCTACTTAACGACAAGTGGCAAGAGCTGTGGAGTGGATGCCCTTTTTAGAGAAGTATGCAACTTTGAGCTTGCCACAGACTCAACCAAACCTCACTGTTTTTCCAGTTCAGTTTACCTTGCTCAATCTGTCCCATGCCAGACCTTCTTAATCATTTAAGTCTGCTCTGCTAGAGAGAGAAATTTTCTCTCTAGAGAAAATTAAAGTGCCTAGTACTGGAATACCATCTCATTCAATGAGGTATTTAGAGCAAGTGCACAAATATAATTTAGCATTTAGTTCATTTCCATTTTATTTTTACTTTTTTTCTTCAGCAAGAGCAAAGATCTCATAAAAATAAAACTCTTGTCAAAAGTCTATAATTATTCTTTTTGTTGAAAAAAAGTAGGTATTGTTACCCTAATTTGTGGAGTCCCAGAGGAGTATATCCAATATCTGCCAGTTTTGTTTATTGTTATTATACTTCTCTAAGTATGTATATATTTTTATGGCTATATGCGTAAATAAATTTTGTATGTATATTTAAGTAAAAAACAATATTCAGCAGATGCAACAGGGAACAAACTGGATGCTAAAGGTAAACAGGAAACCAGAAGGAGGAGCAAACACTGACTAAACAGTACAGCTTGGAATTATATAAAAAGAGTGAGGATAGTGTGAAAGTGACAAGAATGGGAAAACAAAACAACAAACAAAATTAAAACACAGGGTGTGTTTCAAAATCTAAGTACACAGGGTGTGTTTTAAAAGCTAAGTACAAAACATTTCAATAGCCACCACAGAAAACTGATTTCACCAGTTTCTACGGGCAGAAATAGGCTGAAATGAAGCAGAGATCCACTCAGGTTCTGAATCTTACCAGCATCTATAACCTTAGCACAGTGGTTCTTAACCTTTCTTGAGGTACTGAACCCACCAGTTTCATATGCGTATTCACCGAAACCTTCTTTAGTGATAAGTAAAATATGATTTTATTTTCCAAATTCAAGACATACCTATATGTTTTTTTACTGGTGCACAAAATGAGCCGTGCATGAACATCACCTTGCTCAAAGAACAAAACCAACAAAGTGCATGAACTCACAACAAATTATGGTATTACTTTATTCTGGCCTCCGCGGCAGAGGCTTCTCTGAATCCCTGAGACAGACTCATCGAACCCCTAGGGTTTGATAGAACCCAGGTTAAGAACCACTGCCTTAGTACCATTTTCTTGCTCATCTTTCAAAAGCCACAGTATGCGAAATGAAGCAGGACTGGTTAAATTAAACAAACAACTGGGTGCAGAAACCCAATAAGAATTAGTTTCTCATGGATGAAAAAATTCCTTTCCTGGCATATGGGACTTGAAATGAGAGGTATTGACTTTAGATGAGGGGGAGGGGGGGAACAGAAAAAAGACAAAGTTTAGGTACAAGAGAAATAAATTCTTTCAGGATATAATGCGATGTACAACTAATCACCGAGTAAGAGAACTGTACAGTTCAGGTAGGGGCTTCACACAACTTAGTTTAATAGCTGCTATTTTACCTCAGAAAGATTGTTTGTCATTGTGGTGGGTGGAGGGAGTAGGCAAGACGTAATCATAACCAGGTGTTAGTACTGCCCTAGATTTAAAAACACTGCCGGGTTTTAACTCACTGCAGGGTTCCTATGTTGAAGCCTCCCTTGCAGGTGCATCATTTTGAACTTATCTACTTCTCAAGTACCTATCATTTGCTTTCTCTACTGTAGCTTGATACCTTAATATTGATCATTATTCTAATGATTTTTAGTCATTTTAAAATCACATTCTATATTCTGATTACTGAAAAAATTACATACTCATGAAAGTAGCCTAGTTTTACTACCTAGTTTTACTACGGTTTCTTTTTTTCAGAGAAACTAAAAGTAACATACTGAGTTGGCTTATTCCTCCTGAAAATAACTTTAAAAACTTTATGGGAAATATGTGGACTTTTTCTATATGTAAATTTTTGTATGTTTATTCTAGTCTACAACTAGATGTCCTAAACCTGATGGGATTTCTAGCATTTCATTGCATTTAAAAGTTTCTCTTGTTGTTGTGTTAAAAATGAGATTTATATAGAAGCATGTTCAATAGTGTAAAACCAGTAGCCACTCCACCATCTTGGCTGCCTCTCCTCTCCAATACTAATTTCAGGAACTGAGTGAGAGAGTGAGCCCCTGGTCTGTCCCAATTTATAGTGTAGAAATCAAAACATTTAAGCCAATATATAAATAAGGAAGTCTCTGATACAAAATCACTTATCTGAGGCATAAATGGGATCCCTCATAAGAATCACCACACAAATCATGGAACAGTCAAGGGTGTGAGGAAAAGCTTAGTGTTGTGAAGATTTTAGGATTAAAAGGGTGGAGAAGGCTTAGTCTTAACACTAAGCCTTAGGCTATAAGGACCCTGCCTGCTTACAGTTTGTCCCCCACATCTTATGTAAACTATAAGCAAGCAAACATATATATCATATTTGCAAACTTATTTGAACCACAAATAGCTATAACATATACGTCATATTTGCAAACTTATTTGACACACCAAAGGCTATGTGTGTCCTTATAGCCTAAGGTTTAGTTTTAAGACTAAGCTTTTTCCCACATCCTTGACTGTTGCATGGTGGGGTTGTGCACTCTCACGAGAAATCCCATTATGCCTCAAATAAGTGACTTTGTATCAGAGACTTTATTGTTTGTATATTGGATTAAAGGTTTTGATTTCTATACTACAAAATGGGGCAGAGGAGCCCATGCTGGAGGAAAGCAGAGAAAGGCCACGGTGAAGAGAGAAGCAGCAGCCAAGATGGCGAAGTACTGAAGAAAAAGCCAGTTTGTGCAGAGTTTGTGCAGAGAGAAGGAGAGGGAGAACAGAGGTGAATAAGGTTGGTGAGGTACAAACCATTGATTCTAGGAAACTTGGATAAGTCAGTGGCTTTGGGAGCCCTGAATGGAAAGAGAAGTGTTTTCCCACTGTCTATATTTCTTACCCGCCAGATGCAAGCTAGGATTAAAGCTAATGGCCCATCTGTTCTTGGCTCCGTTATTTCAATAACATCAATCTGAATCAGATGCGAACCTGCACGGGCCAGGCTGCTGTGATGGTGACCGTGGCTACTGGCTTTACATTTGGTGTAGTCAGCAGGATTCAATACAGATTGGTATGGAGCTGCCACCACCTTTGAGCGGTGGAGTAGAGGACTGGCTGATCTTATGGTTCCCCATGGCTATTCTTTTAGGGACCATAGGCTGGTTGACTTTTACAGCCATGCATAAGGAAACTGAGAGCTCTGTGAAAGAGGCTTCCCAGGATCTGCAAACTGAGCAGTAGAAGGAGCTGGAGCAAATGTGGGAAAAAGAGATGCTAACCCTGGAGCTGGATCAAGCACTAGAGGAGGTCGACCAGGTTCGTGAGGTTCACTTGGAAATGGAGCTGCCGCTGGAGAAGGAATCACAGGCTTATGAGTTACAGATTGCCCTGGACATTGTGAAGAGCCAGCAGTGGCGGGAGGCCAGGTCTGAGGCTGGGGCCGGGGCCAAGGCTGGTGTTGCAAGGCCCATGGAGTAGAAGGCGGCAGTGGCCCAGGGTTCAAGACTGGCAGCGAGAGCTGGTGTTTTCAGTTCCTCTTTGGAGGATGAGGAGAATTGGTTTGGAGTTGAAATCTGCAGTCTCCAGAAGCTGGGCTCTCATCTTCTGGAGCTGAAATGAAAATGCTGACTGCCATTGCCACATGCTCCTCTTTGGAACAGTGTAAGACCTGCCAGGACAGGAGGAATGATGGGGGTGGCTGAGATACCATGTGCATAGACTGAATCCTCGACTACGACCTAAGTGGGCACTGGCTCCTTTGTTGGATGGACTTATGGATTTTGGACAGTGTGAAATACCCTGATGGGGGTGGGTGGCAGCTTTGCTGGAGATCCTCCACCTGTCCCGGGAAGCTTTTCCCATGGCTAGAAAGAAGTCAGAGGACATTTTGTGCTTTTGGCAAAGTGCTCAGAGACTGGTGATGTATATCTTTGTAATTGTTGAAATTGTATGATTTGTCATATTGTAATTTGTGCCTAATTTCCTTGCATAGGAATACCTGTGCTTTAGATTGTGAAGCGAGCAAAAGGGGTGGAATGTTGGTCAAATAAGTTTGTAAATATAATATTTATGTTTGATTGCTTATAGTTTGCATTGGGTGTGGGGGACAGGCTGTAAGCAGGCAGGATCCTTATACCCTAAGGCTTAGTTTTAGAACTAAGGTTTTCCCCCACACCCTTGACTATTGCATGGTGGGGTGGTGCACTCTCATGAGGAATCTCATTATGTCTCAAATAAGTGACTTTGTATCAGAGACTTCCTTGTTTGTATATTGGATTAAAGGTTTTGATTTATACACTATAAAAGGGGGCAGAGGAGCCCATGCTGGAGGAGAGCAGAGAAGGGCCACATGGAAGAGAGAAGAAGCAACCAAGATGGTGGAGTGCTGAAGAAAAAGCCAGTTTGTGCAGAGAGAAGGAGATGGGGAACAGAGGTGAATAAGGCTGGTGAGGCACAAACCTTTGATTCTAGGAAACTCGGTTAAGTCAGTGGCTTTGGGAGCCCTGAACAGAAAGGGAAGTGTTTTCCCACTGTATGTATTTCTTGCCCACCAGTTACAAGCTAGGATTAAAGCAAATGGCCCACCAGTTCTTGGCTCTGTTGTTTCATTACTGTCTGTCTGAATCAGATGCGAACCTGCACGGGCCAGGCAGCTGTGATGGTGGCCGTGGCTACTGGCTTTACACTATTCATCAACATTTTTAATGAGAAAACTCATATTTGTTTATATAAAGGAAGCCAGCTAGAGACATTTAATCATAAGCCATATAGTGAGTTATATTTATTATTAAAATGAATAAGTTGTGAACCAAACAACAGCATTCCAATTATGCAATAATGATACTGTAATTGTTTAGAGGAATTTACTATTAAACTAAAATTTAGTTGCAAATATCATGTAATCTAATCTCTCCTAAGTAATATCATTATTACAGTAGAAAACATAGCTCAGTTTCAATCACCTGAGTCATAGCAAAATAGAAATCCCTCAGAGTGATAAATCTTATCGCTCTTTTGTTTACTTTCTTTAGTGGAAAGGTATTTAATACACATCGACTCATATTTTTCCTCATTACTATCATGCATTTCTTCTTAAATCTCTTATACTAGTAAAGTTAAAACCCCCTTCCAAATTGATATCCATCTTGAAATTCATGGGTATCTCAAAGCCTCCCCTTTGCCTTGATGTTAATTGAGAAACTAGGTGTTTATGCTGATTTCCTAATGTTAAAGCACAAACTATGATTGCAGCAATAAACCCAGAGTCTCTCTGTATTCATTTCTCTGTCAAAAATATTACCACTTAGTTTCATGTATTTTCAGTGTGGAGTGAGTTTCTATGTTAGAATGCTCATTAATATTTGATATGTTGTGGAAATATATTTGTTTATGATGATCATGCATTTTTTTCTTTTTTTTTTTTTTTTTACAGAGACAGAAAGAGAGAGTCAGAGAGAGGGACAGACAGGGACAGAGAGACAGGAATGGAGAGAGATGAGAAGCACCAATCATCAGTTTTTTGTTGCGACACCTTAGTTGTTTATTGATTGCTTTCTCATATGTGCATTGACCGCGGGCCTTCAGCAGACTGAGCAACCCCTTGCTTGAGCCAGCGACCTTGGGTCCAAGCAGGCAAGCTTTTCTGCTCAAGCCAGATGAGCCCATGCTCAAGCTGGTGACCTCGGGGTCTCGAACCTGGGTCCTTCGCATCCCAGTCCAACGCTCTATCCACTGCGCCACTGCCTGGTCAGGCTTGCATTTTTAATTGTTGTAAAATGTTTACCAGTTTTATGGCATGAGATATTATTTATGTTTTCATGTTTGGGTTGTCATAAATTCTTTCAATCAGACATAATTATAAACATCAACCTTGAGTTCACCATTATCTCATTTGTTCTGAAGGGTAGCAAGGGGCAGGAGTTAAAAACCATCATACATTACTGTGAGCCTACAATTAGTAAAATCCTTAAAGATATTTAAGAGAAATTCATCCTAGTTTCCAATTTTCTAGAAAAATACTAGATTGTTCTGATAAATTGCCTCAAATTCAGATCTCTAAGTGTCACTTTACATCTTACCTAGAAACAATAACAACAAAAAAGTACAGTAACATTAAAAACAACTCACCTGTTTTCCTTAAGATATTTCATATAGTATTTGTCATTATAAATGGTTTTACACCAATCCTAAATTGACTGTTTAGTTTCCTTGATTCCTCTTGATAAAACTCTTAGGAAGAAAAAAGGAATTAACAAAATGTCTTAGCATGTGCATTCAGTTAAGCATTGTTCCAAGCATTGTACTAGGTGCATTTGATCATTTGATGAGGGACAGTGATGCAAGGTGGTTAAGATCAGTGTTGAGTTTGTATCTTTCCTTCCACTTATACTTGCTAATGTGGGTTTGATTGTTTTTATTAATTTCTCTATGCTATATTTTTCTCTTTGGTGCAATGAATGAAATCCTAGAATCTACTTCATAGGGTTATTGTAAGACAAATTAAGTTATTGATAGTAAAGTACCTGGAGCACTCATTAGCCTGGAGTAGGCACTCAGCTTTAGAAACTGTCACTCTCCTCCTTAAATCTCATAAAGTGAGGTGCCATTATCCCCATTTTACTGATGAGAAAACTAGAGTTCAGAGAGTTGAAGCAATTTGTGTGGAAACAACACTGGAGGTCATGCTTTTAAAATAGAGTAAGAGCTTTAATCACTAAATTATATTCTGATATTTTCTCCATTTTAAGCACACACCTCTAACTTTCCCTCTACATACTTACTGGGGGAAAAATTATCTGCTCATGTTCCTTAGATTAGATACAGTAGTTACTTTAAATCTGATAATTGCAAAGGTGTTCAATGCAACACATAATCAAGTTCCTCAGATTAGATAGTGTGTGGGTGTGTCTGTATAAGGGAATAAGGGGTGGGCACGGAGGACTTATCACTTCAAAATTTATGCATGACGAGTAAGAATGTTAACATGTCTTTGAATCAGAAAACCACAGAAGACAGCCTGAGGGAAACCATGATCCAGTGGAAATATCATGTAACCCTACTAAAGATAATATTAAAATACACAAAGACAAAATTAAGTAAATGTGATAATTGTTCAGGTCACAAAGTACTAGAGAAAATTAATGGATTTTCTAAGAGACCAGGTAAAACACAGGGTTTTGACTCTTAAGAGTGACTCTAGAAATCTCCTGCCAACATCATAACATTCATGAATGAATATACACAAAAGACCTTAAGGGCATTATGGAACCCTTTTAGAGTAAATTTTTTTAAACGGGCTGCCCATTTCACTTACTTTTGCAATAAACTTTACCTCCATACTAGACACATATGGGCATATCTTATGTGCAGTTTACTCTGGAACCTATTGGTAAATGGTAAGTAAACTGAGAAAGCCCCTGGAGTAAGTAGACTACTTTTTTGGTCTAAGTTTATTCATGGCTGCAAACCTTATAGAAGGTGTGTTTTTCTGAAACTTAGCTTGATGTTATTTAAAATTTTGTATCATGTTAACACATTACTTCATTGAATTCTCTAAGAAATCCTGTGGAATAATATGGCAACCACTAGAATCCCTATTTTATAGTCAAGGACTCTTGATTCAGAGAAGTGACTTTCATCAGGTCAAATGGAACACTGTGAGCTTGGAACTAATGAAAATAGCTAGTATTTACTCAACACAATTGTAAATATTGTATGCCCATTTATTATTTAAGCTTCACAACAAGCAGATGAAGTAGGGGTTAATATACTGCTGACCAAAGTTAGGGGATATTTTATAGCTTTATATTTATTTTTGAAATATCTCCTAATTTTTGTGAGCAGTATATATCCATTTTACAGATGAATATCTTAAAGTTATGTATCTTCCTGAAGATCACAGCTAACAAATGGAAAAGGAGGAATTCAAGCCCAGACAAACTGATTCTAGTTCCCAAGCATTTAATCACTTGACCACATTGCCCTTCTAAATGCAATAAAATAATAAAATTTGTGGTTCCTACTTTCAAGTTATTTAGAATCTTTTAAGAAAGCAGTGAAAATATAAATAGGCTTATCATAGGAGAGAGTTCTGGTTTCTGTGGAAGGAAATGAATGTTGCATTTGGAATGTATATTATTTTAGTACTCCCGAGTTTGTTTAGTTCTTATAGTCTTGCTTTATAGGGCCTAGAGGCAGAAAATAGTCTTACCTTACAGCATTTGAGGCTAGAACTATCAGGTTTGTGGTGTTGAGATAAATATGTCTGCTGTTTCTGTTCTAAGACTAACCAGTCTAGGAACATTATATGATTTGGAATTTAAATGTCCATAGGACTCAAATTATAATTTAAAGCCATATACTTAGGACTTCTTTACCACCTATTCTGCAAGCTCTCTTAGAGTTAACTCCTTTGTCACCAAATGCAGTAATGCCTACTGGGCATGCCCAGTGATACGATTAAGAGCCTGCAGTTTCACTCCAGGTTTTACCAGCTGCAAAAGAAAGGAGGAGACAGAGGGAAGAGTTAAACAGGTACAGAACTTGGATCAGCTCAGGAAGCCCATGGTCAACTAAGGCAGTGCACTGAAAACTCTGAAGAGATGCTGCTGCGAAAAGCACCTTGTCAGAGAGACTTGAGTCTTGTCTTTGAGTTAGTTGCCACGTCAGCTTGGTGGGTACCTCTCATATCTTTTTGGCGCAGCTTACATAGATCGTGAAGGTATAAAGTGATCACTCATGCCAGGGTCAAATAAGGGCTGGGCAGGGCCGTTGGATCTGGGAGAATGCCAGCGACTGTGTGAGTCTTGCCTGTCCCTGCATTCCTTGAAAAGCTGCAGTTTTTCAGGGGTTCCAAGCAGGAGAGCAAAGTGCACAGGGAAAACCAGAGTTCATCTAAAATACTGACTCTCTGGCCCCTTACTTTCAGCTGCTGAGCCTTTCTTTGGCACCCTCTCAGGTACCCTCGCCCAATCACGACTAAACCCCAGAGAAGTGAAATCTTTACACAGCGTTCCGTGGGTCTCACTGGGGCCTGGGCATGCTCAGTAGGCTACTTGGTTCTCTGGTGTTGTCTCTCGTTCTCTCTTCTCTCTCTTTCTCGCTTCCCTCCACCCCGGAGGGTGGGTGGTGACAAGTTAGAAGCGCTTGCGGCAGGTCCCCCCCCCTCGCTCCGCAGCATCCTGACCTGGAGCTGGAGGAGCTGCGCCCGTGGGCCAACCCCACCAGCATCTCAGCTTGAGGACGGCCCGCCGCTCTCCATGGTACTGCGGAGAGCTCAGCTCCGCCCTTCCCTTTCAGAAGGACAGCACCCCGCGTCACGTAACCCAGCCTTCTCGGGCTCCGCCGCTGCCTCCTCCTTCCCAGCTCTTTGCCTCTCCTCCTCCTTCTGCTCCCTTCCGTTGCCTGTTCTTCCCTCCCGCACTCCTGGAGATAGACGCTCAAGCCTGACGCCTCTGAAAAGGCAGCGGCAATCGCCTTATCCTCAGACCTCAGGAAATTCTCTTTGACCGATGCATGCTTCAGGCTCAGGCTCGAGCTAAGGGGAATAATCGGGCAGGTAAAGAAGCCCAATTTGGGTTGGGGGGAGGGGATGGGGCGAGGCAAGCTGGAGAAGGATATCTTTCCCCGTTGTAAGTGAGCCAGGATCTGCTACAAATGCACGGGAAGGGTGGGTGGCGGGAGGGTGGAGGAGTATAGATGCTGGTTGTTTTGCATGCAGCTTTTTAAATAGATGGCAAGAAGATGAGAAGGTGGTACTGGGGTAGTAACTTAGTGGCTGAATGCAGTGATTTATCAGCAAAAGAAAAGAAATAGGCAAGTTAGAAACCAAAGCAATAAAATATATCTATTATTTACATTTTTCTTTCTCTTCCCCATCAGCCGCATGCTGTGCCAATCCTTAATTTCTGTAGTCGACTCCAGGCTCCAAGAAACTGCGCTGGTATTAGAGATGAAGCTTGGAGACTGGGCGGGAAAGCCAGGGAGAATTTTGGGCGTGCATTGGTATTGATGGACTTTGCAAAAGCCGGGGGATAATAATAGGCATTTCTAAAATTCTCCCCAAATTTTGACGTTCTTTATGATGGCTTATATTGAAGGGTGCATAGAAAGGTGTCTGTGCATGTGCGTATGTGTGTGTGTGCGTGTGATACCACAAACATATTAAAATAAATGCAACTGCAACCGATGAGCATACTGTATCGATCCTTCCAGTGGTTTGGGAATGAATCTGATTCTAGAAATGAAAGAAAAGATTAATGAGGCTGTTAGTCTGCTTTTGAATTAGAGCGCTTCTTTCTTTGGCTGCAGTAAGGTTGTTTTTCAGATCCTTTTATTTCATCCTCTAATTTGTGAACTCGCCAGGTTTTTCCGGCACCTAGAGAGAATCCTCTTTTTCCATATAAATACAGATACTCTTCTCACACACAATGAGCTTCTTCTAAGAACTGGATAGTCAGTTGACCTCCCCTGTGCTTAAGAATATATGTGTGTTTCCCCCCCCACACTTCCACCATTCCTTAAAAAACTGTCAAGGTATGCATTACTGGGGGAGGGCAGCAGAGAGGGTGAAGAAAGGTTTTGTGATCTATGTAATATTAATTAGTAAAATAATTGGCTCTAACCAAGTCATAAATAAAAATGGTTTTTAAAACCATGAGCTTGTGAATGGTTACAAAGCATTATTCTTGATTTTGAAATTCCAGAATTATTTCACAAATGATTGAAGATTTGGCTGATTCCTTAGTCCACTTAAAAAAATGAGTATGTTGAATAGTCTGCGATCTTGGAGTGATTTTTAAGAGCACCTTTCATTGGGCTTGGCACAGGAGTAGACAAGATATGGCTGGTGACTGGTGATGGTGTGGGATGTATCAGCCATAATAAATAAGCAACTGAGATTTTTATTTCCTTTTGCTAGTGGGCAGTGTGTGTGTGTGTGTGTGAAAGAGTGTGTGTGTATTTAGTGTTGTGTATGTGTTTAAAGAGAAAGAACGAGTCAGTCATCAATTTCATCTGGGGAGGAACTTGAAGTGGGATCCCCTAGCTTGGTGGCTCTCAGCTGACACCTGTAGGGATTGCTCTGTACTGAAGAGAAATG
The DNA here is from genome assembly GCA_037038555.1 of Rhynchonycteris naso. Lineage (NCBI taxonomy): Eukaryota > Metazoa > Chordata > Mammalia > Chiroptera > Emballonuridae > Rhynchonycteris > Rhynchonycteris naso. Next base: position 184,547,917 of record CM072998.1, read on the forward strand.
TGCTCAGCTCCCTCCATGGAGGAGCAGCAGCACAATGCGGTGTCATAAATTACTGCTAGTTTCAGCTTGTAGGAAAAAAAAAAGTGTTAATTGGACTGTGAGGTTCTGTGTCCAAGCAATAAACTGTGTGCATGTGTGTGTGTGCTTGTATATATGTAGTGTGGGGGCATACATATGTTTGCTTGACATGACCAGATTATACATCTGTGATTTTTTTGGTCAAAATGTGAGAATAATATTTATTGGTTAAAAAGTGACTTCCAACAACTCAGTATGACTTCTGTACCATTTCAAGGACCTGCCATATTAGAGTTGAATAAAATCAGGTGATTTAATAGTGTAGTGAGTGATTAAAAAATATCATTTTAAATTCTAGCATCTTATAGCCGTATCAGCTAAGGTAACACACATACCAACTGCTGTTCTGACCACACAAATCTTAAGAGCTGACAGCCAGATAAATACTTGAATAGGAGTTAAGATTACTACATTGTTAGGCAAATATTAAATACTTTACACATCTGTATGAGTTAATGTCAATTGAAATACAAATGCTGCCAAAAAATAGATATTTGACTCCAGTTAAATATTTTCTCCTATAATAGATTATATCTAAAAAGGAGAAAAACACTTTTTAAAAATTTTAAAAGACTCAATAAACCATCAATATTCCCTTTCTCTCTGAGAAAAATAAAATAGTAAGAACGATATGGAAATCCAAGCTGTCAGCTTCCATGGACAGTTTGATCTGCTTTTCCTGTTGTAAAATCAGCTATTAACTGGGATTTGAATAGGTTGTATTTTTATTGTTCATGTGCAAAAGACCTTAAAATAGTTTTAATTTATTTTATTTTATTCATTTTAGAGAGGAGACACAGAGTGAGAGAGAGAGAGAAAGAGAGAAAGGGGGGAGGAGCTGGAAGCATCAACTCCCATATGTGCCTTGACCAGACCAGTGCAGGGTTTTGAACTAGCGACCTCAGTGTTCCCAGGTCGACGCTTTATCCACTGCGCCACCACAGGTCAGGCCATGTGCAAAAGACCTTAAAAGAAGCTTTTTGCCCTTCTCTTCATATATTTTAAAAAAGTATACTTTCTCAAAAAAAGTAGAAGATAACCATAACCAAATCTCCATGAAAACCTGAGAGGAGGTTTCCTGTTAACAGTTATAATAAACTACAAGGGTGTAGTGGGTGATTGTAAGAGTGTGATATACACTTTAGGACATATTAAGTCTTAATTGTAGGTAGATCAAGATAAATAAGTTCCTTCCAATAAGGGTAACTCTGACTTACCAACAGAAATAGTTATATACCTGGTTTCTGAGCTGAATAATGATTTATATGTTACTGTGAATGACTTCAGAACTTTATTTTAATTCCCTGCAGATTTCTGGGTCCTTATTAAAAGACAAAAGAAAACCAAAATGCATCACCAACACACAAGCAATTGATATGCCAGCATCTTTGCTTGGCCTTGCAGAGGTGGAGAGAAACGAAGAGGAACTGTTGTGATTTCCACATCTGACAGCTTGTGGCTATTTCACAGCTTCTGGGTTTGCACCTGACTGTTGGGAGGGAGAAGGAGAAGAAAAATTCATCCTGCGAGGCCATGCACAAGGAATTCTGCTTTGGCTACAGTGGTGCTGGAAGTCCATGATATGACAGAAGACACAGGCCTTTGAAATTACTCTGGGGTTGATGAGTGGTGCTCTAAAGAGACAAGAAACCCCTTTCTGCCTTCTGGTTTGGGACACTACTTCTGGAGAAGGCATTTACAAGCATCCAAGGATTCTGGTTCATTTCTAGCTCCTTGTGCTCCCCATAGAAGTGTTTACTTCCTACCTGACTCTTTCTGCTTCCTTTTTGCCTGGTACAGCTGATGGTACCCTGCAGGTGATGATATTTGAGGAGTGAAACGTCTGTTGACACCACAAATGCCATTTAACTAGTTCATGGGACTCAAGTGGAAGAGTGATTTCCCTTGACCTTCTGTTGAAGCCTTTTCCAGAACGTTGCTTCCAAACTGTATCCTCCCTTTGGTCTGGAAGTTTTGTGGCTGCCCTGTACCACTGGGGTCTACGTTTTCCAGTTGGGAGGGGGCTACAGGGAGAGAGGGAGGGCTTACTGGAAGAAGAAGAAGAAAAAAAGAGATAAAGGAGGGCGCATCCCTCCCACCCTTGCCCACCCCTCTACTCTACTGACCCCGGACCCTTATTTCTGCATCACGGTGTCCAGGACGATTTTGACCCTGTCGCCCCCGGCACCCCCCCGCCGCACCCCTGCTCCGAGCATGGGGACGGCACTTCTCCAGCGCGGGGGCTGCTTTCTCCTGTGCCTCTCGCTGCTGCTCCTGGGCTGCTGGGCGGAGCTGGGCAGCGGGCTAGAGTTCCCGGGTGCCGAGGGCCAGTGGACACGGTTCCCCAAGTGGAACGCCTGCTGTGAAAGTGAAATGAGCTTCCAGCTGAAAACGCGCAGCGCCCGCGGCCTCGTGCTCTACTTCGACGACGAAGGCTTCTGCGACTTCCTGGAGCTTATCCTGACGCGTGGCGGTCGCCTGCAGCTCAGCTTCTCCATCTTCTGCGCGGAGCCCGCCACGCTGCTGGCGGACACTCCGGTCAACGACGGCGCCTGGCACAGTGTGCTGATCCGCCGTCAGTTCCGCAACACCACGCTCTTCATCGACCAGGTGGAGGCCAAGTGGGTGGAAGTCAAGTCCAAGCGCAGGGACATGACGGTGTTCAGCGGCCTCTTCGTGGGCGGGCTGCCGCCAGAACTGCGTGCCACGGCACTCAAGCTCACGCTGGCCTCGGTGCGCGAGCGAGAGCCCTTTAAAGGATGGATTCGCGACGTGAGGGTCAACTCCTCCCAGGCCCTGCCTGTGGACAGTGGCGAGGTGAAATTGGACGATGAGCCCCCCAACAGTGGCGGCGGGAGCCCGTGCGAGGCGGGCGAGGAGGGCGAGGGGGGCGTGTGTCTCAACGGAGGCGTGTGTTCCGTGGTGGATGACCAGGCGGTGTGCGATTGCTCGCGGACCGGCTTCCACGGGAAGGATTGCAGCCAAGGTAAGGCCCGACGCCTAAACCACAACACCAGGGCTCGTCCTGAGCAGGGCGTGGGGAGGCAGGGCAAGGCAGGTGGGCTGGGCTGGTGCATGGGGGCTTCCTTCTCAGGACAGTGTTTCAGTTGGTTTCCAGGTGAAGACCTGTTTCTGGCCTCTCCGCCTCATCACCTCCCACAGCTCCTCCCTTGACATCCTTTTAATGGTTGAGCAGCAACATTTCCAGGTTCAGTTTCCTCCTGGGAGCCCTTTCTACCAGCTCTACTTCCAACCACGTGGCAAGTAGGATGACCTGTCCAATTCATTCCTTGGATTCTCTGCCAGGCTGCTCCCTATACTTCACCTGAGTAAACACTGTGCTTTTCTTTGCCACCTTTAAGTCCCTAGTGCTCAGATTTCCCCATTAGTTGCCAATTGCATCCAGAAGATTGAGCACACATTTGGTGAAGAATGAAGTGCAGGGTAGCTTCACAATGCTTGAGAATCCCCCCCCCCCCCCGCAGTTACTCTTGGTAAAAGACAAGAGAGAACAGGATTCGTGGGCATGGCTGCGCCTTTTACAAAGTAAAGTGTGAAGTCCTTTTCCTGGTTGTGGAAGGGTGGAGGAGGGAGCATGTTAAGATTTTCTTGATTGAAATGAGGATTCTTGGAATTAACCTTAGTTTCTATGGTTATGACCAAATCCAGCATTTGCCAATTTAAATAAAAGGATGTGATTTCTGTGGTTTCTTAAGTGGGAGACAGGCCAGCTAATGTTTAGAAATGTTAGAGATTAAATAGCATTTCTCAATTAGCAGATGCTTTGGGAAGAGAAATTGAGATGGTGTTGGCTGGAAAGCTAAATAAACAGGATGTCTATGAAGGATTGCAGGAGATTATCTGAGGATATTCAGCTAATGTTATCAATCTGAGAGGGGGAGGCTACGTTGTTGTCATTTCTGTTATTAGGGATCAAAACTGTGTGGAATTTAAAATAAAACCAGATCTAAGCTTTATTTTCTCTCCTTTATAAATACAGTATAGTCAATAGTGTGTTTCTCCAATGTTACTACATGACAGTGATCAAGGGAAAATATTGTATAAATACAGAAAAACTTATGAACAGAAAGTGAGTGATATGAAAACAATGTAACATGGACATGTCTGTAGCTGAGCAGGAGGAAGGTGCCAGGGTTTAAAGTAGATATAGCTTATGGTCAAATCAAGGCAATCAACACATGGGTAAGTGCTATTTATGGTTGAAATTTAAAAAGAGGTGAATTATTAAATCTGATTTTGAAAGCTGTAGGGCTAAGATCTATGTATGGTTGTATATTATTGTATAATGTCTTCTGGGGTGTTCTGCTGACACTGCTAAGGGGAACTAGCCCTTGTAAATTTTATTAGACTTGGCAGTTCCCTCTCACCTGACTTTTAGAAAATTGAAGACTTGATACAACTTGTAATTGTTTAAACAGCAAAGGGAGATAGAAAGAAAAAAGCTGGTCATTAGGAGACTTCATGGGTTTATGAAAATTGTAAAAGGTTATTTTCTTGCTCTATTTTCACAAGGGCTTTTGTTTTCACTATATTTTGGCTTAAGTTATTATAGAAGACTGTGTATTCCATGGCCTATACTGCACTTCAGCTTGGCCAGTAAATTTCCATGGACTTAGCATCAGACTTTCTAGTTACATTTTACATAAATAAAACAGTACATGTTGCCCTCTACCAAATCTAACTTAACTGTAAATCATGAATAAAATAGCTACATCTGATGATTTGCAATAATATAATTTGAAGTTGCATACCTCTACACTGATTAATAGAAATGAGTAAAAATGAACATTATTTTATGGCAAAAATTGTGCTAAGAATCCCAATGCCACTTTAAAAAACAGAGCAGGCAATTTAATAAGGGACAGATGAGGTATAACTTGCTTCCTTAAATTAAGAAACAAATATGACACAGCTTGTTCTCTGTGGGAGGGTGTTTTAAATGAAAATTTTAATTTTTTCCGTGTATTTTTAATGTAGGGATCCAGAGAGCATGCATAATCAGGAGTAGTTAAGAGTGGAGAAAGCATGACAATAGTGAACTGTTGAAGAGAAGCAGAATTAGATGTCTCCGAAATGCATTTTACTTTGCAAGTAGATAGCTCTTTTTGTGAAGTGAAGAATTTGGAATTACCAAGCTACATAATTAAACAGTATAACACCTGATGTATAAGGCAATTCAACCAAGAAAAGAAAATCCTTCAGGATTTTTTGGGAGCATTGATTCGTTTTGAAAATTTGAGCCTAAATAGGAGTGCAAAGGTCATTAGTAGGTGTGAAAAGAAAACAAAAGGCTGGATTCCTTTGATTATCACATGAATGGGAGATGGTAAGGCAGAGTCTTCCCAAAAGGATTGGCTCCATTTTGATTTATTTCCCTGTTTCATGTGTGTCAAATGACTATTAAATAATTAATTGAGAATTGATGCCTCTCCCAACACCAATCATCTATTGATGGCTAGGGATAGATGATTTCTATTCAGATGAAGTATAAACAAAGCCCTTCCTCTAGCCAGTATTCACAATGATTGCCACATTCTTTTTACAAACTAATTTAAAAGCAAATTCAAATTCATTAGAGAAAATTAGAAAAAAATAACAGCAACCATTAAACAAAACTTAAATGATATCTGGATTCAACTATATATTTTTTAAACTTAATAAAAATATCTAATATTATTTTTATTGTCTTTGTGTTTAAAATACCATAAAACTACTAAAAATACAGTAAGACTATTCTCTTTACCCATCCATGACCTAGAATGTCTTTTCCTTTTTTTTCTTTAATTTTATTTAAGTGAGAAGTAGGGAGGCTGAGAGACAGACTCCCACATGCACCCCGACCAGGATCCACCCGGCAAGCTCTTTGCTGGGCAATGCTCTGCCCATCTGGCACTGCTGCTCCATTGCTTGGCAACCAAGCTATTTTTATTGCATGAGTTGAAGCCATGTGCTCAGTGCCTGGGGCCAACTTTTCTCCAACTGATCTATGGCTGCAGGAGGTGAAGAGAGAGAAAGAGAAGGGAGAGGGGGAGAGGGTGAGGAGCAGATGGTTGCTTTTCCTATGTGCCCTTATTGGGAATTGAACCTGGGACATCCATATGCTGGGCCAATGCTCTGCCACTGAGCCAAACGGCCAAGGTCTAGAATTTCTTGGAATAATTTATGCACCTGTGAATTTCTAGAATATTTTTACTTAAGGAGTTCACTTTCATCTTTATTCTATTTATTCAAGCTTAGAAAATTTTATTTATTAATGTAGTCTTGGAAAGAGAACAAAAGAAATCTTTAATGTCATGAAGAGGTTACTGGCAGAGCCTGGATATGAGCACAAACATTCTCAAGCACTGTATTATCAGGTCTGCTGAATAAGATACCAGTTTATTAGGGTTGATATTTTTTTTTAGGTTCAGGCATTAATCAAGAGACTATATATAGGAACACAACTAACTTATGCAGCAACTATGCTCTTTGACTCATCGAGTTAGTCTTCAACTTGAACTATCTAAGAATGTAATTTTTCCTAAATACTGGATGATTATGGGGTGCATAGCTTTTTCAGTGAATCATACTTATCTAAGTGCCTTGGATTCATTATTATTTAATAGGTTCTACTTAAGAGAACTAATAGTTTCCTAGCAGCTTAAAAGAATTGGTTACTACCATGGCTATCCTGCTTAAAAATGAGAATAAAAGGTCGATCATTGAGAAATTAAGTGAAACTTTTTTACAATTTCATGCTCCAGGTTTCATGCATTTCAGGTTCATTTATATAAAAATTTCATACTAGACTCTGAGTGTCTCTTTTATTTACATTCCCTATTTAAACGGCTATAAACACATATGGCTTATGATGGTTGATTGCTCAATATTACTAAATATGGCAGTGTGATAGATGTCATTTAATAAAGACCCAGCTTTCCATGTCTTTACAGTATGACCAGATAGACAACCATATTCACTTATTACTTACTCATTCATTTCTTTATTCAACAAATATCTAGGGCTTTATATGTGCTTGAGTACTAAAATCAGTCATCAATATAGTAAATAGTTGTCTATTTATTACATTGGCTGTCTCAGAAATAATTCTTTCACAAACCTTGCATTCCAGTGAGTAGGCACAAGAATAAAAATAAATAAATGAATGCAAATTTTAAATGATAGTATGTATTTTGGAGAACTGGTACATGGTAATGTGACAACTTAATTAACTAGTTAAGGGCAAAGGAGAAATATTAGGTTCAGAATACTGGTGTGGGAGATGTTACAGCGTATTCAAGCAATAAGAGAAGTTCTATGAATATGGAGCTCTTAGAGAAAGAAGCAGGACCAGATCATGCAGAGCCTTTTTGACTTGGCCAAGGATTTTAATTTTTATTGTAAAAGTGGTAGAAAAACAATGAAAGTTTAGTGTGGAAGGTGAGGAGGAGGAGGATGCCACTATTAAATTTGTATTTCAAAAATGTCACTCTGGCTACAGTATATAGAACAGATTGATAGGGGGCCAAAAAAAAGAAAGAGGGAGAGAACATTATTTTATGTTTGTCAGTCAACAACATTTGTTAAACACCCACTGTAAGCTGTAGACAGAAGTAGGCCACATAGAGGAAGAATAAGATTCTTTCTCTAAGGAAGTGAGAGTCTTTGTGAGTTTACTTATGTATAGAAATCTAAGGCCATTCACGTACACTTTGGTTCTACCTGTTAAAAAGCATTATCTGAACCCTTTATGTGCTTTGTCTTGTGGTTTCTCTCAGGTATATCCATTGAATCTATAGGCTTCTGGAGCCCACTGGCAATGTCGTACTTCATTATATCCTCAAGTTCTTTGCTAAACATGTCTTTCTTATGATAATATATATTGGTTGATTGATTCTACACTTGCAGTATTTTAACCACTACAATAAAGGAAAATATTATGTAGGTAAATATAATCTTTCTAAGGTTAAAAAATTTTAAGCATTTAACATATAGGTAGGGACTAGACAAAAACAATTTAGAGATTTTACTACAGTTTTGCTTGAAGTCTACCATTGTAAGGAAAGGTGAACCATCTGTGCTGAAAAAGCATGTAGTGGAATGGAGAAATTTATCAATAATTTTGATCTAGATAAAATATTCTGGGAAGCTCTTAAAGTATGACAATGAAAGGCATCTCTTTGGTAAAAGAAAAAAACAACAAAACTTATCTTGACTATAAATTAATAATCAAAACTGAGTTAGTATTCTAGAATGCCACAAATGAAGTGAAATATACTATTTTGAGATTTCATTTAACTTTGTTGAGATGCAATTGTAGAGTGTAGGTTAAATTATACAGACTCCAGGGCTACACTGCCTGGTTTAAGTGGTTATACACTCAAGCTTCTAGACCTCAGTTTGGTCATCTTTGAAACTGGGGATAATAATTGTACTCACTTCACAGGGATCTTATCAAAATTAAGCAGGTGACTTCATGTAAAATTTTGAGAATTTGAGAAAATTGCCTGACACATAGTAAGCATTCTGAAATGTCCAATGTTATTTTTGTTGTAATTACTACCACCATCGCTAGCACCACTATGCCTGATAAAACCATTTTCTTTAAAGGCACTCTCAAACAAAATTCAAATATGGAACCATTTATTTTTTCTTATTTAAAATAAATTCTAACATAATAATGATCTTTGATTAGCCCCAAATTTTCAACTTATAAAAAAAAGAAAATTGTAATGACTTTTATTTTACACAGATGTAATTTAATGTTACTTATGTCTAGTCACAATTCAAAATATTTAAAAGATAGTATTTTACTTGAGAATTTTTACTATTAGTAAGCAATGTTCAACACAAAGACATTTGTAAAAACATTACTCTCCACATAAACAAATAATTTATCCATCCCAATTCTATGCATAAATAGTGATTTTTATTGTATTGATCCTAATGTATAGATGTGGATATCTAGTGGATCTATCCTATTTATAACGTCTTTGAGGTTCTGTAAGTTAAAGTTATTCACATGTATGCTGCGGAGAAGCTAGATAATATATTTGAGTTTTAAAGGTCCAGCAAGATATTCCCATAGTTATCATGAACGAATTATATTTTTGGCATAAAATTATATATATACACCATTGAAAACATGTTTTAGTTTAGGATGCCATTAAGTGAAATGTGATAATTAAACTGATTTTTAAAAAATCCTCCTGATTGACTATAGAAAAGATTATATAATATTTATGTGACTCTTAGCTGCCTTGTGAGAATTAGGACCCTAAGCCACATTGCTTCCTGAAAAGTGTCACTTACCCCATTCTATATCTATTTCACCATGAGCATTTGTTGGCTACACTGGTTGTAAGATTAATTCCTATAATGTGCATTGTAAATTAGGCCTTATAGAGATATTCCAGTTCTGTTATTATGGAGAGAGAATCAATTAATTATTAGAAGTTGTTTTGTAAACTGTACTTCTAAAAAGTATGCAAGTATTTTTGACATAATTCAAAATTGTTTTTGCATTCTAAAGGTTTTTAGCTAATTATTCAAAACACTTATACTTCTTTGCATATATTTTATGACTTGGTCCCTTTTCTGTTACTCAGAAGTACAAGAATCTGGTAACTTCATGGCTTTTGCTAAACAGTAAGTCTTAAAATGTTTCAATTAGGTTTAAAAAAGAACGGTTTTGTTAGTTGCTTTAGAATTCTTCAGAAATTGCATGGCTTTTTGCTTTCTCTCTTATGTATGGATTCTATGTGTTTCTACTTGAACATGAGAATAGGTGCAATGCTGTCTCAAATTCTTTTCCTGCCGTGTTATTATTTACACAATACGTTTAAACAGAATGTGGCTTGGGATCTGAAAAAAAACTCCAGCTGTGGCATTGCCTCTAAATCACTGTTAAAAGCAGAATTAAGGCCATTAGTGTTCCGTATTTCAATTTCCAATATTGTAAATTAAAAAATCACTTAATCAGACTACTAATATATTGTGATCTCATGCTAACCTAAGACACAGAATGTTTGTCAGTGACTATTAGATGTAAAAACTCTCAGAAAAACTTGAAAATTTAAAAAATAATATGAATGAAAGCAGAGAAGATGGCTCTAGGACAGTGATGAGCAATCTTTTGAGCTTGGTGTGTCAAAATTTGCCAAAAAAATGAGTGTAACTCAGGTGTGTGTCACTTTGAAAAAAAAAATTTCACGATATTTATAGTTTAAATAACAAGAATGATTTGGCCTACAGACCTCTGGCACAGAGGGTCTACACTACAGCAAATGTTTTATCCTCGGCTACTGCACCTGGCCGTGCAGGAGCCGAGAATAAAATGTCCTTCTCAGCATGCAGCCCCATACTTATCTGGTATGTGGCCGCATGCGGCTGCGTGTCATCGAAAATGGCTATGCATGTCAGTGCTGACACGCGTGTCACAGGTTCACCATCATGGCTTTAGGATGTAATGAATATTAAGCATGGTTCTGTAAATCTACTTGGGGGTCATTATAGATAATTTATGTATGTATAAGATTTGGTAGAATTATCTTACTACATATTAATACATTAGTACAGACAAGCTGTTAAAAGAGGATATTGGTCCTTCTGTTCCTCATGTTTAAAACCTATGAAAATAAGGAATTTAAGGCGGCAACTTGTATATTAATGTATATTATATTATTCTATTTTGATGAAGTTCAAAACAGACAATAAATCTGTAGTAATAGAGGTCAGATTAGAGGTTGCCTCTGAATGGTATTGACTAGAAGAAGACACAATGAAACCTTTCATCTGGATAGCTGTTACATGGGTATGTGTATGTGTGTGTGTATGTGTGTATATAAGTTCACTATGTGACACACTTAAAATTTATATTCTTTACTGTATGTAATCGACTTCAATTAAAAATTTTTCAAATTATATAAAAAATACAGCTCAATGAATACCAGTGCACTGACTGCATATAAAAATTTACTTACAAAGAAATCTATAATAGAAATTCATATTTTAAAATTTTAGTTGAGAGTCAAATATTTGTAATATAAGCCAAAAACTGTTTTAGATAGCAAGTGTACTTATATTTGAATAAATCTAATAGAAAGAAAAAAGAGTATTCTCTTTTAAATACCTGTACAATCCTTGGACTTGTTTTTAATTTCTTTTGTCGTAATAATGGAAATTACACAGGTTTTTATTTTACATTTGCATCTATTGCTTGAAAGTCCTACCTATATATTCAAACAATGTAAATTTTCAAATTAGAACAACTTTACTGCTGAAATTTTCAGTAATTGAGTGATGTCAATGTTGTAAGAGATCAATGCAGTTTTAAATGAGTGACTACTTATTGGAAGAAACATTACTAGACCAATTATAAATTTCCTAATATTGTGTAAATCTACAAATGTAAATGATTTCCCCCCAAATATTAGTAATCAAATTATTTTAAAAGGTGTACTAGCTACCTTCCAGTAATGGTTCTGAAATCACCTCTTGAATTCAAACACCCTTTAAAATTATTCTGTTTTAAATCACAGTAGCTATCAAAATTACTATTTAATGTTTTCTGAGAGACATTGTACAGTATGTTCTGTCCATCTTAGTTTACTTATTGATATAACATCCTATTTGCTATGTTTTATAAAGTTCCCCTTTTATAAATGAAAAAATTGTGGCTTAGAAAGGCTAACTTACCCAAAGTTTAATAGCTCACTGGCAGAGGTGAAATTTGAGCCTATGTGGCCATTATTCCAGCAGGCAACTCTGTTCTATGACATAGCATGTGTCTTTTAGTTAACAAATGGCTAACAGATGCTGTCAACCTGGTGCTAATTTGAATGATTGACTTACAATAAAGGCTTCAAAATTGAGTATTGTGACAGACCCTTAAATTTCCTGCCATTTACTAATGTCATCATAATAAAGAAATAGCATGTAAGAATTGATCATGCTTTGTTTCTAAAATTTGCTTGTTTGCTTTTTTTGTGGACCTATTAATATTATGCTTAATGTGTTAATTCTACTCCAATGTAAGTAGAAGCCCCAGTATATTGCATCTAAAGAACATTACAACTAATTCTTGATCTTTTAAATAAAAATAATTAGTTTTTACAAAGTATGCAACTCAAAATTACTATTCATTTCAGAGGCTGGAAGATAAAATTATAGGAAACATCAAAGTCCATGGTGATTCAGCACAAATATAAAGACTTAGCCCAGTCACATAAGTATACAATTTGTGAGAGTTGCTGAGTTAGAACATGGTTCTGCTGAAGATATGGATGATGGTACACAGGGCACTTAATTAAAATTACATAATGAGCAGATAGTGTCTTTTTTTGGCTAAGTGAATTTGACTTCCCAACATATGGCCTAAAATTGAACTCAGGAACATTTCTTTGAGTTGAGAAAGGTATTCTCTGTGCTATTACTGGTATATATGAGAAACTATTATTGGAAAGAAGTGGGAGGAAAACAAGTCTGACCAGGCAAACCAAAGTTGTTGACCTAGGCTCTTGTCTGGTACTAGTGCTCGAAATGATCTGTACTGTAATTAGAAATACAGTGACACCACATGAAAGGAGTGAATGCTGCTTCAAATAGCACTTTCTCAGGTTGTTTCCCAGGAGGGATCTGTTGGTCCTAAAGTTAGAGAGGAACTGCCAAGAACAGTTTCTTTGCTAGCACCCTAACATCAGGAGGGGCTTACTATGTTTAACTATAGGCAGAATGAATTCTGTGTGGATGAAGATGTGTAATGGATGCAGCCACTGTTTCCATGAACTAACAATACCAGTCCTGCACGTGGACCCCACGAAGCTTAGCTTAAGTATTAGTTAGGCATTGCTAGATACAGCAGAATGAGCTGCTCCCATCCAGCAGGGGCAAGGAAATGGAAGGCTCATGTTTTTCTTCTGAGTAATGATGTCTCTCTATAATTAACCATGCGGAGTCTCTTTAGGGAGATGGCTGGTGTGGCAGCATGCAAGTGTAACTATTGTAAGGAAAATACTGCTCATCAGCTTAAGCTCTTTATACTGAATTGAAAATTGATGTCTTTAGACAAATAATATAATAATCTATTTAAAATCATTACATGGGATGCTTAAGGTACTAAATTATTAGTTTATCTAATTAAAACCATTGTAAAGTATGAAGTGATAGATTGTATTTTATGACCCAAATGCACAATTAAATGTGTAGGAGAATACAACTATGAATTTGTATTTTAAAAACTGGACCATCTTTCTGTGAAAGAAAATACTGAGGTATTTTTAAATAATGAGGCATTTAGTTTTGATGTATAAATGTGTATGTGTGTATATGTGTAGCAACAGAGAGATATATATAGAAACATGACATACACAAGAAAATCACATAATGTAAGCAGACAAATTTATTTTTTAAAGTCTTGAAAATAATATTAAAATCCTCAAAAATATATATTGGTTAAACATGTCTTTAAAATAGAATGTCTTCATGACTCTAAATAATCTTTGTAATATGTTTTCTTATATACAAGACCTTAGAAACCTAAAGTGTCTATTCTTATAGAAGACAAATGATTTTGTGTGATCGGGCATGGTTCTAGAGATTTAGAGGTTTCTTCTGCAAAGTAGCATTTTCATATCAACTGCATCTCAACTGTTCCTGGGAGTTGTGTGAAAAACTAACTGTATTATGTCTTACTCTCACAGTGTTCTGACAGTTCCTGAGAGTAATATCCTTGGATGGAACTTTATTTTTCTTAAATAATGGTTGTTATTTAATATTAGACACAATTGTGTTCAAGAAAATGAAAAAAAGTTAAGCTAATATCAATAATGACTTTTTAAAACTTGCATACATAAGAAAACCAGGGGACTATTTTTATTTACTGAGCTCTCAATGAGTTCAATTATAAGGAACACCGGAGGAATATTTTGCAACAGGCTTTTTCTTTTTTTAAGTCAATAATAGCTCTAAAGCCTGTTGTACTAGAGCAGTTAGGAAATGTATAACAGTTTTTGTTTTGAATATTTAAATGTCATCTATAAATGTCTCATTGGTCAGTTTTTGTCATTATATGGGAATATTTTTGATACATTATTAATTTTCTCTTCCTGTGGCCTCTTAAATCTTTGTTTTATTTTGAATAGTAAAGTGAGATTAATATGGCTTTCTTACTTTTATTGAAATTTATACTTTTTGGCTTCAAATAATGTTTGAAGTTTCTTTTTCTTTTTTGCTTGAATTTCATCTAATAAACAGTTACATTGATTTCTTTCATAAAAGTACGGGCAGAGGTCGAGCTTCAGGAAATAGACTAATTCTCCATCTGGAAACAGCACTCCTCTGACCGTTAGCTAAGAGTAGTACACACACTTTCCTGAAGGGGCTGTAAATGAAGTGTTGGATACCTCCTCTTTTCTCAGGCCCCAGACCTTATTCTTCCTGGACAGTCTGTGTTTGTATGACATGGAAAATGCTGTGCTTCATCCTAAACGGAGACAATAAAGATTTGAGTTGGGGCTAAAGTACTATATCCTGAAATGTTTTCTGCCTACAAGAGGTGGAGGATGGAAGGATGATGAGCCCTCAGGAGGGCTATGAAACTTGTATAATAGTTGAGAAAATGAGGCAGACCACTGAGAGTGAGGAACAGGAGACAGGAGAAAAGATGATGGGAAAAATGAGTGTTGGAGAAAAAGGTAAATTGAGAGTAGAGAGAGAGAAGAACTAAAAACTAAAGCAACCAGAACATTGAAATATTGAGACTGGGGATTTAAAAACTGAAGAATCATACATTTGGTTAATGGAGGAGGGGACTGGAATGTGTATTTCTTGACTTCTAGCCCTGGGATTGAGCTAAAGAGTATAGAGAATAGGAGAAAAAAAACAAGGATAAACACATTATTAGCTACAGTTCAGTCATATGAAGTACAGTCATTCTTTTTATTTCTATCTTTAGGTTCAGGTAAAGTGTCACTGGACTTATTCATACTGACTAATAACAGTAATGCAAAAGTAGCAAAGTCTTACATAACTCATACTCTGTGTTAGGTCATTTATACTTTATAAACAGTCTCCAGGTTATGAACAAGATAGGTTCTGTAGGTTTGTTCTTAAGTTGAATTTGCATGTAAGTTGGAACATTGACCTATTAAATACAACTTAGATGCTAGTCTTAACATAGTATTTATTCTTACCTTTCTGTGCATATAAATACTTGAAAACATTTCAAACCTATAGAACCTATCTCCTCTGTAACCCTGGGACTGCCTGTAATTCATTTAGGCAGTTCCACAACCCTATGAGGTAGGCGCTGTTTCTTCCGTTTTGCAGATGAGAAAACTATGATGCAGGGAGACCTTCTTAAATTATTCAAGTTCATGCTTTAGGATTTTTGCAAAGATGGCATTTAAAACAAGGTTGTATGAATCCTGAGACCATGCCCTAAACTTGTAATTTCTTCTTTTGTAATGATAAAGTAATAACTAATTATATATCCTCCAGATACTGTTTTACATATGAGAATCTCCCCTGTGTTTAAAAGATGTCTTTATAAGCTAATGTAATTTTATGTATTTTTTTTTCTTTTTCTCTTAGTATTCCTTTTAAATGTTTAGTAACTTTTCCTGGGTAGAATTTCTTCTTTAAATTTAATGAAAATCCTTTTCTGCTGACATAAATTAATTTTTTCCTGTTATGTTCTCAGTGGAAATAAAATTTATATTGTTAGTATCCCCTTAAATTATCTTTATCCGCCTAAGAGAAAGAATGCTGTCTTCACTGAGCTAAAAACGTTTTAGAATCTCCTGTGAAACTGAATTCAGTCTTCTTCCCTAATAGGTTCTTACTTTATTTATTTCACTCACTAGCACCTCAACTCACTAATGCTCTCCCAAAGGTTCGTACCCAAACATATTACAATTCTCTGCATCTCTTCAGCACAGCAGCAAAATAGCTGTACTTTCAATGACTCCTTAAACTTCCCTCTTGCTTCTGTCTTGACATGCTATTGCTAATTTCCCATTATACCTTGGAAATGGCATGGACAGAAACTTCATACAATCCTTAGTAGGCTGGTGTTACCTGTCACTAGTGTCTGTCGATCTGGCAATCCAGAATTGTATAAAGGGAAAAGTCTTGATAACATTGCATTTCTAAGCAGAGAAAGTAGGTCAGAAAAATATGAGCTGACAAACAGAAAAAGGAATTTGGACTAAGGAAAACTGGCAGTGATATTCAGGTCCACAGAGGACTAAACAGTGGAAATGGATTTACACAAGAGTGTATTCGTTTTGGCATAAGGAAAGAGAAAACAACGTTTGCTTGTAGGTCTACTGTAAGTGTAAGAACAAGCCAGAGGAAATGGTGTGAGAATCTCTGTTCCTGGATGTCCATAATAATAGCTTAAATAGAAAGCACTAGTCATCAATTGCTTAAGAATTCTCTTATTCTAATCAGAGGTATGAACTAAAATATCTTTAAAATACATTTTCAGTTCTTAGTTATGTAAATAATTGTACTTTTTGGAAAAACTTTAGCATCCAGATCTCCCAAGTTTGAGATGAATGCAGCCAAAAACACCCCCCTCAAAAAAAGACACTACCTCCTCTTCCCAAATACACACAGGAAAAATTGTGTCAAGAGTATCTGAAATTATAATTCATAGGTACAGTTGAGTAAAACATGGCACCGACTGCTAGAGAGCTCTTGGCCTTGAATTACTTCCCCAATTGCCTTAACTTGCTGTCGCTGCACAAAGGAGTCCCGGGAATACACTGGGCAGGCTCTCTGCCCACATGCTCTGCTTGCCCTGAGCCAGCTGCCCTGTTGTCCTCTTTACACACAGGGTTGCCCCAGTTTTATGTTTCCTTGAACGTGGTTGAGCTCGAATTACAGCTTCTGCCTGTACCTCTTGTTTATTCTGTCGTCCCAGTACAGAATCCACCTCCAGCAGGTGTGGTGCTTCTACCCCACTGCAGCACACTCGAGCAGCTGCCTTGCTCCCGTATTAGTCCTTTTATATCTGTGCCATTGCTCTTCCTCTGGGAACAGAGCATCAGGTGAAAGGGTTGGGGCATTGTTATGAATTCTTCCTGGAGAATGAGATGAGAGGATGGAGAAATAGTTTTTGAGTTAAAAAAAAAAACAACAAAAAACAAAAGAAATCAAACCAAAGCAACAAGCACTCAAAACATTAAAAACACTTCGTTATGGGTACCCTGTACTTTTCATGGTTTCCCAGTACAACCAGTTACACAAACCCAAAATCTATCCTCATCTTTGACCCCTCAGTTTTTTCTCTCTATTCATGAATTTATTCATAATTTCAAAAGTACTTACTAAGAAGATATCATACAACAGATGAGATGTTGGCTCTTAGGCAATTTTTCACATCTGTGTTCTCAAAATTCTGGAAGCCTGAAAGTTTGGCAGCACAGAAGAAGATGATGAAACCTAAAGACAAGTATAAAAAATTCAGGGATCAAAAATATGAGTAAAACCCACTATCATATGTAAAGATCTATAATAAAGTACAAATACACGCCATTAGTGATATTATTAATGATATCTTCAGTTCTAGTAAAAATGAACCCTTTTTTTCCTTTTTTTTTTTTTTTTTTACAGGGACAAGGAGACCGATAAACAGGGACAGACAGACAGGAGCGGAGAGAGATGAGAAGCATCAATCATCAGTTTTTTATTGTAGCAACTTAGTTGTTCATTGATTGCTTTCTCCTATGTGCCTTGACCGCGGGCCTTCAGCAAACCGACCAACCCCTTGCTCGAGCCAGCGACTTTGGGTCCAAGCTGGTGAGCTTTTGCTCAAGCCAGATGAGCCTGCACTCAAGCTGGAGACCTTGGCATCTGAAACCTGGGTCCTCCACATCCCAGTCCGACGCTCTATCCACTGCGCCACTGCCTGGTCAGGCAAAAAATGAACCTTTTTGAAAACTGCAGGCAGGGCAGTATGCCTATGATACTGCCATTTGGATCCTTTTTTTTAAATTACAGTTTTTGGATTGTTTTATATTCTCATTTTAAGTCACCATAATTTTAAATTACTCTTATTACTACATTCTTCCATATCAAAAGAAAACAGTTTGTAGAAACTCAGTAGAAATTATAGATGAGAAAAAGAATTGGATTAACAAATACTTCATTTGTTTTACACGGTGAATAAAAGGAAAGTCAGGAAACTTCACATTTTATGTCTTGAGAAATACTCTATTTTGATTAACCATTGGTCTAAGAATTGAAAGGAGAAGTCACCTTCTAATAGAGTAGGCTTGCAGTTACATGCATAATTTTAGTCCTACAATGCTATGAATGCTGTCACAAAGATGAGTAGTACCGAGGCTGCTAGAAGCCAGAAAATAAAGGGACTAATGATGTGCTTTCCATGATCAAGTTCATTTGATTCTATTGCTATTCTATTTCAGGCTCTCATACTCACTAATCAGGATCATTGTTATAATCTGTTTATCACTTTTCTTAATCCCAGGTAGTACTGCTCATTCTACCACTTAAGCCATTTCTATCTACTAGTGCAGTGATCCTTTTAAAATAATATTTCTCCTTTGGCTTAAGGATAAAGAATGCATTTTTTTATTATTATTGTGAAATGTATTTTTTACTTCTTATGATTTTTTTACCTGACTTACTTTATTATAATAATATATAATATACAAAATGTAAGGTTTCTAGTCGACAGTAGGCTAGTAATAGTTAAGTTCTGGGGTCAAAGTTACATGTGGATTTTTGACTGGGGTGTGTTGTGTGTAGGGGGGCATCAGTGTCCCCAACTCCTTTGTTGTTTATGGATCAAGTTATTAGAGAGTTAGGGAGAAAAAATTTTCCTCTACCTTTCTGGGTTCTTTTGGTTTGTCTAATGATCAAGAATATAAAGAACATTGGATTAGAGGTTTTATTAGTTCGAAAATTTAGTTTTATAGATTTGTTAATAAATGTATCCCAGCCTGACCAGGTGGTGGCACAGTGGATAGAGCGTTGGACTGGGATGCGAAAGACCCAGGTTCAAGACCCCGAGTTCACCAGCTTGAGCGCGGGCCCATCTGCCTTGAGCAAAAGCTGGTCAGCTTGGACCCAAGGTCGCTGGCTCCAGCAAGGGGTGGCTCGGTCTGCTGAAGGTCCGCGGTCAAGGCACATGTGAGAAAGCAATCGATGAACAACTAAGGTGTTGCAACGGCAATGAAAAACTAATGATTGGTGCTTCTCACCTCTCTCTGCTCCTGTTTGTCTGTTCCTATCTATCCCTCTCTCAGACTCTCTCTCTGTCCCTGTAAAAAAAAAAAAAAAAAATGTATCCCAACTTATAAATAAGTTGGTCTGGTTAATGGTGATTTATTTACTTAAAGGGAAAATCAACTGAAACCCTCAATGAATTTTGTCAGTAGTTGAGTACATTGTTGATAGAGGGAAAACAGGTATTCACAAGCTCTGAATTCTACATCCATAGTTTTTAACATTAATGATAATAACAATAGCTATCCTTTTTGTGCTTATTATGAATCACTCACCTGACTAGGTCATTTAAAAAGATTATCTTGTTTAACTCTCCTTTTTGGAAGTAAGGATTAATTTATCCTCGTTGGACATATGAAGATATTGACCACACAGCCAATATGCTTCATTTTCCTTGCTGCTAATTTTATTATAATGCATTTATCATTATTTTTAAAGGTTTAACAATAGTTTATACCTCTACTTAGGAAATATTTATTATATTTCTGCATTGTGTCATATAAAAAGTAATGAAGAAAACAAGACAAAAATCCTTTTGGAGCTTCTTCAATCGGTTCCTTTAAATTGTCTGTTTAATTTTTATTTTGTTTTTCTCGGATAATTTCATGCAAATCTTAAATAAGGCTTCAATATTTACATCTGGACTGATGTTTTCCAATTCGATTTCTATATCCTAGATGTGACAGGCCTAAAAATTAAAAGTAATAAGTGCTTTTCTGAAAGCATCAGTAACTTTCTGTGATTTATGTTGTTCATGCTATTTTTTGTGATTACTTCTCAGAATAAGCTCTCCTACGGTTTATACTGCTCATGGGAAGAGATTTTTTATCTGTTTTAATTACTATAACTTCAGTTTGTACACCTATTCTTGGCTGATCTTTGATGATAAGTGTTAACAACTGTTTCTATATATACTCTCTTTGTTCTTTGCATATATGTTGGCTCTTCTTAGATACAAAGTGGCCAAAGTCTCAATTAAGTATTTTCTTTCTCTTTTTAAAAATGTGTTTCACTATAGGCAGGGTAGCACTGTTGTAAATCTTTCTTCTGATTTTCTTAATTTCATTTCTTACCCCTCTGTCCCAATGGGAACCTTGTGATCTAAGCCAGTCATTATTTGTATTATGAATAATCATTGCATTTGCTTGTTTAGATCCGTTTCTAATGTTCTCTGAGCCTAAAGCCTTCTGTCCATTCTCTGCTAAGTAAAATTCTACATGTCATTCTTGACCCATCTAAAAGATCTTCTTTTCGTCTGACCTGTGGTGGTGCAGTGGGATAAAGTGTTGACCTGGAACACTGAGGTTGAAACCCTGGGCTTGCCTGGTCAAGGCACATATGGGAGTTGATGCCTCCTGCTCCTCCCCTGCCCTTCTCTCTCTCCTCTCTGAATATTGAATAAAGTCTTTAAAAAACAAAAAAGATCTCCTTTTCTTTGAAATCCTTCCTGACATTGTGTCCACCTTCAGAACCAAATCTGGCTTTGTAGACACCTTTGTTTGTGAACTTAATATTGTACTCAACACATTATGTTGTATTTAATGCATATCTCTCCTTATTTCTACAGATGATTCTAAGTTCCCAGGAGATAATTAATACTTCTATTTATTTTCCTCCTTATTCTCCTATCAAATATATATAAAAGATAGCAGACTGGTTCATAATAGGAGCTCAATAAACACCAATCAATCTAAGTTCAATATATTAAGAAAAAACTATTAAACGTAATGGTCAGAAAACAAGCAGTTCTTTAAAAGAGAAATACAAATAATAAGTATAAAAAAAGAAACCTCATCTCAATAATAAGTGAAGCAATAAAAATTAAATTGAGATATTATTTCTTGCCTAGCTGATTGAGAAGATTTAAAGATTTGTCATCATACACAATGTTGTCAGAGAAGTGGCAATATAGGCACTCTTGTGTTCTTGCACATCTTTAGTTGGAATGTAAATCACAATTACTACAACTATTTATAAGGGTAATTTAACAGTGCCTATTTTTAATGGACTATACAGTGATTCCCTCTCTAGAAATTTTCTTTTTATACAGAAATATTTGAATAAATCTTTTAAATTTATTATCACTAATACATGTTAGATATTGTCTGTAATGGTGAAAACAAGTAAATAAAGTCAACTCAAATATTAACATACTAAATAAACCATGGAAACCCATGTACAATGACTTATAACACAACATGAATTATTTACATATATATTTTATTTACATATATATAATACAAACACTCACACATGTATACTGTCATGAAAATATGTTAAAATATATATTATCCACAGAACTTAATCATATTTAAAATATCTACATACATATGCACACATATGTATAGCCACAAAAAATAGGATTGTATATGTACATATTTATGTAAAAATAAATGATTGATAAAAATCAAATGTTTCACTGTTTTCATGGAGGAAGTAAAAAATCTATTTAAATTGTTGCAAGATAAATATATTTGCGAGTACAAAACCAGATTAACAAAGGCAATTGGGGACTCTCCATCTTGAGAGGTTTTCAGTGAGGCTTTGCAATGTCAAACTAATAGTACATTTCACAAGATCAGACTCATTATTTGATTTTCCAATGATTTGTGTTATTCTGGATTGAGCATTCTTGTTATAGAACTAAAAACAGAATGTTCATGTCTTTAGAACAGAATATAGCACAAACATTGCACGACATATTCTGGAAGAATATTTTAAAAGAGAAAGTGATAGAATTTAAATCCTGTAGAATCCCAAGAATGATCATTTTAAAAATATGGACCCATTTATCAGATTGGATAGTAATTTCCCTTTTAATTAACAAAGGGATCCTAATAAGGTACAGTGTCTGGAAGCAGATATAATGTTTCTCCTCAGCGGAGAGATTTCTGTTAGAGATTTCTGTTAATGCTGTACTTACATCTCCTTCATCTATACTCATCTCCAATCCCACATTAGAGAAGGGTTGAATATGCCATCACTGTGTCTCAAACTGGTTTTATAGTCAGGTGTATTATTCTTGTAATGTCTTCTCTCCCTAATGGAAATCCTAGAAACATCTGAGAAGTTCCAAATTACTGACGGGACTTTCCTGCTTTACTTTATATACATGTATGTTATCAGTAATTACTTAGTTGACTCTTTAATTTGTCTAAATTTGTGCAGGCATAATGGAAACTGACAATACAATTTTCCATTGAAAATTGCAAATGGATGACTAAGCTTAGCAATTCACCTACTTCCCATTCCTTTTGTACAGATATCTTATGCTACAGCAGGATTCATAGTCTTTGAAAATAGCTCATCTGTATTCATTCACTCATGCATATAAATTGATTTTCATGCTCATTTTCCAGTTTCCAAATATGCATTTGTTGCATAAAGTTTTTCCTATCTAGCCCAAAATGGCTCTTTTACCTCTTCCTCAAAAATTTAGCTAGTTTGGGCCAACTACACATGAAATTCAGGTCCTCACACATTTTCTATAGAAAATACTAAATGCCTGGTGAAGAAAGGCTGAGATCTTGCCACTGGCCATAATTTCTAACTCAAATCTTACTTTTATCAGTGAGTTCCTTGAAATTACTCAGGGAAAGATTAAACTAACTGCCAAGAGTTTATGCAGACTGTCTCGATTATTTATGAAGTCATGATTTTTATGAGACCAAAAGATATTCAGTAGAACAATTAATTGATGGTTTGTAGTTTTATGTTTTTCTACTGATTGGCTGTGTTTTTGGACATAGGTTTACTTAACTGTTTATCTCTAATTTTTCCAGTTAAAAAACAAAATAAAGTTAAAAAAAATGAAGTGATTTACCCTAGCAAATTGTCCTAACATGATTATTAAAGGCAATCTTTTGAAAAACATAAATATCTGAGTATAACATTTTTAAACAATTTATTTATTTTTTTGGACTTTATATATTTTTAGAGAGAGAAAGAGAGAGAGAGAAGGGGAGATGAGCAGGAAACATCAACTCCTGTATGTGACTTGACCAGGCAAGCCCAGTGTTTCAAACCTGCAATCTCAGTGTTCCAGGTTGATATTTTATCCACTGTGCCACCACAGGTCTGGGTATATAACTTTTTAAAAGATGTTTTGTGGTCATGACCATTTAAAAAGAGCTAAGGTTGGAAAATCACCTTTATTTTCATGACTTTAGTATTTACTGAATATCTCTTCTACATAATTTAAAATCTACATTATATAAAATTAATTTATATATATGTGTGTGTGTGTGTATCTATATCTATCTATCTATCTGTCTATCTATCTATCTATCTGTATATTTATAATCTTTTTCAAGTGAGAGGAGGGGAGATAGAGAGAGAGACTCCTGCAAGCACCCTGACCAGGATCTACCCAGCAACCCCCATCTGGGGCCGGTGCTCTGCCCATCTTGGGCCATGCTTGCAACTGAGCTATTTTTAGCACCTGAGGCAAGGCTCCACAGAACCATCCTTAGTGCCCAGGGCCCATGAACTTGAACCAGTGGAGCCATGGCTGCGGGAGGGAAGGAGAGAGATAGAAGTAGAGAGAGGTAAAAGGGGATGACTAGGGATGGAGAAGTAGATGGTAGCTTCTCCTGTGTTCCTTGACAGGAAATTGAATCTAGGACATCAACAAGCTGGGCCAAAACTCTTTCACTGAGCTAACTGGCCATGAGCCATAATATATTTAAAAAATATTCTGAGTAGAAATGTTCAAGAGGAGAAAGGGACTGATATTTACTGATTGTCTACAATCAACTAGTGGTATCAATTTTATCTATAATATTTAATTCCCACTACCACAAACAAGAGTTATTTGATTATCTTTATCTTGCATTTAAGAAAACTAAGTCTCAGAGAATCTAAGAAGCAAGAGATATTTTTAGATTTTATTTGTTCATTTTTATAGAGAGAGTAGAGAGAGAGTGAGAGAGAAGGTAGGGAGGATCAGGAAGAATCAACTCTCATATGTGCTTTAACCAAGCAAGCTCAGGGTTTCTAACTGGCAACCTCAGTGTTCCAGGTCAATGCTTTATCCACTGTGCCACCACAGGTCAGGTTAGAATTGAGAAAATATAGGCAAAGGAAAGTCAAGGAATTCTCCAAGCTATATACTTAGTTTCTTAGCCAAAACAAAAATACAGGCCTAGCACTATTTCCTCCATTCTATTTCAGGAAGCAAAGAAAATAACACTTAAGAAATTGCATTCATCTTCTTGTACATATGATGTAATATTTCTGGTGATGTGTCTTCTTTTGTTCTTTTTTGGTTACAGTAACAGAGAATTCTTACCACCTCTGGCCTGATTGGGAAACTTCTTTACTGGGTAAATAGAAGAGATTTTTAGATTCATACCTAAACTCTTCATATGCATGGTAAAGTAATTGTGTTTCTCTTAGGGAAGATCATTTTAACAAATTCACCATTATAGGAATCTCTAACTTTGTATTTTAAACACAAAAGCAATGGTGCACTCCACAAATAAATCAAAACCTCACAATATGAAGTAAGGTTCTATTTTCTTAGAAAGACATGTCAACTGATGAAAAGAGTACTTTCTTAGAAACAATACATTTAAATAGTGCTTCGGATTGTGTCATTAAAGTTTTTTTTTTAGTATACTGTGTCAGACAACACTTAGGAAATGCCATTAAATATAAACTTTTATTTTTTTCATATTAATAATAAAATAAGGCTACTGCCCATATTAAACAATGGCATAGATGGGGGAGAGTTTATTTTTAATAATGTTTATTATGCCTAAATTTTGATAAAATGAAGTTCAAATGTTCTGTCTGAGAATATTATTTGAAAATCAGAAGAAAAAAAACTATGCTTAATTTATCTCCCTTAATGGGAACTCACTAAAAGTGTTACAGAGGATCAAAGCCTAAGCAATTCATTCATTACAATTTTAATAAATATGTGGATCTGTGTTTTTTTTAAGTACTATATAATTCAATAATGAAATTAAGTTTGCAGATAAAAGACTTGCAATGCTTTTTTATCAAATTGCTGTTTTGGAAAGGTACCAACAAAATGATGTTCTAAGCTTGAATTTTTTTTTTTGTTGCTTATATTCTAGTTTACATTTGAACTCTTGCTCATTAAAGTTCTAGCAACACAGTTTTCTTTTCTAGGAAAACAACTTACCTTTTGCTTTTTCTTCCCAATAAATCTACTAATGTGCATATGTGGTTGGAAACATATGGAAGCAGTAAACTTGATTTGCGCTTTATTTTGTTTAGTACATAAAGCATTCATTCAGCCCTGAAGATATGCTAAAACAAAACACAAAACCTACTGATCCGCTAAATCAGGAAAGACATTATAATCTTTTTTAACCATCATCCCACTTTCCAGTGTTCTTTTAGCTGTAAGCTCTTGCATCCTTGCAATTTCCAACTCCTCTGCTTTGTGTTCTACTTTTAAACTGTAATTTGTGCCTGGCTTCACTTGTATCAGGAGGTAGGCCTCTGTCTAAAGGAGAAACAGAAAATTGGAAGGGTAATTAAGTAATGACCACTTGATGTTTTCAATAATTTCTCGTCTTTTATAAGTAATGACCATTTGATTTCACCTTTAATTTTTCACTTGAAATTAACAAAGCAAATTGAGTTTACATTAAGGACCTTTTCCTCAAAGTATTTATTTGTAGTATTAAAATGGAAGAAATTAGTAAATTTTAAAACAAACAAAAACATCTATTCTCTTCCTCATTGTTTCATTTCTATACTAGGTTTCTAGTCCTCAGCCATAGAGCTCACTTTCTGGATCCTTTTATTTGTTCTCAAAATGACTGCATCATCTCTTTGCACCTTGCACCTTTGTCTTTAAAATAGTATCTAATGGTAGCAGATTCAGAGAATATAAAGACTGAATGAAATAGTTCATTCTTTCAAAAAATGTTTTTTCTTAGGTCTTGCCAATATGCTGAGTATTATTGGAGATGCTGAGCCATGTACAGACAAAATCCTACTCTTATGGATAGGTTCATGTGATGAGGCTAGTGATAAAGAAAGAAATCAATAGGGATATTATGTTATTTTGCATTATATCAGAACATGGCAAGTGCTATGAAGAAAAAGCAGGATAAGAGTGTAGAGAATTGGTAGAGGATGTTATTTTAGGTAGGATGATCATATTAGCCCTTCTGAAAAGATGGCGTTTGACTGAGAATGCTCATGGAGAGCACAGAGGCCAGAATGATTGAACTTACTTTGAGAAATGTGACATCCAGGAGACAGATTGGCGTGGTAACTGGGGCTCAGATTACATAGAATTTGACAGGCTACAATACGAACTGCAAGTATTATTTTGAATTCAAGAAGACACTAACGAAGCATTTGAAAAGGGGGGTGATCTGATTTGTTTCAACCAGTCTCAAGAGAACAGACTACAGGTGCATGAGTGAGAGTAAAAAGAAAACAACAACAACATTGTGTTAGCAAAATGAGATGATGGTCTGGAGTGGTAGTGTAGGAGGTGGGAAGAACTGGTTCTTGTTAACACATATTTTCAAAGCATAGCTGACAGAACTTGCTGATGGGTCATATAATGGGTTAGAAATGAAAGAGAAGAATGAAGGATGAGTCCAAAATTATTAACCTGAGTATCCAAGTGATTAAATGGGTTGTTTCCTGAGAGGAGAAACTGTGAAGCAGTTCTGAGCACTGTGCTTCTGACACAGGACCTGTGCAATCAGAATTACTTCTTTTCCCTCTTACTCCATGCTAATTCTTCAGCCCATTGTAAACATCTTTATTTCCAGTGAGGTTTCATTCTAAACTAAGCTGGGAGAAGGTGAGGTTCATATCTGCCAAGAATAATCTTGAATATATACTCTTAAATATGTGTATGGCACATAATAGAAACTCAAATATTTATTGAATAGATAATGTGAAAGTGATTATGGTGGACCAAAAATGATAAAGTAACATGACTTAATGAATTATCTTGGTAATATAGGGTTTGTCTTTCTTCTTCAACTTATGCCAGCAAAGTACACAAAGGAATAATACCAATGATGGGGATCTATAGGCATGCTTGAGGACAGTTTTAGTCTTCTTCAGGTTAAGGATTTGAAAGCATACTCTGCCACAACAACTAAGCTATCATTGTAAACTTTGTTTACAGGATGTCTTTAACAAGATATGGGGTATCTTAGTCTAGTTTAATTTTAATTTTATCTGGGAAGAACTTGTTACTAGTCTAAGCACATTTTTATTCACTTATTGACTACTAGATGTGTTTTAAGAATTATAGGTTCTACCTGACCAGGTGGTGGTGCAGTGGATAGGGCATCTGACTGGGATTCAGAGGACCCAGGTTTGAAACCCCAAAGTCACCGACTTGAGCACGGGCTCACCGGCTTGAGCCCAGGGCCCCAGGCTCTGAGGGGTCACTTGCTTTGCTGTAGCCCCCGCTCAAGACACATATGAGAAAGCAATTAATGAACAACTAAGGTCCCTCAATGAAGAATTGATGCTTCTCATCTCTCTCCCTTCCTATTTGTCTGTCTGGCCCTCTCTCTGTCTCTTTAAAAATAAAAAATTAAAATTAAAAAAAACTATAGTTTCTAGTTTCTAACACTTGGCTAACTGAATTTCATTTATTCACTTCTTAATGGATTTTATAAATATTTATTGAATTGATACTCTACCTTGTGTGCAAACCAAGATTCTTGTTTTGAAGGGGTTCACATTATTGTGGTCAGTTTATGCATTGTACAAAGGCTTTAAAATCTTTTGAAATACCACTTATTTACTTGCAGGATATTAAAATATGTTTCTGTCATCAGTACTACTTTACTGTAGATTTATTTTCTAATCATAACATTAAGTTTTTAATGGAGCATTTAAATATGTGCCAGGCATATTCTAAACATTCTACATTCATATATTCCTGCAATCACATACTTAATAGCATTTATCCCAGTTGTGTCCAGCCAAAGTTTTTTTTCAAAAATCTGTTTTAATCAAACATGATAACGGGTGAATGTAATCCATTATCTTTGAAATTTAAAATAATATGATTTGTGAATATGAATTCAAATCCTTTTAGCACATCCATTAATATAAGAGGCAATTGGAACAAGAAAGATTTTTCTTAGATGCTACATGGGATATGGTTTCTGCTCATTTCAATATCCTATTTGCAGTGACATCAGTTAGTACAGGAAGTCTTAATTTTGGAATGAGAACATTTATTCAAGCATAACTAATATATAGCTGACTGTAGCATTTTCTATGTGTGTTTGTGTGTTGGTGAATAACTATTACCTATCGATTTATTTTAATAATGCCTTACAGTTTTCAGTGTATAAGTCCTTCACACGCTTTAAGTTTATTCATAGGCGTTTTATTCTTTTTCTTGCAATTCAAGAGGAATTATTTTTTTTTCTGAAATTTCATTGTTACTGTATGAGAATAAAATAAATTTTTGTACATTAATTTTGTATTCTGAAACTTTACTGTATTTACTTATTATTTCTAATAGGTTTTTGGTGAAGTCTTTATGGTTTTTCTATATAAAGAATCATGTCATCTGCCAAAAAAGTACAATTTTACTTCTTGAATTCTAATTAGGATGCTTTTTCTTTATTTCTTTCTCTTGCTTGGTTGCTCTGCTATTAGTCACATTACACAAAAAACTAACTCAACATGGATCAAAGACCTAAATATAAGTCCTGAAACAATAACTAACATAGAAAAAAGCATAGGTACTAAAACTATCAACCTTGGTCTTAGAGAGGATTTTATTAATTTGACCTCAAGGCAAAGTAAATTGTCAACAAAACAAAAATGCAACCAACTAAATGGGAGAAGATATTTGTAAACAACACCTGATCAGGGGCTAATAACCAAAATACATAAAAATAACTTAAACAACTCAACAACATGAAAACGAACAGTCTAATTAAAAATGGACAGAGAACCTGAGCAGACACAGCTTCCAAGAAGTTATACAGATGGCCAGCAGATATATGAAAAGATGATCAACTTCACTGGCTATTAGAGGATTGCAAATCAAACAGATGGGGTACCACCTCACACCTGTTAGAAAGTATATTACCAACAAGATAAGCAATAAAAAGTGTTCGAGAGCTTGTGTAAAATAAAGAACCCGCATTCACTGCTGGTAAAAATTTAGACTGGTACAGCCTCGATGGAAAACAGATGAATATTCCTAAAAAAATTAAGAACAGAGCTACCATATGACCCAGATATTTTGCTTATCTACCCTCAAAATTTAAAAACATTTATTCTTAAAGCTATATGTACCCTGATATTCATTGGAGCATTATTCACAGTGATCAAGACAAAGAAACAAACAAAGTGCCCTTCACTAGGTTATTTGATAAAGAAGATGTGGTATATGTTTCCAATGGAATACTACTCAGCCATAAGAAAAGGTGAAACACTGCCATTTATTTGCAACAACATGGGGGAACCTTAAAATTATTATGTTAAGTGAATATGTGAACAGAAAAAGTCAAGGACCATATCATTTTACTCACACATGGTACATAAAACTGAAATATATAATGAACAAATAAACAAAGAAAAATTCATAAACACAGACAACAGTATGGTGGTTATCAGAGAGGAAGGAGAGTAGGAAGGGAGTGTTAGAGAATAAAGGGAGTAGGCCCTGGCCAGTTGGCTCAGTGGTAAAGTGTCAGCCTGGTTTGTGGAAGTCCTGGGTTTGATTCCCAGTCAGGGTACACAGGAGAAGTGATCATCTGTTTCTCCCCCCACTTCCCTCTTCTTTTTCTTTCTCTTTCTCTCTTTCCCTCCCACAGCCATTAGTTTGAGTGCATAGGCCCAGGTGCTGAGGATGGCTCCATGGACCCCTCTGCCTCAGGTGTCTCAGGTTTGCATGGCCCCAGACAGGGTTTTCTGGGTGGATCTCAGTCATGATGCAAGAGGGAGTCTGTCTCTCTATCTTCTCTCCTCTCACTAAAGAAGGAAAAAGACATAGAGTAAAGGGGGTCAATGTAATATATAGTAACAGATATTTGACTTTGGGTGGCAAACACAGTGCAATATACAGATGATGTATTATACAATTGTACACTTGAAAATGATATAATTTTATTAACCAATGTTACCCTAATAAGTTTAATAAAATATAAATAAAATGTCCATAATAAATGGGCAGAATTAAGTAAAGAAGTGATGAAGTAGCATTCAAACTTTCAACAAACTGAAGACTCCTTGTTACAAACATGAACAACCTTTGGTCTTCCTCTAGCTGCTCTCGACAATGATCCACCTTCTATTTTTCCAGACAGGACATGTCTGCCCTGGAGAATGCATTTCCTCTGGCTCTACCCTTTGATTGGTTCTCTTCTAAATATTCAGAAGTCTGTATGGAACTTCAAAATAGAAATAAATATAAGTGTGTAAACAGAAAATTTTATTCAAGAAAGTATGTTCATTATATATTGGTCTTTAGAAATATTGTTTATGTTGTTCTAAATAAAAAATTGTCTACATTAAAATGTTTTGCCCTTTATATATTTAAAACTTAGAGATATTTTCTTGTGGAACACTGGTCACAGAGCTTCATAAACACACTTTTTAAATGGTGTATTTAAAGAAATAGCGATAAATTTATGTTCACAATATACAAACTTAATTATGTATTTTAAACGGTTTGTTACAACCTTTAAATAAACTCCATGATCCAGAAAAAATAAAAGGAAGAAGGGGAGCAAAATCCTCATAAATCCATTTCCCTCCTTAAATGCAACCTATAGAGGGGGAAACTGTAGCAAAGACAAAGAAACTACCTTTGTACTAGTCCACTCATGCTACCCACTTCCTACTTTCTGTGAGTTTAGTAAAACCTTGGCCACATGAAGAATTAATATCAAGGAAATCTTTCAAAGGTGGTTTTTAACTTTCCTAGCTTTTACAGTAGTGCTTGTTAATTAAGTCCTAGCTCAGCTAGTAATCTAGATCTGCTATTGAGCAAGTTTTAAGAATAGCTTCTCCATCTATTAGATGAGGCAGTTGCTCCGGGTGATAGCTAAGACTTTGTTTTTCCAGCCTTAAAATCCTAAAGCTATTGTCTTGTTGAAGGCCAGAAGCCAGGTAAATGCATATCTCCAATGTGAATGCAAGTCTTCCTGTTTTTACTCCAGGGCTTCTTTTCATTATTACTACTACCTTTGACATTAACTAAATATGTGAAAAGTAAATACATGCTTTCAAGCAAATATAAGTATATACATGCATATGAGATTTTCAGCTCACTTTATCAATTTCTCTCTAGGATTTCCCTTTAAGATGTGAAATAATAGTGTCCTTCAAGGGAATACTTTTTTTAAAGCAAAATACATACATATTTGTAGCATTTTGTGTCACAAAAATATGTAATAAAAACTTGCTACCATCCTCCTCCTACGTACTACCCATTTATCATCTTCCCAGAAAAAGATCTTTTTTTGTTGTTTTCTTTTTCTATTTTAGTCATAGGTACTCAGTATTTCTAAGACAACTCCTTGTTCAAAGTACTTACTGTTCATTTTCAAAGTCATATATATTCCACATACCCAAGACTCTCCTCCTCTGTAATCTTATTCAGCAATGTACAAACTTTAAGCAACCTAGCCTAGTTAAATGC
This sequence comes from Rhynchonycteris naso, assembly GCA_037038555.1. Classification (NCBI taxonomy): domain Eukaryota; kingdom Metazoa; phylum Chordata; class Mammalia; order Chiroptera; family Emballonuridae; genus Rhynchonycteris; species Rhynchonycteris naso. The sequence continues at coordinate 184,579,883 of CM072998.1, forward strand.
TCATATGAATTTTTTAAAAGCTAAAATATGACCTTAATGGTCCCTTTTTACTACTCTGAGACAGTGGACCAGGTTGATAGCATGGAGATTAAAACATAGGGAACTCTAAAGCAGTTGAGGCTTTTGCTTAGTCACCCAAGAATTATTGCTGTGCCTATCTGAGCTGACTACTCCATAAAGGGTCAGGATTTGCTGCAGTTGCATTTACCTTTGTGTGAAAGATAAACTACTAGATGAGATGCAGCATTTGTTTAAAATCTAGTGACACCTCCTAAGACTCCCCCATATTCAGATGTCATTTCTGATGTATAGGACCCACTGAACTCTTATCATTGTCTTTTCTCTGCCACTAACTCATGGTGTGACATTAACATTGTAGTTTTTCCTCTCCACAACCCAGTGTCCTCATCTCGAAGGTGGGGCTACATGACCTTGAAGACCCCTTTCATCTTGACACTTCATTATTTAACTACTTAGGCCCTTTTCTCAGTCCTAAAAACAATGTAGCTGTCCCCAAATTAATAATAAGTGACATTAGTTGATAGTTTAGGTCTCAGTGTAAATGTTCCATTGACATATATTTTTTTCTCAAATTATCATTTATATTCAAGATCGTTACTCTGTATTTCTCTTGAACTGAGTGCAAACACTTCTCTTCAAGCTTGAATGACTTTAATATTTAAAGCTAAAAATCGCACTGAGAATGGATTTTGAAAGAATAAAATGTGCAATGTAACGGCATCACTGTTCACATATGATTACCGAGTAGGGTTCAGGTTATTTGTCATCCCGTGCTTGCTATAGCTTTCACAGAATTAATTTCGAGGTTGTTGTTCTTGTATATAATTTAAAACCCTATTTTGAATTTATGCTTTTTAGAAACTCGGATGTGTGTATTACAGGTCTAATTTATCTTTATCTGTTAATATTTATTGAGTAGTTTTTGGCTACGTGGTGCAGTGCTAATGCATTCTCTAGTAGTAAATTAGTAATTCCTCTGATGGAAGAGATGCTTTAAAAATTCTATCTTTGTATATGATGAGGTTTGTAGTAGAACCCATGTAAGCTTAGGTCTTTGGTTGATATTTTTCTGCTGTGCCTGAATAGCTGTATTCCTTTTTCCGGAAAGGACAATTCTGATAGACTCTGATAATGTGGGGATCTGTGCAAACCTGAATGCTTTTGGCTAGGTAATCAAGTATAGTTTGGAAACTTGAGGGTAGATATTCTCCATATTTAAGTCTATATTTTCTTTTATATTGGGCTTGTTCCCTGAAGAACAGAAGATGAAGTGCAGCATGATTTATAAATGTATGTGTATGTGTGTTTATTAGTGTCAGTACGTAAGTGTGCAGATTCCAAAATCAGACTGCTTGGGTCCAATTCTATGACAGTGATCAGGTTATTTAAACTTTCTAAGTCTTAGTCTTCTCATCCGTGCATAGAAATAGTGGCAATCCCTACCTTGAAAAGAGACAATATATGATGAAAATGAAATACGTAGAACTGTGTCTGGCACAAAGAACTTGGTAAACAAAACATAACACTTTTTTTTAAAATTTCTTTTAATTTATTCATTTTAGAGAGGAGACACACACACACACACACACACACAGAGAGAGAGAGAGAGAGAGAGAGAGAGAGAGAGAGAGAGAGAGAGGGAAGGAGCTAGAAGCATCAACTCCCATATGTGCCTTGACCAGCCCAGTGCAGGGTTTTGAACTGGCGACCTCAGTGTTCCCAGGTCGACGCCTTATCCACTGCGCCACCACAGATCAGGCAAATATAACACTTTTAAAAAATATTTTGTTGGTTTATATTTTGGGAATCAAAATGGGTATTCTGTAAAGATAACTTAAAATAGCGAGGGTAGAAAGACAGAAAGGTTTTGAAGGTTAAAATATATACCAGATAAGCATCAAAAATATGCAAGGTGCTGGAGTTTCCACTTCCCAACATAATCAAACTGTTCCTCTTGCCAGTGAATGGTTTGGATAGAGACCAGAGATGATGTTCCATATATCGTTATTATTGTGAAGAATTCTTCATAAATAGTGTATTGAGTAGTTTGCTATGGGTTGTAAGATGGTATACGGAACAAATTTCATTATATAGAATTTAAAATTGACCTCACTATTTACTTATGTAGTGATTTATTAGGAATGAAAAATATATTAGAACAAACTATGAGTGTGCTGGGAACTTTTACAATGGGCTGATGAATAATTAGGATAGTCTGAGAATTCAAAAGAATCATGAAAGGTTGGAGAAATAAGCCATAATTAATAAAATAAAATTATATTGAAACAAAAATCCAGCCACTGACTAATGAGGAGCAAGTATAAAGGGCTGACTGAATGAAAATATAAAAAAAAAACATATCTACAGATCAAAGGAAACCTCAAATAGAAGATAAAGAAGCAAGTTAGTACTATATTTTTTACATGATAAAAAATCTTGGGAGCAATGGATGTGCTGTGAAAAGCATAAAACTAACCCTACAAATGTGCATATAATTATATTATTTGGCTTTTCATTCTCATTTAGTAAAATAAAAGATTTAGACTACCTTTATGGTGTCTTCCAGTCTAAATATTCTGTGATCCATTTTCTTTGTAATTTATTAATATGTAATTGTTTTCTCCCATAATCATCACTTATCTTTCCCCAAATAAAAGACATATATTTCTCTTTTTGTTTCTTGTTTTTGTTTTTGTATTTTTCTGAAGTGAGAAGTGGAGAGGCAGAGAGACAGACTCCCACATGCACCTGACTGGGATCCCCCCAGCATACCCACTAGAGGACAATGCTCTGCACATCTGGGCTGTTGCTCTGTTGCAACTGGAGCCATACTAGCGCCTGAGGCAGAGGTCATGGAGCCATCCTCAGCACCCAGGCCAACTTTGCTTCAATGGAGCCTTGATTGCATGAGGGGAAGAGAGAGAGATACAGAAAAAGGAGAGGGGGGAGGAAGCAGATGGGCTCTTCTCCTGTGTGCCCTGGCCAGGAATTGAACCTGGACCTTCCACAAACTGTTGATGCTCTATCACTGAGCCAACTAGCCAGGGCCAAGACACATATTTCTAATATATGTACATTTCAGATGCTTTCATATTTGTTGATGTATTTTTTCCTGCTCTTTATGTCTTCTGTAATTGAGTTTCTTGTATGTGTTATTTTAGATCTTTAGAGAAAGCTAACTTTATGTAGCTTTTGGTCATAAGAAAATTCAGTTATTTTATAAAGTCAGGCAGTTGGTAAATTCTGTTTTGTGTTGCTGGACTCTTGTCAAATATATTTAGTTGCTTTTGACCCATATGTCATATGGACTCATCTACCTTAACTAATCATCCCCATAAATTATTCTGATCCTGTGCTTCTAAAGAAACATGAATGCTTCCTAGGCTATGTGAAAGAGAAAAGCTATAGAAAGAAAATTGACTAAGTTGCTTCAAGGTGGGTACACCAAACACAAGTAAAATTGAGGAAGAAGTGAAGCATATTGATTTCTTTCTCATTAAACCAGCTTTCTAATTTTCATTATACCTATCATTAATCCTTTTGGGGCCCTCTCTGATTTCTTTCAGGTCTAGTCAACAGCTTATTTTTATAGATAATAGTCTCTCTACAAGAAGCTTTACATTTTATAAGCACTAAACCGATATTGGTGCCCTGTGATTCACTGATGTGCCCGTTGATGTTTTCTATTATATTCCTACTGTGTGCTAGGTAAAGAGGGAATTCGTTTTTGATGTCCTAATATATATAGCTAAATAAATTTTCTGATAAAAATTTTTATTTAGAAAATTACATTTAATGGGGTAACATTGATCAATAAGAGCACATAGGTTTCAGGTAAATAGTTGTATGGCATTTGAACTGTTGATTGTGTAGTCTTTGAGGGCAGAATCTTTTCTATTGCCAGTTCTCTGTGTGACTTTGGACAAGGTTATTTAACTTCTGTAAACCTCAGTTTGTTTTCTATAAAATTTAGATAGTTGTATATCTACTTCACTAACTGGGTGAGGAATAAAAGAGATCACATGTAATTTTAGCCTTCAATACACACTGTGTGTGTGTGTGTGTTTGTGTGTGTGTGTGTGTGCGTGTGTGTAATATAAAACCAAGCAATCATGTTTATGGGTATCTGCATCAGATATTGATGAATTCATGATTAAAAGTATATAGGATAAAAATTGATCATTTTGTAATGGAGACCTTTGTGCATAGAAATAGCAGTCAGGTTTGTTTATTCTCTCTCTCTCTCTCTCTCTCTCTCTCTCTCAGTCTCTCTTTTGATTTGATGTAGATCCTCATGAAGATGGAAAGAAACTGGATGGCTTCTGAAATTTTATCCTGCCTTTCTTTTGGACTTAGTCTTGGGTTTTTAGGCTGAAAGATTCACATATGCATACTCTTAGTACTGACTTTTCCTTTTTTAGCCATTTAAGATATAAATATAAGTAGTTAAAAAGTCTGAAAAATAATGGCAGAAATTCCAGAGCAGCTGCTGGATGGGGAAGCATTTCTAATAAGATCCTTTATTGAAAATGAAGTTTTGAGAATGGAATTAACAATCACAAGCTTTTATTGCATTGGTATATTTTAATACTTTTATTGTAAAAGATGTTTTTGTCTCAGAAGAATGTGTCCAATGCATGACATTCCCAAGACATTAGAGAATCTGTTTTCTGGAAATTTAGTATGTAGTTAATGTCGAACTATTTTCTGGTCCTGTTTTAAGTTTTTCTTCTTCTTCTTCTCCTTCTTCTTCTTCTTCTTCTTCTTCTTCTTCTTCTTCTTCTTCTTCTTCTTCTTCTTCTTCTTCTTCTTTTTTACAGGGACAGAGAGAGAGTCAGAGAGAGGGATAGATAGGGACAGACAGACAGGAACGGAGAGAGATGAGAAGCATCAATCATTAGTTTTTCGTTGCCGTTGCGACACCGTAGTTGTTCATTGATTGCTTTCTCACATGTGCCTTGACCGCGGGCCTTCAGCTGACCAAGCAACCCCTTGCTGGAGCCAGTAACCTTGGGTCCAAGCTGGCGAGCTTTTGCTCAAGCCAGATGGGCCCGCGCTCAAGTTGGGGACTCGAACCTGGGTCTTCCATATCCCAATCCGACGCTCTATCCACTGTGCCACTGCCTGGTCATGTTCAAGTTTTTCTTCGTGAAGTTCAAAGACTTCATGGACATGTGCCAAGTCTACTTAAAATGGAGATGTATGGATGAATGAAAACTAGAGAAGACAAGCAGAACATTAGTATAGGAGTGAAAATATTTTGAAAGGCAGCCTGCTCTGCTGAACATTTATTCAGAAGCTATTGGAATAATACCATAATTTAGAATAGGTTATGAGGAACAAACAGCATAAAGCCAGATTATGGAGGCCGCTGCTAGACTCAGTTCTCCATTCTCTCAAGTGTCCATGTCAATGGACTTTTCACCCATAGAGGTAAGTTTTATTTTGGGGGGGCAGCTTTTGCGGGAAGTGTGAAAGGGAATGTCAAAAATAATATCACATTTACCTCATTGTTTAAAAATAGATATCTGTGTATATTTAGGCATCTGTTACTTAATTATCACATTTTTGGCTAAGTGGTGAGCCAAGAAGTATTTTCTCCATTTAAGGGTAGAAAAATGAAACGCAAAAAGCATCTAAGTTACCCAAGATAACAAGAAACCTGTTTTGTTTTTTTTTTTAAGGTAAAAAGCTGTTTATCCCATTCAGTATTGTATTTCCGGTTTCTAGTATGGTGCACACAAGATGGTCAAGAAATAATTAGCTGAGTTAATTAGTTAATTAATTCATTCATTAAGAATGAGTAAATAAACAAATGATGATAGAAACAGAACACAGACCCAATTCTATTGGATTCCCCATAGTGCATCTTTTCCCTACTATTCTCTCTTACTCCATTTATTTATACTTAACCCAGAGAGAAAAGCAAGGATTTAGAAATATTACGGTATCAGCCTGGGAAAGCATATTTATGACATTCTCAGAACCTTGTTCAGCCTGTGAGCACATGATCTGAGAAAGAGCTTTTGGGAGAGAGTGTTAGTTAGCAAGATCATGGCTTATTGAGTTGGGATAGTAGAAATCACATTATTAAATAGGATACTTAATGAATGTGGATCCAAATCTAAATTGAAAAAGTATTAAGAATGGAGAGTAGAGATAAGAGAACTTGAAATTTCTATAGGCATACGTTGGAGATATTGCAAGTTCTGTTCAAGACCAGAACAATAAAGCAAGCCTTAATCATTTTGCTTCTGGAGGGTCATGTCTTCAATTTGTAAAAAACACCAACATCTGTGAAATGAAATGAAGTGAAGTACAATAAAACAAGGTATGCCTGTATCTCTATTTGATGACAGGATAAAAAATGTTAACTATTCAGATTCCCCTCTGTACTATGTAGAACAAACAACTTTTATATAACTATTTTTTCTTAGAAAGTAAGATAAGGGACACAGACTTCAAAATAGTATGTAAGTGGTACACTATGCATATTTTTTGAAACTAGATTTTTTTAAAAGTTTGTAAAAAGAGGTAAATGCTTCATAAACCACATGGCCATAAGTTTTCATCAATATTTATGTGGGGAAATTGTGAAGTAATAATTTAAATAAAAATGTTTGCCATCCTAAAAATTAATGTCAGCAGTAGACTTCAAAAGACATAATTAAAAAATAAAAATGAAAGTAAAAAGGTAGAATATATACACCTCACAAAAATTAGGAGGTATTTCAAAATGAATATGAAGTGATAAAATAACCCCTAATTTTTGTGAGCAGTTTGCCTATTTAAGATTGGCCTTGTATGTTAAACACAGAAGGAACTCTTACAACACAGTAGGACAAAGAACACAATACAAAAGTGATCAAAATATCTGAGCAAACAATTCTCTAAAGAAGAAAAATGGATGATAAATAAGCACCTGAAAAGAACTCAACACCATTAGTAATTAGCAACTGTAAATTAAAATCAAAATTTTACAGTTGCAACATTGGTATTAGTATGGCTAACATAAAATAATGACAATATCACATGCCAAATTTTTATTAGTATGGCTAACAAAAAAATGACAATATACTATACCGCCAAGGAAGTGAAGTGACTGAAACTTTCATTCATTGCTGGTAGGAGTGAGGTAAGATGAACCTGCTGTAGAAAACACAGGAACAGTTTTTAATACAGTTAAACATACTACCTAGCATTCCTGCTCCTAGATACTTAGTGAAGACAAATGAAAACACATGTGCCATTTCCACCTCTGTTACCAGAAATTAAATTCTGTACTAGATGTTTATGGTGGCTTGATTAAGCATCACTAAAATTTAGACTCAACCGACCTGTCTACCAACTGATTAACAGATAAACAAACTGAGATACAGCCATAATTTTATACATTCAACAGTAAAAAGAACAAAATAATCAAGTCACAGCATGGATGACTCTGATATGCTTTATGCAGAATGAAAGAAGCCAACTCAGAATTCAGCCTACTGAATTATTTCAGTTATATGACACGCTGGACAAGACAAAACTATAGGACAGAAAATAATTGCTGGTTGCCAGGTGCCTGGCTAGGGAGCAGGGATGGAAATTGTGACTTGACTGCCTTGATAGTTGCACTATTGCAAACATATGTCAAGATTCATGGGACTGTATGCCGAAATAGGATGATTTTGCTCTATGTAAATTATACCTCAAAAATAACTTTAGTGATAGCATTTAAATATGTGAAATTTTAATGTGTCCATAAAAATGCATGCTTATCTGAGAATAATGTGTGTTTCTTGTGTGAGCCATAAATCCCTGGGGACACAAAATAATGGAACTTCATAAATTTCAAAATAGTATATTACTATGATGCGTAATTCTTACTGATCATTTCTTCAATTGGAAAATAATAGATTATTTTTAATATAAAACTTAAAAACCCTGAATCAAAAAAATGTAATAATAATAAGAGGGAATCCGACTGAGGACCTGAATTTCTGAGTTCTTTTAAAAAAGAAAAATAGGGGAAAGATAAGGGAAGAAAAGGTAGGAAAGGCAGAAATAGAAGAGAAAGAAATAGCAAACCAGGAGGGAGGGTATCTATCATACAGAAGGGGGAAAGATGTGAAATTGGGGCAAAAAATAAAATATTAGTGAAAATGACACATAGGTTGAGTGTTTACTATGAGCCAGCAACTGTGATAAGAATTTACTTGGATAATCCAGTTTAATCCTCACAACAACCTAATGGAGTAGATACTGTTGTTACTTGTGTTTTGCAGGAGAAGAACAGTTTTTAGGTAGGATGCATAACATAGGCAACCTCATTGCTTACAGATGGGGGAAACCATTGGCAGTTCAGTGCCGGTTCCTCTTCTGTTAAAGCTTGTGCTCTAATTTCCCGCATAAAACTTAATGGTAAACACTCTGCTGCTTTACTAAATTATTGTGGGAATCTCAATGAACTGCATGTCGATATAAGGCATAATCGTATCGGTTTACGTACCATAGAGTAATAAGAAATTAAACATGGGAGGGAATGTGGAGTTGTTCATTTCTTGGTTTGCTCTGAAGCTAATGTATCCTGACACTCATTTTCCAAAGGATTCTCTGCTTGGAGAGCACCTTTTGACTTCACATTTTTTTGCTTGATTTTCTACTTTGTGACAGTAAAAATCATGAAACCACAATGTTCACCTCATCAAGGGAAGAAAATAAATACAAATAGTCTCTGTCAAAGACGTCTGTTGTCTACTTTACCAGATAAATTATTAAATGGGCACCAATGTCATAAAACAGAGAATTATCAGGAATTAGGATGATTGGTATGCCTCAGGAATATTACTCATGTTGCAGGGTAAAACAAGGAATAGATGAAACTCAAGTGATAAATTAAGGCTGATTTATTTGATTAGCTGAATACAGAGATATCACTGACATTCATGGAAGAATTCATAGTCTATGAAGCATTGTTGCATCAGAACTATCACAGTTCCCTGGATAGACCCAAATAGTATATAAAGATTTTGATAGCGGGTACCCAGATTTAGATTTAAGATTTCCTGAATTGAATAAAACATAGTGAGGTTGGCCTCAAAAGTCAATCCATTATGATTGCTTGTAACAAAGATACTTGCTAAGGAAACATTGGAGTGAAGTAAAAAGAAGCATCTAGTGCTGCTTTTCTGTAGCTGCTGCCACTGGAAAGGACCAATTAGGGTTAATGGTCTTTGGCTTGAATAGCTCTACTTAGCTATCCATTAATCCCCAGAGCATTGTCCAGATTCTAAATTATTATTGATTCATTGACAAACTCCTCCAACCAAACAAACTGCACATGTTCAAAAATAACTCAGGACATACGTAAGCACTCTCCAAAGCTGCCTTAAGTGTATTCATACAAATTGAAGGTAGAGTGGAGTGGTACTTCACTTGTCCAGAATACTGGGCTTGGGACTTTCCATAAAGATTCTTGTTTCTTAAAATGAATGTAAGACATGCTTAAGTGGGATAATCTGTCTATTCATTATTTTGTTCTTAGTTGGTAAAAGGATCTTCTGGGACTATTGATTCTTAAAAATATATCACCCCAAATTCCAATTCTACAACATGTGAAAAAGAGTAACATTTCACAGGTTATACATTAACCAGAAATTGACTCCATGTAATAGGGGAGACCATATTTAGAGGAAGAAAATAAGGACTATGACTTTAAATTCACCCAGATTTATGTGGTGCAATCTTTATTCTGTTTTTACTACTTTTTATTTAATGCTGCATGACAATAATAACTTAAATAGAAAAACCCCCTAATCTTTTATAGTAAATTTTTATTGGATAATAATTACAAATAAAGAACTATTAAAACCTCAAATTATGACAACAAATGAAGGTTAACACTAAGAAGATAAAAATTGTTATTTTTTAAAAATAGTCCTCTCCCTGTTATAATTTAATCTGCTTAACTTGATGCTTTTTAACTGCACAAGTCATATAAGTGCAATATGAAAGATTAATAACTTATAGAAATATATTGTTAAAGGGAAAAGATTTCTACCACTCCTGTCTCTTTCTCACTACTGTCTACAGCTGTAAGCATTATGATGATTTTGGAATGTGGTTTTTAAATCTTTTTTTCTATACTTTCATTCATATATAAGTGCATCTATATCAATTCTTTTTGTTGTTGTTGTTTAAAATAAATAGGATTTGCCTGACCTGTGGTGGTGCAGTGGATAAAGCGTCGACCTGGACTGCTGAGGTCGCTGGTTTGAAACCCTGCACTTACTTGTCTGGTCAAGGCACATATGGGAGTTGATGCTTCCTGCTCCACCCCCTTTCTCTCTCTCTCACTCTCTCTCTTTCTCTCTCTCTCCTCTCTAAAATAAATAAAAATAAAACAAATAGGATTACTTTACAAACATTTTTCTGTGGATTGCCTTTTCTCATTTCCTATGTTTTGGATCAATTTGTTAAAATATACCTGTTTTTTAGTGTTTTCTATCATGCAACATGATTTATTGACTACTTCATTACTGGCTAAGATTTAGGTCATTTCAACTTTTTTACTATTTAAAACAGTGTTGCAATGGACATCCCATACTTATTTGTCCATATTTCACCCACATAAGTGCTCGCTACTCCCATGTTACTGTAAAAGAAACTCTCCCAGTTCATACCTGCATTAACAGTGTATTACGTTTTTGTTTTAAGCTACTCATCAGGACAGAATATTATTATGGTTTTCTTGACCCAACCTGAATAAAATTATGTTGCTGTTTTGATACCTATTTCCCTGTTCACTAATAAGGGTAGAGCATCTTTTTATATATTTATCGGCAATTTTTGCTTCTTTTTTTCCTCTGTACTTTTCCTGTTTGTTTCTTTGCTCACTTTTTTTACAGTTGGAAAATATTTTCTGTCTTCTGGGTATTGAGTTTTCTAAGGAGCAAATATGTTTAACAGGCTTTACATTGGCTTTTAAAGATTTATTTATTGTATATTGTCTTTGCTCCTTTAAAATTTTTAATTTTAGTTTTTATATGAACAAGTATTTTTCTTTATGATTTTAGATTGTATTTCTTACTTGGCACAGCCTCTTGTAACTTACTTCTTTTATATTTTCTGCTAACATTTTCTATTTGTTTTTTCAACTTTAACTTCTTTTGTTGGACTGATATCTTATACTTCATATTTTTTTCTTTCTTGGTTCCTCTATAGTTCATTATTGGATACAGATTCAATCATTTGAGTCGTTTTGTTGATATGAAAATTTCTAAATGCTTGCAGGGTTTTTTTTAAAATGTGGTATTTTACATTCTGCTTGAATGTTGATTGCTTGGCTAGATTCAATATCAGATGTTTAATTCTACCTCTCCATGATAGTCTGTTAGTGTTAAAGATGAGAAGTCTGATACCAATCTGATTTCCTTTTTTTAATACAGTACAGTAGAGATAATTTTTAATCCCTTCTTTCTGGATATTTTTTGGATTTTCATCAGAAAGCTTAAAAATTTTTTACTTTTTAAAATATACTGTGATTCCTTCTAAGAGTTCTAAAATGTTATCACGATATCTGGGTCTTCTTTTATTCATATTTATTAGCATTTGATTCAAACTCTAAACCCAACATGTGTATCCTTACTTTGAGAAATTTTATTTAGTCATATCTATTCTGTTACCTGGGGATTTAATTAGATGTATATGAGTACTTCCTTAGCTAATCTCCATGTCTGTTATACTTTTATTCATTCATACATTCCATCACTTTGGTCTTTTGCATTGCTTTTTAGAAACACTCCTCAGCTTAATCTTCCTGTTTATTCATTTGAATTTTAGCTGTGAATGATCTATTACTCCAGAGTTTTTATTTCAAAAGTATTGACATAGATAATTCTCCACTTTTCAAAAGTTTGTGTTATGCCACTTCACTTTTAGCAAAGATTTACATAAGTAGTTGTTTTTGCTAACTGAAAGACATCCAAAGAGGATTTTTGCTTTTGCAAGAAAAGATAAAAAGTGAAAACAAGCTTCCGCATTAGTTTTGCAGCTAGCCATTATAGAGGCAGTGCTCACCTTAAGCAGTGAGAGTGGCACCTGATTAAGCATGTTTGGTGTGATTAGTAGGTTGTTTCTTGGTTCTGGGAACACTTAAATATTTTTCCATATAGTAATGTAATGGGAATTGTATCTTTGCTTTATGCCACTTTGGCTTTTATAAAAGGTTTCATAAGAATGCTATTTTCAGATAGTAAAGGAGACCTGTACTTACTTTTCAATACTTTGGGGGTTTTCTTGTTTTGTTTTGTTTTTATCAATGTAGTAATACCACTTTAGTTTCTTCAAATTTATATTTATTACTCACATTTATTTACATATCTTCTGCTTTTTCCAGTGCAATCTCTTCTTTTAGTTGAAATTGGTACCTATCGTAAAGTTGATATTCTTTAAATGCATAGTGATTTTTAGTTTTCTCCTTAACCTGTGTTTGTAAATGCCTGTCATAAGTGTTGGTGATATTGATTATTAGCCTATATGTTGACTATTTAGAAAAACAACATTTTCTAGTCGTTAAGTAAATAGGATTTAGAGCCAGGCAGATGTAAGCTTGAATTCAGCCCCACAACCTAATAGCTGCAACCTTGAGAAAATGATACAACTCCTCTGTCTCAGTTTTTTCACTCACAACATGGAGCTAATAATGATATCTACCTTACGGAGTTAAAGATTTAATAATAAGAGAATACACATAAAAAATTTTAATACAGTACCTAATGTGGTAAATTCAATGAATGTTGTTGGCAGTAATGGTGTTAATGATAATGATGACAGTGATGGCTGTGGTTGCTGAGGAGGGGATTGGAGGAGACCCAGAGCCAGGTGTGGCAGTAGTTTGTCTTCAGGACTAGTTGCCCTACCTCCACATCCTCAGTGACCACATTCACTGCTTTGCCTGAAAGGCATTGTCCTTGCTGCATGGTTCTCTCTCTTCCACAGTAGAAAAGGAAGTCAGGAAGAGGAGGGGCTGATGGGCCCTGGTGCCTGATTGCATTTTCTGATTGGAGCTCTCTTTACTCACGTTCTACAGCATTTTGTTCCATGTATATTTCAGTCTGGGGCAATCTCTGGATTTACTTCACTCATTGACTTTTTCTGTTTTCTCTTCTAAAGGCAACTCTCAAATTTGCTGCCACTCTCTTTTCTTTTCTAGTACTCTTTTGAATCTTTTAAAGGTATATTTTTTTGTCATGTCATAAATTGGGAACAGAAATTAATATTGACAGGTGTTAAATGAATCTTCTATCTCAATCTAATCACTCAATAATTTTGTGGCCAAATTTAACTCACAGTATTATATATATATAACTAAAAATTTCTTAAATCTAACCATAAAGTATTAATAGAAGGAATGAAATTTGTTTAGCTCTGAATAAACTTTGGAGTATAGTACAAGGTAATTACTCCTTAAGCTGTTTATATATTTAAATTACTCTGTGCTATTTAGTTGATTTGTTGATAATCTCTAAAGAAGCTTCCTTTGCATAACAACTTTTGGCTAAAATAAGAATATAACTTCGGTGCCTTTATGAATATTAAGGATATAGGCCAATATACTTTTAGTGTGGGTGTGTGAATGCAAGAGAGAGAGTGTGAGAGAGACCGACAGACAGGAAGGGAGAAAGATAAAAAGCTTCAACTTGCAGTTGCAGCACTTTAGTTCATTGATTGTTTTTCATATGTGCCTTGAGGGGGGTGCAAGGCGGAGCTCAAGCCATCAAGACTCCTTGCTCAAGCCAATGACCTTGGGCTCAAGCTGGCGATCTTGAGGTTTCAAACATAGGACTTCAGCGTCCCAGATCAATGCTCTATCCCCCGAAAAACGACCAGTTAGGCCAGGCCAATTTACTTTTTACTTAGAACACTGACTGGTTCACATTTGTTGAGAAATTTTTTCAAAACTATTTCTGAAACATCTTATTCCACATAAAAAAACCTTGATTCTATGACTCAGCAAAGAAAAAAAAAAGATTTTTTCCCCCTCTTTTTATATACCTCTTTTTTTGGAAGCTAAGTATCTATATAATATGCAAATATATTGGCAAACTATATATACTATAGAGTAAGGATTGGCATATATATGTATTTTTCTGTAAAGGGCCTGTTATTTGGGGCAGTGCTGGCCACATACATTCTCTGTTACATATTCTTTGTTTTGTTAAGTCATGTATATAGACAAATATGGTAAATGTTGAGCCTTTCCTTAGGAGTACCAGAAGTTATTAACAATTTGTTAATTGTCCTCTATGGAGGTTCTCAGATCATAAGAATATAGGGACATCAGTAGTTTCTTATTATAAAAAAAGGTGAAGACAGGTGCCACTGGGTCAGGGGACTTTCACGACTTGTTACCAGTTGTCTAAAAAAAAAAGTTGACTCAGGCATCCTTTGAAACAAGAAGAAACATTTTCTTAGCTAGGGCAGCAGGTCAGAGGGACTCGGGGAAAATGAAAGAAATTGTTAATCAGGGAAATGATAAGGGCTCCTCATACCATGAATGCAAAGAGTAGCTTTAGTCACCTCTAATTTGGGAGGTAATCTTACAGATTTAAATTTAAGAACATTTAATTGGATTTAATTGAATGGCAAATAACAAAAGCTAGGGTATCTATTCTATATCTGGGTTAATAATTTATAAATATTCTGTGATTTGTAGTAGGGTTTCTAATATAACATTTAGAGTGAATTTTGATTGGAAAAGATGGCTTTACTAATTTGATGAATATATAGACTTATATATAAAATTCTATAACCAACAGATCTTTATTTTTAAAGCAGAAAGAATAACAATGAGTAAATAACTGAATAAACTAGAGAAAAATACAATGGTTGATGACTCTCAGAAAGCTTCAGAAAAGTGTACTTATGTGTTCACAAATCAAAAAGACCAAACTGGTGAGATAGAATTGAAATATTAGAAGAAAATTTTGATTTTGTATTATTTTATTACTGGGTGGCTTAAGATAATATGGACCTATTAAAATGATCAAGGAGTTATAAAAAAATATAGACACATTTCTTTTGTTTTTATGTTTCTAGTTTCACAATTTTTTCTTCAGAAAACAAATTTCTTAAGTGTGAAAGAAAAAATTTGCATGAGATATTAAATGACCCTTAGTTAAGCATGCTTGTAGTTGTTTCTGGAGGGTTAAGTTCAGTTAAACGTTAATTTTTATTCACTATCTACTATCTCTGAAGCATCTCCTATAAGTAATGCACTGTGGTAATAATAATATTAAAGACCTTTATTGATGGCAAGTTAGAACCATTTCTTAGACAGTCTAAGTTTCTTAGAGCAGAGATCCAGGGAACAGTCTACAGTAAAGTCCAAATTAACTATTGATGAATTACAAAACAGAATGGTTTTAGGGCATGACTTACTTCTTTAAAATATAGTTGTCATTGATAAAACTAAGGGTACCTGAGTTGCCCAAAGTAATTTATTCTTGGAGCCTAATAGACTTGATTTGTCCTTTAGAAATTATTTTTTAGTTAAATAAAAAATCACTATAAAGAAATTATTTTTGCTAATCATTGTTTTAAAAAAAATCACTCAATTGAGTTGGGAGGGTAAGTTATAAATCTGTATTTTTTTCTCCATTACTTTTTCCTGTTTAGTATCTATTTCAAGTTTTATATAGTTTAC
Source organism: Rhynchonycteris naso (assembly GCA_037038555.1). Classification (NCBI taxonomy): domain Eukaryota; kingdom Metazoa; phylum Chordata; class Mammalia; order Chiroptera; family Emballonuridae; genus Rhynchonycteris; species Rhynchonycteris naso. The sequence goes on from CM072998.1 coordinate 184,595,595, forward strand.
TTCTCCATCCAGGTTGAAATTAGAATTTTCTATAAACAACCAAAATGAATAATGGAAGCTCAAATGTCCTTTGAGATTCCAGTATTAAAAGAGTTTATGTCAGTTATATACAGGGACCCTGTTTTTCTTTAAAAAATATATCTGTATTTATTTCTATTAATACCAGTGAACTATTGTTAAAAATCTTTCATCTCTATCTGTTAGATTACACACACACACACACACACACACACACACACACACACGCAAACACACACTCATTCTTTATCAAAAAAATTACCAGGCTCTGGGCTTGCAAAAATGCCTGTCACCAGGAGAAAATCTATACTCAATCTGGAATCCCTTTGTTGGTGGTTGCCAGTTTCCATTTCTAATTTCTGAGTCGAAAGCTGGCAAAGGCATTGTGATTCAAAGGCTTTATTTTGCACCCTATTTCTTTAGTTAAGAACTTTTGAATCCGTTTTTGATTAGTGGATGAATGACAGAAATAGAAACTACAATTTTAAAAACACCCAGTTAACAGATAATACAAATCACTGATGAGACTGTTTCTCACAATGAATAAATTATGTAAAATTTTTATAATTTTAGGAAATAAACATTTTATTTCAGAATAACATTTTTTTCAGTTTGCTTTTCTGACCTTTCCTGCTTCTAGAAAGGGCTTACACCTTAGATGCCCGGTGATCCCAGAGAAGATTTCTGTAACAACTCTTTTAATCTAATTTGGTGCTACAAATATGCATTTTAATGCCACACTAGGTTCTGTATTTAGAAAAAATGACAACTGTTTAGGACAATATTTTAAACAAGAGGAAAGGATGCATTGAGATTTATATAGAAATTCTCCTACCGCAGGTAATCTTTCTGGATACAAACCTGCAGAGTGAATGTGCAGGAAGTATGGTCTCAGTTCAAATAAATATATTTATAGCAAAACAGGAAAGCTCTGGGGGGCAATAGGTTTAATTCATGTCTTTTTCTCCCATAGAAATTTTAATATACAGTAACATTGTGATGGTTAACATATTGCATTAGCATCTACAGATATTCTTGACCGAATAGAGATAATGCATTCTTACATGCATTTATTTACTCCCATCTAAATTTGCTTCATGATGGAAGTTGCTTTTATTTAAATAATTAACATCTAATAGCGATGCTCATTACCATAATAATTACCGCCACGATTCCTAATTAATTAATATTTGTCATTCATTTAAAAATGAAAAGTAAGGAGCAAAACTTTTCTACAGATTATAGAAAGCAGCAGTCTTTCAGAATTTTAATGGGACTCTTTCTGACTTGGAGAATTTTAACTCTAGTAAAATCATACCAACAATGGAAAAACTAAGAGGCTTAATAAGCAAAACTAGCTAAATGTAGTTTTTGTCTTATTTGTGCTGTTGTTTACCTCTTACTTTACCTGTTACTTTTGCTATTTTACTGTGTTATTTACAGAGAATAAACAAGATATTGCACAAAATACTTGACTACTCATAATGGAACAACTTTTGTTGAAATGAGGACAAATGCATGTTTGAAACCAGTATTTATGCTATATCCCACCCTTCAGGAAAATAGTTAAGATTGACCACAAATATATAGGACAATGTTAGTAAATATATTCAAGTCTAGGATAGCATTTGTTGTTTACTGAATAGCCTCTCATTGCCTAAATTCAATCCCTTCCTTGTGAGACCCTGTGAGAATCCATAGGGTTCTACAGGTGAATAAGTTTCAGTAATTTATAATTTGTAATATAAGTTACATTCTCCACTATCATGATGAAGCAATCAACAGAGAAAAATAATTCTTATCCTTATATGTTGCACTTCTGGCCTCCTCTTCTGATTTCATTGTGAATAACTGGCCTCTATCCCAAGGTGAGAATACCTGAAACTGGAATGTTTTCGAGTTGTTTGTTAAACAAGGGGAATACTGTGCTGAGAATAGGGATGGAATGGCTGTCACATTGTGTCCGTTAGTGAGAACTTCTGTCTTCCTTCCAGCTGGTATAAATATTGCTTCTGTTTATCTCAGCTGGACCACAAACCACATAGTCTTTTCCTCCAATGGAGAGCAAATATGGTGTTATTTAGATATTTGTCACAAAATAACACACCGATGGCCATATAAGGTTATGTCTTTTTAACTATATCAAACATTTTAATATTTTGCATAACAACTAGCATAATGCTAGGCATAAATACTCAACTGGTACATATTAGGTCAAATTTAGGAAACTCTAGAACAGAATATGGGACCTATGAATTAGGCTACAAAGTTTTATTCCCTTGTAACTTAAAATACTTATAGGAAAATTACATTATTAGAACAAACTTTACACTGTTTTTAAAAAGTAGTCTTGTTTTTCTACTCTATCAGAACATCAGTTGGGTAGATTATCTCACATAGAGTATTAAAGTGATGACTCAAAAATTAAATGGAGTTTTCTTTGGGACAGTAAATTGCAAGTAAGATATTTTTATTTTCTAATTTGTTTAAAATGAACATATAATTTTGGAACACTAAAAAAATAACCATGTATGGATCATTATAGTACAATTAGAAAGATATACTGCTTTCAGATAGCCAAATTTTAGTCAAGAAAATGGCATGGTTAGTTCAGCAAAATCATCTGTTTTGCAATGCAGTGCATATCAGAATGATCCGGAAAAGAGAACCTTTCTGTGTTTTAAAATCTGCAAATATTAACATTTTGAAAATAGGATAGAATAGAAGAATAAAAGGAATGCCTCACTTTTAATGATTATGTGATTTTTTGAATAAGACAAATGTGTTTTATGTATTTATATGTCTTTTTTGGAAGGGGCAAGAGAGAGAAAGGACAGATAGGGACAGACAGACAGGAAGAGGAAGAGATGAAAAGCATCAATTCTTCATTGCGTCACCTTAGTTGTCAATAGATTGCTTTCTCATATGTGCCTTGACTGGGGGACCACAGCAGTGTAAGTGACCCCTTCCTCCATTCAGCAACCTTGGGCTCAAGCCAGTGACCTTGGGCTTCAAGCCCGTGCCCTTTAGACTCAAGCCAGCGACCATGGGGTCATATCTATGATAACATGCTCACGCCAGCAAGCTCACATTCAAGCTGGCGACCCTGCACTCAAGTTGGCGACCTCAGTTTTTGAACCTGGGTCCTCTGCATATGAGGCTGATGCTCTATCCTCTGCATCCTGCCTGATCAGTAATGATATGACTTATTTTTAAAAGAAGCAGATTTATTAAGTGATGTAAGTTAAGATAGCATAATAAAAGCATTCCATCTTTGGTTTTTAGAAAGATAAGAGGGTTGAAGTGACTTCGATAAATTCCATAGTCTGATTTAGATTCTGAAAAGTAGGTCAAAGGAGGGTATTTGTACATAACAATGTGGAGGGGCTCATCACTCTTTAATTATGTAATGTTTAGGCAAATAAAGAAATTATTTTGCATTAATATTATTTCTTATGTTACACTGAAATCAGTAGTATTCTCTGAATGAAAACTTAATTACGAAGACTATATTTCTTTTGGAGGGGCATGTATGGTCTTTGTATATACAAATATATTTTTCTTGTTTATTTATAAGTGAGAGGCAGGGAGGCAGAGGTAGACTCTTGCATGTGATCTACCAGGATCTACCTAGCAAGCCCTTTCCAGGGCAGTGCTCTGGCTATCTGGGACCCTGTCTCTGTTGCTCAGCAACTGAGCTATTTTAGTGCCTGAGGTGTGGCCATGGCACCATCCTCAGCACCTGGGGCCAACTTGCTCAAACCATTTGAGCAATGGCCGCAGGAGGAAAAGAGAAGAGAGAGAGAAGGGGGAATAAGGAGGGGTAGAGAAGCAGATGGTCATTTCTCCTGTGCACCCTGACTAGGAATCAAACTTGGGACTTCTGTATATTTGGCCAGTGCTTTACCACTAAGCCAGCCATCCAAGGCACATGAATATATTTTTTAAAAAAACAATTTAAGTGATTCACAAAAAATGTTATACTAATATTATGTATATATAATATGCAAAATTATACATATTATATTAACATATTTTATAAAGTATATTCATATTAAAATATGTCTGAGTAGGTGTTAAATACTTTGCATGGTTGTTTCAAAAAGGATTTTTTCTTTTATTGTGGAAAATTTAACAAAATGTTCATATCTGACCCCAAAATATGGCTATAATTACATTTTTGAAACAAGCCAAGACGATATAATAAATAGATTCTAGGTGTTCTTACTCTCCCTTTTTTTCTTTTCTTTTTATATCTGGTATTTTAAAATGATAAGGTATACTATATGATCAATGACCAAGAGATATTAAGCTTCTTGAATTACTGCTTATGTCATTTTAGCTAAGTTTTTTCTACTCTTGTAAGTCTATTTTGCTGTTTGGTAACACCAAACAGACAAAAAATTCAATTGAAAAATGGGCAGAAGACCTAACAGACACTTTTTCCAAGAAGACATACATATGGCCAGAAGATATATGAAAAGATATTCAACTTTACTAGTTATCCAGGAAATGCTAATCAAAAGTACAATAAGATACCACTTTGCACTTTTTGGAATGGCTATTATCAACAAAACAGGTAATAAGTATTCGAGAGGTTGTGGAGTAAAAAGAATCCTCATTTACTACTTACTGGTGGTAATGTAACTTGGCATAGCTGCCATTGAAAACAGTATGGCCATTTCTCAAAAATTAGGAATAGAATTACCGTATGAACCAGTAATCCCTCTTCTCAGTATCTACCTGAAAAACTGGAAAACATTTATTCACAAATATATATGCACCCCTATGTTCATTGCAGCATTAGTCATAGTGGCCAAGACATGGAGACTACAGAGTGTTTTTCAATAGAGGATTGGATATAGAAGATGCGGTACATATATACTACAGAATACTACTCAGTAATAAGAAAAGATGAAATATTGCTATTTGTGGCAACATAGGTGGACCTTGAGAATATGATGCTAAACAAAATGTCAGTCAGAAAAAGCTTAGAACCATATGATTTCACTCACATGGGAGATATGAAACTGGAACTGATAGACACAGAGACCAATATGGTGGTTGACAGAGGAAAGGGGATCGGGGGATAGTAAAGGGTAAAGGAGGCCAAATATATGATGATGGAAGATGATTTGCCTTTGGGTGGTGGCCACTCAATGAAATATATAGATCATATGTCATAGAAATGTACACTTGAAACCTATATGACCATATTAACTACTATCACCTCAACAAATTTAATTTTAGAAAGGAATATTAAGTTATGCATTAAAAATTTCAAATGACCTGTTGACCAATTAAATTCGACATGAGAAGGCATATTTAACTTTTCATTAGCAAATTTTTAATTCTGCAAAGAGGAATTAAATTATAAGCATTGAATGCTTATAGGCTATGCCTTAATTGTGACTCTCAGGCATGTGTAACAAAGCCACCCAGAATATGGTTTGATTGATCACTCTGTGGTATACTAAATCTTCATCTTACAGAAATCTACACAGGGTCACATTTCATGATCACTGTGATCATCTGGCATTACTTAGATGAAATTTCCGGGGTCTTTTTCCTATAATAAATATTAAATAGTTGCTTTCCTAGATTCAATGTTTGCATTTAAATGGGATGGATGCTATCTCCGTTTGACATATGTAAGTTATGTGTCTTCTCAAAGCATAAAGAAATAACATTTTGGAAGAGAAAAGGGTAACATTTTCTCTTCAACATATATATGAAGAAAAACAGTCCATGAAAATCTAAAAAGAAAATCTTTTTTTTCTTATTTTTTCAAGTGAGAAGAGGGGAGACAGAGTGACAGATTCCTGCATGTGCCCCAACTGGGATCCACCCAGCAACCCCCATCTAGGGTCATGCTTGCAACAGAGCTATTTTTAGTACCTGAAGCCAGAGTCTCTACAGAGAAACCTCAGTGCCCAGGCCTGATGTGCTCAAACCTATTGAGCCATGGCTGCAGGAAGGGAGAAAAGAGAGAAACAGAGAGAGGGGGGGGGGGAGTGGTGAAGAAGCAGATGGTTGCTGCTTCTGTGTGTTCTGACCAGAAATTACATCTGGGACATCCACACACGGGGCTGGCGCTCTACCACTAAGCCAACTGGCCAGGACCTAACAGAAAATTCTTAAAATAACACAGCATCAAGGAGTCCATCATTCTCAAAGAAAATAAATTTTCAAGTGAATGCATTTCAAAAATATATTAAAAATTAAAGTATTCCTAGAGTTATAAGGAAGACAAATAAAATACCTACTCAGACACACAGGCAAAATTAACTTTGCTATTTACCTATTGATTTTTTTAAGGAAGAAAAAAAGACATTAATTATAAAATAAAAGAATGGAATGCATTTTTTTGTGTGTGTGTGACAGACAAGTGAGAGAGACAGGGACAGACAGAGATAGACAAACAGAAAGGGAGAGAGATGAGAAGCATCAGTTCTTCATTGCAGTACCTTGTTTGTTCATTGATTGCTTTCTCATATGTGCCTTGACCAGGGGGAGTGGGGGGAGGCTACAGCAGACCTAGTGACCCCTTGCTCAAGCCAGTGACCTTGGATTCAAACTGATCAGCTGTGCTCAAACCAGATGAGCCCACACTCAAGCCAGCAATATCGGGGTTTCATACGTGAGTCCTCTGCATCCCAGTCCAATGCTCTATCCACTGCGCCACTGCCTGATCAGGCTAGAATATTCATCTTTAAAAAGAAAGGAGATAGACAAAGGGCCAACAAATATATTAAAAAATGCTTATGTTCATTAGCTATTTGAGAAATGCAAGTCAAAACTACAATGAGATACCACCTTACACCTGTTAGATTGGCTATTATCACTAAGACAGGTGATAACACATTTTGGAGAGGCTATGAAAAAAAAAGAGCCCTCATTAACTGCTGGTGGGAATGCAAATTAGTACAACCACTAAGGAAGAAAATATGGTTCCTCCAAGAATTAAGAATTAACTACCATATGACCCAGCAATTCCTCTACTGGGTATATACCCCCCAAAATCAAAATCTTTTGTACATAAAGACACATGCACCCCCATGTTTATCACAGCATTATTCACAGTGGCCAAGACATGGAAACAACCAAAGTGCCCTTCAATGGAGGATTGGATAAAGAAGATATATACATAGACACACACACACACACACACACACACACACACACACACACACACACACGATGGAATACTACTCAGCAGTAAGAAACGATGAAATAGTATCATTTACGACAACGTGGATGGACCTTGATAAAATTATACTGAGTGAAATATGTAAATCAGAAAAAGCTAAAAACTGTATTATTCCACAGATAGGGGGATACAAAATTGAGACACATGGACATAGATAAGAGTGCAGTGGTTACCTGGGGGAGAAGGATGTGGGAGAGGGGAATGGGGAGGGGGTTAGGGAAAAGATATAAAAAGGGACAAATGTAAGGTGACACAGGAAGATTTGACTTTGCGTGATGGATATACAACATAATCGACTTTCAAATGATGTGGAGATGTTTACCCCAAATCTATGTACTCTTGTTAATCAATGTCACCCTGTTAAATTTAATTTTCTAAATAAATAAATACATAAATAAAATAAAAAGAAAGGAGAGACATAAAGAGACAGTATAGGTCATTAAAACATAGCAGTGACACAGGCCTTATTGGGGAGCAGTAACATACAAGAGATCAAGATTATTATACACAGAGCCCACGTCAAGGGAGGACTTGTATGTATATGTTTTTAAGATAATATAAATGGGGTTCTTCTCACAGTGGCTCCAAGTCATTGCTTAAAAAGGCTTATATTCTCATTGCTTTTCTAATAGTGAGCAATCTCAAAGGGTAGAGCATGATTTCTTCTTCTGTCATTGACATTGGTCCCTGCGTATCTCTCTGGCTGGCCCTTCTTGTGTAATCTGCACACTGCAGCAATTATTGTGCCAAAGAGATAGGGTGTTTTGATTGATCACTATGGATTTCCTAGATCTGTTGAAAGTTAAGGCCACATGAACCCAGTAGTCCTGGTAGTTCAGTTCATAGAAAAAAATAGACTTGAAGCAGAGCCAATAATTTCAAATGTCCACATAGGTAGAATTTGTCTTGTCAAGAAATAGGCTTAAGAATATTTCAGGAATAGAATATGAAATAAAACTCAATGGCAGGAGTGAAGAAGGCATGTTTAGGGGACTTAGAATAGAGTTCCTTTTTAAGAGCAGAGAGTTGTTTTGCAGGAACAGTAGAATCACAGCTAAATTGTAGAAGACACGTGGTGCCAGACCACATTTGTTTTACAGGCAGTAGAGAATTATAGAAAGGGATTTGTATATGTGTGTGTTCAAGTGTGCACAATGGTTCAATTTAAGTCAGCATTTTTCAAAATGCAGCTTCTTTAGATCAGCAGTTCTCAAACCCTTTGGTCTTATGATCCCTTTAAATTCTTAAAATGTATTGAGAAACTCAAAGGTTTTTGTTTATGTGATTATATTTATTGATTTTTATTGTATTATAAATTAAAATTAAAAAAATTAAACAAAAGAATATATAAGCATATCTTCCACTAGCTGACAGAGTAATGGCATCATCGTTATCATGTAGCTTCTAGAAAATTCTAAAATGCGCTCAACAGAGAATGAGAATGAATAGGCAAATTATGTTTTAGCATTGTTTGGAAAAGAAAATATTACTTTAAGATCTCCTGAAATCATCTTGGGCACTTTAAAAGGTCCCTGGACCACATTTTAGAAACTATTAATTTAGAGGATCATGAAATATATTCAGTGGCCGATGATTAGTATTTATGGGTTGAAATTAAATAAAATGAAACAGAATAAAAAGGAATGGAAAATATGAATGCATTGTCAATATAAAAGAACATTTTGGTGAAATTTAATTTGTGTGTCTCTCTGTGATCATGTGTGTGTGTTATTATATTATAATACAGAATATTTTTCTTAGCTTAGTAATTTTTCTTTTAAAAGTTTGAATATTACCTTTTAAAGCCATATTTAGGGTTGATTTATTCAGTATTGGAATGATGTTATATTTCAGGTAGGAAAGACTAGAGATGGAAGGGACAGTTACACAGGCATGGGAGATACTGATTAAGGAAATGCTATAAACATGAGTGGTTAACTTGTTCACAAAAAGAAGAGCTCTTGGTTATCTGTAATGAAAATAAAAGTCTGAGTGCTTAGACTGAGGCAAAAGCTCCACTCTCAGACAATAAGATAGTCAGCAATTTTAGGTCAACTTTACCTTAAATATAACTGTGTCTCATATTCTGACAAATATGTTATTCTTTGCAGTTCCATTAGCACAAATCCTGACCTCTTTTCTTCATATCCTGCTGTGTAAGCTTGAAAAGCACAATCCCCAGGTACCAAGCTCCTTTTTGCTTTTCAAGCCTGAAGATCTGTCAGGCATATGTCCTATAGATGTGAGTGCATCCTAGTCAAAATGACAGTAGTATGGATTAAAAGTTCATTTCCTGTCCCTTGTCTGGGATTTTGTACAAAAAGTCCTTATTAACCATCACAGCTTTTATTGAAATAGTCAAACTATATTCACATCATAAGAAAAAAAATGACAATATGAGTAAATGAATGAACTTTATTTAGTTAGGAATGATTTGTTGGATATGTAAACCAGTGAGCCTTAATAGCCATGTTGTTTTTATTTAAATTCCTTAACAATGACTGAGATAAATGACAAAAATATATATGAAGCTAACATTATAAAAAATTAATTCCTATGGCAAATAAAATTTGGTTAAACCAAATGTTTATTTAGAGATGAATAAAGATAGTTTCTTATGTTGCCTCTAGGGTATTTGGAGAAATTTAAAAGACATAAATCACCAAAGACAGCAGCATTGTTTATAGATACAGCTTAAGAGCAAATTCTTCTATACAGTAGTCCCCCTATATCCATGGGGAATATTTTCAAGACCCCCAGTGGATGCCAGAAACTGTAACATGTACCAAACCCTAATCAACTAAACTCTATCGAAAATGTAGCAAAAGCTTCTCCATTGGCAGACTCAGCCTCTTCAGTAACTTTTATATTTGTCAATTCAAACCCCTTCCTGAATCTGTTACTTGGAGTAATTGGCTTGGTGTCACTTATTTGAGGGAATCCCTGGCTGAAGTCTTTGTATTGGCTCGATGCTTTCTGGCACAATTTACTGCTGTCAGTCAGAACATGTTTTCTGTTTAGGTCTTTCACCTACACTTCTAATGCCTTTTCCCTCATAAGTAAGTGCTAATCCCACACTATGGTCATAATTTGCAGTTTGAAGCATGACAGCAAAACTCACACTAATTTCTTTGTTCTTCACAATTGCACAAATAAAAGAATTGGTTTTACCATCAATCTTAATTAATCTCAGCAGATAATTTTTTTTCTTTCTTTATTAAGTTGAGAACTTTCACCTTTTTTCTTAAAGGAAGCATTTCATGGCTTCCCTTTGTCACAGTCAAATTGCCAGCATCAATACTCTTGCACTTTGAGGTCATTAGTTAGTAAAATAAGGGTTACTTGAATGCAATTGCTGCCATACTATGTAAGGTCTCATATATGCTACCTTGTAGCATATACAGTGTGGAGACTCTGGACAAATGTATGATTGACCTCCCAGAGCAGGGCAATGTAAGGGGGCATCACACTACTCAGAATGGTGCACTATTGAAAGCTTACAAATTGTTTACTTCTGGAGATTTTTATCTAATATTTTTGGATCATAGTAGACCACTCATGACTAACTGAAACTGAGGAAAGTGAAACTGTGCATAAGGAGGACTACTATGCTTAAATTCTTTTGCTACATACAGTAAGAGAACTTTAAAGAGATGTTGAAGGAGGTGATGGTTCTGCTCTAGTTTAAGTTAGTTTCACTTCATATAAAAGATTATATTTTGTCTGCTATTAGTATTCTCTGTAACAGGAAACCCAGGAAGTATTCATGATCAAATAGGGGAAATTATGAATATACTATAAAATCCTGATATGATTAGTGATTAAGAAACAAGAAATGTTGAGCCTGAAGAAGATATGACCCATAAAGCAGATGACAGCTGTCTCTAAGTATAAGGACTGTGTGCTCAGTGGGCATTTTAACTAGGGTTAAACTTAGACATCTTTAAGACAAATGGGACTTATTATATAGGGGCTGCAATTAGAAAATCATTAGCCCTTGAAAGCTGGGCTTCCCTCTTTAAAAAAAAAAAATTAAAATTTATTCATTTTTAGAGAGTGGGGAGAGAGAGATGGAGGGAAGAAGCAGAAAGCATCAACTCCCATGTATCTTGACTAGGCAAGCCCAGGGTTTGAAATGACAACCCTAGCATTCCAGGTTGATGCTTATCCACTGTCCCACCAGAGGTCAGACAGGCTTCCTTCTTAAGAGCTGTGCAAGGATAGTTCATGTGTATCTCTGCAATTCTGTGAACACTTGGTCTTGCCAGTATTTGCCACTGCTTTTGAAGGAGCCAGTCTGATTAGTTAAGCTACTAATTTTTACTCATTTGGGACAGAATGCTGCAACCTGGCTACTTTTAGGATTGTCTGCAAACCTCTAGAAAAAATGCATTTGAACCAGGGCCCTACTCCTGGTTTAATATTTATCCATTTCTGTTCTAAAGATCCCTGAGTAAGCAGTAACAGTTAGTTATATTTCAAGTGAAAGAGGTAAATAAGACATGAAAGTCACCATAACCAAAACACCTGGTAAGGACTGTCATGGGGAAGATGATATATATCCAAAATACAAGGCTACCATGTGCTGTTTACACATGGTGTGCCCTGTATTAGTGCATATGGCTGAGAAGGCAAATGTGGGTTGAATTCCAGCTTGGATTCAGCTCATCAAATCTTGCCCTCAAGGCACTGTGTGTCTACATGAAGGTAGCTCACTTTCACAAAAATGGCATATAGATTGGTAGTGGCCGTGGAATAAAAATAAATCAAAGTCACAATAAAAGCATGCTTCAGGCTAATATAAAGTATTGGCATATGCTTATCTAATTAATCACTTTTTTGTTTAACAATATAGGTATTTCAGAAATTTGTTTAAGAACTATGGACCTTTTCAAGTGAAGCAGATAAAAATATATACACATTTTACATTCCAATTTAGGGTATTCACAAATTTCTTGTTAAAATTCCTAATGAGACTTGTTTCAAAGTAAAATATTATGAGCAAAATTTTATAAGAGACATAGTTGCTTATAATTGTTTTTTTAAGGTGAGAAGAGGGGAGATAGGGAGACAGACTTCCAGATGCACCCTGACTGGAATCCACCCAGCAACCCCATGTTGGGCTGATGCTTGAGTACTGTGCTGTTTTTAGTGCCTGAAGCTGATGTGCTCAGACCAACCGAGCTATCCTCAGTTTCTGAACTCTTGAGTTACTGGCTAAGGGGGAGAAGAGAGAGAGAATGGGGAGAAGCAGATGGTCACTTCTCCTATGTGCCCTGACCGGCATATAGCTGGCTTGATGCTCTATCCACTGAGCAACTGGTTACAGCCAGTTGCTTATAATCAATTAGGATATTTTGAGTCTTCATCATATCTTTCCTCTTATTGGAATCTACAATGAAGGAAGTGAAGAATATTAACATTCTCCTTGGAAAAATAAAATGGACATATTTCCAACCACCAGATCTGTTCTAGCAACTGGTAGAGTGAGCGGTGGCCATCAATACTCCATTAAAGGGTAAATAGAAGAGAAATAATTCTCCCATAAATTAGTATATCTGTACTTATATTATCTTCAGAAGGAATGATGAAATATTAAACCTCAACCATCTAATGTTTGTAGAATATTATGAGGACTTAAAGACCATTTTAAAAGTGTGTGTGTGTGTGTGTGTGTGTGTGTGTGTAAATGGGTTAAGAAATTGGATTGGGAAGGTGTAAGGGTCAGAAAAATAGATTTTGAAGATGTATAAAATTAAAAAATACAATGTTTTTCTAGAAAAAGTGTTTCTCTCCTGAACTATTCTGTGATATCTGAATATGCTGATTGCAAGAATTAAGACTATATTATTCTACCTTCTGTATAAACATTAGCTGTCAACTCTGCATTGACTTTGAAGGTGGATACTGTGACATAAATCAGCTGGATCTGACTCTCAAAAAGCTTTCTTTTGAGTGATAGAAAATTACAAATGTAGTAGGCTAATATATAAAATTGAGACTTGCAGGTGTACCTTTTATGTCAGCAAAAGTCTTGATTGGGGCAACAATTTTATAATCAATTTTTAGTATGCAATTTTTAAACACTCTCCCCAAGATTGTTATTTTTAAATAATTTAGTTTGTTTTAGGAAGGAAATACAATATTGATAAGCAAAGCTCAGAAGAATTTCAGGAAATAAAAATAATTGTTTTTTATAGCCTCATAGAAAGATGCAGCTCGTTAAAAGAGCTCTTTTGTATCTGATAGCACAAAGAACAAAAATCAACAGGATGTTATTCATTGATAGCCCCACAACATGACTTAAATATGACAACCCTTTTTAATTTCTTTTTCCATCTATGACAGGGTAGTGAACTTTAGTATCTCTGTATTTGTTTTCCTTCAGGTGATCTTAATAAATTTTTCTAATTATGTAAGTTATTTATTAACAGTAAATTTGGAATTAAGAATTTTTTTTGGTAGTGCTCTTTAAATTTTTTAATTTTCTGCTCTTTTTCTTACTGTTCTCCTTCATATAAATTCTTATTTTGGTATTAATGAGCTTTGCTATACCATACAACCCCAATGTTTATAGAAATGTAACCAGTCAAAATCAGGGGTGCCCACACTTTTTCAGCTTGCGAGCTACTTATAAGATGACCAAGTCAAAATGATCTACCTACAATAAAAATGCAAAACAAATTTATTTCTTCTATATTATCATTATTTAAGTTACTATTATTACTATTTAATATTGTGTATTCTTCTTTTACCTTTCTCCTTCTCAGCTCTCTTTTCAGAGGAAAGTCAATGTCATAGTTTTTATGAATAGTCTGAAAAAGCCGCTCCACATTTCCCTTCTTTGGAATAGCAATGGCACACAGACAGATGAGGCAAATGCACTTAGAATATGACAGAGTGAAAAATATCCTGTCCCATTCTGTGTGAAAGTGGTAGGTTATAGGCTTTTTACTCGGACCAGCTATGGCACTCATTTTTATACCCTTTGTTGTATTTAGTTTAAATAAATTGAAGGCTAACTACGCAGTAATGTAACTGAACAAGTTAGTGTGGTTTAACACGCATGCGTAGGGTGTCAAAAGTTTAGACGTCAGATTGTCTACCCTGTATGCCAATCAAAATACAAATGTCTTTTTAATGTCATGCCATCTACTCACACTTCCTTCGCGATCCACCAGTAGATCTCAATCAACGTATTGAGCACCCTGGTCAAAATGTTGGATGCCAGGTGTCATAATTTTTGTGAATAGGTCACTTCTATTTTCTCAGTGATTAAGTAGGTTTGACTTGGTATAGGAAGTTTAGAAGAGTGGAAAAGATGAGTGAAAAGATTTCAGTAATGTCATTAAGCATATCAATGAATAATGAATTGTCCCAGGAACTACATAAAACTTTTACAAGTGCATTACATTCTCTTGACTAGATCACATACAGAAATGAAGTAGAAGATGATCCAAGAGAATGAGTAGGATAAAACTTTATGAGAAATTTAGCCTCCATTCTTTATAAACTCTTTGTTGAATTATTCAGCAGGACTTCTAATAGTATTAGTATTATTTCATTTTTATTTTAAATTACCTAATCAGCACTTTAAAAAATACTCCATTTTCTAAGGTAGAAAGTTGTTCCCTAGTGAGTTCCTTAATTATTTTATTGAGAGTTGTAATCATTACTCATGAGCTCTATGCATTGCTATTATCTCCATGCTAAGTTTAGCCTTTGATATTTTCATTCCATAATTTTAGCCTACTGTGAGATAAATGAGCTGAAAAACCAACTGCAATAGAATGGATTCATCACATTTCTAGAGCTAGAAGAGATCTTAGAAGTGTTACAAGTACCTCCTTTAGCCGGAGAAAACAAGCCTAGAGCATGAAGCGACACACACATCAGCCCCTTTAATTGCAGTACTAGGAGGAGGAGGGGATTTCTTGCACTCTCTTTTCATTTAGCACTTAATTTAGAATAAATACTATTTTTGTTTGAAATCATGACAGTTCTGTAAATGCACATTTTTTTTCTCAATTTTGAATTCTTCATGATTGGCGGACCTCTTCAAGTTTTCCAGAACATAATCAGCAGATATTTTATTTTAAAAAGTTGGCTAACACCAAATTTTAAAAGAAGTATTATATTGTGAGTTTACCTGCAGTATATGGGGGAATGTATTTAAGAATCTAAAAAAGATCACAGTAGTCAGATGAGCTGATAGATTTAACTTGATTTTCTTCAAAGGAAAATGTTAGAGGCCATCGAAAAACTATGTTGTAAACCTGAAACTAATACACAATAACATTGAATGTAAACTGTAATTGAAAATAAAAAAATATGTTAGAGAAAACACATAAAGATTTTAAATCATTTTGAATGTGTTTGTGTTTGATATAGTTAATTTTCATGATTAAATATAAAATTTGAGTTCAAGTGCGTCTTTTAGGATAAAAAGTAAATTTATTTATTATTTTAAAATTTTGAAAAATATTGAATTTATTGGCATGTCTTATGTCTCTCTTGATTTTCAGTGACTTAAGTTATGTATCTGAATTACCATTAACAAAAGGTCAGCACCGGGTATGGGATTAAAATGTGGAAGAGAAATTTTAAAAATAGATATTGAAAGAAACTCATTTATTAATTTAAAACATAAGTTGGAGCATGATGTTTCAATAGCTTTAAAAAATATATATGTGTTAAAAAAAAATAGGTGTTGACAGTTTGACCTGATAAGCTGATAGGCATCATAAAATAATTACCAAAGTAAAACATATAACTTAAATCTATCCAACAGAGCAATAGCTAATACAGTTATGTGATTTAGGAAGAATTGTTATCTTGTTAAAACAAAATATCATATTATTCACTTTCTAAACAATAGGAAGAGGCTGATTTATTAATGCACATAGCAGTTACAGTACATTTTCCCAGGAAATTAAAGTCAATTTCCCCTATCCATTAATTTCCATTACCGCCCATTCATTTCTGCCCACTGGCAGCCAGTCTCTTCAAGCAGCATTTGCCTCCTATTTTCGATTAACTGATGTTTAGTGAATCTCACTCTCAATCTTGTCAAATGGCAAGCACTAAACTTTTGGAAATCACATTAAAATGAAGTTTCTAATTGTGAAGAAGTAACGTTATAGGAAGCACAGAATGCTTTTTAAATGTAATGTCCATTAAAGTGTCCACATTTGGAAGAGACTTGAAGACTTTGCTCGTTTCTAGAAAAGATGTGACCTTTTCCTCATCATGCCTGATAAATGCCCAGGGGAAACAAAATAATAAGGCCCTCTATTATTGTCAGGGGAAAACTAAAAGAATAGGCTAGACCTGCAGGCTACAGGAATGCTATTAATTGTAAATATTATTAGTTTTATTTCTTATTATTTTGTTCTCTAATCTCTCTTGGGATAGGGGCAAAATCTGAGATGGTACCATGTAAAAGATTTAATTGGCTTGTAGGCAACTCTGTTTAGAATTCTCAGCACCTGACATTTCTTATCAGTAAAGGATTATACATATATGTCATTCTCTTCTGTGTAAACAAGATGCATAATTGTTTTGGAGATTCATGAATTTGAAATGCAGTCTTAATTTAAGTATATGTTGAATAGGAAGTGTTCCAACTAACTGAGTTAATTGAAGAAAATTTCAAAAAAAATATTAGGTGAGTTTTTTTCCATTGAAATTACCAAAAAGAATATACAAAAGCTGATGATGCTGTATTATGTCTCTTGTATTTTAAAAGTCTCGAGTTTGGCCTGGCCAGTTGGCTCAGTGGTGGAGCATCAGCCTGGTATGTGGATGTCCTGAGTTCGATCACGGTCAAGGCACACAGAGAAGTTACCAGCTACTTCTCTACTCTTTCTCCCCTTTCTAGTTCTCTCTTCCCCTTTCACAGCCATGGCTTGATTGGTTTGAGTGCATTAGCCCCAGGCCCTGAGAATGGCTTTCTAAGCCTCCATCTTAGGTGCTAAAAGTAGCTCAGTTGCAAGCATGACCCCAACTGGACAGAGCATCAGCCCTAGATGCAGGTTGCTGGATGGATCCCAGTCAGGGCACATGTGGGAGTCTGTCTCTCCATCTCCATTCTTTTCACTTGGGAGAGAAGAAAAAAAAAGTCTCCATTTTATAGTAGAAGGTGTAACTATAAAAAATTAGATGACAAAATTCTGTGAGAGAGAACACAACATAATATAAAACAGTAGTGGTAGGCCCTTCTCTGGCCTCATGATAAATTCCATAGAAATATATAAAAAAGAACTTTGTAAGTTTGTGTGAAAAGCCTGAAACTAGCATGAAGACTGAGGTCCACTTGGACTAGAAAAATACTATTCTCAAAATATTAAGGTTTTTCTTTAAAAATTATAATATCATACTTTTATTATATTTATTCAGTCATTTATAAATAAAATATATTAAGATCTGCTAATTATTTGTCATCATTGAAAACCATGGGTTTTATCTAGCCAATTATCTGATATGGCATCAAAAATATCTGTAAAAGATTTTATAAGTTCTGGCCCTGGCTGTTTTGCTTGGTGGATAAAGCATCAGACAGGCACATAGACGTCCTAGCTTCAATTCCCAGTCAGGGCACCTTGTGAAGTGACCATCTACTTCTCTTCTCCTTCTTCTCCCAATTTTGGTTTGAGCATCAGCCTCAGGCAATGAGGATAGCTCTGTTGATTTGAGCATTGGTCCCAGGTGGGGGTTGCTAGGTGGATCCTGGTCAGAGCACATATGGGAGTCTGTCTCTCTCTGTCTTCCTCCTCTCACTTAAAACACATACATATATACATATGCATATATATAATATATATATATATATATATTATATATATATATTACAAGTTCAATAAATTCATAGCAAAAGTAAAAATTTTAAAACTAAGTGAACTTAAATGTAATCTAGCCATTAAATAATCACTCAAGTCACTTGTAATAGTTAAGTTTTAATAATGTAAGTCAACTCAAAAACACATCGGTTTGCAATTTATTGTCTTAAAAAATAATTGAATGACTATTATGCAAAAGTTTTAAAGAATGTTATCTACCAAGTGTGAAAGCAGAGACCTGCACAGATGATCGGTAAACATGATAATCTGTTGTTTTAAGACAATGTCTTCCTTACTTTCCTATGTATTTATGTGGCTAGTATTTTTCATTCATATAACCCAAAGAACTGTACTATCTTTCAGCGAAATAAGTTTGTGTTCAAGAGTTTGAAATCCCTTTAAGATAAGAATTATTTTAATAAAATAGATATATATTAGATATATAATGTAAACATACATATGTACATGCATAACAAATACAAATATGTATGCATGTCTGTGTTTATGTGTGTATATAGTAAGTTATGGTGCTTTATTATGTTTTATAATTTTTGAGCAAATAGAAATGGCTGTGAAAGTCATATAGTTATTTTCTCCCTTACCTGACTTCACCATGGATTCTTTTCTCAGTTGTTTAATGACAAGTACATCTAAGTAATGTGTACTCTGCTCTTAAAAATAAAATTTAAAACTGAAAATTATATGTTTATTATATTTTCTTAACTTTAAATGCAGTTACCTGATCTCAATAAAAACTCCAGAATATATTGCATGTTTTGCATCTTTAACTCCCTTAAATTAAAAATATATATTTAGCTCTCAGAAACATCAATAAAAGCTGGTCTCTTAAATGACTTAATGGAAACTTCTGACCAGATTTATATCTATAACAATATTACTATGCAATTATCATATGACAATATAACATATAATATATGCTTATATAACAATATTTTTATGCAATGACATATTATACAACAGTATTCTTATATGAGACAACTTTAAGTTAAAAATCTACCTGAAATAGGCTTTTATGAATATATGGCACATGATAATTTTGTAAAGAGAACTGGCCTTAAATGAAAACTTGTCAGTCACCTTTATGTAAAATAAATGATGTCTAACTGAGGTTTTTAGAAAAATTAGGGACTTCTTTTACAAAATGAAAAATCCTTTTGGAGTCAGTGAGTGGCCACAATTATATGATGCATTTGGGTATTTGTAAATTAAGTATTCATAGAAAAGGACACATTTGAGGGAAATAAAACAGTTGTGTCTTTTAACTGAAAAGTCAGACTAATTTTTGCATTCTCCATCTTTGAGAGATGGAAAGAACACAGATTTTGTATGCTGCAGCATACTGACAGAAAACACTGGGGACCATATTATTGATTTAGTGGTCACCTGACACACAGGGATTTATATTAAAGGTTGTCACAACTTTCCCATTGCTTAAAATAAAATATGCTTGACTCCACACCCTGTACAGAATGGACAATTTCAAATGCATCAATATTTCAAATAACAAGGATTTTATAATTTTTTTTACTAAACACCATAACCTTTATTCCACATTCTGAGTAGTAGGCGAAAAGTGAAATGCTGATTAGCATGTTGCTCAAGTTTTCACCAAGAGGAAGGCATTATTTTATTTAGTATTGAGTTCAGTTAAGTTGGAATGATGCCTGTTGCAGAGATACCATAATCCATTAAACAAATATTTATTGCTGAATATTTCCAAGGCATTGGGTATGGTGAATAGGAGGCCTTTGCTTTCAAAGCTATTTAATAAATAGAAGAAAAACATTTATTTAAACACAGAGTTTCCTTGAGAAGATTCATTTCTTCATTAACAGGCTAGAGGTGTCTGCTTAACAGTAAGTCCACTATCCATCAGTCTCTTTCTTACTCTTTATATTTGTTGGAAAAATCATCATATCTTGCCTTTTTAAGCATGCATATGACTGCCTGTGTTTCCCTGATTTAGAAAGATAAACAGTATTTTCATTAATAATGATCACTGGAGAATATCATGTCACATTTTGTAAGCACATATTTCAAACCTGTATACTTGTAAGATAAGTTTATCAATTAGGGAAATAATAAATGAAAATGTTGGAAGAAAGATTGTAAGGAGGAGGTACTTTGTAATACAGATGCATTAGATGAATTTTAGTAGAACTTGTTTTTTATTTCACTAGTATAGGATGTTTTCACGAGATGAAAGGAAGGAATGGAGGGAGGGAGGGAAGGAAAGGAAGAAAGGAAGAGAGGGAGTGGAGGAATGGAGAGAGGAATGGAGGGAGAGAAGAAGGGAGAAAGGAAGCGGAAAAAGGAGAAACTATAGGGAGAAAGAAAAAGAAAGGAGAAAGAGAGAAGTCTGGAAGATACAAAGGAGAGCATATAGTTGTTCTTCAAATAGGCCAGGTCTGATCGAATGTTTTCTTTAATATCAGAACATTCTTAATGGACAACAGCATCCTGGTGGGTTTTGTGATGAAGGAAAAATAAATAAATTAATGAAGCAATCCCTAATCAGATTAAGGAACAACAACAACAAATAATTCTGTGCTTGAAGCATATACTGTTGCCAGTTTGGTGACAATTAAGGCTACACTCTTACATACCTTTAATGTGAAAAAAATAAAACTTTTCTTGGCCATTTGGCTCAGTGGTAGAACCTCGGCCCAGCATGTAAAAATATGGGTCAGGGGTTCAATTCTTGGTTAGGGCACAAGGAGAAGTAACCATCTGCTATCTGCTTCTCCACTGTTCCCCCTCCTCCTTCTCTCTTTCTCTCTGTTCCTTTCCTGCAGCCATGACTCAAATAGTTCAAGCAAGTTGCCCTGGGTGCTGAGGATGGCTCCAGGGCTAGGAACTGAGATGGCTCAGTTCCTAAGCAACAGAGCAAGGTCCCAGGTGGGCAAAGTACCCCCTCCCCCAACCCCTCCTCTGTAGGGGGCTTGCTGGTGGATCCTGGCCAGGGTGCATGCCAGAATCTGTCTCTCTTCATCCCAGCCTCTCACTCCACTAAAACACATAATAAATAAAATAAAATAATTTCTTCTCTTTGAGGTTTTCCTCAAAAAAAAATTTTTTTATGTAATTTATTTTAGAGAAACATTCTATAGTTCAAGATAACGGTAATAAGCCATCTTTGTATACTTTTGATCATCTTGGGTATGTTTTCCCTCACTCTCATGTCTTTTGTAAGACTGAGTCTACAAAGCACATTTAATACTTGATGGTTTACTAATAATGAAAAACACCTTAGGAAGACATTACCTTCAGTTTGGAAAATTTGAGATCATTTGGGATAGAGAACAAAAGCTTAACATACTCACTGGCACACTTAATTTCTCAATGAGGCTGAAATTGTTTTTATAACCAACATTCATAAAAACTTGAAAAAATGAGCACAATATCTACAGCAAAAATAGAATTTCAAAGGCAAAAGTGATAGTTAAGTCAACATCAACACAAGAAAGTATACATAAGGCAATATAATCTGGTAAAGGTCATGAAGCTTGCAGTGTGGGTCCTGAAGTCTTGAAGGCAATTACTTTAAAAAAATAAAAGAAGGCAAACACTAAATTTTGTGGATATAGAGATATAGAGAAAAGACATAAACTTAGAAGCTTTGATGTGTGGAAACCACATTTATATGAACATACTTCACACTAGAGGAAGGTTCTCTATTATTGGCTTGTTCTGATGTTTTAAGCATAGAGTTCAACTAGCAACTACTAAAAAAATTCAGTTACTTTAGTGGAAACTCAGGAAGATGATCAGAATTTTCTTTGGAAAGCAGATGTGAAAGTCATTGATAGAGGAAATTATATTACATGCTGGAAGGAGTTGTACCTTCTGTGACTGTTATAAGAACATCTCAATTGTGGAACTTAGCAGAGGTATAAGATACATCTACATGCTATTTGTTATTTTATGTAAGCATGAGAAACTCTCAATATAAGAGAAGGTGAGAATATTACAACTTGGAAAATAGTAGTGGTTTCAGAATCACTTCATATATTATAAAATTACTTTAAGGGTAAATGCCAGCCTGTTCTAGAAAGGCTTAAAATTTCTTACATTGACTTTAGTTTTTTATTTCATTTTCTTTTTTTCTTTTCCTTCCTTCCTTTCCTTCCTTTCCTCCTTCCTTCCTTCCTTCCTTCCTTCCTTCCTTCCTTCCTTCCTTCTTCTCTCTCTCTCTCTCCTCTTTCTTTCTTTCTTTTTATCTTTCTTTTTCTTTTCTTTCACCAGCAAACCTAAACAGAAAGCCTGCTGTACAAATTGCCTCTATCTGTAATTAATAGCTAATATAGCCATGAAGGATAGCTCAGTTCGTTAGAGCATTGTCCCAAAACACAGATGTTGCAAGACTGATCCTTTGTCAGGTCACATACAGGAACAGATCTTTGTTCCTATTTCTCTCTCTCTTTCTTCCTCTTTCTAAAATCAATAAATTTAAAAGAAAATTTTAAGTAGCTAATGTAAAAATCTTGTAAATTCTCAAACGTAACAGATGGTATATGCATAAATAAGCCCTGTTTTCTGGAAGATATTTGTCTTTTTGTACATATAATAATATTTTCTGCTGAGAAAAGTAATTTATAAATCACCCCTTTGTTGACCCTTAGTCAATCATAAATGCTCAGATTTTGGATGAACATTCTGAGCCATTCTTAAATGGACACCTATCTTAATGACTGAATCATTGGCTAAAACATGTGGTCTGATTGAGTATATCACAGAGATTTTCTTCAAATGGTATATTATTTGCTTTCTTTCTTCACTTACCTTTCTAGAACTTAAATATCCCCTATAGTTGAACAAGTAAAAGTGTATGTTCAACATATTATTTCTTTTCTTTGAAGTCAGTAACCATTTGAATTACATCAATAGTTATAACTTTGAGCAGTCCAGGGGAGTTATTTATAAAAAAAAATGTATATAACTTGTCGTTTTTTCTGTGTGTGTGATGGTTTAAGTGTTTCTACCTTAAAATTGTTGTCCATGAACCAGAACCATACCATCACTGGAGTAATCTTTTAGAAAAGCAATATTTTAGGTCCAATCCATACCTACTAAAAATAATTTATAATTTAACAAGATATCTTAATAATTTATACACATGTTAGTTTGTATAGAACACATGAAAAGTTATTAATCAAGAGTAAAAATTTATAATGCTTTAAAAAATAATTAACAATGAAAATAATATTGAGGAACAAATAGGCTCGAGTAAGATAGATAAATACACTGAGACAATGTCAGGCCTTTGGTTTAGAGTGATGTGGTTCATAGACACAATGGAATACTACTGTTATAAGAAAAAGTGAAATACTCTCCTTTGCAACAACATGGATGGATCTTGAGGAAATCATGCTAAGTGAAATAAGTCAGACAGAAAAAGTTAAAACCCATATGGTTTCCCTTATGTGTGAGATAAAAAACTGAAAGCAACAGATGACAAACATGAAAACAAAACAAAGCAAAAACTCATACACACAGACAGAGGGAAGGGGTTTGGGGAAGTAATAAAGGGAGTCAAATACATGATGATGCAAGAAGATTTGACTGTGGGTTGTGGGCACACAATGCAATATGCGGATGATATATCGTAGAATTGTACACTTTATTATATTTGTAATCTTATTAACCAATGTCACCCCAATTAGTTTAATTTTAAAAAGAATGGCGCTTTGGGAAAGAAAGTTGCAGTTTGCCACAAAACTTGAAGAGAAGTGTGAACTCATACAAGATCTTATATGTGCAGATGGAGCAAGAGAAGGGATATGTGGGAAGGTTGCTTGTGGCGGGATTGTTGTGTGTTCTGTTATTCTAAATAACCAGCAGGGATTAGAATTGTGAAGACATTAAAAAGTAAGAACATACTATCCAAATGATTCTTGTATAGAAATGCAAGGTAATTATGATAATGTATCCCCTTATAAATTAATATCTACAGAAAGACTGTTAGTATCTAGGGCCTTATCTCTAATTGTAATAATTCTGTTATAGAGTTGGTTTGTCTCTGACACATAAGGCAGGATGAATCTCTCGCTGATGTTTTTTGGATCTACAGAGCTGAGTCAGGGTGCTTGCTCTTCAGGAATAGAAACTTTGTACCTATGTGCACAAGAATTGGTGGTGGGCAGACATGGCTCAAACACAAGCTCAACCTAGTTATGTGACTTAGAAAAGATGTTTTTTATCTTAGCTTTATCTGCCTTATTTTTTAAAATTGGAATAGGAAGGGGGGAGATGATTTTACAGGCTAGAATTATTTTAATATTTAAATAAAACAGTGTATGTAAATTGGCATAGATTAAAAATACAAGTTATAGTAATTATGATTATTTATTAACAATCTTCAGCAGTACAGGCCTCTGAGTATGTTTACCATACTTTCAGGCAGATGGTAACAGTTGGAAATTTCATAGAATCACTATTTGTATTTTGTCTAAGTTCCCTTTTGTCAAAAGAAGCATAAAATTTTTTGGTTGCCATTTAGAAAGGTATTCATTCTGATTTGGGGTAAGACAATGATAAGTAAACCTTCTTAGGTTTTGTAAACCTATATGATATTTCTAATTCTGACAGAGGAAGTAAGGTATTTTTTCAGAAGTAAGGTATTTTTTCAGAAATGACATCCTGCCAGAAAGGGTGGTATCCAGAAAAATTAAGAAAGCACCAAGTTAAATAAATATATATTGTGCTTGATTTACTATGTTATAAAAAGGAAGGGAGTAAATGAAGAAATAAAAAATTATGCAATGCCCAGGGACATTTTTTTTATTATTAAAAAAATAGTGTCTTTCAAAAGCAGTCCTTTTACAAAATTCTAGTGATTTGCTATCATCTAATCACATTTCTACTCTAATTTAATTTTACAGAATGTTGGGAAGATGTCTAGAAAGGCAGAATAAAGAAAAGGTAAATTTATTTGGGGTCAAACATTTTGAAAGTACTATATAATGGTTTTATCCTAAGCATGCTTAAGTGAATTTCTCAGTAACTCACACGTCTTTGCATGTCATTTCTATTATAGCTCAGAGGAAAATTGGAATCTAGAACTGAATTTTCATCCTTAGTGAATAATTCTTTAAAGATTCAGTTTTTATCATCTGTAAAAGGTCCACTATAATATAGACTTTAGCCACTTCATGAGACTACTGAGAGAAACAAATATAATGGATATGAAGCCATGATTATAGTTCTGTCAATGGACATATTATTTCTAAAGGTCATATTTTCGTATCAGCATATCTGTAAGTAGTGAGCAAATGATGCGTGCTTATCTGTCTCAAATATTTTATTTAGTTCTAAAAGTAGTTGGAGAAAAACTTATTTTAATTATGTGCTAATCATCTGAAAATGATAACTGTGGGACTGATTTAAGGATTACAAATGGCATGCTTATATTATATTACTTTTATAATATATTTTGAATTTTAAGTTACAAGTTAGTGTGCGCAAACTCAATGGAGAATAGTCATTTGTGTGGAAATATATGATTATAGTTTTGGTTTGTGTTTGCTGTTCCCCACCCTTGGATAAACATCTAAATGTAACCTGCTAACATTGGAAATAACAGTTGTGAGAAATAAAGTCCGTTTTGTATTCTTAAAATGTTTAAGCATAAATTATTCTAAGTAATCTTTACAACATTATTTACAAATATATGTTTTGGTAATTTCCAAAAATATTTCGCTGTGTACTTAAATGCACAATAATATCAAAATGTGGCAGTTTAAAATAATAAGATCTAATTTACTCTAAAAAAGTCTTACGTTTAAATAATTACATATGTCTGGATTTTAGAGTCAAGAAACAAATATGAAACCCTAACTTGTGAATCAGCTTGAAATATTTTGGAAATAAGTTTCTACGTTCTTCTGAATGATTATAGACATACTATATAAAAATAACACCAGTATTTTTCTATTACCTTTTTTCTCTTTATCTTTAGAATTTAAATGCAAATAGATATTCTCCCTATTAAATAAACTGTAGCCAATCAAATTCACAGGGAGTCCCCAAACCAAACTACTGTCTGAGACTGTCAAAACAATATAGCCCATTCAGTTCAGTTATTTTTTTTTCATTTGAGCTACTACATGGGTTATGCATATTTGTGATCAACATGATTTTAAGAGCCCATTTCTCTTCAGAACAAGCCAGTATACGTCACATTAAGATAGGACTCTAATTCCTTGGTCAACATGCAACTTCAGGACTTCCAGAATAGAAATAAAATAATACCCTATTTCTAATAAGAGTTAAAAGAAGAACAAAAGCTGAATTTCTATAACTAGTAAGGAATATTCCAAATATAATTGTCAAAACCAGCATTCTTCTGTCAGTTTGAGACTAAAATAATTTTAGCCCTGATTTTTTAAACACCAGATGCAAGAAGCAAAACAAAGTTGTCAATGTGTCTGTGTAGAGTAAATAGTATATGTTTTTTAGAAACTGTCTTAACTATACTCTAGGTAGAAGAGCCTAGCAATTTTGTGATATAAGCTCAGATGTCAAGTATGAATATCCTGAGTCCTCTCTCTTGGCACTAGAATTCCTCAAGTTCAGGTCTCAGAATCCTCCAAATAAACAAACTAGAATTTGTCTGGTCCTTCCCTGAATACCATATATATTTTCTTCATATCAAATTTTAATATTCATGCCCTTAGGTGCACTAACTTCACTAGCTTGGGGTTCTTCCTGTATTCATTTTCTGTACTTCTTCTTTTATTAAATTTTTTGGGGGGTGACATTGGTTAATAAAATTATACAGGTTTCAAGTGTATATTTCTTTGACACATGATCTATATATTTTATTGTGTGTCCACCTCCCACAATCAAATAGTTTTCTATCACCATATACTTGGTCCTCTTTATGCATTACAACCTGGCCACCCACTTCACTCTGGTAATACTATATAGTAATACTGTTGTCTGTGTCTATGAGTTTCAGTTTTATATGCCACATATGAGTGAAATCATACGATTCTTAGCTTTTTCTAAATGCCTTATTTAGCTTGCATAATATTCTCAAGATTCATGGAAATGTAAACTGGTATAACCACTATGAAAACCAGTGTGGTCGTTCCTCAAAATATTAAGAATAGAGTTATCATATGACTTAACAATCCCACTTCTGGGTATCAACCCCAAAACATTTATTTGCAAAGATGTATGTAGCCCTATGTTCCTTGCAGCATTATTCACGGTGGCCAAGACACAGTGACAACCAAAGTGTCCTTTGAAAGAGAATTGGACAGAGAAGGTACACACACACACACACACACACACACACACACACACTATGGAATACTATTCAGCCATAAGAAAAAATCTTATTTTTCTTTTATAAGTTTTGATTATTTTGCTCAAATTAAGACTGCAAGTTTCCTTTTGTTTAAATGTGGAGTAAATTTTCATTGTATTTTTCCCAAGAAGAGATGACTACCTTTGAAAAGTCAGATTGCTAATAAGAAAAGGCAGGCAGGAAGGAAGGAAGGAAAGAAGAGAAAAAGAAGGAGAAAGAAAGGCGTGAAGAAGTGAGCTTGGAAAAGGCATTCGTAAGTCCTTTAAAAAGTTTCTGTCTCCATCTGATATGAAAAGTTAGAGCCTTATGGAGAGCAGATCCGATGTTCTCTTTCTGACTAGAAACAAATATCTGATGCTTACTGTTGTAAGATAAGGCGCATGCCATTGATTGTATACATTTAGGATTTTTCAATGTGAGTCACTTTCTGAGAGTGATGATAGATTTGGTAACATTTTCAATACTAAATCCTACGATAGAGGATATATTTTAAAGTTTAAGGAAAAAAAACCATGAAAATAAAATTGGAGAAACAAGGGAATAACCAAGAGAGTAGCTTCTTTGGGTTCTATGTTTTTGTTTCAAACATTGGAATATATTTCTGTGTAAGAAAATGATTCTGGAAGGAGTCAAGACCATAAATAAATTTTTGTTTTGTTTTTAATTTCTATTTGATTTTGGGTTAGTCATTTAATTACTTCACACTTTAAATTTTCATTTGCTAAAACAAGGTGTTAGCATGAACTATAAAGTAATGCCATTTTTCGTTTTAAATTTCATACTTCTTAAAAATAATCAAGTGTAGCCTGGCCTGTGGTGGCACAGTGGATAAAGCGACGACCTGGGAACACTGAGGTCGTCAGTTCAAAACCCTGCACTGGTCTGGTCAAGGCACATATGGGAGTTGATGCTTCCAGCTCCTCCCCCTTTTTCTCTTTCTCTCTCTCTCTCACTCTCTGTCTCCTCTCTAAAATGAATAAAATAAAAAGAAATTTATAAAAATAATCAAGTGTTATATGTGATAAAATCAGCAATGTGTGGCTCTGGCTGGGTTGCTCAGTGGCTAACATATTGCCAGAGGTTGCAGGTTTGCCCTCTGCCCCCCATCAACGCAGCCAGGGCATATACAAGAAGTAACAACTAAGTAAAACAGCAAATTGATGTTTCTCTATCTCTTTCCCTCCCACCTATCAAATCAAAGGAAAAAAATTATAAATTGGCAATGTATATATACATGTGCATACATATGTGACTTTTTAAATTGAGATAAAAATTACATACCATAAAATTCACTGTTAAGGGAACACTTAAATGGATCTAAGTATATTCTCAAGATTCTGTAATGAACACTACTATCTAATTTCAGAGTCTTTCTCATTCAAAACGAAACTTCATACCAATTAGTAGTCACTTCCATTATTCCGTCCTCTTGCCCTGATAACCATTAATTTACTTTCTAACTGTACAGATTTTCCTGTTCTGGACAATTAATATAATGAAATCATACAGTATGTGTCTTTGTGTATGGTGTCATTCACTTAATATGTCTCTATAAACATTCATTAACATTTTTACAAACATGTTTTCAATTATATTGAAATATAATTTTACACATGTGAGTGGCATTGCTGGGTCATATGGTAACTATGTAGTTAACATTTTGAGAACCCACTAAACAATTTTTTAAGGCAGGTGCTCCATTTTCCATTAAAGTTAGCAATTTATAAGAACACCAATTTCTCCAAATATTCATCAACACTTTCTATTGTATGTCTTTTTTTATTATACTAATGTTAAAGCTAGACAAAGTAATTTAAATAAATGAAGACTACAGATCAATATCTCATAAACATATATGAAAAATTCTAAAAAAAAGTTTTGACTAATCTAATCCAACAATATATACAAATGATATTATATCATTAACTAGGATTTAGAATGCAGTGTTGGTTTGACATTTGGAAACAGATCACTAATTTATCATATTATAAACTAAAAGAAAAAAATGAAACCATGTAAGTATCTCAATGATTGTTTTAAAAGAAGAAATAAAGCATCTGACAAAATATAACATCCACTATTGATTAAAGTGAACAAACTCCCTCCCTCCTCCCAGAAAAACACCCCATGCAAACTAGGTATAGAAGGGAATTTCTTCAACCAGGTAAAGCGCATTTTTAGAAAACTCACAACTGAGAGCTTACTTAATGATGAAAAACTGAATAACCTTCCCCTAAAATCAGAACAAGACAAGGATGCCCACTTTTTTTTCAGCTTTACTAAGTATAATTGACAAATAAAACTGTAATATACCCATTTAAAGTGTACAATGTGATGCTTTGATATAAGTATACATTGTGAAAGGATTCCCACAATTGAGTTAGTTAACACATTCATCACCTCTCATATTCATCTCTTTTGTATGTGAGAAAAATTAAGATATAGTATCTGAGCATTTTCAATGATACAATACAGTGTTATCATTAGCAACTATATTCACCATGTATACATCAACTGAAACTTACTTATTTTATAACTGAAGGTTTGTGCCATTTTACTTAACCCCACCCATTTCTCTCATCCTCCCGCACCCCCCACCCCGCAACCACCATTCTTTCTACTCACCATTTTTTAATTTAATTTTTTTTCTTTTTAGATTTCATGCTTACTTTATACCATGCAGTATTTTTTTCTTTCTCTATCTGAATTACTTGACTGAGCATAATGGTATCTAGATTCATCTATGTTTTCACAAATGGCACAATAATATTTTTATTAAGGTTAGATAATATGTGTGATATACATATGTAGTATAGGTATAGATATCTCATTTTCTTTAAGGACTGACCACTCCTGACCCTTCTATTCAGCATTGTACTAGGGATCTTTCCAGGATAAGTAGGTAAGAAAAAGAAATGAATGGCATTCTAATTGTAAATAAAAAAAATTATCTCTATCATATGACTATTAAGGCTAATGAATTTGACAGGATTGTAAGATACAAGATTAATATACAAAAATCAGCTGTCTTTCTATAAAACAGCAACAAACACTCTGAAAATAAACTTAAAAAACAAGTTCACTACAGTAGGATTCAACAGTGATTGGTTTTTTAAGGACATCTTTCTGGCAGAAAGCATAAAGAAAGAATACCAAGGTATCAATTTGGAAACAATACTTTTATTAACTTTTGAGAGTTGAAATGAAGGCTTAGCAGTTGAACTTGACCAAAGCTATGGTTGTTTGAGAGTCTGTGGTTTACAGATATCTAGCACAGTGCTGGGTACATAATGAATGTGTTATTGTTGAGCTGTGAAGCACAGAATTTTACTTTGTAGTTGTCCTCTCTGTTGAACATGGGAGCCTCCTGTTCCCTTGACCATGTTTCCTGACTGGCAATTTGAACTGTTTTAAGAACAATAGTCCAATGTTCCGGACTGGTCCATTTAGAGAGAAAAAAAGTGGCCTTGACAGATACTAAGAGCAACTGAGCAAGACAAGTAAATAGAAGATATTGATCTCTAGTGTTTCTTGAAGAAATGTCACAAGTTGTTTCCAAAGTGGGGAGATAGTAATGAAAGGGTTTCACTACAAAAACAAACTTTTGAATTTGCTTTTTTTTTATTTCTAGAAAGTTTTCTACTCTTCCCCACAGTCATTGTAAATCAGCTGTAAGCCCCAAGTCTTCAAAACCAGAATGACAGTTTAAGTTACCAGCTATTTTAAATGTCAGTTAAAATTTAGTTTTATATAATATAGGAAAGAATCAGAAAAAATAATTCACAAATGAACTCAATACTTATATAATTTGAAGTTACTTTCCTCTCCTGAATTAAAGAAGGAATAAAAATTATTAGTCTTTAAGATTTTGGCACAAATTAGTCCACAAATTTTGTGTGTATGTATGATAAAGCAACAGTAAAAGACTATCATATTGATTGTTAATATAACATCAAACATATTGCAAATGTACTTTGACAAGGATTTTTCAATTTACTGGCTTTATTGACATTTTGGATTAGGTAATTTTGTTTGTTTTGGGGCCTATTCTATGCACTGTGGCATGTTTAGCAGGATCCTTGGCCTCTAAACAATAGATACCAGTAATATCACTTCCCAGTTATGAGAATCAAAAAGTGACCTATCGGGCAGAATCACCCCTGCCTGAGAACTTTATAACCTCACCTCAATATTAAGATAAGTATAAATGTGATTCCTCTTTTATATCCAAAAAATTGAAACTGGAGGAGATTAACTTGCTCGAGGACACATACCTAATAAGTACACTATCCTGCCCACAAGATTCTCTTAATTAATTCATATTTGGTGATGTAATAAGGGTTTACACAGGGCACAACTATTAAGAAAGGAGTATTGCACAAAGAAGCCATGACAATAATTACTCTGATATTCCACTTTTAGGTAACAATTTAATTTAATTTAATTAACTTATTTATTTTAGTGAGAAGAGGGGAGGCAGAGACAGACTCCTGCATGCACCCCGACCGGGATTCATCCGGCAAGCCCACTAGGGGGTGATGCTCTGCCCATCTGGGGTACTTACTCCTTTTCAATTAGAGCCATTTTATTAGCACCTGAGGTGGAGGCCATGGAGCCATCCTCAGCGCCTGGGGCCAACTTGCTCCAATCGAGCCCTGTCTGCAGGAGGGGAGAAGAGAGAGAGAGAGAAAGAATCATGATGGAGAGGGGTGAAGAAGCAAATGGTCACTGTTCCTGTGTGTTCTGGCCAAGAATCGCACCTAGGACATCCACATGCCGGCCAACGCTCAACCGCTGAGCCAACCAACCAGGGCTTTAAGTAACATTTCAGCTAACTTAACTGAATTCCACATACCCCCAGTTGCATTTTTTAAATTTATTCATTAATATTTATTTCAAGTGAAATTGTCAGTGAATGATAGGAAGGGATCTAGATGCTTATTGTATCATTAGCATTCCAAATCTAAATAGTATTTTTTTTCATTACATTTATTGGAATGATATTGGTTAATAAGATTATATTGGTTTCAAGTGTGCATTTCTGTGATACATCATCTATACATTGCATTGTGTGCCCACCACTCAACATTAAATCATCTTTTGTCACCATATATTTGTCTTTTTTACCCATTACTACTTTCTACTCCCCTTCCCTCTGGTAACCACCAGACTATGTCTACAAATTTTTGGTTTTATGTCCCACATATGAATTGTATATTTTATGTCTTTCTTCTCACTTTATATTAAGGGACACTAAGGTCTTATGGCAAAAGTGTGGATTTGGTGTCAGATTGTCGGTATTTGAATCCCGACTCGGCTTCTTCTTAGCTGTGTGATTATGGTAAAGAGACCTGGTCTTTCTGTGCCTGAGTTACCCCTGGTCTTTCTGTGCCTGAGTGCATGTACACTTGGGCTGATGATGCTGTTGCCACATGAATTTTGTTATAGAATGAGATGAAACACAATCTTTGTAAATGTTAAGTCTTAGTTTTTAAGTCTTACTTGTTTTAAACCCATCACCCTCATAAGTAAGTTACTAGAAGTATGTCTCATCCTTGCTTTGCTAAAATAACTAGCTGATAATTTCTCTTCTAAATCCTGAAGAGGATCTGAGTTTGTGGGGTATAGAGAGCCACTGTTTCTCTAACACTGTTTCCCAAGAAGTTTGTTTCATGTATTTTGCTAACCCAGCTCTTGCCAGGCAGGTCTCAATGGAAACTTAGGGCCCTACTCCCCACACTGTTGCTACATTCATTTATTGATTCAGTCATTTGCCCTTAAATAACTATTATATTTTACTTACAAGATTATTTAGTAAGTGCTGTTTGAGAATGAAGCATTGCCTTTTCTATAAAATTGTTCTTGGGAATTGTAAAAGGCAGGCTGTAGTCCATCTAAAGGAATTATTTCAAAGCTCAACTCAAACACTATCGTGCTGTTTGACTATAAACACTTTGCTTAACCTCTCTGTGTTGTTTCCTCACATATTAAAATGCTGCAGTAATGGTTCCTGACTCATGGAGTTGTTATAGTAGATTAGATAATATGTACAAATCACAACATCTCTCTAGCCTATACAGTAAATGTGCTCTACATAGTAAATTCTCTTCTTGGCTTCCGTGTGACCATTCTGAAATAATAGCAATAAAAGAAAACTATGCAAGAATGTCCAGTTTGTTACTAATTGTCAAGTCAGGTTGGTAGAATGACCAAAGTGGCCATAAGATTTCACAATGCGTTTCAGGTTGTATATGTATCACAACATACTGGTTCATCCAAAGATGTACTCAGACGGCCAGAAAGGGCTGTTTATTCCTTTTACTGTTTTATGTTGTAGAAAACAATCTGAGTTGAAGGGAGGGAGAAATGTGTTTATCCAAATACATGCCCTCATTCTCTCTTTGAAGATTTTCCTATGATTCCTACCCCATTAATATCTTTCATCCTTGACAACTTTGGTACTTCAAACTTTGTAAAATTAATTTCTTTATTAATCATTTTTTATTAATATGTTTTACCTCCCTAATTAGATTCTAAACTTGAAGATGAAAAACATGCCTTTCTCCCTTTTTAGTAGTTTATATCACTTGGTATTGCATCTTTTGTATAGTGGCATTATATTAGATATGTTAATTGATTAGCCAGAAACAGTAATGTGGAAAATTAATGGATTTTGCTCAAAAGGTTGGGAACTGCTGACCTGGTGTTCCTTCAGTTGCTCATGTTCTATAGACACCAGTTATATTTATTTATGTTCCTCTGACTTAGCTTTAGAGAACATTTGAAAAGCTTTTATATGTTGCTTATTCATGAAGTTCACTTTTAAACTGGCATATATGTAACCTCACTTTTTAAAAAGCCTACATAAAATTTATTCTCTTGAAGAAGGAAGATGATGGCTAAATGGATAATCACATTAAATGCTATGTAACCACCACTTACAGAGTTTAACTCACTTCTCTGTAATTACTCTTTGAACTCCACTGTAGGCCTGTAACTTAGTGGCAGTCAGACCTAAGCCTTGCCTCTCCTGTTTTTTATTTACAGTTATGTGAAGTATGATTTTTCATCCTGTTCATAATATTTCTGGTATATAATTATTTGCAGCCTTCTTTTTCTATTTTTTATGACCTAGTAGTGACAAGTCAGCTATGGGTTTAAATGCTACTTTCCTAAGCAGACTGGTGTGTGTGTGTGTGTGTGTGTGTGTGTGTGTGTGTGTGTGTGTGTGTGTGTGTGTATTTGAGAGACAGAGAGAGAGGGGGGAGGCATATAAAGGAGAATGATAGTGACGTACCCTGGCACTAGCTCCTTCCCTTTGAACTCCTTCTCCGGCTGTCTCTAAACACCTGTATTGGTCAACCCATGTGTGAGTACCACTTGAATCATTCCTCATGGCTCAGTCTGTTTATCTCCCAATGGAAAGTGCTACACACCAACCAAGGCCTGAGTCTGTCCTGATCCATTCAGATGATATCATCAGGTCACTCATGTTGCTTTGCTTGCTCTGACAGTGAATTTAGGTTTTAGAAACTCAGGAAATTTCTTTGAGAAGAAGCTCTTACTGAGTGCCCAGTTTACAGAAAACCCATCTCTGTCTTGGGTCCCAGTTTATGAATTCTGAAATTCAACTTTGTATCCAAAGCATATGGCTAAAGCCCTTTGGCCAAGGTCTCTACTCCTCCTTCTCTTGCTTCCTCTCTGTTCTCCTGGAAATCTGGCACTGTGTATCACTAGATCCCCTGCTTCACCTACTTACCCATCTGAATTCCCTTCCCGGCACTGCCGAACACTGCTTAAGTAATTATTTCAGTCAAGTGCATCTGTCAGAGACTCAGTTTCTGGATGTCCCTGATGTGCCTGCCCTGTGAGCTGCTGTATCAGCCCTCATCACTCTCTTTGTGGGTAGCATCTGAATCAACTACAGTTTGCCGTGCAAGCTCTGCAAGGAAAACTGTTGACAGCCACATGTAGGCAGCTTGGGGGTTGAAACTTCCACGTGGGGGTCTATATAACCCCATCTATTTAAAAATAATTGATTAACTCAAATAATTTTATTAAATTGGGATTGACTAGTTCTATGCAGTGACTGGACTTTTACTTGAAAAGAGAAAACATATCATGATATAAGCATGATATAATGAGCAGATGGAGTGAGATTTAATTGTATAGAATTTTTACATATGGTATATATATATCATTTCTTCCCAAGAGGAGGAAGAAGTGATTAACGTTATTAAAGTGAATGAATACTGTAGGCCTCTGGATATCATTAACAAAAAGCATTGCCTTTGTGTACCTGTATGTAAGGGAGCATGGGCTTAGGAGGTCCTAAATGGAATGAGTAGAAAGGACTGATCCAGAAATTAAAACCGGTTTTAATCAATTAGGTTGTACATTTTGTCCCCAAGGTGGGATTTCTTACCTTTGAAAAATGCACACATTTTATTGTTAACCTATAAACAATACCACTTGTAATGATAATTGGTACGCCTTAAATTTGTCAGTTGACTACAGAAATATTATAAGGTTTGCTTGTCTTATTATAACAATTTTTTTTAATTTTAATTTTAAATTATTATTATTATTTTATTATAAAATGAATTTATGGGTGTGGCATTGGTTAGTTAAACCATACAGTTTCAAGTGTATAAGTCTATAACATATCATCTGCATACTGAATCCTGTGCTCACCATTCAAAGTCAAGTCTCTCTCTGCCACCATTTATCTGCCCTTTGCCCTGAATTCCTCCCACCTTCCTTTCCCTCTGGCAATCATCATACTTTTATCTGTGTCTTTTTTTTTTCTTCTGCTTAATCACTTCATCTTTTTCACTCATCCTCCCTACTCTCCTACCCTATGACAATGGTCAGTCCATTTCTGTATCTATGATTCTGTTTCTATTTTGTTTGTTAGTTTATTTTGTTCATTAGATTCCACATATAAGTGAAATCATATGGTATTTGTCTTTCTCTGACTGGCTTATTTCACTTAGCATAAGACTTTCCAGGTCCATCCATGCTGTCGCTAAAGGTAAGATTTCCTTCTTTTTTTATGGCCAACTGGTATTCCATTGTGTAAAAGTACCACAGCTTTTTTGTCAATTTATCTACTGATGGGAATTTGGGCTGCTTTTAAATCTTGGCTATTATAAATAATGCTGTGCAGTGAACACATAATGTGCACATATTCTTTGAATTAGTGTTTTGTTTTGTTTTTTTAAATATATTCATAGAAGTGAAATCATTGGGTCTATGTTAATTGTTAGAGTCCATATGATATATAACATAATTGGTATGGCCCAATCACATATAAAATACTTAGACAATTTTCTTCCAGCAGTGTAACACAGTTCCTAAAGCACCAAGTGGAAATGTGTTACACTTGATCACTTAACTGTTTTCCGAACTATTTGCTAAGTGATTCTGAAATATTATAATAATGTTAAGGTTTCATTGCTCTTTATTAGTAAACTAAGACTCGAAGACATTTAGGAAGTTGCCAAGTGTTATAATAATAAACGGCTGAATCAGGATTTGAATTCTATTCAATGGATCTGGTGTCCACAGTGGGTCCCTATTCTATATTCCATCAGAAAGTGGAAATGAATTATTAAGCAAAAGTTAAAGTCTGTCTCCTAAAATTTTCCATTTGCCTGCCCTATTCTTGCTAGAGTAATAGTGTTCATCTCTCTCAGAATTTTCTCCTCCATATCCACTGACCATTTGTGGATGACCTTGTGTATAAGGCACTCTCCTGGGTACCGGATGAAGCATAAACAACATAAGAGATGGTTCTCACCTTCTAGCAGCTTACTTTTCTGTTGACAGGCAAAAATTACACCACTACAAAATAAAATTAAAATTTCAAAGTATGTCAAATGGGCAGGTGAAGGTGAAGCTCCCTGAGAACATATGAGCAAACGTAGATGATTCAGAGTAGACAAATAGCAGCCATTTTGAAGTGACCGGGGCCATATTGGACGGCCTAAACAATGCTGATCTATTTTCTCTCACAATAATCATTATGAAAAATGTTGTGCATGCTTACCAGAGTCACTTTGCTTTTCAAATATTTATTAATAGTTTTAGTAGTATAATTGTTTAAATATTTTAGTTTATTAATTTTATTCATTTTTAATTTTAATGGGGTGACATTGATAAATCAGGGTACATATGTTCAGAGAAAACCTCTGCAGGTTATTTTGACATTTGATTATAATGCATAGTTTAAATATAAAGTAAGGTTGGGTGGTGCGCATTTCTGACTGGGTCACTTCAATATCTCTAACACCTCCCACTGTTTCTAACATGCAGCACATAAAAATTTGGTGAAAGAGTTAGTATGGCATATGAAAGCATTCTGAATTCTGATTTCTACTTAATAAAGCAGCTCATATTAATGGTTTTATACTGTTGACTGCTCTTTTTAGTAAATTATGTGGCCTATTGTTACAAACAATTGCTGTTTATTAGATTTATTATTTTTTTGTAGTGTTAATATGTGTAAGAAAAGATAGTACTCTTACCAGGATCTCAGTTCAATATATTTTTCTTATAAAACAGGCCCTGTTGTACTATCCTAAAATGAAATTTATAAATACAATAATCTAATAATAATAAGGTAAGGTGGACTACATAATTTATGTAATAAATCACTTTAAAAAGTTAATATAATTTTATATTACTGATATAAAGGAGAAATAAGAGGAAAGCTATTTTTGTAAACATCTATGTGTCTTGATATGCAGATATTCAGCCAGGTAAATTATAAAAGTCATTAAAGGTAGTCAGTTGTTTATACCTAAAAATAGAAGTTTCATAACTCTGAAGCCCCATTTGCACACTAGTGAAAGTATGTTGTATTAGTGACTCACACTTTGAGAGGTGTTTCCGTTACTGACTTATTTTTTGAAATAGTGAACAACTCTTGGTATATTTCCAAACCAAATAAGTTTTATATTTCTCCAGGTTTACATAGTGATTTTCAGGGGGGTGGGAGAGGCGGAACAAAACAAAACAGCGAACTATAAAATTACTTAGAGGTCATTTGCTTAAAATAAGTTTTAGGATCTGAAAAACAGGTCATACTTCCAAATAGATACCTGGTGGGGCATTTGAAAAGTCCATGGAGTATCCTCTGCATGCAGAACATCTAGTATTCCTGACCCCACCCATCAAATGTCAGCACAACTCTTCCTTTCCTCACACAGTGGAACCTACATATGATATGTCATCAAAAGTTTAAAAGACCTGTGACTCTGGGTTAGTACTCTCCCCTTTGAGAACAATTGCTTTAGACAAACTGAGACTTCACTGATTACTCTCCTGTCTTCATGTGAGGTATGAATTTCTCCCCTCAATCACATCCACTGTCACTGCCCCTGGTTGTGTTAGTCAGCCTTTCATCCCGTCCCTTATCAGCCCTTGTGTTGTCCTCTAGGCTCATCTTCCGGGAAATATCCTGGGCTTTAAGCCTAGCCTTTCCCAAGCTACTGTCATTAAGCATTTAATAGAATATGATAAATTAACTCACAATGTATTACTGCTCACATATAGGGACTTCAAGCTTTACTATGTATTTTTCTTTAATTAGATCAGAACTAAGGCATCCTGGTTAAATTTCAGACCACCACCATGTATCTCTGAAAGACGTGTTCAGTTACATTAGCTTGTCAAAGCTATTTGATAATTTTGCTAACCATCTATTATAAACCAGAACATGTCAGGTTATTTAATATTTTGGTGACTCCGGTTTTTCTTCGATAAAATAGAAATGATAATTAGAACTAAAGTTATTTTGTGCTTATGACAAGATAACCTCTGCAGAAAATTGCTACCATAAACCCAAACACACAGTTAATATTAGTGCTTTTTGTTAGCAAAAAGTCTTTGCCTTTCAGCTTAAGGTGGATCTCTGGTTCTCTATTAGGGGTGATTTGTGAGGACTGGGGTTGGAGGGTTGCCACTGGCATTTAGTCGCAAAATGCCAGGGATGTCCCTTAACATTCTAATGCACAGGAACAGTCCCTGATAAAAAATAATTGTCCAATTCAAAATATCAGCAACATAGGTAAGGAAAGCTTGCTCTAGATATGTAGCATGTGCT
Source organism: Rhynchonycteris naso (assembly GCA_037038555.1). NCBI lineage: Eukaryota > Metazoa > Chordata > Mammalia > Chiroptera > Emballonuridae > Rhynchonycteris > Rhynchonycteris naso. Next base: position 184,635,104 of record CM072998.1, read on the forward strand.
CTTTAATATTTTGTATTTGCTTTTCATCTGCTATCTTTTATTCTTGAAATGAAGAAATTTGTGCAGTTAACTCAGGTTCATTGAGTAAACATATTTCTCCAATTAAAGCCAGCCTGAATTCTCAAGTATATATTATGGAAATAGAATGCAAGCACAGGTATATATTTTGCAAGCTTGTATATACGTACCTTTTATTTATTTTTTGCTCTCCTAAGGCCCATCCATTTTTAAATTTCTGTATGTTTTTCCACTGGAAGTATTTATGAAGCTAATATCTTGACATATGCTTTAGAAGACTTTTTAGACTCTATGAAAGAAGGATAAATCCAGGCATGTTCTCCTTCCACCTTGAGAAAAGAAACAATTGAGTGGAAAATTGTTGGGAACATTTATATATTACTCAGAACTTTAGGTCTAGAAATGGTTCCAATATTGCTATTCTGCTTAATACATAAGTAACTATCACTTTCATGGACAGTTTTGTTTTGATTAATCTCCCTTTACATTTTTTATGTGGAATCAGATACGCACACCATGGTGTAAACGTCAACTGAGTGGTAGTTTTTCCACATTCTTTCTTATACCTATACACTTGGAAGAGAACTAGGTGAAACATATTTATGTGATATCAAGAAAAGCCTGTTTGTGGCACTGGAACCACTCATCTGTGGGACTGTCTGACCTGTGAAGTGCTAGGTTAGCAACGTTAGTGCATGGCAACTGCTAGCCATGCAAATAAAAGCTCTCCAGTGAAGTTTCTATCTCAAGCTCCAATTTTTCTCAGATGACAGAAGATTCTTTCCTTGCAGAAACAAGGAGATGCTCTTAGGAAGGCCTGAGTAGGAAGGAAACTAGACCATGTATTGTGCTCAGAAACATGTTCCCATTGGAAAAAAAGTTGACGGATGTCTGTATTGAACCAGAAAGTAAGAATGACTTTTTCATTCTGGATGGAATTATCAAATCAGAGCTGTGGTCTTCATTATCCCTTACGTTCCCCAGTTTGATTTTTTTTTAATGTGGAACTATATTAATAATGATTTTTTAAAGGATGTGTTTCAGTATGAGTCTATGTAAACTGTTCAACCAAGTCAGTATTCTGATGTCATGTTCTGATCTCTGGAAACATCAGAATTGAAGTGAAAGGTAAGTGACTATGTTGGACACATTTAAAACCAAACACATTTTCATTTTGTTTAACTAAATTTCTATTTCAATTCAGTATTGTGTGTTCGAACGGTGATCCCCCTCCCTTCTTTTGAACTTGTGTTATTTCGGAGATGAGAATATATAATAAAACTTATTTATATGTTTTTAATAAAATGGATAACATAGTGATAATAGTCAAGTGTTATCAGGTCCCTCTCCCTCAATTTCTGTGAAGAGAGTCCTCAGTAGAAATCTGGTTAATAACAAATGCTGGATCAGTTGAGTGGATTTATCCCCTTGGGTGTATGGAACAAAATCTAGTTTTTTGTTTTGTTTTGTTTTGCGATCTGGTTGTCAATTACTGTAGCAAGTTTTTCGGAGTACCACAATTACTGATCTAAACTTGGGTATGCTATTTTGCATTCATGACAACAATTACTCAATAAACTTTGTTCTGGGAATTCTTCAGGTGAAAATGTGTCTTTTTCATTGTCCCTAATTGTAAACTATCTACTAGTTCTTATAGAAATAGAGCTCCAAATCTTCTATAATTCAGTTTGGTGTCTTAACTAGGGAGCACAGACAGAAAATATTTGGCTCAATTAGCTACTGCCTGAAAGAAAGTTGTTTATTTGTGGATGGTCTGAGGTTCAAAAGGAGTTGTTACTTCTTGTTATTACATTAGCAGCCTGGGGGACAATATGTATCAGATGCTCCCTCAGTCCTCAGAATCCTTAATGCCAGTGAGTTCTAATCCAGTGTGACCAGAGAAACAAACAAGTGACTCTCAAAGGAGCAAGAACAATTTGGAAAATATTAACCTGCTCATCAATATTTGTCATTTTGATTCTTATTATTTTATTTCCTGACATTATACAAAATTATTAGTCATCTATTGGATTTCCCTGCAAATGAAAAAGAAAAACACATAACACTTTTTAATACTTTGATTGTAATTGTGTTCTTTGCATAATTTTGGTTGAAATGGGTTTTTTTTGTAGTTTAATTTGTTATCTGGCTATTTCACTTATAAAAGGTATCTAGCTATTAGCAATAATTAGAACATATAAATACTTAGCAATAATACTTGGTTTAGTGTTGTGAGATTTTGGATGTCTTTAAATTGCCATGAAAATATTTATTAATTCTTTAATAATAGATAAGTATATGGTGGTATTAAAAATTATTAATATTTAGAAGTACATTATTAAAGAATGAAAGAAAAGAATAATCTTAAATTTTTTTTTGAAATACTCCTAGAAGCAAAGGCCTTTACATGAGCTAAAGTAGCTGACAAATGTTTTTGATTCATTATCTTTATTTACTCATTTACCAAATATTTATTGAATGCCTCCTATATACCAAGTTCTGTGCTAGAAGCTAGATTAGGATATCTTGTTTATTTTTACTAGCTATGAGCTGCTTTTGTTTAATGTACATGTTTAATTCCAAAAGGCAGCTCCAACCTCTAGTATTCAAATTGATATTCGGCAAAGATGCGTGACATTGTTGTGGAAGTTTTGTTTGTTTGTTTGTTTTCAAAGTGGAAAAAGGAGCATTGGAAAATTAAAGATGCACCAACAGTCAAATAATCACTGTCCATTAGGGTTTGCCAAAAGAACAGGACTACCTTTTTAAAATTGAATAGAATACTAAAACAGCTCCAGAAGAAATCCTTTGAGGATATATAGAAAACTGATGAAATATGCAGTTCTTTTTCAACCTTCTATCCTGTTGGGCAGTTTATTCAACATTCAGCAAAATCCAGAATAATTTGTATTTTAATGGATTCCAGTGCCTCCAGCACAGAGTTCTTTAAATCTCTATCACCTGATATTATCTCTGGTGGATATGCTTTTTATTAGTTTTCAAAAACCAAGTCAGTGATATTTGATATTTATTTTTTCATCTCCCTTTGTAAAGTATATTGAGGTGAGTGTAATTTTAATACTGCTTAAATCATCGTATAAATTTGTTTGTTTATAGGTAAAAAATCTCAATATAATGACACAATGATGCAATGTCAGTAAATAGCTGAATACTCCTGCTCTCATACTGTCAAATATGGGAGTAGCGGGGCAGGTTCTGGCATCCAGGGTGAGGCAGCATAATAGCTCAAGTGAATCTGTAGGACACTGCGTGGGAGGGGGAAAATTCCCCTCTTTCTCCTCCTAATCTGTCTGCCTGACCTAAGAATTAATTTGACAGAAGACAGATTAACAAAAGGAAATTACCAAATTCATAACCTATGTACATATAGGGGTTTAATAAGAGTAAGGGATCCAGGTACAAATCAGGCAGTTGAGATTTAAATGGGATTTTGAGCTAAGAAAAAAGGGTGATGACTTGAACTTCAGAGAGGAGAAAGGCAATTCACATGGAGATGGAGAAACACATGTTTGGTAAATAAATGTTTGCTGGGTCATCTTTAGCAATGGGACACAGAGAGGAATTTGATCCAAGGGGCCTTGTTATGTTTGTTTCTATCACATCTGGTTCATATTAAATTATAGTTATCTATAATAACTCCTTTCCTGGATGAGATACTCTATCTAAATTCTTTTAGGGAGTTGAGGGGAAAACCAACAGTTCTTCCCAAGTCTTCTGTTTCTTAAAAAAAAAAGCAGCTTAAAATAATCAGTATCCCCACAAAGACACATTGGGGTGGCAAATTCTGCTCCCATCCATAACGTATTTTGGTGTGTGTTCTGGGGAACTGTGTTAATGGGCTTCACCCAGTGGTGGGATTCAGCCAGTTCTCATCTGTTCAACAGAACAGATACCTAATTTTTGATTGAGTTCGGAGAACTGATTGTTAAAAGGGCACTTGTAATCAGGGTTCTCTCTAAGGTGGGCACCTGGGCAGCCACCCAATGTGAAAATCACAAATTTACATTCCTTACTCTTTTTTTTTTTTAACATTCATCTACGCAACAGCATATTCTAAGCACCTGTAGTAATGTTTATTCTGCCTATGGGTGAAAATATTTGATGGAAATATGCTTGTAATATTTATTTATTTCATAAAACTCATTATACCTTTGATGAAATACTACATTTTAATTTCCTTGTGTTTGTTACTTCAGTAAACAAACGTATTATGTAAAAAGTGCCAAACAACTTGTATTGTTTTTTTGTCAGGTATTATTTAATATTCTTTTATTAATATTTTAAAACTCTTATAACATAATCTAGTTTGTATACCTCTTTTATTCTTATTTAAATATTAAATGCATGAAATAATAAAATACCTTTTATATATAATATATAATTTAAAATGGTCATTAGGGCAGAGAATGGTTGTTAAATTATTTGAATCCCACCATTGGCTTCACCCACAAAATAAATAATTTATACAGAAATAAATTTGGGAAATATAGGGTTGAACAAAATTATACAGTTTAATTATCGCAGGATATTTCAGCATAATTTGTAATTATGCATTGTGAATCTCTAAAAGAAGGTTGTGTTTCAAACCTATTTCTCAAGAACTCCTTGACAAATATCTCTTTATTGTTAATGCTTATGTTGTAATAATATGCTCATGTTTATAATGTCACATGCACAGTTTTCAAACCTAGTGATCAGGACTTCTTAACAAACATCACCGTCATGACTAATGATGTGTTTTATAGGGCTGACTTTAGGAAGTCATGCCTTAAGATGGTGGTTCCTACACCTATCAACTCTTTCTCAATTTTAGAATTAGTATACCAGATTTGAGTGAGTTTTGTGCAGTTTACATCTTCTGAAGTTATCACAGAATAGATGTGACTTCACAGTCTTAAAAGATAGCATTGAAAATAACAGCAATTAATAATACCAATAACAGTACTACTTCACAAGTTAGTCTATAGCATTTTTTTCAAAGTGCTTGCAAATATTGAATCACTTGATTGTTACACCGAACTTGGGTGTTTTTCATTGTTTTTTTTTTTTAATTTATGTTTGTGGAGGCAGAATAATTTAGAAATTTCAGAAATTTGTTAAGTCTTTACATCAGGTCTATATGCCATTGCACTTACTTATTGTATAAATTATGATTTTTAAGATAATTCTCATACATTGTACAGTACTACCTGAGAATATGGATCTAGCTAAGGGGTTAGCAACCTATGGGTCAGGGTTAGACAAACTGTGACTATAATTATATAGACTTTTGGGGTAAATCTGCCTGAATGCCTGTTTTTTATTTGTTTAAATAAAGTTTTATTGGGACACAGCTGTATACATTTGTTTATGTATTGTACATGACTGCTTTCACACTACAATGATAGAGGTGAGTAATTTCAACAGAGATCATATGGCCTGCAAATTCTAAAAGATTCACTTTCTGGCCATTTATAGAAAAGTGCAAACTTCTAACTAGATCATTGCCCAAACTAAAAGCTATATGTCAATGTTAGAATGGTGCACTGTGTTTATAGCAAATATGGTTAACAGAAAACGTGGAGGTAGTTCCCCAAAGAAGAAACCTACATTTGTACTGTTAGTGTAAATGACACTCATTTGTTAATTTACACACATCCCTATGCATTAATTATGGGTTTTAGCACACTGTGGTGCTAGCTAGCTGAGTTTGTGTCTTTCAAGCATAGGGTTATTTAATTATTGCTGCTAGAAGCTTTAATCAAGTTCTTCTTATAGAAAACAAACAAATGATTAGCCTTTACATTTCAGGCATAAACAGGAATTTGACTCATGAATTTCCTAATTATACTGTACCATTTTGGAAAATCAGTTCACATTCAAATTCTTGCTGTTGCTCCATATATAATTTCCTTTCGCAAAATAGAAGTATAGGATTAAAAAACATGCTGTTAAATATGTTAAGATTAAAGTTAGGTTTAATTTAAGTTCTTTTTCTCCTATGTGCTTATACAGATTTTAATTAAAGGGAAGCAGAGAAGTAATTGGGTGTCTATTATGTATCCGCTACATGCTATATATTTTATATGACACTAAATTATTCTTACAATAATTCTATGAGGTACATTTTTATTATTTCCATTTTAAACATTAGGAAATTGCGGCTCAGGATGTGAAGTGATCTGACCAATTTTATATTAAAAAGTAGTTTACGATGAAGCCCAGTAGGGACTCTAATCTCTAGACCTACCTATGGGTTTCTTCCATCATGATTTGCCTCAACTGCAAGGCCAAGACCCATTCTCTATTTCTGTAACCAGTGCCTAAAATGGATCAGCTCTTGCCAAGTTTTCTTTTTTTTTCTCAAAATGTGCTTTTAGTTGCATATAACAATTGGCAAGTTAAATACACATTCCAGTTTGATACCAATAAATTATTTGGCTTACTTACTATATTAGCCATGTGAAAATTAATTCTGAAATAAGATCTACACGTTTATTTCTTTTTTTAATTCAATCTCTGTATATTTTGAGTGCTGAAGCCAATTTTTTCAGAGGTGGAAGGTGGTTCCTAATTTGTCCTTCCCAATCCCTTGTATCATTTGTCAGAAATCAAATGCCAATGTCTTTCATAAATAAAATTTTCTCCTTAAGTAATTGTCCTTGGAGGAAACTAGAAAGGATACCTGTAAGAAAATATTATATTTTATGTACTATCTTCTAACCTGTTTTAGCATCTCTGAAGTGAACATTGTTTTCTCAGAGTTATTTCATATTGCATTTTTCTTTACCTTTGTGTGGAAGGCTGGCCTGGACTAGCTCACGAGCCTTTTTTATTTTCCCAGAGTTTCACAAAAGCCCTCACAGATGGAATTTTTTTCTTAAGATGGCTGCTTCTCATTCAGACCTTTACAAGGCCTGTGGGACATTTCCTAAGACATTATTCTTGATGGGAAAAGTTACTTGGAGGAGGTTAGTCTTGGTTAGGGTCATAAACCAGGTCTAGTTTTTATAGCACATTTCCATTTTTCATTGACGACAGCAATGGTCTAGAAAGAAGCATAAAAATGTTCTTAGTATATCAGGTTGCTAATGACATTTCTATATTACTCATTTAAGCACTCTGGGCCTCACTTTTCCATCTGTAAAATTAAAATAAAAATGCATATGACTTTTATCTCTATTTGATAGAAACCAATTTTAACTGGTTTACTTGCGAAGTCTGAAATGTGTGATATCAGATACACTTTGGGGAGGGGGCATTGATTATTTTTGATCATTTTAAAAAGCCTTTCATTGTAGGAATTACTGTATTTCTCCATGTATAAGATGTACTCTTTTTCACAAAATTTGGGGTCTAAAATCTGGGTACCTCTTATACAGTGGTGTAGATTTTTTTACTTGCATTTCCCGCTTTTTTGCACAGATGAGGAGTTGTATGAATAATATGATAAATAAAACTTTAGTTCAATAACGTTAGGTAGAGCCTGACCTTTGGTGGCGCAGTGGATAAAGCGTAGACCTGGGAATACTGAGGTTGCCAGTTCAAAACCCTGCACTGGTCTGGTCAAGGCACATATGGGAGTTGAGCTTCCAGCTCCTCCCCCCTTTCTCTCTTTCTCTCTCTCTCTCTCTCCCTCTCACTCTGTGTCTCCTCTCTAAAATGAATAAAATAAAAAAATAACATTAGGTAATATATTTTTTATCAAGTTTTGGGCCCCACAATTAAGGTGCGTCTTATACATGAGAGCGTCTTATACATGGGGGAATACAGTTGTTAGCAAGAATATTAGAATTTTAGTTTCTCAGTTGAAATTTAAATGACAAGAATTTTTAGCCAAGTTTGTAGTATGCAGTTTTGCTCTGGTTTGTTAGCTAAAGTCTGCTTTACAAGCAACTCCGGTTGTTACCAATATTATTCCTTTTGGAACTGTATTCAAAGTTGTGACCCAGAGGCCAATAATGTTTTATCATGCATAATAAAATGGGCCTTCGTGGTATTTAGATAGTAGTTAAATGATTTCCTATATTGCAAAAAAACTATTTACATATAATATATTAATATGCATATATACATATTAAAATTCTAAAGAAAATAAAACAAACTTCATCCTCTTTAAAATAAGAATGAAAAGAAACAGGTATGATCTATATGTAAAATACTCTATAATCTGTCATTATTTATTAGGTGGTTTTAAACATCTTTCACTGCCATGAGTCACAGTTTCTCTGTAGACGTTAAACATTTAGCAAAGGAGAAAATAAAATAAATCTTTAAAACAATATATCTAACTCTTGCTGGGTCACTCAGTTGGTTATACTGTCATCTCAATATGCCAAGGCTGTGGGTTAGATGTCAGGTCAGGGCACATAAAAATCAACCAATGAATGCGAAAGTGAGGGGAACAACAGATCGATGTTTCTCTCTGACTCACTCTCTCCCCCTTCCTCTTTCTTTCTAAAATTAGTCAACCAATCAATAAAAAATCCTTTAAAACAATATATTTCTAATTCCTAAACGTAATTTGTGATGGCAGAACCGAGAAGGATCTTCACTCCAGAACCACTGTGCTTTCCAATTCCTTCTTCTGGGCCAATGAGGTAAAACAGTGAAGTGCTGACAATAGTAAGGAAATGCTGAAATTCTCCAAAGATTTCTAGTTTCCGAGAGGTTTTAGTGTGTTTGTTGACCCTAACAATTTATTCAAATTATTTTTCTCTTTTTTATAAATATTTTCATACGGGTTTACAAACCTTAAAGTAATTGATTTAGTGACAGAGGACAATTTGACTTTGGGTGATGGGTATGCAACGTAACTGAATGACAAGATAACCTGGTGATGTTTCCTTTGAACACACGTACCCTTTTTTATTAATGTCACCCCATTGAAATGAATAAAATGAAATAAAATAATAAAAAGTGATTGATTTAATTATTTTATATTAACAATTCCTTTCAAAGTTATCAAATCTTGTCTCAATCAAACTCCATCTAGAACAATTTCCAAAATACTCTAAAAGAAACATTAATTAAAATGAAAAGGATGAAGCTGCCTAGTCAGTATTTCAAAACAGTGAATTTTCTATTCTTTTCCCATATACTTTCCCTGTAGGTTGAGGATTACCTGCAACATAGTACATTGTGAACATAATTTACTTCAGACAGCTATAAGTTACACATTTTCCAGGCAACCAGGTCCTGCCAGGAGCTGTTTGTTAGGACGTCTTAGCCATTCTGAATAATGTCATATATTGCACAACTAATTTTTATTTTTCTCTCATTATTATAATAATATGAGAAATCTATTAAGTTTTTGTGACATATTATTTTATATACAGATGAGTTTTAGCTAGTAATGCATCTAGAATAGTATTGTCTAATGGCTGCTGTAACAAAGTATCATGAGATGGATGGCTTATGAAAACCAGATATTTTTCACAGTCCTTGAGGACAGAAGGTGAGATCACGGTGTAGTTCTGGTTAGACCCCTCCACCAGGCTGAAGACTGCCAACTTCTTGTTGATTGTTCACATGGTGGAAAGCAGAGAGGAAAAACAAGCTTTCTCATGACTCTTATAAGGACTTTAATAAAAGGACTTGATTCTTATGTCTTGTAATTCTAATTATCATTGTATTGGGAAGTAGTCTTTCAACATATGGATTTGAGGGAACACAAATATTTAGTCCATAACAAGTAATGAGTAAGGATGCTGATTCTGGTTTTGCAACATTTAATTTCTTCTTTGGAAATAAGTATCTGATTATGTTGTATACTCTCTTTCAGAGAATTCCAGTGCTGGGGGCTGGGCTAAGATATCCAGTGACTGCAGTACCTATTAGAAATCATCTGTCTTTTTCAATATTTAATTTACTTACCATACATAGTTCATTGGGATATTTGAAGTAAATGTTATTCATTAAGGTAATGAGACTATAAATATAAATATATATTTTGTTTCCACAGTTACACTGCCTCATTTTCAGTACTATTTAGAAGTGGAAATAGGATGTTACTAACCAGTCTTGAAAAAGGGCACATTTCTTTAATAAAGATAAAATGTTTAATTTTAGGAGCAGGCCTACATTCTTTAAATACTGAAAATAGACTTAACAGTTCTACTCTAGATTTTTATTGTACACCCTATTTATTTCTTATGTAACACTATTTAGTTCATCATTTCATCTTCTAGAGGTTTTTACCACTTTTTATTTTTCTTTATCTATTTCTAGATTAATGCCTTATTTAATTTCCTACTCATAGTTTTTATTTGCCTACTCAATGGTTCATTTGTCATCATGTTCTAATAGCTTTTTAACAGGATCTTGGACTTTTGTAAGAATTAGCTATCTATTTGAGCCGCCCCTATTTTCCTTCTTATCATTGCTGTATTTCAGTATTAAAGAAATATTGATCACTTTATTTGCCCATTTAGTTAATTTTCCTACAGTGCACTACTCAATTAGAGGTCTGACTAATGGGAAAGGAATTCTTTGACTTGTTATAATGTAATAGAATTCTTTGTATGTGATTGTAGGATGGGGGTTCCTTTTACTAGTTGAAAACATGCTATTATTAAAAAAAATTGTTATATAGACTTATAGATAGTTTGAATTATTCAAAGACATTTTCTTTATTATTATTATTATTATCATGATTTATTAAGTGAGAGGAGTGGAGACAGAAACAGACTTCCACATGCGCTGTGACCAGGATCTACTTAGCAACCTTGATGGACTTATGCTCTGCCCATCCAGGGCCCTTGCTCCATTGTAAAAGAGCCATTTTTTAGTACCTGAGTTGGAGACCATGGAGACATCCTCAGTGCCTGGTGCCAACTCACTGTAATCGAGTCATGGCTGCAGGAGAGGAGGAGAAGAGAGAGAGAGAAATGAGAGGAGGGAGGGCGGAGAAGCAGATGAGTGCTTCTCCCATGTGCCCTGGTCGGGAATTGAACCTGGGGCTTCAAAACGCCGGGCCAATGCTCTACCGCTGAGCCAACTGGCCAGGGCATGAAAAATTTTTTGAGAGCTTTTTCCCAATGTTTGTTTTTATTTAAAAATAAAAATGGAGTTATGACGCAGTCCTCCATAGCACACAAATTCCATAAACATATCTAATCTAAACTTAGTTATTTTAAAGTATCATGATGAATTTTAATTATTTTATTTTGTGAATTAAAATAAGAAGGAATATATACATCATATGAACAGCTTTATATTAAAAGATATTGCTGGTAAAGTTCTTACTTGTTTAAAAGAATACTGCCCAGTAAGATTGTCTACTCTGATGAAAAGATTGGTATTCCGTTATGTCCAATTTAGTAGCCAGCGGCAACATGTGGCTGTTGAGAATGTAAAATTTGGCTAGAGCAATGTAGGAAATAATTTTTTTTTTACTCTATTGTAAGTAATTTTAATTAAAATATAATTTCATATATGGCTGGTGGATAATATATTGTACAGTGAAAATAGAAAAGGCTTTTTTTCTCTTCTAATAAGGACAGACAAAAATAATAACAAGAAAGATAAAGAGAAGTTTATAATTTACTTAATTATACTAACTATATGTATATTGTATATCTACAATAAAGTTAGCTAGAGAAGAAAATACTATTAAGAAAATCATAATAGAGAATAGGTTTACAGTGTTCACTGAAAAAAACATATAGTTCAATCCCATGTTGTTCAAAGGTCAACTGTAGTTATGTTGCTATTGATGATCTTATCAAAGAATTTGCTGTAGATAGTTTTCATAATCATTCATGTTAACTTTGTAGAAGAAAATAATTTTTAATAAGAAAATATCTAAGTTTGAATTTTGTTCATGAAAGAAAGTACTGAATGGTTCTGTGTGCAGGTGTGTGTCAAAGATAGGGCACAAAGGCTTAAACTTATGTTTAGGATACAGTTTATGAGATGAAGTGAGTACAGTATCGTACTGCTATGAATCTTAAAGCAGTATGTAATGAATTATAACTTGATGAGATAATTTTGAAACTTAATATGGAGCTTGGTAGTTGTTTGGAGGGAAAGAATGCATGCTTTCTGTAATCAGAAACCAATTTACACAAATGCCAAGAAAGAGTTATATCATATTTATGTTATTCTATATTTAGAAAATAAAATTAACTGCTTTGAATGACGCAGTTAACATTTTATATGCGTTGGAAGGTCCTAAAAAGAAATTTTTATCTTTCAGCATGTTTTCTTCAGCAGTAAATGACCATTTCAGGAAAAATAAAATGAGGAATTATAAGGCTACCCTATAAGTTTGTATTTGAAGTGATTTGTTTCATGGATCAGTAAATACACACATAAAAAAGTGATTATTATTCATGGCTCCCTCTTCAACATAGTCTTGCATATATATGGGCCTAATTAAATACTAGATATTAGTCCAAATACACATCTGAAATCTTCAAAGATATAAAATTGTACTTATGAAAAAACTATTTTGTTCTTAGCCTATAACATAAAAATTTTTGATTTTAAAAAGATAATAAGACTTGAACAACATATTTAGTTTTTCCTCCTAATTGTTTATATATTCAAATTTAAAAGGTCAGAACTTGCTCAGTTCTGAGGAGATTCACTGTACAGTATATATGTAAAAGGAATAAAAATAATATTTTCAGCAGATTTGCATTATATAACTAATATTAAAGGGCAAATCCACTTTACTTGACAATATTCATATAATATTGCCTAACCTTTTAAATATTTGAAATGTAATGAAAGTGTTCAGATATTTTAAAAGGGAAACAAAATTTAATGTGCTGTGAGTGAAATAAAGACTTTCCTTTAAATTTAAAGACAGCAATAACTTTGTGGAATAATTCTCCTTTTTACTTCTAGTGGTTAGAATGCCCATAGGTAGACACATTTACTAACCTAAACCTGCTTTTTACCGTTAATGGCAAAGATTTTCTAAACTTTCTTTTCTTTGAAATAATTTATTCTAATACTACAGGGAAGAAGAGTGTTGGGTATTTCTTCCCCAATAAAAGAAACTAAGCAGTTTTAACTTTCTTTGATTCTGTAAAATCAATACATAATTGAAATTAAGAAAGAAATATTTTTCCTAAAATATTCCTGCCTTCTTGCAATGTATATATATATCATCTCCTTATTCCTTTACTAGGTTACCTTTTAAAAAAACTGATTATAGTAGTTTCAGGAGCCTTAAGATGCTCCAGCATTTCCCTATATTGTCTAAATTCATCATGTTTATTTTCTTTGAAAAACAATCTTTGAAATCTATACAGAGTTTAACAAGAAGCCTGCCTTAAAAATACTTTCTGTGCATTCTTGAATCTTCTAGTTCCATTTTGGGTGTCTTGGTTACGTAAGTCACCCAATCACAGTGAGTTAATTAATGAGATAACAAAGATTATGTAAAATAATGTTCATGAAAGTACATTTAAAGTGGTAAGACTACCAGAGCCTTAGTATATTTTTTTAAATTCTTATTTCTCTTGAACATTTGGAACAAGTATTTGAGATCTCCATAACATTTTATAAAACATATTATGAAAAGTTTATTTATTCTGATTGTTTTTACTTTCCAATAATTAATTCTAAAGAGTGAAATAATGTTTTGGATTAATTTAATATTACTACATCATATATTTAGGTATCAAAGAATATCACTGTTTCTAGGAAAATGAACAGGCAATATTAAATTTAACCATATTAAGTTATTGATATTTTACCAATTTTATCTGAAAATGTTAATTTCATATGTTTCAACCTCAACTGGTATTGGACTAAATAATTTTAGTCTTTGGAAAAGCTGTGGAATTCTTTTTATTTTTTCCGAAGGTAGAAGTGGGGAGGTGGTCAGACAGACTCCTGCATGGGCCCAACCGGGATCTACCCGGCATACCTACTAGAGGGCGATGCTCTGCCCATCTGGGGCATTGCTCTATTGTGGCTGGAGCCATTCTAGCGCCTGAGGCGGAGGCCATAGATCCGTCCTCAGCACCCGGACCAACTTTGCTTCATTGGAGCCTTGGCTGTAGGGAGGGAAGAGAGAGATAGAGAGAAAGGAGAGGGTGAATGGTGGAGAAACAGATGGTCACTTCTCCTGTGTGCCCTGACTGAAAATCAAACCAGGAACTTTCACACACCCAGCCAAAACTCTACCGCTGAGCCAAATGACCAGGGTCTAGAATCCTTTATGACAATCTTTCCCCTATTGAAATGTCCTACACTTAAAAAGATTACTAGTTGGTTTTTTATGGTAACATTTTAGTCAACCCTGAGAGATTCCCAGAAAATTTAACAAAATATCTAGTTTATTAAGCCAAAAAACAAAACAAACAAACAAGAAAACCCCTAAAACTCCAAAGAGACAAAAACTGTAGATTTCCTTCAAAATAAGTTTAGTGATTTCCGTAAACCTTTAAAATGAAATTTACTGTAAATTATAAAAATATATTGAGTATTAAACAATAGAAGAAACAAAAAATGAAAAGCTCTGAAAAACTGAAAGATACTTTTAATATTTAATGCATTTTTTTCTTCTAGAATATTTTGTACATGTGCAAAGTTTCTATTAAATTAAAGATGAAATTGTTTTTATTTTTAATTAAAATTTCAATTTTTCTTTAAAATATTTTTAAAATTTATTTATTTTTAGAGAGAGAAGAAGGGAGGGTGAGAGAGAGGCAGGAACATTGGTCTGTTCCTCTGTGTTTGCTGACCGGGGATCAAACCAACAACCTCTGTCCTTTGGAATGACGCTCCAACTAAGGCTTAATTTTTCTTATATATAGAAGAGTACATGTATAATTGGCAGACAAGTTTGTATTTTGAAGTAAAAAATTTAATTTTTCTGTTTTATTTTTATTTATTTATTTTTAGGTGAGAAGAGGGAAGATAAGTAAACTCACACATGCACCCTGACCAGGATCCACCCAGCAACCCTGTCTGGGGCTGATGCTTGAGTATTGAGCTAGTTTTAGCATCTGAGGCTGATGCTTGTACCAACTGAGCTATCCTCATTGCTCAGGGTCACGCTCAAACCTAATGAGCTGCAGGAGGGGAAGAGGGAGAAAAGGGAGAGAGAAAAAGGGAAGAGAGAAGGGAAAGAAGCAGATGGTCGCTTCTCCTGTATGCTCTGACCGGGAATCAAACCTGGGACATGGGTTTGATTTGGATGGGTTGAGCTGGGTCAACACTCTATCTATTGAGACTTATCCAGGGCTTAGTTTTCCTTATATATAAGATTATATGTATAAACTGGCAGGTTAGTTTTACATTTTATGAATCATTTTAATTTCAGTAATACAAATCTAATTTGTTAAGCTCTGTAAAAAATGATTTCTAAAAAAGCTGTATAAATCTAACATAAGTTAGACAGTTGTCTAATGAAAAGCTATTAGTGTTCTTCAGCAGAAGGTCACCTCCTCTATATCTTAACGTTGGAAAACCTGACACATTGTGAAACATTCTTTTCTGGTGCCATACAAGCAAAGGATGTCTCCTTTTCATTTATTTCATAAAGAAAGTCACATCTGAGTATTGGCACACCCACATAACCATTAGGGTGATGGATTGGATGGATAGGTATGAGTATATTTAACTTTATTCTCCTAACTGCAGTCCAAGAGCTTTCCTGAACTAGTTTTTTTTTTTTGTTTTCTTTTTTGTTTTTTTTTTTTAACTAGTTTTTTAAATACAAGAACTTCAAATTCTTCTAATGGAAGCTGTACTCAAATGAATCACCTCATTTTAAAGAGTCACGTAGTAGTGATTGAACATGGTGTGAAAGCACATGGTAGCACCCTGCTCGAATTATTTGTCAGTTTTACATTAGGAAATATTTATTTCTCAGTAAGCAATAAAACATTAAAAATAAGTGACATGAGCACACACAGTGTAGATTCCGTTTGTCACAATTTTTGCGTCAGTGTTAAATACAGTGGGTCTTTGCTAAGTCCAGCCATTAAAATTAATATATAAATGTTCACTCTCTAATTAGATGTAGGGAAAACTAGAAGCTACAAAATCAAAGTGAAATCCTCATAATAGCCTGATTAGGTGTTGACACAGTGGATATAGCGTTAGACTGTGACGTGGAGGACCCAGGTTCAAAACCCTAAGGTCGCCTGCTTGAGTGCAGGCTCATCTGGTTTCAACGAGGCTCACCAGCTTGAGCCCAATGTCTCTGGCTTGAGCAAGGGGTCACTCAGTCTGCTGTAGCCCCCTGGTCAAAGCACATATGGAAAAAAAATCAATTAACAACTAAGATGCTGCAACAAAAAGAATTGATGCTTCTCATCTCTCTCTCTTTCTGTGTGTCTCACTCTGTCCCTGTCACCTTCCCCCCCCCCCGAATATACTAGTTCCTCATTAAAAGAAAGTTAGAATGTATACAATATAGTTTATTTGGGCCATTTAATTTATGTTTTAATATACTGGCTCATAACTATTAAATTTCATCAAGTTTAATGAACAGCTAAAACACAGTAAGAATCAGCCATATAATTAGGCTGCGAGCCTTTCTTTCCTCCCTTCCTTTTAAGTGGATATAAATTAAATTTCTGAGGCCACCTCTTGAAAAGCATTTTGAAACTAGCCAGATTCCTGCTCAGACTCTTTATTTTCCCCTTATATCTCCATAGTGGATACTTCTTTCCTTATGTCTCCTTATGCTTCGTTTTCTGTTGACCCTCCTCCGGGTACCAGCCAGCATCTCCCTCAATCTGACTGCGGTGCCAATACAGACTCAATGATTTCTTCCATTTCCTAGTCCTTCAAGCCTTCCCAGACTATTGGGATCTTGTAAAGGCTTTCACTGCTAACACCAAAGAATAGTAAAATAAAACAAACCTCCATCCTGTGCCGCCATGGGAACCACACTCTGCTATCCTGGCATTTAATCTCTGAAATGAAGGGTCATGTTTTGAAAAGTAATGTGAGGGACAAGAAAGGAGAGCATAGAAGCTAGCAATCCCAATGTATATAAGAAGGATGAAGAAAATAGAACCCCATTCTGCATTTCTCCCTCTGTTAGGAAGAAGGACACAAAATCTTACTCTCCCTTCCTCCTCTGATGGCTGGTACCACCACCAGTTTTGCTACTACTATATGACCTACCTTGGAGGGCATGGGTCTGGGGAGGGACGCCACTGGCTGCAATAGCATTTCTGATGGAGTAGAGGGAAGCCAAAGAATATGAAGGGAGCCAGTCACAGGCAACTAGCACAAAAAGGAGGAAACCAAAGAGGAGAAAGAAAAGGCCATATGGTGACAAATGCCTTTTGACCATTTTGTACATGTAAAATATAGCACATAAATTGAATACTGATTGTGCATTTAGATGAAACTTTTCGTATTGCTAAACTTAACCACTGATTATACAAAAAGGAGCTATTTGTGATATTTTATTTCAATTTCAATTTATCCTCTGGTCATTATTGCATTTCTGATTTTCTTTATATTGAAATAAGCACACTTATTTTCTTACTCTTTTTTTCTATATATGTAATTAAGAATATATGTAAAGAACACTGACATGATTATGAACTGTCCCTGGATTCTTATAGACTCGGGGGGCCAAAGAAAAAATTTTTGTGGAGATGCACTTTCTTTCTTTTTTTTTTTTTTTTGTATTTTTCTGAAGCTGGAAGTAGGGAGGCAGCCAGACAGACTCTTGCATGGGCCTGACCTGGATCCACCCAGCATGCCCATCAGGGGGCGATGCTCTGCCCATCTGGGGCATTGCTCCCTTAGGGTTGGAACCACTCTAGCACGTGAGGCAGAGGTCATGAAGCTGTCCCCAGCACCCAGGCCAGCTTTGCTCCAATGGAGCCTTGGCTGTGGGAGAGGAAGAGAGGGACAGAGAGAAAGGAGAGGGGGGAGTGGGGAGAAGCAGATGGATGCTTCTCCTGTGTACCCTGGCCGGGAATCGAACCTGGGACTTCCACACGCTGGGCGGACACTCTATTGCTGAGCCAACCGGCCAGGGCCAAGATGCACTTTTATAAGTAATTTAAAAGTACACAATTTAAAAGTCTGCATATTCCCTTCATGTCAGCATTCCACCGTCATTCATAACATGATAGATACTGTGGTGCCTAATTCCATCTTTGTGAAGGAAGCATGTCTTATCTGAAAAATAAAATTTAAGTTGCCTTTTTCTGATTTTATATTCATCATTTTTTCAATCAAAAGAAAAAGAAAGAGTGTGATCTTTTTAGGTGGCATGGTCATTATAGTAAAGTTGATTATTAAAAGACTCACTTCATGTATACAGCAGGATTAGGTGAGCTGAATTCAGAAGCCAGGTTTTTCTGCAAACCAAGAGCTTTTCCTTAAGTTGACAATATGGACTGCTTTCTACATTACACTAAAGCAAAATATACTGCTTTATCTTTAAATTGGGGCATGCCAATTTCAACACCTCTGTGTGTTGCTGCTAAAAATCAAAATAATATTTGATTGCATAGGGATCCAGAGAGAAGGCAAATGTTGAAATGATCAGAAACACTGTTCTTTAAAACTGAATATTCTTTGTTTAGTCCACACATTAAGTAGAAAGGGAAGAGAAAAGGTAAATACCTAGAGAATGACTATAAATGCTAGTGCTACTATCATTTATAGCTACATCCAAATTCTGAAATAATATGGGATTTTCTTTAAGTTAACAGATTTTAAATTAACTAAAATCAACAAATGGATGCCAAAGGAATAAAATTGAATGAACAGGTAAAGAGATATTTTCTATTCTATGACTGAATCTAAAAATACGTATGTGGAAGTTCATGGCAAGCCTGTTCTAAGCCAGTTTTCTTTTTCTTCATTTTTTTTAAAAAGAGTTAATATATTACCCTTCCTTTTTCTCTAGTACTTTGATTTCTTTTTTTAATCCATGTCTTCTGAGATAGACCATTTTTCTGAACTTGATCAAGTCAGGATTTATTTCCACTTTGGGAAGGACATATATATATATATATATATATATACATATATATATATATATATATATATATATATATATATATATGTATATATATATATATATATATGTATGTATATATATATATATATATATATATACACACACACACACACACACACACACACATATATATATATGAAGAATCCCATTAATCAATCACGTTCTCCTTATAAAATCTCAGATAAATGCTGGAGGTGGGATGGGATCATTGTCACCAGTTGTGGCCATGTGTCTTAGTTAACAGTGAAATGAGAATTTCCTTTCGGGGGAGCAAATCAATGACCTTGATTTTATTTGTATGATGTTTTTCCCTATTACCCTACTTAGCACACTTTTTAAATTAGTTTTAAGCCTGGGTCTGTTTCATTTTGTTGGTTTGTTTTTCATTTTTCTTTTGCTAGTAGACTTTACTAAAATGTCTTTGTGGGATTGTACTACTCACAACCATATTTGTCAGTTTTTTGCTTATGGAAATTAAACAGTGCTACAGTATTGATAGACTTTCCTGACACTTTCCTCTCTTTTAAACTCCCTGGTTTTATTATTAGTCTACACATTAAATAATCATACTAAAAAATCATCTTAAATGCACAATAGAATTTTAAAAAACAGCATGAAACCAAAGTGTGTCTTAAGTATTGAAAGAATCTAGCTCTTTGTATGATTTCCCATATAAAGCAATAAAACAAAACTTTAATATTTGTGTCTATTTCATGTCTAAGTTGGCATTGAAAATTCAATCTAATTTCTTATTTAATAGATTGAAAACTAAACTCACAAAGAAAATAATTATTATATACCAAACATTTCAGTCCTTTCAAAAATTCCTTTTATATCCACTCTGGCAGACCAGATGCTACTGTCCACATTTATCTACTAGCTATTTTTTATTATATATTATGACTATATATGTAAATGTACCTGTGTTTATATTTTAGTTTTCAGCTAATACAATTTTTTAAAAATTGTTTATTTTTAATTCATTAATAACTTTAACCATTAAAAACTTACATGTTGAAGCTTATGAAATGATGCATTTATAATTGTATTTTTTTCATTTTTATACTTGCTGTTATTTTATTCTTTAAACGCTTTTAATCAAATTACCACAGGAAAAAAGTATAACTAATTAAATGAAATTTAAAAATGAGACTAGGAATTTCAACGTAGATATACTTCATTACTGGAAGAATTTTGTTTAGTACTGAAACCTTGCTCTTACCTTAGTTCCATAAAACAGCTTACCCTCACAGTTTTCTACCTGGATGCCAAGTCCTGTGTCTCAAATAGTTTTGAATTGTCTAGTACATACTAATAACAGTTTAAATCTTATTCACTTGCATTAGTTATATGTAAGAAATACATATGAATCTGATTATATATATGCATGTTTATATATATACATGAAAATGTAATTAAATGTATAATATGTAAATATTATATAGATGTATGGAAATATAAAAGAAAGTTTACCAAATATTGTCAATACCTTAACTCTATTCATAGTCACACCTAGAAGTACAAAGTAAATAAGTCTTGATAAACTTTTCCTAATGGACATTCCCAAATGGACTTCTTTTGCAACAATTACTTTTCTTAATATTTTAAAAGTTAGTATTTTAATAATTACAACAAACTATCACTTTCAATAAAATATGAACACTCTAAATAAGTCAAGAAATTTTAGAGTTTAATTTTGTATTTCTGTTGTGTTTATCTAGGAAAAGAATTCGAGGTATTAGAAATACTTAAAGACCAGATAGAAAGTAGATTACATATGTGGTAGAACTGGAGTATCTCTTAGTGAACCTTCATGGTAATTTTTCTTTCATTCAAGTCCAAATCAGAATTTAGAAATAGAATCTTTAATAATGGTACATAAAAAAATAAAAGCTTTAAAAAATATTGCTGAAAAAATCCATGCCAGCAACATATAGGAATGTTTACCTTACACAGGGCAGTAGAGAAATTTAAAACTCTTTGCTCAGGACACAGCAGTCTTACTGAAACTTAGTGTCTCACATTTTTTAAATGCTGCCCATGGGTGGGAACCTGCTTCCCATGATTTTGTTTTCCCCCTTGAATGATAGCGATGGAGCACTGCATGATGTGTTTGGTGCCTTGCATGAGGAAGACATGCAAAGGCCAGGTCCAGTCTGCATGCTGCTTAATGAATGTTTCTCCTTTTCTCTCCTTCCTTGTCATGTGCTTTCAGAAGACAACAATGTGGAAGGTGGGTGTTTTTTTACTTTTTTTTTTCCAATTCTCATTTTTCTTTTATTTCTTAACATTAACAGAGTACATCTCGAACTTTGACGGTAAGTTGAACTTCTTTCTGAGCATTTGTTGATTTCTGGATTACGTATCACTTTTCATATAGAACACACATACTTCCTACTCCAGCAACCCCAAATATATGAAACTCCTTCCGCCTTGATTCTAATCCTTCATGGGTTTCAACATCCCATATGAAGCTTAGAATACTTACTGCAGTGTTCTATATGGAAAAATAATGCAATCCTGTTACTTTTATTTTAAGAAAGTATTTTTTTTTTTTTTTTGCAGTTTAAGAACATAATGCATGATCTTTTCTCCATTATTTTTTCTTGATCAAAATGACTTCTTTTCTTTTGGAATTGTTTAGTAATACATCATTTCAAGCCCAGTGGTTTGTTCTTAAATGGTTTGATTTTAAAAACACAGAATAAAATACTGACTATAAGTAAGGGACATACAGTTAGATTAAAAAATAAGACATTGACCAGTGGAAAGGAAAGTATGCAGCCCTCCACCATGATTAATGGTAAGTATATTTGTAATACTCTGTGTCTTTTAATAAAATTACAGTATTTATTCAAGCCTGTCAAAAATTAGCTCTTAAGAAATTTTGAAGACGATATACTTTTTTTCTATAGACTCCAACAAACCAAATATTTTCAACATTCTATTTTTAAGGAACTTTAATGCACTAGCTGATATGCTGTCAAACAAATCTCTTTGTGCTAAAAATGCAAAAAGAACTAGGTAGAACAAAGAATTGTGGGAGGGGAGATAATATTCTATCAAATTATATAATTATAGGATTAATTTTATATATAGTTTTGCATTAACAATTTACCAATATCTATATGTCAGAAGCAAGCATTTAGCATGTTTCATTTTGCTGCAATATTTTGAAATAAAAAAGGCAGATTTATTTTTAAAAAGCTCATCAAAGTTTATAGATAGTAAAGTTGCTAAGGTTTGATGTTTCAAAGAACAATTCATGGTAATATCAAGTTGATTAGTAGCAAGTTTTAGCATATTATTTGTGAATCATTCATTGACATTATAATTGCTAAGTTTCTAAACAGAAATCATCAATCATAATTTTCCCAAGTGCTGGCTCTGTATAAGGCTCCTGTTTTTCTATACTATAATTTTAATAACATGTGAGTATGCACTTGATAAAAATGATATTACCCTATAGGTCTGGCATCTTTCAAAATCAGTCTCATTTATATTGTGCATGTTAATAAAGATGGAAAGATTTTTTAAGTATCTTCAACTTTTTTGCATTTCTTTAATCATCCTGTTAAGTTTCATGTTTTTGTTCTTTCCTCTTTAAATCCAGTTGCATTCCGATGGGCTTTAAAACCAGCCTAATAAGCATAAATGCCTCTCTTCTTACACAAATCATCGATGAAAATTTTTGACAAGATTTTCAGTGTTGGCCCATAAACTATTGTAATAAAATTTATTCAATCCTGATTTTAATATCCCTATCTATAACTTAACTTGGGTAGTATAATTGAATTCCCTTAGATGTAGGAAATCTAGCATGGGAAGTATGAATGTTTATGAAACATTTTAATCTCCATTCTTATTAAAGTGTTATTAAAAACGATTAGAGATATCTAATATATTTTGTAAAAGTTAGATCTGTTACAGGGATAGTCCCCTGATTTAGTCTATAAAATGTTATAAATTGTTACTAGGAAATAAGTATAGTAGTTTCATAGGTGAAATTACATGAAAAATAATATCACTTGGACAGGTAAGACACTATTTCCAGGCATATAAAATATCATTACTCTCCAACAGATCATAAGCTTTCTAATCTACTTGTGTGATTCTTTGGTTAATGTCACTTTAATAAAACAAAAATAGTCTGAATTACAGAAAACTTAAACTAGTATGTTTAATAATTAATTTCTATATTGTGATTATATAATGATCTGTAATTATATCTGCCCCAAGGGATGTTTAAATACCCATAACATTTTAAACAGATTTTACCCATAAAAATGACATTGGTTATTTTAATATATGATATTAATTCATTCATGTTATGTATTTCAAATAAAGTCTCAAATATATTTGAAATGACACTGGGAAATGAAATATAAATTTTATTAAAATTGTATGCACACTATAGTGCTCTACATTTTCCCATATTTCTGAAATCCACATGGATTCAGGAGTAGCTTTATTTCTGAATTCAGATTAAAAACTAGGAATTATGTTTTTCAGTTAAAAGTATCTACCTGAAGAATAAAATAAGAACTTTTGTAGTATTCTTTAAAAAGGGATCTTTAATATGAAGTTAATTGACAAGTAAAAGATAATAAAAAGTTTAAATAAACAAAGGGATTTCAATATTGTTTCAGAAAACTTCCTTGATGAATTGTATTATGTATTTCTATGTGTAATATATACTCACATTGACTCATAGTTTAGTATTTAAGTTATGTTTAAGTACAATGATACTTAGTTTTGTTCTCCATGGAAAATTACTAGAGCCTATTTAAAGCTGATCTGTTGTTTCTTAAAAAAATTCGAACTTTACTGACTGCATGTCTAATGACCTTTATTTGTATTTGAACAAGGTTAGTCAATTGCTCCATGTATCAGACAAGGAGACATTTCTGCATTATCATTTCAGTGTGGCTAGGATGTTTTTTAATTTAATTATGAAACTTCTCATTTTTTGATGAGGGGAAAAAGATCAGACCCAGCCCATATTTCAGGCATTCCTTTGGGTTTTTACAAATATAATTTTGTTACTGAAGGATGTCACTAAAGAATGGCTGGCCCTGTGGGGGCAGTGTCCAAAACAGTCTCATCAAATGGCCTGAAGGGCAGATGCAATATTAAGGGATTGGTTGGATTTTAAGTCATGTTTTATGTTCTTTGTTTTTCCAACTGATAAAGAGAAGAAATACACAGTGCAGCATATGCCAGTGTTTAAACTATAGTTCTATAACTCTTTGCCCCAAAGCATTCCAACCAAGGGTTCAAAGAACGCTTTTTGATTTGCGTCTGTGATACAGACATGTCTCATAGGAAACAAGATGTCTGTCACTGAACATTTTTGTCACCGTGACAACCCTGCCTTCCCATGCTCCCTTGTTGATTGCTGACTGTGCTCTTGTTTCCCTTCAAGGTCTGGCGCACCTGATGATGGGCGACCAAGGTATGGGCTCTGTTCCTTTTCCACTCTGCTTTCAGTGTTTTCTCGTTTCATAGCTGCTTTCAAACCATCACTGCAAAGGATGGGAAAATGCTTGCAAATTATCTGGCTGCAAATTAAGTACATAACTTGCATTCACATTTTTTTCATGTGTTTTTCTTCCCTTTATTTATTGGTTTGATTTTTGGTTGTCCCTTTTGACTTTTGTTTTAGTTCATTCTTTGCACTATAATATTGGAAAATAAATGAGACATGAGGGCTTGTGATTGAAAGTTTTCATACATTTATCAGCATATGCAGTTTAGGGTATTTATAGTAAAGAAAAACCAAGAACCATCAAAAATTAATATCTGAAAGAGGATATTCAGTTTAACCTAGTGTACCAAAGAGATGCCATTTTTTATCCATGCATGGCAGTTTGGGAACATGCAGACATCTTTGGTTTCTGGCTTTTAGAATGCTGAGTATAGTGTTTCCCAGAATCAATACTTCTTTTACCTATAGTCATTGTGTATCTCCTTTTTGTGTAATATTTTAAAGTAAGCATGGGCTTTTCAATTTCCTTGCATGTATTGCCTTAAAATAAAAGGCAAATATCTCACTATGTATTGATTGTATCCAGTTTTCTCAAACCCTTATTTGTTCTTTCTCATCTTGCTTAATTTGCAAAGAGTAGTGCATTTGCATATATTCACAATTCTTATTGTTGTTTCTCTCTTCTTTATTCTCTTTGTATGGAAACCCTTTCTTCATGGAACCATTTCATCAAATCAATAGGTAAAAGTAAAGGTATTACACTATTTTATTTCTACTTAATATCATCTATGTAAATTACAATTTAAGTTATGCTAATGTACTCACACCATTTGGCATTAGTAATGGGCACTGGGAGATCAGTATGAGTGTCAATGAATATTTTATAATTTAAGGTAAGAAAAAAATTCATCAAAATGTTTTACTTCTTTCTTGCTCTTTAGTGATTTTTTTCATGGCAGCTGCTTGTGTAATTAATTAGTATATTTAAAAATAGATGCAGGTTTTGGGGTTAATTTTTGCAGTATCATTCAATGGTAGTTAAGAGATGAGCATACTCACCATAAATATATCATTCTCAAACATTTAACTCTGGAGCCCACCTGCCCCAGCCATTCTGCTTTGGGATGTAAGTCTAACCATGTGCAGCATTGAAATGCTACTGCTCATCACCATGCTGTCTGCTAAATGTCATATATGCACATTAACTTCATGATAACCTGGAAAAGGAAGTATTTTGAGAGAGAAACAAAGGAGCAAGAGAAGCCTGTTCTTTCTTATGTGCATACTAACTCTGTTTTAAGAACGTTATCAACCAGGTATACATCCGTGCATCACTTGGTAAGTCAGGCATGTGTACTCTGACAGCATTGGTGCCAAATTTGAAAGCATGTATAATTCACCATCTATAGCTGTCTTCATTGTGTTTAGTGCTTTCATTACAAGGAGGTATATCATAGGCAGCTGTGGAAATTATATATCATAACCTTTAAATTAAACATTTTAAGACTTACAGGTAGCAGACAGACAACTGTCTGGAGGTGGGTGGTTGGAGGGATAGGTGGGTGAGTGGAGGGATAGAGAAAAAAAGAAATAAAAGTCATTGTCATGGTCAAGAGTGGTGATTGCTGGAGAGAGATTTGGAGGAGGTAGAGGAGGTAGGTATAGGGGGGATAAATGGTGATGGAAGGTGACTTGACTTGGGGTGGTGAACACAATACAGTGTACAGATGATGTGTTGTGGATGTGTGCATCTGAAACCTGTATAATTTTGTTAACCAATGTCACCCCAATAAATTAAATAAAAAAGAAAAAAAAGAAAAAACTATTTATTAGTAAAGATGCCCTTGGTTTCTTGTTCTTTTTTTTATTTTTGTTTTTGTATTTTTTAGTTACTTATAAACATGGGAATGTGACTTACCGTTGAATTCTCTGAATCTTTCTTATGCTCTGAATCTTAATCCAGTGACTTGGGATGAAACTCACAGTTCTGCAGCTTCATTTTTGTGTCATCTCTCAGGGAACCCTTTCTGCTTAACAAAACACCTGCACATGAGCTGGCCACTAAGTAGGAAATGGTATCAAAGTTTTAAATGTGTAAAGTAGAGCTTTAAGAACAAATGTTGTTTGAATTTTTTAAGTTAAAGAAAAAGAACAAATGCTATTGCAGTTTGTGTTTTGGTCAATCATTTTCAATAATGTAATTTGATCTTATTTGAAGCCTTTCAGCAACTATACGAATGACAGAATTTATTGCTTATTTTAGCATTTT
This sequence comes from Rhynchonycteris naso, assembly GCA_037038555.1. Taxonomy (NCBI): domain Eukaryota; kingdom Metazoa; phylum Chordata; class Mammalia; order Chiroptera; family Emballonuridae; genus Rhynchonycteris; species Rhynchonycteris naso. The sequence goes on from CM072998.1 coordinate 184,661,846, forward strand.
GTGTACAACTTGGGATGCTTTATAAACTTTTTGTTTTTTTGAGGACAAATTGCCACCCACTTTTATTTTTCTTTAGTGGTCATTTCCCACCATATTCCTTAGTAAAAGATTCAGAATAGCACAGAGTGAACTGTATTTATATTTTATTTTACTGGTTGAGTGAATTATATCTATATGTGTTTGTATATGTTCATGTGTATAGTGGTAGGGATGCATGTATATACACAAACTTTCTAAATATGCACACATGTATGTATGTGTGTATATATATATATATATATATATATATATATATATATATATATATATTATGTAATGAAAAGTAACTTTTAAAATAATTCTCTATTTAAATAACCATTTAACTCTACATAAGGAATAATTCATGTTTCTACTAAGCTGACACTTGTTTTGGTGTAATTAATGGTGTCACTTCATTCAGTTTTACTATGTCAGTCTCCAGTGTTTTAGTATGCTTGTCCAATATATCTTTTAAAAAATTCATCCAATTTTATTCCTCAATCTGCGCAAAACTACAGAGGGCAAGAATTTTGTTTTTCTTTATGTTCTTCTTCTGTTAATGGGACCAGAATGCTTTCTGATGTTAAATGGGATAAGAAGACTTAAGATGGACTTCAGTATTTTCCAAATCAGACCAGTCTCTTTACATGTTGTTTAATTAGATGTATAGGAATGAGAAATATGATCTGTAAGTCTTCTTAATTGTAAATTAATTCAGGAAAATTGCATTCTGGATCAAAAATGCAATCTTGAGTATGCCATGCATCCACATTCAAGGAGTGTCATTATGATAGGAAAATGAAAACATGTGGATGCTTTTGTCAAATGACAACAGAAGTTCTATGTGAGGAAAAGTGACAGGCATTTAGAAAATAAAGATAACATGAATCAGAATTGCTCTTAAGTAGATAACCTTGCCTTGTGCCACCTATTGGAGAAGCCAAAAAATGTCTAGCTTTATTTCTATACATTGTTGCTTCCTATATCACATTAGATCCTAGTTGTGCATAAAGTAAGTATTAACCTGCCCAGGCTAACATAACTGATTTACATTGTAAATTTATACCTTCCAATACTTTCTCTCACAATCCTGGAAATTTTTCTTGACACCACTTTTCTCTTTAGGATAGTGAATTCAGGATCTCTGAAATGATCCTCTCTGAATTAATGTCCTTATTTTATTTAATCCAGAAGCAAAATTAGATTTAAGAGCATTATTTTTATTATTTTGATTTCTTCTGTATGGATTCATAAATATTTTATAAATTTTTAAATGCATAGTCTAATTAAATTATTTCATTTAAAAATAAGCGGGGGGCAGTAATTCATCTAAAGAGAGCATTCCTTCTGATAACCTTCTTTATCTTCCTCCTCAGTCTTCTTGTTATAGGAAAGCACTGGCATGACTTTGTGATGTATCCTTAACAGAGTTGCTGTGGATCCTTCCATACTCTGATTAATTTTTCAGGTTTGGAAAATGAAAATTCCTTATCAGTTGTACATCACAAAAATAGGAAGTCAGCTGGAAACATGTTAAGGACCGTTGCTATGTACTCACAGAATCATAATGAATAAAATAAAAGTATTTTCACTCTTCTCATAGAACATGTGCCTCATATATTCAATTTTTCATTCTGTTTCAAATTCTAGAGTCAATGTTTTATAAATAAGAATAGGTCCCCTTTAACGGGCTACAGTTAGGAAATACTTTGTTTAAATTAATTATTGCTTTCTTTAGGGGTAGCTGAAGAGAGATATTCTCTACAGCAGCAATTTTCAACTGGTGTACTTCAAAAAAAATTTTATTTTTAAGAGAACATTTTTAATTTAATTTTTATTTATTCATTCATTTTAGAGAGGAGAGAGAGAGAGAGAGAAAGGGGGAGGAGCAGGAAGCATCTACTCCCATATGTGCCTTGACCAGACAAGTGCAGGATTTTGAACCGGTGACCTCAGCATTCCAGGGCAATGCTTTATCCACTGCACCACCACAGGTCAGGCCGCAAAAAAATTTAAGACATGCAATACCTGACTGTTTAGTCATGGTATTGTTAGGACCATTTACAATGCAAACTGTATTCTCTATTTTATTTAGAATTTAGGTTTATCTATTTGGGAATTTAGTTGATTCTTGTTTTCATTATTTTTGTTATTTTGTTATTTTATCCATGTATGTTTAACTGGTAACTTCATTCCAACAACTACTTTATTAATTTATACTTTACGTCAGTGGTTATATGAGAGTAATAGGTACCCCCTTGTATGAAAAAAATGTTAAAGTAAGTTGCATGGAAGTTCAGCCATCATGGCTGGTTAATAACTTAAGAGCACTGGTTAATAGTCACTTTTGTCTTTGTGCATTGATTGGAAGCCTGTATTTTCCTTTATAGCCATTATAATATTATAATTACATATTTATATGAGTGATTATACATTTAATGTCAACTTTCCCTAATAGAATGTAAGCTCCATGAGAGCAGGAAGTTTGTATTTGCTTTCGGCCATTGTATTTCCAGAATATTTTTCTAACTGTATCTTGGATATATATATCACTTTCATGACTTAGGTATGTGAGTTGGTGGAGGGCACATTGGAAGAAGGTGATGTAAAGAATGACATGGAAGGGACAAAGTAGGAGGTGGAAAAGGAAGAGGAAATTTACTAAAATAACTAAAAAATTAATTGCAGCAGATTACATGGAATCCTCTCTGTCTCTGTCTCTAAAGTTTCTTTTGCTTCCTGTCATAAATATAATTTTCTGAAGTTTCAATATATCTTTTCAGTAGGGCATCATTTTGATATCACTTTAATATGCCTTAGCATATGTATAGCAATAGGTCTATAAGGAAATAAAAACCAGTCAATTTTAGTATTTAAGGATTTCGAAATTTTTAATGTTATTCATGGTCACACTGGCAAATAATTAAATTTTATTTTCTAACATGCAACATTCATGCAAAAGCAGGTAAAGGAATGTTACTACAATTCAGATCTGCTGTTATATGATCTTATATGGTTTACAAGAGTTTTTTTTTAATATCTCATGATATCTATTGACTATGATATACTATACTATATGACCTGTATTTAAATGAGATTTGGATTGTAAATTTTCAAAAAGCCAGAATTTGAGTCTTATCTTCTGATATGAGCGTATTTGCTATTCCTCGCATTCATAAATTCTATAGCATATTTGCAAAATAAAGGTCCATTTGACTCTCTCAAATGAACATTCATTGTTTGGTGGTCTGAGTTTCTCATGTTATTAGAAGGCCAAGGTGTTACACGTCTCAAGCATGTGATTACACATTTTTTAAGTGCCTAGGTTGTATTGTATTATTGAAAATGAAGATCTTCAAATAAAATTAAATTTCTCCAAACTGTGTTAATGCCTAGATGTAATCGATCCCACTAAAACTAGTTGATAAGCAAAATCAAAGAATGTGCTTTAAAACCTCATCTGTAATGTCATTCCACAGAGAATATTCTGTTACATTTACTCTTAAGATAGATTTGATATTGTTAATATTAAGAGATGAATGAAGCATTTAGTATAATTTATACATTTTCTTCTGTTTCCATGGTTTCTATTACTATCTTTCAACTCTAGTGTTGGTCCATAGCTAATTTGTCTGTGAAGTACCCAACTTTCAGTCACCAGCATTATAATATGCATTTGTTGTATAACATTTAAATACATTTTCTGTGGTTTCTGATGTACTACTAATTTTTACAATATCATGTTCTCTTATTCTGTATGGCTTCTTAAATCATATATCCCCATTTAGCTTTATAATATTAAGTTTTTACAGAAGCATTTGTGAATGTTGATAAAATCTTACTGTATTGAAATGCTTGTGTTTGGTGCATATGGAAACTAAGGAATAATTTGTTTTCAATGGCCTATTATGATGTCTATTGTTACAGTACTGGATACTCTCTTCATTTGCAGCCACAGAACCTGGAAAGACCAGGATATCACTACATAAAATGAGACATTGAATATCTACTTCATCAGTATGATATACATAGAAGGCTATGTGACAATAAGAAATGGTGTTTATTTTGCAGTTCTTTAGCCTACATGCCATCATGCTGGGTACAATCAACAATATTTACTTGAAGAGGAAATAGTTTTATGTTATCTCTTTCTGCCATTTAATCAGTTCTGTCATTGTATTTATTACAAATAAAGGTCACAGCTCCTTTGTAACTCTGCTCTCTTGGCTCCATAAAGAAAAGTTTTTCATGTATTTATACATTCCAAAATAAAAAAAAAAAGGATGACAATGAATAATGGATAAACTAAACAAAGATTTTATTAGAATGCAAGAGATTCATTGATCCTCATAGAAGAGCACAGAAATGAATCTCCACAGTCTAACAGTTTAAAGAATAAGATGGTCTGAGTTAAAATTTAGATGCTTTACTAAAATAGATTGTAAGTAGCAAAACAATTAATTTATGGCATACTGGATTGTAAAAGGATGATTCCTTTTGCAAAGAAAATGATTTTGTTTTTCCAAAATAATGATTTTATCTTATTTATCCTTATTATTTTTTAACAGAGACAGAGAGTCAGAGAGAGGGACAAATAGGGACAGACAGACAGGAAGGAAAAAAGATGAGAGGCATCAATTTTTTGTTGCAGCTCCTTAGTTGTTCATTGATTGCTTTATCATATGTGACTTGAAGGAGGGCTACAGCAGAGCGAGTGACCCCTTGCTCAAGCCAGCAACCTTGGGCTCAAGCCAGTGGCCATGGTGTCATGACTGTGATACAACGCTCAAGCCAGTAAACCTGTGTTCAAGCCGAGTGAGTCCACACTCAAGCTGGGGACCTCAGGGTTTTGAACCTGGGACCTCCATGTCCCAGTACGATACTTTATCCACTGTGCCACTGCCTGGTCAGGCTAAAATATATTTTTTCTGAATTTAGATATTTTAAACAGTATCTACACATTTAGGCTGATAAGAGGGCATTTCCTTAATTATGTTGGCCAGTTATTTTAGAGAACAATGATTTCCTGGAGTGCTTAGCTCATATACTGAAGAAATTTAAATTTTTAATTATAGAATGATAGAACTGTGAAGTCAAAAGAACATTACAAATTATTCTTAAATAATGCTGACACTCTGAAATATAAGGCTAGATAAAAAATATTATTTATTATAATAGACAAAACATTATGGATACTTTGATCTAAAATTACTGGCATAAAATAGTGAATGTTAAAAAGACTTTAAAAACTTTTGTACACTTACACACCAGTAATCATAAAACAGGATTTCATTCTCACCAAATAAAATTAGAGCTAGTGTAAAGTAAGCCTACTGTAGAGTATTACATAGGATGCTGTTGCTTCTTGTTTTTAAGGTTTCCATTTTAGGGGAATAAAACTCCACCTATTACCAGGAGAACAGTGTAGTGTGGTGGCCAATACTACAATGAACATTGGTACAATGAAGCATTAAAGGTTAATTCTACTCAATCAAACTTACTTAGATATTTCTGTAACTTCCCACTTTCGCATTTCTCTCACATACAGTGATCACACTGACATGGACTGAGCTCCTTTTTGAACAAACTTAGGACAATAGTATCTAAAAACTGCTTTTTAGGTTTAAATATATAGGCTGAAAGCTACAGGAAGGTAAATATTTTCTCAGGAAATGGAAGTGCCATCCAGGGAAAACTTTTTTGTCAGTTAATGTTGTTTTCTTTCTCACTGATGACTTAGAGTGATATATGATTTGAGCTCATAATAACCTCTTAGTCACCTGAATATCAAATACGTATTCAAGAAAAACTTGAAACTAATTAGGAAGTCCTCTGTTTAGATAGCTCTCTTTCCTGGAAAATTAATAACATATAATTACTGTGAGATAATTAATAATTGGCTAATATTCTCACATTCTTCATGATCTTCCTCAAATGGCACCATCTCAGAAGATTCGTCCATGCTATTTAAAATTGCAACTTGCCTCTCTCCTGAACTCTCTGATTCCAGTCTAGTTTCTCCTTCACAACAATTGTTACCTATTAACATACTTAACTGTAATACTTTGTTTTATTTACTGTTTATTGTCTGTTTTTTTCCTGCCAGAAAATGAGAGGGCAGAGAGCTCTGCCCTGCCTCGATGCTATCTCAAGAGTCCCTAGAACAGTGGCTGATACAGTAGGTAATGCTTGTGTAATGACTAACTGGCTAACCAACTTTATAAAATTTCCTTTTAGAGTTTACTTTGGGTATTACTTCTTTCCCATATTACACTAATTTTCAAATATCTCTTTTTGTGTCGAGGTAAATCTTATGAAGACAAACAAAATCAATCCAAAGTTTTCTCTTTCAACTGAGAGAAAGTGAGGAGGACTCAGACGTGCCCCTCTTGATTTTTCTTATTTTCTGTCCAGCGAAGCTGGTCTCGGGGGATTTGGAAGAGATTTGAAAACCACTTCAAACACTGATGGTCAAGCCTTTCCTTCAAACTTTCTCTAGTAATTCAGTCTTAAAGGAATAATTCCTTAAGGGGACAGTAATTCATCTTTGTATGTCTCTCTGTATATAGGTAACAGGAAGAGACTCCTTGAAATTTGGCTTCTAAATAGCTTGTGACTTGCAGGAAGTACCTTTGGGCAATTTGTGACAGAGAAGCAGTTTCAGAGAATGAAGTGGATTCCTTCTCCTTTATGTTCATGTAACTTAGCTTGTGCTTCTAATGTTAAAAGAAACAAGTTCAGTCCTCTCAGGTCCTCAAATAACTGCGTATATACAAAAGGCTTTTGACATATTTCCAAGCCAGGGATAAATGATCATATGTTCAACTAGCTAGTTTATCAGGTAGTACAGGTCCACAACCCACTGTCCTAAGCTGTGGAAACTGTTCTGAACAACCACGTGGTAGAAAATCTCTGAATTAAAAAGCAACAACAGCCTGACAAGGTGGTGGCACAGTGGATAGAGCATCGGACTGGGATGCAGAAGACCCAGGTTCGAGACCCTGAGCTCGCCAGCTTGAGCTTGGGCCCATCTGGCTTGAGCAAAAGCTCATCAGCTTGGACCCAAGGTCGCTGGCTCCAGCATGGGGTTGCTCGGTCTGCTGAAGGTCCGCGGTCAAGGCACATATGAGAAAGCAATCAATGAACAACTATGGTGTCACAATGGCAACAAAAAACTAATGATTGATGTTTCTCATCTCTCTCCGTTCCTGTCTGTCTGTCCCTATCTATCCGTCTCTCTGACTCTCTCTCTGTCCTGAAAAAAAATAAAAATAATAAAAAAATAAAATAAAAAACAACAAATTTGCAGGACCTAAAGCCATATTTCCCATAAAATGAGGGTTGTATCCCTGTCCCTTTAGGAGAGGTAGAAATAGAGTTAGTGATAGAGAATCAAAAGGGTTTCATTCGATCTTAGTCATTATTGATGAAATCATCAATGAGATTCTTCTTTATATGGGACTGTGACACATGGTTTAAGGCAAAGACTATTCAGATTGGATGTTATCAAGATTTTTGACATTAAATATAAACACAAGGAAAATAACAGTTACCATTTTTCAGTACATATTTTGACACATTCAAATTGTATCTACTTCTACAAAATGTATATTCCACTAAATGCAGTTTTTCATTTTTGCTTGGCTTCCTGGCCTATGAATTGCCGTGAGCCTATGACCACATGGTAGGTCATTCAGAATTGTAGAAACTCCAGCAATTATTAATATTTACTTTTTTGTTACATAGCCCAGATATAGACCAGAAAATTAGACTACTGATATAATGAATACTTCAGAAAATAAAAATGACTTACCATGTTATATGAAGTTTCTAAGCAATTTTTTTTTTTTTTTGCACTGAATTACCTGGTCTTCTGACCCAATTTTCCATTTTATTTTCCGTACTTAGCATTATAAAGGCAGTAGACATTTGGAGAAAATGAAATGTCCTCATTCAAGGAAACAATTAAATTTAGACTGGGCCTGTGTGCTACCAGAAGGACAGGAATCCGGAAGTCGGCCAGCCGTGATTTCAGTTCACAGGGAAATCCTCATCTACTGGCTATCCATAGGTTCCTGCAGATTCCTACTGGCAAAATGTGCCAGAAATCTTCATCTAAGCTTAGCAAACAAATATTTTTGATGCTGTACTGACTTCAAAGAATTATGTGATGGTGTTATGACTGTCTTTCTAGAGATTATTTGTTTAAATAAAGGAATGCCTCACCTAACTCAGACAGCAGAGCATACATTTTAAATTACTTCCCTAGTGGTGAGGGTGGATTTGCATGAATCCATCTGTACTTGCTGTGACCCATGGCCTTCTCTGTGAGCAAAATGGGTGAAATTATGAGTCATTTCATACTACAGAGAGAAGATCTGATGGCTCCAAAAGAAAGCCAAATTTTGATGAATGATTGTGAGGACAATTTGGTCTGGCATTTTCCACCTCTTTATTTGTGAGGAGTAATGTCATGACCTATTAGGCTAAATCTTTTTTTCTGCAACTACAAATATGACATGGCCTAATTAAAAGAATGACCTGTATAAAAGAGGACTATTGCTGTTTAAGCAAGGCTGATCAAGTGTCTTACTTCCATGTTATAACATCTGAACAATCTCTCAAACACTACAACAAGCCTTGACCTCATTATCCTTGTTCTGACCCACTGGTTCTCACATCAGTTGTCCATCCCTCTTCTACCTCCAATCACCTCAGGCACTATAAAAAACTCAAATTTAACTTAACAGATAATTTTATTCAACAGGTGTGTGGTGAATAGGAAGCCTGTACTTAAACATAAAAAACAAAACTTTAATTCCCCTGTAAGATCCTAGAGTACAGCCATTTTGTATAGAGTGCTACCAACTTAGCACATTGTTTTTGCCTTCTGAATGCTGAAGAGTTGTTCTTCATGGTGATGAAAAGTTCTTTTCCTTGCAAGGGCATGTATAGCTTGTTATTTCACCCCACATTACTTCTATGTTAAAAAACATTTTCTAGTTAATTCAAGTAATTATTGTCTTGCTTTAAGAGAAATTGGTCTATTGGGAAAGGACTGGGATGAAATATATGGTTATTAACTAGGTCTACCTTTTATCTTTAAAACTGAGAATTTGGTTTTCACACTAACAAAGATATCACTGGGCCATTTACATTGTGTGGAAGTAAGATATGTGATATATATTTTAAAAAAGAAAAAGTCAAACTTAATATGTGACAACATTAAACATTTTATGTGTTGCCCACCCATGGATACTTTGTAACTTATTTTAGGATTATTATTCATAATAGACAATGGCAAAGGGATCCAGACAAAAGAAGAGCTGAATGAATAGCCAGCACTGAACTCATGTAAAGAAATATGCTACAACTATATCCCTAAAATGGAAAACTTAATTATAATGACTTATTTTTCTGAAGATAATGGTGAAAGAGGCATTAAATAAAACAGGAATATGTTATTTCTACAAAGATTATGATTTAAGGAATAGCTATTTGGTCCCTAGAATCTATTAAAAGAAGAGGTAATATTTATGAGATACTTTAGAAATGGCATTTATATGGAGGTATATTAGCAGATTTTTTTAAATCTACAAAAGAAGTGGTATTGGTACAAGCCAAGTTTTGGGTGGGGGAGCGATGGTAAGAGGAAATAATCATGCATTTACTGTGACAGCAAGACACTATTGTCCCAAGTAGAAAAGATGTGAAAGAGTAATAATTTTTGAGAGGGTGACTTTAGGAGCTAATAAAGTGCTCTATACAAGTGGTTACACATTTTATGTGATTTGGGAGGACACCAAAAATTATCCCCTTGGCAAAGATAAATCTCTCAGTAGCCCAGCCCTATTGCAAAACAAAAGTTAATATACAGAATTTGAAAATGCCACGCATTTTTAACTATGATTGAAATGTAGTTTGATTATTGATAATTGGTTCAAATAAAATTTAAGTGATTTTCAAGGAAAACAAAAAGTAACAAAATACCAACAACATGGAAGAAAAAATCAAAGACACTCATTCTTTGTACACATATTTTAACGGCTCATTGGGTCACAGATGTTGAGAAAGAAATATTAGAAAAGGAGGTAGAAGAAATTGGAAATGAGTGTGTGTGTGTGTGTGTGTGTGTGTGTGTGTGTGTGTGTGTGTGTTACAGTAATTTAATTTTATAGCAATTTGTATTACTGTTAAGGAAAAAATTTATGTCTTTTTTTATACATCTCAGTGAGCCTGAGAATGCTGATCAATAAATAACTGTCATCTTTTTTGCCTCTAAATAACAAAGACAAGAAATTTTTCTTTAATTTACTTTTTAATTTCCTGATTAAGATATTAAGGTTCTGTGTAACATGAACTAGTTTTATCATAGATCAGATAAGCCTTTTGTTCTAGATGGCACAGTAAGAAAAAGCTCAGCTTGCTTTTGACTTGTTTGCTTAATTCCTTTTCTTCATTAAAAGAGAATATACAATAAAAAAATTATAATTCCTTCCTGTACTCGAATTCCATTTTTGGAGAGTTTTTAGACAGTTACAAATTACACAAAAGCTATGAGGAAGTGATCATTACAAGAGTAAATAAAGCCTGGTAGGGAAAAAGGGAATTTATTAATGTGACTTTGCAAGTCTGTTAACATTTTGGACCCAGAGATAATATTTAAGTTAAAGTAATTTACTGGATTTAGAATGTTTGTGGTAATATGTCTTAAATGAAGATAACTGTGAAATTCACTAAAACCAGAGAATTACAGTAATTGCTTTTATAATGGAAAAGAATTTATCAAATAATAGAATCATAAATTTGAGTAGAACTTTAAATGTCTTACTCCAAACGCCTAATCAACAAACTTCTCTGGTAGTTCTGTGATGCGGGATGGTACAAACTCTTTTTACCTTTCATTAGGAGGCTATACCTGCTACCTCATAAAGTAGCAATCTTTAAAAGAAGAGTTTTAATTCTTAAATAAATATTTCCTTATTTGAATCAAAATCTGCCTACTGAAACTTTCACTAGTTAGCCATCTTCATGTTGTTATTGTTGCTCGTTAAGATAGCTTACTAAATTTTTCTAGTGTGTTGTGTTCTATGTTTTCAATTGATATGGAGTTAAATGCACTCTAATATCTGATCCACATTAAAAATGAAAAGCAAAAAGAAAACTGTAGCCTGACCAGGAGGTGGTGCAGTGGATAGAGCATCGAATTGAGAAGCGGAGGACTCAGGTTCAAAACCCCGAGGTTTGTGTGCAGGCTTAGCCAGCTTGTGTGTAGGCTCACCATCTTGAGCGAGGGGTAGCTGGCTTGAGCATGGGATCATAGATATGACTGCATGGTCGCTGTCTTGAACCCAAAGGTTGCTGGCTTGAAGCTCAAGGTCGCTGGCTTGAGCCCAAGGTCGGCAGCTTGAGCAAGTGGGCCACGCGCTCTGCTGTAGCACCCTGGTCAAGGCACATATAAGAAAGGAATCAATGAACAACTAAGGAGCTACAACAAAGAATTGGTGCTTCTCATCTCTCTCCCTTCCTGTCTGTTTGTCTCTATCTGTCCCGCTGACTCCTCCTCTGTCTCTGTCAAAAAAAAATTTTTTTTTAAATGACACAATAAACCATAAATACATTACCAACCATCATATCCAAATCCAAAATTTTCTTCTCCTAACTTTATGTTTTCAATTTCTAAGACCATTTTTTACAATGTTGAAATTCTTCCCATATCTTTCCTGGCCATCTTTTCCTCCTGGCCTGAACGTACTCTACTTGTCAGGATATTTCTTAACATCAAGTCCAAAATTAATTGCAGTTTGCAGTACCTTAAATGTCTGAGAAGGGGAAAATAAAATGGAAACATTCTCTGTTTCTAGAAATGACACCTACAGTCAAGAGAGAAAGAGAGAGTGTGTGTGTGTGGGGGGGTGCTGTTTTGTGTTTTTGGTCAGTTCACTGTTTGTTGACTCATATTGAACTTTGAATCCTTTGCAACCTGTAAGTTTTTTCTAGATAAACAGCTTGTAAGTCAACCTTCCCATTCTCTACTCAATAATTACTATTGTGAGCCTATTTCAAAGCATTTAACATATTTCTATTCAATTTCATCTTCAGTTATTAAAAAATTAGATATCTACTCAGTGTCCTGTGCAAGGTGCTAAAAATACAAAAATAAATAAGATGTGGTATAAGGGAAGGTGTCTGTCTTAAAATTATAACGAGTAGGTAAAGATGTTTTCACATGTAAATCCCATCCTCAGCCTTATGGTGGAAGTTATTTATTAAGGACCAACGTTTCTCAATAGCTGAGTCTTACAGAATAATTAGGTGTTCATTAGATTGACATGGTTGGGTAGTGTATTTGTTTTCTCTCAACGCCATAACAAATTCCATAAATTTAACATCTCTACATAATTTTGTTATTTTAAAGCTTCATAGGTCAGAAAATCAACATGGCTCTCATTGAGCTAAGCTCAGTGTGTCAGAGAATTAGCCTCCTTCCTTTTCCACCTTCGTGAACCTGGGGAAAAGCTACAGTTGTGCTCTTGCCTTCATTTTCAAAGCCAGCAATCTTGAATGTTTTTGACCATTCTGTAGTCACATTTTCCTCAGACTTTCTTCTTCTTTTCCACCATTTATAAGGAGTTTGTAATTACACTTAGCCCAGCTAAATAATCCAGGACACTCTCCCTATCCTAAGGTCACCTGATTAACAAATTTAATCATATCTTCAACTTTATTTGCCTTTGCCATGTAACCTAATATATTCACAGTTGCGGAGATTAGGATGTGGACATTTTTACTTGTGTGTAGCACAGGTAGAAACATGTAAGCAAAAGAAAAATGTAAGTAACATCATGGAACTATGGTAGAGAACTGCTGATTCCAAGAATTGGAAGCAATTGAACATAAATAGAGCAAAAGAACCTAAAAGATCCAACTGGAAAAACAGATAAGGGTCAAGATGATGAAAAGCCTCAACGAACAAGATAAAATGTACTTTTTAGAAAGATTACCCTGGCAAGAGAACAGATATGAGGAATGCAAAACTAAATATAAGAAAAAAGCAAAGCAACTATGATTTAGTCAAGGAAAACATCAAGTGTTTATATATTTATACAGCATCAGAGATAGAGAAGAGTGGAGGGATTTGCTACATCCTAAGAAGTTGGGTTCAACAGGGCTCGTTGCTTGATTATACAGGAGCGAGTGCAAGACTGGAGTCATGACTGACTCCTACATTTCCATCTGAAGTCTCTGGGTCAGTGGTAATGTTATTCAACAAGACAGTCCGAATTAATGACATAGTAGACGTGGAAAGAAAATGGAGGGGAAAATATCCTGATTTCCATTTTAATTAATGGATAAAACCGGTCAAATATTTAAAACCTTTATGTGTAATTACATCCTTGTGTCACTACAAATATGATATATATCCACTGGTCTTTCTTTTCTTTTTTTTTAAATTTTTCTGAAGTGAGAAGCAGAAAGGCAGAGACAGACTCCCACATGTGCCCAACTGAGATCCACCCAGCCAGCCCACCAGTGGTTGATGCTCTGCCCATCTGGGGCATTGCTCCATTGCAACCGAAGCCATTCTAGCACCTGGGGCAGAGGCCATCGAGCCATCCTCAGCACCAAGTCCAACTTTGCTCCAATGAAGCCCTGGCTGCGGGAGGGGAAGAAAGAGCTAGAAAATAAGGAGATCGGGAGAAGTGGAAAAGCAGATGGGCGCTTCTCCTGTGTGCCCTGGCTGGAAATCGAACCTGGCACCTCCATATGCCCGGCTGATGCTCTATCACTGAGCCAACTGGCCAGGACTGTTTTTTTTTTTTTTAATGGAAAAAAAATGTGGTAGAAAACAGTCATTAGAACACTACTGGGAACTACACTTCAATAGCCACTTACATTAATCTGAATTCAATGAATAATCTACTACCAGTGTTGACTCTATTAGCCAGATTATATTTCTCCATGTAGTTCAAAATATATCATTAAATAATGGTCAGATGCCTTACTCAAACATTTAATATACTCTGTTGAAATCACGAGTCAATATAAGAATGTTATTTGTATTCAGTAGTGATAAATATTTAAGTAATTATACTTAATTCACTTGATCTTGCACTTCAATAAGTACACTGATCTGGGGAATTCTGTGTACAGTTTTCTGTAAAGCCTTTTGTAGAGCTTGTAAACATATGTCCTGTGTTTACATAAAAAATAAAACATAAAGACCACACAGCACAACAAGAGGTTAGTTTTTACTTGAAGGAAAAAAGCTCCTGGGAGAAGCCGTAATTGAATTGGAAGAGGTGAGAAGTAAAGATAGACTTACCAGGAAAGGGAGCACATGGAAGAACAGCATGATCAAAATTATTGAAACATCATTCCAAGCATGACATATTTTGTCTGAAACTTCATTCTAGCTGAAAGGGATGTTCAGATGTAGTTATTTTCTTATCTGAATTTGAACAACTTAAGGCAAGGTATGAACTCTATCTTCATAGTCTCTATAATTCCCTATTATGTTCTCTAACTCATCTGGTGCCTTAGATACCTGGTTTATTATTCTAGATTTAGAAACTTATTTTGCAGTGTGTGTGGGTAAAAGGGAGAGAGTCAAGTGTGCCACTATCAGAAACCTGCTTTAGAAATACATTTTAATGGAAGAGTGAATTGCAAATTGTAGTATTGAAGAATGATAGGATCATTAGTGTAGTGGTTCTTAACTTTTTTTAAGGTACCGAACCCACCAGTTTCATATGCACATTCACTGAATCCTTCTTTAGTGATAAATAAAATATGATTTTTTTCCCAAATTCAAGACATAGGTATATATTTTTTTACTGGTGCACAAAATGAGCCATCCATGAACATCACCTTGCTCAAAGAACAAAACCAACAAAGTGCATGAACTAACAACAAATTACGGTATTACTTTATTCTGGCCTCTGCGGCAGAGGCTTCTCTGAACCCCTGAGACTGACTTATCGAATCCCTAGGGTTTGATAGAACCCAGGTTAAGAACCACTACATTAGAGGAAGGTAAATGAGTTAGGAAGTTGTAAAATAAAAAAAGTTATATAAAAGTCAGAAGACCCAGAACTATTATAATAATCATAAAAAGAAAGGAGGACCAAATGTGAAAAACTATATTCAAAACTTCTTTATGGGATAGTCAGAGTCTTGCTCTTTCTATGGTGCTTAATATGGGGCAAGACACAAAGAAATGCTCAATAGTAACCATGAAAACATTGGAGGAATTGAATTGGATGTGACAGGTGAAAGGAAGTAACTGAATATTAGTTTAAAAAGCTAAATATGAGTGCTTAGAAGGGTCATGCTTCTAAAAGACTGTGGGAGAGTAAATTTCATCTTCAAGTTCAGAAAAGATAGATACCCAGGGATACACATTCAGCACACAGATGAAAACATGAATATTGCCTTCTATGTAAAGACTATAATTAAAAGAGAGTATGAAAATCTCTAATTTGGAGGTGATGGTTTATTTTAACTTATCCAGCAAAAACACGTATCAAGATACACTATGTAACTTAAAAAAAGCAAGGTCAGATCATTTAGTGCAAATCATTTAGTTTAATGTATGAAGAAATTGAGAGACAAAGAAATGTTTGAATGTTCAACAAATAAGACTTGAACCTACAACATAAAAGGATGCTCTTTGAATCTTTTCAACACATTACTTCCATGCCTCATGCTTCCCACCAAAAATTTCTCTATTGACTTTTTCTCATATTAGAACACAACCATTAAACCTATTTTATGTTGCCAACTTTGAAGTTTGATCCCTTTGGAAAATTCAGGTGTGAACGGTTTAATACTTAGGCACTTAGAGGTAGTTCTTCAGTCTCAAGACCTAGTATAAAGAAAATGGCACTATCAGAAAGCCTTCGCTGAAAGCCCCCTGCTTTATTGTATTAATTTTGAGTACGGTAGCCAGGCCACCCTGACTTGTCTCATTTATCCTGAGTCAAATTGCTATATTGAAACAAGTGTATCCTTCAGTTCTAAATTTCACAGATTTACACATGATGAGTAGATACCAAGTGGTATTTTATGGGGCCTAAGACTTCTGTTTAGGTATCTCAGGACCACCACCTGGGGGGTTAAGAACACAAAGAGGGGAGTACTTTAGATTCCTTGTCCTGATTCAAACAGTGCCATAGCCTTTTACCTGTTTTAATATTAAGCCTTCTTCAGAATAAAAGAGGGCCTCTTACTTTAAAATATTTGAAAACTACTCGAGGTTAATCTCATGGCTTTGGCCAGCATTGATAGTTTTCTTTTTGAGTTTATGGATTGCATTAAAACATTCCAAATCCTGCTCCTTCAAATGAGTGAATCACACAAATCCAGTATTACCATGATAGCACCATGGAACCATTTAGTCCTGCGGTAAGTTGTATCTCTGGCCTTTGCCAACACAGCTTCCTTAAATCTAAGCTCATTTGGATAGGAAAGGGTTTCAAGTTTTCATGACTAAATATGAGGCTTTTCACTGAAAGAACATAGAAGTATGCCTGAGATATTCTTTTTTATAAGCAATAAAATGTGTTTTCATACATCTTTTACCATATCTATTTGTTCCATTGCTATTTATAAGCCAAGTTTTATTTTGTGTTATAATTTCCAGAATGGTTCTTCAGAAGGCCCATAGACTATATTAGGAGGCAGTATTCTGGAAATAGTTATTTCACAAAGCTTTGTTTGAACCAGATTAATCTCTTACTATCATTAGGTTAAATTCAACGTCAATAAGATTTAGGTTAAATAGTTGTCATTTTTGTCAACAGCTTTAAGTCAGAGGTGATTAAAATTTAGGTTGGGGCAGCCTGGGTGGTGAATCCCTAGAGAACAGAATGTAAACGAGATTTAGAAGGGGCCCCAAACTAATCTTAGTATTTTAGTTTATTTTTTAAAGTTCTAGCTCTGTCAAAATAAAAATAGCTTTATTCTTTCTGTTTATTTTATTCCTATAATGAATTGATATGGGTAGGAACATATGCTCAATATCTTCTATATAAAGTGACATTGTAATTTTCCAGTCTCAAAGCCCCATCTTTTATTTACAAGGGCTCGTTTATGATTTGTAAAGGCAGTTCTCCCAACTTGGCTTATCTTCCTCTTTCTTAGTCTCTTAAAATATAATTCCAGTACTAGTGGTTCTGACTGAGGTGAAGTTATAAATTAATGCATTAATATGATTTTTGAATTTTAATGCACTTTCTTATTTTATATTTTATAATAGCGCTCTGTGATAAAGAGGCAATGATATTTGACTCCCTTTTGGCCAATGAGAAAACATAACCAAGATGCTTACTTTCCCAAGTCACATGATAATGGTAAAGTTCTTAAAAAAATGTTCCCAGATATGTACCTTTCCTTTGGAGAATCAGAGTGTCGTACAGTGTGGTGGGTGGTGAGGGTTGGGGGTTTTATAGAATCAAGTCCCCTCGTGCATCTGTAAATTCAGCATTTTCCAGCTTGTTATTGTAGATGATAGTCCCTTAGGCTGATCCTTGTCACTCAGGGAGAATCTGAGGTTCAGAAATGTTTAGTTCATAGCCACAGAGACTTATTTCCTTTAATTTTATTGTCTGGTCTTCCTTTTATAACATACACATTAGTCTCGATTGATTCTCTCATTATTTTATGATTAAGTGCTTTATTTACACCCAAAATTTCCTCTTGGTAGCTTTCATACCTTATCCCTTCAGTCATTGTATGTTTTTAAAATACCTTCTGTGTACCTGATATCATAATACAGCATCTATATCTCCCAGGACACCTAATACACAGCTGTAGTTGGTGTTGAAAAGCTTTTGCTGATTGCTTTGGTGTAGAAGGTGTTAGAAAGCTGCCATTTGCGCTTCTTAAACTGTAGTTCACATATTTGACTTAATTCTGCCAGATATCAAAGATTCTGTAACATTACCTACATGAGGTTATGTCAAGCAAAAACGCTGTAAACGAGAACATAAAAGTGATTTGTATGGTTTACTGTCGCCTTTTTCCCCAGCTTTTCCACAGATTTCTATAATATATCCTGCAAAATGTGAGGAAAAAACAAGCTCAGCATCTCTTCCAAGAGGAGTTTGATATTATTTTTACCGTTTTTCTTTTTTAAAGTTGTGTGTATGGTGTGTTAGTTGTTTTCTTTTTCTTATCTGGTATATATATTATTCACAGGAATACTCTTACACAGAAATAGAAACTCCTGGAAAGCAGCGCCGACATCGATTATCCTAATTCTGCTGAAAGAAGCAAACAATGAGTCCTTGGAATGAGGCAGAGGGAACCTAAAATTTAATAAACATAGGGCAGTGCAAAGTCCCTCCTTTTAAGACTCATTTTACCTTGTTTTGTCATTGTAAAAGCATTTAGTGTGGTAGGCCCTCTGCGACCAGTTATATCTGAAGAAGATTTTCAATTTTACTGTGTTGGAGACTCCAGCAATGAGGACCTCAGGAATTAAAATGGAATTCTGCTAATTTGGCTGATTGATGTTCATATTTGCTGCAGATGCTTGAATTCTGTGGGCTTCAGAGTATGTGAGAAATCAGGATTAAAAATCAACCTCTTGCTTCAGAATAGGGTTCATTTATTTTGGTGACAGTAGTTTATTTTTAATTATTTATGTCTTTGGCAATTATTACATACAAAATACATCATCTTCTTTATCAAGCTGTGTCTGCAGTCATAAGTCTTAACTCTCTGTTTGACAAACACTTCTTTGAGCCATCTATCTTAGGAAGTTGTCTTCAATCTGTTTACAAGTATCCAGAATTTGCTTTCCAAAATAGGTACTTCATTTGAAATCCTGTATGAAATCTTTAGGCATTCTTCAGAAAAAGCTATCATAGAGATTTTCATGCGTTTTTTTTATTTAATTTTACTTTAAGGAAAATATTTTATTCATTTTAGAGAGGAGTGAAAGAGAAAAAGAAGGGAGAGAGAAGAGGGAGACAAGCAGGAAGCATCAACTCCCATACGTGCCTTGATCAGAGAAGCTCAGAGTTACAGGTCAATGCTTTATCAATTGTGCCACTGCAGGGCAGACCAGTAGAGATTTTCTTGTCATAGTAAAAGTAAACTAAACAGTTTATTCTTTAAACTGTGTTTTACTGTTAATATACTCCATCAATAATCTAAAATATATTTTAGGCCTATTTATTTAAATTTATTGGGGCGACACTGTTGACAAAATTAAACTAGTTTCGAGTGCACAATTCTATAACACATCTTCTGTACACTGTATTGTGTTCACTTTCTACCTCCCCAAGTCAAGTCTCTGTCCATCATTATTTATTCCCCAATAGCCACCACACTGATGTCCATGAGTTCCTTCTCTCTCTCACTTTTTTTTTTTTTTTTTTGCTTAACCACTAAGCATTACTTTCTGGAGAATAGCTAATATATCTGTTTCTAAAATATATTAACCAACT
The DNA here is from genome assembly GCA_037038555.1 of Rhynchonycteris naso. Taxonomy (NCBI): domain Eukaryota; kingdom Metazoa; phylum Chordata; class Mammalia; order Chiroptera; family Emballonuridae; genus Rhynchonycteris; species Rhynchonycteris naso. The sequence goes on from CM072998.1 coordinate 184,681,321, forward strand.
TTTTTATAATAAAATTTTAAATAAGTGAGAATTTGGGTTTTGAAACAATTTATAGATAATCTCAATCCCATGGGACATTATGTAATTAAAATTAAACCGTACGAAGAATGTAATATCTCTTCATTTTTTTTCTTTTTCACACCCTAAGAACATATGCATCTGCTTTATTGCTATTTTATAAAATTGTGTTATAATTTTGGAAACCAACTATTGTATAGTATCACTTTAACTAAATTTTTTGACAAATCTGTTTTTGTTAAAATTAGAACACATTATTTGAAAAATGTTCCAGATAGAAGCCATTAAATTTCCTATATTTAAAAAGAAAAACTTTAATTAAACCATTTTGAGCTGCACTGAAAGCAACAACAAAAAATTGCTGGTCCCTTTAGGACCAGTTTCAAGAGGAAATGAACTAGTATAGAAAAAGAAAAGAGAAGTTTAAAGTGAAAAGATCCATCAATGAGACATAAAAAGAATGACATAAAGTTACTGAAATATTGACTGGAAGAGACCAAAACTAGTCTAATTAATAAAAGAACTTTAATTGCAAGCTTTATCTAGACCTAATAAACATCAAATAATATTTGAAAATTGTGTGACCTTTTGGATCTGAACTAAATTTGTCCAATAATTTTCTAGTGAAATCTGGTAAAAAGTCTATCTACCTTTGCCTGATTAAACTCATGTGATCAATTGTTATTACCATTCTTTCTGTTTTCGCTGGCATCAGTTTTATGAAGGAATGATTTGCACTGATGTGATGGATTCTGACAGTTGTGCACACTTGCAAAACCACACTATCATCAAGGTGCAGAGCATTTCCATTACTTCCAAAACATTATTTGTGCTCCTTTATATAGTGCACTACTATATCTACCCCTGGACTCAGGAAACCACTAAAGATTAATCTTCATTTATATAAATGGAATCACACAGTGTGTGTTATTTATGTGTGTGTGTGTGTGTGGTTTTTTTTTACTCTACATAATGAATTTAAGAGTAATCCATGTATTTATTTCAATAGTGTTTGTTTTATTGCTGAGTAGTACATAATTATCTTTTTTAATGTAGGTTCTTTTTTCATTTAAACCATGCTCTTATGAATATAAATAACTGCATTTAAATTCGGTATATATCCTGAGGAACTAGAATAATCCCCTACACATAGTTGAGATTGCTTGGCTGATTGATACATCTACTTGAAGATAGATGCTGGGAAGGAGTTCTAGAATGATTCTGGTATCAGTGGTGCTCATTTTTGTTGTTGTTGTTGAGAAAATTTCTGTGTTAAAAGTAGCTAAGTAAAAGATTACTTATGGAGCAAGTTATAGTACAGAGTTCTTCAGATGCATTATTTCATTTATTTTCACACCCAATGCTATGTGGTGTTCATAATTTTATGCTTATTTGGTAAATAAAATTCAGGGTTTGAAGAATTTGTCCTTGATTACCCAGGCTGATCAGTAGAGCTATTTGACTACAATGCTGTGGTTCTTAACCATTTACTCTATTTCATCAATTAAAAAAAAAGTTTCATGTTCTTTCTCTTCTCAAAACACTGCAATTTCTCTCCATTTATTTTAAACTTCAAACGAGAGTTCATACTGTAGGTACATGGCACAATGCTGTTTGCAAGTGACCTCTTAGACTTCCTACTCTCCCTCTGTCTCACACTGAACTCCTTGCTGTTCCTCATGCACATGCCACATGCTGCCATCTCTGGGTCTTGACCGTATCACCCCTTTCACTTCTCAGCAGGCATGCTTTGACTGAGGTCTTTGAAGTCTGCTCAGGTTTTGTCTCACTGAGGTCTATCCTGAGCTTTTTCATTAAATACTACAGTCCTCCACCTCTTGCCTCTGCCATTCCAATTCCTTTACCTTTACATATTTTCCTTTCTTTTTCTCCATACTACAGGTTATTTCTAATATATACATGAATGATTCATTTTATTAGGTGTGAGGATTGTTACCTGGCTCTGTCTGAAGAATATAAACCCCATTAGAGCAATTATAGGGTTTTTACTTGATTTATCCCAAATATCTGGAGTAGTGTTTCCTTAGTTAGCATGCTATAACAATTACTATAGACTGGGTGACTTAACCAACAAGCATGTTTCTCAAACTTCTGAAGGCAAGGAAGTCCAAGGTCAAGGTTCTGGCAGATTCAGTGTCTGGTGAGTGTTCTCTCCTCGGTGTATAGATGACCATCTTCTCATTGTATTTTCAGACACAGAGAAAGAGAGAACAAGCTCTTTTGTCTCTTATAAAGGCTACCAATCTCTTCATGAGGGTTACATCCTCATAACCAAATTGTTTCCCCAAATGCCCACTTCTTAATATTATCTTGGGGGTTAGTATTTCAACATATGAATTTTAAGGGGAGAAAACATTTAATCAGTAACAAGTGCATTACACATGGTGGATTCCCATTAAATATATTTAGGATATGAGAAAGGATAATTCTGGTCTTCATGCCTTATCAACTAAATTTTCTTCTCAGAAGAAATACCATTAAACAATATTTGAATGACTTTAGGGACATTAATATTCAGCTCCATATCTGGAGTCTAAAGAATAAAAAATAGTGTCCAATTTTTATCTCCTCTATGACAGTGTCTTATATATGATTAGATTACAGTATCAGTAACTTCCAAGACTGCTATTTAAAATTGGGAGGATCCTTGAAAGACTTCTGCAAAATCTAGGTCCAGAAACCTCAACTTTGGGAGCTTTGAGGCATTGTAGATCAACTGCGTTGTACAAGCATTTTGAATTTGAATGCTTTTAGATGACACTTCTTGTCAAAGCAATTTTTTGTCTTAATCCACCCTGATCTGCCTGTTTTAGTGTCTGACACTGAAATATAGTTAACTAGACTGCCTCTAATGAAATGTTTTTATTTTAGGGGAGAGAGAAAATAGACAAGTGGTGAAGCAAGTTGCCTACAATGAAATGATGACAGTGCCATTTTCCATGAAGGGAAAAATAATTCAATCCATGGAAGCATTAATTCAATTAGAACAAAGATTAATTAGAAAATGCTAACATTTTGCCTTTTTCAATCACATTCTTATTGAATTCCTTAGTTAACACCCATAAAATGGCTCATTGTTCGTGGTCATTTAGGTAAAAATATGGTGTGCTTTCTTTTAGCATCATAAATTATTCTTAAATGATCTGAGATGTACAGAAGCTTCCATTAAACTCAGTGAAGGGAAAAGTGAATGAATCATTTGTTATTTACTCTGGTGGAAATTCATTTGTTGTATAAACCCTATTCAAAGTCAAAATATTTTATTTACTGACTTCTCTCATTACTTTCTTGAAAAGCAGTAGTGATTACATCTGATGTAAGAGTGGGATGGGGAGTAACATGGATAAATAATACCAGGAACATTTCATATTTCTAGGAAAAACTTAATCTTCAGGGGAGACCAGGAAACATTTTTTTTGTAGTCAGAAGAGTAGTAGATTGCTATTTTAAAATATATTGATATAATAAATGTTTTTAAGCAAACCTTCTCTTGCCAAATTTTCTTTCACTTAATTTAAAAATGTAAAATACCATTTCTCAAATGATATTCTCTTTTAATAGATTGAGTAATAGAAAATAACCTTTTTTTGGAAAAAGAAAAAGAAAAAATATTCTTTTAGGTAAGTTTACTTTTTATTGCGGAGGTAACTTCTATATGTTCTATCACCACATAAAGACCCCACAATTTTATTAGCGGTAGGTTTTACATTGATCTTTATGGATGTTGGTGGTAAATAATTTCCATTTTCAATGAGCCTTATAAACTGTAAAAGAAATTTGCACAGTAAATTGCTGCCCAATTTATTCCAACTGTTTCTATGTGTACAGAAAATATTAATTAAATGTTTCTGCTTCTGCCTGACCAGGCGGTAGCGCAGTGGATAGAGCGTCAGACTGGGACGCAGAAGACACAGGTTCAATACCCTGAGGTCGCCAGCTTGAGCGTGGGCCCATCTGGCATGAGCAAAAGTTCACCAGCTTGGACCCAAGGTTGCTGGCTCCAGCAAGGGGTTACTCGGTCTGCTGAAGGCACATATGAGAAAGCAATCAATGAACTAAGTTGTCACAATGAAAAACTGATTATTGATGCTTCTCATCTCTCTCCGTTCCTGTCTGTCTGTCCCTATCTATCCCTCTCTCTGACTCTCTATCTGTCCCTATAAAAAACAAAACAAAAAAAACCTGTTTCTGCTTCTGTCAAAAGCATATGTAAAATAGGAAGTTCTACATGAATAATCAGATTCAATCTTCAACTGTTCTTCCAAGTAACTTAAATTTTCTTTGCTGGAAGTGGTGAACAATTATTGACATTCTCTTCAATTTCATTTGTCAAAACTAAGAATGAGTCAACATTTTAATAAATTAAGGGCTAGAAAATATTGAAGGATGGATATAGCACTAAGAAAATATTCTTTGATAAGTTACAGTACTTTTTTTCCCCCAAAATTACTATATTTGTGAATGTATACTTTGATTTATATTTATGTTATTGTCATTACAGTGCCTTCCTAATACAAAGATGATGCTATCAATTTCATAAAAATAAGCACAGCCCTGGCTGGTTGGCTCAGTGGTAGAGCATTGGCCTGGCTGTGGATGTCCCAGGTTCAATTCCCAGTCAGGGCACACAGGATAAGCGCCCATCTGCTTCTCCACTGCTCTCCCTCTTGCTTTTCTCCCTCTCTCTCTCTCTAGCTTTCTCTCCTCCCATCCTGCAGCCATGGCTTGATTAGAGTGAGTTGGTCCTGAGCGCTGAAGATGGCTCCATGGCCTCTGCCTCAGACACTAAAAAGTGGCTCTGGTTGCAAAGAAGTAAGGGTCCCAGATTGGCAGAGCATTGCCCCCTAGTGAGCTTTCTGGGTGGGTCCTGGTTGGGATGCTTGTAGGAGTCTGTCTCTTCATTCCCTCCTCTCACTAAAATGAAAACACACACACACACACACACACACACACACACACACACACAGCAGCACATAGTAAAGATTTGTTCTACATTAACATTTTATTTATATGACGTGATCATTTCAGATGTGAGGACACCTAAAAAGTGTCATCTGGTCTCTTAATTATTAAACAATTTAAAATTAGACAACCAAGCCAAATCTTATATCAAACCCTATTGAAAAATGTTTTAGTGAGGCTGCCTTTGATATTCAAGTTCTAGTAAAGAATTATATGCAAATATCATATTTTTGTGTGTGTGAGAAAGCCCCTAGGAATAGTCAGAATACTAAGTAGAATAGATTTAACTACTAAATCTTTGTGTCTTTTTTCAGCATTAGCCAAACTATCAGTTAAAAAAAAGAAAAAAACAGTTTCAATAATGCATCAATCTACTTTAAATTAACAGGTGTTTATATGTAAATCAATAAACATATGTGTGACACCTGAGTCCTTCAGGGAACAGAGATTCAGGTAGGTGTAGTCAGGGATACAAATAACTTCTGAGGGGTAACAACTGTTCAAAGATAGAAGAGGAATGAAGCAGGGTAGGGTGGGGGATAAAACTCCAACCACAATACAGATCTGATAATCTCTCAACCAACACTGTGTATTGCTCTGGAGCAAAGGTTGCCCATTAGAGGAGTTCCTGGTTGGGTAGTAATGGCCAGGCCCCAATATCCTTCTGCCCTCCCAGTGCTTATTTATTGGGCTGTCCAGAAAAGTATGGCCTCAGTGGATCCTGAAAATGCCAGTTATTGTCAGCTGTCAGATAGGTGTACTTCTTGCAGTTAAATATTATGTTCTTGAAAAGACTGCTGAGTGATATATGGCAATTGACACATCTTCATGGCTGCTCCAATATGTAGTAAGCCTTTTTAAGCATATGTTTCTGAGTGAATAATCTATGTGTACAATATATCAAGTGTTTGTTTAAATATAGAATGGTCATATAATTTGCAATGTAAGATCAATAGATCTAGACTCAGCCGATTTTTAAAATTTGTAGATTTTTCTCAAAGGTTGAAGAAGTCCATGTCAAGGTAATTTTGAAAGATCAAACCATTGCAACTGTTCAGCTCTATGTGAAGTTCAGACTGATTAGGTGGCTCTTTGTCTGCTTAACTCTAAGCTCCTTTGCCTTTGAAAAATCACCAAATAAATACTGCACCAAAGTATATTATTTACTGAATGGGGGGAATGTTCTAAACTGTAAAAGATCAATGAATTGTGGTACTGAACATAAAGAACCTAGTATTATTCATCTTTAGGGGAGATAAATTTATCTCTTGATGACTGTAGCTGAATTAAAACAGTTCCCAAAGGAATACAACTTCTTTGAATAATTATTCTTTTTAAAAAATTTTGTGGCCTTGGCCAGTTGGCTCAGTGGTAGAATGTCAGCCTGGTATGTGGATGCCCTAGGTTCAATTCTTGATCAGGGCACACAGGAGAAGGTGCCTATCTGCTTCTCCACTCCTATTCCCCTTCTTTTTCCCTTCTCCTCCTGCACCCATGGCTCAATTAAAGCAAGTTGGCCCCAGGTGCTAATGATGGCTCTATGACCTTCACCTCAGGTGCTAGGATGAGCTCGGTTGCTGAGCAATGGAGCAATGCCCCAGCTTGCTGGATGGATCCAGTTGGGGTGCAAGCAGAAGTCTGTCTCTCTGCCTCCCCTTCTCTCACTGAATTAAAAATAAAATATATTCTTTGTAATACATTTTCATTTTCAAGAATTTATCTAGTGAAACATCCCTAATTCAGTGTTCTGTGTCAGGGCTTTTCACCTGCTCTTCTTTCTACAGTTCAGACAGTGGCAATACAAGATTCCATGACTCACTGCAATCCCTGTTCAAATGTCTCCTCTCCGTTCAACCTGAAATAACAGCCCTTATCACTACCTTCTTCTCTGCTTAAAAAAAATTAAAAAGAATGGTTATTCTTATGTAGTATAACATTAAATAACTATTTCTTTATTTACTCACATAAATTGCATGCTCTACAATGGCAGAAATTCTTTTCTTTATTGTATGCTCTTAAATCCCCAGCTTCTGTAATAGTCTGTGGCCTTTATATTAGGCCTGTGATGGCGAACCTGTGATACGTGTGTCAGCACTGACACGTGTAGCCATTTTTGATGACACGCGGCCCAATGCGGCCGCATATCAGAGAAGTATAGGGCCACATGCCAAGAAGGACGTTTCATCCTTGGCTCCTGCATGGCCAGGATCAGGAGCCAAGGATAAAACATTTGTTGTAGTGTACACACTCTGTGCCAGAGGTCTGTAGGCCAAAACAGCAGAACTCCGTCACAGAGCATCTAGTTCTGGGACTTCCGGTTAGGCCGTTTTTCTCAAAGTGACACACCACCCAAGTTATGTTTGGTTTTTTGGCGAATTTTGACACACCAAGCTCAAAAGATTGCCCATCACTGTATTAGGCACCCAAAAGAATAGTCTTTGAATGAATGACTGGATGGATGATGGATGCATGAAGAACAAATTAACATGTTGAGTGGTTTCTTCTCATCACTACCTACACAAATAAAAGCAAGAGTTTACCCAAATCTGGGTTTATGGTACATAACCAGTTCAAGAGAAACTACCATCCATCATACAAAAAAAAAATAGAATTTGTCTCCCAATAATGTACATAATTTAACAACATATATTAGAAGAGATGTTTCTTTAAACTTGGCATGTAATTTCATGAAAGCATCAATCTGTTTTAACCAGTCAAATAATGACCAACTAATTTATATAGATACCTTATTCTCTTCTTTTAAGCAATTAGGAGTCTTTGAAACAGTACAAGTCTCAGCAAGGTCAATGAAAATATCTCAGTCTTCTGTCAGGTTGTGTAAGGAAATAGTTTTATCTATTTACATATAAGCACAGAAAATTCCATTTATGTCCACTAGGAAGTGAAGAAAGGGCAGACAGACAAAGGTGGTCTTTGCAACTGACCCACTCTCTTGTGCTTTATGGTCAATCTGGTAACCATGTAGCATCTCATCAGTAAGGCTAAAATTAGTATTGATTTCAACTTGCCACTTTTCTATGTCTTCTGCCTCTGCAGCAGCAATATACTCTTTTCATCATGTCATCATACCAGGGTTCACTTGGCTTACTTCTCTAATTTACGATTGAAAGTTAGAAGTATAGATCTTTCAATAAATCATTAATATTTTCCCTAGGCAATCAATAGTTACTGATAGACTGTTTCCCTGAATGAAAGTTTTGACCTCAAGCAAGCTATAAAATGTTCTTTTTTCAAACAATAAACTAAGACCCTAATGAATAAAATATAGACCATATATAAATATATATTTTGTACTAACCTGGGATTAGAATATGTAAATTGTGCAATATTTTGTTGAAACGGTTCAGATCCACTCTTTTATTATATTCCTTATATTGAAGTAATTTTTGTTTGTTTTACAGGGATAGAGAGAGAGTCAGAGAGAGAGATAGATAAGGACAGACAGACAGGAATGAAGAGAGATGAGAAGCATCAATCATTAGTTTCTCATTGCTGTTGTTCATTGATTGCTTTCTCATAGGTGCCTTGACTGCGGGCCTTCAGCAGACTGAACAACCCCTTGCTGGAGCCAGCAACCTTGGGTCCAAGCTGGCAAGCTTTTGCTCAAGCCAGATGGGCCCACGCTCAAGCTGGCGACCTCAGGGTCTTGAACCTGGGTGTTCCGTATCCCACTCCGACGCTCTATCCGCTGCGCCACTGCCTGGTCAGGCAATATATTGAAGTAATTTAAAAACAATGATTATCCCTGGCGGGTGGCTCAGCGGATATAGCTTTGGCTCAATATACACCAAGGTTGTGAGTTAAATCCCTGATCAGGACACATGCAAGAATCAACCAGTGAATGCATAAACAAATGGAACAACAAATCAATGTACCTCTCTCTCTCTCTTTCTCCCTCCTCTTTTCTCTCTAAAAATGGGTCAATAGATAAAAATATTTAAATTATAAGTACTGATAAAGTTTTATAGTATTTGTGTTTTACAAAATTTGCTTAAAATGTAATATTAAAACATAAATCAATGATGCAACCCATCCCTTATTTTATATTTAAGTGAACATCTCTTTATAAATGAAAAAATGTATAAGATGGAGTACAGTGTGCTTTTTTTATTTTGAATCTCAGTTTAAAAATTAAATTGGAAAGGAAGTTACTACCAGAATTGAATTTTTGTTTGTTGTGATGGAAGATGATTTAATTTGCCTGAACTTAAGAAATGTTTATTTGGCATTTGCTATGTGTGTAGGAGTCAGTAATAGGTGGTGTGGGAGAAAAAAGAAAATAGTACTATCTTTAACAAAACATATTAATATGCATGTGTATATAAAAAGACCCAAAGGGACAAAGGGCTTTGTATGTTCTGAAGAGCTCAGAGGACACTTGTTATCTGTGGGGTAGTTCAAAAGACTTCATGAATAGGGCACATCCAATATAAGTCATTTTGTAATCTTGCTAGGATTTTAAATGCATTTTAGCATAGTTTAGTAGCCTTATAGTTTAGGACATTAAAATTCTTTATTATTCTCCTCATATCCAGAGTGATGCCTTTTTTTTTTACTGAAAGAGTGAAAAATAATCAAGTTGTGACTAAATATAATGAAAAAATTTTTTTTAATTTTTTTTATTTTTACAAGGACAGAGAGAGAGTCAGAGAGAGGGATAGATAGGGACAGACAGACAGGAACAGAGAGAGGTGAGAAGAATCAATCATTAGTTCCTCATTGCCGTTGCGACACCATAGTTGTTCATTGATTGCTTTCTCACATGTGCCTTGACCGCGGGCCTTCAGCAGACCGGGCCACCCCTTGCTGGAGCCAGCGACCTTGGGTCCAAGCTGGCAAGCTTTTGCTCAAGCCAGATGGGCCCGCGCTCAAGCTGGCAACCTCGGGGTCTTGAACCTGGGTCTTCCGGCATCCCAGTCAGATGCTCTATCCACTGTGCCACCGCCTGGTCAGGCTATAGTGAAAATTTTTGATGCCATGCTAAGATTAGACTTTACTTTTAGTCTGAAATAGTCTGGTTTGTAAAGTAGAATGCCAATTAGATACACTATAATTTGATATTTCCAAACAACCAGGATGCTTTCACATGTTGTGACAATCATAAAAAGAAAAATCATGGAAGCAAATTCTTACAACAGGTAGCTATCAAATCCATCAGGTCAAGAGAAGCTATTTCTTAATCAGAGATAGTATGTAAGTAGCGATTTGTGCTAATTATCATGGGAAAATTAAACAAGACTTAAGCCATAGAATTACCATAGAGTGCTGTGTTATTCTGATTTTATGTGATTATTGAGACAGCATTGGAGCATTTAGAAATTTGCTGTTGTCAAACAGAATTTAGTATAAACTGCAAGGAACATAAACATTATTTTCTGAAGCTAATATGGATGATGGTTATTGTGTTTAAAGGTTTTCTTAAAGATTCACCCTTCTTTGATCTCTTCTTATGACGCCATTTCCTTACAACTTGTACACTTTGTGTCTTGACCATGTTCCCCGTTCTCTTTTATTATGTTAAATGTTTTTTTAAAAAAATATTTTGGGCTAAAATTTGTCCCATTTATTTTCTGGAAGTTCTATAACTCAATATAAAGTTGAGGTAATTGTGACTGTTGTGTGGAGTAAAGAGATAAAGAAGAGTATCAGATACCATTTTTCGTGCTTTTCTGGCTTCCTTATGACAAATTTTTAGGGTTTTTCCAATGTGTTCTTAATTATAGTTGACCTACAATTTGATATTGGTCTCAGACATACAACATGACTAATAAACCCTTTGCCATTGGCTGTAGGAACAATCATCTCCTATTCAGTAGATTCGGTCGCCTTCTACCTTGTTGATTGTTCTCTTAGCTGTAGAAAAGCTTTTTAGTTTGATGTAGTCCATTTATTGATTTTTGCTTTTGTTACCTTTGCATGAAGAGACATATTCAAAACATACTACTAAAGCCAATGGTGAAGAATTTAGTGGCCATGTTCTCTTTTGGAAATTTTATAGTTTCAGGTCTAATATTCAAGTTTTTAATCTATTTTGAGTTTATTTTTATATATGGTATAAACAAGTGATTTAATTTAATTTTCTGAATGTATCCATCCAGTCTTCTCAATGCCATTTTTGAAGAGACTGCCTTTTTCCATTGTATATTTTTGTCTACTTTGCTGTAGATTAATTGATTCTGAAAGCATGAGTTTAGTTTTGGTCTTTCTATTCTGTTCCATTGATCTATGTGTCTGTTTCTATACCAGTACAATACTGTGCTGATTATTATAGCTTTCTAGCCACCACAATCAGTCATGAGAAAGAAAAGATATCTAAGCCCTGGCCAGTTGGCTCAGTAGATAAAGTGTCAGGGCACACAAGAGAAGTGACCATCTGCCTCTCTCCCCTTCCCTTTCCACCTTCTCTCCTTCTTCCCCTCCCACTGCCAGTGGCTCAATTGTTTGAGCATCAGCCCTGGGCACTGAGAATAGCTCAGTTGGTCAGAGTGGCCCAGCCACAGGTATGAAAAGTAGCTAGATTGATTCAAGCATCAGCTTCAGAGGGAAGTTGCTGGGTGGATCCCAGTTGGGGCACATGTGAGAGTCTGTTTCACTATCTCCCCTCTTCTCTCTTAGAAAAAAGAAAAGATATTTAAATTGTTAGAAAAGAAGAAAATTGTTACTATTTGCATATGGCATGTTATTATATATAGAAAACCCTAAATATTCTACCAGAAAACTATTAGAAGTAACAAATGAATTCAGTAAAATGTCAGGATACAAAATTAATATTCAGGCTATGGCCAGTTGGCTCAGTTGTAGAGTGTAATCCCAGCATGTGGATGTCCTGGGTTTGATTTCCAGTCAGAACACACAGGAGAAGTGCCCCTCTGCTTCTTTCTCTCTCTCTCTTCTCTTCTTGCAGCCATGCTCCATTGGAGCAAGTTGGCCCTGGCTGCTAAGGATGTCTACATAGCCTCTGCCTCAGACACTAGGAAGAGCTTGGTGGCTGAACAATGAAACAGTTCCCCAGATGGGCAGAGCCTCACCCCATATTGGGCTTGCCAGGTGGATCCCAGTCTGGGTGCAGGTAGGAGTCTTGTCCCTGCCTCTTCTCCTCTCACTGAATAATAAAAAAATTTTAACAGTCATAAATCTGTTACATTTTTATACAATAATAATGAAATAGAAGAAAGAGAAATTAAGAAAACAGCCCCATTTACAATCACATCTAAGAAAATAAAACACTTAAGAGTAAATTTAACCAATGAGGTAAAAAACCTGAACCCTGAAAACTGTAAGACATTGATGAAAGAAATTGAAGAAACACAAATAAGTGGAATGTTCATGAATTGGAAGAATTAATATCATAAAATAGTTCATACACTTAAAGCAGTCTACAGAGTCAATGCAATTCCTATCAAACTACTGGTGGTATGTTTCACAAAACTAGAACAAATAATCCTAAAATTTATATAGAAACACAGAGGAGGTCAGATAGCCAAAGAAATATTGAGGAAAAGAATGAACAAAATTGGATGCATCATACTCTCTGCATTCTGATAAATTTTTAAGAGTATTCTCTTTCTCCCCAGTCACCTTTGTTACCATGCTTATTTTGAGAGATAGAGAAGACAGATATTATATCTTAGTGTAAGTATGTGACCAAAATAATACTTAATGGACAAATAAAAATCTTTTTTAAACATTGGTTATATATTACTTGACTTTTTATATTTTTTTTCTTTAAAGTGATGTTTTTTGTTTTGTTTTGTTTTCCAGAGAGAAAAGATTAAGAGCCAATGATTTGCAATTTGGTCTGAGAGTCTTGGTACTAGTGGCTGGAATCTCAGTAAATAGACACTTTTATACCAGTGACGTTGTCTCCTCTTTCCCCTCACCATGAACATGAATTTAATTGGTGAAACGTAATGAGAAAATTAAATACATGGCCATTATTGAATGGTATAAAAAAATGATGCCAAATTGAAAGTTCAACATTATACCTCTGAATATAATTCTGATTGTTTTTAACTCATAGATAATAAAAGGCTAAATAAAATTAAGCCATCAAAATGGTATGAGATATTTTCACAAAGCCTTTTTTAAAGTAAATTTATTGGGGTGATAGTGGTTAATAATTTATTGGTGTGATAGTGCTTAAAAAATTATATAGGTTTCAAGTATACAAATCTATGGAGAAAAGGAAGCTTCTTCAATAAATGGTGCTGGGAAATTAGAAAGCCACATGCAAAAGAATAAAATGACTACTATTTGTCCCCAAATTTGCTTTTATTTCAAACTTCTACCACACTCTGAGAATTATACTAACAGATATTAACTTTTTAGGGCTGGAGAATATTTCAAAGCTTTTTACTATTCTTAGCATTTACAAATCATATTAGCTTTCTCAATAAAATAGTATTAAATAACCTGTTATGTATATGAAACTGATATCCTTGTTAAAAATGTTTTAGTACTTAGTGTTTATATAGACTCCGAAAATTCAAGAAAATAAAAGCTGACTGCAGTACTCTTCTGTATAAATCAGAGGGCAGATGCACGATTTTCTTTTCTGATGTCAGAATTTTATTTAGTAAAGGAGAACAATCTGGCAATAATAGAGATGATGAAACCTCTTGGGATGCTAAAAATATAGATTTAGATAAAATGAGGCAAGTAGTATTTATTATTAGATAATTTTATTAATTTTGTTAAAATATAATTTGTTCTGATAAGTGATTATTACTACAAACTGTGGTAATAAAGTAACAAGTACCTGTTTAAACAACTATTTTGTATCATAGCCCTCCTCCCAGTTTTAGCATATTTTGAAAATTCTTTGGAGTTCAACTACTTATTTTTTTTGAACAAAGACACAAATATACAATGCCAATTATGTACATACTCTGGTTTTCTCTTCAGATCATATTAATCTTTAGCCTTTTACCAATCATGTACATATTACAGGAACATATATTTGTGAATTGATGATGGAGGTATTAACCATAATGCATTTCATTGGATATCTTAGACCTTAGGTTTTCCAAAAAAACAATGTAGCTATTGTTAGAAACAAAAAAAAAAATAAAAATAAAAATTGTTGTTCAGAGGATATTTAAACTTGCTGGGCAGAACATGAGCAAATGTCTCATGACTGTTCAATGGGCTTACTCTTTCTTAGATGGCCATATTGTCTGTTTCACACAAACCCTCCTACCCAACCACCCAAGTGACTATTGATAAAATATGGACTTTAATCATCTGTTTCTAAGCAGCAAATAACTCCCCTTAGGCCTTCAAATATTCATCATTCTCTTTTGTTTTTAGTTTTCTATATCTCACATCTTTTGAGATTTTTGTCTGACTTATTTCCTGTATAATTGAGTACTAAAATAAAAATATTTAAAAATTTTTTATTTTATTAATTAGAAAAATTTGGCCAGGGCCAGTTGGCTCAGTAGTAAAGCATTGGCCTTATGTGTGGATGTCCCGGGATCAATTCCTGGTCAGGGCACACAGGACAAACACCCATCTGCTTCTCCACCCCTACCCCTCTTGCTTCTCTCTTTCTTTCTCTCCACATTCTTCAGCCATGTATCCATTGGAGCAAGTTGGCCCCAGGCTCTGAGGATGGCTCCATGGCCTCTGCCTCAGGAGCTAAGAAGAGCTTGTTTGCTGAGCAATGTAGCAACAACTCAGATGGGCAGAACATCACTCCTTAGTGGGCTTACCAAGTGGATCCCAGTCAGGGCTTATGCGGAAGTCTATCTCTGAATAAAAAATACAGTGTGTTCATAAAGTCATGGTACACTTTTGACCCTGTATATTTAACATTAGGAGAATTTACTTAAATCTAAACTAGGGTATTATGAGTAGAAAATAAAACATTTGGGCCTCAGAATTTTCCAGAGCTGTTTTTAAGTCATATCTTATTGCCTTCCAAAAGAATCCATTAGACAAAAATTTAACAATGTATGTTCGAGACTCTTAAGTAAACTTCTACCTTTCTTTCCCCATCACCTTGCTCCCTTTTAGTCTCCTTATTTCTGTATGCTTTCCCCTTTATTTTTAGTATAAGTCATCTAGTCATTCATAAACATGTTTGGGTAAACACCTTTATTGTTTCACATTAATTAAATCATAATGTATGTTATACAGTAGAATATTTATGAGAAATCACACAAATGGTTTTAGTATTCCTTACAATAATCAAATAAAAATCTCTGTATTAGTTTCAATAACTATCAGAAGCTTAGTCTAAAACAAATTACAGAGTTCTTTATATTTGTTCTGTGAGTTGAATTCTCCTAAATATTTTATTTTGTGTTTTATTTTTCCCCTTATAGAGTTATTTGAGAATAAATAATTATCTAAAATGTCCTGATACCTTCAGTTGCTTTGGACAAAACTAAATCATATAGACAGAGTATAATATATATATATTTTTTAATTTATATTTTATATGTATTTCATCAATATACAGAAACATTTACAATTCACACATTTCTGGTCAGAAAGCTATCTACAAACTTTCCCAAGATTTCTTGTATAGACTGTTTCTTATATCATTATCAAACATATTTAAATAGAATAAAATCTATTTTCTTTCATCCATCAAGCATCTTGGATTTGATTCCATCATTGGAATTGTTCATGATGTTCACTGCTGATTTCAGCAAGAATGTTCTTCAAGTCCCCTGGAACAACTCAGAGTTTCATGTACATTAGGACCAAAGGATTTTATTGTGGAAGTTTTCACTATGGAATCATAATAGCACTTTGATTAGCATTCTTTATTCTATTATATAATAGTTGTTGAAAATAAACATTCAGTAGGTGTTGATGTTTCAATTATATTTAAAATAGAATATCAGCAAAGTTGTCATCCCTTGTATTTTCATTTTTGGTGATTGATAGTGAGCAAACTTAACCATTTAAATACCTCATTTTAATTTTATACATGTGTAATTAAGTCATAACTTTCTTGACTGGCAATAAATGAACCATTGGTTATAGTCAATGATGTCTGTGTTTTAGGATGTTATTGCATACCAGAGAGATAGCACATGACACATCCAGTATGAAAGATTTCATAAAACTATGTTACATAAAGATGAGCCCTTTTGTATTACCTTGCAAGGTTGCTATAGTTACCAAGTGTTTCTTTATGGAAATTCCACTTTTCTTAGTAATATTAGATTATGAACCCAAAGTCTCATCCTATATTGTTCTTAAATCTCCTCTTTGAGCACAATCTTTGTAAAAGATTCTGAGTTATTTTTACAATCTATCTTCTTTTCTTTCACAAATAAATTATTTTGAATAAAGCAGAGAACAAAAACATTAAGCATATGTTTTTCCTCCAGACTGAATATTAGAATTTTTGCTTCCCCTACCAATTGCCAATTTTCACTTTATTTATTTTTATTTTTTTGTTTTTTTATTAAGTGAGAGGCAGGGAGACAGAGAGGCAGACTCCTGCATTTGCCTGAATGGGATCTACCAGGTAAGCCCTCTACAGGGCAATGCTCTGCCTATCTAGAGCTGC
Organism: Rhynchonycteris naso; assembly: GCA_037038555.1. Taxonomy (NCBI): domain Eukaryota; kingdom Metazoa; phylum Chordata; class Mammalia; order Chiroptera; family Emballonuridae; genus Rhynchonycteris; species Rhynchonycteris naso. Next base: position 184,697,873 of record CM072998.1, read on the forward strand.
TGGTCCACTGTTTGGCAACCAAGCTATTTTGGTGTCTGGGAAGGCCATGGAGCCATCCTCAGCACCTGGGGCCAATTTGCTGGAACCATTCCAGCCATGGCTGCCAGAGAAAAAGTGAGAGAGAGAGAGAGAGAGAGAGAGAGAGAGAGAGATAGAGAAGGGTGTGGGATGGAGAAGTAAATGGTCACTTCTCCTCTGTGCCCTGACCAGGAATGACATACCAGGCTGATGCTCAATTGTTGAGCCAACCAGCCAGAGTTTGTTTTTAACTTTATAGAAAAAAAAAACACAAGCTAGAATTATATTTTTAAAGAATCAATGTTCTCAGCTGGTAAACTTTATTTAATGAATACTATTAAAACCTATGGGTTTCTATCTATTATTCCAGCTTATCTTAAGGCAGGATTGTATGTTCCTATTTCAAACTATCATAATAGAGTTTTAAGCTTTCATGAGATGTTCCTATATTTTCATTAGAAAATAATGTGATCTTGGAAAACATGGTTTATATTCACTTTCTACAAGGCTACTGTGTCAAATATTGGGACTCGGACCCATGAATACATATTCTCTAGCAATAGGCCTGGTCTGGTATCTATTTTTGGTATAGGGGAAAATAATGAAGGTACTCCCAACGATTAAAGTACTTTTCATTCTTTGGAACAAAAAAACAAATTTTTATTTTATTTTTTTTTTTTTTGGGGGGGGGGTACCTAAACAAATGGTTCTAGTAACCTGACCATAATATTCATGTATTTTACAAAGCATTTTAAACTCATTGTGTTATGTACAGTAAATTCTTTTCAGATAGAATTATGTTTTTGTCCTCTTTATATCTTTCCATTAAATCTTGGTAGGTCTTTTGGTCTCTTCTATTTAAAGTGTGTTCAGAAGAACTTAAACAAATAATGAAAAAATCAATGAACTATGAGATTGATTGTCTACACATGGCAAATGTTATTGTTAAGATTGCTATTAGCTAATATATATTAAGTAAAATACCTCATCTGAATTATTTCATCAAATTATTTAATCTTATCTTATGGAGTATATTCTATATTATGTTACAGTATGTGCATTTGATAAATGAGGAATCTGAGTCAAGAGAAGTAAAATGATTAGCTCAGAATCACAATTAAGAAATTCAAATATTTAAAATAATAATTAGACTGTAATGGCTAAGAAAGAATTTGACCTATTATCATGAACAATGTATCAGAAAGTATAGAATAAGATAGTCTTGTATAAAAAACATCAAAACACATTGATACACTGTCATAACTCTGGAAAACTTAAAGATTTATAGCAACCAAGTAAATGCTAAATTATAAATGCATGAGTGGTCAACATAAGAACATCAATCAGTGTAATACACAACATTAATAAAACATAGGGAATAAAAACTAGAAAAAAGGGAACTTCAACATGAGCAGAAACATTTATTAAAAAAAATAGACCGCAGCTAACATTATATTAACATTATATGCAGTGATGAAAATGACAAGTCTTCCACTTAAGATCAGGGAAAGTCAGGATGCCCAGTTTTACCACTGCTATATATTTTGTACCAACGGTTCTAACTAGAGAAATTAGGCAGAGAAAAGAAATAAAATACATACAAACTGGAAAGAAGTAAAATTATGTCTATTCACAGTAAGACATTGCAGAAAAAAATTAAAGAGCTAAATAAATGAAGACATCTTGTATTCTTGGGTAGAAAGACGCAGATTCAGTGGAATTCCTATCAAAATTCCAATGTCTCCCTTTTTTGCAGAAACTGAAAATCTTGTTCAGAAGTTTTTGGAATTGCAAAGGACCCCAAATAGTCAAAACAATCAAGAAAGAGAAGAACAAAGTCAGAGCACTCACATTTTTCAATTTCAGATCTTACTGCAAGCTAATTATTAAAACAATGTGGTATGGCATGAGGAGATCCATTTAGACTCACAGAATAAAATTAAAATCCTGTACATCCCTGGTCAATTGAGTTTTTTTTTTTTTTTTCAAGGACAGAGAAAGAGTCAGAGAGAGGGATAGGGACAGACAGACAGGAACGCAGAGAGATGAGAAGCATCAATCATCAGTTTTTTGTTGCGACACCTTAGTTGTTCATTGATTGCTTTCTCACATGTGCCTTGACCACGAGCCTTCAGCAGACCAAGTAACCCCTTGCTGGAGCCAGCGACCTTGGGTCCAAGCTGGTGAGCCTTGCTCAAGCCAGATGGCCCGAGCTCAAGCTGGAGACATTGGGGTCTCAAACATGGGTCCTCCACATCCCAGTCCGATGCTCTATTCACTGTGCCACTGCCTGGTCAGGCTGGTCAATTGATTTTTGACAAAGTGCCAGGATTATTTAATGGAGAAAGAGCAGTTTCTTCAACAAATGATGTGGAAATAACTGAATTTCCATGTGCAATATCTGGCACTATATACAAAATTAATTCAAAATGAATCAATGGAATAAATATAAGTGCAAAACCATTAAATTCTTAGAAGAAAGCATAGAGATAAATTTCCAATACCATGAATTTGGCAATAGATTTTTACGTGTGACACCAAAAACCTGAGCAGCTAGGTGAATTGGACTTAATCAATACTAAAACTTTTGTGCATCAGAGGATCTTTACAAGAAAATGATAATGTTGTTTGCCAGAGTTGGACAAAATGAGGAAAGATGATTAAAAGATACAAATTTTCACTTACAAGTTCTGGGGATGCAATGTACATTGTGGTGACTACAATTAGAAATGCTGTATTGTATATTTGAAAGTTGCCATAGACTCTGCTCTGTTGGATCAGTGGTAGAGTGTTGGCCTGGTGTTTGGAAGTCCCAGGTTCGATGCCCAGTCAGGGCAAACAGGAGAAGCGACCATCTGCTTCTCTACTGTTCCCCCTCTTGTTTTTCTCTCTCTCTCTCCTTCTCTTCCCTTCCAGCCATGACTGTTTGGAGCGAATTGGCCCCAGGTGCTGAGGATGACTCCATGGCCTCCGACTCAGGTGCTTAGAAGAGCTCAGTTGCTGAGAAAAGGAGCATTGCCCCAGTTGGGCAGAGCATAGCCCCTTAGTGGGCTTGCCGGGTGGACCCCAGTTGGGGTGTATGCGGGAGTCTATCTCTCTGCCTCTCCTCCTCTCACTGAATTAAAAAAAAAGAAGATAGTTGCCAATAAAAAATTTTTTTAAAGATCTCATTGCACACACAAAATATTAACTTTGACTTGATGGATGCTAACTAAACTTGTGATAATTTTATAATAAAATCATTCATCAAATCATGTTTTACACCAAATGTGTTATTGGTTAGCTATATTTCAATAATACAGGAAAAATAAAGTTAAAAGACAAACTTCAAAATAAAATATTTGAAAATCATATATCTAAGTGTTTACTATCCAGCTTATATAAAGAACTTCTAAAACACAAAAAAATTACAACCCAGTTAAAAATGTGTAGAGATTAAATAGAGATTTCTCAAAAGAAGACATAGAGATGACCAAGTAGTACAAAAAAATGTCCAGTATCATTAGTTATTAAGGAAATACAGGCTCTGGCCTGTTGGCTCTGTGATAGAGTATAGGCCCAGTGTGTGTATGTCCCGGTCAGGGCATGCAGGAGAACTGCTCATCTATTTCACCACCCCTCCCCCCTCTCTTCTCTCTCTCTCTCTTTCTATCTCTTTCTCTCTCCCTTCTCCTCATGCAGCCATGGCTCAATTGGAGCAAGTTAGCTCTGAGCACTTAGGATGGCTCCATGGCCTCCACCTCAGGTGCTAAAAAGAGCTTGTTTGCTGAGCAATGGGCCGAGCATTGCCCTGTAGTGGGCTTGCCAGGTGGATCCCAGTCAGGGTGCATGCAGGAATCTGTCTCTGCCTCTCCAGCTCTCACTGCATTAAAAAAAGTACATGCAAATCAAAGCCACAATAATACCTTTTCACATCTACTAAAATGTTTATAACCCCCCTCAAAAAATAGAAAATAAAAATGTTGGAGGATGTAGACCTTGGCAAAAGTGGAATCCTCATACACCTCTTGTAAGAATGTGCACCTGCTGTGGAAACTGGCCTTGGTGGGATAGTCTGGTGAGAAGTGTACAAGTTTGCATATGACATAGCTAGCATAGGCAAATTCATAGAAACAGAAAGTAAATTACTGATTATCTGGATCTGAAGGGGATGGGGCTATTGAGGAGTTTCTGTTTATGATTGCAGAGTTCCAATTTGGTTGATAAAAGACATTTTGGAAATAGACAGTTATGATGGTTGCACAATGTTGTGAAGGTAATTAATGCCACTGAATAGTACACTTCAATGGTTAAATGGCAACAGTTATATATATTTTACCACAGCAAAAATATTTTAAGTAAATTAAACACATGGAAGAAGTTAGAAAAACACTTTGGAAAGCATAATTGCAGGAAGAGTGAAGCATAGCATACTTGGTATCTACACAAAGGACTTGGTTTTAAGCCATTTATAGAAGGGATATCTTAGGGCAGATTTTCAAGTTATGTGGAATTATATGAAGCTATTTATTTTCTCTAAACTCCACCCTCATATATCTTGTCTCAAAACTCTGTAGCACTACCTTCTAGAAACATTATTGAACATATAAACAACAAACACACATAAACACCCACTTCTTGTTTTAACAAAATGGATTCATAGCATATATGGTACTCTTCTGAAGTTTTCTTTATTTACTTAATTATAAAAGGCATGTATTTTTGGTTGTTAATTTGTGGAGACTTATTTTTAATTATTGCAGGGGAGAGTCTTCAATTTAGAATAAGGTAGAGAGCTCACAGTTTAATACACCATTTGTCTTGTGTAGGAGAGTTGTGTTTGCTTATTTGTTAAAAGTGATAACATAAACTTCCAGTGAATTTTGTAAACTTTCAGTGAAACCTAATGCATTCTCTTCCAAATCCAACTCATTCATTCTCCTTTGTTTTAAAAACACAGGTCAGGCTAAAGTTAACTTTCAGCAAGTTAGAAAATACTTTCAGCAATTCTATATTTAGTTTGTTAATGTACCTTTAATTTTAACAGTGTTATATTTCCTTACATTATCATTTACAAATTTTGAATTAAATATCTGATAAAATATTTAATTCTCTCCATAAAATAAATATATATATATATGCTCACTGAGGAGTAAGTGTTCTTCTCCAGCTTACACTCGCCTGAGAATGGTTGCAAAGTTGACAATTTGTCTTAGAACAGAATCAGAGATTCAACAGTCTTCCAGACATGTGAACACAAGTTCACAAGTTCAGCTAAAGTAAATCACAATATTTGTTACGCAGTCAGTGCTACTGAGACACACTGAAATAATGTTCAGATCCTTCACGAGTATTTATCTGAGTATTTCTATTCAAATTTTGATGTTACATAGTCTAAAATGACTGAAGCTCTTCACTCATTCAAATAGAAACTTATTATTTTTTTCCCATTGATGTTTACTGCTTTGTAGCTCAGAGTCAAATCCATTTACAAGGATTCACTTTCATTGGCACGGTATCTTGTGTCGGGTAACTTTGAAAACAATATACATTGCATATTAACTTATACTAGTACAAGAAGTTTAAGATTTACATTTAAGAAATCAAATAATACTAAAAATATTGTGTAATGAATATATATATGCTAAGGGAAAACACTTAATAAATACTTTCTGACACTTATGTTACAGGGGAAAAATAGCTGGGTGCTAGATGAGCTATCATTTGTGGTAAAGCCAGATGAATAAAATTTTATTTTTATTTAATTTTCATTTTTCTGTGGTAACCTAGGAAAGAAGCAAGTAGTCAGTAGAAAGAAGGGATGTGGTTGTAGAACTAAAGGACATAGTTTTTCATATATGTGTTTGTATAATTTTCTTTCTTAGACCATTGTATTAAAACCATTGGTAGACTTTTCATTTTAAAAATCTGGAAATAGCCTGACCAAATGGTGGCGCAGTGGATAGAGCATCAAACTGGGATGCGGAAGACCCAAGTTCGAGACCCCGAGCTCGCCCACTTGAGCGTGAGCCCATCTGGATTGAGCAAAAGCTCGTCAGCTTGGACCCAAGGTCGCTGGCTCCAGCAAGGGGTGGCTCGGTCTGCTGAAGACCCGCGGTCAAGGCACATCTGAGAGAGCAATCAATGAACAACTAAGGTGTTGCAACGGCAACGAAAAACTAATGATTGATGCTTCTCCCCTCTCTCCGTTCCTGTCTGTCTGTCCCTGTAAAAAAAAAAATGTAAAAACCTGGTAATAATTTATGTAAGTTTTATTTATTCAAGGAGAGGGAGAAAAAACAATTATTATTAATAGCTAAGTAGTCAAGCTTTATGTCTTCAAAACTAAATGATAACTTTTTTTTTTTATTACAGGGACAGAGAGAGAGTCAGAGAGAGGGATAGATAGGGACAGACAGGAACACAGAAAGATGAGAAGCATCAATGATCAGTTTTTCATTGCAACACCCTAGTTGTTCATTAATTGCTTTCTCATATATATGCCTTGACCGCGGGCCTTCAGCAGACTGAGTAACCTCTGAGCCAGTGACCTTGGGTCCAAGCTGACAAGCTTTTTCTCAAGCCAGATGGGCCCGCGCTCAAGCTGGCGAGCTCGGCATCTCAAACCTGGGTCCTCTGCATCCCTGTCCTACGCTCTATCCACTGCGCTACCACCTGGTCAGGCTATAGCTTATTTTTTAATAGAAGTTTCAGCTGAAGTTGTTTAACTCACAAAAAGAAAACTTTGAATAACAGATTTATTAGGAAGATCATTCCTCAAGTATTTTTAAAGGACTAATTTAGCTACTGTTAAATATGAGTTGGCATGTGAAAATTTGGATTGCTAGAAATCATTACTGACTTTAGATTAATTGGAATGCAATTAATGTAGCTTTGATCGATGCATTGTTGAGAAAATAACATTTGCCATAAAATATGTCTATTTACATCTATTACATAAAATTGCAGTCTGCTATTTTTCTTACTGTTTTTCTTTTATTTTTTAACCTCTGACTTCTAAATTCTGCACAAGAAGGTAGTTCAAACTGTAGAAATCTCTCTTCATTAGCTTTGAAATAATATATATTTTTGCTTTGTATTTACCTTTTCATGTTTAGTTTTTATTGAAGTATATTATGCACAGAGAGTCTGACCTGTGGTGGCACAGTGGATAAAGCATCGACCTAAAATGCTGAGGTTGCAGGTTGAGAACCCTGGGCTTGCCTGGTCAAGGCACATGTGGAAGTTGTTGCTTCCTCTTCCTCCCCCCTTCTCTCTCTCTCTTCCTCTTTTCTCTCTCAGAATGAATAAAGTAAAAATATAAGCACAGAGAAGGTGAACCTATCATAACTATATATTATTATTAACCATTCTACACCCTTTGGGTTTCCCTTTAAAAATCAGTTTATCAGTATCTGAAATGTTTCACTGGGATTTTGATTGGGATTGCATTGAACCTATAAATAAATTTGAAAAAAAAAAATGACATCTTTAGGCTACTGAGTCTTCCAGTACATGAACATGGTGTATCATCAAAACTTTACTTCAATCACAAATTATTTTAGATGTTTGTGCAAATGTCCTGTGTATCTTTTGAAGAGTTAGTCCTAAATATTCAATGCTTTTTATGCTATTGTTTTAATTAGTACTTGTAAACTTTATCTTCTATTCTTTTCTAGTTTATAGTGTCAAATAAAAATTGCACCTGACAAAGTAAAGTAGGTGAGGAAAACTATTCTACCCTATTGCAATACATGAAAGAAGCCAGAACTCAGTCTAAGCTCAACTCCACTGAATCATATGGAAGAGATTTCAATTGCTGGGCTGGAGGGATTGTAGGCTATCTGTTTTGTTATTTGGCCTCCCCAAAGAAAATGCACACTTTCTTGTATCATCTTAAAGGAGGAGTATTTACAACCTGGAACAAGGTGCCCACCAAAATTAGGCTTCTAACCTCACATCGAGATTTGGAGATGGGGCAATATTTTACTTAATGATTATATTACAAACAGTGGTCTTTCCCATCCTTGAGAAAGCCCTGGGTTGTAAATCTGACAAGAGGGTTTAAAAAGGATTTACATCTCAAAAGGGCAAAGAGATAATTTGCAAATACAAGTTTTCCAAAACAAATGCTCTAAGGAAAGGGAATGAGAGACTTCTGTGGTTAGACCATCTGGGCTTTACAAGGGAAGAGATGAGAAGAAGGTCAAGGGCTTTGAGGTAGGAAAAAGTCAAGTGGAGGAAATTGTTCAGACTGCCTTGGTCAGTAGAAATACAACTGGTTTTGCTGTATTGACGTTATACCCAAAAACTTGGTTAAATTCATTATTAATTTCAATAGGGTCCTGGCTGGTTGGTTCAGTGTTAGAGCATTGGCCCAGTGTGTGGATGTCCCCGGATCAAGTCCCAGTCCACCTCTCCCTCTCTCTGTTCTGTCTTTCTCTCTCTTTTTTCCACTCCTGCAGCCATGGCTCAGTTGGAGCAAGTTGGCCCCAGGCATTCCAGATAACTCCATGGCCTCACCTCAGGTGATAAAATAGCTCAGCTGCCAAGCAATAAAGCAAACGCTCCAGGTGAACAGAGCATTGCCCCTTAGTGGGCTTTCTGGGTGGATGCCAGTTGGGGTGCATGTTGGAGTTTGTCTCTCTGACCCCCCATTTCTCACTTAAGAAAATAATAGTTTGTAAATCATATTTGGATTGTTACATATACAAGGGTTGGCAAAAGTAGGTTTACAGTTGTTTGTGTGGAAAAAGATATGCCAGTTATGACTATCACAATCATTTTATTATCTCAAAAGAATGTCACAATGGCACAGGGTACTTAGGTACAATCTTATCAGTGCTCAAATTGCCAGCCTTCATCATCTACATATTCTTGTTGTCTACTTGCTACAGTGGAGCTCACTTTGGCACATGGTTCTTTAATACCTACTCTGCCCATCGCTGTAATACCAAGGATTGTATGAATAATGGCATTTTTAAAAAACAACCTTTAAATGAGACAGTGCTACATTTTCATTAAAAAATAATGTGGTCTTGAAAAACATGGTTCATATACACTTCCTATAATACAAGTGCCTTATGCTTTTTTATTTTCTTTTCTTAGTTTATTATACTAGCTGGGATCTTGAATAATATAATGATTAAAGTGGTGCTATAAGACACTCTTACTTTTAATATTTCACCATTGAGTATGATTGTGTAAGTTTTTCTTTTTTTTTTTTTTGATTGTGTAAGTTTTAAAAAAAAAATTTTTTTAATCAAATTAAGGAAGTTTCCTTCTAAGCATCATATATTTAACTCTCTAAAACAGTAGGAATAACTTTAGACAACTCTGAACCATAAAATAAGTCTAATTATATATATATCCTTAAAGTTTATTGTAAAGCCAGTAGCCACGGCCACTATCACAGCCGCCTGGCCCACGCAGGTTCCCATTTGATTCGAACAGTCGGTAATGAAACAATGGAGTCACCAACTGGTGAACCATCAGCTTGAATTCTAGCTTGCAACCGGCGGACAAGCAAAAACACACACTGGGCTCCAAAACCCACACATTCAGTACTCACAAAGCTACTGACTTATCCGAGTTTCCTAGAATCAAAGCTTTCTAGCTCACCAGACTTATTCACCTCTGTTTCCCATCTCCTCCTGCACAAACTCTTCCTCAGCATTCTGCCATCTTGGCTGCTTTCTCTCCTCTATGTGGCCTTCCTCTGCTCTCCTCTCTAATACCTCAGGAACCAAGAGAGAGCTCAAGCTACTGGTCTCCTCCTTTATACCATAGAATCAAAACCTTTAATCCAATTATACTAACAAGGAAGTCTCTGTATAATGGGATTCCTCAGGAGAGTGCACCACCCTACATCATCCAATCAGACAAGGGTGTGGAGAAGAACTTACTCTTAAAACCAAGCCTTAGGCCATAATGACCTGGCCTGCTTACATTACAGCCTTTCCCCCTCACCCATCCCAAGCATAAGAGCAAATAATATCACCTGGGTGACGGGCTTCCATGTGGGCAGCGCCATCTTTAACAAAGGGAGCATATTATATTTTATCTGCCCAACATTTATAATATTAATGGAAATTAAATTATCTCATGGAAAGTCAATTCCTCTATCATTCAGAGTGTACTGATGGCTAAAACCCAGCTACAATAACAGCAACTTCAAAACTCAAAAGTTTTGTTTTTCATTCATGTGATAGTTCAATGAGGGTGGGAGGATACAGTTGTAGTGGGTTAACAGACTCTGCTTAGTTCTTAATTCAAGAATGTAATGTAGATTCCTTTCATTTAATGGCTTCCAGGTCTCTAGAATCTACTTCTAGATGAAATGTATCTGGTTGGCAGAAGAGAGAAGGAGTGAGAGGTATGTGAAGGGAGGGAAAGTGAAAAGAGGCGTAATTACTCATAGTTGCATCATCCCAGGGGTGACACACATCACTTTCTCTCATATTCCAATGGCAAAAACTAGTCTCATGGTCCCAACTATATTCAAGTCAGAAACATATAGTCCAGATGAGTGCTGGAAAGCGTAGACAAGAATTTATGAGTATCAGGCATCTTTAGTAAAATCATGCAACCAACACAGTAAACATCCAGGACCTAAAATATACCACACAATTGCCAATTTAGTCTCAATTTTATCTCTTTGGTTAATGTGAGGATAGGGAAGAATGCATTTTCTAAACAAAAACAAAAATAGAAGTGATGATATAGACCCTGGTCGGTTGGCTTAGTGGTAGAGCATTGGCCTAGCATGTGGATGTCCCAGGTTTGATTCCTGGTCAGTGTACACAGAAGAAGTGCCCATCTACTTCTCCACCCCTCCCCATCTCTCTTCTCTCTCTCTCTTTTCCTACCGTAGTCATGGCTCAGTTGGAGCAAGTTGGCCCCGGGCACTGAGGATGGCTCCATGGCCTTGCCTCAGTTGCTAAAGTAACTTGGTTGCCAAGCAATGGGACAACGGCTCCTGATGGGCAGAGCATCACCCCATAGAGGTCTTGCCTGGTAGATCCTGGTAGGGATGCATGCAGGACTCTGTCTCTCTGCCTCCCCGCTTCTCACTTAAGAAAAATTAAAAAACAGAACAGAACAGAAAACAAACAAATAAAAGAAATGTTGATATATATTAGAGAACACAGCATACCAACTAACTACATTCAATTTTAATGTTTTGCAAAAAAAGTAATCTTTGTAGAAGCTATACTTTTATTGTAATATATCCTTGGCATTTTTTAATACTGATAAAAGCTTTTGCAGCTCTGCCTTGAAATTTCTCCTTTTGGAGGGACTGTGATTTATTTTTTTAAATTATTGACTTAATTTTCTTGACATATTAGATGGGTGGATAGGTGGATAGATAGATAGATAGACAGATAGATAGATAGATGGATACAGATTTCTTTTTAAAGATTTATGTAAGCAACATTTTTGGGGAAATTTTCCTGAGGTGTACTAGAACTGACCTTCAGAGGAGGATGGGGCTGAGAAACCAAAGGAAAAGGCTGACAACTGCATAATTAAAGTGTTTATTGAAGGGAACTTATGGACAGAGGCAGGGTCTCCAGGAACAGCAATATGATGACTCTCAACACTGAAAAGGGGATGATAGGGGCTTCAGCCTCTGGAAACACCGGTGGTTTGTAGACAAGTAGCACCCATTTGCTGGAGCGTATATATCAAAGCAACTTAATGAGCCTACTTATCTATGTAAGAAGAACATTTATTTTTAGTAAAAGGGCACTCCTTTAGGGTTAGACTACTGGTTAATGAGAGAAACTTGCTTCTTAAGATGTCATAAGTCACATAGGTCGAATCAAACATCAAAAGCCATTTTGCCTAAAACACATCTTGTCGTTTTTCTCAAGTCTCAATAAGATACAAAGTAAAAGATAGTATATCTGAGGTGCATATTTTTATGACAAAATTCTTTTCTGGTTTTTCTCAGAGGAAAAAAAAAAATATATATATATATATAATCTTGCGTTACACACACACACACACACACAAAACCAAAAAAAGAACAAAAAACAAGAAGGAAAAAAAATCACTTAAGGAAGGAATAAGAACAGCCAGAAAAGGGATTATAGTTCTACTTTGAGACTTAGAGCTAAGCAGTGAATGTAGAGATGTTACTGGTTCAAAATAGTCCACTGAAAGCTTGATCCACACCAAGATAGAAATTAAGATCAGAAAATGTTGACAGGTGGAGTGGAAGGTTAAGGTTGACTTCGTGAGGAACTAAACAAGAGCACATACAGAAGTGGTCACTTCACGAACTGATCAGTCTCTCTTGCCTGGAAATGTCGCCATGTTATACAGTGTGTCCGTAAAGTCATGGTGCACTATTGACTGGACTTTACGGACATGACTTTACGGACACACTGTATATGTTTATGGTCCTGTCTGCTGTAACAGTGAATTAAACACCAGTGATGATTGCAAATAAAATGTATTTTTATGGATAGTACACTTTGTACAAATCCTATGAATGATGGTCTGAGAAAGTTAATGTTTTGAAAGCAAAATTTGCTGCTGAATTGGCAATTTCTGGGTTTCATTCTGTGTAGTCTTTTTAAATTTGCTGGGAGAACCAAATTTTATATTATTTGAATATACTATTTATTAACCCTTTGAGTAATGAGTTTTTTCATGCTCACTGACCCCTGAGAGTGAGTTTTTTTTTTTTCAAAAAATGAAATTAGTTCCAGTTAAAATTTTATTAACTTAAAATCGTGTTTGTTTGATGACAATTTATGGAAACAAGAAGAACATACATTTGCCTTTTTTAAATGTTGCCTTACACATTTTTAAAATAGAAATTTGTGATATCTCATGCAATTCTCGAATACCTCCCATTTGTAAATAAAGAAGTATTGGTATTAACAGAATCTCAAGTATGTATTCGCATATGATGATATTCTTAGGACAATTTATAGGTATTTTTATTTATTCCTTACATTTAAATTTTTTTCAAACTGTGGCATTCCTCAAAACATGGATGCAGACCAAGTGGTTGTTACATTCAATGCACATCACCCTTGTGTTTCTCCGTTTCTGCTTCCTTCTTGTAGTATGCTGACATCCTAAGCATTTTCATTGTGGGTTATCCTTTGAGACCTTTGCAGGGACTGGCTTTGGGAAGTGACGCCCTGAAAGACTAAGGCTGTCTCCTCCTGACGATGGTCAGCCTCTTCTGGGTGATTTCCTCTCTTTCACAAACTCCTCTATCTTAAAGTTTAAATGTATGTTTGTACTCTAGATGGTCAGTAGGCATGAGGACATACATGAATGTTCATACTACTCAAAGGGTTAATGTTCACTGGTGTTTTACAGGGTTTGAATATTTGCTGTTATGGTTTGGAAGTAATTTAAAAAACAAAATGAAAAGAGAACATATAAATGTTGTGCAAAACTTCAATATGAAATCAGAAAATATTTTAAAACCAGAATTACCAAAGGCAATATTGATTTCAATGGCAAAACCAAACTCTTGGAATAAGCCTATAAAATAATGTGTTCAAAGAGAAAATGAATTTTTATGAAACAATATATTACCTAACTCCCAATGTAACAAATGTTTTGGATTCAGTCTCAATCAGACCAATGTCAGTGTACATAATTTAGAAAATTATGTCAAATATTTGCTATGAAATAAAGGTAAAGACTATTAGAGCAATTAGTTTATGTACTTTATAATTTCATTTTTTAAAATTATGACTTTAAAATATTAAATAGCTGTACAATTTAAAATAATTTTATGGGCATGTATTTTGTATTATTATTCCATTGTTTTAAAGTTTTTAAATATTAAATATTATATCAGGTAAATATTTATTATATCTTTGAAATATATAATCTTTTCACAATATATTTGTTCACAATAATAAAAAAGCCCAGTGCATGCACTTAAGTCTCTTTTTTTTTTCAGAAAACTTTTGAAAATTTTGTATAATTTTATCAGAGCAATATGATTCATCAGTTATTATATATATTATAATTTTGAATAGTATATATTTGAAGTGGTATTAAAAATACTTACTTATGATTTAAAAAGAATTCTGCAAAGTCCTGTGAATTCGAATTTCTCATTTCAAATTCCCAAAAGTTATTATTATTTTAGGGTTTGTAACACTACTCAAGAAAACAATCAAAATGCTGTGGGTAAAATTGGATTCTTCTTTAACTCAATGCTAAGTGATTTGGAGTGCTGTCTGCATGTCTGAGACCCAGTAGCTATGGAGACTTGGTTTGCTGTTTCTTTCTGGGTAGCATGGGCTAAAATTACAGTAGAGCCTGAAAACCATGGTTTAATCACTGGCTTTGACATTTAACAGTTACACCCCTTGACTGTTCCTTACATTTTCTGAATTTTTAAAAACTTTATTTTTAATTGGATTTATCGGGTCACATTGATTAATAACATTATATAGGTTTCGGGTGTACAATTCTATAATACAGCGTCTGTACATGGCACCGTGTGTTTACCACCGTAAGTCCTCTTCTTCATCACCATTTATCTCCCATTTACCCTGTTCTACCTGCCCCACCCCCTGTTCAAGGAAGGGATAATGCATGCTAAGTGCCTGAAAAATAGTAGGAGCATCCTAAAAGAAGTTATTAGGTCTTTTTCAAAATTACCAGAGCAACAGGATAAAAACAAACATGATAACGATGGTTTTAAATTTGATATATCTGTCTGATGTTAGTAAGAAAAATATCAGCAAGGAAATGTGTAAGTGGATACATGCTTCAATGTTAGGATATTAATCTTTAATATGCTAGGGAATCTAACCTAATTTAGAGTCTAGAAATTCATAAATTCTGCTTTAAGTTTTTAAGTCATTTCTCATGGAAATGATGTTTTGTTCTGAATAATATATGCTTTTGGTGGATGTTTTATGAAAAGGGGAATATATTACTCAAAAATTTGTTATAGCGTGTGCATCATAATTTTCTATTGAAAATCATTGCCCTTCAGTGTGAATTTTATGTATTTTTAATTCCATAAATTTTCATAGACAATATTATTTGTATTATTAACATATAGATTTAAACTATCCCCAGCCCAAAGTCTAACACTCTCTCAGTCTTATTTAAGCTCCCATAATTTCAAAATCTTGGGTAGGAAAGAAACCCCCACATACACTTTTTTTACAGAATTGGTGGTAGTTCACTAACATTTTTTCAGTTTTGTTTTAATCAGAATCATGAGAATAAAGACATCTTAATGCTGAATTACTTATATTGCATAGGAAAAGTACAAATGGCCTCTGAAATAAAGTAAAATACTACATTTAAGAAAATTGAAGCTGAGTATCATTTACATTGCAAGAAACATTATTCAATACTCTTGTATTTCTTTAGGAAAACAAGAACATAAAAGAAAGGTGTACATCTTGCAACTGAATGTGTCAGAGTCAAATAGTCTGCTTTTAAAGGCAAGAAAGGGAGCCTGACCAGGCTGTGGCACAGTGGATAGAGTATTGGACTGGGACACGGAGGACCCAGGTTTGAAACCCCAGGTTTGCTGGCTTGAGCATGGGCTCATCTGGTTTGAGCAAGGCTCACCAGTTTGAGCCCAAGGTTGCTGTCTTGAGTAAGAGGTCAGCTGGTCTGCTGTAACCCCCTCCCCCACCCATTCAAGGAACATTGGAAAAGCAATCAGTGAACAACTAAGGTGCTGCAACAAAGAATTGATGCTTCTCATCTCTCCCTTCCTGTCTGCCTCTATCTATCCTTCTCTCTATCTCTGTCACACACACATACCAAAAAAAAAAGAAGAAAATAATTGGTTTTTTCTCTGAGATATTTAAATAAGTTAGTTGGAATTAAGTTTTGAGCTTGATTTAATGAATTTATTTTATTTAGTTGATAATAAGCTGTTTTTTATAATCTATGGTTAGCTTCAGATCTGCTTTATACCTCTTGACTAACCTGGAACTATTATACTTTTCTTTGACTTTTGTCTTTTCTAGTCATAATTGTTTCCCAGAGCTTAGTATAGGCATTTTTTAAAGCTTGTTGTTAGTAGCAGCTAATTTGGGACAGGTTCAAGTTAGTAAATCCCCGTAATGATGTTTCTTAAGGTTTATTCTTTGCTTTGTGTAATCTGCAGCATTATTTTAAGCTTTATTTATTTATTACAGAGAGAGAGTCAGAGAGAAGGATAGATAGGGACTGACAGACAGGAACGGAGAGAGGTGAGAAGCATCAATCATTAGTTTTTCGTTGCCATCACAACACCTTAGTTGTTGATTGATTGCTCTCCCACACGTGCCTTGACCGCGGACCTTCAGCAGACTGAGCCACCCCTTGCTGGAGCCAGCGACCTTGGGTACAAGCTGGTGAGCTTTTTGCTCAAGCCAGATGGGCCCGTGCTCAAGCTGGTGAGCTCGGGGTCTCGAACCTGGGTCTTCCACATCCCAGTCTGACACTCTATCCACTGTACCACCGTCTGGTCAGGCTGCAGCATTATTTTAAGTTTATCTCTATATATCTAAGTTTCAAAATTGGTGATCATTGTCAAATTTTATTTCTTTGTGTCTGGGAAAGAAACTCTGTTTTTATTCTGAAAATAAAACAAAACAGAATGCTCGATGCTATGTAACTAACTTAACGCAAATTTTTGACAATTTGGAAACAAAGGTTCTTATTTGAAATATGAAGAACCTTGGAAAGTGTTTAGGATTAAATGAGAGCATGCTTTTAAATAGTGCTCACTTGTTTGTCTGGTAATCGTTAGTGAGTATCAAGCATGTCCTGCTCCTTGTTCTACCTATTGACGTTACAATTCTTAATAAAGCTTATGCCCTAATGTTTATGAATTGTGAAGGTTTACAAATGTATCATCACTACTATAGGCAGTCTATAAGATACCTTTATTTTTCTTGAGTTTAGTTAATGTTTCTTGGCCAACAATAAGAAAAAAATGTAATATTGTCCTAACCTTTTTGAGGACATACTCTAAATTTCAGTTACTCAGAATAGAAATAGAAGGAAGATGGGCTGATATTGGTTAAATGGAGTTAAATTTTTCAAGATCCCACATATAAAGTTTTAAATACTTTTCTAAACACTCTACTTTTAATCCTGTACCTCATTTTGATTACTTTAAGAAAAAGAAAAGAAAAAGCAGATCCTTTTTTTCTTTCTTTTTTTTTTTTTTTTTTTTTTTTTTTTGCATGTGTTTTAACTCCAAAGCAAATGTTTCAGCTATTCTCACATCCGAGTTCAGATTTGTAGCAGAGAGAGTCCTTTGTATGTCATTGTTTTCCAGGTCCCTGGAATTCATTTCTGTTGCTATTGTAGAGTACTGGGACAGGAGACATCTTTAAACCAGTGTTAAAAAATGTATTTTTATTACTCTCGTATCCCATTTTGTGTGAACTGCTTCAAGACAGGACTTAGACCATGCTAGAGATCAGTCTCAAGTAAAAGAATATTTTAAGACATTTTCTTAATGCTCTCATTTTCTATAGCATTAGGTTTACAACACTATTTGACATAATTCTTTTCCTGTAGCTGGTATTCAGACCCATAGATGCCTATGGACACATAAGAGCACTTCAGAATAGCATTAAAAGCAGATATGGAAACAGAGACCTTTAATTATATATATTGGCCCCTTCACAGAAGAGACCACAGGCAAAAATGGGAAACAGTATCTTGGCAAATAAGTTCTACCTGCTCTCCTGGAACTTCTATCCTATTTTAGTATTTTCATTTATACCTTAATGTGCTGCATGTGACATCATATGGGTGATCTCAGATTATTAAATGAAGAAATTTGCCTTTTCAGGAAAGCAATTTCAACATTATGGGGGAAATAAAGAAATATTATTGGGGAAGGGATTTATTCAGAAATCCTGAAATTATACTATATAGCAGAGGTCCCCAAACTATGGCCCGCGGCCCAAATTGCGGCCACCTGTGGCTATTTATCCGGTCCCCGCCGCATTTCCAAAAGGGGCACCTCTTTCACTGGTGGTCAGTGTATGGAGTACTGTATGTGGCGGCCCTCCAACGGTCTGAGGGAGAGTGAACTGGCCGCCTGTGTAAAAAGTTTGGGGACCCCTGCTATATAGTCTAGTGTCCATCCTTGCACACTAATCTACAGAGAAAAATAATTAGTAATATCTACAAATAGACCAGTAAAATGCCCTGCCTAGCTTATAAACAGATTTTTTCAAGCATTGGGTTCACTGCTCATATGAATCAGGGTTCCTTAGAAAGAAGGAGGAAAGGGGAGGGGGAGAGGGGGGAGAGAGAGGAAGGGAGAGAAGGTAAGGAATTAGTTCAAACAATTGTAGAGACTGTTAAGTTTAAAATGTCTAGGGTAAGCCATAGATTAGAAATTCATCTAAGAATTTATGCAGTGTTCAGGCTGAAGACTGGAAACTCAGACACAATTTCTATGTTTTACTTTGGAAGTAGAATACCTTCTTTGGGAAATCTCAGTAATTGTTCTTAAGATCTTCAACCAAGTAGATGAGGCCCACCCAAATTATGGAGTGTAATCAATTTAAAGTCCAAGGATTGTAAATATTAATCACATCAACAGGTCCTTTATAGCAACATCTTGACTAGTGTTTGACCAAATAACTGGTTACCTATAGCCTAATCAAAATTCATCTAAAATTACCTATAGCTGTGCTCTAAGTACAGACACAAACAATTCTTACCTACTTGCTAAAAATGTTTCCATAGGATTGTACATTAAAATTGGGGGGTATGGTGAAGTAAAAACCTACCAATGATTTTATACTTTAACACAAGTGATTCTGAAGAGAGGTCCCTACCCCCAAGTATATCTGCTGAAAAATTCTCAGGTGCAATCTAGGAAGTCATACTGTTTATTAGGTTCTGTGTATTTGCTGAAAGATTCTCAGGGACAATTTAGGAAGTCATACTGTTTATTTGGTTCTGTGGTTGGAATAAACGGAAACACATATGAATGAGTGCACCATATCTTCATCCTTAATTAAATCCTCATTGCTCTGTCACTTTGAAGAGCAGTTAGTCTATCTGATCTCTGGAGTTCCAGACACACAGTGTTTATAAAAACCAGTACATCAAGCCCATGCATACTTCTTTTAAGGAAAATAAATATATAAATAAATAAATAATAACTCAAACAGGAACTGGTGGCTATTTCAGATGGTCTAGACTTATAATACGTAGGGGGAGTAGAAGTAGCTTCTGTGTGTCAGACTCTGCAACTGATCAAAGAAACTGCTTGACTAAAACCACACCCACTAAGCCTTCTAAAGCTTTTATAGCTTCTTTAAAAGACCCTCTACTCACAGGAGAAATTCAAAATGACATTCCACCCTAGGGGGTTTCCTGAGGGGGCCTGACACTGATGAAAACTTTGAAGTGACTGAAAGTGGGCTCTGGTAATGAGTGAACAAAGATAGCATTAGTGTTTAATGCTTATTTGCAATAACATTGAGATTCCTCTTGTTTTCAGGCACTGATTTAATTACTTCTCTCAGATTTATGTACAACAGTATCTATTCCTTTTCACATGAATACTGCCTCCTACCTTGAAAAACAGATTTCAGAGAATCAGGGAAGGCAGACCTTGAAAACAAATATATGGTTCTTTTGGAACCTAATATTAGAGGTGGAGAAGTGGCAGCTTGTTGGATGTGAATTCTTGGAAGTACAATATGTGATCACAATCAATTAGCGTTTATAGAATGCCTGTATGTCTCCATCTCAGTAGAGGTGTTGCCAAAAAATATAATTTTTCAGTGTTTTTGCTTTTTGCCTTCTTCCCTAAGAGCATGGCTTTTAAACTTCTCTGGCTTGTTACTAATCCTGCAACGAGTTTTACTCATGGCTTTATGAGTATGACATTATAGTGAAGTAGCTAGCCATCTATAAGTACTTATTAAAACTTTACATGCTATTCAGATGTGTTTTTTTGTTGTTGTTGTTTTACAGGGACAGAGAGTGAGTCAGAGAGAGGGACAGATAGGGACAGACAGACAGGAACAGAGAGCGGTGAGAAGCATCAATCATTAGTTTTTCGTTGCCGTTGCGACACCATACTTGTTCACTGATTGCTTTCTCACATGTGCCTTGACCGCAGGCCTTCAGCAGACCGGGCAACCCCTTGCTGGAGCCAGTGACCTTGGGTCCAAGCTGGCGAGCTTTTGCTCAAGCCAGATGGACCCCGGGCTCAAGCTGGCGAGCTCGGGGTCTCGAACCTGGGTGTTTCGCATCCCAGTCCAACTCTCTATCCACTGCGCCACCACCTGGTCAGGCGCTATTCAGATGTTTTAAAATAATATAAGTATCACCTTGTTTTTAAGAAAGTTACAGACTAAGCAGGAGGGCAAAATGTGAATTCAGAAACAGTTATATATGTGTGTGTATCTATTAATAAATTGTCAGAGTGCCAGCATATATAGTCCAAACACAGAAGAAATCACTGGAGTGCAGTGGTCCAGGGATGGTATGTGAACAGGCAGAGAAAGCAGTTCAGCTCTTAAGGTAGAGTTCTCTACTCTTCCTGCCATCCATTAACTAGCTTGCTGAGCACTGAGCTTAGAATAGAAAAGTGTCTTATGTCCACAGTGTAACTTTGGTGTAGCTTGTTTAGAAGAACCAGTAGAGAAAACTAACAGTGTGTGTGTGTGGATGGGTGGGGGGATGTTGAGTGATGGGATTATATCAAGCAAGCAATATTCAACAAGGACACCAACCTGCAGGTAAGTGTCCTTAAGTTCTAATGGGAAAGAAGAGACAGATATGAATTAAAATGAAATCTGAATACTACTTCAATAGCAATGAAATGTAAAAATTACCACTATGGATGTGTGGAAGGGAAGAAGTGGGGAGTAACTTACTCTATCAAAGATTTAAACCAGGAACAAACACACTTTCTTTAGCCAATAAAAGAAGCACATTAGGTTTAAATCAGTCTCACATATGTTCCAAGGAACTCATTCACCACACTAGTATCTTGAGATCATTGAGAATAAGCTTAATTGGAGCCTGATAAGAACATTAAAAAATCGAAGTCTGTTTCTTCTTTCATGTTACTACTTGAAAATATGGGACTGAACAGTAGGCAAATGATGAGATAGCTGGCAATTTTTGGATATAGAGCTGTTGCTGTCGTAAAGTGGTGTGTTCTATCTCATTGCAATGGTAGATTCTTACTATAATAAGTGTGTGTAAGGAAGATAAAGAAATGGAAAACTCATGAGCAAATGCTGTTATTGTAATATGCATTATAATATATATCCAAAGAAAACCCAAAAGGCAAATCACTTCATTTTACATCAGGCACTGAGCTTTTACATCTCTTGTTTTATTTGTGCTTAGTACAGTGCTTGATAAATGGTAGCAATTCAAAAAGCATTTGTTGGGTTTAATTGCATTTTGGTTGTAAAGCATATATAAAATATTTTATATAGTCCCCATTACTAGACCACAATATTTTTTGTGACTGCCTGAGTGGAATCTTATAATAGTGTCACAGACTTTTGGAAATACTTTAAGAAACAAAACAAGACAAAACAAAAAAACTGCTGAAAGCGGAATGTGCTAGTATAAAACATTTTGTGCACATTAATCTAAAATAACACTTTTTGGGGGGTATGGACAGCTGGCAAGGCTTTTTAACATATTTTATGTTTGTGGTCCCACCAGTTTTAATCTCTGAATCCACCCATTTGATAATTTTCTTATAGGAAGAAGCATTTCTAAGATGCATTTGACAGAACCGCTCTTTAGTGCACATAAATTCTCATTTCTCAAGACAGTATTTGAAAATGTGAAGGAATCCTATGCTGCTTACTGGACTGAAGAAAATCAAAATGGCAACAATGTGTGGCCATTCCTGAAAAGAAAGGGCTCCGTAGGGATCCGAATGAAATTCAACTCCTTTCTGTTAATGGTGTGAAGGATTTTTTTTTTATTTATTTTGCTATCATCTTTTTTGTGGAAGTACAAAGACCCTTACTAGAAAAATAAGAGGAAATAAAATGCTTTATTGCTTTTATGACCACTATTTCATTTGGAGGAGGATGTATAACATTTCTTTTAGGATCCGATTATACAACATTTTATCAAAAAAATATTCTCAAAGCAATATATGAAACAATAGAAGAAGCCCATTTTCTCCCTGGGTCAGCTATGAACACTTGGTACCTCAGTACCCTCTCTTCTATGAAACATGAATGCACAATACTCATTTTGCAGAGTGCTCATGAGAATTAAGTCTCATGTGTACAACGCATCTGACATAGAATTGGTATTGTGATATATATGCATTTTGATATTCAATTTAAACTATTTAAGGCTTTGCTCTAGAAAAAAATAATCAGAATTAACTATTTCTTAGAAATTTCTTAAAAATGTTTGGTCAAGAAAAGTCAGAAATAAGGATGACATTTGAACTAAGACAGGAGAGTCATTCTTTGCAAAACATTTGGTGCCCCAATATAAAATGGCCTTTGTTGACCATGTTTATTTTTAACTAACTTAGCAGATACTTGTTAAGTGTGTGTAATGTTGTCAAATTCTATATTGGGCTCTAGAAAACCATGTAAGAGGCAGATTGTTTGCCTTTGGGAAACTTTATTATAAATTGAATTAAGGAATTAAAAAAAATTAGGTCACAGCCCAGTGGGTTGGGTTGGATACAAAGCTGGGTACCATAATTAATAGCAATTTATTTCATTCAATGGAATCTGAAGCCATTTTCCCTGAAGGTACTTGCCAGGTCAGCACTGTTTTTCACAGAGCATCATAAATCTTTGCTGAACAGTCTTTTGCTGTAAGTGAGGAAAAATTTGGTGGGTTTTCTTTTTTCTGTATACAGTATGGAGTTTTTGAAATAATAATGATCTAATAGCTGTAGTCTGGGCATTTTGAAACCTTAATCTTTTGGAGTTTATTAAGCACTTTGTATATAATGCCAAAAATATTGTAAAATAAGACATTGCTGAGCTTTCCTGAAAGTACTCTAAAGCGAGGCTTATGGGAATTCAGAACAGAGTCTCGCTCCCATTTCAAAACCAATTCAGAGCCTCTGGACTCTGCTGCCCTAAACTGCCAAAATTGTCAGGCCTGAAATGAGTTCAATTATAATCATTTTGGGTGCTTTACCCTTTTAATTCATCCACTTGAAATAGTTCTTTATTAGATTGATCCAGTTTATGATTATGAAGCTATTTAGAAATAATATATAATTAATTAGCAATTACCTTAAAGCATATGGACTCTGTTCTATGGCAGGGATTTTGGATACTGAGTTGCTTTTTCTTTTTTATGTTTTTTTTTTTTTCTGATACTCTGGGCATATTGATTTTATTTAATAACAATTTAGTGTTGTTATGTGCTAGTCATCATCCTCAGTGCTCTAGAAATGTTATCACATTTGATTTTTACAACAGTCTTAAGAGTTAGATATTACTATTATCATCATTTTAAAGGTAAGGAAATTGAAACACAGATAAGACGATTTGTCCAAGAGTACATAGCTAATAAGTGGTAGAGCTGAATTCTAAGCCAAGTAATCTGGCTCCAGAGTCTCTGACCCTACTGACATTGAACATCCTCTTAGCACTAGATCTTAACACTCTTGAGGTTACACTGGAGATAAAACATTTGGCACTTTTCAAGTCTCTAAAGCTTCTGATAGTATATTTTCTGGCCTTATTGCAACAGGGGCTTAAAGTAGAAATTGGCAGGAACTCATAATAAAAGTCAGTGTGGAAGATTTTTTCAAGGTTATCAACAATGAGACTGTACTTTTTTCTCTTTTGTTCATTGTAATTTTCCTTGACACAGGCCTCAAGGGATACTTAGTATGACATAACCCTTAGTCCCTTATGCTCAAACAATACTATTCTACTCTTAGTTTTACAATACCTCAAAGGTATCCCCACCCCAAATGCCCAGTACCACTATTTACTTTCCCACCCCTAAACTCTATCAAAAGTCTTTTGGCAACTGCTTCACACAGTTTAGCCCTCAGCTCAAGTATTTATATCTTCACTTCACCAGATTGATGGATGGCCTTTACTCTGTGTTATACTGTATACAATCTCTATTATTACACAGTACATTTTAGCAAATCTTTTTGGTCAAGAAAAGTCAGAAATAAGGATGTCTGCCTCTCCTACTAAATAGTCAGTTGCTTAAAATGGTGACTATTACTTAAGGAAAAAACATTGTAAAGAAGTTGTTAACCATGCCATGTAGAACATAAGTCATTAATGCCATACACTTACCCATGATGAAATGTAGGGAAGTACACAAAAGGACTAAGGGCCAATGTCTCTAAATGCCAGTGATTATGACACAAATTGTTATGACACTTTTTATAAATGTTTTAAATTATGTTCATTGAAATGAGTTACTTTTAATAAATTAAAATATATAAGCCTTTCCTAGATCTGTTAGAAATAAAAATGGAGTTTTTTACTGAATCAGAACATTATATACCAAGGACTTTTCAAAAATAACATAATTCATGATGTATGAAATGTTGTGAATGTTTAGTATATTTAGACAATGGATGAAAAAGGGAATTGAATGTGACATCTATTCTCAAACTGATTAAATTCTTGTTTTTTTTTAACCTAAAAACTTTTAATGAGAAAATTCTTTAATTAGAAATCCTATATCATGCATTCTGAGAATTTTGAAGCTCTCCAATGTTTTCAAAGACTGCACCTGTTGAGAGTTTTTTCTTTCTCTCAATCTTCTAGGGCAAAAGTTTTAAAATGTCTATATAAATAAATGTGGAACTATTTACAGTATTATATCAAGAGATGTTCTTAACTATATCTAGATCCGGCTTTGGCCAGTGGCTTGAAGATTGAGCATGGGGCAAGCTTTGGTTGGCCCATGTTTGATTCCCAGTCAGAGCACACAGGAGAAGCAACCATCTGCTTCTCTCCCCACCCTTTCTATCTTCACTTCTTGCAATCAGTGGCTTGATTGGTTCAAGCATGGCTCTGGGTGAGGATAGTTTGGTTGGTCCGAGAATGTCAGTCTCAGCCACTAATGATAGTGAAAGCATAGGCCCCAGATGGGGTTGCTGGTGGACTTCAGTCAAGGCTGCCTCACTATTTCCCCTTCTCTCACCTTAAAAAAAAAACAAAAACAATTACTTCAGATTAAGAGAAATATGCAGGCATATGTCATATTCTTAGACCAGATATACTTTTTTTTAATGGCAATCAGTTTCTAATAATTTATTTTAAAAGTCAAAGAACTTTTAAATATCTTTCTCAAAAAAAATATCATATGGCCTCACTCATTTGAGGAATCTAATGAACAATGTGAACTGAGGAACAGAATAGAGACATAGGCGGGATCAAAGGGATCAGAGGGAAAGCGGTCAGAGGGAAAGAGATCAGAGAAGGGAAAGAGATGAATGAAATTATATACACATAACACAGCATTATAGAGAACAGGACAGCAAATCCTGGGGGTAGGGGGTATGGGGGGCCAAGGGGAATAAGGGGGTGGGGGGAGATATATTCGGTGGGACACTTGAATCTATGTAAATACAATAAATTATAATCATTAAAAATTGACAATTTGACTTTGGGTGATGGGTATTCAAAATAATCAAATGTCAAAATAACCTGGAGATGTTTTCTCTGAACATATGTACCCTGATTTATCAATGTCACCCCATTAAAATTAATTTTTAAAAAATCAATAAAAATTTTAAAAAATCTTTCTCACTTTTTAATTCCCCAAACTTATTAGAGTACTGTACTGCATCTGACTTTACAGAATTCAAAATTGAGTGGCATAAATATCTTTTAATTAGTTAAATCAATTAAGTAAACTTTAATTATGATTCATTAATATAAAACTCTAGGCTGTGTGTCATCAGTAGTTATACATGTAATTACATCACTAATTAAATATTTAAAACTAGTCAGACTTCCATATCAAGATCTTTTCATTTTTGTTTAACGTGTTTTTTAACTTGAGAATTCTTATATATGGTATTTCCCTTCCTATCTCCTCGAAGTAATTAAAGCATTAATACATAACTGATTTTTATTTACTTTCTGGTTTACTTTTAAATCAGGTCATTTTAACTGTAGCATTTTTTTCCATTGTAATTTTTTTTTAATTATAATGGTGGTGTTGGTGTCAGTGGTATTGGTGGTGGTACTAATTCTGTCATCATAAAGATATTGCCTGTTAATTCCTCATCTTTTTATTACATAAATAGTAAATTTCTACCCTTTAACTTTGAAGAAGATAATTATAATTAAAATTAGTTTGTGTTTTCACAAAAGAAAAGACGTCATCTCAATTCTTTGAGTCTATTATTGTTTTATTGTTTAACTTTAAGAATTATTTTATCACACCTCAGTAAGAAAAGCAAAATATGTCAATTTAAAAAGGAAAGAGGATATGATGAGGGAATCTAAAGAATACTGGACTATAACCATGAAGACATATCTACAATGTAGAATATTAATTTATTTTATATTTTTGGATTATGTTATTTTGCCTTAAAAACTATCCAAAAGCTCCAAATTGGTATTTAGAAAATCTTTTTTTTTTCCTAAATATGATCATTTTGTTTATTGTTCTTAGTTTTATGACTCGAGTCTGAATAGAAAGCACTCTTACCCCATTGAATGTAATTTCTATATTAAAATAAAAAATGTGTGCCAAAAGATGGGGAGGTGATAACCCACGTTTCAGTTGATGATCAGGAAAGGAGAAGTGTTGCCAAAAGGAGGAAAAGAATGTTGTTAATGAGTCTCTTCTAAATTTTGACCTGCATTTATATTAAGTAAGAAAAAGAGCACAAATATTATCATTGGTCTGCAACATTAGCAGTTCTAAAGAATGAATTCTTATAATATTCTTGCTAATTTGACTTTTAAATGCTGTTTCTTTAATGTTTGTTAAACATGAACAATAACTTCAAATTATCTGTGGTTTGGGAAAAATGCAATTAAACTACCTTGTTAAAGGAAATTGTAAAGAAGCAATTTAATAATATTTCTTCTATAGTTCAGATCATTATAAACGTCAGTGGAAGAATTTCTTCTTAAAATGTGTTATGTAATATAAATTGTGTGTGTGTGTGTGTGTGTGTGTGTGTGTGTGTGTGTGTGTGATTTAACAAATAAAAATGTTCCTTATAAAAGTAAATGCTGTCAAAAATATTTCAGAAAATTATTCCTTTTAACATTACTCATTTTTATAAATCTTGCACCAGAGTAATGACTTTTATGTATATTGGAGTGTTTAGTTAAACTTAAAAATATAGCCAAAGTGCTTTTCAGAATACTCTGTAGACAGTTGACCTGTATAATTCACATGTTCTGCCATACTTAAATATTATTAGCTTTACATTGCAATTACCTGATAGATAATTGTCATTAAAATAATCATATAAAGGCATATCTCTCCACCAGACCAGGAAAAAAATACTGTTTAAAGTCATTCTGATCTATTGAATCTGGAAGCTTGAGAATACTTTTAAACGAATGTGGCCAACGAAATATATACGCTGGAGAGCAGAATAGCTTTTTGTTTTTAATTCATTAAACATCCTTTAATTTCTTCACAGTTTTCTATCTGTCCTCTCTTAGCCATTTCCTTCCAGTGAACAGACATTTGTACAATGTCAGTGAGGAAGTAAAAATCCCCAGCTGATTTCAATGAGCCATCTAAGCAGGTGTTTATAAAGTCAAGTCCCAGGAGCTTTCAAGAACAAGTCTTAATAGGGGACAGGGAACATCTAGGACTCAGTGCTTTCACAAGTTAGAACAATGTCACAACCTGGGAGACAGGAAGACTCTTGGACAATGTGTTTAGGTTAGAGTACACTTTATTATCTCTTAGGGGTTGGACGCTGAGGAGATGCCAAAGCGGAGTTAAACACGCCTCTGAATCTCAATGATCAGGGCAGACCTCCTCGGAAAACTTGATAAGCAAATTTTATTACTGAAATGAAAATTTTTAAAGGCAGTCTCTTTCGGTTACCTTTAAATGACTAATGCAAACCCATTTCTCGAGGTTGTATAAGAGACCAGGCAGTGCTCTGCACTGAACTATCCTCCTAGAGATTGTGCCAAGAGAGATTTCTGCTGCTTATCCCTTTGAACTTCAAGAAGCCAAAGAAATATAACCCATTATTTTTCTTCTGTGTAGACATTGCATTTGGAGCTGATTGGAATTTCTACAGTAGAATGAACAGGCCTCATTTTCTGAGTTTTGTAAATTCTAATATGGATCTAGTTTTGTTTTGTTTTAACTATAACCATTCCTTGTTAACCAATATTATTCCTTTCTCAGTACTCACCAGTCCTGGCATAGTATTTGTCTTGAAAGAGACCTATGTATTACAAATATATTACTCATGCTGTTCAGTGATGTATGGGAAGGGTAAATAGCTTAAAAACTTTTAATGGGTAATGATAATCATGGATACCATAAGAGAGTGACCTTTTTTACTTAAAACAACTCACCTGTGCTGGAGTAGAATGCTCATGTTTTTCTTAGGAAATTGAAACTCTATTGACTGCTAGTTATCTCAAGAAAATTTCTTTATTGGATAACATTTAATTAATCAATTTAACAGTAAAAAAGCTGTCATTAGAAAGTATACAATTTATAATAATTTATTCAGGTTCATTTCTTTTGAGAGTGGGGAAAGAAATGAAGGATACATTTTATTTCACATTAACTGAAACTCTTAATATAGATATAAATCATCCCTAATGCAGTCATTAGCCACTCTTTCATTGTGATGGAATACTTCCTATCTTTCTGTAATAATTTATATTCAACGGTAGAAATCTTTATGTTCTGGAATATTTCATTTACATGTTATATTTGATTCTGAGGACCTGATTCTATAGAAACATAATTAGAACTAAGGAGCAAGAGACAGACCAATTTGGAGGAATGGTGGGAGGAGACTGGTATTAGGAAGAAAAAGCTAAAGCTGCTAGCTCAGAGATAGAATTCATTTGGAGGTCTTTTTCTTTTCTTTTGACATGGCTTCTGCAATGTCTGAAAAGTTATTTAATCCTCAATTTTTCTGTTTATATTTTGAGTTTTTTTGATGCTGCTTTCTCAGAATTGTTTTTTAGATGAAATGAGTTAACATAATTATCAGTACCTAGACTGAGTTCAGTCTCTTTGCTTTCTTGCTTTGTGAACATGGAGGTGCTGCAAAGTCTCTCTGAACCTCCATTTCCTTGTTTATAAAACCTAGATGCTAAGCGCCTGACCAGGCAGTGGCGCGCTGGATAGAGTGTCGGGCTGGGACACAGAGGACCCAAGTTTGAGACTCCAATGTCGCCCGCTTGAGCCCAAGGTCGCTGGCTCGAGCAAGGGGTCACTCAGTCTGCTGTAGCCCCCCAGTCGAGGTACATATGAGGAATCAATCAATGAACAATTAAGGAGCTGCAGCAAAGAATTGATGTTTCTCATCTCTCCCCCTTCCTGTCTTTCTGTCCCTCTCTCTGACTCTCTCTGCCATAAAAAAAAAATAAAATAAAAATAAAAAAACCTTAGATTATAAAAGAGCCTATTAATCTTAGAACTTTCTAGACTTAAGCTGACTTCTCCTCTCTGGATAAGACTCATTTTACTCTATAGTTTAGTAATGGCATAGGAATTGTAGTATACTAAAAGGCTAAGACTAGTTGGGGGCTTGCTTTTCCTTTCCCCGCTAATAATCACTCTAACAGATAATGGCTCTTCCCTGAACTGCTCCTAGCAGTCGCCTGTGGTTTCATCTGTCCTTGAACCCTAGAACTGCAATTGCTTTCTTGGGATAGAGGTGAACCACAGAGAGCTTTGCCTGCAGGTTTCAGCCAGGCTCTGCAAATAAAAGCCAAGGGCAATGATATGTCCTGTAATTGTTTCCTACTTCTTTCATTTTTTTTTTCTCTCAGGGAAGAAATTAAGTAGCCTTAATATTTTATCACTATTTTCTCTATCTTTTAATTTGGGAGAATGAGAGATCGGTTTTCCCCTCATCATCCATGTTAATCACCATCCCCTCTCATTTCAAGGGAACAAACATGGATACATTCTTGGAGAAAACCTTTCTCCATAATGGTTCTCAAAGCCAGTCATCAGATCAAACTGTATCATCTTTACCTGTGAAATTGTTGGAAATATACATTCTGACCCCATTCAGTACTTTTGAGTCACTAAAAGTTTCAAATCTACTGCTTTTAAAGCAGTCCACTCATCAAAAACCAAATTTGAAGATCTTTCAGATCTTGCACATTTCTCCCTGTTGACATAGGTAGGCATTTGGGAGAGAATGAAAGATTTTGGCTCACCTTCCTTAATATCAATAGGCACAGTGTGTTCATTTCATCAGTTTCCCATGAGAAGTGGATTTTGTTACATAGTGGTAGTAGGGAATCTGCAGATTCCATGCAGAATTTTCTTAGTATCACATCATTTTATTTCAAAAGATTATTTTAAGCAATCAGTACTTGGCATATAGTGTACCTTTGTAAACAATAGCAGTTATTAATACTACATTAAAACTAATCTTACACACTTAAACACTTTATGTATTTTTAGATCTCTATTACTTACAACTTACTCAGCTAGTCTACTGGAAAATGAAAATATCAGTAAGACATTCATTCCCCTCACTCTGAGAGCTTGAAATCAAGCTGAAAGTTCATGCTTTTCTTTGACCCACAGGCTTTTTAAAATTTCATGATGGTCAGAAACATAGCAGTTTTGGTTCACCATTGTTTTGTTCACCTAGATCTTTGTTGGTGTTTAATAAATATTTCTTTAATTAATAAATAACTCCATGAATCCAAATCCCTAGTGAAAGGAAAAGGTGTTTTAGTCCTTTGTCTATCTCGCCTTCCTTACCTAAGAGAACGGATGGAATGTCCTACATTTATATGTAAATTGAGTAGGCCAGGTTGAGCTCTTCTTCACAGCAGCAATGCAGAAACACTAATGCTTCTGTTTGCACATGATGAAAGCTTATATAGCTGTCCCGCATCCCAGCTGCACAGAGCAGTCTCAGGTTTGACATTTCAACCTGAGGCAGTGCCATATTTTTAAATGCTGCTGCCAACAAGACAAAAATCTCCCATCTCGTAGGCTCACCAAGGTCTAGCAGATTTTTATTGCATGTAGATCTTATGTCTCAAAAGGATTTGCTAAATGAATGAAATTCATAATGTTCTTTTCTGAGTCTACTATGGTTTCTACAGCAAATTTGGACTTTATGCTGCTAGATAAGCCGTCATCCCGATGGCCATGTATTCATTGGGGGATCACGATAAGGAGGGTAGGGCTGGGCCCTGGAAGCTGCTTCTGCTTCAAGAAAACATCCAATTGTTTTCTGATGTTTTTAGGAGAAATTCTTTCTCAAAACCTTTTGTGTAAAAGTTTCTAAAAGTGTGTTTAGTATTTAGACTAGAGCTTTATCTTTAGAGAGTAGCACACTGATGCATAGTGAAGTGACAGGGTGTGAGAGGGGACAGACTGCACTTGGCCTTCATTCTGCTGAATTCTGTAAAGCTGTGGTTTCATTCCCCCAGCTGAATCGGAAGCAGTTTGGCTCTAAACTCAATGTTTAAAACCCATGCAAACCCACTCAGCTGATTAGTATATTTGGGAGTATTTTGAAGACCTTTATTTGGAGCTACATTCAGGAAGCTGCCTAGACCTGCAATTGCTGCAGTAGTGGCATTATTTATCTAGACGTTATTACAAAGATTAGAGGTCTTTTTGATAATCATTTCAGAAAGGTCATCTGAAAAAAACAGATTACTCTCCTTAAAATTAATTAGCTCACTCTTCTTTCTTTGAATATCTTTGAAGGAAAAGATACTCTGAGGCTGTTATAAAACTTTTAAAATCTTTGTAAAATATCTTATAACATATAATATATATAATATATAGCAATATCAAAGATCCTATTTTCCTTGATGAAAAATGTTTTTTTTCTTCTTTCTTCTTCATAGTGAATTTGCGTACACTTGAGATGAATAAAATCCCACATCTGGCTGGTTGGTATTAGACTCTGTTCCATGTTGTCTGGGGTTTTGCCTATCTGTTTCCCTCTAGGTCCCAGCTGTTGTTCAGGGCCTGGCACAGAGAAGAAACTCAGGTAATGGTCAGGGAAGGTGAAATGAATGAATAATTTATACATGAAGTCTAAACTTTTCTGTCTGGCTTTCTATATGACCTCAGCCTGACGCTACTTTGCCTCTGCCACCTGATTCCTTTCTACCTGGGCACGTTCATGTCCTGACCCAAGAGTCCAGATGCCCCACACAAATTCCAGGTTTAAGCCTTTGCAGATGCTGCTTCCTGGGCCAGCAATCACCTTCTATATCTCATCTTTTCATCAAAGTCCTCCACCATTAAAGGACCCTCAAGCTGCACCTGAAGCCACAACATTATTTTTCTGATCTCTTCTTCTCTAAATCCTGCTTTCTGATTTTTATAAATAGGATTAAAATATTAGTCTGTGATTATCAGTATAGGATTCTGAAAAATTAAACAAATATACAATTATAAAGTAACTTACATAAAGAAATCATAAAGACTTAACAGTTTGGTTTTGTTTTTTCCTGCTATTTGAATCTTGTTTATGTCAGTAGGGTGTTTTTGGTCCTGTTATCATCAAAGCAACTAACACAACTCTGTTCACATTGTAGATAACCATCAAATGTTGACTGATTTAGAGTTATAGGTTTTCTTACATCTCTTTTATCAACATACACACACACACACACAACTGTGATATGATGATAATATTTCATGCTGAACTTTATTCTGAAAGATTAACAACTGCTATATTAATGCCTATAGTTTATAAGGGGATATGTATTTATTCATAAATTTTTTGCTCTAACTTTTTAATTGACAAATATTTATCCAAAACAACATAAGCATTTATATAGATAGCAGATTTTTAGAAAGAAATGTCGTTCTGAGCATGACAAATGTAAATAAGTTTTGAAGCAATTTCTCCTTAGGCACAAGTTATTTCCTTGAAAGGAAGAGCCATTGCCATATGATGTGTATCTTGCCTACATTACTGCTGGCAAGCGTGCTGTCCACGCCTTCCCATAGCACCCTTCCAGTCTGTTCATCTGTCATTTAAAGAAAAAGGAAACCCATTACCAACTTGAATATATTTATCTGTTAGACTCTTTCCTCCAAAAAGACTTAGGACACTCTCTTTTTTCTTGAACCCACTCCACCCCTTCTGTTTCTCTGAATAATCATTGATTCTTTGAAAATCATCTGATGACTGTCTTATATGTCTTCTCCGTGAGCAATCTAGATGTTAACACTGTCTTATACTAATTCCGCATTGCCTCTAGAAATAGCTCTTACTTGAACTGAGTAAAATGACCTACAGTGGCATTCAGTTGCCACTTGGGTATTCTCCTTCCCTTTCTTGCCAGATCTAACTTCTGTTTGTTATACTCCGCCACTGGCAAGGCTAGAGGTTTGGGGGAGCGAAGGACTCTGGGGCGTTGTTGGAAAACAAGTGGAGACCAGAGGGCTTCGCTGGACCCAGAGCCAGGGAATTGTATGTGTTAAGCAAGCCTTAAGGGGAAAAGGAAGTGAAGAACCCTTTCTTCTCTTCACTTTTTCAATATTCTTAGTCCATTATGTGGAAGACTCACAACGGGATGGATTGTGAGGACCTCGGCATAATAAAAGAAAAATAGTACCATTTGCAGTAAGAACTCAGTGGAGGTAATATTTATACACCAAACTTTTTACGAATCCATCAAGTTGAGCTCTGTCTTAGTTGGACTTCCTATCAAGGAGGGAGTGTACTTCATTCAATATTTTCATCTCAGAAAATTGAATCTCTACGGATATCCACTTTTGGGGCCCCAAAATAAATCATCGCTTTGAGACTTTGCCAGGTGGATTTATTCTGAATAATATGTCATAATTTTATATTGAAATCCTTTAATGCAAATATTATATTTACAAGCCTAATTTCAATCATCTTGATTTCTGATTTAAAAACCTGAAATTTTCAGATGTCAACTGGTTTAAGTTTAAGTAGTCTGCATAGTACGTCTGAAATTATAATAGAATGATTTGCAAATACATACATGGTTCCATTGCCTTAGGGAAGGCCTACTTTTTTGGTTGTAAAGTAGCTTTTTGATATGTGATTTTTCTTCAAGACTTCTTTATTTCCAAGCCAATCATTGCTATTAATCTCACACTGTAAAATAAATTGCATCTTGTGTTTGAGTGGAGAAAGCTGTTTCTCAACTTAAATGGAAATCAAAATTCAGAGATTTTTTTTTCCAACAAAAGAGTCTGGGTTTCATTCAGATAGCAGCCGTCCAAGCTTGAGAAAGAGTCAGCACAGATGTCCTTGAAAATGATTGCGCCCAAACACTTAGACAGTGGTGCTGCTTCTTACATTGGTGTCTGTTCATCAAAACTACATAGACATTTTCTGAAGACACAGAGTTTTAAAAAATATTAATTTGCTTTTTTTGTGTCACTATTGGTAATGCATGTTTATGAATATGTAGAGCTTAATTCAACCAGCCTATTGAGATCTAACTGCAACAATAAAGCATTTGGCTCCAAAGTTTGCCTTAACCTATTCTGAAAAAAGAAATCTATAAAGATAAAATATGCTGAGCTTCCCACCTGCTAATTTTTAGGTGTTGGGGAAATAAAACACTTACCCACCATTAAAATGCTGATACTAGGTTCTGTGACCAAAGCATATGTAAAGACATCACAGAGAAAGACCCTTGCATCAGATTTCATCACCTTGTAACAGGTGGTTTAAGACCTCATCATCCAGTGCTGGTTGGAATGAATAATATGATTGTTAGGCTTTGGTCTGAATTTTCTTCTGTCATCTATTTTGACTAATTTATATTAAGTCTTATATGAGATGGTAGTATTACATACTAAATTAAACAAGTATTGTATAGGTTCAGAAGGGAGGAAGATCACAGGGGGTGGAGCTGAGAAGGGTAATCAAAAACAGCTTCTTAGAGAAAATAGGTTTTGACCAAGAACTTTAAGAATTTGCAGACTCATGGAGAATGCTGAACCACTCTCCAGAGAGATCGATGTCTTCTTGTAACTTTATTCAAAGATGTGAAGCTCTAAGTATATACTTCTAAAACCTAGATGTCAATTGCCTCTTCATTTTTCTCTTTAAGCTCTCAAAACAGAATCCATTTCCACAAAAGTATCAGTGAACCACATAGAATTTATCCTTTAGAATGAGAACAGAGGCTCATTTGCCAAATCAGCTCATAAAAATTACTGCTAGACACATCTATTCACCAGAGTTCTTTCCCAGCCACGGAACAGTCAGGGCTTTTTCACTGACCTCGGCCCCTCAGCCAACTGCCTTCCTCCCTCCTAAATTCATTCTGGCAGAATAAAATTTCCTTTCTTCCCTTTCTTAAAATTGATTCGGAGTACACACAGGCTCAGCTTCTACGCTGAAGTAACATTTTTCAAAGTAATCTGTCAACAGAGCACATAAGTAATACATCATCCATACCATTCAATACATATATAAGTTAAAAAGAAAGTGTTACAGACTCAGTGCTAGCACCTAGATCAGTGCAAAAGTTTTGCCAACTTGATCTAAAAGTAATTACAGAAGACTGACCCTTGATAGCAATACAAAAGAGCATTATCCTCCATGGTATTTGGCACAGTGGATGTGGCAATTATTTTGATAATTGGAGGGGCAAGAGCTATTTCTCTGGGAATTATTCTTGAATCAAAACCTCTCTAATACATAAACTAGTCATGCCCATAGGAATTCCTACAAGGGAATGTGATATTGTAGTGAAAGATAACTTGTAAATCACTGTTGTGAAAGACCAGAGAATATTAACGCCATCAGAGGAAAAATTAAATGAATTAAAACACAAAAGTAATTGATTTAATTATCACAAATATTCTCCAAGTATGGCACTTATCTAAGATAACATATTTTTATAGACAATTAAAAATAAATGATACCTCTCTGTACACATTTTTCTTGATACAAAATTTGGAAGGACATGCTGATAATATTTTGATTTGCTCTGAATTATACAGTTCAAATAAATGTTATATTTTTTTCGCTGAATATATTATTCCTTATCTCAGCTTTTCTCTTGAGTTGCTCTAATAGAATACATTGAAAAGAACAAATAAGAAGATCTCTGTAGGTCGAAAGAGACCTCTGTTTTCTGGAGGTGTTTTAAAAGTGCTATCCATAAATTTACAGGGTGCCAAACAACCTCAGCAGGTTCTTTACTGTTCTCTTGCCTTCTAGTGTGGAGGGGTGTGCATGAATAATAGTAGTCAGGTGAGAAGTTAACCTATTTTTTAAGGTGATAATTTCCTCTAGGCCCTCTTCTATATTTGACTCTAAAAGTACTTGCTATCAAAGTGTTCTTTTTGGTACTTCCAAAGATTACTTCTCAGTAATATAAATGTTACCTGCATGGTTGCTGCTTGTTCTATCTCTCCTTCTGTCCTCAGGGAAAAATGACAACAGCCGACTGTCCTCTGCATAATGCAAGGACCCTAAAGAAATGCATTCTTAGAGACTGGGGCTCCCTACATGGTGAAAAAAATCTCTACACTTGCTCTGTTGCATGTGAGATATTTCTTTGCTTCCATTAAAGCACTGCTTGGAATCACCTCGCTTGCATGCAGAGTTGGTGGGAAGGGGACTGCAGGTATCAACAGGAACATTGAAAGAACAAAACATTAAATAACAAATTCTTATGAACGTATATCTGTAGCACTCTATATGCAGCTGAAGTAAATGCCTGGTCTCCTTTCTTCTGCTGAACAGATGTTTATATTGGAAAATGCACAAGAAGTGAAATAGTAGAGAGATACAAAATTTTGGAGTAAGAATATCTAAGTAAAAAGATCTTACACACATGCACACTCACACACATACTTTCCATTTCCAATCATACACTGTTGGTTTTCTGGTCATCTAATCCCTGCTCCATTGTATTCAGAGAAATTACTTGAACTGGAATTGGGCAGCCAATATAAAAGTAATTTGATGAGCTTTTCCAAAGCAGATTCCCTGGCCCAAAACTCTGACACTGTTCAGATCTCTGGAAGGCAGACCTTGTAATCCATCTTTTAAATAGCTTTCTGGTGCTCACCAAATTTGAAAAACACTGTCCTGGTTCATTGCCCTTTTGTTCTACTCCTATGCTTCATCTACATTGCATAGTAGTTGGAAAGCCAAATCAAAATTCTTGTATAGTTGTGTTTTCAAACCCCTTGTGCCTGCATTAGCTATATAGAAAAACCCCAAGTGGAAAGAAACTGCAGATATCACACCATGTACAGAAGCCTCTTCAAGCTGTCAGGGAGAATGACTGTCAAGTTGGACCAAAAACGATCTGAGTAGCAGTCAGAAAAGCAAAAGGCCTTTGGCTATTCTGCTAAGGCACCACGTCTCATTTTCCTCGAACTATAATAAGTTTTCAGTGAGACGTCTTAGAAATAACCATTTTATTCTTTCAAACGAAGTGTGGTTTGAAATATATACGACAATATAGCTTAAAGTTAGGCTATTGCTATTCAGAATGGACTCTACTGAATACACTGCACAGTAGTGCAAAACAAGATGGATATACTCTGGTTTCTATTTCCGCTGGATTTTATTGTTAATTTTTTTCCTTGCCCTGTTCTGTGGACTAGCATTCAGATATGCTTAGATTCTAGAACAGATCTTACATGAAGATAGATTAATATACAAGGTTACATTTTATATTTTGAGTCAGTTAAGTGAAATACAGTGTTAACTCCTGATAGGAAAAATGATGTGTGTGTGTGTGTGTGTGTGTTTCTTGACTTCTCCATTTTTCCCCTTAATGCTGTATTAACAGACAATACTGAAATATGAGATGAAGCAATAATTTTCATAGCTATTCAAATAATCTCCTGATTCTCTAAATTGAAAAGAAAGGGAAATATCTATTGCTATGTCTGCCTGCTGATCACACAATTTCCTAAAAATGAGAGTGATTTCAATCTTGACTTTTGCCATTGAAAATTTTGCATTCAAAATATAGTCGTGATTTAAAGTAAGAAAATGTCTCGCAATGGGAAAATTTCATTAAAAACATTATTTTGAGAAAACTTACAGTCTGCATAGAACCTAGAATTTAGCAAAAGCCTATAGAACACATATTATGAAATTAACAGTTTATATTGACAGGAAGTTCCTGTACTCTTTTCAATTATAAGAAGATTTTCTCATTATGCTACTCTATTTAAAGCTTGCTATAATTGACTTACGTATTAAAGAAAATAACATTGACAAATACAGATGACGATGCCTGTGTTTATGGATAACATTTTGTATAGAGCAATTTATCCAGTAAGAGTTGTGCTTGGTTGTAGGGAAAAGTAAACACTGAAGTTTATTACAGGTGTAAAACAGATTTCTTCCTTAATCCCAGTATCCTAATCATATGAATATATTATGTGGCTTCTAGCTCTATTTTTCTCTCTTCCTGTTTCTTGCATAGTCCTAAGACATGAATAAGGGTAGGTTACTACATAAGGCATCTCACATATATCTTTCAACACCACTTTCTCTATAATCCACACTCCACGTTGCAAGTTCAAAAACCAAGCGCAAGTGAAACTTGTGATGCAGATACAAAGAAATTTCAGTGACCTCTTGCACTGCAGATAATAATACAGCGAGCCACTGGATGACCTAGATGTAAATATATTTTTCTCTGTAACAGTAATAGTATGTTATTCCAGGGAGTTCATGCAGATTTCCATTATAAAGTCCTCAGCAGCCTACTGTGAAGTTGGTTTGTTCAGTAAGAGGTTAAAGCAATGTGAGCAAGTAGAATGTCCTGAAGTTCCTTTGTGCAAGTAGTCAACGCATACGGACGATCTAAGACAACAGAGAATCAGATCATCACAAAGCATTTATTCTACAGAGAACCACTCCTCTTGTATGTGTCAACATCTTCCCAGTTGTATGTTCTTTTCAATTGTGACTACCAATAGTGATTTAAAGTGGGTTTTCTAGAACAAACCAAATTAAATTAATGGGATTTCCTTATTAGGGGGAGAGTTTGGGGATTAGTAGAAACCTGCTTGTTATCATTTGCATTTCACAAAGCCTTTTATGATATTATCACTGGCTGGTGAGAGGAAAGGACAATAGTCAACTAAGAGAGTAGAAACGGGTATGCCAGTTATTTTAGGTGGTATTCAGGTGAACATTTTCTTTAATGAAACTTTCTATTTGTGACATATCCCACCACTTTTTAACTCATGTTAGGGGTATTAATTTTCTTTTAAAATAGTATTAAAAGTTAATCTATTTAAATTTTTTTAAATTTATTTTTATTTATTCATTTTAGAGAGGAGACACAGAGTGAGAGAGAGAGAGAGAGAAAGGGGGGAGGAGCTAGAAGCATCAACTCCCATATGTGCCTTGACCAGACCAGTGCAGGGTTTTGAACTGGTGACCTCAGTGTTCCCAGGTCGACGCTTTATCCACTGCGCCACCACAGGTCAGGCAAAAGTTAATCTATTTAAATAAAAATAGATAAATAATGGCACATGTAGAATGCATATACAC
Source organism: Rhynchonycteris naso (assembly GCA_037038555.1). Taxonomy (NCBI): domain Eukaryota; kingdom Metazoa; phylum Chordata; class Mammalia; order Chiroptera; family Emballonuridae; genus Rhynchonycteris; species Rhynchonycteris naso. The sequence goes on from CM072998.1 coordinate 184,737,495, forward strand.
ATGAGAAATTAGGTTTGCTAGCCTTTAAGATTTCTTCCAACCCTAAAATTGTGTGCAAGGCAAATATAAACAATTCAAAAGAATTAAGCTGCAAAAGTTCTTGGAGCAAAACCTAACGCTTTTTGACAATCAAAGATGTGGCAGATATGAGTCTTTGTTAGGGTCTGAGCAAATAGGCAAATATATATTTTAATCATAAAATTTGTTTTTTAATTCTCCATTTTGATGTAACCATAACAACACAGAATGAGAAGCACATCAAAGACTCCTCAAGGTTCAGTTGGCCAGAGAACAGAAAGAATCATTTCTCTTCTTGTTGAGGAGCTCCCCTCTTGCTTTCTTTGTTTGGACTGGGGAAGTGGAGAAGAGGTGTTCTATTTGTGTGCAGTAATCTAGAATCCATTTAGGAAGGCATTTCAGATGTGATATTGTAAAGCTACTATATGAGAGAGGGAGTCCTTTAGCCTGGTCCAGTCCTGTGGGGCCAGTTGTCTCTTCTAGCCAGCATTCTATTCACCTTCCATCTCTATATCCCATGGGTTCCAAGAAATTGGCCCATTTCCCCCCCCTTCTGGCTAGAACCATCTGCCCTTCCACCTGGGTTCCTTGTCTTTCAGACCATCACTAAATCAGCTTACCAATGTCTCCTTCAGTTTTCTATTGCCAAAAAGATCTTTAAGCGCCTTTTCTGTTGCTACTGACAATAAAGACAAAGGCACAGTTAAGAGTGTCTCTTTAATTAAGGAAAATAACTTAAGCCACCATTAGCAAAATGATGAATTATAAGGGCATAGTTGTATCTCACAAAATCCAAGAGTTCCTAAAAATCATATTGGTCATCGGTGTCAAGAGTATGCCCTGATGTATGAGGGTGATAGAGGATAGGTCTCAGGATGCAAACATATGGCCACTGAGTGGGTCCATCATCCTTTGGGGAGCAATTTTCAGAGATAGAGGTTATTGCATCTTGACTACTCCCAGCACCTGGATTAATAAATAGTAAAGCAATGAAGATTATTGATGAATATAAAGAATCTAACAGTTTTAAAACATTAAGTAACATATTTGTTGCTTACCTAAGTATTTTCCCCCTTGAGAGTATTTAAGAGATTATAATTACCTCACATCACTTTTTATCTTGGTAGTTGATCCAACTAGAAACCTACTCTTTTACCCCAACCCTTTTTCTTAACCAATAAATATCTAGTCCTGTTAATTCGTTTAAGGCAGGAAACATGCACGCCAAATGGCTACATGGTGGACTTGTGTCCCTAAGTTCTTCAATTCTTGTATTTTTCTTAGAAGACCATCTTTCTGTTTATTCTTGTTTTATAAAGTTAATCTGCTGGAATGGTTCCTTTTTTCCTTTTCTTTACAACCTAAACCTCAGGGTTTTAAAAGGTAGTAAGAAAGAGTGACACTACTTGAAAGAGTACCACTCTACCATTGCTCCATTCTTCCCAAAAAAATGGCAACTTTTAGAAGAAAACCAGTGGAAATTTTCTAGGCAATTACCGTCAGAAGACTTTATTTTCCAAGGAAGATCTACTGATGAGGAAAGTTCTTTCTCAAAACAAAATCTGTTGTTTTTGAGCATGTTTTTGGTCTGTTTCATTTTAGATGTCCTCTGTGATTTTTACAACTCAGATGTGTGAGGAAAAAAACAGTTTACTTTATTCTTTCATATTGATTTTTTTAAGAATGTGAAATAGTACAGTCATCAAAATTAATAGTCCTTTAAGCATGGAGGTGATAAATCTTGTCAAAACTCAGTTTAATATAAAATATTCTTTATGTTAAAAGTATATTTAGGGTATGAAGTGTAAGTAGGTTTTAGTTTGTATATGGAATCAGATTGAGAAGGAGCCCACTCTGACTAAAGCAGGAAAAAGAGTCAAAATAGTCATTAGGAGTCATGACAATTGCAGATTTCTCTTGCATTTTTTCATCTGTAATCTGTTTTCTGAGATCCAGAGAAGGAAAATCACATGACCATTAACAAAGCTGATATTTACTGACTGCTTCATAATTCGTGCTAAGAGCAGTAGAACAGAGAGATTCAAATATGTACTTTTTCAAAAATATTATTTCAGGCATATAGTGTAGAAGATATAGTGTGTGTGTGTGCGTGCACACACACATGTGTGCACGTGTGTTGGAGAGGTGAAGTGATAAAGAGGTGAAGAGGAAAAGATGAAATATTGTAACTCAGGATATTCCAGAATGACCAGATAATCTAATTAAAGTAGTTCCAGGATCTTACATTCTTGTTTAAGAAAATTATCACACAGGAAGCAATTGCTGAATTTGTAAGGTTATGTCAAAGAGAAATTGCACCAGAGCAGTTAATCGGTTAAAGAAGACTTTACTTAAGATTATTGCAGCCTGATTAGGCAGTAGCACAGTGGAGAGCATCAGCCTGGGACAGAGGACCCAGGTTTGAAACCTTGAGATTGCTGGCTTGATCGTGGGCTCATCCTGCTTGAGTGTGAGCTCACCAGCTTGAGCATGGGGTTGCTGGCTTGAGCATGGGATCATAGACATGCCCCCATGATCACTGGCTTGAGCCCAGAGGTTACTGGCTTGAAGTCAAAGGTTGCTGACTTGAGCCCAAGGTCGCTGGCTTGAGCAAGGAGTCACTCATTCTGCTGTAGCCTCCCAGTCAAGGCATATATGAGAAAGCAATCAATGAACCTAAGGAGCCACAATGAAGAATAGATGCTTCTTATCCCTCTCCCTTTCTATCTGTCTGTCCCTATCTGTCTCTATCTCTGTCCCTCTCACTAAAAGCAAGCAAGCAAACAAACAAACAAACAAAAAAGATTATTACAAATAAGAGCCAAAGCTATTGTACCTAGAGAGAGGGAATAAACTCAACTCCACTAAAAATAAGACAGGAGAATGTTAGCTGGCTGGGGTGAGCTAGTAGAAAGTACTGGAGGACATCGATAGGGGAGATTGGTCAATGGGATTAGGCCATCTATATTTTAATTGGAGCTTATTAAAGTTAGGCTCCTGCCATCCCATAGGGACTGGGTTTTGGAGCTCTATCTGTTTTAATGATTACATATAAAAAAGATGTCTTCTCGGACCTTGAGAAAGACATCCCTGGGTTGTAAAACTAGCAAGAGTCTGGAAGATTTACATTTCAAAGGGGCAGAAAAAAAATTACAGTGGTAAATTTTCTAAAGTAAATGCACTAAGTAAGGAGAGTTCAGGGACCTTCCTTTAGAGAGGAAGAAGCCTGTCTAAAGTTTAATTAAGTTGAGGGGAATGTTAAGGCCAAGTGTCAAATTAAATTCTGAGTTACTTAGTTCAGGATACATATGTAGTAGCATTTCAGAGACGCTGGAAATTGGAAAAGGATCAACAGTGTTTGCTAGAGGTGGAAGATTTTGAATTGCTCTTTGAAAAATCTTGTAGAGTAACTGGAAAGCAATAAAGACCTTTCTATCAAGAGCAGCACTGTGAGTGATGACAGGTAGAACACAGTAAGTGCTGCATGCCGGGACTCACCTAGGACTGATTGTTAAGACAAATCTGTTCTTCAGTTTTAAAAGATCAACTTAAACAGTATCCTTTTTTTCTCCCCTTCTTTTAAGCCCCAGGGTGACAGTTGTTTTGTCCTTATTAAAGCTGCCAGATCATGCACCCATCACTCCCTGCAACAGTGTTCAGTGAAACAGCAGACTCCCCTGTCACTTACGCTGCTGGCAGAGACAAGAGTTGGTGGATTTGTTCTGTTAGGTATTGCTTCCTCATCACTTTCAGGTCTGAGGAGCATAACAGGTATGAAGAAATCTGCAACAAAATAAATTATGTAAAGCATTCCAATCATTCTGTCTGAATCCTTTCTTGAATATTCACTGGAAACCACAGAGGTTTTCCTTCAGGCTTTTATTTCAAAGCTCAGTCACCCTCAGTTTCTCTTCAGACTTTCTCCCACCTCTGAAATTGTAGGTGAAGAGCAAGCCAACAGCTTGCCCACTAAGCCAAGGCAGAGCAGTAGGAAGCAGCTCTTCTCAAATATGTAATTAGAATAGTTGAGGGTCCATACAGAAGGCTGTGACCCGTGGGAGAATGACTTTTGCAAGGAATTCTAGTGTTGCAAGTACAAATGGCAGAGTGCCTGTGGCTTGGAGCCTTGACCCCGGGTTCAGACCTGACTTTCAATCCAAGTTTTTTCAGCTCCTTACCCTGTGACCTGGATGGATTCCACATTTATTTTTTTTCAAATGACAGTTTCCTGATTTATTAATTAAAGTGAGGGAATCATAAATAAAATCATGGTTTTATTTTCTTGAATTGTTTGCTTTCATAGTAAAAATTATGGAGAGAATTCAAGGGCACAACTGATGCTGGAAATTTATTTTTTTTTAACTTCTTTCTAACGATTGTTATTTCTTCAGTTTGTCCTGTCAGGTGTAAGATGTATTGTCAGCATATTTCTGAAAATTATATGAGTCTTTACTGAGATTTCTTAGGGGTATTAAGACAAATATAGTAGCATGAGCTAAATACACCATAAGATACACATTTTTAAAGTAAAATAAAAGAAAGAAAGAAAGAAAGAAAGAAAGAAAGAAAGAAAGAAAGAAAGAAAGAAATTCTTGCTTGCAGACCAGAAGTCATTAACTTGCTAGTGCAGTGGATTGATTTGAATGAGGCGTATTTCTTCTTTTCAGGCTTCACGCCTGACGTTTTGAGAATACCAATTCAAGCTGACCTGTGATAGCTTCAGGTGTTGAGAATTCAGTAAGAACATGCATGTTTTACTGCTGTTAAAGCAATACAAAACAAAGCAAACAGCCTGGTGATTGTATGTAGAGCTCAGCTATGATTCTGAAAAAAAAAATGGAATTACTGACTAAATCAATGGAAATTTTTATTTGTCATCTCAGTAGGCTTCCTTTATCTCCTATTCCCTGCAGCTGGTTACCCACTGTTAGATGCTAGAAAAGAAATTTTAATGTGAAAAACAACACTGAAATGGTGATCTCTAAAAACCAGTCAGCAACATTGAAATATACCATGAGTAGTTGACAGTAAACTACCAAATTCATAAGCCGTGTTGTTGCTAAAGAGCCATCACTTCTGTAATTCAGTCAAAGTGAGCTGTCACATGAATTTTTTTTACTTTTTTCTCTAAAAATAAAGAAAGCATTTATTTTCCTTTTAATTGTTGCCAAAGCAGATATTTATGCTGGACATGCCCATGAAGGGGAGAGGGATGTGTGTATCAAATTTACCTAACGCAGTTTCTCAGACTCGTATTTCAGCACTCACCCCTTTCTTTTTTTTTTAATTTTAATTTTAATTTTATTTATTTTTTTGAGAGAGGAGACACAGACTGAGAGAGAGAGAGAGAGAAAGAGAGAAAAGGGGGAGGAGCTGGAAGCATCAACTCCCATATGTGCCTTGACCAGACCAGTGCAGGGTTTTGAACTGGCGACCTCAGTGTTTCCAGGTCGACGCTTTATCCACTGCGCCACCACAGGTCAGGCACCCCTTTCTTATCTGTTAGTATATTTAATATTTATTGACCATCTACTATGTCCTTGGGACCACTCTAGGCAATAATGATACAGAAGTAAATAGGTGGCCAGGTCTCTAACCTCCTGAAGTTGAAATATATTATGGAGAGACAGAGAGTTAACAAGGTATCACAATAAAATGAACAGGTTAATTTCAGATAGTGAAAAAGGCCATGAGGAAAGTAAAGCATAATGTTTCAGTGGAGGGTGATTGGGATGCAGGAGTTTTTGTTTGGGTGCTCAGGAAAGGTTCTATCTGAATTAACCTAGCTGAATTACTTTCTCCTTTGGAAAATGATTATAATATCTACCATGTAAAACTGATGTGAAGATTAAGCACAATAACATATTATAATTGCCTGGCTCATTTTAAGCAATAGATAGTAAGTATTCAATAAATGGTAGCTATTGTTATATTGGTCTTATAGCTTGTTCCCTCTAGGGATAAGGATACTATCTGAAATGATCCTCTGGGACCATCCAAAGTACAGCACTCTCTCCTGTTCTTCTCAAAATCAATCGTTTTAGTTCAGGGATTCATTGAGGATAACGAAACCATGCTTTCAATGAACACAATTTCTAGGAAATTCTCTTATCAGTCTCCTTCCCATGATGCTTCCTCTGAATTTGGACAGTCCTCTCACCTCTCACACTAATCAGTACATGCTTCTCTAGTTCAAAAGAAATAATTTATTTTAAACACCTGCTTCCTGATACCACCCATATGATCTGTTGAAAAGACAAAACTGAGTACGTTGCATGTTGCAGTAAGGAAGACTGCCCAATTACGGCTATGGCAAAGTCTCAGAGGAATAAAGACAAGGTCAAAGTATATTGAGAATTAGAAGTTTGGTTTAAGGTGGATCTTTTCATGTAACAACTTGATTTAAAATGGGTAAAGACCATAACCTAATAGTGTAGGATTGAAAAGAAGGGGCTCAGAAAAGTTTGAGGGCATTTAATTACATATTGATACTTCCTATGGAAGACTAGAAACATCTTTTGGGAATTCCTCTTAATTCACAATCAAGTTATTTGCTGGAACATGCATTTCCTAGTTAATTTATATTAATGAGGACCATGAAATAGTAAAGTAATGTTAATGCAAACAGTGAAGAGGGTAGGGGGTAGGTAGTTTCATTTCCCAGTGGAATTACCAGCACTGCATGGGCTTCCAATCCTTATCAATGAAATGAAATTAAAAGGCAAGTGGGGCAGTTCCACATTAGATAGGGTGCATATTAAGGTACTAGGGGAAAGTCTAAAGTCCTTCTGAAGGAGCACAGTCTCTCCATCTTTAACTCAAAATGGAAACATCCTTTTCCTCAATTATTTTCTTATATTTTTGTGATTCAGTTTATCTTCTGTGAGGTAAGAACTTAAATACCGGAAGCAGGAATTTAACATTGAAAAATATTGTGCCTTATATTAAGGCTTTAATTTATATATTTTAGACATTTTTGATAAACAACCATTAGGGGAAACATGTTTTAGTTAAAGAAGTTAATGGTTTGTAGAAGAGTCAGAGTGCTACTCTTTCAGAGACACAGGCACTTGAATGATGTGTTTTTCTGGTGGTGGGTCCAGGTCCCAGCATGGGTGTTACATTGCAGCTTGTCAGTGTCCTCCATGGAGCTCCCAACCTTCTGTCACCTTGATCTGTTTTTATTTTTTCCTTTAGCAATGATTAGTGCTGTCCACATAAACTTCACCTTTACTATCTCCACATTTCTGTAAATTTGATATCACTCTCTAATAAATGCCAAAGGGACAAGGATCAGCATATAATTGTTCTAGGAGAAACTACTTGTATAGTTCTAAGAACTAAACAATCACAGTTTCCAAACACCTGCTGTGCTAACAGAGGTAGAAAAGTAATATTTGCCAACACGAATGTTTGTAATGAAGAAATCAGTGTTGTTTCATTAAAGCACCGTGATACTTGATGGGGTTCCATGGAGGGTCATTCCTTAAACCTTGACCACTTTGGGGGTCATCTTCATAAATTACTGTTTAAATTACTGGTTGGTTACCAATTAATCACTCACAAACAATTTGACCAAGCTACAAAAACTTGCAACATGTTAGTTTCCAGGGCAGAACAAATCAATATTTAGACATTAAAGCAGATGTTCTTAATGCTGTGACCCTGGTGTCATGTTGTATTTATTCTCTACCATTTAATTTTGACTGGGAGTCCATATATTTTGGGTGCTATCTTATTCAGCATTCTGTAATTTACTTATGGAGTCACTTATTTAATAAGTTTACTTATTCAGTTGACTTGAAAACATACAACATGTGATTTATTTAGACAAGTCCTCTACTCTATAAAGATTTAAGAAAATTACCTGAGAGTTAGACATCTTTCTAAAATATTGTCACTCTGTTAATTGTTAGAATATTTCTCTGTAGGCCCCTCACTGTTGTCAGACAGCAATATTGACATGTATCTATGGTTTCAATCAGACTGTACATAGTAAGAGAACCTTATGAAGGGGATAGATATGGCACGGTCAAGTAGCATGTGATGCTTTAGTGAAAGGTTAATTGGTGAGCAGTTTCCCTGGTGACAGGTACCCTGTCCACTCACAGATGAGCTGCCCAGAAAGTAGCAGAGCAATAGATCCCAATGCCCTGTATAGGTGAAGGCATTGTCCATCTGGGGGCTAAACAGCTGTGAAAAAGTCAGCCGAGTTTGTTATTTAAATCAATATGGTCAAAATGAAAAATTCTTCGCATTTAATTGTGTTTTCTGGTTAATATAAACAAATTTTGGTCAATAAGTGTTAGGTAAATCCACACATAAGAGACTTGTTTCTTTTTTTTTTTTCTTTTTATTTATTCATTTTAGAGAGGAGGCACACACACACAGAGAGAGAGAAAGAGAGAGAGAGAGAGAGAGAGAAAGAGAGAGAGAGAGAGAAAGGGGGGAGGAGCTGGAAGCATCAACTCCCATATGTGCCTTGACCAGACCAGTTCAGGGTTTTGAACTGGCGACCTCAGTGTTCCCAGGTCAACGCTTTATCCACTGCACCACCACAGGTCAGGCTGAGACTTTGTCTCTTTGACAAATTATTTATCTAATTGAATTATTTTTCTTATTAACTTACATATTGAATATGTGCATTTTAGGGTTAATAAACAGCTATGCAATACAATAGCAAGGAATGGGTGCCAGGAATATGAAAAACTTATTAAATAAACTGTAGCAATTTCTCCAGGAACCTTTTTGGGTTACAAGAATTACTGGGTATTTTTTTCCCCAAAGAAATAACAAAAATGTTAGATGTGCGTATTTTATAACTGTCAGCTAAACAATAAACAGTGCTTAGTTTAAAAAAACTGTTGACATTTATATTGCCAGAAAACAAGCACTCTAAATAACGAATATTAACTTGAGGTAAATGTCCTGTGACTAACGTAGATCGTTTACATAACATATATAGACAGATTTTAGCAATGACAAAATGTGCATGTGTGCACATGCAATGTCACTTTCAGACCATGACCACTTGTTTGGCTTATCCAATTAGGATAAGAAAGTCTTAAACAAAATTAATTAAATGGAGGCAAGCATAGGCATGAATGTGGCGATTAATTTGATTTCTATAGTAGGTTGCTAATAAATAGAGATAGGGAAATCTAGTTATGGCTGGAACTTTCAAATTCCTTCAAAAATAATGCTGTATCATATTCATGACACATACTGATATATGGAGATAAATTGCCTGTCACTTAGTGTGGAAGATACTGCTTAAATTGTACATTAGATGCATATTAAGTTGTGTAGAAGCCCACATTTAGTCTGTCTGTTTCCTCTAGGTAATGTAGCTCATTCATAATGTCATTTTCCTGGATGTGCTGAAGTGGCTAAATGAGCATAGAAGTTATTTATACATTAGCGTGGTATGTAGAACACCACTGTTTTCCACTTTGCAGAGGGGCATAGGCAAAGTTGACAGGGCTGAATTTATGCAGACTCTAAAAAGTGACTCCAGTTCTAATTAGCATTCCTTTCTGAATCTGCAATGGGGTGGGGGAAATAAATTACACATCTGAGGGTAGTCTTCATCTTCTTCTGACAGCCTACTTATACAAATTGGATGGGCCAGCCTAAAAACATGGAATGCTTCAAAGTTTCTTCTCATAACAACCCTAAAATCTTTTCTAAAAACTGCTCGCAGAACATTAACATGGGTTTTCTGTACAGTTAATCATTTTTGATGAATACCCCACTTCTAAAATGGATGTGGTGCAGCTTACTATGCAAGGAAGAATTTTAATTGTCCTCAGTGCTCCTCTTTAGGGTACAACTACTAATCCACTCCCACATTATCTAAAGTTGCACAAGGCAAGGTGCAAAGTGAGTGCCCCATCTGATAACGGCATAGTAAGTATGTAATTGAAATTGGTCTTTCCGGTGAGCCATGATTTGTTCTTCCTTTAGGCCCTCAGCATGAGCTAACTTTCATTGTCATAATCTCTCTGCACCATCTGGACCACTATAAAGATGTTGGTCTCAGCGGTGAAATGAAAGACAAGGAGGATACTAAATAAAACGTACATAGCGAGAGAAAATTGTTATTGTTGATGCTAATCACAAGTATATCTCTTTTGAGCTTTTCACCTAAGGATATTAAAAGATCCTTTGAACGTCTATCTTGGTCTCAGAGTATGCAGATTGATGGCAATATTACTGCCTACAGAGGATACATGGTTGACAAAAATGATGAGATGTGAGAGGGAGATATTCATTAATTTAGCAAACATTGATAGGTAGTGGGTAGAGATTATGGTCTAGCTATTAATATATCATTTAGTCTGGAGCACCAGTAAGAGTTAAAGGGGGAGCTACAAATACAATAGTTATACTGGGATAAGAAATATAGAAGTCAGATCCATTCTAGGCAAACCAGGAAGCTGTGCCATCTTATTTCTTGGCAATGAAAAAAAGACAACTAGGTCTTAAAACTTATAGCGCACCTCAAACCTGCATTCCTTAAGTCTTTACTCAAGTATCAAATGTCAAGTTCAAACCCTACAGCCTTCCTTACCCCTCTGATTAAAACAGCAGCAATCCTCAGTATTTCCTATTCCTTGCTCTCTGCCTTATTTTTTTCTCTATAGTACTTACCACCTTTCGATATTCTCGTTCTTCGTTAGGACACTAAGCTCAATAATAGCAAGGATTTTTGTACATTTTCTTTATCGCTCTATTCTCAGCATAAATAGTAATGTCAGCATATAGTAGTAGCCACAAAATGATCAGACTTTTGTTTCTATAAATCTGCCTGAAGTAGCTGTGGGATTTTGGGAAGCAAGACATGTCATCATTTTACTCCATAATCTATTTGGTTTGCAGGCTCATAAATTCTCCAAGGTTCCTGTATTTGTTTCCTAATGCTACAGAACCAAAGTACCCAAACCTGGGTGACCTAAAGCAAAAGACATTGTCTCACAGTTCTGGCAGTTAGAACTCTGAAATCCAGGAGTTATCTAGGCCGTGGTCTCCCTGACAGTTCTAGGGGAGAATCCTTCTCTGCCTCACATAGCTTCTGGTATGTGCTGCCAGCCCTTGGCACTCTTTGGCTTGTGCATGTATTATCTATTCACGTGGCTTTGTTTTCTGTGTGTGTCCTCACATTGTCTTTCCTATGTGCATCTGTCTCTGTGTCCAAATTTCCTTTTTTTGTAGGGACACCAGTCATATTATGCTAGGGCCCACCTGGTGATCTCATTTTAACTTGGTTACCTCTGCAAAACGCCTATTTTCACATAAGGCCACACACATTCTGAACTAAGAATTAGTACTACAATGCACATATTTGGTGGGGGGGGGGAGCATACAGTTCAACCCATACTAGCTTTTTAGGTTCCACATAGCTATAATTCTAAGTAATATCAAGGAGAATTTATGGTAAATTTTTAAAAATTATATATTGCTTTGTGATATTCCCAAAATATTTATTAAAACCATATTTGTTCCTTCTATGTTTTCCCATCATCTAAACACAACGATCTTATGGTTTATTATGAAAAATAGAAAGATTTTCATGACTTATATAAAAATTTTACTTTGTTTATTATGGTTTTTAGATTAATACCTAAACTAACATCATTGAAAATAAATATGATTTGGAAGGCAAAAGAGAGATTTTAGTATTTATATTGAACTAGGTACCTTGTGATAGAGAATAAATGTTTTATAAAATCAGAGCAACGTTTTTTCCTTCGTTTGTTCTCTAACAGTAGAGCAGATTAAGGTAGTTTTAGCTGGGTTTTATTCAATCGTCTCATGAGGCCCACAATGCTGAATATTGTACAACTGGTAACATAATAGACTCAAGCCATACCCAAAGTAAAAAAATCAGTTCACTGTGGATCACCATGAATTTATATTTATGAAATTTTAAGTATATTTCTGAAAAAGATTGCTAAATAGATTCTCTTATTATTTTCCAATAAAAACTGAATTGTTATTTTTATTTATTTATTTATTTTAAATTCTGAAGTGAGAAACAGGGAGGCGGAGAGACAGACTCCCGCATGCGCCTGACTGGGATCCACCCGGCATGCCCACCAAGGGTTGATGCTCTGCCAATCTGGGGCTTTGCTCAGCTGCAACAGGAGCCATTCTAGCATCCGAGGCAGAAGCCATGGAACCGACCTCAGTGCCCGGGCCAAATTTGCTCCAATGGGGCCTTGGCTGCAGGAGGGGAAGAGAGATAGAGAGAAAGGAGAGAGGGAAGGGTGGAGAAGTAGACGGGTGCTTCTCCTGTGTGCCCTGGCTGGAAATTAAAACTGGGACTTCCACACTTCAGGTCATAGCTATACTGCTGAGCCAACTAGCCAGGGCCTGAATTGTTATTTTTAAATAATAGCTACATTTTCATAGATGTCAAGCACATTTGAACCACAAACCTATTAAAGCTTAAACTGTGGTCTTTTCCTGATTTATGAAAAAATGTTATTGCATGCATCTCAAATATAATAAAAAAATCTTTCCTTCTTACACAGCTATTATCACATAAAATATTTTTCAGAAATAATATTGATTTTATTGTTCATTGCTAGGGCTAAATGCTTCTCAGGTATAGGACCTAACAAATTGCCAGAAAAACCTACACAGTAAGGTTCATTCTTTTTAAGGTTAAAATAAATAATTAAATTGTGTATTTTTCTTATAATTCTAATAATTTTCAAACATCAGTCAAATCAAATTTGATTTCATTTTCTACCTTCGAGAAACATGTGGTCAGTAGAGTTATACACATCCATTAGCACCTTTAAAATATTCACTGAAGTTCAGAAAGCTGTTAACAGAAGCTGCTGTGCTGAAGCCCCCACTGAGCATGCTACCATGTTTTCCTCTAAAAGTCTTGTTAATCTCTCATGTATGATTGGACATGTGTTTAATAGAAGAATGCTCCTAGAATCTGCTACCAGGGACTCTTAACACATTGCTGACTTAATTCACTTCTCTTTCCCCTTGTTTGATAATAAAATTCAGGAGAAAGGTGCATGTATTTTGACAAGGTGTGAGTGTCCTAATGAAAGATCATTCCACCATTTTTTCCTCCTGAAATAGTTTTTAAGCACATGTTTATTTCTTTTTATCATTGTCATTGTTCTTATCTATCACTTCAAAGGGTGGCATACTTGAAAACCAGTTATGTATTTTGGTGTGTTCAATATGTTGTGTCCATGTTAAGAATCTTTCCACTTCCCTGAAATTTTACATCCTTGCAGAAGGAGGAGAGGCAAGGAGTAGGGACTGGAAAAGCATGTCAAGTTAAAAATCATGTGAGACAGGACAAAGAGTGGTCTTTCTGATACTCCTCTATCTCCCCTTAAATCAGTTATACACTCATAGTCTACAAAATATATAATTCAGTAAGCAATTTTTTAGAGATTTAAGTTAGCTTTCATCAACATGCTGCTTTCTTTCCCAGTGCTACTGAAATACATCTTGGATTGATCAATAAGCCATTCAAAACATATCTATAGAACATTCTACCTTATGCCTGGTTACATGACCAGGCAATATGATAAATTTACATAAGTATAGAAATGGTGCTGTATTTTTGGTGCTTATTATTTGGTTGACTTCATTCTTCCTTACATCTTGTCAATTTTATATTACTCTATTAGTTCTTTATTTCCACTCTGCTGTGCTAAATCAGAAACAAAGTTAGGGGTTAAGATAATAACTCAACATTGGTTAACTTTAAAATGAAGACAAACTTTTAGAGTAAGCCTGTCATTACAGAAATATAACTTTGCATGTCATTTACAAAGCCATCACTGATATTAAATAGAAAAGTCAAACATTGAAGTAGAAGTAATTGAATTCCAACACTGGATCACTAAACTTGTAGCCTGAATTTCTTGATCTGTAAAAATAATTTTTAAGAACTGACCTATCTTAAGATGGTATGTGAAACTTGGAAGAAATATGTTTTATATAACATATTTGTTCTAAGTATACTTGCTATTTTTTAATAGACAAGTATATATAATTTTCCAAAGCATGAGGTTTTAAAATACTTTTAGTATACCTCAGAAATGACCATGTAAATAAACAAAGATATATTTGGAAAAAATGAAAATTTGACTCAGCTTTGTAGGATAGTATACTATACAAAAATTGTTATCTGTATACAATAAGCAAAATATAAAGTAGGATTCTTTTTTATGAGTCCTTGGAAATAAAATATAAACATTTGATTGCTTAGTTTTTATGAAAAATTAACTTTTTCAGAAGAAGGAAAAGGGCTCTTGAAGTCTTTGGCATAAGTGAAGATAAGTTCCATGCTTCTTAATAGAAACAAGCATGTAGATGATTATTTGTCTTACCAAATTTTGAAAGCAGCTAACTAATTGAATAAAATTAGCTATAACTATTCAGATTGCCAACCCATATTTTATTTTACTTCCCTGTAATATTTAAATGACTGCTGAAAAATTATTCTATAGTAAAGTTGTCATCAATATGTAAATTTTCCCATGCTGATCTGAATACAACTTTCAAAATCTGAGTTGAATAAAACAACCTATGAATAATAAGTATCTCTTAAGTTTTACTTCTAACCCATCATGAACATGTTCAGTCTATAGCAAAACACCTTGCCTATTGTCAGCATTTATACATATTGTTTTGGTTAAAAATTTCTCCAGCCCTGGCTGGATGGCTTGCTTTGCTAGAGCATTGTCCTGCACTGCAGAGGTGGCTGGTTAGGTCCTTGGCTGGGGCACATACAGAAACAGATCCTCCTTACCCCCTTCCTCTCTCTGGATTCAATAAAAATAAAAGAATAAAAAAATAGAAAATAATAAAGACAAAAAAAAAGGCAACAAAGAATGTTTTAAAAAAATTTTCTCCAGTTTAGCAATATAGTCAGATAAATTACAAATGCATAAATTATATAATTTATACAGACATATTACATATGACAAATTATAATTTATAATACAAATTGAATTTAAAAGTAACTATTCTATTAGTTTGTGGCTTTAAATATATTAATATATGAAAATGATAATTTATAATAAACACATAAATTATACATAGCTGAAGTCAAGGAAATATAATTATGTATAAATTAATTTTCATATATGTTAGTATCTGAAATCACACAAATGGAATTAAATCATAAAAATCACTGATCCCATCTCAAAAGAAAAAGAGAAAATATGATGTAACATCATTTTAGGAATATTTTAAAATTTCAGTTAAAGACATGTTATATGATAAATGTAAATTTTGTTTTGAAGACACAGTGACAAGATATTTGAAGTAAAAACTAACCAAGATATCCACTTTTTTAGAAGAACTGAGACTTTTTTTTTTTAGAAATTTGTTGAGTAGGTATCTATAGACAAGTCAAAACTGATAGCTTTCAGGCAAATATGGCACAAAAATGTTTAGTTTGACTGATGTAGTGATATTTTCTTTTTTTCCCCTTTCTTTCTCTTTTTATTTGGAATTTTTTTGGCAGAGAATTCACTGCCAGCTTTTCTGTAGGCCCCACCCTTTCTATTTGCTTCTGAAGCCCTAGCTCTGGTTGCATTAGAGAGGGGAGTTACAGGCACATACTAAATATAAAGTTTCCTGTAGACTTAGCTGTGTCAGAGGAGGAAGCAAGATGCATGTTTCTTAGTGGGGAGGGAGGTATCATTGAGTGGTCCCAATGAAGTGAAACCCATATGTGTACCAGCCTCTTGTTAGACTAAGTGTGTGTGTGTGTGTGTGTGTGTGTGTGTGTGTGTGTGTGTGTGTGTGTATGTAATGCAAAAAAAGAAGAAGGCAAGTTCCTGACTTTCCTGGCATGCAATTTATTTGTTAAGAAGGAGAAGCAAACCCACATAATGTATGAAACAATTAATATTAAAAGTGGGCAACACCTGACCAAGCAGTGGCGCAGTGGATAGAGCGTTGAACTGGAACATGAAGGACCCACGTCCAAAACCCCGAGGTCACCAGCTTGAGCTTGTGCTTACCAAGTTGAGCGTAGGGTCACTTGTTTGAGTGTGGGATCATATACATGACCCCATGGTCACTGGCTGGAGCCCAGAGGTCACTGGCTTGAAGCCCAAGGTCACTGGCTTGAGCCCAAGGTCGCTGGCTTGAGCAAGGGGTCACTTGTCTTCCTATAGCTCCCCCCATCCCCAGTCAAGGCACATATGAGAAAGCAAGTACTGAACAACTATGGAGTTGCAACAAAGAATTGATGCTTCTCATCTCTTTTTCTTCCTGTCTGTGTGTCCCTATCTGTCCCTCTCTCTGACTCTCTCTCTGTCTGTCCAAAAAACAAAAAACAAACAACAAAAAAACATGCCACACTAAAAGTACAGAAATGAAAGAGAAAACAGCATAATTGTTAAGTATGTATTTTATCCTTAAGGATCTCATTCTACAGTTACAGAGATAAAATCAGCATAAATATAGTCTTCTGTAATATGTAGTGTGATAGTGATGAGAGGTAAAAGAAGGGAGAAATTGCATTGGCTGAAATTCTTCAAGGGAGAAATTGCATTGGCTGAAATTTTTCATGGGGCTTGAATTTTTTAGAAAGTGGATTAATATTTGCATGCTGTTAGGAAATGAAGGTATAATTAATGTTTGTGAGAAAAAAGAAATAACGCAAGAAGGAATTACAAAGAAAACTGACTTCTTTAGGTCTTGAAAAATACCTACAAGGAAAAGAAAAATAATTATCTTGTGTCTTATCTATCAAGTTGACATTAGCCAGTTGGGGAAAGCTATGAATTATGTAAATGTTGATTTTTAATAGACATGGTAGCTGTCGTTTAGTTGTTTATTGAGCAGTTCTATGTGGTGGCCATCATAATAAATGTTTTATAAAAATTTTGACATTTAAATCTTTTAGTAACACCGTAAGTTAAAAATAATTTTTCCAATCTTGTAATTAAAGAAAAGGAGTCTCAACAAGGTAAAATTACTTGCTCAAATTAATAATGTTTGTTCAGAAGACATCCTGTTATCTTACCTTTTGTTTTATCTGACTCAGAAATTATCCCTGTCCTAAACTATTTTGTTATACTGCCTCAACCAAATATAAAAAAGATGTTTAGTTTCCTATTTTAAAAATGACTGGTCTCACTATTTTAAATGGTAATCTTATCTTCTTTATGCTGTTCTCCTGAATATTCAGTTGGATTCCCACTTGGCTAAGAGTAGGTAACAGCAAAGCTCCAAAATTCTGTTATTTCATAAGAACTGTAATACAGTGTTCACTCCCTTATTGGTGGTTTCAGTTACCAACTGATTAACCACAATGTGATAACATTAAATGGAAAATTTTAGAAATAACAACTTATAAGGTCTGAGTAGTATGAAATTTAGTGCTGTCCTGCACCATTCCCTCCAGGACATGAATTACTCCTTTGTCCATTGTATCCACACGGTATACATTCTCTGCCTTTTAATCACTTATTAGCAGTCTCTGCTATGGGGTCAACTGTAGAGGTATCATAGTGCTTGTACTTATTTTACTTAATAATGGCCCCAAAGCACAAGAGCAGTGATGCAGGCAATTCAGAGATTCCAAGGAGAAGCCATAAAGTAGATGTTTAGGAAGTATTTGTATTTATAGTGAAAAAAAGATCCTATTTATAGGGCTCAGTACAATTTGCCTTTTCTGGCATGTGCTGGGGGTCTTGGAACTTACATCCTGTAGATAAGTTGATGAATGTTCATTGGTTTATTCATCAATTACAGAAAATATCTATTAAGTACTGGATATTGTGTTTTTGCTGGGAATACAATGAGAAACAGGGTGAATTTATTTTACAGAGGCAAAGTCTGGGTAAGGGAATGAAGTTATACTGGGTATCTTCAGGGTTTGTGCTTTTAGTTTCGAAAACCTAGACATGACCATGTGTTCAGGATCTCCATTTTGAATTGTTGTTTCAAGGGACTTATTTCAGTTATATCTATTTATTCATATTTATAGACACCAATTGGTGTCTATAGATGTTGCCAGAGTTAATAACTGTTTCAAAAATGTCTTACAGTCATGATCCTTTAGTGATAAATATTTCTCATATGCCAAGAATATAAGAATTAAAGGATTTTCAACTTTATAACTTAGATCAAGAGTATAGATGATCACAGAGGGAAAACAAAAACAAAACATTTTTTAAATAAAAAATAAAACCTGCTATTGTGAATAACTAAATCAAAAATATTTTTTTCTTATTAATTTCCAAAACAAGACTTAGACAATTCATTTTAGAGTTTGCAGTGACTAACATTTAGCATATGTAAAGGGAATATTAAAGTTTTCAAGCACTACAATTTAGATATTGAACATTAAACTTAAAAGAGGCCTTGACCCTCATTTAATTTGAGGAATTAACATGGAGAGATTGGTGATGTGCCCAAAGTTGTCCCTATTTATAGATAAAGAAAATAAGGCTCAGCAAACTAAAATTACTTGCTCAAAACAACCTAGTTTGTAAGGAAAAGAACCTATTAGCCTCATCTGATTTTGCCTTCTGCTTCAGTATCCTTCCCCACAGTTTGTATACTTGGGCAGGATAAGTAAATTGGATTATGTTGATTTTTTTTAGTATTTAGTATATGTGCTGCCGAAGCGAGCACGATTTTTTTTAGTATTTAAAGATTTTTTTACTTCTGGGGATTTATTACCCATTTAGGATGAATAACAATTAATTATATCAAATTTTAATTTTGAATGTTTATATTCATATTTTCTCACAGAACTTTAATATGCTCAAGACAAATGTCATCTGATGGCATATCAATTATCATTATTATTGGAAATCATTTGTATTTTTAAAGTGATAGAATAAGGTTAATCTACTAGTATTTACTTTACACTTCAAATAAAATTAAAACCTTTTTTTAGAACCAAAAGTAGAATGAACAAATTATGGAAATATTTTAAATGTAAATTTCCTCTTTATCATTGTAAAACATTAGGGCTAAAGTACATGAAGAATTGAAAGTCTAGGTCAAACATAATTTTCTTTGGTATGTTTTTTAGTTTGCCTAGATACAATCTTATTTTAAGGATATCATTAGATTTTTATTTGTATCATATTATTTTATCTTGCAGTTAGGAGTTTCAGTCTTTTTGAGGGGATTATCTAAAAGGTGACTCCTTAAAGATCAATTGTGGTTTATGAAGCCTGTTTGAATTACAAAAATTATAGGGAAGGTGAGCCTACAGGGGAGAAGATAACCCCATCTGACAGCGATTTTGAAAAGTAAGCTCTCCCTGGACTGTCTGAGGTTATCTGTATTATTCACAGAAAATACAGATCTAAGGGAAATCTTAGTAATTTCTTGGCCTTTCTGGTATAAAAGAGGACATGTCTAATAGTCTGTATCTACCCTGCTAAGAATCAGGGAACAACAATATAAAAGTAGACTATAAGGACACTGACTAAATCCTAGAGAATTAGAGCTGCAAGTGGGAGGACTCTATCAAGACCAGTGTTCCTCAAAGTGTGTTCTACAGACCACCTAGCTTCACATCCTCAGGGCTCCTTATTATTAAGGTAGAACCCTGAGCCATAACTCAGATCTGGTGTTGGGCTGTACCCTGGAATCTAAGATATACAACACACACACACACTCACACACTCACACACACACACACTATGGCAATGGTTAGAACTACTTATCTAATCCAAAGATTTCATCTTACAAATAAATAAACTGAGGCTTAAGGAGATGGAATAATTTACCTGAGATTATCTAGTTTGTTATCGGCATCCTTCAAGTTCAGATTTTCTGACTTCCCATGCCATTGATTCCCATCTTAATTCAACACCATGTTGACATATGAAACTGGTCTGCTCATTTAGACAACCTCTCTGGAAAGGCCTTTTTAGTTGAAAGGCCACTATAGATTTTGTTGTGGTTTTAGGGTATCAAACTTATTCTGGCTACCAAAAAAAATAGGTAACTTTATTAAGAGGATATTAGGGTACTTTATAACCAAAACTTTTAAATTTCATGTTATTTCTTTTGAGAGAATTTTTATTTCTATGGTTCATTTTTAAGGCTCCCAATTCCATTCATTCAGATTTCTCATTTTTGGAAAAGAAAATCTGATTAACCTTGATTGCCTCAGTATCTCACTTGTATAAAACTGCTGTGTAGTAAGTACACCTAGCATAGTAATAGGGGGCACATCCTGCTGTATCAAAATCTGGCTTGAGCATGGGCTCACCGGCTTGAGTGTGGGATCATAGATGTGGCTCCATGGTCACTGGCTTGAGCCCAAAGGTCAGTGGCTTGAAACCCAAGATCACTGGCATGACCTTAAGGTTGCTGGTTTGAGCAAGGAGTCATTGGCTCAGCCAGAACCCTCTGATCAAGGCACATATGAGAAAGCAATCAATGAACAGCTAAGGCACTGCACCTATGAGTTGATGCTTTTCATCTCTCTCCCTTTCTGCATCTCTCTGTCCCTCTCTCTCTTAAAAATTTATTTTCAACTAAGATAATTATGAGGTGATCAAACTCCTCTTCCTGGGGGAGTTCAGCATTTGTTGTAAATAATTTATTCAGCTGAATGAAATATGGGTATATGATCATCACTAAGTGGAAAGATTATATCTGGAGGCCTATAGAGCTACGATAGTGCTTAAGAAAGACCATGAGACATGGGAACAAGGTGAAACATTAAATTAAGTGAGTTCTGGGGGTATACAGGACAAGATATAAATAATTTTGTTCTTTATGTTCAGAGAAGTGAAAATGGTACACAAACCTGGTTATTTAGGCCTGACCAGGCAGTGGCGCAGTGGATAGAGCATTGGACTGGGATGTGGAGGACCCAGGTTTGAGACCCCAAGGTCGCCAGCTTGAGCATAGGCTCATCTGGTTTGAGCAAGGTTCACCAGCTTGAGCCCAAGGTCACTGGCTCAAACAAGGGGTCAGTCAGTTGGCTGTAGCCCCCCTGTCAAGGCACATGTGAGAAATCAATGAACAACTAAGGAGCCGCAATGAAGAATTGATGTTTCTCATCTCTCTCCCTTCCTGTCTGTCTGTCTTCCTCTCTCTGACTCTCTTTGTCTCTGCCACAAAAAAACAAACAAAATAACTGGTAATTTAGGATAAGATCTCATTGACTTCCCACAAGAAAGGTACACATTTTTTGTTCCTATGAAAAATCCAACAGTAGTAGGCTGTGTCTCCCTTCCATATTGTCTTTATTTGGGGATACAGTGTTGAGAGAGGGAGAAAAGAGATATTGGTAAACTATCTCTTAGAACTTCAGCTTAAAAGGATTGCTCACTCCTACTCCACATTTCTTCGATGAGGGCAAGGCATATAGTCAAACCTGTTGTCAGGGACAGGAGGGAATGGGAGATGGATAATGTTAGTAAACAGGGACTTGGTCTGTACACCTGGTATTCAGCTATATCTCTTCCAACTCTGTCAATGTCCGTGTAAACTTCAAGCTTTTAAAATTGTTATTGAACTATAATATCAATATGAGAATGTCTTAATTGTACATCTTAAATACACATATCTTAATTATACATCTTGATAAATTTGACAAACTAAACACATTTGTGTAACCAGCACCAGGACAAACCCAAGGACAATAGCAATATTTCCAAAACCCATCATGCCCTCTTCCACCCACCCACTAGCCCCTATCCATTTAGGGTAACCACTACTCTGCTTTCTAGCAACACAGTTTACTTGTGAATTGTTTTGTACTTTGTATAGAAATCATACACATTCACATTACCCAGTATTTCCCAATTATTTTACTCAAACCTGTTACATTAGTCAAGATTAGGTAGTAGTAGATTGTATAATGAAAGCACTCACTAAAATTTCTATTATCTGATGTCTTTTTTTGAACAATCTGCTCTTGAGAGTTCTCCACATTGTTGCATGAAGTTGTAGATTGCACAATTTGAGCACATTTAGGTGTAGTGTTCAGTTTTGTGCTATTTTGAATATTTTACATTTATATTTAGATGGAAAAAGTCTAAGTCATGGAGTATAGTTATGTTGAGCTTTAGTGAATCCCATCAGTTTTTCTTTTATCTTTTAATTTTAAAATTTTATTTAGAAAACTAACTTTAACAGTGACATTGATCAATAAGAGTACATAAGTTTCAGGTGAAAATTTCTATAGCATTTTAATTGTTGATTATGTTGTATACCCATCATCCAAAGTTAAATCATTTTCTGTCACCTCATATTTGTCCATCTTATACCCTTCCCTTTCCCGCTCCCCCTTCCCATTCACTCAAGTCCCCTTCCCTCTCCCCCATGTTCCTCCCTGCCCCCCCATAACCACTTCACTTTTATCTCTGTCCATAAGTCTCAGGTTTTTAACTCACCTATGTGTGAAATCATATAGTTCTTAGCTTTTTCTGATTTATTTATTTCACTCAGTATAATGTTATCAAGGTCCATCCATGTTGTTGTAAATGACACTATATCATTATTTCTTATGGTTGAAGAGTGTTTCATTGTTTATATGTACCACATCTTCTTTTTCCAATCTTCTATTGAAGGGCACTTTGGTTGTTTTCATGTCTTGGCCACTGTGAATAACGCTGCGATGAACATGGGGGTGCATGTGTCTTTACATAACAATGTTTTGAATTTGGGGGTATATACCCAGTAGAGGGATTGCTGGGTTATATGGTAATTCTATTCTTAATTTTTTCAGGAACCATCATACTTTCTTCCATAATGGTTATGCTAATTTGCATTCCCACCAGCAGTGAATGAGAGTTCCTTTTTCTCCACAGCCTCTAATACTTGTTATCTAAAAATATGGAATGCTTCATGAATTTGTATGTCATTCTTACACAGGGACCATGCTAATCTTCTTTGTATCCTTCTAAGTTTTGACCGTGTGCTGCCGAAGCAAGCACCCCATCAGTTTTTCAAAGTGACTAACTACACTTCTTTAAATTTTAAGAGAAACGAAATGAGACATAGAGACCTAATATGGGAGGAGATGTACTATAACATTAAATGGACTAAGCTGTTAATATTAGGCAAAACAGACAGTGCATGTCACAAAGGTCTGATGAAGTAGGGAACATTGTTGCCTTAGAGAATGATGACCATGATCCTGGTACAGGCAAGTCATATGTAAGTGATTGTGTTAAAAGACTAAAGGAAGAGCAGAGCCTTATTTTATTTACAGAAGACAGGACACAATGCAGAGAGCTTTTGAATATTTTCATTTAAAGAATACCTGCCTAAGTTTTCAAGTGCTTTTAAATTAGCTTAGTCTTGAATAGGTACTAATAAAACTACTGTGTGTGACAATTGATAATAAAATCCCTGTGTTGTGTCAGTATGAGGATGAGTGTTTTTATTATTCAAAAGAGAACATGGGGCTTTGTTCATTTTCACAGAATGCTCCTTCTTCAAGGTAATGTGGACCTCCCTCCTCCCTCTTTCTGCCAAGCTCCTGAATAGTTTCAAATTTTAATTCTTTTCACTTTTCTAGATAATTTTTCATAATCCATGTCTGTAGGTATTGTCAAAGTATTGGAGAGCACAAATAAAAATGAGCTGTCTTTGCCAGAAGAGAATTACAAGCCCAGACAATGGCCTGGTGCCCATTAGAAGAATCTATAAATGGATGCTGTGTTTCATGTGGCCACAGCCAGAGACTTTATAAAGGAATGAGCTCACCTTTTTTCTTCCAGCAGGCCAGTATTCTCTGGGTTCCTGTGCAGTTTCCCTGAGAGCAAGTAGAACAAAACTCACATTGGGAGGTTTACTAAGGGCAGACTGAGAAGGCACACAGAACACACTTAATTGGCTTCATTCAAACTGATGATTTTTTAAAAAATAAAATGGTCTGTTAAAGCCAAGTTACATATTATGTAACTGAGACTTTAAAGTAAATCATAAATAAAAACATTAATTTTAGATGGGGAAATCAATAATTTGTTGCTATGGTGACATTTGAAAATAAGTTTCTAAAAGAGTTTACTTTGTTTCTTCTATTTTTTCCCCAGTATTATAGCCAGAGGGTCATATTTATTGCTTATAAGACTGGTGCCATTTGGAATACTAAGTATTAACTTATATCTCCCTAAAGCATTTAATAAACACACAAATTATTTGCTTCTAATTATTGTAGGTTCCCAAACTTAAAAAACCTAATTGCTATAAAACAATAAATTATAACCAAATCTTATATTGTAATATTTATGAAATCAGGCATGAGTTGCAGTAACAATAACAATGATGGCATTTCTGTGTTAAGCATCCTGCTGCATTGTAATAAGACTTTTTCAACCCATTATACTGTGGCTTTTAGTACCATGTATGTACTGGTGAATCCCAAATGTATTGATTTAATCCTGATCTTTCTAATGAGCTCTTAATTTATATCATTGATTACCTATTTGACATTTCTACTAGTATGTCTAAGAGACATCTCAAATTTCTCAGGGAAGAAACAGAGCTATTTATTTTTTCTTTTTATGGTCATAATTTCTGAGAAATCCTATCTCAATTAATACTACTACCATATATCTACTTGTTCAAGCAAAATACCTAGAAGTCAGCCTTGATTTCTCACTGATTCTCTTCCTAAAACAAAACAGACACACGTACACACACACATGCATACACATATGCTCCAATGGAAAGTTCATGTGAGTTCCCTTCTGAAACATATTCCAAAATTATTGTCTTTTCTTTTTCATTTTCACAGTGACCACCCTAACTTAGCCACCATCATCCAACAGCAACATGACTGGAAAAGCTTCCAATCTAACTTTCTCTAAAATGAACTCCTTATTCTAGATCTGTGACTTGGCACCTTCCTCTCTCTGTTACCCAAGGCTGCCTCATACCTCACTCATCTTCATTCATTTTGTTCCAGTCTTACTGATTTTTTTTTCCATTTCTTATGTACTCCAAGCTTGTTTTTTTACCACAGAACATTTTTTTACTAAATTAATGAATAAACTATGGATACATTGCAAGCATCCAGGGCAGAATGGTGGTAGCCAATTATTCAAAGGCAGCCCAAATTATTTACTAACTTACTGATTTATTTTCCTCACCCTTCCCTATAGTATGTCACTCACATAAAGTCATTTCAAGTGCACAAGAGAAATCTAGTATCCAAGCTTTAAAAAGTTATAATAAATTTTGAATGCCTTCACCTATTCTTTATTTTTCAGTTAGCTTGATGCATTTTAAGCAAGAGTTTTCTGCTATTATTCATCTCACCAATCAGAAAGTACCTCTCCAAGAACTGACCCTGGGGTTCTGGCTTTTCTTACTTGTCCACTTGCTTTATATCTGACTCCAACACAGCCGAACTGTTTTAGTCTGGTATTTCCATGAGTAAATGGCTATATTCCTGTCTAGACCCCCGGTTTACCAAGAGGTTTCAAACAATGACTATTATTTTATGTATGAACCTGACCCTTTGATGGTGCCTCTGGCCTCAACATACTTGTTTAGCCAGTAGGCCAGGCCTCTATTTGCCATTTCTGCTTCCTAGTATATCTGATCTCAGGGAGTCACACAGCTCAAACCTCACTAGTGTTTTAAAAGCAGCTATTTTTATGCTCAGAATTATAAAATCATAAAATTTTAGGAGTGGTAAATTTTTTACGTATTGCGTGTCCCTAAATCTGTATGTTTAACATCAAGTGAAAATGATCCCAAAAGTAGTAGTCTTACCATTAAAATAGGTAAGGTTATAAAATGCCTTTTTTGATAAATTTGTACATCTAACTGTTTTTGTACACACAAACAATCAATGGGCTTCAGTTATAGCAATAATATAATACCACACTCTATTCATATTCTTTGTTTAGATATTTTTTCATAAATATAACTTGTCCTAACTATTCAGCCCATAATTTCACAATATCATGCCGCCTTTTTTCAATGAAAATATATAGTTATGTGACTCCATAGGAATAGCTGTGGTTCTTTTCTCTTTCCTAATCATCCTCTACAGCAAATACTGCTCTGTAAGCAGGAGATTGTTTCTATGATAGACAGTCAGGCCACATGATTTCTTATCCCTTATTCACAGGGTAAGTGGGACATTGTGGTGATAGAAGGGGACAGAGCTCACCATAAGTGTCCCTTGGTGTTGCCATACACAGGGAGGAGAGTCAGCTCATCATGTTGCAGAAACATTTGATGCAGATGTGGACACAAGAATTTAAATTCACCTCCAGGATGGTAACCTTTCCTGATTGATCTCACTCATCAATCCCAGTTTGAGTCTTTAACAATGAATCCTTCATTTTGTGGGCTTTCTCAGGAGTCAAGCAATAAATAGCCAATTACTAAACATTTACTGTGGATCCAGCATTATTCTATGTTTTCTCTAGGACCTATCATTCATTATTCCTTGTAAGGCTAATGATTGTAGCCATGCAGGTTCACATTGGATTTGGGCAGACAGTAGAAAAACTGTGGAGCCAGAAAATAGTGGGCCATTCTGTTTATTAGAGTCCCACAGTGGCAGAGGAGGAAGAAAGCAGGGAAAACCTTTTTTCTTTCTCTGGGCTGATGAACAAAACAGACAGGGGAGGGGGGACCATCCTCCAGGAAACAATAGCAAAAAATGGACCCCTATGGTGGCAGGCAATCTGCAATCTACAATGTGCTGCCCTGTACTCATGCACCAGTCAGGCAAACTACAAGTAAGCAAGCCTAACATACTCGTTTGCCCAACATTCATCTTCTAGAACAGTGGTTCTTAACCTTTTTTGAGGTACTGAACCCACCAGTTTCATATGCACATTCACTGAACCCTTCTTTAGTGATAAATAAAATATGATTTTTTTTTCCAAATTCAAGACATAGGTATATGTTTTTTTTTACTGGTGCACAAAATGAGCCGTGCATGAACATCACCTTGCTCAAAGAACAAAACCAGCAAAGTGCATGAACTCACAACAAATTACGGTATTACTTTATCCTGGCCTCCGCGGCAGAGGCTTCTCTGAATCCCTGAGACCGACTCATCGAACCCATAGGGTTTGATAGAACCCAGGTTAAGAACCACTGTTCTAGAAGTATTGAGGACAATTTAGCGAACTTGATTAGCATACAGACAAAACACTGTGTGTTTTGGTGAAACAAGACTTATTTTAATTTGCTCTGCAGTTTAGGTTGAGAAAACAAAATTTATCCTCAGAGAAAGCAGTGCCATGTGAGTCAGGAATGTGGCTCTTGATTTTGTCTATACCACTAATTATAGTAACAAAGGTTAGCTAGCATTTATTGTCTACTCTGATTTTACTTATCAAGTAAAGCTTTTATGTTACTAGAGCTGTATGATGGTAGGTATTCTTACTTTCTATTGTTCTTTCCCATAAAATATTTTTTTTATTTTTTAATTATTTTTTGTGACAGAGACAGAGAGAGGGACAGATAGGGACAGACGGACAGGATGGGAGAGAGATGAGAAGCATCAATTCTTTGTTGCAGCTACTTAGTTGTTCATTTATTGCTTTCTCATATGTGCCTTGAGTGGGTGGTGGAGGGGACTACAGCAGCACAAATGACCCCTTAATCAAGCCAGCAACCCTGCGCTCAAGCTGATGAGCCCATGCTCAAGCCAAATCAGCCCGTGTTCAAGCCAGTGACTGGGGTTTAAAACCTGGGTCCTCTGTATCCCAGTCCAATGCTCTATCCACTGAACCACTACCTGGTCAGGCCCATAAAATATTTTTATTATTTTAAATCTTCAGCACTTCCAGCTTACCTGGTGATTTAGGACCATAGCTAGATACTTTAGTCTTTCTTTTCACAGACAAGTTTGGACTAGATTTTAAATCATCTATTTAGTCCTCAAAATTGTATGACAACTAAAATATATTTGACAACACTGTGCTTAATGAATTCTAAAGGAGCTTTTTAGCCCATCATTTATATACAAATAATGAAAGTTATAAACATAAGCCTTTCAGGTTCAGAGGTGCTGGGTTTCCTTCCATGGTGCAAGAGCACACTGATAATTGACTTGTACAGTTTCTTTGTCTAATGAAGTTGAGTGGTTGAGTGCTGGAAATGCAATCATTCACCCTTTCCATTGCTTGTAATTATGCTTGGTAACCCATAAGTCAGAGATTCAATCAAATTAATCCATTCAAATGTACAAACAATAACTGTAAATAAATATTTGTCTATAATTTAATTAGGAGACTGGGTTCTAAATTCTAGGTAGGGACTTAAGCTGTCCTGGCAGATAGATCCTTAACTACCTTATTATTTTTATAACTTTGCTAACTAGCTCCCATACATGGTACATTAAATTTGGTAGGAAAGAGGAATGACAATGAGGATTTAATACCCGAAGGACTATGGAGCATTAGCAAGGCTGTTAATTTATAATGTGCAACATATATTTTCCCCTTCTTCATGTTTCTCAAAATTAAATCTTGGATAAAATAGATTCCTTTGTATTCCTTATTAGCTCAGCTTGATTAGATTTGTCTGCCATGTCTGTAAAGGCTCTATAGACTTACTGCATCCTGCGGGTGGCCCATCTTATGCAAAAGGCAGTAACTCCACAAGACATGATATATTTATGTATTTCTTACAGGACATCTATGTATTTTTAAGGTCTTCCCTGTTATTTGTTCAGTTCCTTAAACACAACTAATCTGGAAATTGAAGATCAGTGGTACTTGTGAGCTTTACTATCCATTTTCTTTTCAAAAAAGGAATGAATTATTACTTTGAAATGCCACATTTAGTGATAGTTTAGATATTCAGATGAAATTATTTTATAACTGGATATAAAGGGAAAATTAAAAATTAATTTTAAAGTAAGAAGCAAATTTTTACTAAACTTTCAAACTTTTTATATTCTCAAATTGATGTTAGTCATAGACATAAATAAGAGTGCAGTGGTTACCAGGGGGAGGGGAATGGGAGTGGGAGTTAGGGAAAAGAGGAAGGGGTTGGAAGAAGGGTATAAAGAAAGACAAATAAAAGGTGATGAAGGATGATTTATTTTTGGGTGATGGGTACACAACATAATCGACTGTCTAAATGATGTGGAGATGTTCACCCAAAATCTATTTACTCTTCTTGATCAATGTTGCGCTGTTAAATTTAATTTACTAAATAAAAAAATTAAAAAAAAGAAAATTGATGTTAATACTCACATATGAACATGTAAAGCCAGTAGCCAAGGCCACCATCACAGCCACCTGGCCAGTGCAGGTTTGCATTAGACAGTCGGTAATGAAAGAGTGGAGCCAAGAACTGGTGAGCCATCAGCTTTAATTCTAGCTTGCACCCAGCAGGCAAGCAAAAACACACACTGGGCTCCAAAACCCACTCATTCAGTGCTCACAAAGGTACTGACTTATCCGAGTTCCCTAGCATCAGTGGTTTCTAGCTCACCAGTCTTATTCACCTCTGTTCCCCATCTCCTTCTTTTTGCACAAACTCTGCTCAAACTGGCTTCTTCCTCAGCACTCTGCCATCTTGGCTGCTTCTCCTTTCCTCCACGTGGTCTTAATCTGTTCTTCTCTCTAATACTAACCTCAGGAACCGAGGGAGAGCAAGCTCCCAGCCTTCCCCATTTTATAGTGTAGAAATCCAAACCTTTAATCCAATCTACAAACAAGGAAGTCTCTGATACAAAGTCACTTATCTGAGGCATAGTGGGAGGATTCTTCATGAGAGTGCACCACCCCACATCATCCAATCTGTCAAGGGTGTGGGGAAAAGTTTACTCTTAAAACTTGCACGTGGGCAGCGCCATCTTTAACATAGTGGGCATAATATATTTTATCTGCCCAACAGAACAGATGAACAATAACTCATTCATTTTTATTTTATTGTTTTTGCTAATGTTTTTAAATCAAATGCACTAGATTATCAAGTAAAACAAAGATGAGAATTTTCCATTCATGATTGAAAGTTAAGCTAGAGTTTAAAGAGTCTTTCTACCCAGACATTTAGGTCTTGCTTAGGAATAGTTTTACTTTCCATTCTTATTTTTTTCTGAAAAACAAAAGGAAGTATTTCTAGCTGGAGCAGATTTGAAGTCTCTAAGACCTGTCTTCTGGCCCAATAATACATATGAAAACCTGCTTCTCTGCCGACCTTCTTGATTTTCTGTTTATTTATGAGCGAAATGAACCCACAATGCAAGTATCACCTTCATGAACTCTAATTTTCTTAGATTCTTTTTTTTACTTGAACACTGTGCCATTACCTTATTGTGAATTTGATATTCCTTTAATGGTTTGTAATGAATAATTGAATGCCAAATTCTATCATCCAATAGCCCTTCTATGCCATTTAGCTATTTCATCTTCGTGTGTGTGTGTGTGTGTGTGTGTGTGTGTGTGTGTATGTGAGACCGAGACAGAAAGAGAGACAGAAAGAGGGACAGACAGACAGGAAGGAAGGGAGATGAAAAGCATCAATTCTTTGTTGCAAAACCTTAGTTGTTCATTTATTGCTTTCTCATATGTTCCTTGACTGGGGGGCTACAGCAGAGTGAGTGACCCATTGCTCAAACCAGCAACCTTGAGCTTCAAGCTAGAGACCTTTAGGCTCAAGCCAGCGACCATGGGGACATGTCTATGATACCACACTCAAACCAGTGACCCCGCCCCACTCAAGCCAGTGACCTCGGGGTTTCAAACCTGGATCCTCAGCACCCCGGTCTGATGCTCTATCCATTGCTCCACCACCTGGGCAGCTATTTCATCTTCCACGAGCCACTAAACCTATCATGATTCTAGTGTGGACTTTTTTAGCGCTCATTCCATGTCAGACATTCTTCTTAGCCATAACATATATTGACACATATAATAAACTCTCAATCTTATGAGATACAATTATTATGTCCATTTTACAGATGAGATTATTAAGCATAAAGTGGTTAGGTAGTTTGCCCAAAGTCATACAGCTGCTAAATGATAGTGTTAGGAGTTAACCTGAACATGAATTTAAAATCCATGTTCTTAACACTAAGCCTTGTTGCTTCTCTGAATGTCAGTTTTTTCATTAGTTAAATGAGTAGATTGGCATTGATGTCACCTAAAGTTCCACCAAGCTCAAAATAATTAAATATGTTGGTAGGGATAAATGTATTTTGGAAATCTCACACTTGCTTAATTAGAAAATACTCTTATTGACAATTTTATATAGATATGGTGATTTTCCACATATGTGTTTTAAAATTAATAACTTCAAATGGTCCTTTATTCCTGTTCTCTCTATAACCCATAACACAATTCTAGTCTTTATGAGTGCTCAATAAGAATTTGACTGGTTGTCTCAGTGGTTGGCTAATTGACTTTTGAGAAATCAGCAATGATTCTGATCATTGACTGACAAGCAGTACCTGAAAACCTATGCCTGAAACCACTCTAGGTATTCCTCCTTTATTGCAACTGAAAACAGAATAACGTTCCTATTTAGTGGTGCTGGGAAACTAGACATTGCTGCGTACTTCTCAGGAACACCCAGGAAGGATACAAGGAAGACGAAGAGTAGGAGGAAGACTGCAAAACCGTTTTGTGGTGTTGTTGTTGTTTGTATTTTTTGGTTTTTGAGCTTTGTGAATATATCATCTGTTCAAAAAATTAAATAAATGATTGAAAAATAGTTTCTATGGTGTCAGAATAGGTCCTTAGCAGTAGAGCTAAATAATGCCGAGGTCAAAGTTCTTCTCTCTCCTGTCAAAAGGCCACTTTCACTTAAATGCAAAAAAGTCATCTGAGTTCAATTCTTTGGAATTACTCAAGCAGTAAGATGATTGGAGACACAGTCCTGTATAGGAAGTAGCGATAGAAAATAAATAACAACGTCAGATAATCTAATGGGGAAACACACTATTGGAGAGCAATTCTTCTCCTAACCCAATAAAATAAGTAATAAATTCAACAAGAATTTAAAGTAGAGAGAAATCAGGGTGCACCAGAGCAATTTTCCAGATGACTTAATGACTCTCTCTTTCATATTCCATCCCTGTGGCAAAGGGAGTGACATACATGGGCTGCTAAAGATATACTTAGGGAAAAAAAGGAGCCCCAGTTAATCCATCTTTGCTGACCAATCATTTCAATATTTATGATTTTACTGTACTTATTTTGTAGGGGATTTTGCAATTAAATTTAAAGGCAAAGAGACCTGTGACCAGCCTGTGCAGATGGAAGCCATGTCTATTAACAAGTAAACAGAGGAATGCTGGTAAATTCAAGGATGGGTCAGTGTGATATAATGGAAATGGAAATTGCAAGCAAAGGCATTTTTATGGGCAAAGTGAGCTCAGTTCAGTGTCAACTGGCAAATCCTCATGAGTCAGGGATTATAGTCATTTTGTATGGCTGAATGAACAAGCAAGTTTTTTGTTTGTTGCCTTCTTTCTTTCTTTTCTTTTTTCTTCATTTTTTTTTACTGCTAGGGGGACTATGGCCATGATCAAGCAAAGATTCAGCGTTTTCAAAGTCACTAAGATTTTTAAAAATTTCTTTTTTTTCCCCTACTTTTATTGTTTTTGGAGGGGAGGCTATTGTCATATTTACTTATTTATTTTCCTTTTTCTTTGAATTTATTGGGGTGACACTGATTAATAAAATTATATTGGTTTCAAGTTCACAGTTCTATAATGCATCTTTTTTTATTAATTTTAATGGGTTGACATTAATAAATCAGGGTACATATGTTCAAAGAAAACATCTCCAGGTTATCTTATCATTCAATTATGTTGCATACCCATCACCCAAAGTCAAATTATCCTCTGTCACCTTCTATCTGGTTTTCTTTGTGCCCCTCCCCTCCCCTCTTTCCCTTCCCCCACCTCAAAACCACCACACTCTTGTCCATGTCTCATAGTCTAGTTTTTCTGTCCCACCTATGTATGAAATCATGCAGTTCTCAGTTTTTTTCTGTTTTACTTATTTCACTCCTTATAATGGTATCAAGATCCATCCATTTTGTTGAAAATGACCCGATGTCATCATTTCTTATGGCTGAGTAGTATTCCATAGTATATATGTATCAAAGCTTTTTAGTCCACTCACCCTCTGACAGACACTTGGGCTGTTTCCAGATCTTCGGTATTGTGAACAATGCTGCCAGGAACATGGGGGTGCATTTCTTCTTTTTGAACAGTGCTATGGTGTTCTTAGGGTATATTCCTAAAAGTGGGATAGCTGGGTCAAAAGGCAGTTCGATTTTTAATTTTTTGAGGAGTCTCCATACTGTTTTCCACAGTGGCTGCACCAGTCTGCATTCCCACCAGCAGTGCAGGAGGGTCCCCTTTTCTCCACATCCTCGCCATCACTTATTCTGTATTGTTTTGCTGATGAGCGCCATTCTGACTGGTGTGAGGTGATATCTCATTGTGGTTTTAATTTGCATTTCTCTAATGATTAGTGATGTTGAGCATTTTTTTCATATGCCTATTGGCCATCTGTATGTCCTCTTTGGAGAAATTTCTGTTCATTTCTTTAGCCCATTTTTAGATTTGATTGTTTGTCTTCCTGGTATTGAGTTTTATAAGTTCTTTATAAATTTTGGTTATTAACCCCTTATCAGATGTATTGTCAAATATGTTCTCCCATTGTATGGTTTGTCTTTGTATTCTGTTCTTATTGTCTTTAGCTGTGCAAAACCTTTTTAGTTTGATAGAGTCCCATTTGTTTATCCTGCCTTTTATTTCATTTGCCCGTGGAGATAAATCAGCAAATATATTACTGCAACAGACATCGGAGAGCTTGCTGCCTATGTTTTCTCCTAAGATGTTTATGGTTTCACGACTTACATTTAAGTCTTTTATCCATTTTGAGTTTTGTTTTTGTGAAAGGTGTAAGTTGATGGTCTAGTTTCATTTTTTTGCAGGTCGATGTCCAATTTTCCCAACGCCATTTGTTAAAGAGGCTGTCTTTACTCCATTGTATGTTCTTTCCTCCTTTGTCAAATATCAGTTGTCCATAAAGCTGTGGGTTTGTTTCTGGGTTCTCTGTTCTGTTCTATTGATCTATGTGCCTGTTCTTATGCCAGTACCAGGCTATCTTGAGTACAGGGGCCTTGTAGTATACCTTGATATCGGAAAGTGATACCTCCTGCTTTATTTTTTCTTTTTAAGATTGCTGAGGCTATTCGTGTTCTTTTTTGTTTCCATATAAATGTTTGGAATGTGTGTTCTACATCTTTGAAATATGTCATTGGTATTTTAATTGGTATTGCATTGAATTTATAAATTGCTTTGGGTAATATAGACATTTTAATGATGTTTATTCTTTTTAACCAAGAGCACGGTATATGCTTCCATTTGTTTGTATCTTCCTTGATTTCTTTTATCAATGTTTTATAATTTTCTGAGTCAAAGTCTTTAACCTCCTTGGTTAAATTTACTCCTACGTACTTTATTTTTTTGGTTACAATGGTGAAGGGGATTGTTTCCTTAATTTCTTTTGCTGACAGTTTATTTTTGGTATATAAAAATGTCTCTGATTTCTGAGTATTAATTTTATATCCTGCCACCTTGCTGAATTCATTTAACAGATCCAGTAGTTTTTTGACTGAGACTTTAGGGTTTTCTATATACAATATCATATCATCTGCAAATAATGACAGTTTTACTTCTTCTTTTCCAATTTGGATGCCTTTTATTTCTTCTTCTTGTCTGATTGCTGTGGCAAAGATTTCCAGAACTATGTTGAATAAGAGTGGTGAAAGGGGGCATCCCCACCTGGTTTCTGAACTTAAGGATATTGCTTTTAATTTTTGCCCATTTAGTATGATGTTTGCTGTGGGTTTGTCATAGATGGCCTTTAATATGTTAAGGAATGTTCTCTGTATTCCCACTTTACTGAGAGTTTTGATCATGAATGGTTCTGGATTTCATTAAATGCTTTTTCTGCATCTATTGAAATTATCATGTGATTTTTGTCCTTCTTTTTGTTTATGTGATGAATCACATCGATTGATTTACGTATATTGAACCAGCCTTGCTTCTCCAGAATAAATCCCACTTGATCATGGTGTATGATTTTTTTTATATGTTGCTGGATCTGGTTGGCCAATATTTTGTTGAGAATTTTAGCATCTAAATTCATCAGGGATATTGGCCTATAATTTTCTTTCTTTGTGTTGTCTTTACCTGGTTTCCGGATCAGAATTATGCTCGCCTCATAAAAGGAGTTTGAAGTCTTTCTTCCTCTTGAATTTTTTGAAATAGCTTGAGGAGGATAGGTGTTAGGTTTTCTTTGAATTTTTGGTAGAATTCACTTGTGAAGCCATCAGGACAGGACTTTTCTTTGTTGGGAGGTTTTTGATAACTGTTTCGATCTCATTTGTTATAATTGGTCTGTCTAAGTGTTTTGATTCTTCCAAATTGATTTTTGGAAGATTATATGATTCAAGAAATTTGTCCATTTCCCCTAGGTTGTTTAATTTTTTGGCATAGAGTTCTTCATAGTATTTTCTTACAACACTTTGTATTTCTGTTGTGTCAGTTGTTATTTCTCCACTCTCATTTCTAATTTTATTTATTTGAGTCCTCTCTCTTTTTTTCTTGGTGAATCTAGTTAAAGGTTCATCGATCTTGTTTACCTTTTCAAAGAACCAGGTCCTGGTTTCATTGATCCTCTGTATTGTTTCCTTCGCCTCTATGTTATTTATTTCTGCTTTGATCTTTATTAGTTCCTTCCTTCTACTAGTCCTAGGCTTTATTTGCAGTTGGTTTTTTTTTCGTTCTTTTAGATGCAGGTCAAGTTGCTTATTGAGATTTTTCTAGCTTCTGTTGGTATGCCTGTAGTGCTATGAACTTCCCTCTCAGTACTTTTTTTGCTGTGTCTCATAAATTTTGGGTTGATGTAGGCTCATTATTATTGATTTCTAGAAACTTTTTTTATTTCTTCTTTGATCTCATTGTTAATCCATTCATTATTTAATAACATGCTATTTAGTTTCCTAGTGTTTGAGTATTTTTCAGTTTTTCTTTTGTGATTAATTTCTAGTTTCATGGCATTGTGATCAGAGAAAACGCTTGATATGATTTCAATCGTCTTAAATATGTTGAGACCACTTTTTTGTCCTAACATGTGGTCTATCCTAGAAAATGTACCATGAGCACTTGAAAAGAATGTATATTCTACTGCTTTAGTGTGAAAAGTTCTGAAGATATCTATTAAATCGAGTTGATCTAGTGTATCCTTTAAGTCTGCTGTTTCTTTGTTAAGTTTCTTTCTTGAGTATCTATCCAGTGATCTTAGTGGGGTATTGAAATCCCCTATTATGATAGTATTGCTGTTAATCTCGCCCTTTATATCCATCAAAGTCTGCTTTATGTATGTCGGGGCTCCTGTGTTCTGTTTGTAGATATTTATAATAGTTATATCTTCCTGTTGAATTGTTCCCTTTATCATTATGTAGTGTCCTTCTTTATCTCTTACTACAGTCTTTGTTTTAAAGTCTATTTTGTCAGATATAAGTATTGCTACCCTGGCTTTTTTTTCATTTCCATTTGCATAAAATATTTTTTCCATAGTTTTACCTTCAGTCTATGTGCATCTATTGTTTTAAGGTGTGTCTCTTGTAGACAGCATATGTATGGATCCTGTTTCTTTATCCATGCAGCTACCCTATGACTTTTGATTGGATCATTTAATCCATTTACATTTAAGGTTATTATTGATATGTAGTTGTTTATTGCCATTTTATTCTTTAAAGCTGTATTCTACTTTTGCTATATTCTTTTCCCCCTTTGAACTGTTCACAACAGGCCCCTTAGCATCTCTTGCAGAATTGGTTTGGTTTTAATGAGTTTCTTGAGGTTTTTTTTCTGGGATACTTTTATTTCTCCTTCAATTTTAAACATTAGCCTTGCTGGATAGAGTAGTCTTCATTGTAGTTCTTGTTCTGCATTACTTTGATTATATCTTGCCATTCCCTTCTGGCCTCAAGTGTTTCTGTTGAAAAGTCAGATGTCATCCTTATGGGGGCCTCTTTTTAGGTGATAGCTTGTTTTTCTCTAGCAGCTTGTAAAATTTTCTTTTTTTCACTTAGCTTTTGTATTTTAACTATGATGTGTCTTGGTGTAGATTTCTTTGGGTTTCTCATTAATGGAGTTCTCTGTGCTTCTTGAACATGTGAAACATTTTCCAGTCTTAATTTAGGAAAGTTTTTAGCTATGATTTGATTGAACAAAGTTTCTATCCCTTGTTCTTTCTCTTCTTCAGGAACCCCTATGATGTGGATGTTATTTCTCTTCGTGTTGTCATGAACTCCCTTAGAGTTTCCTCACATTTTTTGAGTCTCTTTTCCTTTTTCTTCTCTGCTTCTGTGCCTTTGTGTATTGTGTCCTCTAACTCGCTGATTTGATCCTCATCGTCATTCGTCCTGCTTTTAATTCCTTCCATTGTGGTCTTCTTTTCTGATACTGTATTTGTCATTTCTGTCTGCTTCTTTTTTATTGTTTCAATTTCCTTTTTTATACTTGTTATCTCTTTATTTAGGTGTTTGTAATGACTATCCATTGTTGCTCTAATCTCTTAGAACATCTTAACTATCATTATTTTAAACTCTGCATCAGGTCGTTTGGTTATATCTAATTCCTTCAGGTCCTTCTTTGGGGATTTCTCTTGATTCATTTGGGTTGTATTTCTCTGCCTGCCTATTTTTTCTGCGTGTAAGAAGGGTTTGGCTACTGGAGTCCAATGGATGTTGCCTCTGTGTTCCCTAGGTGTGATCTGTCTGCAGGCCCACAACCACCTCTGCCACTGCCTAGGGCGGTTGGGTGTGGGTGTTGGTGGCAGCGTTCGCTGTAGCTGCTGCTGTAGTCTCCGCCTCGCCTCTGTTGTAAGGCTATGTTTTACTTCCAGGCTCAATAAGCCTCAGCCGGTGTTGACCTTCGCCCCTCTCCCACGGGTGGGATTGCACACCACACTGAGGCCACAAGCCTGGCTACCAAGGGCACTGGTGAGCACTTTTGCTAGCTGCGCACCCCTATCAGCCTGTTCCTCCAGCCGTCAAGGGCTTCTGGTGCATGCTCAGCTGCAAGCCAGGCTTCCGCCCTGCCCCCTCCAACCTCAGCTCCTCGTCTGGGCAAGGCTGCTCCTACGCACTCAGCCGTGAGCCAGGAGGGTCCACCCCGCCCCCGCCAACCTCGGCTCCTCGGCTGGGCTGCTGGTGTGCGCTCAACTGTGAGCCCAGGCTTCTGCCCCACCTCCATGGACAAAGCCAGTTCATACAGGGCTTCAAGACTCAGGGGCCGGGTGTGGTTGCGCGCCTACTTGCCCCTGCCCAGCGGCAGATCTCTGCCCATTCTTGGCTCCTGCTTTTCCCTACAGGGGGCATTGCAGGCGGGCCCGCAGCCACTGGACCACTTTCGTGCGTCCCCTTCACCCCCGCTTGGCTAGACCGAGCTCAGGCCAGCTGGCTCAGCCTCTGCCCCCATCAACAGAACCGCGCTTCCGCATCCGGCCGCCACCCGCCCTCCAGCTAGCCCTCAGCAGTGTGGGTGGGAGCACTGCAGCTCAGATCCTAACACTCCATACTGTAGCCCTGAAAGCTCATTCCTTCTAGGCGATTCTGCTCTAATTGCCACAGGGGAGCCTGTTTAGCTGGTGTCCTGCTTCCACTTGCTGGTTCCAGGGGGAATTTTGTTTCAGATTTGTGGAGTGACTCAGCCTAGGGTTTAGGGTGACTGTTCCTCAAAGCTTTTCTCCCTGTGCCTTCCAGACCACACTCTCTTCCCACTGCTCCGGTCCTATCCTCTCTCCCTGTCTCCCGGAGTCCCGGGTGAGTGGTTGTGAGAGGTTTTCTGTGCCGTCTGTTTAAGAAGAATCTTGGGTCTGAGACAACTGTCTCTTTTTCACAAACAGTATCCTAACCTGTTTCACAGCTAAATCTGTTCATATGCCTCTTCTAGGCTCTGGGGCTGCAGGCTGGGGCTTTGTTACTGGGACCCAGGTCCCTACCATTCCGCTGGCCTCTCTTCCCACCACACGAGTCTCTCTGGGCTGCCTTTCACTCTGGGGAGCTGGGCAGTCCTTTCCAAGTTTTAGCTTTTCCTACCAGTCTCAATATTGCTTCTTCAGTGTTCCCCGGTTGAAGAGTTTTCTCAGTCCAGTTCAACGTTGGTTTATCCAGATGATGGTTCTTAAAATAGAGTTATAATCCACTTTGGTTCTGAGAGTTGGAAGTTGGTAAATCCGCTTACTCCATCGCCATCTTGCCCACCTCCTATAATGCATCTTATGTTCACTGTATTGTGTGTTCATCCTCCCAAGTCAGGTCTCCGTCCATCGCCATTTATCCATCATTTGCCCTTCTCCAGCAATCACCCCAGTGTTAGTTGTATTCATGAGGGTTTTCCCTTTTTCCCTTTTTTCTCAGTCCCTTCACCAATCCCCACCCAGCAATGCCTTTCAACAGCAGTTAGCCTTCTCTCTATGAGTCTGTTTCTGTTGTGCTTGTTAGTTCATTTTATTTATTAGATTCTGCATATGAGTGAAATCATGTGGTACTTGTCTTTCTCTGAATCGCTTATTTCACTTAGCATAACGTTCCCTATATCCATCAATGCTGTCAAAAAGGGTAAGATTTTCTTTCTTTTTTTTTTTTTAAGGCCAAGTAGTATTTCATTGTGTTAATGTACCACAACTTTTTTTATCCACTCATCTACTGATGGACACTTGGACTGATTCTAAATCGTGGCTATTTTAAATAAGGTTGCAATAAATATAGAGGTGTATATGTTCTTTCAAATTGGTGTTTTCTAATGTGACTTTGACGCATCATTATCAAATCTATCTATTTTAACAACAAGAAGAAACCACAGGGCTCTGGTTTTTAGAAAAGAAAATGAAATGCAATGTTTTATAACTAATGCAATTAAAAAGAATAATATCTATATTCATGTGTTTGGATTGGGTTAATTATTCTTTAGATCATACTTATTTACAAGTTGAAGTCTATCCAGGTATAGTGAAAGAGGACCCATGAACACTAGACTGTTTTCCGGAAGTTAGAACTAGTTCATGTACGTGGGGTCCTCTGAATAGAGAGATATGTTAGCATTTTCTGGATAGGTTTATGTATGATTTTTTTCTGCAGGAAGGTAGGTTTTGAGAGTCTTCAGATAGAAATTTTTGAGTCCTTGGAAAACTTGATTATTAATATAGTTTTAAGAAAATGATACTTTGCTTTGATGACTAGTTAAGCCAGTTGTTAAGTATGTGTTTTAAAACTATTTCAGTTTCTCTCTCTCCCTCTTTCTCCTGCAACCCTTTTTCTCATACACACACACACACACACACACACACACACACACACACACACACATACCCCACAGTTTTGCAATGGTTATGGCACTTATTTTATTTATGCTTTTAAGGTAAAGTTTATTAAAGGATCATAAATTTTAAAATTATTTTACAGCAGCTCCCAAGAAGTACCAGAAATGTGGGTGTAAACATTTTAATAGTATAAAAATAGAAATCAGGTTAAATGCCATGGATTCTTTTTGTTTACAATTTTATTTATTGATTTTAGAGAGAAAGAGAGAGGGGGGGTTAAGGAACAGGAAGCATCAACGTATAGTAGTTGCTTTCCATATGTGCTTCAACTAAGCAAACTCAGGGTTTGAACTGGTATCCTCAGCATTCCAGGTCAATGCTTTATACACTGTGCCACCACAGGTCAGGCAGGATTCTTAAATAACAAAGAGACTTATAAGATACAGAGGTGACCCAGTGCCTGAAATGTACCTCTCACAAATTGTTACTTTCTTGTAGTATATCACATAGAAGACTGGTAAAGATTTTAATTACCTCACCCCCTTTATTCTGATCAAATAACAAGTTTTAAAAAAAAACCTACATCCTCCTAATGGGAGTTAGGAAACATGTTATGTCAATGGGTCTTTTGTAATTACCACTGCCTCTGTTGTCACATTGTCTCATGTACTTGTACACTGGAAACTCTTGTCTGTCTTGATTTGCATACACTACACACATAATCCCTCAGAGTGCACCTATTTTAAATGATGAGGAAGGTTCAAAAATATAACTCGCTCATATAAAAGAAGGAGTAGATTTTTCAATAGGGGTGAAATAGGACTATTGAAAGCATGGTCAAGGTAAATAGCTGTAAATTGTTTGTAGAGAAAAAAAGGTAAAAAAAGGAGAGTGATTCTTCCAATTATAACATAATTCTAAGAATTCTGCCTCATAGATGTTCCTATTATGTGACATAGTTCTAAGCATTCTCCTTGATGCACCTTCTGGTTCTATAATATGGAAACAGAAACTGTATTAGCATATTCTTTTCCAAATTCGTTTGAACTTTCTCCCCTTTGAAATAAATGATGAAATCAAACAAACGGTATCCACTGTATTCTCAAGAAAACGCTAGGTAAATAAGGAGGACACAAAACAATATTTGAGTTTGCTAGTCGACCTCAAAAAAAATAATAAATTTGTTGAAATAATATGTATGAACTACGTCTTTATATTTTTAAAATGAAAACTTTATTTTAAGGGCTTCAATGATTTTAAATCTTCTCATGAGAACTTTGAAGTAGTATTTGCAAGTGGTATAAGAGAATTTCTCCAAATTTTAGGCAGAATTTTAATTTGATATGTATGTAAATATAGAAAGGGAAATAGGCAGATAGAAGTGAAGGGGTTCTATGTGGTACAGTATACTCCTAGAAATTATACTCTATTCCCTGGATTATTTTTGTGGTCTTCCAGAATGTACATC
Source organism: Rhynchonycteris naso (assembly GCA_037038555.1). Taxonomy (NCBI): domain Eukaryota; kingdom Metazoa; phylum Chordata; class Mammalia; order Chiroptera; family Emballonuridae; genus Rhynchonycteris; species Rhynchonycteris naso. The sequence goes on from CM072998.1 coordinate 184,779,258, forward strand.
CCAAACTCTTTCTGTGTTTCCTAACTACATATGTAAGTGGTAGAATAAAACAACAACAATGACACAGTAATTCTTGGTTTAGGCATTAATTTCACAATAGACATGTAGGTTTTTAGGAATAAAAAGGAGAAGAATCTGGAAGTCTTAGATATTACTCAACCTTGATAATTAATGATGTTTTATAACTTACTTTGATTAAAAAATTGAGAAGAAAGTCTGGTCATATATTATCACTGATGAAGTTCATGGCTGCTACATTTTCTATGCAGTTGTCATAGTTACCCTAAAATGGAATGAAAGACCCAAATTAAATTTTCACAAATTGTTGCTCACAATTTTTTTATTCTCTTATTAAGAACAAGAGATTTATTATTATTATTATTATTATTATTACTTGGATAATGCTGGATTATGATCTTCCTTTCAATCTTAATAAAAAATAAATTAGCCTGAACAGGTGGTGGCGCAGTGGATAGAGAGTTGGACTAGAATGCGAAAGACCCAGGTTCGAGACCCCCGGAGCTCGCCAGCTTGAGCGTGGGCCCATCTGGCTTTAGCAAAAGCTCGCCAGCTTGGACCCAAGGTCACTGGCTCCAGCAAGGGGTGGCTCGGTCTACTGAAGGCCCGCAGTCAGGGCACATGTGAGAAAGCAATCAATGAACAACTAAGGTATAGCAACGGCAACGAAAATCTAATGATTGATGCTTCTCGTCTCTCTCTGTTCCTGTCTGTCTGTCCCTATCTATCCCTCTCTCTGTCCCTGTTAAAATAAACAAACAAACAAACAAACAAATAAATAAAATTAATGAGAATAGCAAACGTGTTGTTTAAGTCATAATAATGAAATAATAGAAGCACCAAAAAGAATAATTAGAAGTTCACTGAAGGAAGACTTCATGGTTATCATCACAATAGTTTTTCTGGTGGTGGGGCTGTTGAGTGACTATGGAAATGTGCATCTACGTGGTTGGCAAACTGCAGATCGAGAGCCACATGCAGTTCTTTGGCCACTTGAGTTTTTAGCAAAGGCCAGCTTAGGAGTACCCTAATTAAGTTAATAACAATGTACCTACCTATATAGTTTAAGTTTAAAAAATTTGGCTCTCAAAAGAAATTTCAATTGTTGTACTGTTGATATTTGACTCTGTTGACTAATGAGTTTGCTGACCACTGGTATCTCATCTAGGAAAATAAATGACTTTGCATTCACACATTCACATCTTCACCCTGCAATCAAAGCACCACTTCTTTAACATACCTGGTTGATCTAGTTCATAAGATTTAGTAATTACTCTTTAAAACCCAGGTTTTATGTTGTTTATTTTTTTTCTGTAGTGTGAATATAATGTTTTCTTATGGAATAGACTATGATCAAATGGGAAAATGCATAAAACTGTATTGGTTTTTAAAACAGATGCAACAGAAGTAAGTTCTCATAGGTTAATATTACCTTGAGTTATTCTTTTTTGGAAATATTCAGTATATAATAAACTGCTCACAAAAATCAGGGGATATTTCAAAATGAATATGAAATGATAAAAAAAGAAGCATTTGATTTTTTTTTTATTAAATAAGAACATCAGAAAAGCAAATGAGGTCCTGGCCAGTTGGCTCAGTGGCTGAGTGTCGGCCTGGTGTGTGGATGTCCTGAGTTTGATTCCTGGCCTGGGCACACAGGGGAAGCACCCAGCTGCATCTCTACCCTTCCCCCTCTCCTTTCTCTTTATCTCTCTCTTCCCCTCCCACAGCCAAGGCTCCATTGAAGCAAAGTTGACCTGGGCACTGAGGATGGCTCCATGGCCTCCATCTCAGGTGCTAGAATAGCTCTAGCTGCAGCGGAGTAGTGCCCCGGATGGTCAGAGCATCACCCCCTAGTGGGCATGCCAGGTGGATTCTGGTATGGCGCATGCAGGAGTCTGTCTCTCTGCCTGACTGCTTCTCAATTCAGAGGAAAATAAAGAATCAAATGACAAATCAAAGAAAATTATTTGATTATTCAAATGAGATGCAAAACTAACAGTTATTTCATTGGTGAAAATGCACTATACAAAAGGCTGAAAGCACTGGAGTATCTGCACATTCCCTGATCTTGAAAGTGCACATCCTGCAATTTCCCAGCCTTTGCAATACCCCTGCAACATTATTTCCTCGAATATGAAGCGTGGAGAGCCATAGGACACCTTGAAGCTGGTCAAACACAGATAACAGTGGCAACAGCACTTGGAGCATGAAGAATCACATTCAGGATACTGGCACAGTATGAAGAAGATGAGGGCAGGGTTGCCCATCTGCCACAACAGCAAGAGATGATGGCTACTTGACCTTATTGGTAAGAAGGAACAGGTACAATAATGCAACAGAGCTGCGGGGACGTTTCTTGCTGCCATTAAACTACAGATATGCACCCAGACAGACCATATGAAATCAGCTCTATCATATTGGACTGTAGGCCCGGTGACTAATTGTATGCATTTTGTTATCTGCTGAACACCATAGAACCTGTAGAAGGTGAGCTGATGAGCATTGTCATTGGACCTGTGATGAGTGGTCAACTGTCCTCTTCTCAGATGAGTCACAGTTCAGTCTGCAGCCTGACAATCATCGTGTCCTGATCTGGCATGAATGAGCAACATAGGAAAAACCGTGTTCCATGCGAGAAAGGACTCCTTCACTGGTGGTAGAATCATGGTGTGGGCTGGCATCATCATTGGTGGTCGTACCGACCTCCACGTCATGAGAAACGGATCGCTGTCTGCTGTCAGATATCGAGATGAGGTCCTGCACCCTACAGTGGTACCCTATGCTGGAGCAGTTGGAAACAACTTTTTTTTCATGGACAATAATGCAAGGTCCCACCGTGCGCATCTCATTAATAACATGCTTCAGGAGGCAGAAATTGAACGCATGGACTGGCCTTTACATTCTCCAGACCTGAATCCCATTGAACATGCTTGGGATGCACTGGGAAGCCATCTGGCAAACCATCCAATGCCTCTCACAACAGTTCTTGAGCTGGAAGTTGTTCTGGAGCAAGAGTGGCAGAGGATCCCACAAGAACTGCTGGACAATCTGATCCTGTCCATGCCCCATCGCTGTCAGTGTGTTTTGACAGTCTTGGATGACCATACACCCTTCTGAACAGTCAATGTGTGGCACTCTGGTCCAGTTTGACATGCTTCTGTTCATACCAACTAATTTGTCACTTGTTACTCAATCACAATAATTGAGTTTTCATCTCACTTGCATAATCTAACAACTTTCTTTGACTTGTTTGCTTTTCTGATGTTCTTGTTTAATAAAAAAAATCAAATGTTTTTTTTATCACTTCATATTCATTTGGAAATATCCCCTAATTTTTGTGAGCAGTGTAATTACATTCATTATGTTTGTTGAAAACATAGTTTCTGTTAACCATATTGGACACTGATAAAGAACAAATTTTCTTAAAATAAATATCAGGACTTCTCTGTATCTTTACATAGAAACTTTTTCTATAATTTTTGAATGTATTTCTAATGCTCTTTTTTTTTTCATCTTGACCTTATGAGAGAAACAGTTTGATCGGATCTGTATTTATATATGTAACCACATAGATATTATTTCCATATAATATTCAATTCACTCTCATGTTGGTAACCACATGTTGCTTTATGTCAGTCATTTTACATCTATGTAATCTTCTCTGTAAAATCACAGAAGTGACTGGTGACTAGGTATTTTGATGGTTTCATATAGTAATATGATTTAAATATATACTGCATGAAACTAAATGTTTAAATAAAATAACAATATGAGTTCTTTGCAAAGTAAAATTAAAATTCTGCTTTAAACTGGATGTTCAAGGTATACATGCAAAGGTAGAAAACTCTTTAACATTTAGATAAAAGTAGAATCGCTAGTCATCTAGTCCACATAATCACAAGTTGCCATACTTTTATGTATGTTTTTATAATTTTAATTTTTTATTGAATTTATTGGAGTGATTAGTTAATAAAATTATATTGATTTCAGGTGTACATTTCTATAATTTATCATCTGAATGTTGTATTGTGTGCTCACCACCCGAAGTCAAGTCTCCTTCCATCACCATGTATCCCCCCTTTACCCTCCTCTACCTCTCCCACTCCCATTTCCCTCATATAATCTCCATACTGTGTCTGTGTTTATGAGGGTTTGTTTTTCTTTGCTTAATCCCTTCACTTCTATATATATTGAAATTTCTTAATGATTTCTGAATTTTTCATTTTCTACCCAAATCTCATGTAATACATTTCTACTTTAGATTGACATCACTAATAGACTGTTAAAGGAAAAATAAAATATGCCATTTTTTTAATATTGATGAAGTGCTATTTATTTCAATAGAAAATAGCTTATTCATTGGACATGTTTATCTCATATATTTGACTTTCTGAAGGTGTCCTTTAGATTATTATTTTTATTATTAAAGTCACATAAAGGTTTATACAAAGACTTTTAAGGTACTGCAATTTCTTTAAGTTTATGAGCTCAGATAATAAATTTTAGGATCACCTTTTTTTCCCCCTTATGAAAGAATATCTGTGCTCTTGAGAGTTGTCTAGCAGAACATTCAGAAGTAACTCTAGAACACTGGTTGTCACTATATATGTTTTGGAGAACCATGTGTAAAATCTTTAGCACAATTTTCATCATATAAATGTGGCATAAACATTCTCACTGGTAAAGAGAAGCCTGCATCTTGATTTCTTGTATTTGGCTCACTTATTGTATATTCAGAAACCAGCCATGTGATTTTTGTGGTCTAGAACAGATACATTTCTATATTGGTTGTAGGCAATAATGATAGTATTTAGGAAAGACAAATATATTTAAGTAAATGGGAGATGATTAATGAGTTCCAGTCCTCAAAAGGTTTTAGAAATTTAAAATTTAAGTCACAGTGATTTACAAGCAACTTGTTACTATACCTTAACAGTACTTTGAGAGGAAAGACATATGTTGTGTTTAAAGAATAGAAGCGAAAAGGTCATACTTGATTTGTCTGCAGGCCAACAATAATTGTTTCCCAACTTTAGTGAAATATAATTGGCATATTTCAACATTGTAAGGAGATCATTATTTATGGAAAACTACCTACCCCCATAATTACTTTAGGTTATCTGAAGTATGTATTTCTTTATTAATTTCTAAGGTATATATTTCTTTATTAATTTTATCAGAGTAAAATACAAACACTTTTATTAAACTATTATTATTATATTAATAATATATTAAAGTTTATATGTTATATTATAAATAAGAATCATATATTATTAAAGTTTATTTGTTATGCTGATTAATTTCTGTGTTGTGTTAAGCAAGATAAATATTTTAGAGAAAATTGAATGTACAACTTGGGGCCAAATTAGGTTTAAAGTTTTGAGTATGTGAAACAAAGAGTTTATTACTGTATTATTATTTGTTAATTATTGTATTTTTCCATACTAATAACTATAAACCTAGTTTTGCCCCACTCTGTATATATGGCACTTAGCCAGCAATTTCTACTAATACTGCCACTTAACTTTGCTTGTTTATATTATAAGATGAATCTCTGCGTTCAAAATACGTACTGGAAAGATTAACATTTTTGAAGAGTCAGGTGTTGACTCTTCAAAGAAACACTCCAACTCAGAAATAAACATCCTTTGGTTCACTCTCAAGTTCCAAAATACTGCAAAATATTAATACTTAATTCAGAAACTTTCTTCCCATATGTGCATGTGTGTGTGTACACATATATAAATGCGGTGTTTTAGACAATTGCAGCTACCTTTCAAAATCTTTTAGAAGAATAAAATTATTCAGTTCTAAGTAGCATCCATTAGCTTTACAGCAATATCTTGTTTTTTGGGTTTTTTTTTTTTTTTTGTATTTTTCTAAAGTGAGAATCAGGGAGGCAGAGAGACAGACTCCCACATGCAATGGACTGGGATCCACCCGGCATACCCACTAGGAAGCGATACTGTGCCCATCTGGGGCATTGCTTTGTTGCAACCAGAGCCATTCTAGCGCCTGAGGTGGAGGCCATGGAACCGTCCTTAGCACCTGGGCCAACTTTGCTCCAATGGAGCCTTGGCTACAGGAGGGGAAGAGAGAGACAGAGAGAAAAGAGAGGGGGAAGAACAGAGAAGCAGATTGGTGCTTCTCCTGTGTTCCCTGGCGGGGAATGGAACCTAGGACTTCCACACGCTAGACCGACGCTTTACCACTGAGCCAACCGGCCAGGGCAGCAATATTTTTATTATACAGGACATTCTTGGAATTAGTTGGACCTCAGATATGTGGTACTCTAAGGCCAAGAAAAATATTTAGTGTTTTGGAGTGAAATTCATCAATGATAGATGGTGGGAGGAAACAATGAGATTATCTGAAGTATATATTCCTTCTCTCAGTGGATACATGTTATCTTTATTTGAATGTGCATATATTGAAAGAGAATGTACTAGTACTTTCAGTGAAGAAATTGAAGTGTAAAAGCAGAATACCTATTAAAATAAACTCTCCTGACTATGGTGGTGCAGCGGATAAAATGTTAACCTGGAATGCTGAGGTAGCTGGTTTGAAACCCTGGGCTTGTTTGGTCAAGGCACATATGGGAGTTGATGCTTCCTGCTCCTCCCCCCTTCTCTCTCTCTCTCTCTCTCTCTCTCTCTCTCTCTACTCTCTCCCCTCTCTAAAAATGAATAAAAATAAAATCTTTAAAAATAAATAAACTCAACAAGGTATTTCTTTATAGACAATTGACAAGTAATGCTCTGCTTTCACCACTTGAGAAAAATTTAGTGGATTATTTCTCCTTCATAAAGCCATTGAAGCCAAATTGTGAAGGGTAGTGACTGCAAACCATTGCCAACTCACAGTTTGGCAGTTATTGTGCAACATGTCTGTGATCTTGATCTGCCTCCCTAAGACATGTATATCACAGTAAACTGATATACTTTCCTTTGACTCAGAAATGTCTAAGGTGATTATCCACTGAAGTAGTCAGTTCTTCTAGGTTAGTATTTGCATTCTTCTTAGGTCTTATGGAACCTGAAGGTATAGAACAAAACCCGGTTTTACCTTGAGAATTTTAATAGCCTCAGAAACATTAAAGCTTATGTTGTATAAATAAGGAAATATCTTTAAACTAAGATAGAGAATCTGACACGTAATAGCTTAGTTTCCAGAATAAAATATAAATTGTGTTGGATTATTTTTTCTGTCTGGGAAAGTACCTTCCCAGCTTTTCTCCTTTATTTATATGATGCATAATCTTTCATGGGTGGAATACTTCCTATGTAAGAGGGTTTGAGAGTATAGTGAACCAACAATATTTGGACACAGAGCTTTAAGGAAGCTTAGGTCACCAAGTATCTTTATTTGTTCTTGGGAGAAGTACAGTGTGTCCGTAAAGTCATAGTGCACTTTTGACCAGTGTCCGGTCAAAAGTGTACCAAGACTTTACGGACACACTGTAGTTATGGTCATGTTTAAGTTTCCTTTGAGATTTTTTATTATCAGCAAAGTAGACTTATTTTATCCCAATAACTTGGTAAAATCTCTGATTACTAATACATTTTAAATAAGTTCTCATTCTCCTTAAAGGGACCTGTTTCAACTGCTCCTTGATCTATAAACTCTATCTGTATAATGCATACGTTTTGCTGAATCTATTTATGAAACTTGAACAGGTTAGAAGTACTATGTATTTTCTCAAAACATTCTTTTAGAAATGGCCTTTTCAAAAATGTTCTTCATGTATTCCTAAGTAAAATATGCATATATTTTCTTATTGTTCATTCATATATTCACAAGCAAAAATTATATTGTTGACCTGGAGTGCTTGACAAAATTGTGATGGTTTGCTTTCGCATTCAGGTCCTTAAAGCCTGTTAAAGTTTATAGGTACTTTTCAGTGTGTTGAAGGTCAGTAGGTTGGGTGTTTCATTAAATCAGTGATTTCAGTTATCTATATGTTTGTATAGCTAGGTATTTTAGTTATCTGAGTAAAACAATAAATTGATTTGAAAGTTTTTATTTAGTGATACTAAAATGTAGTTTAAATGTCAATAATAAAATATTTCAACCTGAGTCAGAGACTTTTTAAGAGGTTCAAGTGCTTAATCTATTGACTTCTCTAGAAAATTCAAGAATGCTTTAATTTCTATAAATGTTAAGGCCTTTTGGAATGCACACCAGCTCCATAAGTCTACCTACAAAGTTAAATTAATCAAATTATATTTTTAGCCTGAACTGTGGTGATGCAGTGGATAGAGCACCGACCTGTAATGCTGAGGTCACCAGTTCAAGACCTTGGGCTTGCCCAGTCAAGGCACATATGGGAAGCAACTACTATGAGTTGATGCTTCCTGCTCACCTCTTCTCCTTTCTCTCTCTCTCTCTCTCTCTCTCTCTCTCTCTCTCTCTCCCCTCTTTAAAATCAATAAATAAAACCTTTACAATATTTTTAAATTATATTTTTAATTTTGATTGTATTTTCCACATTGAACTAAATATTATATCAGATAAATTAGACATGCAACATAAAATATTTGATTTTAAGGAGCTAACAACCAGGAAAATATGTATTAATAATTGGTTAAGAATACAAGACATGTTATAATCATGTTTGAAGTTATATTTTTCTGAAAATAGCTAGAATAGAAACCATATATCACTTATGAATTGAATAATCAGGTGTGGCTTAATGAGAGAGATAGGAAGTATGGAAAGCAACCCATCTAACTTTTACTTAGAAGAGGAAAAAAAACCCACAAGAAATATGCATGTTGATATGCTAAATTTTTTTCATTTTCTTTCTTTTTTTTTAACAGGGACAGAGAGAGAGAGTCAGGGATAGATAGGGACAGACAGACAGGATCGGAGAGAGGTGAGAAGCATCAATCATTAGTTTTTCGTTGCTGTCGCAACTCCTTAGTTGTTCATTGATTGCTTTCTCACATGTGCCTTGACTGCAGGCCTTCAGCAGACCGAGCCACCCCTTGCTGGAGCCAGTGACCTTGGGTCCAAGCTGGCGAGCTTTTGCTCAAGCCAGATGGGCCCGCGCTCAAGCTAGCGAGCTCGGGGTCTTGAACCTGGGTTTTCCTCGTTCCAGTTCGATGCTCTATCCACTGTGCCACCGCCTGGTCAGGCATCATTTTCTTTACTTAGCTTGCTAATTGTAGAAATAGTCCTAAGGAGAGAATAGCTGAGTAAGTCATTCAGCCAAGTCATACATCTATCATTTTTAGGGTTATTTGTGTTCCTTCTAACCTGATACTCCTTAAGCAGAGAGTGGAAGTTGGGCTTAGGTGAAAGTAAAACATTTGAATTAACTGTAAGTAAAATAGCAATAGCAAAGCAATATACAAACCATCTATCATAGAAATATACACTAGAAACCTATATAATTTTATTAACCAATGTCACCCTAATGCATTTATTAAAAATAAAAGAAAAATAACAATAGCTAAAATTTTATTATAAATGTGTTTTGTCATTTTATAGGAAATAATAGGGTTAAAGTATATCATAAGGTTTCTTACCAAAATCACTAAATGCAAGCTTATCTGTCTTAAGTGGTTTACAAAGAGTAAAAGCCATTAGTAGTTGACAAAACATTTTCTTAACTGTAATTTTTCCAACTCAAGCTGATACCCAGTGAATGTTTTCCTTTGCTAGTAATAAGGTTGACCATCATTACATTGGGCATTATTTGAATGTCTGCCTGCAGCAAATTAAAAACCATATACCTGCTGTTACATTCAAAGGGTATGATTTTATAGTGGTTTGAAATTATGTATAGCTAGCAGTGTGTATTTTCAAGTACAATGTAATGAATTGTGTCCTTCACTCAAACACATTTATATATTGTCCATCACTGGAATTATTCTAAAAGTCAATTTTATGTACTAAACTGGTGAATATGGCTTAGAAATAATCCAGCTTGAAGAACAGAAAAAATGTTGGTAGCTATGGCTTCTTAATGAAAAGAATGCATTTTCATGTGACTTAAAAGGTTGGGAACTAAGAAGGAGAGTAGAAGACCCCATAAAAGTAGCCAGTAAAGTAGATCATGCCTGGTGCCAGGGGATTAAAAGACACAAAAGTGAGAATGTTATAAATTTTAATAAAAAAAATATTTGTCTCTGTTATTTTTATCAAACACATTTTGAAGTCTATTTTACTTGTCCTCTATTTTCTAATCCCCCATTGAACAGTGTTAATTCATAATGAAATTATGGTTAATGAAAAAACACTGTAATGTGAAAATTAAGCACCTTAAATTACTTGACATATTTTCCATTTTATTTCTTCATAGATTTTTTTTAAAATTTTAGTTAGAAAATTAACTTCAACAGAGTGATATTGATCAATAAAAGTACATAGGTTTCGCCTGACCTGTGGTGGCGCAGTGGATAAAGCGTCGACCTGGGAACACTGAGGTCGCCAGTTCAAAACCCTGCACTGGTCTGGTCAAGGCACATATGGGAGTTGATGCTTCCAGCTCCTCCCCCCTTTCTCTCTCTTTCTCTCTCTCTCTCTCATTCTCTCTGTGTCTCCTCTCTAAAATGAATAAAATAAAATAAACCAAAACTATTTAACTTAAAATAAAAAAAAAAAGATGAGTAAAAGTACATAGGTTTCAGGTAAACATTTCTACAGCATTTGAACTGTTGATTATGTTGTATACCCTTCACTCAAAAGCAAAATTATTTTCCATCAACTTATATTTGTCTCTCTTTACAACCTTCCCCCCCTCTCTCCTTCATCTCCCTCCCCCAAACCCCCCTCTCACTGGTAACCACTTCAATTTTATCTATGTCCATGACTCTCTGTTTTATATCCCATCTGTGTGTGAAATCATACAGTTCTTAGCTTTTTCTGATTTACTTATTTCACTCAGTATAACGTTCTCAAGGTCCATCCATGTTCTTGTAAATGTCACTATATCATCATTTTTTATGGCTGAATAGTATCCCATTGTATATATGTACCACATCTTCTTTATCTAATTCTTTATTGAAAGATACTCTCGTTGTTTCCATGTCTTGGCCACTGTGAATAATGCTGTGATGAACATGGGGTAGCATGTGTCTTTACATACCAGTGTTTTCAAGTTTTGGGGATAGATACCCAATAGATGGATTGCTGGGTCATATGGTAGTTCTATTCTTAAATTTTGAAGAACCATTATACTTTCTTCCATAATGGTTGTACTAATTTGCATTCCCACCAGTAGTGAATGAGGGTTTCTTTTTCTCCACAGCCTCTCCAACACTTATTAGCTGTCTTGTTGATAATTGCCAATATAACAGTTGTGAGGTGGTATCTCATTGTAGTGTTGATGTGCATTTCTCAAATAGCTAGTGAAGATGAGCATCTTTTCATATATCTGTTGGACATTTGTATATCCTCTTGGGAGAAGTGTCTGTTCAGGTCCTCTTCCCATTTTTTAATTGAATTGTTTGCTTGTTTGTCGCTGGGCTTTGTGAGTTCTTTATATATTTTGGATATTAACCCCTTATCAGAACTGTTGTTTGCAAATATCATCTTACATTTAGTTGGCTGCCTATTTGTTTTATTGTCCGTTTCTTTTGCTGTGAAGAAGCTTTTTAGTTTGATATAGTCCCATTCATTTATTTTTACCTTCACTTCTATTGACTTTGGGGTCAGATTCATAAATTGTTCTCTATGGCCAAGGTCCATTAGTTTGGTACCTATGATTTCTTCTATGTAATATAATGTTTCAGAGCTTATATTTAGGTCTTTGATTCATTTTGAATTAATTTTTGTAAAGGGGGACAAACTGTAGTCAAGTTTCATTTTTTTGCATTTGGCTTCCCTATTTTTCCAGCCCCAATTATTGAAGAGGCTTTCTTTTATCCATTGTGTATTTGGCTCTCAATTCTGTTCCATTGGTCTGTATGTCTGTTTTTCTGCCAATACAATGCTGTTTCGATTAACATGACTCTATAATATAATATGAAGTCATGTAGTGTTATACCTTGGCTTCATTCTTTTTCCTCAGGATTGCTTTTGCTATTTGAATTCTTTTACGGTTCCATAGAAACCTGGTAATTCTTGTTCTATATCTTTAAAAAAATGACATTGGGATTTTGATGGGGATTGCATTAGATTTGTATATTGTTTTGGGTATTATGGCCATTTTAAGTATGTTGATTCTTCCAATCCATGAATGTGGACTATTTTTCCATTTCATTGTGTCTTTTTTCAATTTCTTTTAAAAATATTTTGTAGTTTTCAATTAAAGGTCCTTTACATTCTCTATTAAGTTCATTTCTTTTTTCTTTTTCTTTTGCAATTGTATAAGGAATTGTTTTTTTGAGTTCATTTTCCAAAGTTTCATCATTGGCACATAGAAACGCAATAGATTTATATTTCTCTATATTGATTTTGTATCCTGTGATTTTACTCTATTGGCTTATTGTTTCTAATAGTTTTGGAGGCGTCTTTGGCGTTTTTTATATACCAGATCATGTCATTTGCAGAAAGCGATACCTTTACTTCTTGTTTCCCCAATATAATTGCTTTTTATTTCTTTATCTTGCCTGATTGCTCTATCTAAAACTTCTAGAACTTTGTTGAGTAAGAGTGGAGAGAATGGGCAACCTTGTCTTGTTCCTGATTTTAGATGAAAAGCCTTCATTTTTTTACCATTTAGTATCTGATGGTTTGTCACATATGGCCTTTCAAAGATGGTTTTATCTGTCTAAAGTCCTATTATAATATAATTTCAGGGGTGTAAAATAAGATCCTGCCAAATGACTCTTTTATACTTCTACATGTTATTTTATATTTTATGCAACTCCTTTAGTAGAAAACATATTTTTGTTAATTTTTTAATTGATGAGAGATATATATGTTAGTAATGACCGGCTAATTCATATATTATCTACTATGTGCCAGGTATTAGTCTAAGCACTTTATATATATATATATTATCTGATTTAATGCAAAGACTAAGATTTTGAGATGTGCACCATGTTGCAAATGATAAAATTGAGGTACAAACTGACAAAGCAGTTTGCCAAGTCACACTGCTAACGAGACTCAAAACACATTTAAATCCCAAGTTTTGCTTCCAAACCTGCCTTCTTTATTATATCACACTACTTCTTCTTACATATATGCCCTGGCCCCAAAAGAAAGAAGGGGATTTAAACTCACAGATTCAGACACTGGGTAACAACTGCTAATAAAAGTGATTTTACTTGGGAGGGGGACCCATTGGACAGAGAGAAACAGTTTTAATAAGTAAATGGGAAAAGAGCACAAGGGCTCTTCCAGATGTCTGAAGGTAGAAGCACAAGTTTTTGATTTAGTGGTTACAATAAAAAAGAGGGAATGGGGAAGAGAAATAGAAACACAAAGAGGACAAACTTGTGAATCCCTCTCTTTGCCTGAAGACAGTTTTATACTCTTATACTTCTGCTTATTTAGTTCAAAGTGGACAGTCTTCACTGTATTCACATTGTCAGAAGGCATTGTGACAGTGCAAAAACCAGTGTCATTTTCGAAAAAGACTGAGACTTTGGATTCTGAGAGACTAAATTTCAGATTTTGCTGCTGACTTGTATTTCTTATACAGTACTGGGGATAAAATCCTTCACATGTAAAATTGGAATATTAGGTATACTTCATTGGTTTATTTAAAGGGTTAAGCAAGGTATTGTTTGCATTGCATAAAATAATAGCTTTCTACAAATGAAAAATTGAATAAATGTCAGCTGTTATTATACAAGTTTGTAATTGTTTATTCATCTCCTTATTTCTTATGGTTCACCTAATACAGGTGTGACCAGTGTAATCTTAATAATGTAACAGTTGGTCCAGTTTTTAAAAAATTTGTACCTCATCTTTTATAATTGGTAATCATTTATAAGAGTTATTTCATCTGTAAACTGGTTTGTTGTTTGAAAAGGGGAAAATAGTAGAAAAAGAATCACATTGGTATTTACTTATCTTTCCCATTTCCCACTGTGTATATTGAAAGCGCTTGGTTAATAGATTTTATATTCTAAATGTCAACCCAGAGAGAATTTAAAGGAAAGCCTTTGAGGTTTGTCAGAGTGGTATGAATATGTTCATATGTCAAAGGCCCAGTCCAAAAGCTCAAGAAACAGCAATAATCTCAAAGCCATGTTTTATCATCAAGAGAATAAGAAGTATTTTTTAAGTGCATGTTGGCTTTTTAAAGTAGTGTCTTAAATGTGAAAAAAAAAATTATTTAGCAATACCAGCATTCTACTTATGATCTTCTATGCAAGTATCCTTCATAACTTTACATATTTGATGGTGCAAAGAATAGCATTCACCAATTTTGACCTCAAACAATATGCTGTACTAAACTCAGCATTCTCATTTGCAAGGATATTATTTTGAAAATCTTGCAGTAATTTATTTTGTCTGCCAAGGGAAAGAACTCAAGAGAATTCTAAGCATTGAAACTATCTTAGAAAATATTGCATTATGAGTAGTAACTCCAAAATTATACATTGAAAATACAAAGTAATGAATATTATTATTCTCTACTCTTTAAAGAACTTACAGAAGGGTTAAGCATATATGAACTCCTCCCTACAATGGTGAAGGATTTATTACTCCACTGATTATTTATGGGGTTCAATGAGTAGCTCCCCTAGTTTTATCTGTGATATCAGAACAGGAAGATAAGTAAATATATCAATAAAATTTTCTAATAAAAAGACTTGTCAGGTCATCATTGAGAATCTCTTTATTAAGTGTATTTTTTCCTGTACTTGAAATATTTATTATTAGTTCTGTAATTAAAATTGTATGTAAATGAAATCAAATCAGAGGAAATGAGTCTCTGGCATATCTTATAGGAAGAGTTAGCATAAAAGTAGGCTTTTTATTATCGTTGTTATTAGAATTTTACCATTGGAAACTACTGGAAAAGTGGTGTATTTGTTTCTTAGGGTGCTGTATCAAGCTACCAAAACCTGGGCAGCTTAAAACAATAATTTTTTTTTTATCTCCTAGTTCCGGAGACTGGAAATTAAACAATCAATGGGCTCTGCTTTTTCTGAAATCGACAGGGGAACCTATCTTGTCTTTTCTCAGCATTTGGTGGTTTGCAGGCCATCTTTGGTTTTCCTTGGCTTTTAGATGCATCACTTCAGTCCTCTGTCTTCACATGATGTTCTCGCTGTGTCTTTCACATTGCCTTTCATCTATGGGTTATATGGTAAGAGTATGTTTAGCTATATAAGAAACTGCCAAACTACCTTTTAAAGTTGCTGCATCACCTTGAATCTCACCAAGAATCAATGTTTGTTCCTGTTGTCCAGCATCCTGATCAGCATTTGGTGGTGTCAGTGTTTTAAATTTTGGCCATTCTAATAAGTGTGTAGAGGTATCTCATCATTTTAAGTTGCATTTTCTTGGTGACATGGGATATGGAACTGCTTTTCATATGTTTGCCATCCACATATCTTCTTTGGATAAGTGTCTGTTAAGGTCTGTTTCCTATTTTAAAATGCAGTGTGATCTTACTGTTGACTTCTAAGAGTTCAGTGCTTATTTTGGGTAACACTCTTTTATTAGATATATCTTTTGCAAATATTTTCTCCCAGTCTATGGCTTGTGTCTTTATTTTCTTGACAGTGTCTTTTAACAGAGAAGAACTTGTTTTTAGACTTTACCCCTCCCAAAATATATATAAAAACTGGAACTTTTACTCAAGTCTTTACGCCAAGAAATAAAATAACTCGCCTGACCAGGTGGTGGTGCAGTGGATAGAGCGTCGGACTGGGATGCGGAAGACCCAGGTTCGCGACCCCGAGCTCCCCAGCTTGAGCACGGGCCCATCTGGCTTGAGCAAAAGCTCGCCAGCTTGGACCCAAAGTCACTGGCTCCAGCAATGGGTTGCTCGGTCTGCTGAAGGCCCGCGGTCAAGGCACATGTGAGAAATCAATCAATGGACAACTATGGTGTCGCAAGGACAACAAGAAACTAATGACTGATGCTTCTCACCACTCTCCGTTCCTGTCTGTCTGTCCCTATCTATCCCTCTGTCTAACTCTCTCTCTGTCCCTGTAAAAAAAAATTATAAAATTTAAAAAATAAAATAAAATAACTCACAATACATACTTCTGGTAGACATGTAATTTACCACATGTAAATTTCTATAACCTATTACCACTAACTATAGGTAATTTTTCAGATTAAACAATTGGTATCTAAAAAATTTGACTCAGTAAAATAGGGTTTGGCACAAATGCTAACAATTACCACATGTATCTCACAATGTTAGATAATGATAATCAAACATTTTGATATAAACAAAACTGATTGGTGACTCAATTATTTGTTATAAAACTTATACAGAAAATACTTTGTAATGGTAATTTTAGTTAAAAAACAAGATATAAAAATTGAAAATGTAACTTTGCTGTGTAAAAAATTCAGCAATTAAGTAATTTAGTTTAATAGCAATTATTTTATTTATTTATTTATTTTTTAGTTTCTTTTTTATTTTATTCACTTTAGAGAGGAGACAGAGTGAGGGAGAGAGAGAGAGAGAGAGAAAGAAAGAGAGAAAGGGGGAGGAGCTGGAAGCATCAACTCCCATATGTACCTTGACCAGACCAGTGCAGGGTTTTGAACTGGCGACCTCAGTGTTCCCAGGTCGACGCTTTATCCACTGCGCCACCACAGGTCAGGCTTAATAGCAATTATTTAAGAAAATTCTCTATAAATTCTGATGGTATGCTTGCATATATTAAAATTTTCAAAGTATTTTTGAATCAATACAAGCAATGAGTTAAAGTAAAATAATTAAAATTACAAGATTAAAACTGTATTTCTGCTCAGAGGCCAAAGAGCATAAAGACAAAAAAGAGTAAAATTTGACTTTTGTAGATTCTTCAACATTTATTTTGTGAAATATCTTCTGTTATTCAGTTCCACAAATTACATACACAACATCCTTCAAAATTCAGTAAATTTAAATAAATTTTAACATTCTCATGCATTTGAGTGTGTGTTTGAGAATAGCTTGAGGAGTCAAATAATTATAGTTGAGAATTGATTTCAACAAGTATTTCCTAAACAAATACTATGTGCTGAACACATCTTTCCAGCCCACTGCAGGTCTCAAGTGTCTTTGCTGAACGACAGTTCTCACACACTCTCCCTCTCTCTGACTTAGGGGCTCAACCCCAAACCCCTCAAAAGTGCAGGAGTTCCCTCAGGTCAATGTGCCTGCCAACTTTGCCATCTTTATAGGAATAAAATTGCTTCTTTTCTTTAAATAAAAATTCAAAAACTATTTACAGGACTCTAAATAGCACAAGAGTTTGATGAAACTTAATATGCAGTCTTGAAACAAAGTACAAAAATAACTCATTTATTTACCAAGTAAGCTTACTTTGACTATCATTGCACTGCATATATAAATGAACAAAGAAAATTCCTCTATATCAATCTTTTCAAGAAAAAGTTACTGAGATAGATAGGTAAACAGATCAAATTATTACAAATTATTTAGGAACATTATACCAATAAATAAGTAAAGTTACTAAATTTTCAACAATTGCTGCCAACGACTATCTAGAAAGTGCTTTTAAAGTTATTTTATCAAGACCTTCTAATCATCTGATATTATAGGGTAAGATTTAAGTTTAATATTTAAACATTTTTAAATGGACTTTGTTTGCTATTATTCCAAAGAAAGCTGATCTAGACTGTAATTTTATAGCAGTAGAGACACAGAATTAACGTTGGTAAGTCTCTGATAGCGTCAAACCAATTTGTGCAGAAATATCAATCAATGTATGACTTACACAGTCTTTATTTGGTGGGAAAAACAATCTCCTCATTTAGGTTTGCCTCCTAAAGTATTCCAATTTTCTTGGTGAAGATAGAATGTACAGTGTTAGCTTGCTGTGTCAAAAGTTTCAGCAGTGCATGGGAAATGATGAGTGGTTTGAAAAATAAACCTTGACTCAGAGATACACACATAAAGTTATCACTTCTTTTTCATGTGGAGCTGAAATTCAATTGCTTGTCTGAAAAATATGTGAGTCCACTAAGACTTGCAAAAAGCAGACTTAAGAAGCAGTCCCTGGTTAAGAAAAATAAAAGTATATATTTTTTATACATAGTAGTTTTCAAACTAAATATGGATTTTGACCTATAGAGGAAAATATTGGTTTGGGATTTTAAAGGTCTGAATTTTCCAAGTCATAACAATAAAGTTCATAAATATTTTCACTGCTATTGGAATCTTCTAAGAAGCTTACTATGGCTTAATTTTTTTAACCATATTATTAGTATTATTTCTTGTCTCTAAGTTAACTGTTTACTGTGTGATTATTTCCCAGTAAACTAAGTTTTACTTAATTATTCCTAGTAAATATTTTATGAAATAATGGGATATATATTTTTTTAATTTACAAGTTATACCAGCTTTTCCCTCAAATAAATAACAAATATTTAAATAGTTGAGTTCTCATATGGGCAGAGAAACATAATTACTTAAGTATTTTTGTACAAGAAAGCTGTTCTCTTAGATTTCACTGGGAATTTCCAGGTATTTTTACAGAAGATGGTTTATCTTAGAATGATCTTTCTCTGGAAAATGCTTGTAGCTAAGATATATTTATACTTGTGGAAGCTAGCATATATATAGTGCCTGTGATGTACCAGAGCTATGATAAACCCTGTGTATTATTTACATTTGGGATTGGATAATTCTTTGTTGATGGGTTGTTTTGTGCTTTTGATATGTGTAACAGCATGTATGCCCTTTACTCACTAGACACAAGTAGAAACTCATTCCTCCTTTGTGACAACCAAGTAGGTTGTCAGACATTTTTAATGTTTTATGGGGGATAAAATCTGGCTGAGAACCACAGTTACACTAAACCTGTACATTTGTTTTAAGTGCCATTACTTCATGTCTAACATCATGTCCATGATATAGAAATGATGAGAAAAAAACTTGCAGTAAGAGTTTCCATGTTACAATAAATTATGTACCCATTTAGAAAAATAATGGGGAAAAAGAAACTAAGAAATTCACAAACACATGGATTTATGACATGATTATAAAACATATAAATGTAAAAATATCTGATTATTAATGTGAAGTAACCATGACATGGGGTCTTTAAATCTGATCAACAACTTTTAAATATAAATGTCATGGCATCTTGACAAAAATTCCTTAACATAGTGTTCCTCTGTAACTTCATTAGTATGGAATCACTTGGGGAAAGCCGAAGTTTTTAACAACTCCTGACAAAGTGATATTTTTCTACATCCCGCAGAGAATTAATTTTCTATTAGCTATCTAGAGGAGGGGGTAGGGGAGGAGACATAGATGGAGAGAGAACACTAAGAAAACTGATCAGCCTTTAAGATCTCTCTCCTGGTGTTCCATATTTTATAACACCTATATCATCTAAGTGGCCTGCGGCCTTCAGTCTAAAACTGCTTATGTTTAGAACATAACAGAGAAACTATGACAGAATAGTTAAAAGACTGTTCATTTACGAGTTAGAGTAAACCAGACTGTAGAAGAGGATTAATCTAAGTTAGTTTCCTAGTGAAGAAAGGAGCTGATAAAATAAAATTAAAAGAGAAATAGACTGGTGCTTCTAACACAGTGGTAAAAGCTCATACAGATGATTGCATCATGATGAAAATTGGCTTTTTAAAAGTGTGGTCCCCAGACCAAGTGGCATCAGCTTCTGGTCTTGAGACTGTATTAGAATTGCAAATCTGGGACCTCTACATTAACTTAAATGAGACCTGTAAGTGATGCTGATGGTGGTTCTAGTTTGGGAGCCACTGATCCACAGTGTAGGATGAACTTGAATGAAAAAAACTAGAGTTTTACCTGGAAGGATACTGAGCTGAGTTCATCTGCTAAAGAAACATAAATTCAAAGTAAGCAAGTCGTTACTAAAATTCTGATGATAGTGAGTAGAGATAGCCATAGAAATATAAAACAAGATGGATTTGTGTGGCTTGGAAGGAATTGCTTTTTTAGGATTTATTTGACACCTAAGTGGGTCATTCATAAAACTGATTTGATGGGGTTGATGAGCCAATGGTTGCCTAATTATATTTTCATTGTAAGAGTCTGAAAAAGGTTTTCAGGCATTATATTGACTATAAAATTAAAATAAAAAACCCCACAAAACTGTAGGCTTCTGCTACTAAACCATATTACCCATCCATAAAGTTGATGTAGATGGGAGATTATGTACAGGTAATATATTGCACATTTGGCAGTGTTTCCTTTGCATTTATATTTAAAAATATGCATACTTAATTTAAATACATTGCCATAGATGAGATCATTTCTCACATTTTTATGCTGCTGTTCTGGGAAAGTAAATTATGCTGTGATAAAAAATAAGTAATTGCTTCTTGTGTTTAATTGATTTTTTACAGAAATTACAATGCAGATTTGATTAAAGAAAGATAGTGCATTACCTACAGTTGGTTCACAAGACACATAATGGTATGAAAGAGTGCCACCCAGCACAAAAATCATACCATCATTTCGCCTGAATGTGTTGAGTGGGAGGTATTTAGAATTCTTTATGACTTATAAACACTGTGGAATGTTTCTTTTCCCATCTAAAGCAGGATGATAAGGAGATCTATTTCACAGCCATAACATGTCCTGACGATTAAATTGTAGAAGCCTTTTGGGGGGAGAAAGAACTAATGGTAAATTTTAAATACGAAAAAGGTTTGTGAGTTTGATGCTGACAAATGATGCACCTTGTAACAAGGTCACTCATGAAATTTGCTGGTTAGACCCCATTTGAGTCAGATGTGCCAAAAATATCTAAAAAGTGCCTACAAAACAGATTAGATTCTAATTGTTGCTCTACTCCTAGGCTTCACAGCCTTGGCACTACTGTTGAGATTTGGGGCTGATTAATTCTTTCATGTAGGGCCATCCCGGGTGCTGTGGGATACTAAGCAGCATCCCTGTATCTATCTACCAGATACAGAAAGCACTATCACACACACACCAGTTGTGACAACCAGAAATGTCTATGCCCCGGAGTAAAAATCATTGCTATAGTTCATTGAAATACATGCTGAAAATTTTGCTAATTTAAAAACAAAACAAACCTATTGCGTGTAAATCACCTACTGAAATTCTGCTGCTCAGGCTTAGGATATTTGGGGGTTCCAGTTTCTTCTTGGCATTCTTCTTTTAATCTTGTCCACAAGTCCTATGAATTTAGAGTACCCTTTTATTTAATAGCTACCCTCATTCAATAGGTCCCTTTAAGTTTGGTGCGTGTGTTTGTGTGTCTCTGTGTGTGTTTGTGTGTGTGTGTGTGTGTGTTTTGGGGGTTGTTGTTTGTTTTACCTTAATTTCTGTTTATCCTGCCCAAGCCTCGTGTGCAACAGGAAAGTCTTCTCAGTTGCCTCTTCCTTTATATCCTTGAAAGAACAAACAGACCCCTTTGTATTTGAAGGATTTTTTTTTTTTTTTTTTTGCTAATTCCCATGGTAATAAAATCAGGGATAAACAAGGGACAGTATAAACATTTCAGAATCCTTTGGAGATTTTACGGTAGTGGTTTTGATACATGAAAGTCCTACTAACTTTGAACCTCTGCTTGCAGATTAAAGGGTTGGCTCATAAAACGCAGCTCCCTTCCTTACCTTTAGTAAAGGCTAAGTGGAACCTTACATCAAAGATGGCCCTGCTGCCTCATTAAACATGAAGTTGTCAAAGCAGATGAATAGTGGTCTTAACTCAGTGAACATTAATACATCATTGATGACTGTGTAACTGAGAGATTCTGTAAGTCTTCTGTCTTATCCAGGCACAATTTATTTCTCTGGACATTTCCATACTATTAACAATCATGTGCTTTTACTCATACCATTAACTATTATAGGTTTTCCTCAAGGATTAATCTTAGGGAGTTTATTTTTCTTGGGTTTTCTACAATTCCTTTTTTTGTTTGTTTTTGTTTTTCGGGGGGGGTTGTTTGTTTGTTTTACAGGGACAGAGAGAGAGTCAGAGTCAGAAAGGGAAAAATAGGGACAGACAGATAGGAACGGAGAGAGGTGAGAAGCATCAATCATTAGTTTTTGTTGCCATTGCCACACCATAGTTGTTCATTGATTGCTTTCTCACATGTGCCTTGACCGCAGGCCTTCAGCAGACTGAGCCACCCCTTGCTGAAGCCAAAGACCTTGGGTCCAAGCTGGCGAGCTTTTGCTCAAGACAAATGGGCCCGCGCTCAAGCTGGCGAACTCGGGGTCTCGAACTTGGGTCTTCGGCATCCCAGTCCTACGTTCTATCCACTGCGCCACTGCCTGGTCAGGCTACAATTTCTTTTTATAAATAGGTGCTAGACCTCTAAAAAAAAGACCTTTAATTTTTTTTGTCAGATAAAAATGATATCAACCTCCCAAAATGTCTTTTATCTTATTATTTACACTGTTGAAGGGAAACATCTATTAATTAATGCCAAGTTTAATGTGTCTTTTTACCCAAGCAATGCTCAGCTCAACATCTGGTGGTTGGTAGACTCTCAATTAGTGTGAGATGGATGTCAGAAAGAGGGCCAACATTACAACCTTTGATAGCAGGGCTCAAATCCCAATTGTCCTACTTACAGCTTATGTTACTTTGGATAATTAACTTATTTTTGTTTTAATTACTTATGTAAATGACTATAGTATCTATCATAGAGACTTGTTAAAAAATGTAAATAAATTTATGTTCATTAAGTAAATTTTTTACAATATCATATTATTTCATTTCACCTTAAATAACCATTGACCCTTTTCCTGTGGTATGTTTTCACTCTCAGTATAATTGAAGTGGTTATACCTTTTTTTCTATTAATGTTTCAAAAAATTTATTTATTATGCAAGTTTAATTAGCCTTCTCTCTTTAGATACACAGCCATGACAGATGTCATACCTTTTCATTGTTATGTTAGAGAGGACACTAAAGCATTTATTATATTATCAAAGAACTAAAAGACAACATCGTCATGGTATTATAAAAACAGATAGTATAGTTCAAACTTATTTAGTCTTTCACCCAGTGCTAAATCTGCACTGTACTAGGCCCAGAGGATAAAATGATGACCAAGAAAGACATGATTCCTACATCCTGGACTTAAATCCTGTGGAGATAGAACATTAAACAACATTAGAAGACTTGACTTGGGGGAGGGGTGGTGAACACACAATGTGGTATACAGAGATTTGTTGTACAGTTGGATGCCTGAAACCTGTATAATTATGTTAACTGGTGTCACCCCAATAAATTCAATTTAAAAAAGAATATAGTCATTATTTTCTTACTGTCACTCAATGATCATGGTCAATAAAGATTTATCTTCAATGCCTTTACTTTATAATTACTTTCCATCCTTCTACACTTTAGTTTTCTCACATAATTCTAATTTTATATACATCTCCAGAGAGATTATGTCTCATTCATAGTCATTCAGCTAATTAGTAGAGACCCTGACTAATGTTCTTCCAGAATACTACATTTCTAATATGACTAGAATTTATATATTCTTTAAGACATTTTTCTGTTTCTTCAGTTGATATTACCTTCTATACCCCCAATTCTCAGTGTGACTGCACTGTGTTTTCAAAGTACTGTGTTTTTATTCCTGTGTGAAACAAAAACAACAGAAATGTTTGTTTCTAGAGGTTTCTTCATGGTTCTGAATGAAAAATGAGACCCAGACCCTTCTGCTTCAATTAATACCATGGATAAAGCCTTGTAGAGATAGAAATTTTGTATAAAGGGTGTAATTTTAATTTTTAACTTTTAAGCAAATATTATTTATTGCAAAGGCCTTAATTTTGAAATAACTTTCAAATTACCAGCCTGAGGGTTATAATTGGGGCTGTGCCAGTTGAATATACTGCAGAGAAACTTTTTTGTAAAGGAAATCTTCTGAAAAATTAGTTGTTAAAACACATTCAATAAAATAACGTCAAAAAATAATTTCATTTGTTAATGAGCTGTTCTTTAGCAAAGAGTCTTCAGTGGCCTCAGATGTGCACTTGGCAAATTTAGGTATGCCCACCAAGGACCAAATGAAAGAGAAAAGCCCCAAAGCAAGAGGAGAATCTGGGTGAGAGGAGGAATCCTTGTGTGTCCTTTGGAAGCCAGAGGAGCAGATGGTGCAGCAGACATTCGGTTATGAGAGTGGAAAAGCCTCACCATCATTCTCCCTGGGATGGAAGACCACATCTTCCCTGCATGGAGAAGGGCCATAAATCTTATAAGCAAAGCTGGGATTTTTTTTTTTTTTTTAGCAAGCAATTTGGAATCTGCTTCAGTATTTTGACTGTTTCTATCCCACAAAGGAATATCTCCAACTCACATTTAGCTGCAAACTGCAGAGTTTAGTTCTCCAATGCTTTGACTCTAGGTTACAGGCCTCACCTTTGAGTTTTTGTTTTTGTTCTCACCAATTTTAATTACATTTACTGTTGAAACTGAAAAGCAGAAACCAAGGGCTGAACCGAAAGCACTAAGCTAGTGTGTTCCAAGAGGAAAACTTATTTTAAAGCACCTGGGTGCAGGTGGGCTGAGACCAGCAAAGTGTGTCAGCCCCAAGGGAGGAATAGGGCAAAGTTTACATGGAATAGTCAAAGGACCATGAGCAACGGCAGCTGACATTGCTGCATCTGATCCAACCATCCTTTATCAGCATCCAGCTGTAAGGAATGTCTGAGATGGATTACTGAGTAAGCAAGTCCTTCTTCCTCCTTCAGGCCCACATTGTTCTTAAGATGGTGGCTGAGTGGCCATTTTACCTATCATTCTGTCTTGTGCTAATATTAAAATATAAAGGATATTGTTCTCTTTTTTGTGTGTGAAAGAGACAGAGAGAGGGACAGATAGGGACAGACAGACAGGAAGAAAGAGAGATGAGAAGCATCAACTCTTTGTTGTGGCTCCTTAGTTGTTCATTGAATACTTTCTCATGTGTGCCTTGACCGGGGGGTTATCACAGACTGAGTGACCTCTTGCTCAAGCCAGCAACTTTGGACTCAAACCAGATGAGCCTGCGTTTAAGCTGGCGACCTCGGGGTCTCAAACCTGGGACCTCTGTGTCCCAGTCCTATGATCTATTCACTATATCACCACGTCCCAGTCCGATGCTCTATCTACTGCACCACTGCCTGGTCAGGCAAGGGGTGTTGTTCTCTTAAGACTGCTTCAAGCTGAGAAGGGGTGTCGTGGACACCTAAGAGGGAAAGCCTATACTTGCTGGGGTATTAGTTAGTATTGTTGCGAGGCCTGGAGGAGAAATTATTGGCATACAGTTGTATTGGTGAGAGTCTGGACTCAATTTTCTCTGAAGTGCATGAAAATCCTGAAAAGACAGGGGCCAAAGAGAAGTATTAATAGGAAGGTTAATGGTGGGCCTATGAAAGATAGTAACCAGGTTAATTTCGGCAGAGCCTCCCATATAGCTGACCAGATGGAGTCCTCAAGCTCTTGTTTGCTGAAAGCTGTGAGCCAGACTGCACTTTATAAGATCCTTTGTGTTCTGTCTTCTTCTTGTCCTGTGGAGTTGACATAAAAACAGCACAAGGTGTTAGCAATCATACAGAACCCCCAACCCCCTCTTCTTTGGCCAAGAGAAAACCTAAGGCTATTTAATTGTCTGTCACCATGTAGGCAAGGGAATCAAGAGAACATGTAAGAAGCTGGAAATTCTCTTCTATATCCTGTCCTATGGCAGCCATGGTGGCCATGATGTTTTTTTCAGTTAGAGCATTGTAGGTGATACCCCCTGCTAGGCTGGTGGCAGTAGTGACCACAATGATTCCTATAATTATTACTCCAACAGCACGTTTTGACCTATGTTTGGTTAAAGCTGGCGGGGTTAATGTTGGGGGGGTTAAAGCAAGAACACATAGATGAGGGTGTTTGTGGTAGTGACATACCCACTCCCCCATAGACCGCTATTGATGGTGAAGTTGAGGCACTGGAAGGCAACACTGTGGGGATGCACGTCAAGATTCTGAAAAGACAGGGGCGAAAAATTTGTATAAAAAGTAAGGTTATTAATGGCCCAATTAAGAGTAATAGCCTGGTTAGATTGGGCAAGGCATCCTGTATGGCTGATCAAATGGAGTTTTCAAGTCTTCTTTTCTTGTTTACTTTCTCTGTTTCTTTCCTTTGTTTCTTTTCCTTGTCCAAACCTTCTGCAACTTACACAAACATTCTGCAACTTTCATAAACATTCTTTACTATTCAGAAATGACCAGCTTTCAGAACAACCTACTTTTTTCCTTTTCCTTCAGAAGTACTTTCATTTTATTATTAACACCATACAGTTTCTTTCCAATTAATCAGAATTCTCAACGGCCAAAAATTCCAACTTCTAGTGCAGGGGTTGGGAATCTATGGCTCGCAAGCCAGATGTGGCTCTTTTGATGGCTGCATGCATCTGGCTCACAGACAAATCTTTAATAAAAAAATAATAACGTTAAAATATAAAACTTTCTCGTGTATTACAATCCATACATTTCCTATCGTTCATGTCCATGGTTGCAGGTGGCTGGAGCCAATCACAGCTGTCCTCCGGGACAACACCAAATTTTTATTGGATAATGCATAATGTACACGGGTCGTTGTGAGGTCAGTAAAGAAACCTCCCTCCTTGTAATCAAGTAGTCAGCTAGCCAATTGCAGAAACTCTTTCGACAAAGAAGATGGCTAAAAGGAAAAAAAGATGAGGAGTATCATACTTTTCAGCAGGAATGGATAGAGGAATTTGTCTTTGTGGAGAGAGCAGGTTCTGCAGTGTGTCTAATATGTAATGATAAAATTGCATCGATTTAACGGTCAAATATAAAGCGGCACTTTGAAATATGCCATACTACATTTGCATCAAAATATCCAGCAGGGGACAGCAGGAAGAAAGTATGTCGAGAGTTGCTGTGCAGAGTGTAAGCTAGTCAGCAGCAACTCTGTGTTTGGACCCAACAAGGTGACTGGAATTCAGCTAGCTTTGCTGGTGCTTTAGCAATTGTGAGAAATGAAAAGCCATTCACAGATGGGGAGTATGCCAAAACATTCATGCTTGATGTTGCCAGTGAACTTTCTGACAACTTTTCAGATAAAGACAAGATAATCAAACAAATAAAAGACATGCTTTTGTCGGCAAAAACTGTTCACGATCGTACCATCATGATGGCAAATCAAATTGAGGCAACACAAGTGAAGAACATAAATGCAGCATCATTCTTTTCTCTTGCTTTGGATGAGTCAACAGACGTAAGCCATTTATCCCAGGTCAGTGTGATCGCAAGTTATGCTGTTGGTGACACACTACGTGAGGAAAGTATTTCTGTTTTGCCTATGCAAGAGACAACAAGAGGGAAGGATTTATTCAAGTCTTTCACTGAGTTCGCTAAAGAAAAAAATCTACCAATGGATAAACTTATTTCAGTGTGTAATGATGGTGCTCTGTGCATGGTGGGGAAAAACAGAGGATTCATAGCGCTTCTTCGTGAACATGAAAATAGACCTATCCTAAGTTTTCACTGCATCCTACATCAGGAGGCACATTGTGCTCAGATGTGTGTAGAGCAGCTTGGTGAGGTAATGTCACTGGTCATTCGGATGGTCAACTTTATTGTTGCCCGAGCTTTAAATGATCACCAGTTTAAAACACTGCTAGATAAAGTTGGGAATAATTATCCTTGGTCTGCTTCTGCACAGCAATGTGCATTGGTTGTCAAGAGGGAAGGTGCTCAGCCATTTCACGGCTTGTCTGAGCAAAATCCAGACTTTACTTGAAATGAAAAACGTTGAGCATCCTGAGTTAGCTAACACTGAGTGGCTCCTGAAGTTCTACTATCTTGTGGACATGACTGAATATCTGAACCAGCTCAATGTAAAAATGCAAGGTGTTGGAAATACAGTCTTATCCCTTAACAAGCAGTGTTTGCATTTGAAAACAAGCTGGAACTCTTCATTGCCGACATTGAAACAGGTCATTTACTACACTTTGAAAAACCAAGAGAGTTTAAAGATGCATGCACAGCAAGTGACCCTGCTCAACATCTTGATCTCCAGCAGTTAGCGGACTTCACATTTAATCTGCTGCAGTCATTCAAAGTGCGCTTTGGAGAATTTCGTGAGTGCACTCATCTTTTTAAGTTCATCACCCATCCACACGAGTGTGCAGTGGACAGCGCCGACCTGAGTTACATCCCTGTGTCTCTGTCAGAGATTTTGAGCTTTAAGATGCTGACCTGAAGGCCTCAGACATGTGGGTGAATAAGTTCAAGTCACTGAATGAAGATTTGGAAAGACTTGCACAACAGCAAGCAGAGTTGGCGAGCAAACACAAGTGGGGATAAATGAAAAAACTTCAAACCACGGACCAGCTGATTTTCAAAACTTGGAATGTGCTTCCCATCACATACCACACACTGCAGCGTGTGAGTATTGCTGTACTGACAATGTTTGGCTCTATGTATGCATGTGAGCAGTCTTTCTCACATCTAAAAAGCGTTAAGACCAACCTATGATCACGTTTAACGGATGGAAGTCTCAATGCCTGCATGAAGCTTAACCTTACCATGTATCTACCAGACTACAAAGCCATCAGCAAAACCATGCAACACCAGAAGTCGCATTAATGGTAAGAAGTACATTATTCATCATTGGTTAGCAACAGCATAACAATGTTACTAAAAAGAATTCAGAGACTTATTGTACTTTAAAAGTGTTGGTCTTACATAAAATGCACACATTTACTTGTATTTAGTGTTAAACATACTATATGGCTATCACAGAATTACATTTTAAAATATGTGGCGTTCATGGCTCTCTCAGCCAAAAAGGTTCCCGACCCCTGTTCTAGTGAATACTTAGCAATTTTAGATTGGTACTTCTATGAACATACTTTATACCTTTAGAAACAGGTTCTTTTTTTGTCAAATACACATATTTTTAAAAGACATAACAGAGATAACAGAAATCTTTTATAAACCAAGGAAAAACAAACATATACTTTATCTCCCCATGTATATGACACACCCTTTTCTCAAAATAATTGGGGCCTAAAAACCAGGTGCATCTTATACTGTGGTTGTGGCATTTCAAATGCCATAGATGGAACTGATGACGAGGCAATATATGAAGACAGTCATTTGCCATCAGACACAGATGAGGACAGGCTAATGGATGGCAGTTTTGACAGTGATGAGGAGTTGTATGGATTTTATGGTGAATAAAACTTGAGTTCAATAACTTTATGCAATACATTTATTTTCAAATTCCAGGGCCCAAAATTAAGGTGTGTCTTATACATGGGAGTGTTTTATATATGGGGAAATAGAGTACTTTCTGTTAAGTAATTCAAAAGACAATAAATTTAAACTAGCAATAATATTAAGTGCTTTTCTAGACCACCTGGTTAAAAAAAAACATTAGTAATAACTTTCTATTTTATATTATTATTAATAGTTGCAGAGAAGGCAAGACTCCTTATCTATCCTTGACAGCCTTCTGGTGTAATTGTAAAGAGGAGAGGGGCTGGGTTGCTGAGCCACCACTTAGATTTTAAAAGTGTCCTTTTTTTTAAATACCAAAGTCCTGGCATGACCCCTCCCACTTTCATAGTCCACAGAGTCTGGAGAGGTGTTACTTCTATTGCTTTCAGAACTACAGCAGCTTTCGGACCTTCAGGAAGAGGTTTTAAGATATTTAAATGATGTGATTTCTTTGTCCTTTTTTCTGAGTTTTACTGTCTGGAAAAGTGGAGGTGAGATCTTTTTCTTTTGAGCTTTGTAGGAGAAGTAGGAAGGAAGCCTGAACTGAATTGGGGGGGGGTATGAAAAGTAAGGGTGGTATTTTATTTTGAGAGAATTTCTCAGCCCAGTACTAGGATGAGACAGGAGGGAGAAGTAAAAAAGGCGTGTGTGACAGTGAGGGATCCTAGCGTTCATTGTAGGAGTGTGGTCGACATGGGCTGGGAAGTTTGGCCATCAGTCCCCACAACAGAGACTGAAGACTGTCAGAGGGGACGACTCTGCCTTACAAAGGCAGAGTAGGTTGCCAAGGTATCTTTAAAGAAAGAAATTGGCCTACCTGCCACCATCAATTTACCCAAGGTTCAGAAGATGTGATGATCATCGGGGCATCCATCCTCAGGCACCTTCAGTCTTCAGCGTCCAATCTTATCAGCTCCAGAAAGGAGGGACCAGCCAGCCTGGGAAGGGATGGGGTCTTACCTAGAGAGGTCCTATCACAGCCTAAGTTCCAGTGGGGCCCACCGCAAAGGAGGGGCAAGGCTTTGGGGCATTTACTGGTCGAGTAACCTTCATTCCTGCACTTAAAGCAAGTACCTGGTAGGGTGTGAATAGGATGATTTTTGCTTTTCAGACAATTCTTCGTGCTCTGTTATTGGGTCTGTGGGCCCTTGATGGCCGAGGCTAGCATTTGAAAGTAAGCTAGTTTTTTATTTTGGGCTTCTTCATCCCTATTGTTAAAGACCTTGAAGGCCAGATTTGGCCAGATTTTGGGGTTTTTTTTGTTTTGTTTTTTGTTTGTTTTTTTTTTTACAGGGACAGAGAGAGAGTCAGAGACAGAGGGATAGATAGGGACAGACAGACAGGAATGGAGACATCAATCCTTAGTTTTTCGTTGCCATTGCGACACCATAGTTGTTCATTGATTGCTTTCTCACATGTGCCTTGACTGTGGGCCTTCAGCAGACCGAGTAACCCCTTGCTGGAGCCAGTGACCTTGGGTCCAAGCTGACGGGCTTTGGCTCAAGCCAGATGGGCCTGTGCTCAAGCTGGCGAGCTCAGGGTCTCGAACCTGGGTCCTTCGCATCCCAGTCCGATGTTCTATCCACTGCGCCACTGCCTGGTCAGGCGAAGGCCAGGTTTTAAAAGGTCTTGTTGGGGAGTTTGAGGGCTGTTTTTCAGCTTTTACAGCTTGTGCCTGATGTCAGGTCCTGATTAGGAGATGAAATTTAGGTGAGGACAAGTTATCCTCCTGTGCTCGAAGGGTCTAAGGTGGTATATTTCTGAAGGGCCTCTGTGAGGCATGAGAGGAAGAGAGCAATATTTTCAGTGACGTGCTGGGTGACCTTTCACTTCTCATAATTTACAGCCTTATGGGCTGCCTTCTTGATGCCCTCTATGAGGCAGAGGATCATGTGGTCCTGGGCTCGTCTACCTGCCCCTTCTGCCTGGTAGTCCCAGTGGGGATCATGGGAGGGGACAGCCTCATTGCCTACTGGTTGTTTGGGGCCTTGCTGATGGATAGAATTAGCATGGGCCCAGGCATGCGTCCAAATACAGTCCTTTTCTTCAGGTGTTAGAGTTGTGGAGAGCATTACATCGAGATCATGCCAAGTAAATTCATAGGATTGGGTGAGGTAGTCAAATTCCTTTCTGTAGTTGTTAGGGTCAGTGGAAAAGGAACTGAGGCATTTAGATACTTGCAATAGATCAGTCTGGGGAAAAGGGACATGGGCTCAGTCAATGCTCTCAGCCCCAGCTACCTCCCATAAAGGGCATTCTAAGACAGGGCTGAGGTAGGGGAAGGACAAAGGCCTTCTGTGTAGATCTGCACCGGAAAAGAAAGGGTTGATGATGGTGGGAAACCTGGGGGCAGTAGGGAGTATGGTGGAATGGAATGGGGAGGGGCTCTGGTTATGATGAGGGAGCATCCTGGGGTTCAAGAGGTTGAGAAGCAGAAGCAGGCAGGAGTGGGGCTTCGTAGCCTGCAGGATTGAAAGAGGAAGCATTGGAAGGGTCCTCCCAAAGCAGGGTGATTCTTTGTTTTTAAGTGAAGAAGGAATGTTTGAGAGGGAGTGGGTCATGATCTGACAGCAAAAAAGGCCTGGACATAGGAGACTTCGAACAGCATTTCATTTTGCTGACAGAAATTGCAAAGTGCCGTTTTCAGGCCATTGGAAATTGTCCAGTTCATACAGTGACCAAGCTATGTCACAGTAAAAAAATAAGGTGCTTTGGCCTGAGGTCTGATGCAAGACAAAGCATTTGCAGGTTTTATAGGAGGCAACCCAAAGGGGGCTGTCTTGGGGATGGTGGACTGAGAGCTCCTCATGATGTGCTGGGTGAGCATCTAGCGGTCAGCAAGGAGGCAATGTACCAACCAACCTGGACGGTGGGATGAGCCTTAGGACAAGGCAGGTGTCTCTGCTGTCTAAGGACAGGGATTGGAGGCTGGCTGCTGTCCAGGCATCACTGTAGGGCAGTCCAGCTGGAGGCAAATGCCTGTCAAATGCTGGAGTGCACTCCTGACCAATATTGGATGTCTGAAAACCTGTCCTAGAAAGATTTCAGGAGGGGTCAGGAAAGTTCCCAATTTTAGAGCTGCTAGATTCACTCACCTGAAAGTGATTATTGCCCAGTGTGGATGTGGCAAGGTCTAGTGAGAGGGCGGAGTTGGTCCCGATATCTGGTTTTTGGTTTGTGTCCATGCAGGGATAGGGAGTTTTTCTTCTTGGTTGGTTCAGGAGGCATGGCCAGAGGGTCAGGGGGAACCAGCCCTGCTACTCCACAGAGAAGGAAAGCAGGATCTGGGAGTAAGCCTGAAATGAGCTGCCGCTGCTTACCTCTCCCTGGGTAGCAAACCGCACCCCTCCAGGGGTCAGAGTTAGACTTCTGACTAGTCTCCAGCACACACACCTCCTGGGTTTCAGCACCAGAATGAAAGGCTGAAATTGTGGGCCAAACTGAAAATACAAGGCTAGTGTGTCCCAAAAGCAGTGGTTTTTAACTGTTTTTGAGGTACCGAACCCACCAGTTTCATATGCGCATTCACCGAACCCTTCTTTAGTGATAAATAAAATATGATTTTTTTTTTCCAAATTCAAGACATAGGTATATGTTTTTTTACTGGTGCACAAAATGAGCCGTGCATGAACATCACCTTGCTCAAAGAACAAAACCAACAAAATGCATGAGCTCACAACAAATTACGGTATTACTTTATTCTGGCCTCCGCAGCAGAGGCTTATCTGAACCCCTGAGATCGACTCATCAAATCCCTAGGGTTCGATAGAACCCAGGTTAAGAACCACTGGCTAAAAGGAAAATTTATTTTAAAAGCACCTGGGTGCAGGCAGGTTGAGATCAGCAAAGGGTGTCAGTCCTGAGGGAGGGATAGGGTAGGGTTTATATGGATTAGTCAAAGGGCCTTGGGCAAAGGCAGCTGACATTTCTGCATTTGACTCAACAGTCCTTTATCAGCATCCAGCTACCAGGGAGGTCTGGGCCTACTACTGAGTAAGCAAGTCCTTCTTTCTCCTTCAAGCCTCCATTGTTCTTAAGATGGTGGCTGGGTAGCCATTTTATCTGTCAGAAACAAATAGTAGCATAAATCTAGTTTTAGGTACTATTTTTCTCTTTTATCTGTTGAGATTTAATCTTCTTTAGAAAAATGACCAAAAAGAGGAAAACCTCAAAAATCAGGTACGAGATATGTGTAATTTATATTGTGAGTGTGTTCCCAGTGAGTTTTCCTAGTAGATAATAAAATAACTCCTTGAAAGAACATTTCTCTAATGCTTTTAATTTTATTTTTTTCTATGTGGAGGAGAATGGGTGCTTGGGAATTGGGATGTTTGGACCATCTAAAATCTAGAGAAGAAATGCCTAAGGGAAAGAGAATGTTGAGTGATACAAGACATGATTATCTCTACTGAGTTATTAAAGTAGCTGCCAGTTCCAAGTACTATTAGGTTTGTTTGGGTTGAGATTGGATTAACTGATTGGGTAAAACAAAAAAGCTTTGTAAACTGAATGGGAATTGTTTGATAATTAGAAGGGAGTCATTGGACAGGTAGACCTGGTTTCTTTCTAGAAATGATGAGGGGAGTGTTGGTCAAGTAAGTTTTAAATATGATATTGTAAAGCCAGTAGCCGGAGTCAGGATCACAGCCGCCTGACCCATGCAGGTTCGCATTAGATTCGAACAGTCGGTAATGAAACACAGGAGCCAAAAACTGGTGAGCCATCAGCTTTAGTTCTAGCTTGCACCCGGCGGGCAAGCAAAAACACACACTGGGCTCCAAAACCCACACATTCAGTGCTCACAAAGCTACTGACTTATCCGAGTTTCCTAGAATCAAAGGTTTCTAGCTCACTAGACTAATTCACCTTTGTTTCCCATCTCCTCCTGCACAATCTCTCTTCACAAACTCTGCACAAACTGGCTTCTCCCTCAGCACTCTGCCATTTTAGCTGCTTCCCCTGGCCTCTATGTGGCCTTACTCTGCTCTACTCTCTTCTAATACCTCAGGAACCAAGAGAGAGATCAAGCTACTGGTCTCTCCCACTTTATACCATAGACTCAAAACCTTTAATCCAATTATACAAACAAGGAAGTCTCTGTATAATGGGATTCCTCAGGAGAGTGCACCACCCTACATCATCCAATCAGTCAAGGGTGTGGGGAAGAGCTTACTCTTAAACTAAGCCTTAGGCTATAACGACCTGGCCAGCTTACATTACAGCCTTTCCCCCTCACCCATCCCAAGCATAAGGGCAAATAATATCATCTGGGTGATGGGCTTCCATGTGGGCAGCGCCATCTTTAACAAAGTGAGCATATTATATTTTATCTGCCCAACAGATATATATGTTTGCTCGCTTATAGTTTGCATTGGGTGTGGAAGACAGGTTGTAAGCAGGCAGGGTCATTATACCTAAGGCTTAGTTTTAAGACTAAGCCTTTCCCACCCTTTTGATGAATCCCATTATGGCTCAGATAAGTGACTTTGTATCAGAGACTTTTTTGTTTGTATATTGGATTAAAGGTTTTGATTTCTACACTATAAAATGGGGTAGAGGAACCCATTCTGGAGGAGAGCAGAGAGAGAAGAGCACAGCAAGGCTAGCAGAGAAAGGCCATGTGGAGGAGAGAAGCAGCCAAGATGGCAGAGTGCTGAGGGAGAAGCCGGTTTGTGCAGAGAGAAGGAGATGGAGAACAGAGGTGAATAAGGCTGGTGAGGTACTGTAAAGCCAGTAGCTGGGGTCAGGATCACAGCCGCCTGACCTGTGCATGTTCACATTGGATTCGAACAGTTGGTAATGAAACAACAGAACCAAGAACTGGTGAGCCATCAGCTTTAATTCTAGCTTGCACCTGGTGGGCAAGCAAAAACACACATTGGGCTCCAAAACCCACAAATTCAGTGCTCTGACTTATCCGAGTTTCCTAGAAACAAAGGTCTCTAGCTCACCAGACTTATTCAACTCTGTTTCCCATCTCCTTCTGTTGGGCAGATAAAATATATTATGCTCACTTTATTAAAGATGGAGCTACCCACATGGAAGCCCATCACCCAGGTGATGTTATTTGGCCTTATGCTTGAAATGTGTGTTCTGGAACAGGCTGTGGGCAGGCCGGGTCGTTGTAGCCTAAGGCTTCGTTTTGAGAGTAAGCTCTTCTCCACACCCTTGACTGATTGGATGATGTAGGGTGGTGCACTCTCCTGAGGAATCCCATTATGCCTCAGATGGGTGGCTTTGTATCAGAGACTTTCTTGAATGTAGATTGGATTAAGGGTTTGGATTTTCTATGCTATAAACTGGGGCAGTCCGGGAGCTCTCTCTCTCTCTCTCTCTCTCTCTCTCTCTCTCGGTTCCTGGGTTCCTGAGATTAGTATTAGAGAGGAGAGCAGACTAAGGCCATGTGGAGGAGAAGTAGCCAAGATGGCAGAGTGCTGAGGAAGAAGCCAGTTTGTTAAGAGTTTGTGCAGGAGGAGATGGGAAACAGTGGTGAATAAGTCTGGTGAGCTAGAAACCTTTGATTCTAGGAAACTCGGATAAGTCAGTAGCTTTGTGAGCACTGAATGTGTGGGTTTTGGAGCCCAGTGTGTGTTTTTGCTTGCCCGCCGGGTGCAAGCTAGAATTAAAGTTGATGGCTCACCAGTTTTTGGCTCCGGTGTTTCATTGCCATCTGTCCGAATCCAATGCGAACCTGCGTGGGTCGGGCTGCTGTGATAGTAGCCTTGACTACTGGCTTTACACCTTCTCTCTACACAAACTCTGTACAAACTAGCTTCTTCCTCAGCATTCCACCATCTTGGCTGGTTCTCCTGGCCTCCATGTGGCCTTACTCTGCTCTCCTCTCTTCTAATACTAACCTCAGGAACCAAGAGAGAGCAAGCTACTGGCCTGCCCCACTTTATACTGTGTAAAGCCAGTAGTCGGGGCCACTATCACAGCAGCCCGACCCACGCAGGTTCGCATTGGATTCGGACAGATGGCAATGAAACACAGGAGCCAAGAACTGGTGAGCCATCAGCTTTAATTCTAGCTTGCACCCAGCAGGCAAGCAAAAACACACACTGGGCTCCAAAACCCACACATTCAGTGCTCACAAAGCTACTGACTTATCCGAGTTTCCTAGAATCAAAGGTTTCCAGCTCACCAGACTTATTCACCTCTATTTCCCATCTCCTCCTGCACAAACTCTTAACAAACTGGCTTCTTCCTCAGCACTCTGCCATCTCGGCTGCTTCTCCTGGCCTTCACGTGGCCTTACTCTGCTCTCCTCTCTAATACTAATCTCAGGAACCCAGGAACGGAGAGAGAGAGATCTAGCTACCGGTCCGCCCACTTTATAGCATAGATAATCCAAACATTTAATCCAATTATACATTCAAGAAAGTCTCTAATACAAAGCCACCCATCTGAGGCATAATGGGATTCCTCCCTACATCACCACCCTACATCATCCAATCAGTCAAGGGTGTGGAGAAGAGCTTACTCTTAAAACAAAGCCTTAAGCTATAACAACCCGGCCTGCTTACATTACAACTTTTCCCCCACAGCCATCACAAGCATAAGGGCAAATAATATCACCTGAGTGATGGGCTTCCATGTGGGCAGCACCATCTTTAACAAAGTGAGCATATTATATTTTATCTGCCGAACATACTGTAAAATCAAAACCTCCAATCCAATTACACAAACAAGGAAGTCTCCAATACAAAGCCACCCATCCGAGGCACAATGGGATTCCTCAGGAGAGGGCACCACCCCACATCATCCAATCAGTCAAGGGCATGTGGAAAAGCTTACTCTTAAAACAAAGCCTTAAGCTATAATGACCAGACCTGCTTACATTACAGCTTTTCCCCCACAGCCATCCCAAGCATAAGGGCAAATAATATCACCTGGGTGACAGGCTTCCATGTGGGCAGCACCATCTTTAACAAAGTGAGCATATTATATTTAATCTGCCCAACAGGTACCTTTGATTCTAGGAAACTTGGATAAGTCAGTGGCTTTGGGAGTCCTGAATAAAAAGGGAAGTGTTTTCCCACTGTGTGTATTTCTTGCCCACCGGGTGCAAGCTAGGATTAAAGCTAATGGCCCACCAGCTCTTGACTCCATTGTTTCGTTACCATCTGTCTGAATCAAATGCAAACCTGTATGGGCCAGGCATCTATGATGGTGGCCGTGACTACTGGCCTTACAGGGAGAATAAAATTAAAGGCACGTATCCAACTGTAAAGCCAGTAATCGCGGCCACCATCACTGCAGCCTGACAAACGCAGGTTCACATTAGATTCTAACAGATCGTAATGAAACACAGGAGCCAAGAACTGGTGAGCCATCAGCTTTAATTCTAGCTTGCACCCGGCGGGCAAGCAAAAATACACACTCTGGGTTCCAAAACCCACACATTCAGTGCTCACAAAGCTACTGACTTATCCGAGTTTCCTAGAATCAAAGGTTTCTAGCTCACCAGACTTATTCACCTCTGTTTCCCATCTCCTCCAACTCAAACTCTTAACAAATTGGCTTCTTCCTCAGCACTCTGCCATCTTGGCTGCTTCTCCTGGCCTTCACGTGGCCTTACTCTGCTCTCCTCTCTAATACTAAGCTCAGGAACCCAGGAACCGAAGGAGAGAGCAAGCTCCCGGACTGCCCCAGTTCATAGCATAGAAAATCCAAACCTTTAATCCAATTATACATAAAGAAAGTTTCTGATACAAAGCCACCCATCTGAGGCATAATGGGATTCCTCAGGAGAGTGCACCACCCTACATCATCCAATCAATCAAGGGTGTGGGGAAGAGCTTACTCTTAAACTAAGCCTTAGGGTATAACGACCCTGCCGGCCCACAGCCTGTTCCAGAACACACATTAATATCAATGAACTTCCATGTGGGCAGCGCCATCTTTAACAAAGTGAGCATAATATATTTTATCTGCCCAACACCAACTCTTTGTTGGAGCCTTCTAGGCCACAGCTGCAGAAGAAATGAAAGGACCAGGTTTACAGATATATAAGAGGCCAATATGTCATCAACAGTATCCCAGACACAAAAAACAACGGTCGGAAAATGGGCTGAGCCCACCTAGCCTTGCAAAGCTACCCAGTTAAAGTAAGAGCAGGGAGAATTTCATGATCTAAAATTATTCTTTTTCATTTCACCATGTGTACTAAGGCCCAAATTTCAGTACCTTGACTTTCCTGTAACTGGGTATCTTAAGTGAAGGATAACTTTCTTCTGTACTTTCCCTATGTATCGATTCTCTGAGAAAATAAGTACCTTTTTAAATAAGTTGGTTAATTGTTGCTTCAATCCTGAACTATATGCTGTCCATAGTTTAATCTTTCTATATTCCTTCAAAATCAGTGTGTGTTTGTTCTATTTGTATGCAAAGCTTCTATTCATTAGCATTGCCGCCCACTGGCCCACTGTCTCAGAAAGGCACTGCTGTTATTTTCAGTTTTGTTTCAATTTTGGGATTATTTATTTTAGAACATTCTTTCCTACTGTAGCATGAAGCAATGTTTTAATCTCATTGTCAAAAGATGAAAGACGTAGGAGTTAGTTACAGTTGTGATTGCTCCATAGCTGAGATTGAATGGAGCTGCAATCTATTTAAACTTGCATTGTGCTTGAGAGATGAGACCTCAATGAATCTTTCTTAACTCCTATTACTTCATGGATGCATTTAATAGAAAGAAGCCCTTTTACATGTCACACACATGTTGTATTTGCCCTTCTTTGTTGCTTATGTGTGGAGGCATTGTTAGTCATGAATCAGGTTTGGGGTTCAAGCAATAGGTAAATAAAGATGTATCTGCCTGTGTTTATAAAGGAAAATATGAAAATGTGTAAGATGTAAAATTATAAATTAAAACTTCAGCTATTTTGGAACATATGAAGTTCCTTAAAGGTGCTATTTTTTTTATGTTTTTAAATATGCAGGTCTTTCATTAAGCTAATCCCTTGCCTGAAATGTTCTCCGTTCTCTCTTCCAAATCATTCTCCACCCTCAAATTCTCACTACCCCACTTCCTGAATCTTTTCATATCTCTGTTATTCATTAAGTATATAGTTATACTAAGTGTTGGGCAGATAAACTATATTATGCTCATGTTGTTAAAGATAGCGTTGCCCACGTGGAAGTCCATCGCCAGGTGATAATATTAGCTGCCCTTCTTTTTTGGGATGGGAGTGATTATGTTAATATGTGTTGGCGGAGGACTTTCACACCAAAAGATTTTAAAAGAAAGAGAGATCACATTGTTGCTGAAAAGAGAGTGATTACATTCTAGGAGGACCCATGCTGTAGGAGAACAGAGAAAGGCCACATGGTGGAGAGGAGAGGCAGCCAAGATGGTGGAGCATTGAGGGAGAAGCCAGTTTGTGCAGAAAGAAGGAGATGGGAAACAAAGGTGAATAAGTCTGGTGAGCTAGAAACCTTTCATTCTAGGAAACTCGGATAAGTCAGTAGCTATGTGAGCATTGAATGTGTGGGTTTTGGAGCCCAGTGTGTGTTTTTGCTTGCCCGCCGGGTGAAAGCTAGAATTAAAGCTGATAGCTCACCAGTTCTTGGCTCCATTGTTTCGTTACCGACTGTTCGAATCTAATGTGAAACTGCACAGTTCGGGCGGCTGTGATGGTGGCCCTGGCTACTGGCTTTACAAAGCCCAAACCTTAGCCTTTCCCATAGTTTTTGATGTAGGGTGGTGCACTCTCATGAGGAATCCCATTAAGCCTCAGATAAGTGAGTTTGTATCAGAGACTTCCTTGTTTGTATATTGGATTAGAGGTTGTGATGGTGGCAGTGGCTACTGGCTTTACACACTTCTACATTGTAATCTCCTTACAGATAGGTCGCATATTAGGTACACAATGAATGGCAACAATGCTTACTGTAAAGCCAGTAGTCAAGGCCGTTATCACAGCAGCCTGACCCACGCAGGTATGCATTAGATTCGAACAGTCAGTAATGAAACAGCGGAGCCAAGAACTGGTGAGCCATCAACTTTAATTCTAGCTTGCACCCGGCGGGCAAGCAAAAACACACACTGGGCTCCAAAACCCACACATTCAGTGCTCACAAAGCTACTGATTTATCCGAGTTTCCTAGAATCAAAGGTTTCTAGCTTACCAGACTTATTCAACACTGTTTCCCATTTCCTCCAGCACAAACTCTTAACAAACTGGCTTCTCCCTCAGCACTCTGCCATCTTGGCTGCTTCCTCTCCTCCATGTGGCCTTAATCTGCTCTCCTTTCTAATACCTCAGGAACCAAGCAAGAGATCAAGCTACTGGTCTCCCCACTTTATACCATAGAATCAAAACCTTTAATCCAATTATACAAACAAAGAAGTCTCTATAATGGGATTCCTCAGGAGAGTGCACCACCCTACATCATCCAATCAGTCAAGGGTGTGGGGAAAAGCTTACTCTTAAACTAAGCCTTAGGCCATAATGACCCGGCCTGCCCACAGCCTGTTCCAGAACACACATTAATATCAACAAACTTCCATGTGGGCAGCGCCATCTTTAACAAAGTGAGCATAATATATTTTATCTGCCCAACACTTACCATCACTGTTAGGTTTAAATTTGTATTTCATTCTCCATAATAATCTTATATCTGATTTGAGAAACCTTCTCAAGGGTTGACATGCTCGCTCACTCTCTCTCTCTCTTATACACACATATAAACACACACACACACACACACACACACACACACACATACACACACACACTCCTACACACTCATAAATACTTTACCAGTATTAGATACTGTCTTGGAAACAAGAGTCTGTGATATTATAGATGTCACCCAAAATTGATGACCTTGTCCTTATCCACTAGCATCACATTCATATAAATAAGTTTTGTGTCCGTTATTTCACCCATGTATACTCCAAACAGAAAGATTTTGGCAAATACTTTTTTAAAAGAGGGAGGAAGGCAGTGATGCAGATAAGATAAAACACCCCAATGAAAAACAGCAATATTCGCTTCCTCATATTTTGGAGCACAAACCGTTTGGGATTTTTATCTATTGGGCAGATAAAATATATTATGCTCACTTTGTTTTTCTTGGGTTTTTTTTGTTTTTTATAGGGACAGAGAGAGAGTCCGAGAGAAGGATAGATAGGGACAGACAGACAGGAATGGAGAGAGATGAGAAGCATCAATCATTAGTGTTTCGTTTTGACACCTTAGTTGTTCATTGATTGCTTTCTCATATGTGCTTTGACTGCTGGCCTTCAGCAGACCAGGAAATACCTTGCTCGAGGCAGTGACCTGGGGTCCAAGCTGGTGAGCTCTTTTGTTCAAGCTAGATAGACCAGCGCTCAAGCTGGCGACCTCAGGATCTCGAACCTGGGTCCTCCACATCCCAGTCCAATGCTCTATCCACTGTGCCTCCACCTGGTCAGGCTATGCTCACTTTGTTAAAGATGGTGCTGCCCACATGGAAGCCAGTTGCCCAGGTGATAATATTACTTGCCCTTCATGCGTGGGATGAACGTGATTACATTGATGTGTGTGGGGGACAGGCTGTAAGCAGGCAGAGGCATTAGAGCCCAAGGCTTAGTTTAAAGATTAAGCCTTTCCCACCCTTTTTGATGTAGGGTGGGGCACTCTCATGAGGAATCCCATTAAGCCTCAGATAAGTGAGTTTGTATCAGAGAATTCCTTGTTTGTAGATTGGATTAAAGGTTTTCAATCTGCACAATAAAGTGGGGCCTACCAGGAGCTTGCTCTCTCTCTGTTCCCGCGATTACCATTAGAGAGGAGAGCAGAGACAGGCCATGTGGAGGAGGCCAGGAGAAGCAGCCAAGATGGTAGAATGCTGAGGGAGAAGCCAGTTTGTGTGGTTTGTGCTGGAGAAGGAGATGGGGAACAGAGGTTGTTGGGCAGATAAAATATATTATGCTCACTTTGTTAGAGATGGTGCTGCCCACATGGAAACCTGTCACCCAGGTAATTATTTGCCCTAAGTCTTGGGATGGGTGTGGGAGACAGGCTGTAAGCAGGCCGGGTCATTATAGCCTAAGGCTTAGTTTTAAGAGTAAGCTTTCCCCCACATCCTGGACTGATTGGATAGTGGTGTGGTGCACTATTCTGAGGAATCGCATTATGTCTCAGATGGGTGACTTTGTATGAGAGACTTTCTTGTTTGTAGATTGGATTAAGGGTTTGGATTTCTATACTATAAAGTGGGGCAGACCTGGAGCTTGCTCTCAATCGGTTCCTGAGGTTAGCATTAGAAAGGAGAGCAGATTAAGGCCACTTGGAGGTGAGGAGAAGCAGCCAAGAAGAAGGAGATGGGGAACAGAGGTGAATAAGTCTGATGAGCTAGAAACCTTTGATTCTAGGAAACTCGAATATGTCAGTAGCTTTGTGAGCACTGAATGAGTGGGTTTTGGAGCCCAGTGTGTGTTTTTACTTGCCCACCAGGTGCAAGCTAGAATTATAGCTGATGGCTCACCAGTTTTTGGCTCCATTGTTTCATTACCGACTGTTCAAATCCAATGTGAACCTGCACGGGTCAGGCGACTGTGATGGTGGCCTTAGCCCTGGCTACTGGCTTTATATTTGGCATAGTCTGTGGCAGGATTCTATACATATTGGCATGGAGCTACCAGCACCTTTGAGCGGTGGAGTAGAGGACTGGCTGCTGTTATGGTTCCCTATGACTGCTTTTGGGCGACTGTTGGCTGGCTGACTTTTACAGCCATGCATGAGGAAACCGAGAGCTCTATGGAAGAGGCTGCCTGGGACCTGCAAACCGAGCAGTGAAATGAGCTGGAGGAAGCACTGGAAGAGGAGGTCGACCAGGATTGTGAGATTCGCCTGGAAATGGAGCAGACGCTGGAGAAGGAATCACAGGTTCGTGAGTTGAAGATTGCCCTGGATGTTGTGGAGAACCAGCAGTGGCATGAGGCCAGGGCAGGAGTTGTGGCCGGGGCTGGAGCTGTAAGACCTGCTGAGCAGAAGGCGACTGCAGCCCAGGGCTCGAGCCTGGCAGCAGGAGCTGGTGTTTTCAGTTCCTCTTTGGAGGATTGGTCTGGAGTTGCAATCCGCAGCCTCCAGAAGGTGAGAGCCCAGCAGCAAGGAGTAGCTATGCTCCTGGTAGGTCTGCAATTTGGGGACATAGAGGTGGATGCCATCATGTTCCCCAGAGCAGAGATGGAAATGCTGACTGCCATTGCCACATGCTTCTTTTTAGGATAGTGTGAGATTTGCCATGATGGCAGGAATGAGGGGGGAGGCTAACACCCCATGTGTGTGGACTGATTTCCTGGACTATGACTGGAGTGAGCATTGGCTCCTTTGTTGAATGGACTTACGGATTTTGGACAATGTGAAATATCCTGATGGGGGTGGAGTGGCTTTGCTGGAGGCCCTCCTGCCCCAGGAAGCCTTTCAAATGGCAAGAGAGAAGGCTACGGACATTTTGCACTTTTGGCAAAGTGCTTAGAGTCTGGTGAAAAGTACCTTTGTAATTGTTGAAACTGTATGATTTGTGCTATTGCTGTAATTTGTGTAATGTACTTAATTTCCTTGTACAGGGATGCCAGTGGTGTAGATTGTGGGTAGTAAAGCGAGCATAGGGATGGATTGTTGGACAGATAAAATATATTATGCTCACTTTGTTAAAGATGGCGCTACCCACATGGAAGCCCGTCATCCAGGTGATATTATTTGCCCTTATGCTTGGGGTGGGTGTGGGGGAAAGGCTGTAATGTAAGCAGGCCGGGTCGTTATAGCCTAAGGCTTGGTTTTAAGAGTAAGGTTTTCTCCACGCCCTTGACTGATTGGATGATGTGGGGTGGTGCACTCTCCTGAGGAATCCCATTGTGCCTCAGATGGGTGACTTTGTATCAGAGACATCCTTGTTTGTACAATTGTATTAAAGGTTTTAATTCTACACTATAAAATGGGGCAGGCCAGGAGCTTGCTCTCTCTTGGTTCTGGAGGTATCAGAGAGGAGAGCAGATGAAGGCCACATGGAGGCCAGGAGAAGCAGCCAAGATGGCAGAGTGCTGAGGGAGAAACCAGTTTGTGCAGAGTTTGAGCTGGAGGAGATGGGGACCAGAAGTGAATAAGTCTGATGAGCTAGAAACCTTTGATTCTAGGAAACTCGGATAAGTCAGTAGCTTTGTGAGCACTGTAGGAGTGGGTTTTGGAGCCCAGTGTGTGTTTTACTTGCCCGCTGGTGCAAGCTAGAATTAAAGATTATGGCCCACCAGTT
The DNA here is from genome assembly GCA_037038555.1 of Rhynchonycteris naso. Taxonomy (NCBI): domain Eukaryota; kingdom Metazoa; phylum Chordata; class Mammalia; order Chiroptera; family Emballonuridae; genus Rhynchonycteris; species Rhynchonycteris naso. The sequence goes on from CM072998.1 coordinate 184,823,829, forward strand.
CTTGGTTCCATTGTTTCATTACCATCTGTTCGAATCTCATGAGGACCTGCTCGGCCAGGCGGCTGTGATGGTGGCCGTGGCTATTGGCTTTACATCTATATATACAGTAGCTCACTGTACAGAAATCTTCAAGGCACTTTCATTTGTGTCACATCATTGAGGCCTATGGCATTCCTGAGAAGTGGTGAGATCTCCATTTTTAGACAGCAGTGAGAATCATGGACTCAAAAAGCTTCAGGCCAGGTAACGAGTGCTAAAGGCAGTTTTTTTTTGTTTGTTTGTTTTGTTTTCTTTTTGTGTGTGTGTGTGGCAGAGACAGAGTCAGAGAGAGGTACAGATAGGGACAGACAAACAGGAAGGGAGGGAGATTAGAAACATCAATTCTTTCTTGCGGCTCCATATTTGTTCATATGTGCCTTGACCGGGGGCGGCTATAACCAACCGAGTGACCCTTTGTTCGAGCCAGCGACCTTGCGCTCAAGCTGTTAAACTTTGTTTGGGGCAGATAAAATATATTATGCTCAGTTTATTAAAGATGGTGCTGCTCACGTGAAAGCGTATCGCCCAGGTGTTGATATTTGTCTACCTTCTTGCTTGGGATACGCGTGATTATATTAATGTGTGTGGGGAATAGGCTGTAAGCAGGCAGAGGCATTATAGCCCAAGGCTAGGTTTTAGGACTAAGCCTTTCCCATCATTTTTGATGTAGGGTGTTGCATTCTCATCAGGAATTATATTATGCCTCAGATAAGTGACTTTGTATCAGAAACTTCCTTGTTTGTAGATTGGATTAAAGGTTTTGAATCTACACTATAAAGTAGGGCAGACCAGGAGCTTGCTCTCTTTATTCCTGAGATTAGCATTAGAGGAGAGCAGGGAAAGGCCATGTGGAGGAGGCCAGGAGAAGCAGCCAAGATGGTGGAGTGCTGAGTCAGAAGACAGTTTGTGCAGAGATTATGCAAGGAGAAGGAAGGAGATGGGGAACAGAGGTGAATAAGTCTGGTGAGCTAGAAACCTTTGATTCTAGGAAACTCGGATAAGTCAGTAGCTTTGTGAGCACTGAATGAGTGGGTTTCAGAGCCCAGTGTGTGTTCTACTTGCCCATCGGGTGCAAACTAGGATTAAAGCTAATGGCCCACTGGGTCTTGGCTCTGTTGTTTCATTACCAACTGTCCAAATGAAATGCAAACCTGCATGGGCCAGGCGGCTGTGATGGTAGCCGTGGGTACTTGCTTTACAGTACCTCCCCTGTCTTCCTATTTCCTACAGATGTTTTCCCAACAGTGAGAGTAATAAAATTAAAAGAGCAACACTACCTAGAGCTGTAAACACATTCATCTTTGCATATCATTCTTGCTCTACTGTTAGTGAAGGCTGTAGTGTCTCCTTTAATTAAAAGCACACCAACAAAAACAAATGAAGACATTACCATCTCTTATGTGATTTTAGCCTTGCATTCTATTTCATTGTCTGCCTTTAAGAAGACTGACTTATCTAATTTGAGGAAAGTTTGATTTACTATTTGTAATTCTTTTGCAGACATTAATCAGTATAATTAAAATATGATAGTATATTTTTAAAAGCCTAGGTGGAAGTTAAAAGGAGGGAAATTAACAAGCAAATGGTCTATCTTTAGAATGTGCTCACACACACCAGAGATATGCCTCAGATCAAAATTAAAACTATTTTTAAGTAGACAGAAGAATAATCTACTTGCCAGTTCCTCCACAAGGACTGTCTAAATCCTGTAATCTTACTTGTCTTCACATTGATGGGGCATGTTGGGCAGATAAAATATATTATGCTCACTTTGTTAAAGATGATGCTGCCCACATGGAAGCCCATCACCCAGGTGATATTAATTGTTCTTATGCTTGGGATAGGCGTAATTATATTATTGGGTTTGGGGGACAGGCTGTAAGCAGGCCAGGTCATTGTAGCCTGGGGCTTGGTTTCAAGAGTAAGCTTTACCTGACCAGGCGGTGGCGCAGTGGATAGAGCATCAGACTGGGATGCGGAAGACCCAGGTTCGAGACCCCAAGCTCGCCAGCTTGAGCACAGGCCCATCTGGTTTGAGCAAAAGCTCGTCAGCTTGGACCCAAGGTCGCTGGCTCCAGCAGGGGTTTTCTTGGTCTGCTGAAGGCCCGTGGTCAAGGCATATGCTAGAGAGCAATCAATGAACAACTATGGCGTCACAATGGCAATGAAAAACTAATGATTGATGTTTCTCACCTCTCTTCATTCCTGTCTGTCTGTCTCTATCTATCCCTCTCTCTGACTCTCTCTCTGTCCCTGTAAAAAAGAAAAAAAAAAAAAAGAAAGTTTTTTCCCACACCCTTGACTGATTGGATTCCTCTCATAAGGAATCCTCCCATTATGCCTCAGATAAGTGACTTTGTATCAGAGACCTCCTTATTTGTAGATTGGATTAAAGGTTTGAATTTCTACACTATAAAGTGGGGCAGACCAGGAGCTTGCTCTATCTCTTGGTTCCTGAGATTAGTATTAGAGAGGAGAGCAGAGAAAGGCCATGTGTAGGAGGCCAGGAGATGGAGCCAAGATGGTGGAGTGCTGAGGAAGAAGCCAGTTTGTGTAGAGTTTGTGCAGAGAGAAGGAGATGGGAAACTGTAAAGCCAGTGGCCAAGGCCACCATCACAGCCGTCTGGCTTATGCAGGTTTGCATTAGATTCGGACAGTTGATAATGAAACAACGGAGCCAAAAACTGAGCCATCAGCTTTAATTCTAGTTTGCACCTGGCGTGCAAGTAAAAGCACACACTGGGCTCCAAAACCCACTCATTCATTGCTCACAAAGCTACTGACTTATCCAAGTTTCCTAGAATCAAAGGTTTCTAACTCACCAGTCTTATTCACCTCTGCTCCCCATCTCCTTCTCTCTGCACAAACTCTGCCCAAACTGGCTCCTCTCTCAGCACTCCAACATCTTGGCTGCTTCTCCTCTCCTCCACATGGCCTTAATTTGCTCTCCTCTCTAATGCTAACCTCAGGAACCGATAGAAAGCAAGCTTCTGGTCTGTCCCACTTTATAGTGTAGAATCAAAACCTTTAATCCAATTATACAAACAAGGGGAAGTCTCTGATACAAAGTCACTTATCTGAGGAATAATGGAAGGATTCCTCAAGAGAGTGCACTACCCCACATCATCCAATCAGTCAAGGGTGTGGGGAAAAGCTTACTCTTAATACTAAGCCTTAGGCTATAACGACCTGGCCTGTCCATAGCCTGTCTCCCAATCACACATTAATACCAACAGACTTCCATGTGGGCAGCGCCATCATTAACAAAGTGAGCATAATATATTTTATCTGCCCAACAGGAAACAGGTGAGTAAGTCTGGTGGTGAGCTTGAAACCTTTGATTCTAGGAAACTCAGATAAGTAGCTTTGTGGGCACTGAATGAGTGGGTTTTGCCCACCGGGTGCAAGCTAGAATTAAAGCTGATGGCTTACCAGTTCTTGGCTCCATTGTTTCATTACCAACTGTCCGAATCAAATGCGAACCTGCATGGGCCAGGCGGCTGTGATGGTGCCCAAGGCTCCTGGCTTTCCACGGCTATAATGGCATATAGGTAAAGGACAGATCATTATTCTTCATTTGTCCCCTTTATAAAATTTTTTATGGAAATGCAGGTTCCATGTTGCCAGGTGTTGAAAAAGTGTGCTTCGAGTTTTCTTCCATTTCTTTTCTTGAAATTGGTAGATATTGAGAGTGTGGATGAAGACTTTTATAGCCTGGTATTTAAACTGAGTCAATTTGTTACTGAGGTGAATAAAAACAGGTTTTGTGGTGTCATTTTTAAAGAGTGCCTTTTCATTTCGAGCCAGGCTCCTACGACACAGTCTGTGTTACAGAGATGGCTCTCGTTATGTGTATAACTGGTTACCTCATATAAATTGACTTGCTAGCCTGACCAGGTGGTGGCGCAGTGGATATAGCATCAAATTGGGATGCGGAGGACCCAGGTTCAAGACCCTGAGGTCACCAGCTTGAGTGCGGGCTCATCTGGCTTGAGCAAAAAAGCTCACCAGCTTGGGCCCAAGGTCGCTGGCTCAAGCAAGGGGTTACTTGGTCTGCTGAAGGCCTGTTGTCAAGGCACATATGAAAAAGCAGTTAATGAACAACTAATGTGTCACAACAAAAAACTGATGATTGATGCGTCTCATCTCTCTCCGTTCCTGTCTGTCTGTCTATCCCTCTCTCTGACTCTCTCTTTGTCCCTGTAAAAAAAAATTGGCTTGCTAAAATAAAATTTTATAATGCTACAAAATTTTCTTGGATTATTAACATCACATCCCAGAATTTCTTGAATCTTTCTGTAGTTATTATTTTTATTCTGCTCCTTGTGACATTCTCTCCCTTTGCTCTGTGTGTGCCACAGGCCAGCAGTGAAGAGTTTATTCAGGTCTCCAACAGGAACAGTACGAATTTAATAAAAATAAACAAAGAATTAAAGACATATATGGTGGGTTTCGAAAGGGCTTTGCAGCTCCCTGCCAGCAGTAAACCCCCCCCCCCAGGGCAGAGCCGCATAACATGGCCAGAAACTACACCCTTCTTTATTTACAGAGCAAAGTGGTTATAACTTTTCCAAGGCAACCCAAGAACTTCATCAGGTGCAGAAAACCCCCCACCAATACTTAACATACACAACCTTACACAAAGAAGTAACTGCCAGTCCTTCTGGGGAACATAGGGGGCAGGATGAGCATCACATCACAGCCATTTGCAACTTAATCAGGCAGGTGAGTTGGGGGGTTGGGCAGAATGTCAGTTTACAGTCAGCTCCAAGCACCTCTGTCCCCAGATAGCCAAACTCTAAAAATTCTGTTGTCTTTTTTGTTCCCCAACATTTATGTTTGGCAGTTCCTGGGTATAGTGCAAAGGCCTAATTGAATTGCTGATGGATAGTGAAGGAGGGCCCGGAGTTAGATTTTTGCCCTGCACTGGGAAGAGAGGCATTCAAAAAACGGACCTGACTATGACACAGCCTCCAGGAATGAAAATAGATTTCAGGATACCATAGTAGTTGGACAATAGTATGGCTTATTCGGTCACAACTCTGGAGTTGTCTTCTCAGTAGCATATGTCTATTACGTCTTGCTTTGGACCTCCCTCATACAAGGAACTCACGTATCATCCTGTTTCAACAAGGAAGCTGCCAACTAAGAGTTTCCTGTACTTGCCACTATACCTCTGAGTGTCTGCTTATCCAGGACTTTGTTTACCTCATTGTTTTTTCTTACTGTCTTCTCTCTGTATGTTTTCTAGGTTTCACATTTTTTTTTTCAACAGAAACCTCTGGGTTAGTCTGCTCAGGGTGCTATTAAAAAATGCCACAGATGGGGTGCCTTAAACAACAGAATTTATTTTTTTCACAGTTCTGCAGGTTAGAAGTCCAAGATCAAGGTACCCTTGGTTTGTTTCTGTTGAGACCTGTCTTCCTTCTAGCTATGTTCTCATGAGGAGTTTCTTCTGCGTGTACAAGGAAGAGTACACTTCAACATCTCTTCCTCTTCTTATAAAAGCACCAGCCCTATCTGCTTAGAGCCATTATGACTCCATTTAACCTTAATCTTTCCTTAAAGGCCTATCTGCAAATAGAGCCACATCAGAGGATTGGGTGTCAATATATGAATTTGGGAAGAAACATAATTGAGTACTTAACACCCTCTGATGGGTCTTCATCTGTCCCAGTAAAGAGGATCTCCATATGTATCCAGTGTTCCTGTTATGGGCTCTATTGTCCTTGCCCTTGCCAAGGCCCTCAGCATCTTTTGGACCCTAGTTCGTTAGCAATATTTTAACCACATTTCAACCATAACAAGCCTACCCAAAAGGCAAATATGATTATTTTCTCACTCAACTCTAAAGAATTTTGGTATTTTCTCATTACCCACAGATTAAATTTCAAGCTTTGTAGTATGTGTATATTGCCTCATGATGTCTTCACCATAACCTATCTTAAGTCTTATCTCCTTCCACTTCTTGCCCCAAGCTCTAACTCTTAGTAATTATGAATTACTGTGTTTCTTCACTCTCATCATGCTTTCCCATGCCTCTGTTTCCTCTTCCTGGAACACCCTTTGTATTCTTCCTCTCCAGGATCACTCCTAAGCAACCATTGTTTCCACTACCACTCCTTCAAGAAGACTTTTCCATAGAAACCAAGACAGCCTCCTCTCTGCACCCATAAAAACTTATGCACATTTATGACCTCACATTTATGATAAGTGTAAGGTATTTTTCCCCGCTGAGAACAAAGGAACAGGCAGCCGGGAGCCACAAAGTGTGGAATAAAGGCTTTATTAAGGACCGTGCATCCTGCCCAATGATGTCCTCTAGTTTGGGGGCTCAGGGACCTGACGAGTCACAAAGGATTAAACAACATGGAGGTATTTAAAGGGGTCCTCTAGGTTGGGTGAGCTAATATGACATAGTGGAAGTCTCATTGGGTGATGGACAGTTGCTTTCTCCCAAAGGGCCCCTGGGCCATTTTTTTCAGAGCACAAGAATGTGGGGCGATTCCAGACAAAGACCAGGATCTGGGTTCCCCACGTGACCGTTCCCATTGCTAACCACCCTACAATAAGATAATAAAAGCATTTGTTTCTCACCGTGGTTGGGTAGCTCAGTTGGTTAGAGAGTCATCCCATTATGCCAAGGTTGTGGGTTCAATCCTCAGTAAGGGCACATACAGGAATTAATTAATGGATGCATAAATAAGTGGAACAATAAGTCAATGATTCCCACTCCCTCTTTCTGAAAAAAAAAAAAAAAGTAATAAAAAAGCTTTGTTATTGCATCTGATTCTTTGACCAAAATGAATCAAGGAATTAATTTTTTCAACATCAGTGTCTATTTATGATTGTTTTATATCTCTAGTGCCTAGCCAATGTCTGATAAATGTTAGACCCCCAGTTATACATTTGTTGAGAAAACTTTAATAAATCAATCTCTTTTTTTCTCCCCCCTACATCCACCAACCCCAACCCCCCCCCCCCCAACACACATACACTTTCTCTCTCTCTCTCTTCCTCCTAAAGAAACGTCTGCAGTATTACCTATATGTAATTTTCCAGGATTATTTCAGGTTTGAGTTCTTAGCAGGAGATGTACTTGACCTGATTCTATGAAGCTTTGAATATTTGTTATTTATGTATTTGAGAAAAATGATATATAATCATATGGGGCAAGGCAAAGATTAGATGATGCTGGCTCAGGAATAAGGAACAGACCAGGTTTACCACCAGCTTTCTTTCCTTGGTGGGTGTGTGAAATGGTAACAAATACATTGGCCACAAATAATAGCTGCTTTAGATTTTCTGTCATGGGTAAATCAAGAAAATAATATGAATATTTCTGTCAGGGATTAATGGTTCATGATTTACTTCTACTTTTGGAAGAGAAGCAGCATGATTATGTGTAAAGAACAATGAACTACCATGTGTATGACCAAGTGATTTTATGTAGCTAGTTGTGTTAGAAGAATGTTCTAAATACCAATTCACTGTGAATAGTGGTCACAATGTGGTAAAGAATGTAGAGAGCGCCATTCAGATAAATCTATGTCATCCCTTCTCCCCCAGAGATTTGCTGCTACACCTGTGATTTATCTGCAGGGTTCAGAAAATGAGAGTGTCCAAGACACAGTGAAAATGAAAGGAACAGACTGATCTATGATTTGGTTTTATTCTCCTAGAATTTGGACTAAACCAGGAATACAGCTTAATAGTTTAAAGAGTCATAGACCAAGAGTCTAAGAAAACCCCAATAGGCTCCCAAATTAACAGAAGGATCCCCATGCAACCAAAAGAAACAGCTAAACCCCCAATTTAACAAAATCCCTGTGCTGGTTGAGAACCAAGAGATGAAGCTATTCTTTATTTGATTGCTGTGTTGGTTGAGAATCATGTCATTAGTTTGCATGTAGGCTTAGGGGAATAAGCACTTGGCTGAGATTTGGGGTCAACAGAGGCAATACAATATAATGAATATTAGCTTCTTAATATTAAGTTTCAAGTCCTGGATTTATTGTTTACTACCTACATAATCTCAAATCACTTATTTTCTCCAAAATTAACTTACTCATTTATAAAATGAGCACAACAATAAAAGAATAGAGTGGTGGTAAAAGGGAAACCAACCATTCCTTCTACAGCTAAAGTACAAGTCTCAGAGACATAACAGAACTTTCAAAAATGTATATGTTAAGCCTGACCAGGCAGTGGGACAGTGGATAGAGCTTCGGACTGGGACACGGAGGACCCAGATTCAAAACCTGAGGTGGCTGGCTTGAGCATAGGCTCATCCAGCTTGAGCATGGGCTCACCAGCCTGAGTGCGGGGTCACTGGCTTGAGCACAAGGTCATAGACATGACCTCATGGTCGGTAGCTTGACCCCAAATGGTCACTGGCTTGAGCCCAAGGTTGCTGGCTTGAGCAAGGGGTCACTCACTCTACTTTAGCCCCCCACCCAGTCAAGACACATATGAGGAAGCAGTCAGTGAACAACTAAGGAGCCACAACAAAGAATTGATGCCTCTTATCTCTCTCCCTTCCTGTCTGCCTGTCCCACTCTCTGCCTTTCTCTCTGTCTCTGTCCAAAAAAAAAAATGTGTATTTTAATTTGTATAAAAGTTTATCCTTTACTTTTTAATAGTCACTCTTTATTAATTGGTTCATCACTTTTGTTTCAACTGTGATCTTTTCCCTCTAGTTCAGAATCTCTCGGAAAGGACCAGAGTCACTAGTGTCAGGTTGGAGAGAACCAGTTGTAATGCAGGGAAAAATAATAACTAAATATCGGAGAAAGAGGCCACGTAACCCTCTATCCCACCACTATCCCTGTGTTCCAAAGATTGTAATGTGTAAGTAATAAATAGTATGTTACAGAGCTTTATAAACTGTACAACATTATTTTATATTTTTGTGGCTCTTTCTTAGCACAATATATAAAAGTGTAGAAATAAAACGTTATAAACAATACAAGCAAACTTTAACAACTCCCTCTCCCTTTTTTAATGTTTAATTTTCTTCCAACTTTGGAAATAATGCATAATTTGTATGGAACCATATGAATTTCTTGCTGGAGTTAGATTTTTGTAAAGCTTCTCTCATTGAGCATCTACTCTCTAAATCAAGATTAGTTTTGTGTTTTGTTTTGTTTGTTTTTTTTGTGACAGAGAGAGACAGAGTGAGGGACAGGCAAGAAAGGAGAGAGAGGAGAAGCATCAGCTCTTTGTTGCAACACCTTAGTTGTTCATTGATTGCTTTGTCATATGTGCCTTGACTGGGAGGCTACAGCAAACCGAGTGACCCCTTGCTTAAGCCAGTGACCTAGGGTTCAAGCTGGTGAGCTGCACTCAAACCAGATGAGCCTGTGCTCAATCTGGCAATCTTGGGGTTTGGAACCTGGGTCCTCCCTGTCCCAGTCTGATGCTCTTTCCCCTGCACCACCGCGTGGTCAATCAGAAGATTTTATTTTATTTTTTATTTTTTTAAGTACACAAGAGAAAGAAAGAGGGAAAAAAAATTACCAACTCAATGGCCTCAGTTTAGGTGGTAATAATAAAAGAGTGATGACCAGCATTTCTTCAGTACTTTCTATGCATCAGACACTTTCAGAAGTGCTATATATATTTTAATTCATCAAGCCTTTCACCATCTCTGTGAGCATGGAGTTAATATTCATCAGTATTCCCATTTTACAGAAGAGGGAACTTAAACAAGTTACTTAACCAAGTACATTGAGCCAGATTTGAACTGAGGTAGTTTGGTGCTGAGTGCACCCTTTTTACTAAATTAATTTAGTGATTTATAAAATGAGCACAATAATAATAGACTAGGGTGGTATGAAAAGGAAACAAGCAATTCCTTTTTATAAAGTAAAAAATTTGTATTTAACCTGTTTAGAAAGTCCAGTTTTCAGAAATCACGACTAACCCTTTCTTTATTTTCTATATGCTGATATGTTATTGTTATGAGGATACACAATTAGGGCTAAGTGAGGAACTAAGTTTGAGTGTGGAATGCATTTGATTTACTCTTTTTCCTTCCAATTGAAAATCTTTTCTTTTCCTTCTGCACATTCAGAGCTGTGCACCTGGAGACGGTTTGCCCAGAGTTCTTGCACTTCTGCGTCTCATGCATAGCAAGACACCAAATGTCCCTTTTTTCCAAACTATCATTTCAGGGATGCTTTATCATGAATGTCCTTGAATCAGAGATTATCATATACCTATGGGTTTGGCTCCATACATATATACTGTCTTGTATAATAAAGATAATATACAGCTCACAAAAATTAGGGGATATTTTATAGCTTCATATACATTTTAAAATATCCCCTAATTTTTGTGAGCAGTATATTTTGCTTTGCAGCAAAGTGCAGGCATGTTTGTTACCTGTTATTAAGTATTTGGACTCTCTAGGCTCCTTTAACACAACCCACTGTGTGCAGGATCCATCAAGCTCTCTTTGCATTATGCTTAGGAAAATGAGGTTTACAGAACCATAATAAATTCTTATACTCTGGCTGCTGCTTTTGCCTTTATCTCTGACCTAGGCATATGCAACCTTCATGAAACTGCAGCAGGTTAACCTGTTAGATTTCAAGTCAGATAAAATCTCAGAGTTTTTAGAGTCGCTAACATTAAGTATGCAAAACTTTCAAACCCAGAAAGTCTAGGGCAGTGTGCGTTAGAGATTACAAGCAGGAAAGAGGAAAAAACCCAGAGGATAGTTAAAAGAAAAAAAAAAAGTGAAAAACCACTCAAAGTTGACTTACCACATTTTAATGGAATGCCAGTCAGATCAAAGCCATTAAAAGTAATTAATACATGGTAAAGCTTCCAACCTAACTAGTATTTAAAGAAAAACATAAATGAAAAAATAAAATGTAATTTTCACATATTGAAGAGGAAAAAATGAGGAAAATTTAAATATGCATCAGGAAAGAGAACATGAGTAGAGCAATGTAACCCATTGACAACGGAATGAAAAAAAACTAAGAAATAATCTCATGGGAGGCAGTTTCAGAGTCCAGTAATTATAATTCTAGATTTAGTTAAATAAACAACTAGAGGTATGCATAATGATTTATCTAAAAAGATCATGATACTGCCATGTACAGAAGAAAATAAAAGTAACCTGGATATGTAATAATAAAAACTAATAAGCTAGTCTGACCAGGCGGTTGCACAGTGGATAGAGCATCGGACTGGGATGCGAAAGACCCAGGTTCAAGACCTCGAGGTCGCCAGCTTGAGCGCAGGTCCATCTGGCTTGAGTAAAAGCTCGCCAGCTTGGACCCAAGGTCGCTGGCTCCAGCACTTGGTGGCTCGGTCTGCTGAAGGCCCACGGTCAAGGCACATGTGAGAGAGCAATCAATGAAGAACTAAGGTATCTCAACGGCAATGAAAAACTAATGATTGATGTTTCTCATCTCTCTCCGTTCCTGTCTGTCTGTCCCTATCTATCCCTCTCTCTGACTCTCTCTCTGTCCCTGTAAAAACAAAACAAAACAAAACTAATAAGCTAATGGACAATCTACACAATAGTGTACCAGGGAGCCATTACACATTATACTGTTAAGGAGTGTTTAATATCATGTAAAATTATTCATATATACTGGTAAGGGAAAACAGAACATTACAGAGAAATATGTATAAAATGTTTGCATTTTTTATTGTAAATGTATATGCATAAACATAATTTTTTTTTCACTTTAAAACTTAAAATTTGTTTTATTTTTATTGAGATATAATTGACTTATAATATTGTCTAAGTTTAAGGTGTACAACATATTGATTTGATACATTTATATCTTGCAATGTGATTACTACTGTAGTGTTAGCTACCAGCTCTATTATATAATTATCATTTTTGTATGTGTATGTGTGGTGAGAACAATTAAGATTTAGTATCTTAGTAACTTCGAAGTTTATAATACAGTATTGTCTATAATTATTGTGCTGTGCTTTAGATTTTCAGACGCAGTCTTGAAGCACAAACATTTAAGTGTTAACAGCTTAGTGGTGGGATTATATGTGATCTTTATACAGTGCAATAATGTATTTTTTAATTTCTAAAACCATGAATCACATCTATTTTAAAATATAACATTTTTTTTTATTTTTTTACAGGGACAGAGAGTCAGAGAGAAGGATAGATAGGGACAGACAGACAGGAATGGAGAGAGGTGAGAAGCATCAATCATTAGTTTTTTGTTGCCGTTGCAATACCTTAATTGTTCATTGATTGCTTTCTCACATGTCCCTCAACTGCGGGCCTTCAGCAGACCGAGCAACCCCTTGCTGGAGCCAGCGACCTTGGGTCCAAGCTGACGAGCTTTTTGCTCATGCCAGATGGGCCCGCGCTCAAGCTGGCGAGCTTGGAGTCTCGAACCTGGGTCTTCTGCATTCCAGTCCAACACTTTATCCACTGCGCCACCGCTTGGTCAGGCTAAAATATAACATTCTTAATTAATAGGGACTCTCCTGTACTATTTGTCAGTTTAAACGGATAGTTTTAAAATTTAGGTTATCCATGTCACCAGTTATAATGAATGCATGTCAGCACTTTGTACAAATATATGCAAGTGTAGGAGGATAGAGAAACTGTAGCAGGATATTTTTAGGACAATTTAGACTTCACAATGTTGACTATATCCCGCTTTCAAGTTTTTGTCTTTATTGATATTTCTTTTACTAAGATCCTAGGAGTCATTCAGAATTGTCTCAAATACCATCTTCTTAATCACATTCATTAAAACCTTTTTAATACGGCATTACTTTCCTTTTGTTAATTGCAGTAATCTTTGGTGTTTTCCTCTTACTTCACCAAGGTTCTACCTGGACTTAGAATTAGTTGTATGCTATCACTGTGCTCCATCTATTGTTAAATAATGTGTTCCTTGCCATTAGATAGCACTCTAGTGTTACAATCTGCACAACACCTAGCAGAGTAGCAGACTATTAAAAAGCAATTACTAAATTATAAGTAAGCTTTGTTCTTGTATATCAGAGTCTTTCCTAGTTGATCTCTTTTCTTTCTGTTTTAAGACATTAGATTTGCTGAGTTTTATCTTTTCATGTTGTCCTTTGAATGAAGAGTGGCAAATGCACCTGTAATGACTCATTGTTTTCATACTCTAGGAGGTCCCTGTGGAAACAGACTTGATTGTCAGCAGCAGCTGCTTCTGATGCTGCTAAGTGTGTTTGAGGAGTTTGGTGACATTGTGTTTCAGAAGCTCATCAAGTGTAAAAAAACCCACAAAAACCAAGGAGGTATCTATAAACTGCTGCCTCCTCCCCCGTTATGTTATTAATAACATATCAGTCCTACTCACAGATCTGCTGCATGATTGTCAGGAAAAATAAAAATGATAGTACTATTCAATATTTATATTAAATTGTCTGCATTTCCTCATTCAGGCTTTTATCCGTATAGTAACCCAAGGATGTCAGTACGGCCAGCATTACTATTGCCTTTTAACAACTAGAGAAGAAGAATGTATTTGAATTACCACAGACCTACTTTTCAGCTCAGTATTCTTTTTTATTTCATCATACTCCTTGACTAAATCTTGTGGATTGATATTAGTTAGAACTCTGAAGTTATTATCTAGATGCTATGCAATACATTTAAATTTTCCTTAATAGGATGCTGATTTTTTTTATAATGTTCTTCTGTTGCTTGTGTAATGCCAGGCAGTCAGATATGGAATGAGATGATTTTGTTCTGCAGCACCTGGCATCCAAAATGGTTGCAAATGCTTTGTAGAAGCTAGGTAGCCAGTGCTAGCCAGTGTGAGCTGGGCCCCAGAGCAATTCTACATGTTAAATTTTGTCAAGAGCCTGGCATTCCAACCTGTAAGCCATTCTAAAAATCAACTGTCTGTTGTACAAAACCTTCTTGCTTAGCCTGGTATGTGTATATTAAACTAACCACAAATTTTAAGTATTTAACCATGAACAATTTTGTACCACAAATATTTTTACTTGATTTTACTTAACCCACTTAAACTTCATATCCCATTTGCTAAGATAAATTAAAGGCAATATTACAAAAAAAAAGGCAATTTATCTTTTGGAGGCCTTTCTTGGCAGTTAATTTAAGCAATGCATAAAATCCAACAAGAATAATTGGATCTCTTCTCTCTGTACTTAAAAAGCAAATATTCACCACCAGAGAATATACATATTTGAAATTGTTACCTTTGTCTGCAAGCATGCAAATGACCTTCAACTCTGAGAGCCAATTCAAATGGGAGAAAATTGGCTAGCAAAGGATATTCTCAGGCGGATACAAGATGAAATGAACAGTCACTTAAACCTTTGATCGTAGTGTGTTGTTATGTGCTTTCAGACTTGGCACTAGATTGTATTCCGTTTCCTTCAATAGGACCAGGATCAGTGGGCACTGGCCCTTAAAGCTGCAGAATATTGGAAATATTGGATTCTGATGTTGTTTTGTAGCAAGAATAATAATCTCAGAAGAAAATTTCTCCTAGAGTAATAACTATGAGTAGCCTGGGGACTTGTGAGTGTGGCTCCTTAAAAAATAAAATAGAGGCTTCACTTGGATTTTCATATTTTAATGGAAATGTCTGTTGCCATAATGCTCTGTGTGTGTATGGTGTATGTGTGGGTTTGGTCAGAACTATTTCAGTCCAATTGTTGGTATGCAGAGACACTTTGTCGAAGGAGAAGTTACCACTAGTGACTCAAAAGCTTGATGCAGCAGTTTTACAATCATGAATGTTCTAAAATTATGGGCCAGAGATTACCATAAAAGATTTCTGTAATGAAGGTGGTCCTTTCTTTGTACTTTTTTGGTGTTTCTAACAAATCCTGAACCCATGTCAATTTTCCTTATAAATGATAACATATTTAAATCCAGTAGGAAAAGAACAGGTTATTTGAAATGTGTGGGTCAAATAATTTTGTAAAGTAAATCATTCTCTAAACTGCGTTTTTAAGTCTTGATATTTTACATCCAATTTTTTTTCCAAAGTTTTGTTGATATGTTATTTTGGAATTGTTCAAACTTGTGCCTAATGATCCAATAGAAGCTGAAATGTGAGAGGACATATGTTGTTCTCAGTGCTGTCAAAATGACAGTCAGTTTGCTCATGGTATTATTTTAAATGGCCCATTATGCATTGACTTCACAGTAATGTTTTGGGATATTTACTTCATCTTAGATTTTAAGCATCTAGAGGTCAGAGACTGTGAAGTTTTCCTATTTCAGTGCCAAAACCATACCACACCCAATTAAGCAACACATATTTAGAGATAATGATCCCAATTCCAATATAAGAGAATCACCCTAAGTGAACTTGGGGATGTTTATGTGGAAGTGTTGACTTTTAAAAAAGAATATAAGAACACCAAAATGTTTTTGAGTTGAGACAAAGTTACATATAAATGCTGTGGCAAAGGTGTTTTCGTTTGTTTTTTTTTGGAAGATAAAAGCCATTTTGATCTTTCTTCCACTTTATTCATTAAATTTTTACTTGAAAGGAAAGGGTTCTCTGTAGTTGATAGTGACTACCTGGATAGAATTCTGGGAGTTTCCACTGTTATGTCAGCCCTTGTATCTTTAAAGGCAAATCTCAATAAATAGTTTTTATAGTTTCATTAGTTATCTGTAAAGTGATATGTATGGGGACTTAGGAATTCTTAAAGCATGTGTTAATGGACTGATGACAACTGTAACATTTGATTGTTAACAATAAAGTAGTTCTTTTTCAAATAATAACAGAAAAAGTACAAGAAAATCTCTACAGAATCTAAATTGATCAGGCGGTTCAGAAATACAAATCTAAAGAAAAGATGAAATTATCTCAGGGGAAGAAATTTTTTAAATGGCACAGAAGCAAAGAAGATACAGCTTTGCTGAGATTTTGGCTGTACTGAGGCCTTACAGAATGAAGGAAGAATAGTTCTCTCTGTCACGTTTTAAAAAATCCTATTCATCCAAGAATGCTGTACATTAGCTGATAGACTGACTAAATTATTGGGTGGCCTGGATGGAAATTGAAATGCAGGAAAGGAAACATTTTTACCATACAGGAAGTCAGTTCCTCTTGGAGCTATGATGAGGCAAATTAGATTGCCTGTTTACATTCTATTTAATTTGTGCTTAAGGCAGGGGATGAGGGAGAGGAGTGGGGAGTCAACATTTTTCACTTAGGAAAGACAAAGCAAGAGGCAAAAATAAATAATCATCAGGAATTGATATATGTAGAAGGTTATGTTTATTACTATGCTCTTGCTTTGATTTGCTTGTTTTAGTTTAGATCACAATAAGGAGTTTAGAAATTGCATTGGTGATTGAGGATGGGGAGAAAAACATATCTATGCTGTATAATCGTTTTCTTCATAAAAAGAATTTCATATGGAGTGAGAAACTATGGAAGAGAAGTAAATAATACATTTAAGTTGTCCACAGACACTTTCAGAAGGGACTAGGACTCAGGTCATTAGAATTACAAAGGAGTTTAATGGTCTGCTTTTTTAAGCAAGGAGTCTTAGAAAAGCTGGAATTCTGTGACATAATACATATAAAATGCATGACTTTAACCAGTTGATTATTTATATACCAGTTTAAAGTTACTTATAATTCCCTTCGTGATATTGAATTTTATATATAATAAATGCTATACATTTAGTAGAAATTGCATGAACATTATTTTATAAAATATACTTTCAAGGAACATTCATAAGCAGCTAAAATACAGTCTCAAAAATAAACATATACATTTTTAATGTGTCTTGCATATAGGATTGTTTAGAGCTACTACAGAGTATTCTATAATGTTAAAGAAGTAAAGGAATATTACTTATATGTATTTAATGTCCTCAAATTAACCCATCTAAAATGTGTTTAGTTTTATGTTCAGTGCATATATTTGGGACTTTTAGTAAGCTTAACCTCACTCTCTTGAGCATGCACGTGCTTTAAAAATAGAATGCTTCTTTGAGGACGGTAAAGAAATTTTAATATGCAATTGGGTATGTTTTTTGTAAGGCAACAGTATTATTAAAGGGAACAAGCATGATCTACTTCTTCAACTCCAAGTGAAAACACTGAGGCTCAAACTATTTACATTTATTCTTGTCTTTATTGTATTTTGGTTGAATATATTGATTGGGTAGTCATAGGGAAGAAGGCATAAGCTGATATTAAGGTTAATTTAGCAACCAGGTTGTCTGGGGGGTTACCTTACAAGGTAGCCTAGATAATTAGAATGGCCAGTGGCACTTGGCCAATTTTTTGGCAGTGCTCTGTCCCAGGCTTTGCGTTGCTTGTGGGTGAGTGAAGAAATTGGTGTTGAGCCAAGTGTGACTCCAGTTCCATGGAAACTGGACTTCCCTTTGCCACAGTACCTGACTTAGAAAAAAAAATTAGCCTAGAAATCTTTTCTCATTACTTCTGCTATTCCCAATCTTGTCCCACCAGGATTTTGAGATAAAAAAAATAACAAAAAACAAACAAACAAACAAAAAAGAACCCAGGCCAATTTATGGAGTGAGCTCATCCCCCTGAGCAAAGGTAAAGGGATTTATTTGCACTTTTCACTTCTGAGAACACAGGATTAGCTTGAGAGCTCACTAAGCTTAGCTACTTCACTGCACCAGTGTTTCAGATTCAGCTTCTATTGATTCTCTCTTATGAAACATTCTGGAAGAAGAGGTGGAATTCATCTGTGGGTGGTGCAGGTCATTTATTTCAGATCTTCTATCTGGCAGCTTTTCTTTCTATCCTGTTTCCCTTCGTTGCCAAGGGAGAGAGAGGAATACAGCATTGTCTGTGAAAATGTTTAACTCCTTCTCCTCTTTCTGTAGTCCCATTGGAAATAATAATGTCAAAAGCTACAAGTGAAGGACCAAAACAGGATATAATGTATAAAGAGAGACCTTGGGGCTAAGGTTGACGGAGTTGAATACATAGAAGGAATTAGAAGGAGCAAGGGCTTTTGTACAGAATAGAGTAGGTTGGGGGCTGGTGCTAATAATACTAGAGATGAAGGACTGAAATATTGTAGAGTTCAAGTTGCTGTAATATAGAAACAAGATATGGTTTCATGGGTAAAGAAGGTGAAGGAGTTGTTAACCATCTTATTTTTGGGATTTAACAGTAACTTTCACTAACACATCTTTGTCAAGAGCAAGGCACAGTGAAAAAGGAAAGTATTGTCCTCATTGCCAAGCACCAAGTAAATGCACTGCTCTTTATTTGGCATTACCAGGGCAGGGCTTCACTTTTGTCCCTGTCTATAGGGCAATGAGGTTAGCCTTTATATGCTATGCCTCAGAGAACACCTACAGTCTGTGGATATTCAGTCAGAGAAGTGATAGCTCCAATATGTCCTACTCACACTTCTCGTTCCCACATGGACCAGCTAGTTTTGTACATCGGACGTTTTCACTGTGTAGGCATCAGCTTATATCTGAGAAATGGCATTTGAGATATGGAAGTTTTGAGCAATGACCAAGGATGGGTCAGGACAAGTTGGCCATTGCAATTGGAAAATCACATTCACATGTGTTGCTCTGATAGAATTTGTGAAACTCAACACAAGCATTTACACAAAAGTTTGATGCCAGCAGAGGTTGGTTCATAAGTTTTAAAGAAATAAACTATCTAAAATGAATGTGCAAGTTGAAGCAGCAACTGCTGATGTAGAAGCTGCAGCAAATTACTCAGAAGATCTAGCTGGGATAATTAATAAAGGTGGCTACACAAAACAACAGATTTTCAATGTAGACAAAAGAATCTTATAGTGGAAGAAGATGCCAGCTAGAATTTTCATAACCAGAGAGAAGTCAATGCCTGGCTTTAAAGCTTCAAAGGACAGGCTGACTCTAATGTTATGGGCTAGATAGTCAGTGATTTTCAGTTGAAGCCAGTGGTCATTTACAATTTCAAAAATCCTAGGACCCTTAAGAATTATGCCATATATATTTTCCCTGTGCTCTCTAAATGGAATTATATAAGCCTGGGTGACAGCACATATGTTTTACAAAATGACTTACTAAATATCTTAAGCCTAGTATTGAGACCTACTGCTCAAGGAAAAAACAAGTAGTTTTTCAGAATATTACTGTTCATTTACAATGCACCTGGTAACTCAAGAACTCTGATGGAAATGTACAAAGAGATTAGTGGTATTTTCATGCCTGCTAACACAACATCCATTCTGCTGTCCATGGATCAAGGAGTAATTTGAATTTTAAGTCTTCTTATTTAAGAAATGCACTTAGTAAGACTATAATTACCATAGATAGTGATTTATCTGATGGATCTGGATAAAGTAAATTGAAAATCTTCTGGAAAGGATTTACCCTTCTAAATGATTTTAAGAACATTTGTAATTCAAAGGGAGAATTTAAAATAGTAACATTTATAGCACTTTGGAAGAAGAAATTCAATAATTCTGTGGTGGAAGTAACTGTAGATGTGGTGGAAATAGCAAGGGTACCAGGATTGGAAGTAGAGGTTGAAGGTGTGACTGGATTGCTGCAATCTTATGATAAAATTTTAATGGGTGAGGAGTTGCTTTATATGGGTGCACAAAGAAAGTAATTTGTTGAGATGGACTCTACCCTAGGAAGGAAGCTGTGATTGTTGAAATGCCCACATAAGATTTAGAATATTACACGAGCTTAATTGATAAAGCAGTGGCAGAGTTTGAGAAAATTGGCTCCAATTTGAAGAAGTTCCACTGTGGATAAAATGCTATCAACTAGCCATTGAATGACACTGAGAAATTGTTCTAGAAAGGAACAGTCAACTGTTATGACAAACTTTGTTGTTGTTTGAAGCCACCCAAACTTCAGCACCCACCACCCTGGTTAGTTACCAGTCATCAACATTAAAAACAAGACTCCACCAGCAAGAAAATTACAGCTCATGAAAGGCTCACATGATGGTTAGCATTTTCAACTCATATTTAAACAAACAAACAAAAAAAGTGTCATTTCCATCTAGGCAGTCAAATTGTAAGTTTCTTGAGGGCAAAGTTTATTTTATTAATTTACTCATTCATTATTTCATTGTATGTTCTTAAGAAGTTGAGTGATATTGGTATTTGGAAGTTTTAGAGTATAATTCTGACAATAATATATGGAGGGAATGGCATGGCGGGTGGAGGTGGGAACTAAAGATCATCGGAAAGTTCCTTTTGATGACTTTCTTTGTTTTTCTTTGTAATCTTCTACCATCATCTTTCCAAGATAATGGAACATCATCCTTTCATCTCTTTAGAGCAATTTATAGCCTCTTTTTCTTTCAGTGTTCACCTCAGAGAACTCTAAAATTGTATCGTCAGCTCTTTTGATGATGTCCATGCTTGGTTCAGTTCATCAGAGATATAATGAGTGTCTGTAGGGTGCCAGAGCTGAGATAAGTGCCCAGGGTTCAAAAGTAATTAAAACATGTTCTCATAATCTAGGGTCTAGAGGGCCTACACTTTACCCAGGAACCATATATGGGAGTACTGTAGACACGCATGGAATATCGGAAGGGTTGAGAAATAGTTCTTTCAAAGTAAAAATGGTTTACTTTCATTAATACCACTAACTAAATGTAAGATAGGAACTTAACTCTCCACAATTTTATCTGCTTTAGAGTACTGAGTATTTACCTACAGTTAAAGAATGGACTACATTCATTTTCTACAATTGAGATAAGAACTTTTAATTTAAAGTGATAATAGTTGAGTTTTTGCAAAAATATTCATTCTTATACTTCAGTCAGAGTATATGGGTGTCTAGATATAATCCTATATTCAAGCAATGACAAAACACATTTTGAGATCAGTCTCAGGCCACATCTGAATTGCCCTGTGTGCTGCACTATAGTCTAATGTAACTATGAGTATATCAATAGCAAGAAAATTCTTTCAGTGGACCCAAAATTTACTAATGTATCCTTATCCTTCTGCTATGTTTGAAAGGAAAAAAAAAATCTATCTATCTATCATCTATCTTCCTATCTATTCACTCATCCTATTACCTATAATTATATATATGTATATATACATACTTATATATATGTGTGTATAGTAATGTAGCTGTGAAATATTTTTCCATTATAATAAAAAATAAGTCTTATTTTCTGAGACTGATCCTTAATGATTTGTAAAAAATGTGTAGACATTCTTAGATTTTGCTAAACTTCTGCCTTGTTTTTATAATGATATTGCCCTGACAAATCTTGTCCACCTGTCAGGGCACAACAAAACCAACTGGTGTTCGTTTCAAAGCAGATGTTAATGGCAGCATCTGATTGAAAGTCATGCGGTAGATGTACAAGGAAGTCAAGTTAAGCAGCACTGCTGCAAAATACAAATGCTCTTCATTAGTGACTTTCTGGCTGCCTTGGCTCCTAAGTCCCACAGCAGACAGAACAATTCCCAGACATTATTTGTTCAGCATTGAATTTGGATTTTTGATTTCTGAATTCTGTGCATGGTGCTGAACTAATTTTTCTTTATTTTGTCCAGGCTGTCAGTATTTGACACTGGCTGGTCATGTTAATTTTCCATTTCTTCCCCAAAGCAGATGCCCAGATTTTTAAGTTTCATGACAATAATATTTGAATGTTTTACGGAAGTATAAATTTTCTTTATCATCATAATAAGGCTTGACAAATGGTCCTAAAGGATCAGGTAGAATTTCTTTGTAGCTGAGTGAGTTGGTTGTAATCAGGCTGTTTCCAGGCAACGGGTCCCTTGGTTACTGGTTTCTTAATGTCTCTCTAAAGCTAGAATCTCATTCTGCAAAGGAGTGAGAAATCTTGAGAAAATGAATACAGAGAAAGTGATTTCTCCATCTCTTTTAAACTGTCTTTGACTAAGAAGTTTACCCTACATTTGCATTTCCCAAAATGTATAATATTTCTGTGAATAAGACACCCAGAGAAATCAGACCTTGCCCCAGGGGAATGACGTTAACACATTAGAGAGACAGCAGGTTTCCTTGCTGGAGATTATGGGAATGTCTGTGATTGAGTAGATAACCCATCTGTGATTCTACAGGCTTGCTTGCTTTGGCTGGAAGTTGTTCAGCTTCAAGATTTTAAGGGCTGCCCTCTAGAATTGGAAGAAATACCTTCGACCGTGTCTAAAATGTAGATACCTAGTGGTGATGAGAAAAAAAGGGGAGTCTCTTATGCAGTACCCAGAAATCATACCTTTATTCCTCAATATTGCCAAAGCCTTATACATTCATTGCTTTTGAAAGAATAATTTATGGGTTTTTTTGTACTTGTTTTTAAAAAAACATGAGGTGTTAACACTTGCCCTCTGCTTTATTTCCAGGGAGCTGAATAGCTGAGACCATGTGCTAAGAATCTCCAAAAAAGTTTTGGTCTCGAGTTCAGGCTATTTTGGGGTGTGTGTTGTTGTTGTCTGTGGTGGTTGTAGCTTCGCTAGTTGATAGTTTTAAATCCCAGTGGACTTTGATGAGGGAATGGCCTCAGGGTGTAAGGACAATGGATCTGTGAGCTCTCTCGCTGTGTAAGAGTCTCCCTAAAGGTGAGAACTCTCATAGGGAGATTGTTGGTGACTCAGATGCAACAAGCCATTTCTTTCAAATAAAATCTTCCCTGAGGAAGCTCATTGTTCATCCTAGAGACTTAGAGCTGGTTGTGACATTAGAGACCTCCTTCCTAAATGTTTTCCTGTTATAAAAAAAGGAAAATGTCCAAATAAGATTGGCTCTTGTTTGAAGCTATAGATTAATCATTACCAGTTCTGTTAAGATTTGCATCTCCTAATCTCTAAATTCAATGCTCTTTTCATTAAACTTTCCACGTACTTCTCGTTGGTTAGAAATATAAGGCTGAGAATTCCAATAGTCTCAACATTTTTTCCCTTGTATCTGCTTTATCCTGATGTGGGAAAGAACCATTTCAAACTCTTAAGGAATGGAGTTGGGTGCATAGTTGTAAAAATGCATAGTTACCAAGCAAGACAGAAATCTTGTGTAGAATTAGGAATACAGTTGGTGTTTTTGTAATTTGTCTTTACACCAACAAATGAAGAGTACAATAAATTATAAGCCAGATTTGAACTACCTGATAAAATTTAGCACTCTCAATTGTAAATTGGAATTCTTCTGAAGTTTCTTTATTAGGCAACTATACATTTGGGTATGTTTATAATAAAACAAACATTAATTATGTGTCCTTATTTGTAATACTTGTATGGCCTAGAGTTAAAATGCAATAGTCATATAAATTACATTGTATAGGTAAATTTAAACAAATTCAACATGAAAATCAATACATTATTCTGGGACTTATTTGTTCTAAAGGGATATTTGTTGTTTAGCGAACATATGTACTTATCATGCCATCATGATACCTTCAAACATTATCCTGTCTACAAGACTATATATGACCTTCTCAAGGACAGAAACTATTCTATTCATATTTGCCTTTCCAGTGCCTTCTTACAGTGCCAGAAATCTTGTAGTTGCCACATGTTTATTGAATTGTCTGATATAAATTCTCTCTGCAAATAAAGATTTAGGACAGATTGACTTGGTAAAGCATTTTCTAAAAATTTGTACAACATTTACACATAATATGGGACACTTCAAATTTTAAAATTAATGAATTCATTCTGCAGTCAAGTTTATAATAGGGCAGTGGGGGAAGTTGTACAGGTGACTGATTACAATACAAGGTACTAAGTGAGATAAAGATTTGTTATTATGTAAAACCCATTTAACCAATACATTAAAATAAACATATATGCCTGACCAGGTGGTGGCGCAGTGGATAGAGCATCAGACTGGGATGTGAAGGGTCCCAATTTGAAAACCCAAGGTTACTGGCTTGAGCATGGGCTCATCTGGCTTCAGCGGAGGCTCTCCAGCTTGAGCGAGGGGTCACTGGCTGAAGCGTGGGATCATAGACATGACCCCATGGTCGCTGGCTTGAAGCCCAAGGTCACTGGCTTGAACAAGGGGCACTTGATCTGCTGTAACCCCCAGTCAAGGCACATTTGTGAAAACAATCAATGAACAACGAAGGAGCTGCAATGAAGAATTGATGCTTCTCATCTCTCTCCCTTTCTATCTGTCCCTGTCCTGTCTGTTCCTCTATCTGTCTCTGTTACAATAAACAAACAAACAAACAAACACATACAATTGTATAAACTAAGGTATTTTAAAGTTTAGTTTTCGAGTCATATGCTCTCCTCATGTTCATGCATTATTCCCATGGCTATGCTAGCTGAGTCATCTCTCATCTCTGAGTAC
Organism: Rhynchonycteris naso; assembly: GCA_037038555.1. NCBI lineage: Eukaryota > Metazoa > Chordata > Mammalia > Chiroptera > Emballonuridae > Rhynchonycteris > Rhynchonycteris naso. The sequence goes on from CM072998.1 coordinate 184,848,129, forward strand.
ACAGGACCTAGACCAATTCTCTGGGAAACTGTCTTCTGCTTGCAGGGCTCCTTTTAATTTATGGAATTATTTGTCTGAATTCTCAGGATTGTCAAGATCAGGGGTCCTTTGTCTAGTCAATATATTCAAGGTATTTTATTAATTTTAATTTTATTTGAATGTTTTTTAAATAGTTTTCCCAGCTTTGTATGTCTTTGTAGGGACAAAGATTCTGGTTCACTCCTTTAGAGAAATCCATTGTCTGTTTTATTCAGGTATGACTTTCACTAATGAGAGTATTGCTTAGTGTTTAGTAATGCTGGACTTTCTATCTTGCCCCATAAGACTGTCCTTATAATCTACATACCTGAACTAGAGAAACCATGCAATCCTGATCATTGACTCTGTCTAGTGACTAATCCTTGATGAATTTATCTACTGGTGAAAGTTTATCCTAAAACGACTGTCCTCAAAACTTTCATAGGTGAGCTTGGGCAGCAACAAACCATGTTAATTGTTGTCATCTATTCTAGGTGAGATTGATTCTAACATACTCTATTATCAACACTAAAAATATTGTGGAACTGTGCTAAATCCTGAAGTCTTGTTTGACATCTAAGGAAGCTTGTAAACCTGTTTTACTCAAACATTCACCCTCCCCCAAATACATTTTTCTGCCCTCTGTTGTTAATTCACTCAAAGATACTGCCAATCCCTGTGAAGGGAGTTTGTTAAAACTGAAAACTCAGAGGGCTTTATTCTGAGATCCCATATTTCAGTATTCATCCAAGAATAAGCATTTTTTTAAATAATTCAGATGCTTCAGCTACAGCTCGTTTTCAGATGATGACTTCAGTTCACTCACCCCCACCCTATCCCATCCATATAAGCAACAACTCAGCCGTAAGTCAGTGGTTCTTAACCTGGGTTCTATCGAACCCTAGGGGTTCAATGAGTCAGTCTCAGAGGTTTGGAGAAGCCTCTGCTGCGGAGGCCAGAATAAAGTAATTACCGTAATTTGTTGTGAGCTCATGCACTTTGTTGGTTTTGTTCTTTGAGCAAGGTGATGTTCATGCACGGCTCATTTTGTGCACCAGTAATAAAACATATACCTATGTCTTGAATTTGGAAAATAAAATCATATTTTATTTATCACTAAAGAAGGGTTCGGTGAATTCGCATATGAAACTGGTGGGTTCGGTACCTCAAAAAAGGTTAAGAACCACTGCCATAAGTCATGAAAAAATGCTTAGCTAAGCATATCAAAGTCCATTCCTGTTCCTCTGATAGAAATTTCTCTTTTCTGGTTCTTTCCTATTTCTGTAGTTCTTGAAGGAAATGTGTGAAAGCAATGTATTCTATAAAAATCCTTCTTACATGCTTATGAATTTTCCTTAAAATGCACATGGCTGTAATGCCTGATGGTTGCAAGCTTTATTGTGGCTCATGAACTCTAACTAATTATCTGCCCAGATGCAAAGGGCCACATCATTCAAAATTACTTTTCTCTTCTAGGTATAAAGACCAATCATTCACTGAGACTGTTAACTTTGGTTTTGCATGTGATCAATGGCAATGAATTAATTTAAGACATTGCTGGTGTACATCAGTTTGTCTGTAGATACTTTCTACTCCTATCTCACAATAGCTCCTGCTCTATTGAGCTTCTGAAATCTTTTTTTAAAAAGCTGGCTCATTTTTTTAATTAATGTTTTCACCTGCTTCTCTTTCCTCCACTCTGAAATTCATGTTTTTATGAGATACTTACAACAAGATGCATGGCTGAAATACTGTGCCAGTGTCTTGCTTTTCTGGATATGCATATCTTTAAATTGGTTCTGTTGATGCATGTAAAGGCCTTGATTATAACTGCATTGGGTGCCCTATATAGTGCATCTCTACAGGTCCCCAGTCCCTCAAGCATGCACACACCTCACCGTCCTCCTCTTGATACAAATGCGTTGTTTGGCAGGGATTCTATTTCTCTCCTTTTCCCTGGAGTGGTGATGACAAGGAAACAGGGATAAGTAAAAAAAAAATAAGAAAATCATCTAGAATAGTGGTAGTCAACCTGGTCCCTACCACCCACTAGTGGGTGTTCCACCTTTCATGGTGGGTGGTAGCGGAGCAACCAAAGTATAAATAAAAAGATAGATTTAACTATAGTAAGTTGTTTTATAAAGATTTATTCTGCCAAACTTAGCAAAAATCTGACATAAAGTACTTGGTAAGTAATTATTATTATATGCTATAACTTGCTATAACTCTGCTTTATAAATTTTATAAAGTAAAGTTACTTCCCTACTTTATAAATCGCCATTACTGTGGAACTGGAGGGCAGTTAGACGATTTTACTACTAACAGAGATACAAAAGTGGGTGGTAGGTATAAATAGGTTGACAACCTTGATTTAGAATATAGTACTTTTCTTTTCCTGGTGACAACCTGCACTTGTCTTCCTTAGGTTTGAGAGGAGCTCCTTTCCCTTCTCTGTCTCTCTATCCTCCTCTCTCTCTCTCTCTCTCTCTCTTTCTCTCTCTCAGATGGAATCTCCTAATGGTTAACTCAGTAGAGTTGTATTACATTCCAGAAAGTTTAGGTATTTTCTCTTCTAAAATAAACAATTGGATTACGAACACAGGAAAATGTGATAAAATCTACTAGAATAGGAGAAGGAAATAAAGCATTTTTTTTTCTCTCTGAAATTGAATATCATGCATCAAAATCCTACAAGATAAATTGCTTTCATGGAAAGAATTTATCTCTTGTTTGATCAAAGTAGTTTTACTAGGAGTTGGTCTGATATCTGGTATTTTCCCTAAAAATCTCAACCTGAGACAAGAGGAAGTGGGATGTACCAACTGTTCTCTTTGTTTTAAACAGTAGCAATTTATAGACAATTGAACTTTGAAGGAAGTTTCTCTTCAAATTCCTTAAATACATGATAAATTATCTTTATCAGGAACTATTGCAAATGCTCCCCATTTGGGATATGAAATATTTATTTCCATTATTTACTAAATTATCAAGGTCTTGAGCATTTTTTGCAACTCCATGATGCTGAATTGTGTTGATGCAATTTGATTTTCAAGTTCATGACACTCACTTATTCACCCATTTAATATTTTTTTCTGAAGCATTCTAGTCTGTGTATGTGTGCACTACAGCTAGAATGCCTAGTTTCAAGGCCAGCTATTCACAATATGACTTAGGGCAAATTGCTTAACTGCTCTGAGTCTGTTTTCTCACCTGTAAAATGGGTATAATGACAAGCATGTTACCACATATGGATTTTTGTGTATGTGTGACAATCAAGGGAGAGACTTGCAAAGTACAAAACAGAGTATCTGATACATAGGAAATGCTCAATATGTTTACCCACTGTCACCTGTCCTTGCTGTAGTTGACCTAGTAGTCAGTTGCTAAAGGATTGATTGCTAGCCTCCAGCAAAAATATTTATTATTAAAACTCAGCTTTAGATATCATGTGTTATTGGTGCATTTTAAGTATGATTTCATTGTCATTTGTTCAACTTGGAATATTTTAGTATCACATTTGTGTTATTTCACATCCCTCCATCATTCATTAGGGGTCGGGCTTTGTCTGCTCAGCATTGCTCGGTGGCTGGCACACAGGAGATATTCTGTCACTATATATATGAAAGGGAGGGAAGGAGCAAAGAAGGGAGAGAGAACATTGGTGTCTCTGTCGCTCTCTGTGGGCTCTTGCCTGTAAATCTTTTTCTGACCAGTGGACTAAAAAAATTCTTAGAACTGAGATATAGACTGAGGAGATGAGGGACAGTGATTTTTCTTCCTAAGCAAAAGGAGGTGCTGATGAATGTGGCCCAGTCTTAACCTCCTATTTATTTCTAATGGTTCCCCAGGGTGTGTCACATGCCATCACAGTGGGAGTGTCATTGGAAGGGAAAGTAGGGCACTCCTAAGTTCCAAGAGAAATAAGTCTGTTGAAAAATTGTCATAATTCAATAAAAGGAAATGTCTCCTTTATTATTTTATGGCAAAATTATTCTGTGGTAGAAACAGCAGGGAAGGCAGGTCACTAGCTGTCACAGGCTTTTTCATTACTCTATATAGGAAATACTTATAACTGACTTCATAGGATGAAATATCCCCTTCAATGGCAGAGTTACCAGACAAAAGCAGAGACCTCAGACCTGTGCTGGAAGAAAACTAATCTCTGGGTGCTGAGCTCCTTCCCTTCCTCCCTCTACATGTGGGCCAGGAAGCAAAATTGGAAATTGAGTTCCATGATATAAAAAGTGTTTACTAATTAATTTTAGTGCATTAAGTATTTATTGTCTGCCTGATGTAATAATAATAACAATAATAATATAAAGGGCGAAGAGGAAGGGGGATCATTAATTAAGTTCTAATTAGTGCTAGGCATTAGCTATATACCTTATATGTATTATCACACTTAGTGTTGGGTAGATAAAATATATTATGCTCACTTTGTTAAAGATGGCGCTGCCCACATGGAAGTCCGTCACCCAGGTGATATTATTTGCCCTTATGCTTGGGATGGGTATGGGGGAAAGTCTGTAATGTAAGCAGGCCAGGTCGTTATGGCCTAAGGCTTGGTTTTAAGAGTAAACCACACCCTTGACTGATTGGATGATGTAGGGTGGTGCACTCTCCTGAGGAATCCCATTATACAGAGACTTCCTTGTTTGTATAATTGGATTAAAGGTTTTGATTCTATAGTATAAAGTGGGAGAGACCAGTAGCTTGATCTCTCTCTCCGTTCCTGGGATCCTGAGATTAGTATTAGAGAGGAGAGCAGAGTAAGGCCACGTGAAGGCCAGGAGAAGCAGCCGAGATGGCAGAGTGCTGAGGAAGAAGCCAGTTTGTTAAGAGTTTGTGCAGGAGGAGATGGGAAACAGAGGTGAATAAGTCTGGTGAGCTGGAAAGCTTTGATGCTAGGAAACTCGGATAAGTCAGTAGCTTTGTGAGCACTGAATGTGTGGGTTTTGGAGCCCAGTGTGTGTTTTTGCTTGCCCGCTGGGTGCAAGCTAGAATTAAAGCTGATGGCTCACCAGTTCTTGGCTCCATTGTTTCATTACCAACTGTTCGAATCCAATGCGAACCTGCTTGGGTCAGGCTGTTGTGATGGTGACCCCGGCTACTGGCTTTACACTTAGTATCCACAAAAACTAATGCTGTAGTCATTATTATTTCACAGATGGAAAAATTGAGGCCTAGATGAGTTAAATAAGAAGTAATTAGTGGGAAAATTACAAGTAGACCCAATCGCAACTCTCTCTGACCCTAAAGTTGAAAACTCATAATCCAGAGCCGATTTTGGGAAAGTCAGGAAATGAAGTAACTGGTTGGAATTAATTAATAGTAATATCATAGTGCTTTTAATTATAAAAGCTAGTCTATTCTGACAGAAACTTGAAGATGTAGGAAGAGAATGATACTATTTATTTTAATATAAAACTGGGAAGCTGACCTAATGTACTGTTCTTTGATTTGTCCAGATTCATAACACTTCTGAGAGTGGGTATCATAACCTTTCCAAAACACTGCACCATCTCATTTTACTTTTTGAAATAGTTTTTTAAAAGTATCTATTCATTCATTCATTCATTCATTTTATTCAGTCATTTATTCCCCAATGTTAACCACAATGCTAGACAGTGAAGGTACAAAACAAACAAACTGTTTTAAAAGAAGAAAAAAGAGAAAAACTAAAAATAAGAGCCCTTCCTTGGTTTATATAGCTGAGAGCTCAGTGCGATGGGGTCAGAAGCTAAGAAGGTAACCAGTGTGTGATAGATTGTGATAAGGACCATGATAATGTTAATGCTAAAGGGGGTTCTTTAAAACCTTCAGAGGTCAAGGAGGCCACAAGGAGGAAGTGATAAGGAAGAAGGTTTTAAAAGAAGCTTAGTAGCCTATTTAGTCTGGTAAGATAGAGCAAGAGACAGCCAGGAAGAACAGCTTTTGAAAAAGCAGTAAAGCAATGACTAATACCATTTAAAGAGCCACAAACGATGCTGCAGAGCAGCAGTTGAGCCAGGGAAGGAGGGGAGCAGAGAATGGGAAGAGAAGGGCTAGAAAGCTGGAAATGATAAGAACAGGCAACCCTCTCTCCCTTTCTGAGACGTTTGGACTTCACCCATAAGAGGATGGAGAGGCACTGGAAGGCTTAACAGGGCATGACAAAATCAGTAAGCAAGGTAGAGAATTTCTTGGTTGGTTGAGACCATGGTTGGGAGAATAGGACTGGGGATGGTAACTCCAGTTGGGAGGATGGTTAAGTGAGAGGTAAGAAATTCCAGAGAATGGAACAATGTGAATAAATAAGGGTGCTGGCTATGAGCAATGAATCTCACCTGTGGGTAAGGCAGCTGTGGAAGGACACATCATACAATGCATGTGCTACCCATCCTGCCTACTTCATCCAACTTGGAGATTTGATGTCCCCATCTTTCCTCTCCCCCCCTTTACCCCCCCCACCATATGCATACACAATTAAAAATCACTGCTGTTGTGGGCTACAGGATTGTTGTTGTTGGAAATGTTGGGATTTGGGATACATTTAGTAGTTGTCTGTGATGTTTTTAAAAGACCAGATGTGGGGGTGAGAGTAAGTATAGTTAGAGTGCACAGTAGCTTAGCAAGAAAGGAGCTGCAGAAGAAGCTCTGAAGTACACTGGAGAAGGGCAAGTAAAAACACACACTGGGTTCCAAAACCCACTCATTCAGTGCTCACAAAGCTACTGACTTATCCGAGTTTCCTAGCATCAAAGGCTAGGAAACTTGGCTAAGTGCACTTTTCCTTATTAGTAGAGTTCTCACAAATGACTCTGGGCCTGGGGGAGTAGGTAAGATTTGACTGGTAGGGTGGAGGTAACCAAGCGAGAGCTTTTTCATTACTTGTTTCATAGCTGGAAGAAGTAATGTGTGACTCACTTCTCTCCCTGTGCAGTAAAATACAAAGTCTCTTTTCTGAATTTACAGAAGCCGGGCTCTCTGGGCTCTCATGCTGATGAAAAGATGTGTTAAAACTTGTGTAATAACTCAGGGAAGGCACAGGACTCATTTTTCCAGCTCCCAGTGGAATATTCACACCAACATGAGGCCTTTGAAGAATAGTGAATCATAACAATTGATGTGTGTGAGTAGTAGAGGATCAGGTTGTGTGCAGTGAGATTTTAAAAAATGACCTATGTTCGGTCACCACTAAATAGAGTTTCTTGAAGCGTAAACTGAGTCTCTGATCTGCTTGGGCAGAAGTTGTAATTCTCCTAGAGGCAGCGCTCTGAGAGTTGATAAGTGGAGAACACTTTTCCTCCAAATAGCTGGTAGTGCTAAATAAAATATAGAAGCGATCTTCAGTCTGGTGATCTGTCTCAGTTGTGGAAGAATGAAATGAAAACCCAAGACAGTTAGAGTGATAGTGCTAAACATTGGTGGGGAAAGGTTCCAGATTAATTAACAAAACTCTTGACCACAGTGGTTCCCATGTCTGCAATCCACAGAATGAAACAGCTTAAGCGTAGTTTCTCTTATCTTCTTAATGAAAGTAAAAACAGACCATAAGGGTTGATTCTGAAGCTTATTGATGTTCCTGACATAGTTGCCCTTTCATAACTTATATCAGCACTTTCACAACATGTATAATTTTCAATGAACTTTCCTATGCACGGTCTCATTGGATTCTTCCCAACTGTGTGCTTATCTGATAGATCCTGTAGCTAAGGTGCAAAGTGATTAATTTCCCCTCATTTATATGCCAAGATGGTGCAAAATAGGTGCCTGATACTTCTTCCGATGCTCTTGCTTTATGGCAGTGCTCTTGATATGTTTAAGTTACCTAGAAGCTGAGACTGAGAAGACATGCTCCTGAGGTAGAACCCGTTCATAGAGGCATAACCTCAGAGCTTTGGAAGTCTCTGAGCTCCTTGCTCCTGTCAGTGCCACTCGTGATTATTCAGCAGGACATAGTACCCAATGCACTGTGAGATTTACAAATCCTACTCGTTAAATGAAAAACGACTTGTGCAGGTGTTATTCATTCTTATCTTGAAATATACATAGGCAACGTGTGATTTACTTCAACTATTTTACTATTAGAGATGATTTGTTTATTATGAGAATCACTGAAAAGTAGTTTCTGGTTTAGAATTCACCTGTGCACACCATTGCTCTTGTATTTATGCTTTTGCCAGGAGTCAATGCTTGCTTTTTATTTTTGCCCTAAAGATAATTCTCATATTAATTAATAAACCTAATAAACCCTTGTGCATAGTTTTCTGTTATGTTCCCTTGGGCCACAATAATTTTATGTAATGAAAACTTGTCACCAATCAGCCTAGTACATTGACTCCTGACCAGTTTGGAAAGGATTCTCCTGCTGCAATAGCCCACACTCCCATTACAGGTCCTCTTGGAAGCACAGCTTTATGATTAGTTTGACGAGAACAGATGAGTGAGAGCTCTCAAAAGTGTTTTTTCTTTTAGTTTTCATTAATTAGTTAGTTGGCCAGGCATGGATTTGGGTGATCTGCATGACTTTTATAGACAAAAGGAAAAAAAAAACCCTGTTATTCTGGAAAGAGAAACAAAGCAGCAGCAAAGGATGTCACTGATCTCTGGGCATAAAACGCCTGAATAATGATTCTTTTTAAATTGCTCATAAGAAAGAAGACATATAATCAACCTTTGCTTTCTGCTCTTTGATGAATAAAATTTCACTTTATTAAATGATAGATAACCCTTTACTTTTCATTAGCGTCTAGATTTGGTCTTTCAACTAATTAATCTTGGTCACCAGAGAGTCAGTCATTATGTAAAGGTCAGCAGTTCTAAGTATTATAATTGCATCTTTGTCATGAAATGACAGGAGGCATAAGGAACAGAGAACCCAACATGTTTGAGTCTAGGAAAGGGGGGGGGGCGGCATTTGCCTCCAAGTGCTGGGTCTGGTTCCTGGCTGAATTTGTTAAACTATTTCTGCTTCTTATTTTAGTTTTAGAGAAACTTGAAATTCTCAGATAAATAAGGGATCTCACTCCAACTGCAGACTCTATACATACACTTCTGCAATAAAGCAAGGCAAACAAGCTGTGTATTACATTCTAAAATACATAGATTCCTTCAAGTTAGACAATGCAAGTAATGTTGTTCTGATTGCTGCCCATCTCCCTTGTGAGTATGTCAGGAGATCTTTATGGGTAATATTGGAAAAAGGTTACAGTTTGGGGGTGCCGCTAGTCTTGCACCCTTCAATTTTTCCTTGGACACACCCAGTCCAAAGCCATCCATGCTTGAGCACCATTCTAGTGAAAAATAATTTGTAGGTGTACCTGGCATTACTGTACTATATTCAACTATTGCTCAGGTATTACTACTAAATGATATTTGATAAAATGTTTTTTATATTAGGAAATTTTTTAAAAAAGATACAGTGTATGTGTAAGAGACATAAGATGTCTGTATTTCTATAGTGTTATGTTATTTGCTTGGGCCAGGGTTTGGTCACAAAATCTTCCATTTGCTCTCTATTTCCTCCTGTATTCTCTCTTTTCCCCATTTTTTTTTTCTCTACCACAGACCTCACATTCTCTACATTGGGCTGTGTTTTTGTTTGTTTGTTTGTTTGTTTGTTTTTACTGATTCTGTAACCATTTCTTCTAACTCCAATACCTTAGTCTAGATAAAGGGTTTCACAATTTCTATGGAATCTTGTGGTTGGTTACTAGATGTGCTTGAGAGGCATTATTTATGTCTCCACATACTTTAGTAGGGAAATACTGTCTTTTAGGGAAAGAAGCCTTGACTTCAAAGTGTTACCAAAAAAACCATCCCATTGAAAAGCAAAACAAGGTTTCTCACACTGTCTTTTTTGGAAACATACTCTAGCTATGGCAGCACTCAGGGCAGTCATTTCTCAAAGACTGCCAGCTAAAGCTTAGGCTTTCAGTTTTAACACATAAATACCCAACATGTATGGATTATATTTGCAGCAATGTTTACTGATATTTATTGATTTTGTTAGGAATATACAAAAAGTGCTCTAAGGAGGTGTATGGCATGCGGCCACCACTATTGTGGTCATACAGGTTCACATTGTATACAGGCAGATGGTAAAGAAACAGTGGAGCCATAAAAAAAATGGTGGGCCATTCTGTTTATTAAAGTCTTGTACCAACTAACGAACAAACACACAGGGAAAACACTTCCCTCTCATTCAGAGTTTCAAAGCCCTGACACATTCTCCGTTTCCACAATCAAAAGAATCTTCTCCAGTTCCTCCTGGAATCAAAGGTCCCCACAAGCCTCAATAAGGCTCCCAAAGCCCCTCAGCTCTGGTTTCCCATCTGCACACCTTTTTTCTCTCTGCACACATTGGCTTCTTCTTTAGCACTTTGCATTCTCTCTGCTTTCCCTGCAAAACTGGCTGGGCCCACAAAGACCCCTCCTCCAGCTAACATTAGCAAAACAATGGTCCCTTCTAAGCAGGAATGCAATCCACAATTTGCAATCCACAATTTGCAATCAACTGCCCTGCTCTGAGGGCAAGCACACACATAGCTGCCCAGCACCATTTTTTAACAATAAAGGTGAGCAAACTCAAAAAATACAAATTTTAGGCCCTGGCTGGTTGGTTCAGTGGTAGAGCATTGCCCCTGTGTGTGGATGTCTGGGGTTCAATTCTCGGACAGGGCACACAGGAGAAGTGCTCATCTGCTTCTCCATCCTTCCTCTTCCTTTTCCTCTCCTTTCTCTCTATCTCTCTCTTCCCCTCCCTCAGCCAACACTCCATTGGAGCAAAGTTGGCCCCAGGCGCTGAGGATGGCTCCATGGCCTCCACCTCAGGTGCTAGAATGGCTCTGGCTGCAATGGAGCAACACCCCAGATGGGCAGAGCATTGCCCCTTGATGGGCTTGCCAGGTGGATCCTGGTCTGGTGCGTACGGGAGTTTGTCTCTCTGCCTCCCTGCTTCTCACTTCAGAAGAATACAAAGAAAATAAAAAATTTAAAAAAAATTTTTTAAATATAAAATATACAAATTTTACAAACTCATCTGCCCAACAGAAGGAAAGTTAAGAAAAATCTGTAATGTCAACACTGCTAAATCTTGATTTTATGTTCTAATATTTTTATGTGTATAATATTAATGAAGCTTTTTGAGATCATATGGATCTTAATATACCCAGGTATTTTTATTCCCCTAACATTTTTTTTTTAGATTTTTTATTTATTCATTTTTTAGAGATAGAAGACAGAGAGAAAGAGAGAAGGGGGAGGAGCAGAAAGCATCAACTCCCATATGTGCCTTGACCAGGCAAGCCCGGGGTCTCGAACCAGTGACCTCAGCATTCCAGGTCGATGCTTTTACCCATTGCACCACCGCAGGTCAGGCTCCCCTAACATTTTTTTAAATGAACTATTTTTTATGTAAGTACATTAATATGCTTACAATTTTACTATTGTTGGTTATTTGTGTTGTTTCCAAAGCTCTCTAAATAACTCAACAGTGAACACCTTTTGTGTGAAAAACACTGTCTGCCTTTTGTTAGGATAAATTTCCTGATGTGAATAATAGAACAAAGGGTATGAACATTTCCAGGCTGTTATAAATCTCTTTTAATAGAATGTTGAAAGTGACCATATGTATTTACTTGGTAAAGTCTTGGTGGTTTTTTTGTCATTCTGTTTGAGTTCTTTCTAAATAAATGCTGCTTAATATACTTAAATGATGACCATTTCTGTTCTAAAGCAAGTACACGTTGCTTTCCTGCCACACATGTATATGTGAGATAGAAAGTTCTATGCTTATAATTTTATTTTGGGTGAAGCCATACCTTGAGAACAGGGGTGGCAGACTCATGATGGATGATTTGGCCAGCCTCCAGGCTCTCATTGCTGAGGAAATAGAAAATCTTAGAGAAGGCTCCCTGTGGGAGGGAAAGAGATTGTAGCAAAGAAAGTGCGAAGAAAGGCCTGAGGGTTTTAAACAGATATTCAGCTCACAATTCTGCTGAGTCTCTTCATAAACACTGAGCAAGTCAAATTAAATAAGCCTGCTCTTTCTTATCCCACCCCTATTTCATTTCCTGCTGTCCCTTTTTGTCACCTCTTTCACAGTAAGAGTGACCTTAATTTCCATTGTATCCTGATTTTACTGCATAAAAATGTAGTATATTAGAGGAAAGGTGGACTCACAGCATGATTTAGCTCTCCTTCAAGATTGCCTTTTATTTTAGGAAAGCCCCCAAATTTTTAGAGAGTGGTGTGGCCTAGTGTTGGGCAAATAAATTTGTAAAATGTGATTTTTTTATTTGCTCACTTTTATTGTTAAAAATGGCTGCCCAGGTATGTGATCTGTGAAACTGCTAATTACCTTCCTGCTTGGGAAGGGTCGTTTTTATGCTAATGTTGCTGAAGGAGGGGTTTTGTGCCAAAACATTTTAAGGAGAAGGAGAAGGAGGTGGAAGGAAGCAGCCAAGGTGGCAGGGTGCTGAAGGAGAAGCCAGTTTGTGCAGAGAGGAGAAGGGAGAAGGTGTGCAGATGGGGAACCAGAGGTGATTGAGACTGGTGGGGGCCTTTGATTCTAGGGAAAATCCCGGCTGTGTCAGTAGCTTTGTGAGCTCTGAATGAGTGGGTTTTGGAGCTCTGTGTGTTGGTTGTCAGGTGCAAGGCTAGAATAAAGAATGGCCCACCAGTTTTTGGCTCTGCAGTTTCTTTTCCATCTGTCCAAATCTAATGGGAACCTGCATGTGAATGGTGGCGATGGCCGCGACTACTGGCCATACACCTAGGATTTTAAGAACAATTAGGTTAGTAATGTTTATTAATTTTTTTGTTGTGGTTATTGTGGTTTTAATTCACAGTGTGGCCCAGGTTGAGTATATGTGATTTTCCTCATTCTCTTCAGAGAAACAACAGTGGCTCTCTTTTCTTTAGGTTTAAAATCCAACATTTTGTGAATTTTTTCTTGGACCTAGAAGCAAATGCTACACTTAGTTACAATAGATAGTAAAGATTCATCATGTTATTCTTGGATCACAGACCCTTAAAGCCAGTGAGTTTTACCATCTGAAGAGAAAGAAAAACAGTTCTTTAGGAAGGAGCTTAGTGTTTCAAAGTAAAAATCTTTGGGTTTTGTGTTAGGATTGTAGTACATGGATTTCATAATGTTTGAAAATGGGTGACTGAATTTCCTGCTCAAAAATCACATTTGAAAAGCAGGGCAGAATATACTCACCCATTTTACAAATGTAAAAACTGAGATTCCACAGTTTAAGTTTCTTATTGAGGATCATACATCTAAAAGTGGTGAAGGTGAGATTTCTGAAGTTCATAGTCACCTAAAATATGGCTGTCATGGGGCATTGTTAGGAAGAATGACTGGGAGACAGGAATATAAGGAGGTCAATCAAGGAGAGGATGGATATGGATGTGAAGAAACAGGGAGGAGATTTTCCACTGATCTGAGACTAAGTCACTTGAAAAAAGTAATGGTTTATCTGCATCACTGAGAGATACTACTCAAAGTTAACTGGCGCTTCAAACAATCTTGTAGCAACTTGAACCCTCACTATCAAGGCAGAGACAAAATTTTCAAAGTGTTTTGAGAAATCAGATGAATGTTTTAAAAATGTCTTGTGTTCAATAAATATCTGACTTTTCAGTGGCAAATAAATTCCAGTTTCTATATAAAAACAACTTGACATTTTTCAGTAATACTTTTTAATGAGCTTTGCTCTGAGCTATAACATAATGAAATTTGCTTAAAAGTAGAACAGGCTGGTAATGCTTGGCAGAACAAAGAGGCATATGGCAAAACAGTTGTGATTTATTGGCAAAGGCTTTCAATATTTGGAAAGCTAGAGGCTTTCGGCACAGTGGACCGCATCTTGATTTTTCGTCCTGAAAAGGAACCACAGTAGAACAATATGCTTAGATTACGCTAGTCTGATATATATTTAAACCATTTCCCCTTTTGAATCTGTGGTTATAAATACAGGCTGTGTTCATATTACAAAGTAAAATAGAGAATTGAGGAAATGTTCTTCATAATTCATATTCTATCCTATTTTATATGACATACAGAAAATTGTGACATTTTTTCAGGGAAAGGAGTTGATTGGAAAAAAGCTGTTATTTCTCCATCTCACTTTATGTTAATAAGTGTGAAATGTTGAATTTAGTCTCCTACAAACTTTAAGATATTTTAGTGTTTTTTTTTTAATTGTGGTAAGAACACTTAATACAGACTTACCTCTTTAATTGTATAACTCAATATTGTTAACTATAAACTTTTTTTAGTAAATAATAAGAGAATGTATGTATGTGTAAGTTGAACTATGATCACACTGTAATAGTAAAATCACTTAAATTGAGATCAGTATCTAATCAGAAGATCAATGATCCCACAAACAGGCCTGATTACCAAACCACAAATGAAATTTTCTTTGTCTTCTTAAGGGAACAGGCTCTTTTCATTTTTATAATTTTAAAAATCTCAAATGAATAGTAAATAAATCTCATATTCATTATCTTTTTATAGTATATTAATTTAATATGTTTATAGAGCCATTTTTTCTGTAATACTATTATTTTATTCTTTAATTAAACAAGCATTTTAATGCCTCTAGGAACTTCCACTAACCCCTAACTTGTCATAATGATTTTATTGAAATGTAGACAATGGTAAGATAACGAACCACCAAATGGCTTCCTTTTGGTTTCACTAATTTATGTTTGTGGCATGTTAGTCACACTTTATACACAGCTAGAGATTTGCAGCTGAAAAACGAAAATTCTCCCATTCAGGGATTACCTTGTCAGACTGCATGGAGCAGGAGGCAATCACAGTCTTCTTTTTATTCCCCTACCTAATCAGCCTTATTAAAGTTTCCTGAAAACATGCTGTTTTTCCTACGTTAGCCTTTTGGGGCACTCATTTCCTTTCCCTTTCAGGTAATCTCTTCTTATAGCAGCTTCAGGAGAGAGATAAGAAAACTTGACTGGGAATGGTTCTAATAATGCTGCTAATAATGAGTATATCATGTGACGCTGGCCTGTAGTGGGCGACAAAGTCCCTGAGCTTTCACTGCCCAGCTCCACTGAAAATAAAGAGTGCATGGGAGTGACTAGTTATTTGTAGATTTCCACAATGCTGTCATTTTCTGTCTTACTTGTGCTTGGCCGGAAGGGAGGGGCAGTCAGCTGGGTCTCATTGTCTTTGCTAGGAACCCAATTCAACATGCTAGAAACATCTCCTTCCCTGTTGTAATTTCCTCAAAACATAATTATGCATGTGTGTGTGTATTTATACATATTAAATCATGAGGATTATGCCATGTCAGCCTTATTTTCTTATTTTTGTTCTACAATCTTAGTTACCTTGAAAACCCTAATAAAATACATGTTTTCCCAAACATTAAAGGTAGAGGGAAGAAACTTTACATGCATTTCACCAAGTTTGAATAAAACTAAACCTCTAAATTTATTAAGCATACAAGTAAATTATAAGTAAGATTAAATAATGCAGCTTTTACAACATGTACATTTTTCCTCAGATGAAGAATAATAAACAAAGCTTGTAAGTTATAATAGGATTCAGTTGAGTAGTATTTCTATGATGGGTATACAAAGTAAAAATGGCTTTAAACAAGAATTAAATTCATCTAATTATCAAATATTTTATTGCTTAATTTGAGGGCATTTTAAAGGAGTGTGGGCTCATTTGTCTCAGATGTTTTAAACAAATTGCAGAGGATTAGAAATCACTAAATTGTTACCAATTCTTTCTACTCTTTAAAACATTCTAAGTATTGCAGCAATCCCTGAATTTTTAATGCCTCTGGATTCTGGAATAAAATAAAATGGATGCCTTGGAAAAACCTGCTATTTGTTCATTTTTATCATGGTGTTGTGCTTAACAGGCCTTTAGTTGAATACACATAATGGGGAGAAATCTGTTCTGAAATATAAATTAATGAAAGCTTTCCAGAGTGGCTTCCAAATAAAAAATGTAGGCTTCTTTTCAGAGCATGGGTGAGGATGGGAATTTTGATTAGCCTCCTCACAGTGTAGATTGCTTCATGATTCATCTACAAATCAGCAGTTTGAAATCCTATAGTCAGCACTGGGTGCTCTCCAGTAAGATTTCATGAACACCAACTCAGTATTTGGCAGAAATACAATGTCAGTTGTCCAGACATCATTTTTTCTCAATGAGCACATGTTTATATGTTAAATAACCATTAAACCAAATCAATTACAATTTTATTTCCATTGGCAGACATTAATAACCTGTGAGGTATATTTATATTATCAGAAGACTAAGCTTTGTGAACCTTGGAGGAAAGAAACAATTGTCCAAATAATAGCCAGCCAAAGAATGGTTGTTTCTTGAGGATTATGATGTTCTTTTACCTTTTGTTAATTTGTCTGAGTTTATTTCCTTGGCTGACTTGGTAAAATAATTCAGATGGATTAAAACTAGCAATGTTAAACGGGGTGTTTGAGTCTGAATCACAACACTTGTAATAACCGCTATAAAACTAGCATTTGAAGAGATATTATGCTCAGGGTAACTGTTTGAAGTGGGCAGACCCAGATTTATTTTCACTCAGTAACTATTGATATTTCCTTGTTGTTACTATTCGGCAGGCGCCATGCTTGGTGATACACAGTGTGGAAGGCGTTAGCTCTCAAAGTTTTCTAGAACAGGTCTGATGAGCTCTTCTCTTAAGCATTCTGGAGAAGTGCCACCTGTTGGAAAATTTCACTTAAGTGAGTCATGTTCTAAGTTCATCTTTTACTTGGAAAATTGTTTATTTAGTAATTTTTTTTTCTGTCCTTCCTGGCCAAGATCAAATAGACTTTAAGAAAGCTGAGCAGAGATATTTCCACTCTCTAATACTGTAACCCTCATTAAACTCATGCTCATCTTCCCACAGTTTTTCACACTCAACGAGCACGGATCATATGCTGTCCCCGACTCTATACCTATCAAAGGAAGTAAATGAGGATAGAGCCTGTTTCTACTTTGAGAATTGCAGCTTCCTGAATGCTTGCTGGTGAGGTTTTGTTAATTCCCATGCAAGGTAGTTTAACTTCCACAGACAGTTGGGTGCTGCTGCCGTCAGTCACTTGGAAATTTATTTTCCCTAGTGTCTCCACAAACCCCACTCCGGGGGGGGGGGGATGCAATCAAGTCCCACAGAATTCTTTCTCTCTTGAAGAGAATGCCATTTTGCTAACTCAGTCCTGCCTTCAAAGGAAAGTACAAATGTAAGTATCTGATCACAATCACCAATGTATACAGTAGTATTCAGTATTCAGGTAATAAGTTCTTATTTACTCCAAGCTATGAAAACAGTTCTATAAATGTAATTGAAGACATTGAACGCAAATCGTGTATGCCATCACAGGCCCAGCTCTGCACACATGATCTGTCTCAGAACCTTCAAGCAGATCTTAGGTATCATCTGTGCCACTGCCAACTCCCCTCTCCAACCTCCTTCTTAAATCGGAATCTCTTCTTTTGTCTTATTTTCTCAAAATGTGGTCTTTTTTGTGTAGAGAGTTGTTAAGAAAGAGTAAATACAACAGAGAAAGGACTGACCTCATAGCATTATACATGAGGGAATATGTAGTATATCGGTAGTTGTTGAGTATGACATTCTGAGCATTTATTTTTTATTCCCCCCAAAGCTAGAAGGGTGAAGATTGTTTTCACTTCAAGAAAATCTACACTTAGGCTAGCCAATTAGGACTTGTAGAGTTACTTTGACAATGATTAGAAGACCCACTTGTGTGGGACTTTTGGTTGTGGGGTTTGACTAGCAACCATTGAAGCAGAGTTAGGAACTCAAACGCCACTGAGCTGGGCAGGGAAAGAATGCTTTGGTTTTTCTTTCTTCCCTTTTCTTCCCTTCCTTTTCCCCTTTTCTCTGTTTCTCAATATCGAGTGGACTACTTGTAAAAAAAGAACAGTCAGGTTTTATATGAGACTTTATCATTTTTAACTAATGGTAACTAATTTAAGCAAAATAATAATAATAATAACAACAATAATAAAAACCACTAGGGGTAGCCACTAAGAAGCAAATTTTTAAAAAATGACTGAAAGTCAAATACATATTGTGTAACATGTTCTGCCTTAAAATAATATAGATTCCTATTAATATCCTCTATTATTACTGTTATTTGCATTATTGTTATTTTAATTTGTACAAAACTTGCTGACAATAGACTATGAACTTCAGTAGCTGGTAAGATCCCATATCCTAATGTGTGGCATTTTAGGTCAAACTCCCAATGTCTACTAAAATCTTAATTCTGCGTATTGATGGAATGGAAAACCCGTGCTAGCAATGATTGTTGGAGATGTTAGGATGGAAGCTTTCATTTCAAAAACATACATTAAATATTGTGCCTATTATCATTTCTCACTTTTAAAATTGAACTAGTCATTTAGTTAGAGAGTGGTAGCAGATGGTATGATTAAGACATCTCAGTTGCGGTTCCAGTTAACCATCAAAAATTTTGTACAAGTTACTTATTCTTCCGGAATCTTAGCTCTGTCATTTGTAAAATGGAAGTTTGGCTTCTGATAACCTTTAAGTCTTTTTTACAGATCTTAAGTTTTATAATATTATAAACTAATTCATGTAAATGCCAGTTAGATTGGCTTCACCACTAACTGTGATTTATCTGAGGAAACTAATTTATGGATACAGTTTAAAATGGTCACAGTATTTCTCTTTTATATTTGATGTAGTAATAGATATTTTACTGATTCTGAGCCTGTTTCCTCCTCTCAAATTGTTTCTGTGGTCAAGCAGCCACTGAGGGTTA
This sequence comes from Rhynchonycteris naso, assembly GCA_037038555.1. Lineage (NCBI taxonomy): Eukaryota > Metazoa > Chordata > Mammalia > Chiroptera > Emballonuridae > Rhynchonycteris > Rhynchonycteris naso. The sequence continues at coordinate 184,866,963 of CM072998.1, forward strand.
TACACTAATTTCTGGGAGATCATCCAGGGCAAGAGTGGAATCAGGAAAAGACACAGGATGCTAAGGGAGAGTGAGTTCTTACCCACTTCCTCAGTGGCAAACAGAACGGGATTCTTTAGCTTCTACACTAACATAGATCAAGGCTAACTTGTCTAGTTTTCAATGATGTGGAATGGATTGTCATGCCACATCTTGGAATGGGTCACTTCTAAGGAGCTTGTTGTATGTTTGGACAACTATTCAGTAGTTTTCTCAGATAAAATATATAAATATAACAACCATTTTTAAAAAACCCAATGCATAACAATGTAGATGCTTGGTAAAATGTGTAGAAAAGATTTGAGGATGTATTGGGACATTTAAAAAAACATAAGATTCAGAGACCAGATGTTCATAAAGCATCAATTTCTAGTATTACTTTCAGTATGCTCTTTTATCTTGACTGTATGTGATATTGAGCCAAATAGGAATCTTTCTTTGTTGGGCTTTTCAAAGATAGACATATTTGCTGCATTCCACTTCTGCAAAACTATAACTAGACACTCACTGACAATAGGTGTTATCTGAATCAATATATTGTTCAGGGAATTGAAAAGTTGTATATCTGATTTGGGGGTCTCTTGACTCAAGTAGTTAATTTTCTTTTCCCCTACAGGAATGTGTAGTTGTCAGTGACTGTTGAAACTCTGATTTTAGGCATTTCCCTAATTAGGCACATTAGTGAATAGGTGATTCTGGGTGAGGAGCTATCAGTTACCACAGGCTCTTCCAGCCCCCGAACTAAAAGTGTCCTATGCATGGAAAATGAAGGAGACTTGAAAACTGTTTGAGAGATTTGGGGATTATTTGTAATTTACCATGGCGTCTTTGTTATATTGATTATAACTCTCTGTGCTCACAGAGATTAATTAGTAGGCTAAATATGAAAGGCTGTACAGTAATGGCATTAACAGGAGCCATAATTACAGAACATAATTGCCAATAATTCTTCAATGGTTATTTAGTAATCAGATTCATTTGAGTTTAAATGGAAATCAAGTAGGCATTTTATTCATAGAGATATTAGCAATGCAATGCCATTTTAAACTTATCAGTGTTGGACAGTGTGCCCCCAAAAAACCTATGGTATTTCCATGGGTTTTGGGGGATGTTCTAGAATGCCAGGATGGGGTGCCTTTGGAGTTGGAGTAACATGGGTTCCAGTTTGGGTTGTTACTTAATAGATGTGTGGTTTCTGACAATCCACCAATCCCTACCAAAGTTGTGTTTCTTCAGTTATCAACGAAACCTAGCTGATTTTGTTGTTTTAAAAGTTAAATGAAATAATAGTTAAATATTTAACCCTGACCAGGCAGTGGCACAGTGGATAGAGCGTTGGACTGGGACACGGAGGACCCAGGTTTGAAACCCAGAGGTTGCCAGCTTGAGCACAGGCTCATCTGGTTTCAGCAAGGCTCACCACCTTGAGCCCAAGGTCACTGGCTTGAGCAAGGGCTCACTCAGTCTGCTGCAGCCCCCTGGTCAAGGCACATATGAGAAAACAATCAATGAGAAACTAAGGTGCCGCAACAAAGAATTGATGCTTCTTATCTCTCTTCCTTCTGGTATGTCTGTCTCTATCTGTCCCTCTCTCTGTCTCTCTCTCTGCCTCTGTCACCAAAAAAAAAAGGAAAAAGAAAAAAATATGTCCAATGTGTAGTAGGTACAACTAAAAAATGAGGCTGTCAGTAAACATTGCAGAGGTAATGGTGCTCAGCATCCATCAAGACATGTGGAAGGTATAGTTATGACGGACTCTTTGGGCTGGAACCCCATGTGTACCTCCTTGTCGCTTTACATCTTGGACAAGTTGCTCAACTGCCCAGTGCTTTAGTTTCTTCATCTGTAAAATTGGGTTAGTAATTTGCTGATCTGAGAGTTGTCCATAGGATTAAATGAAATAATATACATAAAGAGATTTTTAGATTAGCACATGAATGCATTTGTAGTTTGGTGTTGTTATTATTATCCATGTAGAAAAACCTGTTTATGAGTGATTAAGTAGAGAACATTACCAATGGAGTAGCATCCTGACCTGCCTCAAGAAGAGTTATAAAACTCTGTCAGAAGAAGATAATAATTATGGCTGGTGTGTCCTCAATGGCTTTGATGTCTAAACCAACTTTAGAATACCACCACCTAGACTGGCTTGAGATGAGATGAAATAACATGAAAAGAAGACTTAAAGAGATCAAATTTTTCAAAATTCAGCAGACATGGTTGATTATGCTGTTCCAGGACATGAGAAAATAAAACAAATATGGAGAGGTGTGTTTCCACACACAAAGAAATCTGTTGGAATCAGGGAACATCTCTTCATGTGTTCTGTTCTTCTCTGGTCTTTCCATTTGCCTAACCGTCCCCACTCCTGTTTCAACTGCCAAGAATATACAAAGTACATCTTTTTTTTTTTTTAAAGATTTTATTTATTCACTTTAGATAAAAGAGAGAGAGAGAGAAGGCGGGGGAGGAACAGGATGCATCAACTCCTAATCAACTCCTATGTGTGCCTTGATCGGGCAAGCCCAGGGCTTTGAACCAGCAACGTCAGCATTCCAGGTTGACACTTTATCTGCTGCGCCACCACAGGTCAGGCAGGAAGTACACTCTGCATGTCAGGAAGAAGTTTCCTCTGAAAGATAAGCTAAAGGTCAGTAGTTTGAGCACAAAGCCATTTCTGAGCTGTGGTCATCGTTTTCTGATTCATGTGCAATCTAAATGACCTCCTACATAAAAGTGTGTATTTAAACTACACCCTCTAATGGCAATCTCTGTCTTGCTTATATGTAATACTCTATTTTGAAAAACAGAACATCCAAATATTTCTTGGGTTCATTTGTATACTTGAATATATTCCCTGGAGTTCAATCTCCTTGCTTTCAGAAGGAGTGGGAGCAGTCTTCAGCCATCCTGACTGGGTTAAGGAAGCTAACTGAAGTGTTGAACTCTTCCCCATATCTGCTTTCATTTTTCTTTTTTCTAATTCTGCTTTTAAACCACTGCCTTCATCTATCTTCCAGAACAGGATATTGATCAGCTCTTGAAATGGTCTTTCTTATTTCTAGACACTCTCTGTAGATACTTTAGGAGTGGAAGAGAATATGGTGATGCCCATGAAATGTATCCTAATTTCAAAACAGCATTAAAAGCCACTGATAAGGGAAATGACACATAACAACCCTTTAGTGGCCAGTTAGGGCTTAGCCAACAATAAAAAGGAAAGCCCAACCCTGCCTTAGAGTGGATTGCATTTCAAAAATGCTTCTGTGAACTGATTGCTTGAAACTCAGACATCATTTTTTTTTTTCTTAAGAGAGAAGCAGGGTTGCCAGAGACAGACTCCAACATGCACCCCACTGGGATCCGCCTGGCAAGCCCATCTGTGGGGTAATGCTCTGCCCATCTAGGGCCATTGCTTTGTTGCTTGGCAACTGAGCTATTCTAGTGCCTGAGGCAAGGCCATGGAGCCATTCTGAGTGACCAGGGCCAAGTTGCTCCAACCAAGCCATGGCTTTAGGAGAGCAAGAAGGAGAGATACACAGAGAGAAGGGAGTGTGGTGGGGTAGGGGTGGAGAAGCAGATGGTCGCTTCTCCTGTATGCCCTGACTGGGAATTGAACCCAGAACATCTACACACCAGGCTGATGCCCTACCACTGAGTCAACCAGTAAGGGCTTTTTTTTTTTTTTCTCACTGATAACAACAGTATAATTTGTCTTTAGTTCCTGTTGGGCAGATAAAATATATTATGCTCACTTTGTTAAAGATGGCGCTGCCCACACGGAAGTTCGTTGATATTAATGTGTGTTCTGGAACAGGCTGTGGGCAGGCCGGGTCGTTATAGCCTAAGGCTGAGTTTAAGAGTAAGTTCTTCTCCACACCCTTGACTGATGGGATGATGTAGGGTGGTGCACTCTCCTGAGGAATCCCATTATGCCTCAGATGGGTGGCTTTGTATCAGAGACTTTCTTGTATGTATAATTGGATTAAAGGTTTGTTTTCTATGCTATAAACTGGGGCAGTCCAGGAGCTTGCTCTTTCTTGGTTCCTGAGTTCCTGAGATTAGTATTAGAGAGGAGAGCAGGGTAAGCCACATGGAGGAGAGGAAGCAGCCAAGATGGCAGAGTGCTGAGAAAGAGTTTGTGTAGGAGGAGATGGGAAACAGAGGTGAATAAGTCTGGTGAGCTGGAACGCTTTGATGCTAGAAAACTCGGATAAGTCAGTAGCTTTGTGAGCACTGAATGTGTGGGTTTTGGAGCCCAGTGTGTGTTTTTGCTTGCCCGCCGGGTGCAAGCTAGAATTAAAGCTGATGGCTCACCAGTTTTTGGCTCCATTGTTTCATTACTGACTGTTCGAATCTAATGAGAACCTGCACGGGTCAGGCAGCTGTGATCCTGGCCCCGACTACTGGCTTTACATTTTCGTAGTCTGTGGCAGGATTCGATACAGATCGGCATGGAGGCATCACCACCTTTGAGTGGTGAAGTAGAGGAGTGGTTGCTGTTTTGGTTTCCCATAGCTGTTTTTTGGGGGACTGTAGGCTGGCTGACTTTTACAGTCATGTGTGAGGAAACTGAGAGCTCTATGGAAGAGGCTGCCCAGGACCTGCAGGCTGAGCAGCGAAAGGAGCTGAAGGAAACATGGGAGAAACAGATGCTGACCCTGGAGCTGAAGGAAGTGCTGGAGGAGGAGGCTGACCAGGTTTGCAAGATTCACCTGGAAATGGAGCAGATGCTGGAGAAGGGATCACAGTTTCGTGAGTTGGAGATTGCCCTGGATGTTGTGGAGAGCCAGCAGTGGCATGAGGCCAGAGCTGAGGCCAGGACCAGGGCTGAGGCCGGGGTTGGAGCTGCAAGGCCTGCTGAGCAGAAGGCAGCGGTGGCCCGGAGATCAAGCCCAGCAGCAGGAGCTGGTGTTTTCAGTTCCTCTTTGGAGGATGAGGAGAATTGGTCTGGAGTTGCAATCCGCAGCATCCAGAAGATGAGAGCCCAGCTGAAACGGCAGGGAGTGCCTGCCCAGCTGCTGGTAGGTCTGCAATTTTGGGACATAGGGGTAGATGCCATCATGCTCCCCAGAGCAGAGATGGAAATGCTGACTGCTATCACCACATGCTTCTCTTTAGGACAGTGTGAGACCAGCCATGATGGCAGGAATGAGGGGGGAGGCTAACACCCCATGTGCGTGGACTGATTTCCTGGACTATGACCGGAGTGAGCACTGGCTCCTTTGTTGAATGGACTTACGGATTTTGGATAATGTGAAATACCCTGATGGAGGTGGAGGTGGCTTTGCTGGAGGCCCTCTTGCCTCGGGAAGCTTTTCCCATGGCTAGAGAAAAGGCCGAGGACATTTTGCGCTTTTGGCAAAGTGCTCAGAGACTGGTGAAATATATCTTTGTAATTGTTGAAATTGTATGATTTGTGCTATTTCTGTAATTTGTGTAATATACATAATTTTCTTGTATAAGGATGCCAGTGGTGTAGATTGTGGGTAGTAAAGTTTCAGTATTCTCATGAAAGCTTTCTTAACTCTTACTGTCCCTGTTGCAGGTAGAATTGTACAACCATAGAACTCTGTACCTTGCATATCAATTTATCTATGGCAAAGTCAATTCAGAAATACTACCTTGAATGCCAGGAAACCTTGTCGTAGTTCAGAAATTGGAATAGGACTGTAAAGACAGTATTCGCGGCCACCATCACAGCCGCCTGGCCCATGCAGGTTCACCTTAGATTTAAACAGTCGGTAATTGTAAAGCCAGTAGCCAAGGCCACTACCACAGCAGCCTGACCCGTACAGGTTCGCATTAGATTCTAACAGACAGTAATGAAACAACAAAGCCAAAAACTGGTGAGCCATCAGCTTTAATTCTAGCTTGCACCCAGCGGGCAAGCAAAAACACACACTGGGCTCCAAAACCCACTCATTCAGTGCTCACAAAGCTACTGACTTATTCGAGTTTCCTAGAATCAAAGGTTTCTAGCTCACCAGACTTATTCACCTCTGTTCCCCATCTCCTCCAGCACAAACTCTTAACAAACTGGATTCTCCCTCAGCACTCTGCCATCTTGGCTGCTTCTCCTGGCCTTTAGGTGGCCTTAATCCGCTCTCCTCTCTAATACTAACCTCAGGAACCAAGTGAGAGCAAGCTCCTGGCCTGCCCCACTTTATAGTGTAGAATCAAAACCTTAATCCAATCTACAGACAAGGAAGTCTCTGATACAAAGTCACCCATCTGAGGCATAATGGGATTCCTCAGGAGAGTGCACCACCCTACATCATTCAATCAGTCAAGGGTGTGGAGAAGAGCTTACTCTTAAAACTAAACCTTAAGCTATAATGACCCGGCCTGCCCACAGCCTGTCCTAGAACACACATTAATATCAACAAACTTCCATGTGGGAAGCACCATCTTTAACAGAGTGAGCATAATATATTTTATCTGCCCAACAGTAATGAAACAATGGAGCCAAGAACTGGTGGGCCATCATCTTTAATCCTAGCTTGCACGCTGTGGGCAAGTAAAAACATACACTGGGCTCCAAAACCCACTCATTCAGTGCTCACAAAGCTACTGACTTATTTGAGTTTCCTAAAATCAAAAGTTTCTAGCTCACCAGACTTATTCACCTCTGTTCCCCATCTCCTTCTCTCTGCACAAACTGGCTTCTCCCTCAGCACTCCACCATCTTGGCTGCTTCTTCTGGCCTCCTCCACATGGTACTCCTCCTTCTCTGCTCTTCTCTCTAATGCTAATCTCAGGAACCCAGAGAGAGAGAGCAAGCTCCGGGCCTGCCCCACTTTATAGTGTAGAAATCCAAACCTTAAAGCCAATCTACAAATAAGAAAGTCTCTGATACAAAGCCACTTATCTGAGGCATAATGGGATTCCTCATGAGAGTGCACCACACTACATCATGCAATCAGTCAAGGGTGTGGGGAAATGCTTAGTCTTAAAACTAAGCCTTTGGCTATAACAACCCTACCTGATTACAGCCTGTCCCCCACATACAATAATATAATCATGCCCATCCCAAGCTTAAGGGCAACTAATATCACCTGGGCGATGGGCTTCCACGTGGGCAGCACCATCTTTAACAAAGTGAGCATAATATATTTTATCTGCCCAACAAGGGCACCCCTAGTTTTAAGTCATTGCCAGATGATTCAGTCATCTGAGCAGAGAGGAGGCTAGACCTGGAGACCACTAGCAGTGAAAGGGTGGGATCCTATCTTTTTGCCTAGGTGTTTCTTAATTACCACCTTATTGCCCACCACTATCTATTAACAGAGTGGTAGATCAAGACATGATGGGCTATGCCAAGATAGAAAGAGGAAGGGCATGTTCAACTTAGACTAGACTTTCGTAAAGAAAAGATAAAAAATGAAGGCAAGAAAATGAAAAGAATAGAGGGTGCTTATTAGCATTGGCACCCATTGAGGAAAAAGTTAGGCAGTTTCTTTTACTTGCAACAGAGGCAGTCATAAAAGTAAAAGTATCTTTGATTTATGGAGTACTTACCAGGGACCACATACTGTGCTGGCCTTTAACTTGTATTGTCTCATTTAATTTTAGCAATAACAGTTTCATGTGGATACCACTATCAACTTTATTTTACAGATGATGAACGGAGATTTAGAGGGATTACGTATCTTGCCCAAAGTTGCGTAGCTAGTGAGCAATAAAGCTAGATTTCACTGTGTAGGTTAGATCCTGAAGCCTAATTAACCACTATGGTGCAAACCCTCCAGCCATGTATTCAACTAGAGAGTGCCTGCCCATAGTTGCTTTCCACTGAGAGGACAGAATGTGATGCATGAAATAATGACTAGAGACATGTCAAAGGATTCAGTCAGAAAATTATGGTTTAGTTAAATTCCTTTGATTTGTATGCTTTTATTGCTATCTATTTTTAAAATTTAACACTTAATTTTTAATTTTTTATTGATTATTTGAGAGAGAGGAAGACGTGGAGGGAGAGAGAGAGGGGGATACATTAATTTGTTGTTCCACTTATTTATGCATCCATTGCTATAGGCTTTGATGGGGATCAAACCTGTATGTAACCTTGGTGTATCAGGCTGACACTTTAATCAAATGAGCTCCCCAGCCTGAGATTTATCATCTTAATTTTGATAGCAAAATGATTTGATCCTGTATTACTCCCTGCTGCCTTTAACATCCTATGCTAAACCTGTATTTTTTTTACAAGAAAATTAATTATAATCATATTACTATAAATACATATTCATAATTTAAACCTCAGTGCAAGAAAGTTAATTAAATAGATAATACCTTTCTGCTTTGATTTATTTTAGGGACATCATTTAACCAGTCTGTACCTCAATTTGCTGATCTGCAAAATGGGGAAAACAGGTTTATAGAGGTCAATAAAAATGTGTAAAAATACTAACTATAGTGTTTCAGACATAATAGATTCTCAACAAATAATAGCTGTGGCATTAATAATGTTTGTGTTTAGTATTATTACTGTTGTTATTAGAAATAAATTATTTCCTAATACCACATCCTCGTTATTCCTGTCTGGGGTGATGAGCACTTGTGAGAAAAGCCCCTCTGCCCTTATATAGTATTCATACTTTTCTTTCTAAGTTGGAAATTTCCCTTTTTTACAAATGCTCTCTTCCTAGATTTATTATTAAAATATTATTCTGTTTTAGTCAAAACACAGGAAACTACAATAGTGTTTATATTATGAATGCTTTTTTATACTACAAAGCTATTCTATAGTTCTGACTATAAAGACATAATTTTTATTTTATACTATCTTTTAAATTGTATTGCTCAAGTCTTTCTGGTACATAAATGTTCTCAAAAGACGTGTAAACAGCCTGACCAGGTGGCAGCACAGTGGATAGAGCGTCGGACTGGGATACAGAGGACCCAGGTTCGAGACCCCGAGGTCACCAGCTTGAGCGTGGGCTCATCTGGTTTGAGCAGAAAGCTTACCAGCTTGGACCCAAGGTCGCTGACTTGAGCAAAGGGTTAGTCAGTCTGCTGTAGCCCCATGGTCAAGACATATGTGAGAAAGCAATCAATGAACAACTAAAGTGCCAAATGAAAAACTGATGATTGATGCTTCTCATCTCTCTCCCTTCCAGTCTGTCCCTATTAATCCCTCTCTCTAACTCTCTCTCTCTGTCTCTGTAAAAAAAAAAAAAGATGTGTATACAGAAATAATGTAGAAGAAATGTTTTTGTCAGTGTGAAAATTCCTACCCCTTACAGTTAGTTATATGGTGTCTGTAGAGGCCAGTTTTATGTTGGCTCTGGTTTCAGGGCAATCTTGGGCTAAAATTAAGTCTAAGACTAGTGAATATATGTTGATTCTGTGAGGTAGGAAATTATTTGTTTTCATTAATCTACATTCTCTCACAAAGGTGTAATTCCCTAGAAATTTGCTATCGAATCATTGCTGCTGAATAAAATTCAGTGTAAAGTAGTTATTTCTCACTCTTGTCTAAGGTATTTAACACTGAAAGGAATTTTAGTGTTATCTTATCAAAAGGAAATAATGCAAAAGATAGGATTATAGTGAGCTTTTTGAGGATCATGTGCCAGTTGAATTACTTAGACAGGGTTCATTAAGAAAAGTCTTGATCATTTGTTAAATTAACTGATACCCAAGTTTTATTCTTTCATCAGCAAATTGTCATTCTCACCAGTTTTCTGGAAAAACTAATTGATAGGGAAAGTGCCTAGTATTAAATCTGACATGTATTTAATACTCAGTAAATGCTCCCATCTTTCTTCAAACATCTCCCCAACTTCCCTTCACTATTTCTCAGCTAACATGAACTACTGAAACAAAATGGTATCTTATTTCTGTCTTATTTTTAAATGCTGACCAGTCCCCAAGATTTAGTTTACCTTCATCCATTTGCAGTTCTTTTTTCATTCTGTTAATAGAGTATGTACTTTTAAAAAACTCAGTTATTTCAAGTACATAGCTCACTAATGCTTAGAACAGTGATGGACAATCTTTTGAGCTTGGTGTGTCAAATTTTGCCAAAAAAATGAGCATAACTTAGGTGGTGTGTCACTTCAAGAAAAACAGCCTAACCAGAAGTCCCAGAACTAGACACTCTGTGCCGGAGTTCTGTTGTTTTGGCCTACAGACCTTTGGCACAGAGTGTCTACACTACAGCAAATGTTTGTGTTTTCTTTGTTGTTGTTTTTTTGTTTGTTTGTTTTTTACAGGGACAGAGAGAGAGTCAGAGAGAGGGATAGACAGGGACAGACAGGAACGAAGAGAGATGAGAAGCATCAATCATCAGTTTTTCACCACAACACTTTAGCCGTTCATTGATTGTCCCCTCACATGTGCCTTGACCGCGGGCCTTCAACAGACCGAGTAATCCCTTGCTCGAGCCAGCGACCTTGAGTCCAAGCTGGTGAGCTTTTGCTCAAACCAGATGGGCCCGTGCTCAAGCTGGCAACCTCGGGGTCTCGAACCAGGGTCCTTTGCATCCCATTCTGACGCTCCATCCACTGGGCCACAGCCTGGTCAGGCATTTTTTTTTTTTTTTTACACTACAGCAAATGTTTTATCCTCAGCTACTGCACCTGGTCATGCAGGAGTCAAGGATGAAACGTCCTTCTTGGTACATGGCCCCATATTTCTCTGGTATGCAGCCGTGTGTCATCAAAAATAGCTACGCGTGTCAGTGCTGACACGCGTGTCATAGGTTCACCATCACAGGCTTAGAAGGAAACCAGAGTATTTATATTTAAATTGTATAAACTGATAGCAACAAAAGCATGTGGCAGAGACCTACTTAAACTCAAGTTCAAATAGCAAATCATTTCACTAATTAAAAACAAGTTCTGTTGTAATAGATAAAACAGACCCATTTCAAAAATATTTACATGTTCTAATTGTATTTACTATCCTTTTCTAAATGAAAATATCTGTATTACTTTGGAAATCACCATTTTTTGTTATTTCTTTTTTTACATTACAATTTTGAAATACACTACAGAAAATTCTAGTGCCTTTTAACAAAGCCTCTCCTTGTATCCAGTCTATAGCACCAGCTAAGTGGGGGACCTTGCATCTGTCTACTAACCTCAAAAAATTAAATTTTTTTCAGCTTAAATAGAAAGGTAGAAATAAGTAATGTCGTGAAGGGGTATTTCCTGAAATCATTAGCTACCTGACTGTGAATTCAAGTTTCTACCAATGTTATTATTTATGAATAGTAAAAGTTACCATTTATTAAGCACTCACTCTTTTCAAAAGAACTTTTAGGTGAGTACTGTTATTGTGCCCATTCATAGATTAGAACACTGATAATTGGAGATAAGTAATTTGCTCTTGATTACGTGGACTTGGATTTGTAATGCAAACCAAACCATTCTAACTGCAGAGCCCAAGTACTCTATGTGTAAGTGACAACTTGAGGACAGAAACTACTCCATGTATACATATATTTTGAATCCCAAGGTAAATTTCTTTCCCTCTGCTTTAGCAAAAGATTTAAGCTATACTTCATTTTTTTAATACCTTGAACATAAATTGTTAAAATGGAAACAAATAAGTGATAAAGTTACCTACACGTAAAGATGATTGATCAATATTCATAAGTCACTTATATTTATCTCCTTTTTATTCTCTTTGCTTTTTGTTTTTGGTAGTATATAGCTGGTTAATGATATTATTTGTGCATGTATACCAGCTTGTTAAAACTAGAAACATTTTTATGTTGATAAAAATATTATATCACTTAGGGCCCCAGGTCTCAGAGAAGGTCTCAAGGCATAACAAGGACCGGGAATGGGACTGGGACCAAAACCAGAACTGTGACCAGGACCAGAACCAGGACCGGGACCAGAAAAGGACAGAGGATACTCCAACCCTGTGTTTTCTCTTCCTGGAGGTCTCTGTGTTTGACATGATTAGGGGTAGGGTTCCAGAGTGAATAATCTTAGTGATGGTAAAAGTTTCTGGGATTTGTGCCATTTTCTTCACTGAGAGTGTTCTGCAGAATGAATGGTAGCTATCCTGAAGAAAATTGAGAAAGAGTGAAAAAGAAAAGAGGTATTATGAGATTTACAAACTTGAGGCACTCATCTGCAAAACCTCTAGATAAACATGGGGCACCATTAGTTTTACATTAAATAAATGTGTAAGAGAATAATGAAATTAAAAATATGTGAATTTTTAAGAAAATATAGAAAACATAAAATACATTTTATACTTCCTTTTGGGAACAATAATTCCAGACTTCTGCATGACATTATTTTTTTCTTCTCATATTAGAAGTATTGCTGATGGGATGGCACAGGGTGAGAGAACATAGAAAATACGCATGCGTTGAGCAGTAAAATTTAGAATATGGCAGTAACTTAGATAATCAGAAGAAACTTATAGTTAAACATCAGTTTCTTTTTTGAGATTGTACTATAAATAACTGTTGGGAAAACAGGTATTTAGAGCCAACCAATTAGTGAACATGTATTATTTGGCAGCAGAAATTGGCTAAATTCAGACTGTGTTGTGTGTCTGTCATAAATGCTTACCCCATTTTGGAGAGACAGCTAACTAAGATAATGAGGACAGTTTTGATCTTTTTCAAATTAATATTGATTTTTATGTGTCAGTTTTATACAGGCAGAGAGACACAATTATGCCCTAAGTGCTTTAAGTCATACCCTTCACAGATTTTGACAGAGAGAGGATTATTTTTAGTAGTAGGAGTTAATTTACATTGGCATTAATGCATGAATATTCAGGGATGATGTCTAATTGTTTCCTTTGTTACTAGTTTAACTAAAAATAAGGTTCATGAACCAAGTTGTGGGATATTTATTATGGTAATTTCTCCAAACTGAATTGCTTGAAGTTACTCTTCTTACTAATCAGTTTCTGATTCTGACATGAACTTTTATTCTGTGTTTTCCCTTTTCTTCCTCACTCTTCTCAATATTGAAACATGCATAAAAAGTGAGGAAATTTATAAGCTACTTTAATTCTTTTGGAAAGAAATATTAGGGAACAACTCACTTTTAAGAAATTAGCATGAACAAGCTTGTTGACTATTTCATATAAATATAAACAGAACCACACACATTCACACAGTCCAGTACAGACATACCTGTCATTTTCATTAAGTTGATACTATGCACATATGCAGTTTCTTTGGAAGTGTCACAAATCAGTTATACTTATTTAGTAAACGTTTAGCTTCATCATATTGAGATGAATTTAAGAAAAGTCAGTTTATCCTCATTCATATACTAAGTAATAATATCCTGAATGCTTACTCTATATACTCTGCAACATTTGTAACTATGCTTTACTAGAGTCCTGAGAAGTAAGATTGACAGGAGATGTAAAGATTTAGTTTTTATCTGTGCCAGGATACTTTTTTCTTTGAGGAATAAAATATGCAAGTTTATTATGCCACATAACCAAAAATCCAGAGATAGGTAATTTGACAGATTATTTTGAAGCCGACCCTCTTCACTCTACCATCTTCAGCACATTGGTTTTTGTACTTGAATATGTTCAGTTGTGATCTCAAGATGCATGCAGTAGCTTTTTGCCTCTTCTCTGCATGTAACCATATCTTAACATAGACTAGGACTGTGTGTGTGTGTGTGTGTGTGTGTGTGTGTGTGTGTATTTTTTTCACAAATTCTCTAGTAGTTTCCTCCAGTTTCACTGACACTTTTCTAAACCAATCACAAGCTAATGTGAGCAGAAGGGAATTGCCAGGAAGGTCTTGGCCCCTGGGATTGTGCAAGGGTCAAGTTTGCTTAGTAACACGTAATCACCAAATTCCTAATAGAAGTACAGAAGGAAGGTAGATGACGCAGGTTTACAAACTGCTTAGAGGTAAATATAAATGAACAAAACCTCCCAAACCTTGCCTGGGGAATACACAAAGCATTGTGTATCAGATATATGGGTAAAAAGTGACATGGTAAAGGCTAAGGGATGTAGAGAAATAAATGTATACGGTTATTCCTCGGCATATTGTGGTTCACTTTTCTCAGTCTCACTGTATTGCGGATTTTAAAATTGTATATGTCTAATTTTGTATTGCACGTTTTTTGCTATATTGTGGGATTTTGTGATACATAGGTATTTTTATATATTTATTATTTTAATTATTTTGCAGTAAAATAAACAAAATAAGTGTGGGAAAGGTTTATAGAAGTATGGGGAGGGTTTATAAAGCCTTAAAAAAATATATATATAATAAAATAAATATAAGATCACTACTTTGTGGATTTTTGCTTACTGCTGGGGGTTCTGGAACCTAACCCCTGCGATAGACAAGGGACCCCTGTACTGATAACTGTGTTTGCATTGCCAACTGATTTTTAAATCATGGATAATTTTATTTTACAACAAAAGTAACCAAATTCTACTATATCTACTATACTAAACATTATTTAATTGTAGAATGTCTTATTAATAACATATATTAAATAAATATAATGCCCTTGTTCTATTGCAACTGTGATACCAGAAAATCCATAATAGTAAAGATTTTAAAGAATTTTTGTCATCTACACATTTACAACACGCAATACTACAGGAAATCTCAATGTAGTTAAAACTGAAAAACTCAAGAGTACAGGTCTGGCTTACTTTACAGGTAATATTACCACAAATAATTTAGAAATTCTGATAATTTTTAAAATTAATTTTAGAGAGAGGGATGAGGGAGAGAAAGAAAGAGAAAAGCATTGATTTTTTGTTCCAATTATTTATGCATTTATTGGTTGATTCTTGTGTATGCTCTGACCAGGAATCAAACCTGCAACCTTGGCATATTGGGATGACGCTCTAACCAATGGAGCTACCTTGCCACTCCGAAATCCTGGTATTTTAAGTTCAGACTAGGTCTTAGAGAGTTTTAAACCATATACCAAAGATGAAGACACAGAATGAAGCTCAGAGGCATTTAGTGACTTATCCAAGACCAACTGCACTTCCAGAGCTCCTCTATCTTGACTCATTACACAGCCTGAGTTCTACCCTCAACCTCTGGGATTCTGCTTACCTTTACCATCATGATTGTGATACTTTTGTTTCAAGTTTTAATTATATTGTTATTCTTTCCAGAATAACTTAATATGCTTAATATGTCTAATGCTTAATTATGAGATATTTTCTCCTCATCATCCTAAATGTAAAACTTTTATTGGATTGACAAAAATAAAAACAAATTGTGTGAAATTTCAGAAAAGGTGCCAGTATCTGCCAGTCTGCCAAAAATTCATGAGCTCTCTGTTAACTCTGATAGCTAAGAATATGGCAGTATTTTTCTATTACTGCTTAGGTATAGCTGCAGTGCCCACATCTTGTAGTACAAGGAAAGTGGAGCTTTTGATGTGGCATTCTTTCAGGTCAGAATAAGTTAGACATTAAATGGCTATGTAGTGTTTAAATGCAGTCAGAGAGCTAGCATTTGAACTAGAAAATTGCTTTATTAATCTGGAATACACACACAGTTCCTACTTCCCCATCAATTTAGGGAGGTCAGTGGCAAATAGGTCAGAGTCAGTGGAATATTTATGCAGTTTAGTAATGTGATGCCATTAATGTGAAAATTTACCAAGTGCACCACCAATATTGAATTTAAAATAATTGGTCTCAGTAAGTTTTTCCTATTGAATCCAGTAATTTCACTGAATTCAGCAAGTTATTCTCATTTTATTTAAAGTGAACGTGGTCAAAAAACCAAATTCTTGGGAAGATCACACTCTGTGGTTGATACACTGAAAGTCAAATGCAATGCTATGTTGTGTTTTTTCTTTTTTTATTTATACCATTTTAAACTAGATGTTGCCTTCAAAAATAGCATTTAGTCTAAAAAGTAATTACGTAAATAAATATTTCCAGCGCCCACAGTTTCCAAGCAATTTATAATACCTATCTTTAGTCATTCTACTTAGAACTTATGTTTGTAGAAATGTATTTCCCATAAACCTTCCTTGATAAGCTTTTGTGACTCTGATATGTTAAAATTCTTTAGTGTTT
The DNA here is from genome assembly GCA_037038555.1 of Rhynchonycteris naso. Classification (NCBI taxonomy): domain Eukaryota; kingdom Metazoa; phylum Chordata; class Mammalia; order Chiroptera; family Emballonuridae; genus Rhynchonycteris; species Rhynchonycteris naso. Next base: position 184,883,019 of record CM072998.1, read on the forward strand.
TCTCACAAAATTCTAGTATCCTTAATTAAAAAAAAAATTTTTTAATGATCTTTAAGGGAAAGGCTACCTTTCAGATAAGATCTTTATTATGTCGCCTGACCAGGCAGTGGCACAGTGGATAGAGCAACGAACTGGGATGCGGAGGACCCAGGTTAGAGACCCTGATGTCGCCAGCTTGAGCAGGGCTCATCTGGCTTGAACAAAAAAGCTCACCAGGTTGAACCCAAGGTTGCTGGCTCGAGCTAGGGGTTACTTGGTCTGCTGAAAGCCCACAGTCAAGGCACATGTGAGAAAGCAATCAATGAGCAACTAAGGTGTCGCAACGAAAAACTGATAATTGATGCTTCTCATTTCTCTCCATTCCTGTCTGTCTGTCCCTACCTATCCCTACCTATCCCTCTCTCTGACTCTCTCTCTGTCTGTGTAAAAAAAAAAAAAAATCTTTATTATGTCTTTGGATTACTGTCAATAAGCTTTTTTTGCAATGAACTCTATTGGCCCTTTGAGTAACTGACTTTCATTGAATAACCATATTTTATAGTCAATAGTGAAAATATCAGGCAGCTTAGGAAGTAGGGAAACAGAACTGAAGTAGTTGATCCTGGACCATTTTGACCTAGTCAAAGGCTCTGAGAAATTTTTTTCCCAAAGAAATGGCATTTGTGATGAACTTGAAAGGGTAAATGGGAATGGACCAGGTGAAGAGAGAAATGAAGTTCTACCTGGAGAAAATCAGTTGTTCAAAAGACCTGTGGTAGGCTGGAGAAGGGAGAATGCAGGTAAAAGGTCACTGTAGCTGGAATTTAGGGAGTAGGAGGACAATGGTTTGAAATTATACTGAATTTTGTTCCCAGAACAAGTCAACATAGGCTTCTAGGTCATATTAAAGAGTTTTACTTTTATTCTAAACTAATAAAGGTTTTGTGATGAGCTAATATGATCAGATTTGCTTTTACAGATTAGGGTTGCTTGGAGAGAATGTGTGAGGACCTATTAGGGAAACATTATATAATAGATCTTATTGTAATGCCTTGGACCTGTATGGAGATAGTGAAAATGGAAAGCTTGCAATTCTTCTGATATATATTTTAGGATAAAGCAGAGTGGTATCAAGAATAATGAAGGTAGAATTTATGACTGTATAAGAGTAGATGCCAAATAGGCTGTTGGACTTGAGAAAAGAAATTCATGCAGGACTCATGTATGTGTGAATTATGTGGCTGTGGGCACTAATAAAAGGGACTTGGCACAGAAAATGCAAAGGAAATTATTAAGTTATAACAAGATTTTTTTAGACAGGGCAATGAAATGACAGAGGCAAAGGTTTTACTAAAATGAGAGACTGTGATGTCTTAGATGGATATAGAATATATTGATTTCATGTTTTATTGAGATGTAAGCTAGTGTTTCCAGAATTTTCAGTGACTTATAGAATTGTTTGTGGTACAAGGAGTGATACTACGTATAGAATGTTAGTCTAATTGAATCGAATGTTCTTTCTGAATCCCTCTGAAGAGCAACATATTCTCTCTCTCAACCTCTCTCCTTTCCTCCTCCCATCTCTCTCCCTCTCATCTTCATTTCCCTCCTTCTACCTTCTCCCTTCTCTACTTTCTTCTCTCTGGCTTCAGCAAATTTTAAAAAGTATTTTTATTTTATTCATTTTAGAGAGGAGACACAGAGTGAGAGAGTGAGAGAGAGAGATAGAGAGAAAGAGGGGAGGAGCTGGAAGCATCAACTCCCATATGTGCCTTGACCAGACCAGTGCAGGGTTTTGAACTGGTGACCTCAGTGTTCCCAGGTCGACGCTTTATCCACTGCGTCACCACAGGTCAGGCCTAAAAAGTATTTTTAAATGAGTAAGAATCAAGTATGTGGGCCATCTCTGAAATCTCTGGGGCTGTATGTTGTGTGCACTTTGCTCCTGTTTCTATCGCATTATTCTTATTTTTTTCTTTTTTCCTATATACTTGGTTGATTTAATTAAAATTTTAAATTTATTGTTTTTGGCTATTTTGTGTCTATTTTTGTTTATTATAAAGTGGCTTATAAAGATACATTTTTTGAAATATGGTAGAGTATAAATAAAATATCAAATCTATAATTATTGGTTTGGTGACATTTTCCCCTAAATATTTAACAACTGTATCTAGCAAGGCAAATGTCTTGGCATTTTTCTCCTTGTAAATTTTTATTTAAAATTGACAATGAAAAAAAAGGCCTATTAACATTTTTTTTTCTTTTTTTTTAAATATTAAGTGAGAGGAAGGGAGGCAGAGAGACATACTCTCACATGCACCTGAACCATGATCGACTCAGCAAGCCCCTTTTGGGACAATGTTTTGCCCATGTGGGCTCATTGCTTTGTTGCTCGGCAGCTGAGATATTTTTAGTGCCTCAGGTGGAAGCCGGCAGAGCCATCCTCAGCCCCTGGGGCTAATTTGCTGGAACCAATGTGCCCTGGCTGTGGGAAAGGAGGAGAGAGGGGGGGGGATGGGTAGAGAAACAGATGGTTGCTTCTCCTGTGTGCCCTGATTGAGAGTAGAACCCAGGACATCCACATGCCAGGCCAATGCTCTACCACTGAGTTAACCAGCCAGCACCCCTGTTAACTCTTAAGTGTTCAAAATTCTGCCTTTTCAATTAAGCCTTTAATTTTAATATGGGTAGGTTACCACCACATCACTCCAAAGGCCAAATGGAAATAATTAAATGAGTAGAATATCTTCCAACACATCCTTCACCTTGAAGTAGATTTTTTTAAAAGTAACTATATGTACATAGGTATGTTGTAGCCAAGGAACTGATCTTGGTACATATTTGAAGGCTGGTCTTTCAACTGGTTATCATTTATTGACATTTGGACATGTTGAGGTCTATATATTTTATTTGTTTTTCTTTGAATTTATGTGCTTGAAATAATTTAGTAGGGAAGTATATTACCTGCAGATTCTGAAATGTGGTTGCTCTGTCTTTTTGTCAACAGAATGGACAGAGGAATTTTGTTGTTTTTGGTGTGTATGTATGTGTATGTTTCCTGATGAAAAATACTTTAAGTGACAGGTACACTGCCAGCAAAAGCATTTTCCTATAACTCATTTGTTTTATAGAGACTGCCGGAGTGAACTGAGGAACATCTATGAGCAGGCAGCAGACCTCAGAACCAGATGCTGGTGCTCATTTCCTTATTAAGATATTTGATGGTTCATTGGAATTCTATCTTTACACCTAGCAAAAAAGAAAGAAAACATAAGTACAATGTTTATTGTCACATAAAAAAAAAGTCATAAAACACTTATGGCCATTGAAGTTTTATCTTAGCCACTTTTTCCTGAAATGATGACTTGCCTTTGTTTTATTCTGGATTCACATTACGTTGTACAATGCAGTACTCCTCTCAATACTGAGGAGGAGAAGCGCGCCCTGGAAGCAGCACCCTGTGTTCCACTGAAAAGTGCTTCTTTCTGAAATAACAATTTACTGGAGGTTAGGGTCAAAGATGAAGGTTTAGGGCAGGGTGTCTGAAGCTTGGCATTGTTGACATTTTGGTCCAGGTATCTCTTTCCCATGGGGGCCTGCCCTGTATATTATGGGGTATTTATTGGCATCCTGGGCCTCCATTCACTATGACAGCACTCTCTGCCACATGCACACATTTAGTTGTAACAACCAGGAATGTCTCTAGACCCGTGGTTCTTAACCTGGGTTCTATCAAACCCTAGGGGTTCGATGAGTCGGTCTCAGGGGTTCAGAGAAGCCTCTGCCACAGAGGCCAGAATAAAATAATACCGTAATTTGTTGTGAGTTCATGCACTTTGTTGGTTTTGTTCTTTGAGCAAGGAGATGTTCATGCACGGCTCATTTTGCGCACCAGTAAAAAAACATATACCTATGTCTTGAATTTGGAAAAAACCATCATATTTTATTTATCACTAAAGAAGGGTTCGGTGAATTCGCATATGAAACTGGTGGGTTCGGTACCTCAAAAAAGGTTAAAAACCACTGCTCTAGACATTGCCAAATGTCCTGGTTGGGGAAGGGGGACAAAAATCATCCCTCATATATAATGACTAGCTTCCAGTAATTTAAGAATAACTTATAATAGTTAGACCAAATGAAAAACTATGATGCATAAACACTTCAGATCTATACCTCACTCACACATATATGCAAACCTGAAAGAAATAGAGTACCTAGGGGATTAAATTTTTAAAAAATATATACAGTACCCTAAAATGAGAATGAAAAAACCATCTTTGTTAGTTTAATTTAATTTTAATTTTTAGTAATATCTTTATAAACCATTGACTAAACCTGCTGATAATTGGTTTGCTTTAATCTAACCTCATTTTCAATGGTTGATCAATGTCAAAACTATTTTATCAAGTATTAATCCTCTCTAAAGATTAGCACACTTGGAAGATATGCTAATTCTTGTTACACATTGGTGTCTTTATTCAACAGCTGATTCTGGTAGTCTGCTAAAAATAAATCATGTTTGGTCCTGACTGGTTGACTCAGTGGTAGAGCATTGGCCTAGCATGTGAATGTCCTGGGTTCAATTCCCATTCAGGGCACACAGGAGAAATGACCATCTGCTTCTCCACCCTTCTCCCTCCCACTTCTCTCTCTCATTCTTTCTCTCTTTTCCTCCCTAAGCTATGGCTCAGTTGGTTCGAGTACATTGGCCCCAGATGCTGAGGATGACTTTATGGAGCTTCTGCCTCAGCTGCTAAAAATAGTTTCGTTGTGAGCATGGCCCCAAATGGGCAGAGCATCAGCCCCAGACAGGGGTTGCCGGGTGGATTTTGGTCGGGATGCATGCAGGAGTCTGTTTATCTCAATCTCCTCTCATCTCACTTGTAAAAAGAAGAAAATGAAAAAGTCATGATTATATTTACTTTTTCATTAAGTGCAGATGTATTATTTATCTAAAGAAATGAAACATTACAGAGAAATGAATAATCTGAAGAGATAAATTAATAATTTGTCATTATTGGCTATTGTTTACTTTAATGCTCATTTTTCTTCCTAAATGAAACAATTGTTAGAAAGGTTAGCTTTTTTGGTTTTTATATTTTTGTTGTTTTCTTTCATTTGCTGTAATATAAAAAAGTAAATTATATAAGTTGAAAAAAATCTTGGCTTAGTCTATGATGTGGAAAAATAAAAATAAGTTATTTCCTCATTTTAGTTTTTTAAATTTAACTTGTTTTTCATCAGTTAATTTTTCCAATTAAATCTTATTTTCTATAAGTGTGCCATTGCCTAGAAACCTTATGAAGTGCTTCTCCAGTCATCAGTAAAAACAGGTTTCAGTCTACACAACTATTTCCCCATCGTATCATCCAAACCTCTGAAATGTTAAATGTTTGTTTATATCATCATTAAAAGGTTTTCCCTTTAGTCCATATTTTACTCAGCAAATGACAGGGTAGTGATATTAATAATCCTATTGCTGGAGTAGCTCACTGTATTTTTAGTTAAGAATAACAAGCTTGTGTCTGGTTTTGAGGGTATTGGTCCCACTGGAGTCTGTGCTGCTTGATGTAATAGTACATGAATCTTTGATTGTGAATCAGAAAACAGAATCCTGTGTACTAGAAGAAAATCTACTGAGATCAAACTTTCTGTTTTTGTTCTCAGTTCAGTGCTTATTTTTTCATTTAATTTGGAAATATACTGGGTCATAAGAGGGATGGATCCTGCAGATATGAGAAGTGGACATAAGGGAGTTATGGAACGTGGAAGCAGTAGACAGTAACAAGGAAGAAAAGCTTACTAAACTATGTGTTATACTGACATAGATAATCTTTACTCGACTCCCTTTTCTATACTTTCTTCAGAAACAGATTTAAAAGAAAATGCAAGTCATACAAATTGAACTCTATTACACGTTAAATCTAGGAGAAATTCTGACTAGGCAGCTTTACTTAAAACATATATACAGTAATCTTGTAAGCACATAGGTATCTACAATTCTAAGTAAGTGTAAAATTTTAAAAACAAGATGTGATTTTTGTTACCAGACTACAACCAGTCTGGGGGTCGTGGTCACCCATCACCGCAATAGCCAATAAGTGAAGACTGGGTCTGAGAGGGTAACAGGTGTCTTTAATAAAGATTGCCAGCAACTTGACAAGACAGGTAACATATTCTAGCCCAAAGCCTGCCTTACAATCCCCATTGTGAGGGCTGATTATATACTTTTTAAGGTGAGGTTTGTACAATGGGAGGCATGCAGTTAGTCATAAAGTAGGATAGCTGGTTCCCAGCATTGTAAGAGTCACCACATAGGATGGCCAGTTCCTGGGATCATAATTTCTTCTCCATGGCGTTCCAATCTAATCACAGTCCTTTTTGCTTCTTGGGTGCCAGTCATCTCCTCAGGGGTATGAGAACGTCCATCTTCAGTAGTTCTCCTCAAGGGTATGGGAGCATCTGGCTTCAGTAGTTCTCCTGCGTTCCTGGGTGGGGAGTGCTAAAGACAATCTAGGAAATAGATTACGTGTGGTGCACTAGTAATCATATATGTGTGTGTATACATACATACATACATATATATGTTATGGATTGTATACTATATTGCCACCCTATCAATATAAATATTTTAAGCTTTACTCACTGAAGTTCAGATGGTGATTCTTTCCTCCTTTATTACTGATATCCTGGTGATGGAGATCACTGCTGCTCCTCTTAGCAGCTCGTCACTGACTTCAGGTCTTGCCTGAAGTGCTTCTATTCTAGCAATAATTATGATGCTCAGTTACTGGCCGAGAACATTCAGTTGGGCACAGTACATTCTCAGAAATTTATTTTCTTTCTTTTCATTCCATTGACTATTTTCTTTTCACGTTCTTTTTTTCTCTTCATTCTAGGAAGAAAATCTGCTGTTTTTCATGTCTATGTGTACATGGAACAATACAATACGTGTTATATTTTTAAATATTCACATTTCTACTCCATTAGAAGTAGAAAAAGTACAGGTGGCTGTATATCTAACCTAAAAGGTATCAATAATACATAAACCCACTGGTCACATGCATGATACTGATATAGTTTTATGAAAATATGAAATACTTAAAGGTCATGCCTAACTTTTATGATCCAGATAAAGGCAGAAATTTCCAATAAGATTCAATTTAGTAATTTCTCTGACAGTAACAGCACATAGATCAGATAATAAAATAAAAAACTTGGCTCACTGAGTCAGCTGGCAAAAAAAAAAAAAAAGGCAAGGTACAATCAAGCAATTGGATAGAAGATTTTTTTGTGTGTGAGTGTAAGTTGACTTAATTTCAGATGGAACAGATTTGGGATAGAACAAAGACTGAAGAACACATTTGGTACAGTTTGTGGCTGGGTTTGCTCTGACCTCACAGCTGAGGTTGAAATGGCAGAGGGAAAAAACTAAAGAGATGAGCCACTGCCTGATGGTAATGATGATGGTGATGATTTACAAAAGTTTACTCTTAAGTGTACAGGAGGCTCCAAGACAATGCTTTATTCTAGCTATAGGTGGCAAGAGATATTATAGCACAAGAAACGCAGACATTGAAATAGAAGTGAAATTAAGGATCACCATTGCCTCAGGCATAAGGTGTACATCTCACTTTTTGCCAGATTTCTTTTTTTAAAAAAATAAAATGATTTTTTTAAAAGACTTTATTCAATTTTTTTTTCCAGAGAGGAGAGAGAGAGAGGGAAAGAGAGAGAGAGAGAAGGGGAGGAGCAGGAAACATAAACTCCCACATGTGCCTTGACCAGGCAAGCCCAGGGTTTCGAACTGGCAACCTCAGCGTTCCAGGTCGACGCTTTATCCCACTGCGCCACCACAGGTCAGGCTTTGCCAGATTTCTCAATTCCACCTGTTGCCCATTGAGTCAGCTCTTCCCCAAGACCCTCCCTTTGAGCTCCTCCTCTTTTTGCTTTTGTGGGAGTGCCTTTGGACCCTCGGCTTGGCCTACTTCTTGGGCTGCTTCAGGGGCTTTTTCCCACCTTCGCAGCCAGACATGGTCTGCAGTCCTTTCCCCTTGGTAGAAAAATTCTCACTGCATGAAAAGTAAAGGCCGTGGTGTGCACCTTTTATTTTACTTTTAGTTTTTATAAGATTCTGTATTTATTATTTATACATTGATAGCTATGGAAAGTTTCTCTAATTCAGTTGCACAGTCACCCGAGGGGTTGTATGAAATGCAAACTTTCCTAGGTTCCACTTTCAGAAATTCAAACACAATGGATCAAAGGTGGGTTCTGGGAGCGTGCATTTAACACACTTATGGTGAGGCTAATGCAAAGCTATCCCTGCACTTTGTGAGCCACCTCCCACTGTGCTAGGTTATTGGAGTCGTTGGTCTTGCCAAGGCCCAATCTCTACACTATTGTTACCAAACTAATGAGGTTCATTTGCCCATGTGCATCAAAACCCAATAAAATGTGATCAGGAGTTTGCTGCAAAGAAAGTAAAAGGTTTTTAAAGAAATTAGTGTAGCCTGACCAGCTAGCTCAGTTGGTTAAGAGGGTTATCTGGAATCAACAAGGTTGCGGGTTCAATCCCTGGTTAGAGCACACATAGGAAGCAACCAAAAGATGCACACCTGAATGGAACAACAGTGCTTCCCTTCCCCCTCCCCTCTCTGTCTCTCTAAAAGTCAATAAAAATTAAGCCCTGGCTAGATAGCTCAATTAGTTAGACTGTCCTCCTGGAGTGTGAAGGTTGCTGGTTTGACTCCTCTTTCAGGGTACATACAGGACCAGCTACATGTTCCTGTCTCTCTCTCTTTCTCTCTTAAAAAAAAAAAAAAGAAGAAGAAGAAGAAGAGAAAGAAAAAGAAAAAAATAGAAAGAAAGAAATTGGCACCAAGCCCAGAGACACAGGTGATCTAGTGCTTTAAGACCTGGCTTGCCAGTGGCCTCTTGATTTTTCTCCTATTGTGCAGGTCATGGTGGCTGAGGAAGTTGGGTCATGGCTTCTGCTGATGGGTAGGGGCTAGGATAAGGGGTAGTTCATTATTGCTTCAGGTCCTGATGTTAGCCATGGTGTCATCCTTTCTGGTTTCAAGAGTATGTGGTTGGTATGGCCTGTCTGCTTCGTGGGCCTGAGGCTGAAACTGAGGTGAAGATGTTATCTTTTCAATCCTGGGTCAGGGCACATAAAGAAACAGCTCACTATTCCTGTCTCTCTGTCTCTCCCTGCTTCTCTCTAACACACACACACACACACACACACACACACACACACACACACACACACACACACAAACACACCCTGGTTGGTTTGCTCAGTGGATAGACTGTGGGCCCAGCATATGGACGTCCAGATTTGATCCCAATCAGGGCAAACAGGAGAAGCAACCATCTACTTCTCTTCCTCTTTCTCTCCCCATTCTCTCTCTCTGCCCCTCCCATAGCCAGTGACTACATTGGTTCAATCTGGGCTCCTGGTGCTAAAAATAGTTTGGTTGATCATCAGCCCCAGACAGGGGTTGATGGGTAATTGCTGGGTGGATCCCGGTAGGGCACATGTGGGAGTCTGGCTCAGTAATTTCTCTCCTCACACCGAAAAATAAAATTAAAAGAAAGAGATGTTATCTTTAATTTGACTAAAATTCTATTCTATGTCAACAGATCTGAGGCTTTATTCTTAAGACAGTTTGATGTTGCCCAGAACCTGATGTCCTACAGGCTAAGTGATTAAGGGATAGGAGGAGCAGAATGTATGTGTAAAAGTCTGAATGAAACGAGGCAAATGAGTCATGGTTCTGACAGACTGGACACAGCTAGTCTGAGTGAAGGAAATAGTTATACTAGAGAAATGAAGTTTCAAGAAATGAAGTTCCTGTATGTTTATATTTTCACTCTATTCCTCCACCTCCTTAATAATAATTGCTCCAACTCAGATTTTAAAATCTCTACTTACCAAGATTATTTCTCTGAATTTGATAGTTTATATAAGTGTTTTTAAAAGTCTAAACAACTTACCTGTAAAGAAATAATCATAATACTACTTGTTTTTAACTTGGGAACTTTCTGTTCAAATTTTTATAGCAAATTCAATAATTCTGCCTATTTTTTAAAAGTCACTCCAATTCTTATTACTTCATTCCTATGTTTCATTTCAGTTTCTTGTCATTATTATTTGATTTGATGTATGTTTGTTCCTATACAGGAGAAAAGATATGTTTTCTGGGTAAGAAATAACCAACATTTCATTTCACTTCTGTTTGTCGAAATCAAATTTAACTGTTGTTGGGGCTAGCAAAGATCACGGAACAAGGCCAGAAATCAGCAGTAAAGGACTAAAGAAGCTATAATGAGTAATTTGTCTGAGTTTCAGTTGAGGAGGAAACTGGAGGTCTCAAAGTGAAGGCAATCACAGTAAGAGAGATAAAGGAAACATTTGAAGTAAAAGTAGAAGAAAAACCAAAAGCAGGTCATAACCATAGACCACCAATACAATACACAGCAATAAATTATGTGCCATCTGAGAGACTCAGGGGGCCTCCTTTGGTTCTCTTTTAAGTGCTACACTGGTCAACAGTAATATGAGAAAATGTGGGGAACAGCTCAGATCTCCCGATTGTCTAGACATATAAAACAGCTTTCTTTTGCACAAAGGAACACAGTCTGAGAAATCTTATTATTAAAGTTATACTTGATAATTTTTGTGCTATAAGAAATAGTCTCTAGATGCATCACATTTTATTGTGGCTCTAATGACTATTGGTTGAATCTAACAACATTGATGTCACTTCTTAGTGCCAGTCAGACTGACAATAGGAAAATTGTTTAAATTAGTAGAACATAGAATCTTCCAAAAAATGATACGTGAAAACCACTTCTCTCACTTGAGGGAAAAAAAAGAGCACTGGCAAGATCATCTTCTCAGAGAGTTATGTTATAAAATGTGAACAAACTTTAATTCAATGTCATCCTTGAGATACTGGCCTGTGTTTCTATTAATAATATGTAAATATTATGGAAATAGAATATGCAGGGTGTCTCATCTGTCTCAGAAAGTGTTGCAAGATGACAAAGTAAAGAGAAGAACTGCTTTAGTTGAGAAGGTAAAGAGGATGAAATCTCACTCAGCAGCAGCCTGTGGAGAATGAATTTCGGCATCCCTGTCATGCAAAAGAAGGTATTGTCTGCATGTGAGGGATTGACAGGCTCAGAAAAAAAGAGAAAATTTGAGCCTTACTTTCAAATCCAAGCCTTAGGAGAATTGTGAGTCTGAAGCAGACCCAAGGGCTGACGAATAGAGTTGTCAGGCAGAATGCAGGGCAATGTGTGAATTTGCAGTGTCAGATAGCAACTCTCCACATTCCGGGAGGGATGCTGGTCTTTATGCTGATGAGAGGGTGAGAAGTACTGATAGAGAAAAACAGGCCTGAAGACAAATGGTACAAAACGGAGAGGACAACTGGGAAGGAAACATTTATTCATCATTTTCTGTTGCATTTGAAATTACCATGTCACTTTCCCTCTGAATACCATACACAAAAGTTTATTTGCAGAGGTAGTCTAGCATAGCCTAGCATTGTGGTTAAGATTGCAGGTCCTGTTATAAAGTACCATTTCGCCGGGTTTACGTAGAGACACCAACTCCAAATGAATTTTTAAGGAGTTTTATTAAAAGGAGAAAATTTAATATGCCGGCCGCATATAGCTAACATGGGGCAAAAAGCTGACCCAAATCATGTGCGCTGGGCACAGCCCTGAGGCAGGTTATATATCTTTGATCACACACAGGTTGGTGGGAAAAGGGGGAGGGGAAGTGATGACACAATGCATTTAGCAAGCTTATAACACTCGTCTATAGGATTTATAAAAAACATTTCTACACATTAAAACTTATAAGGTAACACTATATTGAAAAATGTTGTTCTACATGTTAGAAGATATTCCCAAATTTTCTAGTGTTTATTTGCCATTCCTTTGTTTAGAGGTATATACATCCATCACACGTTTTCAGAAGGGGAGTGGGAATTTACATGGCGGCAGGGGATTAAGCGCCTGCAAATAGCCCATTAAAGAAGAAAGAAAGAGAAAGAAAAAATGGCTTGCCTTATCTTACCCTAGCATCCCCACACCTGGCTAGGATTTTACCGTTTCTCACAGAGGTGGGGGAAGGGGGAATCTAAGTCTCCCTAGCACAAAATCTTTTTACAGTACAATACTGTTGTCTATCTGGAGTTGGTGTAAATCACATAAGTATAAAAATTACTTTTACAAAATCTCTCTGTATGCCTAGTCTAAATTATAAAATGCTCTTTTAAGCTTCCTGGTAAGAAGGGTTTCCTACACAATATGTCTCTACAAGCTAGGAAACTTTCACGTTCCTTTACTTTCACTCCCTACTGAAAGGAGAGGACAAGAAACCTGGCTTTAAAACAGGGGTAGTCAACCTTTTTACCCACCGGTTCCACTGTAATGGTGATTTATAAAATAGGGAAGTAACTTTATAAAATTTATAAAGCAGAGTTACAGCGAGTTACAGCAAGTTAAAGCATATAATAATAATTACTTACCAAGTACTTTATGTCGGATTTTTGCTAAGTTTGGCAGAACAAATCTTTATAAAACAACTTACTATAGTTAAATCTGTTGTTTTATTTATACTTTGGTTGCTCCACTACCACCACCATGAAAGCTGGAACGCCCACTAGTGGGCGATAGGGACCAGGTTGACTACCACTGCTTTAAAACATCAATATTAATTTTTAATTCTTTGGTACCTTACCACAGTCCAGGGCTAGGGTTTTTGGGTTCAAATCCTGGCTCTATAGATTGTACATGTGCCTTATCTTTTAAATTTTATTTATTTATTTGTTTGTTTATTTATTTATTTTAGATAAAGAGAAAGTGAGAAGTTGGGAAGAGAGAGAGAGAGAGAGATTTGTTGTTTCACTTAGTAGTTGTGCATTGATTGGTTGCTTCTTGTATATGCCCTGACCAGGGATTGAACTTACAACCTTGGTTACTCATCTTTTTAAGAATTGCACAACTTAAATTCTGCTTATTTTTTTACTTAATCATTTCATCTATGAAATAGAATACTTATTTTGCTCAAATTGCAGTGTGTGTGTCAGATGAGTCAAGCTTTGTAAACTATGTACTACATAGAGTGGCGCAATAAACGCCTTAGCTGCTGAGCCTAATTTCCAGACTAAAATGTCAATTACAGAGCTCTTCCAGTTCTCAGAGAATTTATAATCAAAACAACGAGGCCGTACCAATAAAGATATAATTATTGACAACAGGAAATTAAAAATCAGTAAACTATAAGAATGCAATTTAAAAATTATTTGAGAGCAGAAAAATTTGGAATAGGTTAGAGTGAGCATTATACTCAATCCAATTGAGAAATGTATTTTATGATTAGCAATAAAGAATGTTATTCTATGGATGTAAAAATAACTCTAATAAATGGGTTTCCCAGTACCATTTTAACCCTTCTAAAAATGATAGAGAATAACCATATCTAGCATATCTCTCCCAGTGTGTTCCATAAACTTATAAACCATTCATACGTATGTAGTAAATATACTACTTTGGTAGTTATGAGCATACTATTCCTTTCTTCTCCCCCCCCCGCCATGTGAAAGGAGAGGAGATAGACAGACTTCCACATGTACCCTGATCAGGATTCACCTAGAAACCTTGTCTGGGACCTATGCTCTGCACATCTTGGGCCATGATCACAACTTAGCTATTTTCAGCACCTGAGTTGGAGGCTCCACGGAGTCATCCTCAGCACCCAAAGCTGATGCGATCGAACCAATCAAGCCATGGCTGTGTGTGGGGGGGGGGGGGAGAGAAGAGAAAAGTGGGAAGGAAAGGAGTGAAGAAACAGATGGTCACTTCTCTTGTATACCCTGACCGGAAATCAAACCTGGGACATCCACACGCCAGGACCAACACTCTGAGCATACTTTCCTAAAACATACTAGCCCTCATTTTAATAAAACACTGTACCTTTATTTGGTATGTGGAAATTGTTTTATTGAATTCAAAAACGCAAAAGATAGTGTTGCTTTCCAGAGCAACTTTGCAAATGCACAACTGATATTTGGTAGTCATTGTCTTAACCTTTTAGACACTAGATGACAACTCATATTTCCAGGAACTGATATAGCTAACAAAATCATTCGATATTAGGAAATGATACTAAAACCAAAAAGGTATTGATGTATTAAGATATATCAATATATCAAAAAGGTATTGATATATTAAGATATATGCCAAAACATTTCAAAGAAATGTGGAAGGAAAAAAAAGCCACAGTTATGTTTATATACATATACACACAATATAGATGTTGTTGCTTATTATTTTTTAATTTGTAGGGAAGATATATTTTTCAGTGTGCCATTCAAACTCAGAAAGCCAGTTTTTAAATTTTGTGATCCGCATAAATGACTACTATACTTCATAAAAAAGTAGAGCAGATTGTTACCTTATTATTAGTAGACATTCTAGACTAATAAGTGGAAATGTTGGAAATACTAGGGCTTGGTTTTCTGAAAAGACATTTGTAGGCAAAATGTTCAGGTTCTTTTAATATTAGCAAAAGGACAGTGTGGGAAATATACAAGGGTGGGCAAAGGTAGATTTATAGTTATGAGTACACAAAACAATTTATTCTTGTATTATTATGTATTTTGATTACAACTTTAAACCTGTATGTGTGTATGGCAAGGTAAAGAAATCACCTGAACATGAGAATTAGGCCAGCTACATTGATTATAAAGTGCACTAGGTCATCCTATCTGACAGGATACAATTTGTGTTATGGATATTGTTGATTTGCATGAGTATTACAACAATTTTAAGGAATGGTACAGAATCTGGTTCCAACACAATAAGTATGTCATGTCAATTTTCTAACAGATAAAATAATGAGCCTTGATGAAGGGTAATCTTTTTCTAATTTGTAAAAAGATACCCTATGGGTAAGCAATAACCTGATAGAGGGCTGTCAATGGGGTAGTGATTTTAGCTCAACTTAATATTCTTCCCCTCTCTCTCCCACCCACCTTTTCCCATGCAAAGCCTTTCTCTCCTCTCCCGATACATGGGATGCTAGCTTTATTGAATCTGACATTGAAGCCAGTATATTCTATATTGCTTTGGTAACAGAGTTAATTAAAAATATAAATCTTCTGAGTTGATTGACATCTTTAGAGCCCTTTCTAAATGCTTTCATTTTCTCATTATGCTAATCAGTGTTTTTACTCTTGTATTTGAAAATCACTATCTAATTCTTAGTCTTTTAAAACATTTATTTTCTTTAAATAAAGAATGATCTCGAGGGGTTCATCATGATCAATTTTTGTTAGTGGGCAGTTGGTGTAAGAAACAAGTAAAATTTATTTTTAGTTATAGGGAAGAATATGTATGTGCGCATGTGTGTTTGTATAATGCATATTATTACTATTGATAGAATAGCAAGAGTTGGCTTCCAAATTTCATATAGGAAGCATTTACTAGATACCACATGGCTCAGACATTTGTATTATATTGTTAAGACCTTGACTCTGTCTTTAAAGAGAATATATATGTGTTGCAATAAGAATCTTGCTTAGCCTGACCTGTGGTGGTGCAGTGGATAAAGCGATAAAGCGTCTACCTGGGAACACTGAGGTCGCCAGTTCAAAACCCTGCACTGGTCTGGTCAAGGCACATATGGGAGTTGAGCTTCCAGCTCCTCCCCCCTTTCTCTCTTTCTTTCTCTCTCTCTCTCTCTCACTCTGTGTCTCCTCTCTAAAATGAATAAAAGAAAAAAAAGAAAAAAATAAAGAATCTTGCTTAGAATAAAATATGAATTGTTTTAACATGTGATTTAGGAGAAGCAATTTTTTTTAGAAAAATTAAATCTAATGTAATTTAATAAGAATTATCTTCCTTTAAGCATAAAAGTTTTTTTTTTTTACAGGGACAGAGAGAAAGTCGGAGAGAGGGATAGATAGGGACAGACAGACAGGAGCCAGGAGCGAGAGAGGTGAGAAGCATCAATCATTAGTTTTTTGTTGCCATCGCAACACCTTAGTTGTTCATTGATTGCTCTCTCACATGTGCCTTGACCACGGGCCTTCAGCAGAACAAGCAACCCCTTGCTGGAGCCAGCGACCTTGGGTCCAAGCTGGTGAGCATTTTTTTTTTTGCTCAAGCCGGATGGGCCCACGCTCAAGCTGGTGAGCTCGGTGTCTCGAACCTGGGTCTTCCTCATCCCAGTCCGACGCTCTATCCACTGTGCCACCGCCTGGTCAGACAAGCATAAAGGATTTTTGATAAAATATTTCTTTTAAAAATTATCTTTTGATAATTTTTGCTTCATAGGTTTAAAAACTATATGTGTTTTATTTTGCATGTGAAATAGAGACTCTACATGTTACTTTTTAAGTCCCTTCTAAGTCTATGAGTTCCAAAAAACATTTAATAATGCTTAGCATCCTTCTTATTTATTTAGTCTTCTTGCATGACTCTTTCTAGCCATATTCTAATTTCTTTTACATATGGCAAATTATATTTATGATCATGCTATATGATATTGATGAGTTATGATTCAGTCCTATTTGTGTATTTTTCTTTAAGTACAAGATTAAAATAGTTATTTAGAATTAATGGTATTTATATTATATAATTTATGTCACTTCTCTTTCACTTAAGGATTTCAGATGACTGCTTTGGAGTCCTGTTGAAACTATGAGACAATGTAAAATTTTGTTTATCGACAATAGGAAATAATGTGATGAGAGATACAATTCTAGGTAGCTTATATTGTTACCTCCTGGATCTGTCACTTTCTATGTAACCTCAAATTATTTTTGCCTTTCTGTGACTGTTTTCTCCACTTTAAAATGAGGATAATAATAGGACCTATTTTATGGGGTTACTATGAGAATTAAATAAATTAACTTATGTAGTACAATTAGAAGAGTCTTTAGCATATAGTAAATAATGAAGAAATGTTAACTGTCATTATTTTGTTATCTCTTTTCTTTACAAAAACCTTATGATAAAGTATTATTATTATTCTCCACATTATAAATGTGGAAAATGAGGCTTAGAGAGGTTTATTCACCTGCCTTATCTACATCTAAGAAGTCTTTGAGATTTAAGCAACCTAAAGGATATCAAAGCACTTTTTGTTGTTGTTCCCCCCCTCCCGGGAAGTGAGAAGCGGGGTGGGGAGGGTAGGGGATACAGACAGACTCCCGCATGCGCCCAATCAGGATCCACCAGGCATGCCCACCAGGGGGCGATGCTCAGCCCCTCTGGGGTATTGTTCCACTGCAGTCTTTCTAGCACCTGAGGTGGAGGCCATGGAGCCATCCTCAGCACCCGGCCCAACTTTGCTCCTATGGAGCCTTGGCTGTGGGAGGGGAAGAGAGAGATAGAGAGGAAGGAGGGGGAAGGGTGGAGAAGCAGATGGGCGCTTCTCCTGTGTGCCCTGGCGGGGAATCAAACGCGGGACTTCCACACGCTGGGGGGACGCTCTACCGCTGAGCCAGCCAGCCAGGTCCCTCAAAGCGCTTTTTAAAACATAAATTGCAGTTCAAATAAAAAGATTTAAGAGATTGTTTAAGCTAAAGAGAACAAAGAATAATTATATTTGCAGGTACTTGCTAGCTATACAAGCAATGAAGTGTAAAAGAAGCAGTTTCTGCATATGGGCTGTAATTAATGCAGAATCTGATTCTCAATGACTCTAGAATCATTTGTGCCCAGGACACCCCAAGGCTCCTGCAATGAGAGTAAAAGCTTTTAAATCTGACATTGGTTTATTTAAATCATAAGCTATTGGAGACAAGTACCATTTTGCAGTCAACTATGCTCTGTTGTTCTTTAATAAAAATACTGGATAATCCAAACATAATTAATTAAAAGTTCATTTTTATGAATATTACCTCTAATATTAATGAAATTTGTCTATTCTGTATTAGTCTTGATTTCTGAGATTTCTTCTTCTGTTCTCTACAAGGAAAGATGAATAAATGAAGACTAGCTAAAAGATCTGTCATTCTATGCAAACACTTTCTGTACTAATATGTAATGTGGGGGGATTTTGTGTGTGACTTCTTTTTCTTTTTGCTTATTTTATCTAATAGCATAATCTCAAATTAGCTGTTGTAAGAATTGCATTTTCTATGTGTACCAGCTAACTGATTATGTTTTTTCACAATGTATTTGCCCCTTTTGCTGGAAAAATTACCCAGTTAACACCATGATAATAGCAGTGATTTTCAGGAAATGATTTGTGGATCCTTTTCTCTATAATTTGCTTACTGGTTCTGACAACCCTTCACAATGGCTATAATCAGTGCAGTGATTTTTTCCCATAAACTTTGCCTGGAGCTGCCCGTCACTACTTCACTTACATTTTTTTTTTTAAGTACTGTGACACCTAAATTTTCTCAGTTTGCTCTTGATTGTAATTAGTCAGAGTTATTTTTTTATATAGTTAAGAACTTTCCACTTACAAGAACTATAAACGTGAGTCAAAAAATATTTTTCTCACAGCAGTAAACATAAAATTAAGGAATTTTATACCTTAAATAGATGTTAGAGATCATCTAGTTTTAGCAATCATACATTTAAAGGAGTTAAAAAATAAAGAGGGGGGGGGTTTACAGAGGTTAAGCATCAAGGCCAAGTTCCCACAGGGATTACATTAGAGACTAGACCTCTTGATTCTCTTTTCATTGCTCTCATGGCTCTGTAATGTACACGTAAAGTGATTTAGTATTAACAGAGAACTAAATCTAAATGTGCAGATCCAAATGAGGATAATTATTTCTTATCCTAAAAATCCCAGAGAAAGATCTAAGAGAGCAGACATTTTGATGTTTTTGTTCATTATTGTACTCCTGGTACCTAGAATAGTTCATGTCTTATAGCAGACGCTCAGTAGGTATTCTTGAATAAATAAATGAATGGTTAGGCCCTGGCTGGTTGCTCAGTGGTAGAGCTTTGACCTGGCATGTGGAAGTCCCAGGTTCAATTCCCGGTCAGGGCACACAGGAGAGGCACTCATTTGCTTCTCTACCCCTCTCTCTCTTGCCTCTCTCTCTCCCTTTCTTTCTCTCTCTCTCTCTCTCTCTCTCTCTCTCCCCCTCTCTTCTCCCATCCTGCAGCCAAGGCTTGATTGGAGCATGTTGTCTCCAGGTGCTGAGGATGGCTCCAAGGCCTGTGCCTCAGGCACTAAAATTAAAAAAAAAAAAAAAAAAGGCTTCCAGTTGCAATGGAGCAATGGTCCCAGGTGGGCAAGGCATCAGCCCCTAGTGAGCTTGCTGGGTGGATTGCAGTCAGAGTGCATGCAGGAGTCTCTCTCTTCCTCCCCTTCTCTCACTAACAAACAAACAAATAAATAAATTATTTGAATAATACCTCATCATGTACACACATTTCATTTTTCTCTTAATACCTGGCTATTTAAATAGTGTTGTGTTTGATTTCATTTTCTAACTATCTAAATAATTTGTTTTGATTTTTGGTGTAATAGATTAAATATCTGTGTATGCTCTATAATCTCATCACTACATTAATGGTGTATTATTCAGCCAACCAGCTAGTGTTTTACCATACTAAATTATACAAATGTGATTATTATTTTTCTAATTTAATTGACTAAATGCATTCATTCATTTATTAATATATGTCAAACAGTTTAAATTTGTGATGTAAAGAGCTACAACTGAAAACAATTATTACAATTATGAATCATGGGTTAAAATGCTCCAATATTCAATCTAACTTGATGGTATTGAGAGTCAACAAGAAAACAATGGTTTGGAAACATTTGCCCAAATAGTAAAACTATTTCTAAAGTCTCCTCTCTATCTCAGCCTTCACTGCAAGTGAAATAGCCCCCCAGGAATGTTTCATCATCTTCTTTTCCTTATTCAAGAGGATCTAGGCACCTGATATATGCCCTGCTGCTAACACTGTGTGATTTCTTTTTTGGTCTCAGCTCTGATACTACACTTAAACCCAGAAAACAGGTTGGCTTAGAATATAAGTTACTGGTAGCTTAATTTAGATAGTGTCACCCTAGCGAATCAGATGATGAACCACAACTATGCGTTTCAGTCTAACAAAAGTAATAAAGATGATCACAATGAATCCTGTATTTGAACAAGCACCTAAAAGAGTATGTGCATGCTCTATTCATCTATTAAGAAAAAACTGAGAGAAAGAGAAAACAAAACAAAAGATGTAAGAATCTGTATTCATGTCATGTCTTTGCTTTAGTGTTGAATTAACAAGGCTGGTGATATATGAACATGTATAAATCATGCTGTTTTTTAGTGCACGTTGAGGGGTGACACAGGTTAGTACACAACAGATCATTCACAGTGTTCACCAAAAGCAATCTCCTTTTTCACTGAGTCTGCTGATGGAATGCTGACCACGTCGCGTCTGCAACCCAGGCTGCAGTAGGGGCAGCGAGCAGCCTCCCAGGCTGTAAATGATCTGAGGTGGTGATCTATGCTCAGCCGCTGGAAGATGCTCACCTCTTCTCCAGACTCTGGGTAACTTTGTGAGTAAAAACCTTTCTCCATTTTTTGAATTAAGACAATGTGGCCCAGAGACAGTGAAAAACTTCCTCAGAGGCTCTGGCTTTTCTTGTAATTTAGTTGGTTGTTAATAATTCCAACTTCCTCAATAATAACAATAATTGAAATTAGTCTTCCTCCTTTCCCAGTGGCACAGTTCAAGCTATATGAGTAATGTAGTTAGTCATCAAAACACTGGACTTTTAAGAGAAACATGCCAGAGCACTGTGACCATACATAAATAGAAAGCTTTGGGTAACAATTCTCGAAGCCTACAAGACACATGACATCCTTGACCATTTTTTAAAGCCCTGCACTTCCAGACTGTGGTCAATAACTTCTGCATTTCTGATCTTATTTTACATTTCATCCTCATGGACTGTTCATTTCATGGTTCAATTGTGGATCTTTAAGGAGTCTTCCTTTTTATCTCCTTTATAATTTGGGGGATTAACAGCAAGGCAGGGAAAGAATAGAAGTCCTGCATTTCTTGGTAGGGGATGTATGTTAACTGGGTCCAAGTGGTTAACCAGCACTTTTACCAACTGGATGACAATACACAACAAAATGATCTGTTCATTTCTAAAGGCTGCCAAGCAGGAGATCCCCTCTAGTTTAGTATGGCAAATATGAGAGACCCTTAAGACCATAAGGGAGAATTTAGACCGAGGCAAGATACCATATTTGCCTTGATTCCAAAACACTAACTAGAAATTCAAGGCAATAAAATTAATCAGAGTGAGGCATCTTGGAGTACAAGAGGCCCTCTGTGAAAATAAATGGTAATTATTTTAGGAACTTTATTTTTACTCAATTTAGTGAAATTTCAAGCAGAATTTTTTGTTAGGTCATTGCTAACACTGTTTATTTGAATTTTAAATAAAGAATATTGAATTTTATTCTAATTACAAAAATATATATATTCACTGTAGAAAGTTTAGAAAACATAAGAAAGCAATAAACAAAAAAGACAATGATTCTGACCTTTATTTATATAACCATTATTAACATTTCCTGAAATGTTCTCTCCATATATTTTTTTTTAATTCAATCACATAGATATTTTTATTTATTTTTTATTTTATTCATTTTCTTTTTTTAGAGAGGAGACAGAGTGAGAGAGAGAAAGGGGGGAGGAGCTGGAAGCATCAACTCCCATATGTGCCTTGACCAGACCAGTGCAGGGTTTTGAACTGGCGACCTCAGTGTTCCCAGGTCGACACTTTATCCAATGTGCCACCACAGGTCAGGCCTCTCTCCATATATTTTTAAAAGTAAAATTGTATTGCTTATATTTTATAGCCTGCTTGTTCATTTAACAATATACATTTCAAAAGTATTCCAAGGTCATTAGGTATTTTGCTACAATGTGATTTTAATGGCTGTCTAGTATCCCATCACATGGATATGCAATAATTTACCACGTCAATATCATCTTGTACATTTAGATTGTTTTGAATTTGCCACTATTATTACCTCCTTACTTATGATCTCTTAGTACTCTGATCATGCTCCTAATATAACAGATTGCATTAATAATACATGGTTAATTGTGAATATATTTGTTGCCCCCTTTCGCTGTGAACACCTTTAGCTTCAGGATTTGGTCTTTTAAAATCATTCTGCCTCTGGCACCTAGTTCAAAACCAATGCAGGGAATGATAGATGTATATTCAAATTCTGTGCATGTTTGTTATGCACAAGATTCAATATTTTTTTTTTACAAAGAGCAAATACTAAAAAAAGGACTATAGTGTCTAATGTGGAATGCTAGGTTCATTTGGAGAGATATTCTTACCTTATGATCTTCATTCCTTCAAAGAGCAATGGAGGGTCTAGTGACTTCTGCAGAGATAGAATTCCAGACGTTTGTCTCTTTACAGAGTTTTTTGTTTGTTTGTTTTTTAATCACCAAAGGAGCATTTTCTGAGAATTCTAACTGCAACAATAGTAGTTTAATTCAGTTAAATAAACTCTAGTATGTCGATTAGACTTTTAATTCTAATTGTGCACCTCACTAGCTGTATAACTTAGGAAAAGTTACTTAACCTCTTTGTGTATCGCTTTTTCCTATATTTAAAAATGTGAGTAAAAACAACGACCCCCCAAGGTTTATGAAGAAAAGTTAATTACATTTTTAAAAGTAAAATGAATAATGTATAAAAAATTAAGTGTCTTGTATGTACCACATAATTAATAAGTATGACTCCATAAACTACTTTATTTTTCTTTTTCTTACTTTTTCTTGACACTCGGGACTAATTCCACTTCAAGCAGTCAATGAATGACTTGGTTTCCTGAAGATTAATGCTGCATGTAGTCCTCATCTGTTTGGCAGAGGCAAGGGAGAATGCATTATGGGCAAGAAAAATGAGGTAGCTCTTGCTGTCTTATTCTCCCTTCTTTTAATAGCTATAAATACAAAAGTAGTTACCACATGTCAGGGGAGCCTGAATCCCATGTATTTGCAGTTAGTGAAGGGCAAGGCATGTGACTTTGAAATGCGTGCTTCAGGATCCTGCTGTTGGTTTTGATACTTTCAAATTTATTTATTTATTTATTCATTTAAGAGAGGAGAGGGCGGGGGGAGGAGCAGGAAGCATCAACACCCATATGTGCCTTGACCAGACAAGTGCAGGGTTTTGAACCGGCAACCTCAACATTCCAGGTCGACGCTTTATCCACTGCGCCACCACAGGTCAGGCGGTTTTGATACTTTCTAGAGTCCATTATTAATGAGTGCTGATTTTATAAAAGGATAGACACATGAAAAAGTATTGTAGATTATCCAAATGTCTAAGGTAGAAATCTGTGGTTTGAAGTTACAAAGAAATTGATGGTTCTATTTAGACACACTGCTCTGTGATTGGGAGAACAGGTATGTGTGCTGCCCTTGGAAACTGAACAGTCCGCTCCAACTGTTATCTAATGGCTGAACGAGGGTCACAGTTTCCACATCCATATCCATTCTTTTTTTTTTTCATATCCATTCTTTTTTTTTTTTTTTACAATTTTTTTTAATTTTTTTTTTAAATTTATTTTTATTTTTATTTTATTTTATTCATTTTAGAGAGGAGACACAGAGTGAGAGAGAGAGAGAGAGAGAGAGAGAGAGAGAGAGAGAGAGAGAGAGAGAAGAGAGAAAGGGGGAAGGAGCTGGAAGCATCAACTCCCATATGTGCGTTGACCAGACCGGTGCAGGGTTTTGAACTGGCGACCTCAGTGTTCCCAGGTCGACGCTTTATCCACTGCACCACCACAGGTCAGGCTCATATCCATTCTTATAGAAATAAATCTTCCATGTGTTTGGAGATAAAAGCCTACTTCTTGGGGTACAAAGATGGAGAGTTGTTTGACTCCCAGGAACTGGATGAGAGTCTCTGCCAGAATTGAAGTCTAAGCTAGAATTGAATTGTCAGCCTAACAGCTTCAGTGAGATGTGGCATTGAACTGCATCTAGCAGTGACAATCAGGCTGTTCATCTAATTGGCTGGTTCAGGTTTCATTGATGGAGTGGAGGGAGGAGATATAGGAAGGCAGGATTGCTAAGTGGCGCCTGGGAGTTCTCCCAGTGTTCTTCTAGTGTTTCTCTGAACCGTAATTATTTTCATGTATTCAAAGACTTGAAAGCAGGAAGAGAGAATCCTTTTGGTGAAGTGTCTAATCTATATTTGCGTCTGAATGTCTTTGGATATGCAGGGGATCCCAAAGGATCCGCAATTTGTGGTTTATAAATGCAAAATAGCGCATTGTGGCTGAGCATGGATAACTTTGTCCCCGCCTTAGAAAACTCTAAATTCCATGAAAAAAAATTTTCTTTACTGTGGGTAGGAATGCGGGTACCTTTTTCAGCCCCTGCTTCTGTCCCTTTCCTCCATACCAACAATACTGCAGAAAAGGAGTTGTGTCAGCAGAGCCTGTTAGGCCTCAGAGCTATATTTGCTTTTGGATGAATGGAAATGGGCAAAGAGTTCAAATTAACCAGAAGATGCAGCTCTACCTCCTTAAATGTGTCTGATGTGTAGCTTAGATTGTAGGAAAGGAGTTAGGCTGAAGTAGACATGTTGGACCAATTTGACATAAGTTCTACTCTATTCTATTTATAGGAATTTCTTGAAGTAAAGTTTCTCATTATCATTTCTCCCAAGGACCAATTTGTGGCCTAAAACAAACAAAAAACATTAAGAGGGACAATGTGTGTACATTTGTATTAATTACATGGCAATTTCATTTTCTAATCCAAAAATCAAATCGTATGCCACACAGATTTGCAGCACAAGGTGTGAACCAAACTAGACATCCTATGCAGGCTGAAAATTTATACCGTTAGAAGATTAATGATTTTATAATTTGTTCTTTAAACATCTGTTTATTCATTTATATGCAAGTCTGAAGGCGACTTTAGGATTGTCTGGTGGCTTCACTCAATCTCAACTCCTTCTATTGCTTCAAGAACGATGAGGAGAACTCAGAAGGCCACTGAGTATAACTACAATCTTGCAAATAGACAAAGAATTTAAATGAGCAAAGTTGGCCTAAGGAAGGCTTTCAAGATTATGGAGGTAAAGACACAGAAGTTTCTATTACATGCAATCTCTATGAAACCTCCATAGTAATAGCCACAACCAAGAACCCAAACAGTTTTTATTTTAAATAATAAACTTAGTTTAAAATGAAAAGAATTTACTTTTTTTCCCCAATATGCTTCTTAGATTTAATATGCTGATTATACTAAGCAAGCAGTATTCTTTTTTCTCCCAAATTCAATTCATTATAAGGGTTCATAATCTGGAGTTATGCAGAGGTTTAATGAGCAGAACATAATATAAACAAACATGATTATGATAATTGAGGGAATAAGATGGAGATTCTCCCAACTTAGACTGGCAAGTCTTCAAGTCTTCAATTTTTTAAGTAGCCTTCAGGGCATTCACAGTGGTAGATGCTGTGGGACTTTTTGATGTGTAACATCTTTGAAACACATCAAAAAGCAGTGGTTAGAAATATTCTGTTTTGTTTAATCAGCTTAGTGACAAAAGAAAGAAAAGAAGGGGTACAGAAGGAAGAATGAAAGGAAGAACATTGAGTGTCCATGGCTTTTGTTAGATTCTGGGCTCTCTATTTTCTATGGCTCCCTCCCATCTGAATTATATCACATGTGTATGCACATACATGTGTGTGCAAATACATATGCATGCAAATACACCCGTGTTTCCACACTCTCACATAGCACTTGCATCTTAAAAGTTCTGAGCTTGAAACCTCTGCTGAAAGGTTCTTATATTCCTGATACTGCAATTACTGATGGCCTTTGATTAGTTGCCCGGCTCTGGACACATCAAAGTCTGAATTCAGCGATTGTGTAAAATGTGCATATCACTTAAAAGTTTCTGACCCTAATTTCCTCATGTGTAGCATAGAATACAGATTAATAACTATGTTATGTTGGGATTAAGTACAATAATATAAACAGTTTATTTGATTTCTGGGAGCAGAATAACTTTACCTTTATTAGTCTGCAAATATGCTTTCCATTTCCCCTACCAGCACCAGCCGTGGCGCTGTCTGTATGTCTCTGCCAATTCACACAACCTACTTTACTGATGGTAATGTGGCTAAACCAATTTCTGGGGGCTTCCATACTCACGTACATATGCAAAATATTTTATATTAGTATAGCACACATATACTTCATTATTAGGCCCCAGAAAGGTTGAAAGATAAATTTTTCTGAAAAGAAGCAAGCTTTCTATAAGGATATTTTTATTTTTCTTTTATTCACATACAAAGATCTGCCATTTAACGAGCACTTATTGAATGACAGGCTCAGTGGCAATGTTTATATGCATTTTTGTAAGAGTCCTCACAAGAATCCTAAGAAGAGGAGACTATTTTATTTGAAGTCATGTCTTAAAAAACCCATGCCTTTAACCTGACCAGGCGGTGTCGCAGTGGATAGAGCATCGGATTGGGATGCGGAAGGCCCAGGTTCGAGACCCCGAGCTCGCCAGCTTGAGCGCGGGCCCATCTGGCTTGAGCAAAGGCTCTCCAGCTTGGGCCCAAGGTCACTGGCTCCAGCAAGGGGTTGCTCGGTCTGCTGAAGGCCCATGATCAAGGCACATGTGACAAAGCAATCAATGAACAACTATGGTGTCGCAAGGGCAACGAGAAACTAATGATTGATGCTTCTCACCTCTCTTTATTCCTGTCTGTCTGTCCCTGTCTATCCCTCTCTCTGACTCTCTCTCTGTCCCTGTAAAACAAACAAACAAACAAAACAAAACAAAAAATGAAAACCATGCCTTTAACCACTATGCTATGCTGCCTTTCAAAAAATAGGAGAGAAAATATCAAGTAACAATTGAAGATATGGAAACCAAAGGTCAGAAAACTGCCATAGCTCAGGCTGCCTGAGAAAAATAAGAAGAGTGAAGTCTTGTATTTTACATATAAATAAGAGTTCCTGTTTTCAAATGCAAAATCTTATAAAAATAATTGAAGGGGTAGTCTTATTATTACTATTATTATTAAGTGAGAGGGGGGGAGGCAGAGACAGACTCCCGCATGTGCCCCAACCGGGATCCACCCAGCAAGCCCCCCCAGCAGATGATGCTCTGCCCATCTGGGCTGCTGCTCCATTGCTCAGCAACCAAGCTATTTTAGTACCTGAGGTGAGGCCATGGAGCCATCCTCAGCACCCATGGCCAACTTTGCTCAAACCATTCATGCCGTGGCTGCAGGAGGGGAAGAGAAAGAGAGATGGAGAAGCAGATTGTCACTTCCCCTGTGTGCCCTGACCAAGGAATCAAACCTGGGACTTCCACATGCTGGGGTGGGCTGGTGCTCTATCACTGAGCCAATCAGCCAGGGTGGGATAGTCTTAATAGTCTTGTCTCAGGAGATAGCTATTAAGATGATGTCCTATTATTGAGAATTACAGTAAAACTCCACACTATAAGCTAAACTAGTTATCAGAACAACAGTCTCACCTAGATATCTGTATGAGTAATTGTGCTTTAATAAAGGTGAAAGGGGTAAAGCAGTAGATTATGTATATAGATAGTGGGAAATACCAATTTATTAGACTTTCCTTTGAGTCCTTTCCAGATAATTAAGATTGAATTTAGCATTATTCTTAATAATGTTAAAATTATTAAATAAATATTATTTAATCTAATAATGGCATTTATACATTTTAAAAGCAAACTAACACATATCTATTGAGTGCCAATTTTTTGTTAAGTACCTACAATGTTAGATACTGCAGAGGATACAAAGAAACAAAATTAAGGAACTAGCTACCCAAGAAGCTAATAATCTGGTTGAGGTTCACATATACAAAGAATTGAATAAAACCAACATGAAGGCTCTATTAGGTAATACTCTTTGTCTTATCTACTAATCTATGTCCAGAGCTAAGTATGGTACCTGGCACCTAGTAGTCACTTAATATTTAACCAGAATAGATAAATGGATAAGCACATGGAAGGATAAGAAAAATACTTATTCTAGTAAATAATAAAAAATATAACAAAATAGTGCAGGATTATCAAATTAATGATAAAGTAAATAAATAGTTTAAGAATTAATTTCAATAAATTCTTCTTTGAAATGTAGTCAATAATTATCTTTCATCCAGGTTCTATTATTTTGTTTTCTATTATTACTTAGCCAATTGCTTAAGCCTACTCTATTTCATCAGTGATTTGTGTTTTAATTTAGTCAGTACTGGGTGGATTCTTTCCAGATGTACTATGGATCATAGTTTATTAAGTACTTTTCCCTGTGAACAGAAATTAGTTTGGTTTCAGTTCATGGTAGCTATCTAAACTCTGAAATGGCTTGTTTTATATCAGATCCTCTCTGGCAATTCTGTTAAACATATGTACACTGAAATGGCCCACTATGCCATTTGAAAATTGAAAATAATTTTGGAATATAATATTTCTAAAAATACTTCCTGTCACATGTGATAGGTGTTTTGGTATCAACATTTATATTACTCTTCACATTTTCATTTGTTTCATTTATCGCAGTCATCACACACACTGACTACTGCTTATATGACACCTCACTAGATATGTTAGACTTCAAATACCTTTGTCTTTATGGTAGAGATAAGATACATACACATTATTTAAAAAGGTAACTGTGCAAAGGGATGTGGGTATGGTAAGTGCCAAATGAGTGAGACCAAAAAAGACCTGCTCTAAGAGTTGAGGCAACAATAGCATCAGAAAGGAGGTCTATAAGTTTGGAAGCTGAGGATCAGGGAGAGCTTCACAGCAGAGTGGCAGCTAAACTCGGCCGTGAAGGATGGACAGAGAAGAGCAGGAAAAGTGTTTCATGTGGATATAGGAAAAAAGCACGTGGCATATGGACTAAGCAAAAAGACAGAAACACACGAGACAGGAGACAGTGAGTTCCCTATATTGTATGGGATGGAAGTTGAGTGTGGTGAGTTTGAAAGATATCTGGAAAATTAGGTTCGAGATACAGAGTTGTGGGAGTTATTTTAATATTGTCAGAAATAGATAGCATATATAATAATGATTTTGCAAAGCAATTTTCACTTTACAAGTTATATTGTTTCTTATTTGATTTTTACAGCAACCCTGCAAAAAAATATTCTTGTTATAATCATAAATAATAGAAATTGAGGGTCGAAGCTTATTCTGTGTTACACACCACAAAGTGTCAGAACACGGGTATAAATCCAGATATGACCCTAAATTCCATGTTCATCTCATCATTACACTCTACCTATCAGATAATTATTAATCATTATCTCCTGACAAAATGTGTCTATTTATGTGCATGTTTGTGTAAATATCATATACTCAATACCGTTTTCTGCATAGTGCTAAAAAATGAACTCCTTTCTGGGCTAAATAATACCTGCTTGAATGGGTGAAGCTGAGATAATTCTTTGAGTAGAAGAGGTTGTTTTATTATACATTCTCTGCGTAGTTTTCAATGGAAGTATGACTCATTATTCTGCAATTCTACTAAGAAACAGATCACCTGTGGATTTTAACCTAAATTTCTCTGGAGATGATTTAGGCCATTTTCTATGTTATTATAATATTTATTTATTTATTTATTTATTTTATGTGACAGAGACAAAAAGAGAGAAAGAGAGAGGGACATATAGGGAAAGACCAGAAGGGAGAGAGATGAGAAGCATCAATCATTTGTTGCGGCTCCTTAATTTCTCATTGATTGTTTTCTCATATGTGCCTTAACCGGGGGGGGGGGGGGTACAGCAGAGCAAGTGACCCCTTGCTCAAGACAGTGACCTTGGGCTCAAGCTGGTGAGCTTTGCTCAAACCAGATGATCCCGCTCTCCAGCTGACGACCTCGGGATTTTAAACCTGGGTCCTCCGTGTCCCAGTCTGACGCTCTTTCCATTGCACCACCACCTGGTCAGGCATTTTATAACATATAATTAAATAGCACTTTCAGCTCTTTCCAATCGATTTGAAATTCCTTTCTTATACTGATTTCTTAAGCCATCTCTATAATGTAAACACAGAAGATATTATTATGCCCATTTAATAAATGTATAAAGGCAAACACAGATAGGACAGTCTACATCCTACCAGTATTAATGGTGGAGTCAGGGACCCTGACTCTAAGGCAGAACAGGCTGCTGCTGCCCAGGATGCTCATGATGATTTTCATTTGGTACTACAATTTAAGATACAAAAATATCTGTTAAAAATTTAGTGTATTTGGGTTCCCCTAGAAACTTGTAATTTCTAACTCTGATCTCCAGGCTTTTTCCTATTGTGTTTTATGCTATAAAATTAAGTAATTAATGTTCAACTATTTTTAGCTCGTGCAACCATAAACTATGACACTTACTTTGCCTACTGATTGATGGAGGGAGGAAAGTACCTTTCACTCCCACAATGAGCTGTGTAGCAGAAAGATGGCCATGACCCTGTTGTTGGACATGCACCAACCGAGTTCCTAAGTGCTAGAGACAAGCAGGAGTTATTTTCTTAGGCAATGACACTAAAAAGAGACACATTTCACATAATATATTACAGTGAGTTCTGAATTATGGCTGTCTTCTCTCCTTCCTCTGGCAGAATGTGAAAGATTTCATTTGGCCTCATGCAATTTTCAGAAGAATTGAAGTACAAATTATATAGCCAAAGGACCCGTTCATGGCAATAGAATAGAGTTACTTAACCTTGACTGAAGTTAATTGAGCTACTGGATATGGTAACAGGTGAGGGTATGGAAGACAGATGCCAGTAAACATTATTCTTTATAGCATTTCTTTGCCACTTTTGTAATATTTCAATAATTTGCTTCTAATTTTTAAAAAATATACCTTATTTACTGATAGATATTAGTCATATAATTTACTCATGCTCCTTACCTTTGTTATTTATATGATCATTCCTAAGGACATGACGTTATGGTTCAAATTCAGCAACACTTTAATTTACTGATCATTTGGGTGATAATAAAAATATTAAAAGCACATCACATTTCATTTCTGTAACACTTTTTCAAGAATGACATGGATCTTACAATATTTGATTTTAGCTTATGAATAATCTCTGATATTCATAAGTCAAGTTCAGGTTATTCCTCAATAGATCAAAACAGCTTTCTGTATTTATATATGATGTTATATGGTTTGGCAAGTACCACTGTTAATTAGTTGACTCTCTGCATTTATTTGCTAAGTACATTTAGATCATTTAGATATGCACACTGTGGTCCTAAACAGTTTCTCCTTACACATTTGTACATTTTAAAGGGGCAGGATGATTTTATATTTTTCTTTCTTTGAGCTGACCTGAACTTACAGTCGAGCTGACCACCTGCAGCTGGCTGTTTCGTGGTGCAGCTGGAGCAGCCTGGACTCAGCCTCTGCCAGTGAGCGCTTGCCAGGTCTGCCCTGCTGATTCTGTAAAATGTTACTGTCGAAAGGCTTATGGTAAAATTCTGTTGTCCTATGTAAAGATGTTACATTAGAATAAAATTATTTCCAAATGGACACTGGGTTAAATTAGCCATTTTAACATTTTAAATTTAACACAACTATCAGATACAGAAGCACAGAGAGTATGAAGCCACAATTTTAAACTGGGAAATAAAATGAGTAAAATATATCTTCTTCATCAAATGACACACTGAAATTTGAGTAACTGGAGAACAATTTTTCTGCAATTACGTATTTTCCCAGAGAAAAATAAATCAAGGAATTTTAGCCAGATCCCTGATTAATGTTATCTTTGGCTGGGTAGGCTGGCCCCCTTGGACGAAGGCCACAGTTGTGAGGTTATATGGGGACACAAAGTCACCAAGATCACAGGGTAGGGGGACAAGTTAAATAAATTATGCTTATTAAAGTGCTGGGATGATAACGTCTCTAAATTATGGAGCAGAGTGAAAACCCAGTTGTGACTTTTGGTATTAAGAGAGAAAAATGTCATCTATTTTGTTTGATCTGTTAGTGTTGTTAGAAAAATAAAATGAAATAATGTATCTAAAAACCCTTTGAAAAGTGTGAAAAGTGACATAAGAACACAAGGAGCCTGGTTGACCTACATTATGCCAAGACCTTTCTTTGATTAGCTGAGCAGTTGGCTACAGGGTAGCTAAGAACCTGAGCTACCATCAGATTTTGATAAAGGAGAGCTTGGTGAAAGAAGTGATTTTGTGTATTGAATTTGATAAACCTGAAAGCTTTCCTGAAAGTTTAAATTTCTGTGGTTGATACTTTTCTTTTGAAATATAGTAATTAATTTTATTGTTTTGTTATATAGAGTTGCAGTATTAGAAAGAAAAAGCTTTGACTCTGACCTCTTTTTATAATCTGATTTTTTAAATTAATTTTTAATTGAAGTAGAGTTAGGGTACAATATTGCATTAGTTCTATTAGTTTCAGATGTATGATATGTTGATTTGACATTTTCATACCTTACAATGTGATCACCCCACTAATTCTAGTAATTGTCTGTCACTGTGTAAACTTATCACAAAATTATTGACTATATTCTCCTTCACCTCTTTTCAGCCATCTCTTGCCCTCTCTCCCTCTCTCCACTTCCCTTCTGGTAACTACCACTTTGGTCTCTGTTCTATGAATTTGTTTTGGTTGGTTGGTTGGTTGTGACTTTTCTTTTTTGGAACCCGATTCCCATATTTTACTGTGTGATCTCGGTCAGATTAATTAAGCTCTCTGAACCTGGAAATAGAGTTAGTAATATTTAATACATTATATTTTTGTGTAGATCAAATGATTTCACATAACATATAATACTAAACATGTATCTAGCAGTTTCTAAGCATGAAGAAAACCCTAACTCCCTTTCCCACGTGTAATAATGTCAGTGTTGCAAAAAGTACAGCATTGGAACCATTGTTTTAGAATCACCCATAGATATCTGAGGCCTGTTCCAGACCATCAATAGGTGGGTCCTGGTAATGTGTTTTTTAATAAACATCCCAGATAAGTCTTAAACTCACCACCATTGCAGCTACTGATTTAGATATAGCCTAATTTAGCCGAGGCTAATACTTGCTGTGTGGGGTTGTTGAATTTAAGAGTATAGGAGCTGAATATTAAGCTGAAATGACCCAGTAGCTTCATGGAAATTTTAATTTTATATTAATTTTGTTTGCTTTGTTGTTATCTCCTTCTTCATTCCAAAGTCCATAGAAATCATTAAATATTCTTTTAAGGGCCCTAGTAGGTAAATGTTTTTATGGTTTTACAGAATCTGGTTGCAATTTAACATCAGATACATTTGCAAATAGGAACTGAACAAGAAATAAAGGAATATGGAATTTGGCATATCAAGAAACTAGTTGAAAATTGATAACCAAACTTACTCTGCTCATATGGCAATTTGTCCTTTCCTTGCCAAAAAGTCAAAGAGGCAAACAGAGATAGTCAAGCTCACTCACCAGCAAAGAATTGGACATACATTTTTATCATGTGTAAGCTAAATTTTGAATCTATTTATTTTCAGCACATTTTTATATTTATTCATAATCTTCCAAAATGTGTAAAATATATTTAAGCTAAAACAAAAAGTCAATTTCACATTAATTAAATGTTTGAACCTTATCCAAAGAATAAATTACTAAAATGGCAGAGAGTATTAATGACATCTAATAGTCTGTTGAAGAGTAAAGAAGTCAAACTCAAGAGAAGGCAAAGCAAGAATAATGTTTATAAAATAATAATAATAATGTTCATAAGGATTGTGGAATTGAGGGTGTGTGTGTGTGTGTGTGTTGGGAGACAAAGTACCTCATGAATGAGGATCAGATGTATATTTATAGCAGCAGGAATTAAAATATTCTCTATGGTGGCCTGGAGTTAATGCATTAGACAAGCAATATGTGAGTTTATAAATTTCTTCTATTTTGCAACTTGCTGAAATACCAAGGTCCTTTGACAGTTATCAGGAATACCTACTGTCTGTTCAGGAGGTTCTTTCCTGGCATGTAGTCAACAGTTGAATTACCTTTGGAGTATAGCTCTCTTGAAAGCTTTCAGTTCACCCACAATGTTAAGTTACAAGTACATGACTTTACCTGCTATTCCTATCTCTACCAGACTTTCTTTATATAAGAGAGCCTGTTTACTCATAGTCATAGAGGTATTAGTTCACAGTATATTCTCTGAAATGGGATTGTTGTGTAAATGGATCACCAGAATGTCTCTATTTTAGTTGAGTTCTTGATTTTCCTGTGATTTTAGAGGAATCTTTTGATTTGGCAGGTGGTAGCCTCCTTCTAGGAATGTACAAAAATTTAGTATAAGCCAGAAATCTAACATTTTGGTCTTGAACCAACAAACAATTCATCCATTAAGCAGATAACAATAGTTCTTACCCAATGTGCCAAGAAGTCTGCCAGGATCAATTTAAAACAAAATTTTTAGGCCAGAGAAAAAGATGTTGGGTATTTCCAGATTTCTCTCAATCTTTCTGATTTATTCCTTCAGGAATTGTTAGGGCTATCAAATCTCAGTCTGTGACTGTTATCCTGTGAGGTTTGTTAATGATGCCCCTTCTAAAGTGTCTCCATCTCTAAAATGTAGTTTGGATGATAAATTATCCAATTATATGGCCACCTTATCATACCTTACAAGTAATTTCCTTTGGGAAGCCTTTCTTGACCCTCTAGAGTAGACTAGATTCTGCTATATACTCTCCATAGCATTATGCATATCTACTTCACTGCTCTTATCATAAGTAAATTTTGATAACTATATACTTAATATTATTTTCTCCTAGAATATAAGCTCTATGTGAACAGATTCTCTGAATAGTTCAGGGTGATATCTTAATGCTTAGCAAGCATGTTGCAGGTGTTCAAAAATTATTTGATGAACAAATGCATGCATATGTCACATGCCATTTACCAAGGCCAAACCTATTCCTCAGTAAATGAGCTTATGTGGTCATCTGTGAAAGATGCAAATGCCATCTGATGGTGCTGTGAGGAGGGGCCTACACTGCCTTTTACTCCTAGTGGCTCCCCTAAAGGCAGGCTCTTAGGAGGCCAAGATCAGAGGGAAATCCCCTTTAGAAAACCCTAGAAAATCTCATGTTCAAATGGGACCCATGTTCATAATGAAGCCCAGAGGCCATGGCATAAACAGGCCTTCTGCTGGTACTGAGCTGAGAACACGGGCTTACTTAGTGGTCTTGACTCTGGCTTTTGTGGCCTTGGGTTTCCTCCATCTCACTAGAAACCCATTCCTGGCTCCCTACTTGAGTAGTCTCAAGAAAAGAAAGAGTAAAAAAAGGCATAGAGGCTGGAATGAGGGACAACAGATCACACCACAGATTCATTTTCTCTTCTGTGATTTTATGCTTCTCATCCAGTTTATGGAGTTGTTTTAGGCAGGGATATTGTGACCTATGGGGAACTAAGTTGTTTTTTTTTATGTAACATAGGAACCCTTCCCATTATTGAAGACCACTTCTCAAGGTCATGAAATTTCTCTTAAACTGTGAAGCTTGCCTTTTTCCAGATACTTGAAATCCTTCATTAGAACAAAGACTCTTATCACAAAATTAATCAAACAATAAGAATAAATACCAAGCTATGCCACACTAAGCTGATATGATTCCAACCAAATGCTGATAAAATTGACATTTTAGTTAATATGTGCAACTCTTTTTGTTACAATTGCTATAAATAATTTTGGAAATATTGAAAACAGCCCATGAAGCACCAACACCTGCTTATCCATTTTCTAAATATAGCAGAACCTAGATTAGTCTTCATTACATGAGATAATCTATAACTCTAAAGTTTTTTGACACTCAGATTTATTTGTATTAGTTCTAATTTCCAATGTTGGCCAGCCTAGAAACACCTGCCTTTGTGGTAATTTTCTTGGGTTAGTCCTAAAATACTAATGAATATTCTATTTCTATACAAATGGAATATTTGTAGGCTGCTTCCATTACAATACCTGCAATCTTTATCAAACATAAAATGTTCAGTTAGCCATCTGTACTTTTAGAAATAGGGTAGGGAGTGATGATAGACAACTCTAATATTGTTAACTAGAGATTATGCAAGTATAACTGATAACTGAGATTTAAATGGAAGTACCATTAATGCAATACATTAAAGTCTGTAAGTTTACCAGGATATAAAATCCAAACCATTGGGGACTTTATCACTAGACAAAGACTGAAGAGGGACGCATTTTTCAACTAGATAGGATATTCTCTTCGTCTGAGTACCCAGAGTTCATTGCCACTGGCTTCTTCTGGATCGATCACATTGTTCTAAATGAATGATGCTGTCAGAGGTTTAAAGAATAACAAGGAGTTATTCAGTCAGGTCTGGATATAATGAAAATGCCCCTGCAGTTTCCTTAGCTTCAGGGATGCAGGATTAAATTTGAGCTCAAATTTTGAAATGATAAAAAGCCATTTGACTGCATTTTCAACATGTTTATCAGGGGAAAGCTGAAAGTGCACAATACTTCTGCAAGAAATTTGGAAGTTGAAATGGGTACCTGAAACCTTCTGAAAAGAATCCGCTGCCATTTAACATTACTCACATTTCTACCGCCAAGAAGCAGCCCTCCACTTTTCTTCCAGAATTATTTTTAACTAGCTTGGAAGTCATCCAGGTTTGAATCTCCCAATTGCTATTTTGTAAATGTGAAAGGTGCTAACTGGGTTTTGAATGAAAAGACAGGTGCAGCTGTCTTTTGTACAGCTGTGAAAATCCACAGGATGGTCATCACTTATTCCATCGTGGAATAGCGTAAGTGTAAAATGTAGTTTTTTCCAAAGGTGATGAAAGCCAGCAAGATAGATCAAAGTTAAGCCAAAAATATACACACATAGCTATTTTGATTTTTCTCCTTCCTCAAAAAATATCCACAGTATAGTGAAAGATTGATGACCAGAAACATAAGACAGCTGCATATTCCAAACAGAAATGGCAGTTACCACTTTAAACCTATCTAAATGATGTACAGATTTATTTGTTAGCTGTCAGGAGATAAGGTAAACTGGCTACTACTACCATGGTATGGTTGTTCAAATTTTACAAAACATGGAACTGTAGGAGGCTTCATGTTCAACAATTACAGGAAGATAAGTAGAATGTAAAATGGCAAATATTTTGAATGACCCTTGCTTCTTAGTGAAAGAAAGAAAGAAAGAAAGAAAGAAAGAAAGAAAGAGAGAGAGAGAGAAAGGAAGAAAAATAATTATATCTTTTCAATCATAACATTGGAATTGTCTTCTGTTATAACTTTAAGATTATAGATGCCATTGTATATATATATATATGTACCATATCTTCTTGATCCAGTCCTCTATCGAGGGACACTTTGGTTGTTTCCATGTCTTGGCCCTATGAATAATGCTGCAATGAACATGGGGTGTATGTGTCTTTTCATACCAATGTTTTCGAGTTTTGGGGGTAGATACCCAGTAGAAGGATTGCTGGGTTATATGGTAATCCTATTCTAATAGAATACTCCTCAACCATAAGAAATGATGACATAGTGACGTTTACGACAACATGGATGAACCTTGCAAACATTATACTGAGTGAAATAAGTAAATCAGAAGAAGGTAAGAACTGTATAACTTTACACATAGGTGGAATAAAATTGAGACATGAATATAGATAAAAATGAAGTGGTTACCAGAGGGAAGGAATGTGGGGAAAAGAAAAGGGGACTTGAGTGAATGGGGAGGGGGGAGGGGATGATTGAAGGATTTAAAGAGGGACAAATATAAGGTGATAGAAGATGATTTGACTTTGGGTGATGGGTATACAACACAATCAGCAGTTCAAATGCTATAGAAATGTTCATCTGAAACCTATGTACTCTTATTGATCAATGTCACCCTGTTAATTTTCTAAATAAAATTAAAAAAATAAAATTATTCTAAGAAAATGTAAAAAAATGTTTAATAATCTAAAGAAACAAAAGGATTGAAAATGAGGAAAAGAAATTATAGATGCTTCACTCATTGATAGCATTCCTATTACATAAAACATAGATTTCATATAAAATTTGTACATTAAATGTAATCAATATATATTATCAAAGTAAATTGAAATATTTAACAATGTTTTCAATTAGTCATAAACCACAACTAGTATATACTATTGCCTGTGAAAACGTTTTTTAAAATCAATGTTCATCTTGAATGAAGTTTTAAGAAGAGTTGTATATCAACTGGAGAATCTCTGATTGTTCTCAAGATTGTCTTATCAGTTTGCTGAGATTAGTTGCTAAAGGAAAACTCTTTCTGTCATTAACAGAAGTGTTTGCTTACCCTTTGGGTGAAATAAAGCAGACCATGTACCATGTGCCATGTGACTTTCATATTTTCTCAAAGCCAGAACAGGAAATAAATATATAACTCAGCAGGTAGGTACATTATAAAGAAGAAGAAGCAGCAGCAGCAGCAGCCCAGGATTAGTAGATTATGTTGTGAGTTAAAACAAAAGGGCACTAAAAAAAAAAAAAAGAGGACACTAATGTAACTTAAATAATGGAAAGGCATTTTTAAAAATTGACAAAGAAAGGAAGAAGACAGCAATCATAGTGTCACTGAAATATCTACATGTCTAGGTTTCCAGAAAAGACAAGAACCTCAGGATAGTCAGGTTTATAGAGAACAAGATGAATTTTAGCACCTGGAAGGTTGATTGGGACCCACACAGAGTTTGGGGGTCACTGATCTAGTACTCTGCTATTAAATTATTTAACTGCTCATTTTGTCTCTCTTTCGTGGATTTTTCTGCTTTTTCTTCTACTACTAATTGACTCCTATATCTCTGGTTTGAATTTGTAGGAGAGATATCATTAGATTTTGTTTTTTGTTTGTTTCCCATTCTTTTCGTGTGTGTAAATTTTTTTTTTTATTTTTTATTTTTTATTTTATTTTATTCATTTTTAGAGAGGAGACACAGAGGGAGAGAGAGAGAGAGAGAGAGGGAGAGAGAGAGAAAGAAGGGAGGAGCTGGAAGCATCAACTCCCATATGTGCCTTGACCAGACCAGTGCAGGGCTTTGAACTGGCGACCTCAATGTTCCCAGGTCGACGCTTTATCCACTGCGCCACCACAGGTCAGGCTCGTGTGTGTAAATTTTTGATGGGTGGGTACATTCCATGGGCCGATCAACTGACCAGTAGGTTGGCTAGGAGCAGTTTGCTCATGTAAATGGAAGCACTTAGAAGGAAATGTTATAATGAGGTTGAAGGTGTAACAGATATTCTGAGGCTTAACTTATTTAACAGTTTCCCCTCTGAATGATTTAAAAAGAAAATTATACATAGGAAGTTAAAAATAATTCAGTTGTATAGTTCAGGAGATTTCAAGTAATTTGAAGAAATGAAGGCCATGGTATAAAGGCCATGTGGTTTGGTATAAAGGGAGAATGTTACTCTCACATTTATTGAGCACTTACTATGTACCAGACACTTGGCTAAATATTTTCATACATTTTCACTTTTAATGTAGACCATAAAGCATTCAAATGCTTTGAAAGGTTTAATGTATCGATAATATCAGTCTGATTACATTTTACCTATTATAAGTAATAGGATTTGATTTATTTATTTAGATAAAATTGACAAGACAAAACATAGACCAATTAAGTAGTTAGAAGTTTAGCTCATTGGAGCTATGATTCAAATAAGACTGATTCAAATAAAACTAATAAAATGTTAATTTCCTGTTATAATTAATATATTGTCAAAATAGCAATCTATTACCAAACTAGATAATTATTTATTCAATTATGAGTTGCAATAGATGTATGCTAAAAATCAACAATTGCTGGGGGGTATGTTTATTTTATATATTATAAAAATTATAATTAGAAAGTTCTATAAATTATAATATATTTATCAACAAGCCCCATTAATTGTGATAAGAAAGCCAATGTTCTGATATTCTTCTTAATGTAATTGATTATACATAATAAGGAGAAAGAAATAAAGGAAATGAAATATAGAGATAAATGAAATCATGACTTATCAATTCAGTTTTTAATTATTTAGTTTCTAAATAAATGCTTTAAAAATTTTCTTTTATATATTTTTGCAAGTACTCTGTATTTAATAGTCTGGTCCATGGTCATGTTTTTTAAGGTGACACAATATCTCTACTCCCTTAGAAATAAGAATTATAAAAGAAAATTGTCAAAAGGTGAATTAATATATTTGAAAAATCAGATTTGACCCAATTGTGAGTCATAAAAAAGGATAGTTTGGAAACAAGTCTAAGGAACTATATTTGGATCATTAGAAACCTTTATAATCCATTTTATGTCTACATTAGTATAAGAAAGTGTATGCTGTTCTATAGGTAGGAGATAAAAGAGTTAATAATGGTCACCAGCTCTCTTCTAGAATTCGATCCAGTTTATATATTTCTATAACCAGAAAAAAATTCCCATTTATATATCACTATAACACAACCAGGTTTCTCAATATGTGCGTGTGTGTGTGTGTGTATTTCGTAGTTTGCTCCCATAGATACCTTTTAGTCTACTCACCTTTTTAACAATATATTTTTTATTTCATTTTATATAGTGGCAACGTTTAAAATTTAGAGCTTTTGATTTAATTCCTGACTTTACTACCTAGCAACTATATGACCTTAGGCAAATTTCTTCTTTATTCAGCTTCTATTTTTTTACCTGAAAAATGGGTGAATATACATATCTCACTGTTTTGCCTATATAATTAAAGGAGATACTATATAATCTATGTTAAATTCTAAACATAAAGCCAGACATAGTAAGTCTCAGGTATAGTTAGCCATCTTCATAATTGCATAGCTCTGATCTGAATTAAATTACCATTTAACTTACTCTAAGAATTCTTTTAGAGTGGAGGTGCATATAGTAATAACCTTTATGTCATTAATTCATGGCTTTCTCTACCTAGAAAAGGGCCTGGTTAAGTAATCATTGATTATCAAAACAGACTTGATAAGAAGCATGCTCAAATAGACTACAGTATACAAATGAGTCTTAACAGAATATGACATTGGCATATTTTTCTCTTTTTTCTTCATCTGAAAGAGAAGTTTTAGGACAAGATTTCTCCTTTCCCTTAATTGTCATCCTAATACTTAGAACCACATAGTGTAGAAATCAGTTTACATTTATGCCTGACAGCGGCCATCACAAAACAATTACTTGGTTTTATTAAACATATTCCACCATTATGACAGGTTAATTTTAGTCTTGCTCCCCTCCCCTAACTATTAAAAATTGTATTTGCCTGACCAGGCGGTGGCGCAGTGGATAGAGCGTCAGACTGGGATGCAGAGAACCCAGGTTTGAGACCCTGAGGTCGCCAGCTTGAGTGCAGGCTCATCTGGCTTGAGAAAAAGCTCACCAGCTTGGACCCAAGGTCGCTGGCTCCAGCAAGGGGTTGCTCGGTCTACTGAAGGCCTGTGGTCAAGGCACATACGAGAAAGCAATCAATGAACAACTAAGGTGTCACAACGAAAGATAAATTGATGCTTCTCATCTCTCTTTGTTCCTGTCTGTCTGTCCCTATATATCCCTCTCTCTTACTCTCTCTCTGTCCGTGTAAAAAGAAAGTAAAAAAAAAAAAAAAATGTATTTGCTTTTTCTGAGTTGACTTCACTGAGGAATTGACATTTTTAGAACTTTTTGTCCTTGGGAAAATTTAGTTCTATTATTATTTTGCTTTGCTATGAAATATACCTTATTTACAATTTAAATGAAATAAGCATTCTTAACAGTAATAGAGTGCTTTACCAAAACGTAGACTCTTTTTGGTAGGTTTTAGTTTTCTTCCCTCTTACTGCAGGTTTAACTGTTATCTCGTTTATATCTTGTTATTAAAGGGCAGAGGAAGAGTAAAACAAAAAGGACATTATTATAGTAACAATCAGTCAGAGAAAGTAGAGGTTTCTGAAAGGTATTTGTGTATGATTATTTTTAACATTAGGGAAACAATTCCTACACTGACAATCACTAAATACTATTTTTATGTTACATGTGGCCATAACAGACTATCCAAAGTATATTGGCCACAATTTTTGATTTTCATGAACTCATCTAAGAGCTAGCTAAAAAAAAAATAATCATACAATATAAATAACAACAGTGTATGGCTGCTTGACCAAGGGAATTTTAAAAATCAAGAAAATATAGTGGAATGTTACTGTTTTAAATTTTTCAGTTTGAACTATGGAGGCCAAACCATTATAAATTCAAGAAAAGTTGTGCATACATTTACATGCATAAAGAGAAATTTTCCTATTCTTCTCTTAGTTATATTAAGAAGATGAACTATGTAGCTTTGTGCAGCCCGTAAATGAGAACTGAACTATTTTATGTCTTTCTTTCAGATATGTCTTGTCTTCTGTGTTTTACTCATTCTGAGTACTATTGACTATTTTTTTTTACTTCAGTGTTCTTTAAGACAAACGTATTCTATAACATTTTTTTCCTATGGCATGGTCCATGAAAATAATCTAGGGGATGCTCATGTATGTTATTTAGAAAGGTATCCCCTGTGTAGATATGTTTAGGAAACACAGGTTTAAACAAAGTTATGTTCACTTTTTAGAGCTTTGTACATAATAAGGGACATGTTTACTTTCTAAGAATAGGTAACATTTCCAGAACTCACTTGATCATATAATACCTTTTGCTCAAAATACCGTTAGGTCTTTTTTCCAATGAAATGATCTTTTCAGAAATCAAGTTTAAAAAGTCTGGCATTACAATTATTATTTTTAATCATTGTAGTATACTTAAAGATAAAGCAGTTATTAACAAATACTTATTTCCTGGTAAATATTTGTCTATTTTTGAAAAAGCAACTCTGAACCAAGGACTGGGATCCTGTGTAAGACTCAGTATGAATGACTCTTACAGTCACTGTACTAATTCTGATTGGAAAGACGTACAAGTACATAGGCAGACATAACTGGAAAAGTGGCAGAAGAGAATAAAGAGTAGGAGAAAATATGTTGTCCAACCTTAAACAGTATTTTACCTATTACAGGCTTTGAGAAGATAGGGATGATAACATGTGATACAAACATTAAATAGATAAATGGATGAGATGAATTCTAAGGCCCTTTCAGTCCCTTTCAATCTTAATTATTTGTGGGCATAAAAATGACATAGAATACATGACTGTAGGCAATCAAGTGCTAAGAGAGATAACAAGACATAGTAAAAATAGAATACCATTTGGAGAAACACAGACATCAAATTGTCAGTGTGAAGCCAGGGAAAAGATATAACCTTCCTAAGTCTCAACATCCCAATCTGTAAAATAGTCCTGAGAGCTGCTGCTCTCCTGTGTAAATGGTGTACTAGGTCAGAACAGTGTATGATACTCTGCAAGCGTTTCATGACTCAGATGTTTTTGGAGGGATACTATAAGGGTTATAAGAATGTCATATGTAACTATGCTGAAGGATAAGAGATGTTATATTTAAAAATAATCACAGGATAGAATAGTCTCTAAAGTATTTTACTACATGTTTTAAAAGACAATAATTTATATCCGTTGTTGTTTGCATATGCCTGAAACAATTCTGGAAGGATCAAAATAATAACAACAATAGCAGTTATCTTTGAAGGCAGTGGTAGTTTGGAAGAAAATTGGATAAATAAGAGACAAATGAGAGAGAGACTTTTCTCTATATTTTAAAGCTTTATTTTTAGATGATGGAAATATTATCTATTAAAAGTAATATGCAAGTTACGATGAATAACTCTTAACTTCTAAGAAATGAGTGTCTAATGCAGTGGTTCTTAACCTTTTTTGAGGTACCAAACCCACCAGTTTCATATGCACATTCACCAAACCCTTCTTTAGTGATAAATAAAATATGATTTTTTTCCATATTCAAGACATACGTATATGTTTTTTTTACTGGTGCACAAAATGAGCCGTGCATGAACATCACCTTGCTCAAAGAGCAAAACCAACAAAGTGCATGAACTCACAACAAATTACGGTATTACTTTATTCTGGCCTCCGTGGCAGAGGCTTCTCCGAACCCCTGAGACCAACTCATCAAACCCCTAGGGTTCGATAGAACCCAGGTTAAGAACCACTGGTCTAGTGGGAACTAAGGTTTACTTCTCTGTAGAATATACTGGGAGGAGCATTTTTGGGACGATTTAATCAATTTAAAACAATTCTTGCAGTTTTCCTCCTTGCTCTTTAGAAATTTGTTGGTCTAGGTATCAAAATAAAAACATATCCTCACATTTTTCTCCAAAGAGACTGAACATTCAATAATACAGTCAATCTTTATTTCTTGACTCCAAGATATGCCCTACCAAAATGACATACAGTAGGAACGAAATCTATTTTATTAGCACTTACTTAATGGTCTGTCCTGTAGAAGGATTCCAAGGACTTTCTTCTTGGTGCTATTATTGCTAGTACATCAAGGTCACAGAAACTTTGAGTTTAATGGCATAAAAGAGATGGTTTAAATTTAGGACACCTAGAAAGCATGTCATCTTTTATCTTATTCTTTATTTCCCTTCAACTTTTCTTCTTTGTTTTGGCCTCACTATTTAGAGTATCTTGTCCAGAAAAATTACCATTGGCCTGGAAAAGAATACAGTCAATACTGATTTTATATAAATTGAATGGAAGAGTTGTGCTCCATCACTTTAACAACTAAATTACATGAAACTCTGCTGGAGATTAGATGCTGGTTACTTTTCCAGATGGAGCTAGTGGTGAAACAGTCTTATTTGACACTATTAACAAATTTAGATGGCTTCAGATTTGACCATCCTTTTGGACCCACTTTTAACTTTATTGAAAAAAAGTTTAAGCATAAAGTTTTATACAACAACCTTACAAATAGATCCTTATCTTAGGGCAA
Organism: Rhynchonycteris naso; assembly: GCA_037038555.1. Lineage (NCBI taxonomy): Eukaryota > Metazoa > Chordata > Mammalia > Chiroptera > Emballonuridae > Rhynchonycteris > Rhynchonycteris naso. Next base: position 184,927,972 of record CM072998.1, read on the forward strand.
GCATACATTAAGAACAAGCAAGGGAAACAAAAAAATTAAAACAGTGACTATTTATTACTATTTCTACTAGAGTTTTTAATCATACAAGCACGTCTACTATGTCCATAATTTCTGTGCTAAGGAAGGCAGCAAATGAGTAGAAAGAATAAAATATATGGAGATGAAAGGATATTGAGGGTATTTTGTGTGTGCTGTAAGAATTGTTGAAATTTCATGAACCATGGGTGCTATATTAGTTGTCTATCATTGCTGTAAAAATAATAACAAATGGCTTTAAAACAACACAAATTTATTACCTTACACTTCTTTAAGTCAGAAGTCTAGATACAGTGTGTTTAGGCTGACTCTTCTGCTTAGACTAAATGAAGGTGTTGGTGGGGCCAAATTCCTTTTCGGAGGGTCTGAGAATAATCTGCTTCCAAGCCAGTTTAGATTTTTGGCTGAATTCAGTTCCCTGGGTTTGAAAGACTAAGATTCAGTTACCTTTCTGGCTGTCAGCACTGGGGGAGGTTTTGCCTAGAGGCTACCCTCTTGTTTTCTAATGGTGTCTGTCCCCATAGGAATGTAAAGTCCCTTTCATGCTTCATTTATCTCTGATTCCCCTGTAACATCTCCCCTGCTTTCAGGTGGAGTTCTCTGCTTTTAAGGAGTTACACAATTAGATGGGGCCGCCTTAGATAATTCAGAATAAAATACCCACTTTAAGATCCATAATCTTAATTATAAAATCCCCTTTGCCAATAAACAAATATTTACAGGATCCAGGGATTACTGTGTGGACATCTTTGGTGAAGGTAGTGGTGAGATTCTTCTGCCTACTTCAGGTAAGAAATCCCAAAAGATATAAGTTGTGAGTACTATACTGTAATTTTTTTTTAATTTGGTAATGGAGATTTAATTTACTGTTTTTCTGATTTGATCTTATCATCTCATACTCTAGGGTTTAAGATAAGAGAGTTTATTGAGGACAACATTCTCTTTTCCTTCTGTGCTGTCTGTATGGTACACACAGGCACCATTATTATTGTCTGTGAAAGATCAGTAATTCCTGTCCCAAAGAGGTTTACAGGAAATTTGGGAAGATACAAGTCCTAGAGTAATGTAGGTGATTAACACTCTAAAGATATATATATGGGGGGGGGGACTTTTGGTGGAAGAACTGTGAAGCAGATTCCCTCATGTAAGAGGAAATACTTTAGATAGCTTTAAAGAATAATTAGTAATTGAAGAAATAACTTTTAAACAAATAAAGAAAAAATAGTCTTTTAATGAATAATAAATAGCAAAATCGATAATTAGGAAAGATAAAACCCTATCTGAGGCAATTCTAACTGGAGGAAAAATTCTACTGGATACCTTCTAGAGTATGGGTGCCCACACGTTTTCAGCTTGCGAGCTACTTATAAGATGACCAAGTCAAAATGATCTACCTACCATAAAAATGCAAAACATAAATTTATTTCTATATTATCATTATTGAAGTTACTATTATTACTATTTAATATTGTGTATTCTTCTTTCACCTTTCTCCTTCTCAGCTCTCTTTCTGAAGGAAAGTCAATGTCATAGTTTTTATGAACAGTCCGAAAAAGTCACTCCACATTTCCCTTCTTTGGAATAGCAATGGCACACAGACAGATGAGGCAAACACACTTAGAATATGACATAATGAAAATTCCCCTCCCATTATGTATGAAAGTGGTAGGTTTTAGGCTTCTTACTCAGACCAGCTACGGCACTCATTTTTATACCCTTTGTTGTATTTAGTTTAAATAAATTGAAGACTAACTACACAGCAATGTAACTGAACAAGTTAGCATGGTTTAACGCGCATGCGTAGGGTGTCCAAAGTTCAGACGTCAGATTGGCTACCCTGTATGCCAATCAAAAGATAAATGTCTTTTTAATGTCATACTATCTACCAACACTTCCTTCACGATCAACCAGTAGATCGCGATCGACGTACTGAGCACCCCTGTTCTAGAAAATAAAGGAGGATAGTTGGTGATATCCTGTGTTGGGCAGATAAAATATATTATGCTCACTTTGTTAAAGATGGTGCTTCCCACATGGAAGCCCGTCACACAGGTGATATTATTTGCCTTTATGCTTGGCATGTGTGTGGGGCCAAGCTGTAGGCAGGCCGGGTTGTTATAGCCTAAGGCTTAGTTTTAAGAGTAAGCTTTTCCCCATACCCTTGACTGATTGGATGATGTGGGGTGGTGCACTCTCCTGAGGAATACCATTATGCCTCAGATGGGTGACTTTGTATCGGAGATTTTCTTGTTTGTAGATTGGATTAAGGGTTTGGATTTCTACACTATTAAGTGGGACAGACCGGGAGCTTACTCTCTCTCGGTTAGCATTAGAGAGGAGAGCAGAGAAAGGCCACATGGAGGAGGCCAGGAGAAGCAGCCAAGATGGTGAAGTGCTGAGGAAGAAGCCAGTTTGTGTAGAGAAGGATATGGGAAACAGAGGTGAATAAGTCTGGTGAGCTAGAAACCTTTGATTCTAAGAAACTCGGATAAGTCAGTAGCTTTGTGAGCACTGAATAAGTGGGTTTTGGAGCCCAGTGTGTGTTTTTACTTGCCCGCTGGGTGTAAGCTAAAACTAAAGTTGATGGCTCACCAGTTCTTGGCTCCATTGTTTCATTATCAACTGTCTGAATCAAATGCCAACCTGCACTGGCCAGCCGGCCCTGTTGGTGGCCCTGACCATTGGCTTTATATCCTGACATAGCAATTTTTCAAAAATAAGATTCAGAATCCTTTTGCACACTTAAAATTTATTGAGGATTCCAGAGAACTTCTGCTCACATAGGCTATATCTATCAATGTTTGCTATATTTCGAGTGAAAACTGAAAAAAAAGCATTGAATGTGTTTTCATTCATCTATTTAAAAATAACAATAACCACCCCATTATATGTTAAAATATTTACTTTTATAATAAGTAACTGTGTTTTCAAAAACTAAAATACCTAGTAGAAAAGGTAGCATTATTGACATTATTGAATATTTCATCTGCTTTTGCAATCAATCTCTTGTAATATCACGTGTTGTGTAGCCTCTAGACAATTCCATTGTATATTTGTGAGAACATAAAAATGGTTTTGATCCTTGGATCCCACAAATAATTTCACAAACTACTAGCTGTTCTTGGATAATGCTTTGAAATCTGAGTTTTTATACTGTCGATAAATATCTTATGAGTCTCTACAAAGTGCCAACCAAGCCCAGTTTTATCTACCCATATTTCCCCATGTATAAGATGGTATTCTGAGGTTAAAAATACAGAATACCATATTTCCCCATGTATAAGACTCACCCTTTTTCAAAATAATTGGGGCCTAAAAACTGAGTGCATCTTATAGAGTTGTTGTCACATTTTAAACGCCATAGATGGAACCGAGGACGAGGCAATATATGAAGATAGTGATTCATCATCAGACACAGAAGAGGACAAGCTAATAGATGGGAGTTTTGACAGTGATGAGGAGTTGTATGAATTTTATGGTGAATAAAACTTGAGTTCAATAACTTTATGTGATACATTTTTTTTCAACTTTCAGGCTCCAAAATTAAGGTGTCTCTTATACATTGGAGCATCTTATACATGGGGAATTATGGGTAGATAAGCCAAAGACAATTTATCCCTCACAATGCTTACTTTCTCATGAGTGTATACTAATGTTAAAAGCAAATAAGATTCCCTGACCAGGCGGTGGCTCAGTGGATAGAGCATGGGATTGGGATGAGGAAAACCCAGGTACAAGACCCCGAGCTCGCCAGTTTGAGCACGGGCCCATCTGGTTTGAGCAAAAGCTCGTCAGCTTGGACCCAAGGTCGCTGGCTCCAGCAAAGGGTTGCTCGGTCTGCTGAAGGCCCGCGGTCAAGGCACATGTGAGAAAGCAATCAATGAACAACTAAGGTGTTGCAATGGCAACGAAAAACTGATGATTGATGCTTCTTACCTTTCTCCATTCCTGTCTGTCTGTTCCTATCTATCCCTCTCTCTGTCCCTGTAAAAATAAATAAATAAATAAATAAATAAAACAAATGAGATGATTTTAGACACTAGTAGGTACTACTACAAAGAAAATGCAGTAAATGTTAAGATGAACCTTAGTGGACATGGACCTGAGTTATAGGAGAGTTAGATACAAGGTGGTCAAATAAGTCAGCTCACGGCACAGACTAATCAAGAACTATAGGAAGTGCAGCCATGTGAAGAGTGAGAGAAAACATTACATACCCAGTGAAGAGCTGGTGCAAAGGCACCAAGGCAAATTGCAGAGCTAAAGGCAACAAAAGACCAATCTATTGCAGAGAAAATACTAAGAGAGAATCAGAGAAGTGGGCAAGACCAATTTCATCTGTAGCTTTGTAGACCATGGCCAGGATTTCAGACTGTATTTTAAATATTATTTAAGAATTTTAAGAAAAGATTGATATGATCTAATTTACACTTTGAAAACATTACTCTAACTTTTATGTGAAGAATGGTCTATATAAGAGCAAGAAAAGAAGAAGGGAGACCATTCAGAGGGCTGTTGCACTAGGATGGTGGTTCTCCTTGGGGACAGGAGAGAAAATGGTGGGCAGTCATTAGATTCAGAATAGAGATAAAACAGACAGAACTGAAACATTGATTTTCCCTTTAATCTGATTGACATCCGTATCTTTACTGACCAGTTCTCTAAAACTCACCATATTCACTTTGAAATACTTTCCAATCTTACAAGGTCTTGGTACTCTTTTCATCCTATTGTCACCCACAACTTAAATGAGTATCCTCTCTCTTAGACATCATTATAGCATATTAATCATATCATATCACATCATAACTTACCTCAAAACTGTCCATCTTTTCTAGAGCAGGTTTTTAAATATATTCTAAGTGAAGGTTAATGAAAGTGACTGTTACAGACTAAAAATGTGACACTCAGACTTTTTGTATCAAATATCTCATACGAAGTATATTTACCATTACTCTTGCTAACTCCCCATAGTCCCCATGCCAAATGCATCTTTGTCTTCTGGTTTATGAGAGGTTACAGGACATCAGCATTGTCAAATTGCTAATAATGTCAGGCGAGTTCATTCATTGGGCTGCTTGAAGTTAACAAGCTCTCAGTTAGACAAAAGCAAAGATTTGGAAATGAAAGTTGAAATAAAGAATGATATTGTTCACTTTTTTAAATAACTTATACAATAGGATTTCCTTGTGGATAGACAGACTAAGCTGCTCCTCAAATGATTTGACTTCACAGGCTGAAGAGACCCATTTGGTCTTCAAAATGCCACCTCTATAATTGTTGCTAACATGAAACTTTCTATTTACAGTTTCCTCAACTTGAATCAAATAAAGATGTTGATCCTTATTAAAAGCAAAATACTCGCCTGACCTGTGGTGTTGCAGTGGTTATTGACCTGAAATGCTAAGGTCACTGGTTTAAAACCCTGGGCTTCCCCAGTCAAGGCACATGTGAGAAGCAGCTACTACAAGTTGATGTTTTCTGCTTCCACACTACCCCCCTTCTCTTTTTCTCTCCTCTCTAAAATCAATAAGTAAAATCTTTAAAAAAATATCTAAATAAAAGCAAAATACTCCAAGAGACACCCACTGACCTTTACCCCCAAGTCATGCTTTTATTTTAATAGGTGTATCAGATTCTTTATTGAGAAGAGCTTTGATAGGTGCAGAATAAAAGAAGTAGTAGTTTCGTGAACCAATAGGAAAATGAGCAGAGATGGGAAGAAGTGCTTCAGACAGTTTTCTCTGTCTGTTTACCCCTCAGCCTTGGCTTTCCTTGTTTTCCATATACCTAATCATTCCCTTCTTTACCATATTGTGATTTAGCTGAGTATAGAGGCATGTTTAAAGGGTTTTATGGACTTGGATTCCCATTTCTAACTCTCCATCAAAGTATTGCTTACTTTGAGGACTGCTTTTCCCTTATCTATAAGAAAGGATATTTATTATACTGTTGGTTACTTAGATGAAGTAAGGAATTGAATACACTTTAATTCTCATTATTATCTCATATGTATAGAACAGTTTATGATCTCCAAAGCTTTACCTTTTATTCTCTCTTTTAAAATCTCCAGTCACTCTGGTTAGGCCTATCTCCTTTCACCTTTTTTGAACATCAGTAAAATTAAAGCTTAGGAAAATCAATGCCCAAAGTCATATGGCCAAACAGTGATGTCTAGGTTTGATTGTTATTTTATTTTCAACTTTTCCCAATTTATCATTGTGGCTTTTACTATTACATCCTAGATAAAATACATTTTTAATTTTGTAACTGCTAATAAATTTTATTACTTCAAATTCCGATTCTTTTATTGTACAAGTGTTTGCTTTAAATATACTCTAACATAATTACTTAATAAATTATCATATTACTTGGAAGGAGAAATTAAATCAGCTGGCCAGTTTCCCCGCCCCCCAGAGAAAAACAAAAAGGACTTTGTCTCATCTCCTTGTTAACTGGACCTTTGGGTAAATAAACTGATGGTAATTGTACTAAGGAAGATATTTATCTGTAGCCTTTGCAGGATGTCCCTGGCTAAGGGTTTTCCTTAGTGACTAGAATACAGGGTCTGTGAGATAGGGCATGCCACATTCACAAAGGGCTACCAGATGCTTTATCTGAACTCCTCAGTTGCTTATCTCTGTGAAATTACTCAGCAAAGCTTGATATTGGATAAGATCTTTAGCCTGTGTGAGTCTGATTTAACATTCCAACTCTGGTATTTGTCAGTGATAATGCAATCATTTATTCTGAAGGAATCGCAAGTAGAAACCTCAGAGATAAAAAAAGCCATTTTCTTTCCTGTGCCCTTATCCAAATTAAAATGTTACTGATGCAATATGTTAGTAAATAGTCTCCCTATTGAATTGGTGAAATCAAAGCGACCCTTTTAGGCAGTGAAAATGCCTGACTTAATTTCTATAGTAATAAATCAAAATTAAGCCTTGGAAGCGGGACCCAAAATTAGCTGTAGATAGCCCAGCTGCTATTATTCTGAAGGTACCATCAGATTAATTTGCATGGAAATGTGACTATGAATGAAGGGAATTCTCTTTCTACCTCATTAGGAGCAGTCACCAGGATTTAAAGTTCCCAGTAGGGAGAGAAACCAGCAATTACCTAATTTTTTAGAAGCCAAGAAAAATTATAATGTTAAAATGACAAAGTCTTTACTTTTGCAGTGATCATTTTTTTTCCATAGAACATTTTTCTAGATTAAATATGAAGATTGGAGATAAAAGGAATAGCTGGTGTTACCTCAAAGTCAGCAAAATAAGGCAATGAATTTAATCCTTACTTCTCCTAATCGAATTAATTGGTCTTGTCCTTTGGTAGACTTTTTTTTTTTACCCCTCTACCTTGAATTTAACCAAATGAAATGATGCTTCTTAGATTTTTACTTTGTAAAGAAGAACAGACAAATCAGTCATCTTGAGTGTTCAATTTTAAATAGACGATTCTCAGGCTTAGAAATAATTACTACAATAAACAGATTAAGATTCGGAAGGCTACAATGATAAGCAGATTTCAAGACTTTTTGATACTTACTGTACATTAAGTGCTTATTTGTAACATGCAGCTTAAAATTTGACTCAAGTTATAGTTTAATATTTTTGTTCTCTTTCTTTTAAATTTTTGCCTTTCCAAATGTGCATTCTTTGTGATATGAAAAACTTTGCCCCATCAGAAACTCTTTCAGCATTGGCATTCAGCAGAATCAGCAGGGCCCACTTAGGGGAATGGAGCCTGGCAAACAGCATGTACCCTGGCTTTGCATTGAGTAGGGATTTCTCTGTTTCACCCGCGAATGAGGATGGCCCTGCCACTGACAATTTAGCACTTCCCATTTATAGGAATTCACTAATAGTTTGGTATCTCTCCCTATCTGAATTTTTTAAATTAAATATGAAACTCAGAATGTCACAGATTAGGACTAGGGCCAATATTCACTAAATGAATATTTTGACTGGCAGGAAAAGAAATAGTGATTGATAGTGGGACTTATGTCTTATGCTAACATGAAAAAGCTGACAAGGACGAATTAAAAGTGGTGTGAGTAATTGCCTGCATGCACTGACAGAGTGACTTATACTACCCAAAAGGAGGGAAAAAGGAAAAGAAACCCTTCTTAATTTTTAATCTCAGGTCATCATTGCTGGCAAATCTAATGAGATGGATTGCAAAAATAGCTTTTTGTTGATGGGTAATAAAATAAACAGGGACAAAATAACGGTGAGTGACTGATTTTAGATCCTTGGTGTTATATCATATTTGAGTACAGCCCTTCACACTCTGATTAGAATTTTATGCATGTCTGGGAATTAAGAAGAAATAAAAGTCATGAAACAAAGATCTCCACAGTAGAGTTTTAGGCAGACTGGAATGCTATGACCTTGAAAATATGAACCCAGAACAAGCTAAACACAACACATAGCATTACTGCATACTATGTACAAAGTACCAATACAAAAATATCCAGATCAATTAAAAAAAGAATTATGTTTAAAATAAGTTGTTATAGGCCCCGGCTGGTGGGCCAGTGGATAGAGCATTGATCCGGTGTATGGACGTCCCAGGTTTGATTTCCAGTCAGGGCACACAGGAAAAGCTACCATCTACTTCTTGCACCCTTCCTCTCCCCCTTTACCCTCTCTTCTGCTCCTATAGTCAGTGGCTCAACTGGTTCAAGCATTGGCCCCAGGTGCTGAGGACATTTGTTGGTCCAAGCATGTCCATCTCAGGTGCTAAAAATGGCTCAGTACTCAAGTGTCAGCCCCAAACTAGAGTAGCCAGGTGGATCCCAGTCAGGGTGCTTGTGAGAGTCTGCCTCACAATCTCCCTTCCTTTTATCTAAAAGTAAAAATAAAAAAGAGGCTGATACAGTGATGTACTCTTTAATATTATTAAAAAGCATTTTTATTCCATTTATGAAATAGGGCCTGCTTTTCATATGGAGGATTATTTAGAGAAACATGTTGCAAAATAAATCTTCTATAATTTTTGTTTGTTTATTTCCTAGACTTACTTGGAAAATAAAATGGAAGGGGGGATTAGCAAAGATTAGAGAGAATCTTTTTTTATGGTCTCGAGTCAATAAAATTTGACATTATTTTTTTGTTTTCACACCCAGATATAGCTCCCAAAGTCAGCCTGTACTAGTGTAGGGTAAAAGTGAAAGGCTTTTTAATTGAATATAGTTAACTTCTCTTCAGATAGTTTCAAATTTATATAGAAGTAAAACTATGCCTATTTAGGAAGACTTTGCAAATGAATATTCTATCTTCTTCACAGGAAACAGGAGGTGTGAGCTATTATTATAGTTTACAGTGAGAAACCAAAGTGAAGGTTTTCTATGGAAGTAGCCCTGAGTCAGTATGTGTGGTTTCATGGCCACAAGAAGATTGACTGAAACCCAAGAGGGGGTTAATATGCAATGGGGACAAGAGTCTTAAAAGAAAGTGGGTGGGTGGTTATTTAATGTTTTTGGTTTCTTCATTCTTTGGTTCAATCTGTCAGTTCTATAAAATGCAATATTATTCTGCAGTGCAGTAACAGCAACCCAGATTGTAAAAATAAAAAGTTACAAATCTTAAAATGGTACTTCAGAACAAATCTGGTCATGTGTGTTGTTTCCACATAAGAAAATAAGACAGCTTTATCCTAATGAAATAAAATGAACATTTAAAGAGATTAACATTTTTTTCAACTTCAATATTAAAAAACACCTCATTTATTTGAATTGCTTTTGAAATATCTTATGAGATAATAAGATCAATCTAAGCCTGTTAGCTCAAAGTTAAGCCTATAAAAACTGTTCTGAGAACATGCATTTCTGTTTATATGTATTATAGTTATTCAAGTACCATATAGCTGGGCAAGCCAAGTTATATCTTCCTGATATTTTCTTTCTCTATGTCAGACCATTTATTCATTTTTTTAAGTTAAGAAATTTTGTTTCTAAATATCAGATAGCATATGAAACCAACTATGCATAACTCTCCTCATATCTTTAAGCCTTGTTGGGCAGATAATATATATTATGCTCACTTTGTTAAGAATGGCGCTGCCCACATGGAAGCCCGTCATCCAGGTGATATTATTTGCCCTTATGCTTGAGATGGCTGTGGGGGGAAAGCAGTAATGTAGGCAGGCCAGGTCATAGCCTAAGGCTTAGTTTAAGAGTAAGCTCTTCCCCACACCCTTGACTGATTGGATGATGTAGGGTGGTGATGTAGGGAGGAATCCCTTTATGCCTCAGATGGGTGGCTTTGTATCAGAGACTTTCTTGTATGTATAATTGGATTAAAGGTTTGGATTCTCTAGGCTATAAACTGGGGCAGTCTGGGAGCTTGATCGCTCTCTCTCTTGGTTCCTGAGTTCCTGAGTTCGGTATTAGAGAGGAGAGCAGATTAAGGCCACGTGAAGGCCAGGAGAAGCAGCCGAGATGGCAGAGTGCTGAGGAAGAAGCCAGTTAAGAGTTTGTGCAGGAGGAGATGGGAAACAGAGGTGAATAAGTCTGGTGAGCTAGAAACCTTTGATTCTAGGAAACTCGGATAAGTCAGTAGCTTTGTGAGCACTGAATGTGTGTGGGTTTTGGAGCCCAGTGTGTGTTTTTGCTTGCCCACCGGGTGCAAGCTAGAATTAAAGCTGATGGCTCACCAGTTCGTGGCTCCGGTGTTTCATTACCGACTGTTCGAATCCAATATGAACCTGCATTGGACAGGCTGCTGTGATAGTGGCCTTGACTACTGGCTTTACAAGCCTCTATATATTTGCCTACAAAGACAGTGTTGCCATAAGAGATTTCTGTCATACCTCCATCTAAAATGTGATCATTGATTTTTGAAGTATTAAAATAAAATGCCTTTTAAAAAGCCGTCACCCCTAATGCAGCGAGGTGACTGCAATAACATCCTAAATGTAACATTCAGCTTAATATATTATTTAATCTATTTTTCCTGACAAAGGACAGATATTCACATGAGTGAGACAGGGAACCTAGTTAAGCAATTCTCAGGACTAGAGGAAAAGAATTGGGAAGGGAGTGGTTAATTTAATATCTCTACATGTTTGTGAACGAGAGGATCAGGAAACGTACTTAATATACTCTATCTCTTTTGGTTTGTGTCATTTATACTAAAGAAATGACAGTTTTCAAGCCCAGAGAATCAGATCTGTGTTGCAAGATGACATATAAGATAAGAGTACTTCAGCTCAGTTACATACTCTAATTCTACACAAATATATATTTTCAAGGCCACTTATTAGAGACTGTGATATTGCGATAGGAAATATATATTATATAATCTTCCTTCCTTGTTCCTGGCACAGAGTTCCTGAAATCTTTGGGATGTCCTGAGTGATAGGTGTGAGAAGAACGTCTTTTACTATTAATAAATAAACTTTTTTCAACTCTACCTGAGTTTATGCTAATGATATGACTCTAAGAGGATGGTATCTGGTTACCAAAAGCACCAACTATGTGATTACAAGATTATAATTTGTAGCATCACCCACTGACCCTCTGTGGAGGGGAGAGGTATTGGTGATTGAGTTCCATCACCAATGACCAGCAATGCAATCTGTCATAGCTTCTTAACAAAGCCTCCATAAAAACTCCAATGAAAGAGGTCCAGAGACCTTCCAGAGTAAAGAACATGTCAAGGTGCTGGGAGGATGGCACATCTGGAGGGAAAAGTTATGGAACCTCTATACCTCTTCCAACATACCTTGTCTCTTCCATTTGGCTATTCCTGGGTTATGTTTTCTATGAACTGGGTAATCGTAAGTAAAGTTCTTTCTTGAGTTCTGTGGGCTGTTCTAGCAAATTATCAAACTTCAAAAAGGGATCATGGAACATAGAAGTACAGGTGACAACCAGGACCTAGTACTGTCATCTGAAGTGGGGAGCAGTCTTGTGAGACTGAGTTCTTAGTCTGTGGGTTCAGCTCTAATGCCTGGTTGGTAGTGTCGAAATTGAATTGCAGAACATCCAGTTGGTGTCCAAAAAGTTGTGGAATTAGTTGGTGTAGGAAACGTCCCACTCATTTTGTGTTAGAAGGGTTGAAGAAAGGAAACTGATTATTTTTGTTTTCTTTTTTGGGGGGAAGGAATAACACATTAAAATTCATTCTTATCATACTAACTTTTACAGCCAGAAATGTAGTTATGCATGGTATCTCTGAGAAAAAGGCCATAGAAATCCAGGACGTGCAAATACTTCCCTGTTCTTTCCAAATCTCACATTCAAGTCTCTGACAGCTTCATGGTATAGTACACTATAGAATTCATCCATTTTGTTGCCTCTAGATGGTTTTTATTTGATACATAAAAAGCACCATCAGAATTGCATAGGTCTACATGCTGAATCATTCATAAAATAGACTATTGAATGCATATTTATGAATGCCTGGAATATTCTATCCTTTAATATCACACTTTTTATTGTGTTTTCTGTTTCAGGTTATGTACAATTATTAACCAGCTTAGCAGCAAAGTGTATTAGTTGGAAAGTTGAGTTTGACCTAAAACTTAATGTGAAAATTAAATTTTAATATCACAACATTCTGTCTGCAGTTGTTATTGAAAGTACAAACTGATAAGAAGCCCCAAATGGCTTTATAAAGTGATTAGCCTTTGTTTCTTATAAACAAGACAGTGCATGATAGTTTTGAATGTAATTCCATCCCTATATTGAACTCTTTTCTAGGTACTTTTGGAGACTATAGAGATGGGGAAAACTTCCTCTTTTGCTACCTAAGCGCTTATTACTTACTAGGGAAGGGATCATATGGTAAAAATTATACAACCACAATGCAAAACTAAGCAACCATTCTATAGTTAGAGACAAGATATAAACCAAGGACTCTGGCTGGGGATTCTGGATAGCTTATTAGAGGATGTGATTTTGAGCTGGGCTTTGCTATACAAAGAATTTTTTTAAATGGAGCCCATTTGTCTATATAAGCATGGCATTTAGAACATAATTGTCTTGTGGATACAAGTGATTAGCCATACTTATGTGTAGTTGTGCTGATTGAAATCCGTGAGGCTGATGGAACTGTTAAACTGGTTTTGTTTGCAAGTCTTATTTTTTGTTGGGCTTTTAACATTTCTAGAAAAAAAGGACAAAATGAGGGCTACAGAGATTTTATACTTTTATTGGTTTATCTACAGTGGTATTTTGTTTCACTTTTCTTTTGATGTAATAAGTACATATATATTAAATCTAGTTGAATATTGATTGAAAAGATTTTTGATGTGGATTTCAAAGCAATATCTTAAAATAGAATAAATTGATTACCCTGACTCATGTTCCAATTGCAGAAAACACATCTATTAATAGTCAAGGGGTCTTTTTATTTTTACGTCTCCAGATTGAAAAAATACACTACTGCAATGTGTTTGGAGGATGCAGGCATAGCTTAGTGTGGTGCAAAGGACCTTAAATACAACATGACACTAAGAGGAACAACCCTATGATTATCAATACTAAGTCCATGGTGTTTCCCTTTGGCTTTTGAGTTTGGAAACTAATTGTATAATCAGTATTCTTTTACTGGATTTTATAGGACTTTACTCTTGAGAGCATGTGGGACTTGGAGGGCTATGATGTTCAGCACATAGATTGGCATTGAGTAAAAACAAAAACAAGTCCATTGTAATGCTGAAAAGAAAGGAAGTCTCTGAGAATACAAGGAACGCTATTTTCTTTGCTTTTCTCTTTGGATCTGAGAAGTCTTTACTGATTGCAGTGAAGACCTGGCATCTACTGGGCCCTAGGGATACAGGGAAGACCCAGTTCTACTGCCTACCCAGCTAAGCACCATTCTGTCTGATTTAGAGAGGTGAAATTCCTTTACAATGACAAAGATCTAAAAAAGACAAAATGGAGTGCATTTGCTATAAATACATAAAACATATATATATCGAGATTTAAAGGAAGGGTTCTTGTTGGCTAAGCCATTCACATGAAGTCATTTAGATAAAAATAGGTGAATGTGCAAGTCTATGTTTTAACACAAACCACAGATATTTTGGCCAACCCAGAGGCTATCCTCAGGGAGAGCACTACACACAAAGACCTTGGAGAGGGGTCCCTTGGGCATAATCTTGAAAGAGATGGAAGTGAAGTGGATAGCTTAATGCATGTGAAAACACAACTAGTTCTGTGCTTTTCTTTCCCCCAAGATTACCCCCTTCTCACCAGGCCAACACACTTTTATAAGGGCTAAAGATGCCATTCTGAAAGATTTTAACAGGAAACTATACATTTTACCTATGCTTCTTTTACTTTAATTATTCTGGGCATTATCCTCCATCTCTATATGAAGAATAAGACATCTTCTGGTGTCAAAGAAATATTTTGGTTTTCACAGTTTCCTGAAGGTTCAGATGAGGGTAATCTAAAATTAAGTAAAATGCTTCTGTATATCTAAAACAGTTTTCACAAAAACTCCACATGAAAGACATGCATTTATCTCTTAGTGCCTCACTAGGAGCCTTATTGACTTTTATTCAGCATGTCATTCTTAATGAGCCTGGTTATCTGGTTTCCCAGCACACAACAGATTAGAAACAGCAAAAGAGAAGCTGAGAAGAGGCACAGTGACAGCTGAAGTGACAGGTGAAAGCTTGACATTGAGGGAGGAGAGAGAAAAATAATATAGTAGGCATAGAACTAACTATATAACCGTACGGTACAATAATGAATGCTCACTAAGATGACTCCTGAATCATCAAGGGAAATAAAATGATAATTTTATGTTTACAGATATCTGTGTAAGAAGGCAGGGATCCAGTGGGTAATATATTTTATAAAGCTTACCATCTAAAATGTGGACCTTAAATGGGCATAAGCATTAGGTACATGGAAAATTCAGTTCTCCAGAATTGTTTTTTCCCAGAATATACCCACGTAAATGAGGTGTTACTAATCATTTTTGTTTTGGTTTTTTTTTTGACAGGGACAGAGAGAGAGTCAGAGAGAGGAATAGATAGGAACAGACAGACAGGAACGGAGAGAGGTGAGAAGCATCAATCATTAGTTTTTCATTGCCGTTGCAACACCTTAGTTCATTGATTGCTTTCTCACATGTGCCTTGACCATGGGCCTTCAGCAGACAGAGCAACCCCTTGCTGGAGCCAGCGACCTTGGGTCCAAGCTGGCGAGCTTTTGTTCAAGCCAGATGGGCCTGCGCTCAAGCTGGCGACCTTGGGGTCTCGAACCTGGGTCTTCCGCATCCCAGTCCGACGCTCTATCAACTGCGCCACCGCCTGGTCAGGCGGTGTTACTAATCTTATCTTTAAATACTCTACTTATTTTCTTCTATAGTTTGGCCATAAATAGCCTCACTAGTCACTGGTTTTCAGCAGTTACCTTGTTACAGGAAGACATAAACTGAAAACAGTTCTAATGAAAGATCTTTTCTCTTTCCATTCAATGTTAGACATTTTGAGTTCTGAGTTGAAGCAATTGATAAGTCACATACCAACTACCATAACTATAGAAATATTAAGAGTCTTGCAATCACCTCCCAACACAGACTTCAGAAAATTGAATTGAGGTTTAAGTACAGGGTTTTATTTTTACTAGACCCCACAAAATAGCTGCTGGCACTCTGTAGCCACTCATGTCCATTTACATGCATAATACGAAAGATGCCCTGACCTATTCAGCTCATCACTGCGCATTCCATTCCGACACATTTCTGGAGAGAGAATGAGTCCTTGTCTCACTGGTAGGGACTTGGCAATGTTCCCTACCGGTGACCTTTAATGCTATTATACTCTCCCTAAGGAGGGAATTAAGATGTGGTAGACATAGCAGAATCAAGGCCTTTCTAAGAAATTGGATCTGAAAGCAGGATTTTTTTTGTTGGATGCCGATTTTTACTTGTATTTTAATGTGGTTTTATGTAGCATTTTATGGATTGAGGTGGGTTTTTTTGTTGTTGTTGTTCTTGTTTGGGGTTTTTTTCTCTCCTTTTCTTTCTTTCTTTTTTTCTTTCCATTATTAAATAAAACAAGCAGCAGTATTTTTGCAGATGGTCAGAGGACCTGGAGTAAGTGGGCTAATATTTTTTCTGAGTCAGGCTAGCATGGTTTTATAGTAGCAAGATTCCCTTTCATCTGTATAAAATATTGTTATTTTCCTCCAAGGGAGCTCATTTTAGAAAGGCCCAAGAAATGTGAAAGAAATTTGCTGCAATTTTCAATTGCAGTCTCAACTGGTTATATATAGGATAGTAACAATGGACTTTGGCCAATGAAACATTATAGCACCTATGGGAAGCCTGTGTGGATAAGAATGTATTGTTTCAATTCATATTGAAATCTAAAACTGGTGTAATTCAGGATGGTGTCATTTAGACTCTGGATTTTGGGGTAGCCTATTCCTTTCTTATTACTTTTTGTTACATCCAGTCCAGTTACTATCTAGCTCTTTCCTAACATAATTTGAAAAATAGATTTTCCTGCTTAAAATGTCCTATTACAGGCATCGTTCTTATTGTAGAGAGATGCAAGTAGGGCCAAACCTCACAAGAGAGTGAAATGGGTTATATTTACCTGTTATTTCAAGGCAGTCTGTTCTAGGTGCTCACTCCCTACCCCAATTTTGTTTTCCATAAATAGCCCACTCACACTCCATTTTGATCTTAATAAACCCAGCCCCAAGGAAACTAGATCAAATATTGTTCTTTATGAGGAGTAAATAGCCAACAATATAAAGAAAGGATCACAGAATTAAATGCCCGGCAAGTGACAGATGAGTGAAGTGTAAAATTACAGGAAGGTACCATCTGTCTGTGAATTGGGAAATGTCTAACCCATCCATCATCTTCACAATTGAAATTTCATCCATTTCTATTACAAAGGAAAGAAGACCAGTGAGCCTAGAGGTTTGGATTTTTAAAGAGAAATAAAATCTTAATTTTTATTTTAAACTTAATATTTATAAATGTGGGCAACCACTTCACTGTTTGTTTGTTTGTTTGTTTGTTTTTAAAGCACTAAGTTGACTCAATAAAAGACTCTGCATGTCAGTTTCTAAACTCCAATTTCAATTCAGAATATCTTAAGGCATTTTTTCCCCTAGGAAATATGGAAGGTTATGAAGATTCAGCTTTAAGCCTGAAAGAATATATTTTCAGTTGTGGAAATGTAAGCATCAGAGAGCAAGGAGGAAGGAATTTGGCAGGGAGAATGAGTATATAGTGCTGAACCCCAGAAATTAAACTTTAGAGAAAGACTGCCTATTTTTAATACTGTCTTAAGAAGCAGGAGTTGTACCTTTGACTTTTAGGGCTTGAGTACAGGAGAAAAGAATGCAGTAAAGCAGATGCTGGCTGAGAAACCCCTCGTGGTGACATTGGGAATACTACAGAGATGTTAAAACAAATCTATCATTTTTCAAATGCAAAAGAAACATTAAGATTTAATGAGGATAAAGAACATAAGTTTATTCTCTCCACAGCTGCGTTTAGATCAGAAATAAGAAAATGTCACAAGTTGTTCAATTTAGTATCTTATATTAGACATAGACAGAATACAACAAAATTAGAAATATTAACTGTAAAATAGGTTTGAAGAGAAAAGAAACCAGAGGCTGCTATGCTAATTTAGGCTTGAACTTAATGAGTTCTAGACTAGTTGGAGGAGGTTGGAAATGAAGGTTAAGGAATGGAAATGAGAAATATTCTGGAAAAAAATAAGACTTAGTGTCCAAATGAATATAAAGAGGGGAAAGACTCAGATGTCTCAAAGTTGTGAAGCCATAGCAACAGAGACAATGCTGGTGTCAAGAAACAAGTTTATGTGACAGAAAATGGTTATAATTTCAATTCTATCAAGTTGTAAAGGTATGATATCCAGACAGCAATGCCAAAAAGACCATGTAAAGAAGATAGTAACAAATAAGGATATCGGACAGCCCTCAGCGTATTGACTATAGCCTCACAGACTAATATTCTTAACTTTAGAAAGAAAGGCGGAAGGAAGGCTAAGGGTTAGATCTTGATATGTGGCAACATTTACAGGACTGAAGAATAAAAAAGAATGTCAAGGGAAATAACCAAGCTAGCATCCTAAAAGTTAAGGTGAAAGGAATTGAATTAAAACAGCAATAATAATCCATCTTCTTTAAGTGATATTTTCACTTCTAGAACATAAAAACTAGTTTTATTCAACTTTAAGACAGAAAAAAAACAAACCAATTTATAAAAGTTTGTCATTTATAATTCCCTGAAATTATACTTTGAAAAACAAGTTATGTCTTTTCATTTTGGGTGCTTTTATTATTTCCTGATCTAGCTTTCATGGAAGATCCAAAGTTCAAACTCTTTGATTCATCTTCTGTTCATATTTGTCAATAAGTATAGGAGAAATTTTCCAACATCTCTCAGAAAAATATAATATGTAATCTAAGAATTATATAATTTTATGAAAACTAAATATACCAATTTATTGTTATTTAAAATAGAGGAAATTTGAAATAGAATGTGAGATTTTATGGGGTTTTTTTCTTAATAATTTAAGTCAAACTGGGGATCTGGGCAGAGACCACATCTCTGAGTGTATCATAAACTACGTATTGACATATGTTAAATAATCCATGAAGTTGCTGAGGGCCTGTCAATATGTGTAAATTTATGGTTGCATTGAAGGTCTGAACAGAAACTTGGGAAACCGCTCAACTTCATTTCAATTTTTCTACGTTTTCAAGAATTTATTTTCATTGCATTTAAGAGTTAATCTAAAAGTAAAATTATAAATGACAGTTCAGCCTTCATTATGAATTTAGTTTACTAATTAATACACTATATTTTAGTCTGGTGAGATTTGCTATGGGAGGAGTAGTAGATAACCTAGATAAACTAAAAGACCAGGAAGCTCTGGCCAATGGTGCAATAGATAGAGCATCGTCCAAGAGCACTGACTTCGCCAGCTTTATCCTGGGGTCACTGGCTCCATCCTGTGGCCACCCAACCCTCTCCCCCCCACACACACACATTACAGTCACGATTAGAGCCCTGGTCAGTGCACATATGAGAAGTACAATTAATTGGAACAAGTTGATGTTTCTCTCTCCTTTCCTCTCTCTTTTTCTTTCTCTCCTTTCATCTAAAAAGAAAGAAATAATAGGAAACTGCAGGAAAGGAGATAGATAGATGGATGGATGAGTGAGTGCATATAATAATTCTCTGACACCATTAGAGAAGGTTGTTTTCCAAAATGATCTTTCCAGATAACTAATATTTTTCATTTTATGCAACAGAACTTCTCTTTTTCATGTACCATCTTGAAAGTAATACACACTTCCTACTTTGTTAAGTGGGACATGCTGATATAAGTTAACCTCTTTTTGATAACTCAAGGTCACCATTATGAACATTAATCACTGTTCTGCACTGTACTACAGTAATTCCTTGGGGTTGCTGAGGTGTGTAGAATTGTTTGCCCTCATGCTAAGCTGCTCTGCTCTCTAAGTTCCTGTGTCTGTCTTTTGTAATTTATATTTTTAAATCCTCCTCTCTTATTCAGAGAGCAATTGCCTGTTATCATCAATGCACCTGCTTACTGAAGCCCTTTCCATATCAGCACAACTGTTTGCTTCTGATCTGCTTTAGGCTGGAATGCCAAATAGCACAAAACTTAAAATCATGTCAAAGATAAAGCTAACATATTACAAATGAGGTTCTAAAGAGCACTTCCCTGGGCAAGGTGAATAAAATTCTGTGAAAGAACTTAGTAATATTTATTTGCTTCCTGATTTCTTATCTATGTCCTAGAAAGTTAGGTTTTCGGAATAAACACCTTTAAGATAAAGGTGATCTGTCAGCAAACAACCCAATGTTGCCTCCTCTATATTATCAAAGAATACCACACTTAGTATGTCTTTAATAGTTGGTGAGTTAAGTGTATGTTTAGTTATAGAACTATATCTGTATGCAGACATACTGAAAACTTGTGCATAAATGTTTTACTCTCTATGAAGCTATATTAGAAAGTATTCAGATCATTCTCCCAAAGATTCATAATTAATACATCTATTTAGATCAATGAAAATGTGTATATGAACTCTATCCTTTAAAATTACTCCTGCATTACTGAGATTTTGTTCCTTTCCTAGACCTTAGAACAGAGGTCCCCAAACTTTTTACACAGGGGGCCAGTTCACTGTCCCTCAGACCGTTGGAGGGCTGGACTATAAAAAAAACTATGAACAAATCCCTATGCACACTGCACATACCTTATTTTAAAGTAAAAAAACAGAACAGGAACAAATACAATATTTAAAATAAAGAACAAGTAAATTTAAATCAACAAACTCACCAGTATTTCAATGGGAACTATGGGTGCAGATGCATCCTGTGCCCCTCTCACTGACCACCAATGAAAGAGGTACCCCTTCCGGAAGTGCGGGAGGGGGCGCGGTTAAATGGTCTCAGGGGGCCGCATGCGGCCTGTGGGCCTTAGTTTGGGAACCCCTACCTTAGAATATAGCATATACTATTGCATCTGTCTTGCTAGACCACTGGAAATGGCATTCTATGTCACCTGTTGGAATGGGATGGAATTATATTTTGAAATTGAAAACAATATTACATGTCGCTGTAACCTACTTTTGTTTTACCCTTTCTGCCTTTGGATTGCCACAAAGATATAACATTGTTTTTTGTTTTTTTTAAGATTATCTTATTTTATTTTTTTCCAAGGACAGAGAAAGAGAGTCAGAGAGAGGGATAGATAGGGACAGACAGACAGGAATGGAGAGGGGTAAGAAGCATCAATCATTAGTTTTTCATTGCAGTTGCGATACCATAGTTGTTCATTGATTGCTTTCTCACATGTGCCTTGACCACGGGTCTTCAGCAGACTGAGCAACCCCTATCTGGAGCCAGTGACCTTGGGTCCAAGCTGATGAGCTTTTGCTCAAGCCTGATGGACCCGTGCTCAAGCTGGTGAGCTTAGGGTCTCGAACCCAGGTCCTCCGTATCCCAGTCCGATGCTTTATCCACTGTGCCACTGCCAGGTCAGACTATAACATTGTTAAATGCTAAAAAATAGTATTGCCCTATCTTTAGTGCTCTTACACTAACCAATGCATGATACCCTAACACATTTTTTTCTCCTTCATTTAGTTTTAATAAGCCAAGGAAATTTATCACCATAATCTTGATACTGTTCCCACCACTCTGTGCGGAAAGTCAAGTCCCACCTTCTTTTAAAAAGTAGAAAGAGACTAGATGGTATAGTGAACAATAACAATTTAAAGATGGGTTGGTTGTATATTATAATTAAATGAGCTAAAGGTGTGTGGAGATTTTCTTGGGAAAAAACTATATGGTTCTTTGTTGATAGAAAAATAAAGTCATCGTGTTCAGTTTGGACAATTTATTGGGGGCATATCCATGGTCTCATGTGGTTCACAGGTAGAGAGATACAGTATTAATAGGCAGTTTTGAGACATCAAAAAGACAAATTAATTAAACTAGGTGGAAATTCAAATCTGTAACCTTGGAACCCATGTGCAAAACCTTCAAGTTCAAAGGACTTTGGATTCATTTAACAGTTAACCACTGCCATTTATTGCCCTTACCCTGTGGCTTATGCTTTCTATATCATCTCATTTAATCCTCACAAAAGCTCTATAAATTGATATTATGAGTCCCTATTTATAAATGAAGCAGCTTGACATTAGAAAAATAATGTGTCATGCCCAGAATCACAAAGTGTCAGTTTTAATTACTAAGCTGATTTCTAGTCATAAGTAAATGTGACCACATCCAATAAGTCAAGTTTATGTAAATATCAACATAACATCAAACCATTGGCTTTGATTAGTCACAAAGATGGCATGGCTGCCAAGTACCAATATTTATTACCATCAAATAGTTCAACAAAGCAAAACTTCTGTTTTCTTTTTTCCTCTCAAGCTTTTATGTCTTGATGGGCTAAAGGTGAGGAATCAAAATTAATCAACACTATAATACTGCTTCTAAATTAATGTTAATTATTTTGTATTTAACAAGTTTTTCTTATCAGTGTCTACTAGAATACACATTAATTAGTATTTCCCAGAATGTTTGTAACAAATCCATCAGTGAAATCTAAAATCCACTGATGTGCTTATTAATGCACACATGCCTAAGTAAAGTCAGTGTCCTTGGTTCCCGGCTGCTTCTGTTTGGTTTGGGACCCCAAGGTGCTTTTTCGTGCCCACATAAACTACTATGGTTTGATTCCTTTTACTCCTGCCCTCCATGGCAAGATGGGCTGTTCAGTCCAATGCCTGGTCGGACACATAAAATAGGAGAATAAGACACAGATTATAAATTCATTTGTCCCTTGGAAGATTTAGTTCTGATTCTTTTTCTGAAGAGGTCAAGGTTATTCCATTTCTACTTGGTCTAGTCTTCTGAGCAATTAATCCATGCTTCATAGACATTGGAAAGAAAGATACTGTTTTAAAAAAGAGTAGAGAGCTGCACAGTTTTTGCAAATTTCTTTTTCACTTTGTTCTCATTTTCATGCACTTAAATTTGGCAGATGATGTAAAGACCAACTGCCCTGAGAGACCAACCTCACTGTTTTTTCATGTTTTGTCTGTAACCTCATGACTCCGCCACTTGGATGTGCGGTAGACTGTGATGATGAAGCACAGATATACTTGAAGATAAACAATGAGATTATTTTTCTAATACAAAATAACCTGTTACTATTGTAATATTGGAAAACTTAGTGCTATAAGATACAGTAACCTACATCCTAAGGCAGATCTTAGTGTTCTAGTGGGAGATAACTGAGAGTGTCACTTTGTCAAAAATGTTGTCTAACAATTCGACTTGAGAATTTGATAGCATAACTTTCCAGTGGATTATCTTTCCTTGTTTATTGCATGCTTAGTTTTTTGTTGTTGTTGACTTAGCTTTACCTAAAGATATTCAAAACAGGAAATTCTTTTCATGGTCAAACTATTTTGATATCTGAGATCTTTTTCATATGCTAAAAAAGTTTCATCTCATAAAGGTCATCTAATATCCTGTTAACATTCTACAAATTATTAGTTTAAAAATGAAAATATTTGGTGTTGTCTTGATCTTAGGGGAGACACTTGATCAAATTTAAATTTTATTTCTTTTAACCATATATTTTACATTATATCAGTATTACAACAAAATTTCTCTTGAATTTCTTTTTTTTTTTTTTTTTTTTTACAGGGACAGAGAGTGAGTCAGAGAGAGGGATAGACAGGGACAGACAGACAGGAACGGAGAGAGGTGAGAAGCATCAATCGTTTTTTGTTGCCGTTGCGACACCTTAGTTATTCATTGATTGCTTTCTCACATTTGCCTTGACCACGGGCCTTCAGCAGACTGAGCAACCCCTTGCTGGAGCCAGCGACCTTGGGTCCAAGCTGACGAGCTTTTGCTCAAGCCAGATGGGCCTGCGCTCAAGCTGGCAACCTCGGGGTCTCGAACCTGGGTCTTCCGCATCCCAGTCCAACACTCTATCCACTGCATTACCACCTGGTAAGACATTGAATTTCATTTTACCTATATCTATAGTCTATTTTCTTGACTTATGAAGGGAAAAATTTTGTTTACCTGGTATTTGAAATATTTTTTTTATAACTTTTATGCTGTTACATTAGAATTTTTTATAAGTCTCTACATGGCTTAGGTAATATATTTGATAAAAAGAAGATTAAAATCATTTTAGATGGTATATATATACTAATATATATACAGTTATATATATATATATATATATATATATATATATATATATATATATATACATACATATATATCTTTAATTTATCCAAGCATTATGTACATTATATTTATATATTTAAGAAAAATAATAGATGTGATATTCATATTTTCTAAATTAAATTTTAAACAAAGCACATTGGGAAATTTCCTGAGATGATGTTTAGAGCAGCCTAGCTTATAAGACAGGACATTAAATAGGAAGCAAAGTCTGAATCTCAATAACATTCACCAACCACATTACTCAGGGCAAGTTAGTTAAACTTTATGAGATGTATATTTTTTATATACATTGCTTTATCAGTAAAATGAATATTATTTTATTTACTTTTTAATTTTTGTGATGCTCATGTAAGTCAAATATATGAATTTATTTCACAGTGTCTTACTACCATCAATTGTCAATGGTCAATAGTGAGTAATCTCAAATGATCTCTAGTTGTCTTTGGTATGTGGTGTATGAGTTGTACTCTAGTGTATTTGGGGAGTTTCAAATATTTCAAAGTAATGACACTGCACTGAAATACTGATTCTGGAGGAACATAAATATTTTTAGCTTTTCTTTCTTGTCTATATAATCTTTTTCTCTTCCATCTGCTATGCTAAAAACACATGCATCACTTCTAGTTCATATTTGATTCTATGTAACCTGGTTTTCTACTGGCTTCATTTTGCACACCCAAATGAGAAAGGACCTCAACTCCTACCCCACATTCTGAGAGTTCTCCCAAAGAATTGCTTCTTCATGCCCAGAAACTACCCCATTATCTTTAATTTTTATTAGATATCCACCGATTCTTACACCCCTTGAGAATTTGCCCATTACAACCTCTTCTGCCAGTGAAGCACTTTGGAGAAGAAAATATTAATGCAGCACTGTCCCAATTCATATCAAACACCTGTATGCATATCCCCCAAGAGCTACCACACTCTGGGCTCCAGAGTGACACCATCTCTTGCAACAAGTAGATAATTCCTTCCTTTCCAATTCTGGGCCTCCATTTGCCACTTAGATTTCTAATGCTTCTCTGTGTGACCCATAGGCTCATACATTCCCTTTTAATTACTCTTAATCAGTGGTTCTTAACCTGGGTTCTATCGAACCCTAGGGGTTTGATGAGTCGGTCTCAGGGGTTCGGAGAAGCTTCTGTCGCGGAGGCCAGAATAAAGTAATACCATAATTTGTTGTGAGTTCATGCACTTTGTTGTTTTTGTTCTTTGAGCAAGGTGATGTTCATGCACGGCTCATTTTGTGCACCAGTAAAAAAACATATACCTATGTCTTGAATTTGGAAAAAAGAATCATATTTTATTTATCACTAAAGAAGGGTTCAGTGAATGTGCATATGAAACTGGTGGGTTCAGTACCTCAAAAAAGGTTAAGAACCACTGCTCTAAATACCAGGTCTTGGGGGGCTAGAAGCAGTAAAATGGACCTCATGAATTCCAATGAATGAGCTCTCCTCAGTCTCTGTTCTTCCACCTTTGCCTCTTCTGACTTTCTCGCCCCTATCCTAATCATCATTACCATCATCAGTAGCAGCAGCAGCAGCATCACCACCATCATCATCTATGGTACTAAGTGGGAACAGTGGAAGAGAAGAGAATATTCTCTGCACTAGCAACAGGCAGTAAAAACTGTCTCAATTTGGGTAGATTACCATATGTAACTTCAATGATTCTCTGGGACAAGAGACTCTAAGGGTAACAAGTCATCAAAGGTCCAAATTAAAAAGATGAAAAACTTGAAAACAAGGTTTGCCCATACTGGACAGTGAGTGTTTGAAGACAGATCTATAACAGTTGATTCTAAAACACGTAAAATAAATATAGTCTCACTCAGAAAAGAATGTTTATAAACTTTTGCACTTCCCCTAATAGCTGCACTGCATTTTTATTTTTATTTTTATTTATAGTGAGAGAAGTGACAGGCAGGAAGGGAAAGAGATGAGAAGCATCACTCGTAGTTGTGGCACTTTAGTTGTTCATTGATTGTTTCTCATACGTGCTTTGACTGGGGGCTCCACCTGAGCCAGTGAACCCTTGCTCAAACCTGTGACCATGGGATCATTTCAATGATCACACACTCAAGATGGTAAACCTGCGCTCAAGCCGGTGACTTCGGGGTTTCAAACCTGGTACCTCAGTGTCCCAGACCGACACTACCCACTGCGCCACCACTGATCAGGCAGCTGTACTGCGTATTTACAATGATACCTTTTAGAGTAGGAGGATATTTTGTAAAGGTTTTCAATAACAAACCATGAAATTCATCTAAATTCTATGAAGAACATTTTATTTGCATGTGAAATATAATTTAAATTGTAATGCAGCTTGCGTATTTATGTTATATTAATCCAAACAATGCTTGATCATAATGTGTTGGTGAACTTGCCCCACAAATCTGTCTTACCAAACAGAATACCAGATGCAGTGCTTAGAATGGTGACTTGAAAAAATTAGATTTATTGGCAGAAAAAAAATGCAATGCTGTAAATAAATGTCATTAGCAGTTGGGAGGATGGAAACAAATTGCTTGGATAATTTCTCCGACCCTTACCCAAATGGCAACTTTTAAAAATGTATTTTGAGTACTAAAGAGGATGGTAAAATTTTAAAAGAAAATGTGGTGAAAAATTTAATATTCATAATCGTGACTTGTATAATGTATGTTCCTATTTGCCATGATTCAAAATGATTCCTGAAGTGATTCCAAATGATTCCAATGATTCAAAATGATTCCAAAGGCAATATTAGTAATGCTGTATGTAATAAATTCCTTGCGCTATATATTCCACGTACCTGAAGTAAGGGTGAACTTGCAAGTGGAAGGGAGGAGCAGGAAATTGCTTGTCCAAATATTGACCTGAGACGAGGAACATCCATTTATAATTTTGTCCTTTTTCTGGGATTTTTTTCCATGTGGATTTTTATGGCCTAGATATCAAGATTTAACAAAGAAGCAATTGTCTTTTGTATGTGCTCAGAGAATAAATTTCCTGAAGTCTGGTCTAGTTCCTCAACCAGTTTAGGTTAAAAAAAAAAATCAGTTAATTCAGTGAAAAGTTCTTCAAACCAATTGAATTAACTAAATTGATTGGCTGTGTGACTGAATTAGGCCAGTAAATTTAGTCAAAATCATAGACTTTGCAACTGAGTGGTATTACAAAAAACCTTGAATTGGCAAAAGAGATAGAAATGCAGTAGATTCTTAGAGAGTGTCAGGAAGTAGGAAGGCCAACTTAAGACATAGATTCTTAAGTTACAATTCAACTAACTTATTTCAAAGTGTTTCAATAGCCTTCACATAGACATTGCCAAAGTTAAATTCTAGAAGGCTATTAATTATACACTGACTGTTCAAAACTGTTTGGAATTCTGACCATGAGATTCTTCACAGAGCCAGAACAAGAAGTGTGGGAATGTCCCAAACTGGCAGTTCCCTGTGCTTTTTTCTGCCTAGAATGTACTGTTTTTAAAGACGCAAATTTCTAACAAGAGTGAAGAGACTGAAGGTGATACATAAGCTAGCAGGCCCCTTTGTGGCTTATTACACAGTTCATGTTTACTGGGTACCAGAGGCCGGCTGCAAGGAAAACAATGATGTGTCGACCCTGTGGTCTTCACAGCAAACCCTTATTTCAGTCTCTCTTGCCACCTCATGGCCTTTAACAGCTGTTGTAAATAATGGTTCAATGATTTGACATGCAATTTTAAAATAAGTTAATGAATGCTGAATGAACGAATGAATTATATCTATAAATGCTCTTGTTTCTTTCTTTACTTCACAAAACTAATTCTGTTTTTAAAGCCTGTATACATAGTCTAAATGCTCCAGGCCCAATTGAAATTATCCTTTTCTGAAGCCCTTTAGCGCTTGTATATTCTCACCAATTACTTATTAATCAGTATAATAATACTTGTTACTATTACTATTAGAGCAAACACTAAATGGTTACCTGTGCATGGAACTGTTTTAAGTACATTATATACATTATTTCCTTTCATTCTCCTAACAACTGGCATACTAGACACAGATATCGCCACATTGTATAGATGAGAAAACTGAGACCCAGAGAAGGTGAGTAATTTGCCCAATAACACACAGCTAGTAACTAACAGAATTGAGAATCAAACCCAAGATTTCACTCTATACTAAGACTTACTCCTTTGATAGAGCTGACCACAATCCAAGTCATCAACACAAACTTGATGTATTGATTATGGCTATTCTTAGCTAAATACTTTTTACTATTGCTCCGATGATAGTTCATAACATTCAGATTTCTCAAAGAATTGTATGGCTGGGTTCAGCAACTATAGTGTACATTTGTACCATGTTGATTTTAACTATAATGCCAGAAGCGATTTATGGTTTAATTGGTGAATTTTTGAGATGATGTATAAATATTGTTTACTTACATCACATTGAAATAGCTTGAGTTAATATATTTCACTGTAGTCCCCAAAGAAATCTAGTTTATCATCACTTCAC
The DNA here is from genome assembly GCA_037038555.1 of Rhynchonycteris naso. Taxonomy (NCBI): domain Eukaryota; kingdom Metazoa; phylum Chordata; class Mammalia; order Chiroptera; family Emballonuridae; genus Rhynchonycteris; species Rhynchonycteris naso. Next base: position 184,956,280 of record CM072998.1, read on the forward strand.
CAGCCAAATGCAAATGCTTATTTTTTTCCTAACTTTGCTGCTTATTTATACACAAGTCAAATCTAGCTGAATTTCTCATATAGCCCAAATTTAGATTATGTTTTACTAAAGCAGTGGTAGTCTAAACAACAACTTAATCAGCTTTGAAATTTTCTATTACTGACTAATAGTCCAAAATACTCGAGCAGCCTGTTAGAAGCAAATAGTATGACCAATCAATTTAAAAATTTGTAGACTCACAAAATAGCATTTATGGTTTATAAGATGGCTGGGCCATTTTCTTTCTTTGGTATTTGGTAGCTAGTTATTTTCACTTCAAATTCATCACATCTAAAATTAAACTCATTATCTTCGCTCCAAAGCATATCTTTCTTTATTTTCTCCTTGTGTTAACTGGGCCACCATTCATTCAAGCCAAAAAACTGAGTTGTTCTCAACTTTTACTTCTCTCTCATCACTGTGTATAAGTAATAACAAAGTTCTACTTTCAAGTTGCTTTCCACGTCTTCATGTCACTGCTCTGGCTGTCCATATTTCTCAGCTGAACTATTGCAATAGCCTCCCAACTGACCTCCATGACTCCTGTTTTGCCTCTGTTCCATTTTCCACACTTTGTTAAAATGAAATGTGATGAGGTTACACCCATTTTAAAAATCCTTTCACTTAGTCCCATGGCCTCAGATATATGCCAAACTTAATAGCAGAGTAGAATAGGCCTCTTTGATGTAGCCTTGGCCTACCTGAGTTATCTGTTGTACTTTCCTTGACCGTCTGCCGTCTCTACCCCACACACCGGCCATCTGAACTACCTGTCCTTCTTTACCACCGCCTGACTGTTTCTGACCCTAGTGCTTTCATTCAGGCTTTGATCTCTGAAGCAACTTCCCTTCCCTTTATTCTCTTCTTCCTTCCAGATACCATCTCCCAGAGTTCCTTACTTTTCTCTCAGTGCCACTATACCTTGTACACATCTTTTTTAAGGTTTTATTTTATGTTATTATAATTATTTACCTGTCTGTCTTTTCTGTAGTTGACAGCTTTTGAAGATGGTGGTCTATGTCTTCCTTATCAATGTTTACCCCTCTCTGAAATAAAGCCTGATAAAAAGTGTTTGATAGTGTTGAATGGATGGGTCATTTCTTCATCAATGCGAGTATAATCCAATGTAAAACTTTTTCTGGAAAACAGTCTTGTTGGGTAATTTTCTGAAGCATTTTAATAATTTTACATACCCCATTATTCCTATACTGTTTAATGTAAACATCCTTTTAAGGGCAATCCTGAAGATCATCTTTGCCTTGTGTTCTACATAGAATGATGGAGTTCAGTGTCTTTATACATTCATTTCTACCTAAAGAAATATTATAATGTAGGCATTGCTATAAAGTACAACTCCAAATGCACTGACTTCATATTATTTTTATTCAATAGGTCTAGAATTTGACACTTCTTTTGTTAGTTTTTATAGAAAAACTAATGTTTCAAACATTTTCTTTTTTAAAAGCATAATAATTTCCAAACTAATAAATTGCAATTTAAAATGTATCTGGATAATCTTCTAGTCCATAACAGAAATGCATTTTTAAACAGCTAACTTCAGTGATAAATTGCAAATATGAGAGCTAAGTACTGCTATACTTTATAAACTATAGTACTCTGAATTTTAATTACTAATAATCTATTTTATTAAAAACTTTAAGTTGCATTGCTCATTCTTATAGCCTACATTGTAATATATGCACATGTGTGTAAAAAAATAGTTAAGTAAACAGTCCACTTTTAAGTTTAATAAACCAGAATCATATGATGGTTGCATTATATTAGATGTGGTCTAAATGGGTTGTTTTGCAAATATACATATATAACTGAATTATGAATGCATAGTGATACTCACAAAAGCATGTTTCATTTAATAGGTAATTTTTCACAAGGGATCTGCCATTTCAGGAGACCTCATGAAATTCTGAGGTCTCTGGTTTGAAACCCTGGGCTTGCCTGGTCAAGGCACATATGGGAGTTGATGCTTCCTGCTCCTCTCTACTCTCTCTCTCTCTCTCTCTCTTCCTCTTTCCCTCTCTCCCTCTCTCCTCTCTGAAATGAATAAATAATAAAAATAATTAAAAAAAAATTTCACTGAACATAGCTATCTAAAATGTGTTTAATAAATATAAATAATAAGTCAGTTTTCTAATAAGTATCATGAAAAGTGTACAGTGTTTTATTTATAACACAGCTGAGGAATTCAATTGAATACCATTTTGTCTCCACTTAGTAACTTTTCTCAAAACTCTATTATGGCAAACTATTGATATTCACATTTTACTCAAAAGAACATGGAAATGAAGGGTGAAACAAAGTTTCAGAGTGGATGATTGTAAGTCATTTCCCAACCTAGCTGTCTTAACACCTCTGTAGTGAATTTTCTACTACTCCACTAGGGATTCAAGTTCAACATAAAATTGCATGTCAGGTTCAACAAACCTATGATTCCTCTTGACTATAATAAATATAATTAAAGACAAAGGTGTTACTCTTTGTAGAAGAGCAAAAGTATAACAACATTTCCTCCTCCTCTTCCTCCTCTTTTTTTTTCTTTTTTTCCAAATGAGAGGAAAGAGACAGAGAGACAGAGTCCTGTAAGTGGACCCCTACCGGGATCCACTCAGCAACCTCTGTCTGGGGCCGATGCTCTACCCATCTGAAGTCAGACTCATACCAAGCTATTTTTAGCACCTAAGGCAGAGATTCCATGGAGCCATTCTCAGCGCGTGGAGCTGATGTGCTTGAACCAATCGAGCTATAGCTATAGGAGGCGGAGAGAGAGAGAGAGAGAGAGAGAGAGAGAGAGAGAGGAGGGGTGGAGTTTTCCTGTTTGCCCTGACTGGTAATTGAACCTGAGACATTCACACACCAGGCCAATGTTCTACCACTGAGCCATTTGTCCAGGGCTGCAACATTCTAATAAAGTCATTTACTTAGATTAACTTAAGAAACTACACTTCACTTTAAAAAACAAACAAAATATGATTTATAAGAAATTACCACTAGACTAACTTTGAATTGTATTTCTTTAATGTTAATGATTGAAGATATAGCTTGTAGCTGATAGTGGTCTGAAGGAGTCAAAAGAAAACTTAAATTGGAATTTAAAAATTTGAATTATTTATATTCTTCTGATTTGCTATGAATAGTCAATATAGCTTAGTAGCCATTATAGCAAATTATTGTTATATTTGTTTTCAAAATTAATTTATTAATTGTTAAGTATTGTAAATTATCATGAAAAGATTTGTTCTCATTGATTTCTGTATGTATCATACATTACGTTAAGAGCTAAGTTGAATATTTAAAGTTTGAATAGACAGCTGAAAACTAAAAGAGTAGGTGAAATATGAATAATAGAAGATATACAAAGAGAGGTTTCAATGTTAATGAGCACATGCCTTTGTCATTTTTAGTTTGTTTCTACCTGTCATGAAAATAAGTGAAAAACCCACACTACTCTTCGAAGTTTCATTACACCTATAGCTATTGTGTGTTTACTGGCAGCTTAAATTTCATTAGTTTAGCAAAATAGCAAAAACCAAAAACTGATGGTTAAAATACACTGCTAAATTAGTAAAGCTTCACTTGATCCTTAATTCTTTATTTTCATTCTTAAAGTCCGACATCATATTGAAGTACAAACTTTCCAACAAGGCCTGCATGCTTTCTTACACAACAAATTATACGACAGGTTCTTTACTAGTGATAACAGAGTTACAAGTGTGCATGCAATAAGAAAAAATTGATTTGTGTAACTTGAGGCATAGTAAATATTTAATAAATTTAATGTAATAAATATTTACCATCAATAGAATTAAATGATTTGAAAATAATGAAATAGAGAATATAACATTAGTCAAGCGGAATATAAGGTAATGTTATATCATTTCACTGTATTCAGCAACCAACTTTTAGCTCTCAATTTGGAAAGAATGGTTTATTGTTCTATGTGCAAATAGCCAAATGGATTAAAAACTAAAGGAATATATTAAGTTTCTTATGCAATATGCAAAATATAAAGTGTCGTTAATCTCTATCTACTTGGTTTCTATAGCAACTTGGAAAATGCTCAAGAGAAATTCCCTGACATTTGTTTGCATTGTCAGGGAAATAAAAAAAAGAAAAAAAAGAGGAGATTAAATAAATCTAAAATATCTATCACTTAGATCTTTTGGATATGTTTCACTTACACATTCTGAATTACAAAGAAATACTTTAAAGCAGTATATGGAGGCTAAAATCAGGGGGCAAAAGTTTAAAAGTAAAGGATATTTACATAATCTCAAAATACCTCCCCAGAGTATTTATTAACTACAAAGGGAAAAATAATAACTTTTACCGTAGAGAAATAAGCAGACACTAAAGTTAAAATCACAAGTAATAAGACACAGCAACATTATTTACCACCCGGACATAATGCACTGAAAGAGTGAATCACTTCTGGAATATTCTTGCAAAAATGCATAACCTTAATCTAATCATAAGAAGACATCAAATAAACACAAATTAAAGAACATTCTACTAAGTAAGTGGTCCCTTAAAATGTCAATGTCTGGTCTCCACAGGAAGCCTAATGAGATATAACAATTCAATACAAGGTGGAAACCCAGATTGGATCCTAGGACGGAATAATAATATTAGTGGAAAAATTGATAAAATCCAAACAAAATCTTAATTTGGTTAATAGTATTAGACCAATGTTACTTTCTTTTGATAATTGCCCTATGATTATAGAAGCTGGTAATATTGGGGAAAGTTGAGTAAACAGCATATACATAGTAATTTTTTATCCTTTGTTTGCAATTCTTCTGCAAGTCTAAAATTATTTCCAAATTTTTTTTTAATTTTTTTTATTTATTCATTTTAGAGCAGTGGCAGAAGAGAGAGAGAAAGAGAGAGGGGGGAGGAGCAGAAATCATCAACTCCCACATGTGCCTTGATTTCCCACAAGCCCAGGGTTTCGAACCAGCAACCTCTGCGTTCCAGGTCAATGCTTTATCCACTGTGCCACACAGGCCAGGCCCAAATAATTTTTTTTAAAAAATCCATCATTCTTATAATGTTGTTTACCTTATAGTAAAAACAAAATCCCATACTTGAATCTTCATTAAAATACATTATAATGAAAACATATATAGCAATAAAGGTTAAGAAGAACACTTGTAAAATTTTACTTGCCTTCTTTTTAAATGATAAAGAAGTGATTACTCAGTTAATATGTAAAGGTGGACAGCTTACTACATGATCTTAAGGGAAACTTCTGGAACGTGCCTAATATTTTCTCTGCTTGAACCCACCTTTAGGGATTGAATAGAATAAGAAAATACCTGCATTTATTCTTTAGAGTTCTAGTTACAGTACTCTTATGAAAATTAATGTTTTTTTCTGGATAAATATACTAACATAAAATAAATTTAAAAAATAGTTGAATACAGTAAGCATTGCTGACTATAGATGCATAAAATTGTTTTTAAAATTTTGTGCAGAGAAAAATTATTTGTCGAAAAATCTTGTTTATATTATCTTCACCTTTTAAGTAGTCATGACAATTATGCTAACAGAAGGAGTTTGGAGGATTGCTGTTCTAAACTGAGGTCTGTTTTTGAGTAAATGTGGGTAAGCCAATATACTTCTCTGTAAAATTACTATTTGTATTTCAGCATATCTGCTTGTAACTGAAGTTACTCTATTAGTTTACTCTGAAAAATTGTGATGACAAGTTTAATGAAGGTTAGGGGATGAAATATTTTTAAAACTCATTTTCAGAGAAAACATTTTATTAAGTACTCTTTTAATCAAGTGACATTAAGTGTCAACAAAATAATTGTCATGAAACTTGCTATAGCTATATTGTCTAATTTCTTGCCTCTAATTACGTTCATTTAACAAGTAGAATATATCTCCAAATGAGGGCAATAAATGATGATTATGGAAGCATCTTGTAAAGTTTAAAATACCATACAACTAAGATAATTTATTTTTGTTTGTATTTTTGATATTGCTATTTCTTTCTATTATAATGATACTTTTATAGAAGAATTTTATTTATTTAAAAGAGGGGAGAAAGAGAGAGAGAGAGAGGAGCAGGAAGCATCAACTCCCATATGTGCCTTGACTAGGTAAGCCCAGGGCCTTGAACCAGCAACCTCAGCATTCCAGGTCGATGCCCTATCCACTGTACCACCACAGGTCAGGCTATAGAAGAATTTTATATGAATTTTATCTATCAGGAATTTTTACAGCCTTAAACAAGATAAAGCTTGAGCTCCCCAATCTTGCAAAAATATTCAAATCTCATTGCTACCACCATTTTCCTGGTCTCATGACTATCACTGAGATACAAAGAGGGTAAGATGGAAACCTGTTTTTAGGAGCTTATTGCTTAGTTCTCCAAACCAATTTCTTGCTATTTCTCTGGTGAACCCTTTTTCCAGACCAGCTGGTCCACATTCTGTTTTCTGACCACTCCCTCACTCCCATATCTCCTGTTTAGATTCTCCACTTCCCGTTTTCTTTTCTTTTCTTTTTTGTGTGTGACAGGACAGAGATAGACAGAGTAAGGGACAGATAGGAACAGACAAATGGGAAAGGAGAGAGATAAGAAGCATCAATTCTTCGTTGCGGCACCTTAGTTCATTGATTGCTTTCTCATATGTGCCTTGACCAGGGGGTAAAGCAAACTGAATGACCCCTTGCTCAAGCCAGTGACCTTGGGCTCAAGCTGATGAGCTTTGCTCAAACCAGATGACCCTGCACTCAAGCCAGCGACGTAAGGGTTTTGAACCTGGGTCCTCTGCGTCCCAGTCCGACGCTCTATCTACTGTGTCACCACCTGGTCAGGCACCTCCTCCCCATTTTCTATGCACTCCATAAGATCAGTCACCTGGAGATCCTACATCCCCTTACCAGCACAGTCTTTAACAGTCTCTATTGCTACACTGAAAAACTCAGTTTGCACTTCTTATGTGTGACAAGTCATGTAAGCTTGGATATATTGTTCTGGTTTCCCAACTAAAGTACCTGCAATCCCAGCCTGGGAAAACCCTGGCTTTTCTTTCTTTGCCTCTCCAGCAACAATTTTGGGAATCTGTACTGAAATAATTTTATTTTAATTTGTGGAGGACAGCATCAATATGAATCATTCCCTGAACCCAAAAGGTTTTTTAAATTTTACTAATTGATATTTAGAGAGAGAGAGAAACATCAATTTGTTGATCTACTTATTTATGCATCTATATGTTGGTTCCTGTATGTGCCTTGACTGGGGATCAAACCCATTAGTTTGCTGTATTAGGACTATGCTCTAACCACCTGACCTACATGGCCACGGCCCAAATATTTTTTATCTGACCTTTTTAAATTATTATTTACTTCCTCCTTTCTTTCTCTTGCTTTCAAAGAAAATTCTTTACTATAAAACACATTTCTAAAGTCCCCATCCCATGCTGACATAGTCCTAAGAAAGAGAGCCAATGATAGGCACGTCCTGTAACCAAGAGGATGATAAATCTCTAAGCACCCAAGACCATGCTTTCCAACACTTTTCACATCATATTGCCCAAGAAAATGATGATATTTGAAGAGCATGCTGAACTTAATAGGAAGCTGCTTGTCCCTGGTTTACCTGGCTGCTCCAGGCCATCATTGTACAATAGTCCTCTTTTCAGTACAACCCAGCTCACTGTACTAAGGAATTATACCGGACAGCATCCCTTCTCAAATCCTATACGAATATATTTCTGCCTCCCTGATTCATGCTATGTAGTTACTCCTTTAATATAAATTTTGGAGATACCAGTATTTGACTTGAGTATATAATGAAGTAATGATTTAATAAGTTTGTGGAGTATAAGCAAGCAAGCAAGAAAAAGTCTTCCACATATTGACTCTGCTTTCATCTCTGAGCCATTCACTCAAACAGAACAACACAAATTAAGCAGGGAATGCTTGAGACAACCATTGTATTTCTCTATTTTATTGTCCCACATAGCTTATAGGGGATGCTCCATAAAAACACCAATAACGAACTAAATTGACAAATCAAATATGGCCTTAGACAGCTGAAAACAGATCCCTTGGATGAAAAAGAAGAGGAAATTTAAGATGTTAGATTCTGTGTTGACTACCAGGACTAAAACACCATCCAATTTTTATTTTTGCAGTATTTTTTTTCCTAAAAGTTAGTTCATCTTATTACTTAAGGATAAAATGCTATCATATGAGTACTGTACAGAATTCTTACTTGGTTGAAAGCAGTTTGCTATATCAGAGATGATGTCAAATGCAAAAAATTAAAAATTGTTTTTCTCTGAAAATTATTATATAAATAATGACAAAGATGATAGTAAACTTTGTGGGTGAAACATAACCAACTTTAGAATATGGTTTGAGAACTCTGGGAACTTTTAATGTAGTAAATAGATAAATAGACAGAAATGCAATAATAGCTAGGAGTATATGCCTAGGTAGGGATGACCAAGAGTGGTATAAGTGGTAAAGATAAGAAGCAGTTCTGTATTTTAAATAATGAAAATATTATTTATAACCAGAAGTGATAAGAAAAGGTTCTTAGAGAAGTTAAAATCTGAGCTGAACATTGCTGGATGGATATGAAAGGAACAGTCAGAGCTCAGATTAGATGCAGCAGTGCTTTGATGAACTTATTTTAGGTAGGCCTTTTATATGATATTCTATCCTTGTTCTTACAAATTAGCAAAATAACCATCAGTGCTATGAATGTATCAGTCCTTGCAGAATGATATTTATTTCACAGCAATTGTAATATTGAAAGAAACTAAAAATATCTTCTCATTCTATGAACATGTATAATCAATATTATGTCCTTCTAAAAATTTGAAGCTTTTCTTTTACCCAGTGCTATCTGTAACACTTTACTAAATACTAATAGAAGCAACCCTCTATTATTTTACTTCTCTGAAGATAGCAATTATGAAATTGTCCCTGATGAACAGGAAACCATGCTGATAACATGCAATTAAGATGCATCTTCAAAATTTACTTGACAAAGTTAAATTTCCAAAAAGGAAAGAATTTGTCTTAATTCTTTTTGATTTCTCTATATTTCACACTTACAGGTTTTTTATCTTTAGAATAAAAACACAGTTCATAAATGATTAAAACATCCCAATTGATTTTGAAAAATAAAGGAATATTGTATAAAAAAGCTAATCACATTAAAGTAGAACAAACACAAAATTGTTTTTCTTAGTTATTTAAAAGCAAAATGAAGTCATTTCACACTAGCTACATAGCCTTCTCTTTTGTATAGCCTCACCATGCCACCCACATGTTCTCTAAATCTAGAATCTATATGTTTATTAAATGGTCTTCACAAAAAAGAAAAAGGTATATTGCTTTATGCTCTGGAACTTGAATACTGTTTACCTTGTTTTACCTAGGATGCTGGGTCAGTTCTAAAATAGCTCAACGACTATTACCATTAATACTTTAAACACTTCTTCCTGTTCTTTTAGTTGCATAATCTATTCTTAAAGACAGAGCTTTTTATCTTTTTATCTATGATGTGCTATTTCTTAATGCTATGCATTATGATCTTTAATTTTAGTTTATATATAAAATGTTGGAAAATCAATGAAGTATTTTACCTTTTTGTCTTTCTAAATATTGAACCTAGCTCTAATTTATTCAAGGCACATATTTTCATGATTAGAAAATAAGATTTCTTCAAAAGTAATAAAAAGAGAAAAAATGAACTATCAGATTTTTTTTTTTTTTACAAGGACAGAGAGAGTCAGAGAGAGGAATAGATAGGGACAGACAGACAGGAATGGAGAGAGGTGAGAAGCATCAATCATTAGTTTTTCTTTGCCATTGTGACAATTTAGTTGTTCATTGATTGCTTTCTCACATGTGCCTTGACTGCGGGCCTTCAGCAGACTGAGCAACCCCTTCCTGGAGCCAGCGACCTTGGGTCCAAGCTAGCGAGCTTTTGCTCAAGCCAGATGGGCCCGTGCTCAAGCTGGCGAGCTCGGGGTCTTAAACCTGGGTCTTCCACATCCCAGTCAGACACTCTATCCACTGCGCCACTACCTGGTCAAGCAATTTTTGACCTGATAAACAGATTTTCAGAATGAAATGTCAGCCTTCTAACCCAGTGTAAACATTGATTCTCATGAAGCAGGTGAGGCATATATCACCTTGCTTAGACCAAGTGTGCTAGAGGGTATGGAAGAACTAGAACTCTCACATAGTGCAGGTGGGAATATAAAATGCTACAACCTCTTTGGAAAATAGTTTCATAAATTGTTAAGAGGTTGAACATATATATACCTACCATATAATTGAGCTATTCCACTCCCCACTATTTATTCAAGAAAAATGAAAGCCTTACTTTACCACAATGACTTGCATTCAAATGTTTATGCTACTTTATAGTTTTAAGAGAGGAAAATTAGAAACAGTCAAAATGTTTATCAACAAATAGATGTATAAGCAAATTATGATATAACCACACAAGGGGATACTACAGAACAATAAAAAAAAAAACATTAACTTTTGTAACAGATAACATGGATGATCTCAAAATAATTATACCCAAAATCTGTATTAGAATCCTCTAGAAAAGAAAGAACCAATAAGAGAGATAAATAAGTAAGTAGGTAGGTAGATAGATAGATGATAGATAGATAATAGATAAATAGATAAAGTAGAGTTATGGAAAATGGCTCAGAATAATGGAAGCTAAGATGTGCTAATATCTGACATTTGCAAGTTAGAAAACCTGGAAAGCTAGTGGTAGGACTCACTATGAATCTAAAGACTAAGAACCAGGAGCTACAATGTCTGAACGCAGAAGATGGAAGTTCCAGCTCAAGAAGAGAGAGAATATGTGAATTCATGTCTCCTCTGACTTTTTTTGTGTGTGTTGGAGCCCTTAAAGGATGATGCCCACCCAGATTGGTGAGGGTGGATCTTCTTTACTCAGACTCCTGATTTAAATGCTAGAAAACCTTTTACAGACACACACACAAATATGGTGTGTTACGAGCTGTCTGGGCATTCCTTAGTAGACACATAAAATTGACCATCACAGTGGTTGAAGCCAGACAAAAAGTCTACATACTGTATGTCCCAGTTCCCATATTTCCCCATATATAAGACGCACCTTAATTTTGGGACCTGTAATTTGAAAAAAAGATGTATTACATAAAGTTATTGAACTCAAGTTTTATTCATCATAAAATTCATACAACTCCTCATCACTGTCAAAACTCCCATCCACTAGCTTGTCCTCATCTGTGTCCGATGACAGATCAGTCTTCAGCAATGAGTGCAAAAACAAGTGTGAAAAAGCAGGAAATGCAAGTAAAAATATCTACAACCACTGTATAAGATGCACCCTGTTTTTAGACCCCAAGTTTTTTTGAAAAATGGTGGATCTTATACATGGGGAAGTGTGATACATTAAAATCTAGACAATGAGCCCTGGCCAAGTAGCTCAGTTGTTAGAGCATTGTCCCACTACATCAAAGTTTCAGGTTCAACCCCAGGTCAGGGCATGTACAAGAATCAACCAATAAAAGCATAAATAAGTGAAACAACAAATTGATGCTTCTCTTTTGCTCTTCCTCCCTCCCTCTCATTCTCCTTTCTTTTCACTCTAAAAATCAATAAATACATTTTAAAAATTAAAAAAAAATTCTAGACCTGGAATACTGAGGTCACTGGTTCAAAGCCTTGGGCTTGCAGGCACATATGACCCCCTAGACAATGATAGCTAATATATACTAACAGAAAGCAGATCTGTGGTTGTCTGGTGCCAGGAGAATGTATAAAAGGGGTTACAAAGAGTTGCAAAAAACCTGCAGGTGATGGATTTGTTTACTCTCTAAACTATAGTTATAGTTTCATTAGTATATGCATATATAAAAACTTATGAAATTATATATTTTATATGAGCACTTTACTGAATGTCAACTATATCTGAAAAATCTATTTTTTTGAAGAGTGGGGGATGCACATTTAATTACTGGAAGAACAACAAATAGAGTGCCCAAGTCTCTGTCCTTTTTGTACTAATAGGGTATACTACATGGTCCTGATTTTATTATTTTATATATATATATATTTTGAATACTTTTTATTCTTTTCTTTGTTAATTAAATTTATTAGGGTGACAGTAGTTAACATAATTATACAGTTGCCCAATTCTACAATGTTTTTCTGTACACCATATTCTGTGTTTACTCCCCCCCAAGTCAAGTCTCTGTCTATTGCCATTTATACTTCCATATCTTCCTCTACCTCCCCTCCTCCTAACAACCATGACACTGTTGTCTGTGTTCATGAGGTTTTTAGTTTGGATGTTTTTTGTTGTTTTTTTTTATTCTACAGTGTGTCCGTAAAGTCATGGTGCACTGCTTTCCTGTGCACCATTACTTTACGAACACATTGTATTCTTCCACCTCCCTCACCGAGTCTCCCTATGCCACCCCATAGCTGTCAGCCTTTTCTCTATGTCTCTCTCTTTTTGTTTGTGCATGGTTCTGATTTTAAGTTATGTCATCCAGCCAAATATGGACTTTGAGTTGATTTCGCTTTTAATTATTAGTATGAAAGAGCTCACCTTTGATTATACAGATCTCCAAAAATAAAGGAAAATCAATCCCTTTCCTATATAATGAGCAATAATAAATTGTGATATTACCAATATGGAGCTCCAAATCTTTTACAGAATTATTTGAAGACTTCTCAACATCTGCATTTTTGATTATAAGTGGTAGGCATTTTGCTTGATTAATATGTTCTAGTCTATTTGATCAGCTGAGATTGCCAATAGATTAGTGATTTGATCTGGCAGAGTATTTAACTACTAGGAAAATTTCATAATAACATGTAGTCAGTTGAGATGCACCTGCTCTAGATAAGTTAATTCCAACTGGGTCTAATCAGTTAGAAGATTCAGGATCAATAACCACCTATAATTCTTTCTATTGGCCTTCATATCTGTTCCATCAGAGAATCTTCATATATATAAGGGGAGTGTGTTCCCTCTTTATATCCCAGACAATGTTTTAAAGTCCATCTATTAACTGTTAGGAACACAGTAAACCTAGTGAATCTAGTGCATGAAATTACCATAATAAAGTCTGACCTTACAGGTCACAAAAATTATTTTATCTCTTTATTCATCTGTGCACATTGAGAAACAAAGTGTCCTGTGGTGACATTAGTAAGCTGGGATTTATCAAAGAAACCATGTTATCTTAAGAGAACAATGGTAATTGTACATTAGGTTTATCACATTTTTTGATGTTATAAAGGTCAGCATGATTTATTTTTTTCTCATCAAAAACCTTACATATGGCCTGACCTGTGGTGGCGCAGTGGATAAAGCGTTAACCTGGGAACACTGAGGTCGCCAGTTCAAAACCCTGCACTGGTCTGGTCAAGGCACATATGGGAGTCGATGCTTCCAGCTCCTCCCTCCTTTCTCTCTTTCTCTCTCTCTCTCTCCCTCACTCTGTGTCTCCTCTCTAAAATGAATAAAACAAAAACCTTACATATGAAAGAGCCAAAAATTACATTAAAAATCTTTTATTTGAAAGATAAACATATCTGTGCTTTTTATTAAGATTTATTGTTCTGTACAAAAGGTGATAGCATTAGGATCTTTTTATTGCAAAAGAAGACTAAAATATATCCCATAGCTTCATTTTCTTCTTTTTTTTTTTAAATAAAGAATATCGGCCCTGTTTTCTATTATTTGAATGTAAATCTTTATGTCAGCTTTACAGTGAATATTGAAAGATATGATTTGATTTCTAAATTCATGATAGTTTCTGGTTGAGATGAGATAGCTAGCTTCTCTATGCCCAGACAGTGAAGGACATTGTACAAGCTAAAATTAACTACAAGCACTTTCCTTTTAAGTCTTCCAAAAGAATCAAGTACTACATTGTAATTCTGGGACCTATACTGGGAAAGGATATTTTATAAGATGCAGAAGGAAAATAAAGTCCAGTGCCTACCCATCTATCCCCTCCACCCTGTTAGAGAATTTTTTAAGCTTTGAATTGTCAAGGGTTCATCTCTAAGCTAGAGATTTGGGCCTGACCTATGGTGGTGCAGTGAGTGGGTAAAGCACTAACCTGGAACACTGAGGTCACTGGTTCAAAACCCTGGGCTTGCCTGGCCATGGCACATATGGAAATTGATGCTTCCTGCTCCTCCCCCCCTTCTCTCTCTCTCAAGTGAATAAATAAAGTCTTAAAAGTATATTTTAAAAAATGTTTAATTCTATCACACTGTAATATGAAGGCACTATAGAATCAGTGTTGAAATAGACAAGTTTTTACCAGATGCCATGGGCATGAGGTTAATGTACTAGAAACAGTATACAGGGTTGAGCTAATAATTGAAGAAAAAAACAATTAAAATTATTTTATTAATTGACTTTTATATAGAAAGTAAGATGGAGAGAAATAGAGAAAGAGAGAGAAGAACATCAATCTGTTGTTTCACTTATTTATGTGCTTATTGGTTGATTCTTGTATGTGCTCTGATCAGAGATCAAACCCACAACCTTGGTGTATTGGGACAATACTCAAACCAGAGCCAAAAACAACAACAACCAAAAAATAAAAAATAAAAAACACTTTCTAAGAAGCTGAAAGGAGAGCTTGAAATTCATTTACCGGAAAAAACCTGAAGTCTTCTAAAAACCCAGAATCTAAAAGACCGTGAGAATAAGCAGCAAAATTCAGGAGGACTAAGGGTTTTTCTAAAAAATAATAAAAAAAAAATCCTTTGTAGATAGGAAAAATATGGTATGTAGATGATGTTTCAGTGAGCAAGAATACAGATGAACAGTTTAAGTCAAAAGAGGCAGAGATAAAGGGGGGTGAGCAGTTTAAGTCAAAAGAGGCAGAGATAAAGGGGGGTGAGCATAGGTGGAGGTGGGCAAATGGAGGAGGGGACAAAAGGGACTTTGCTTGGGGCAATGGATGCACTATGCAGTGTGTAGATGATGTTTTGTTGAGTTGCAAACTTAAACATGGGCCCCCATAAATCAATTAAAAATAAAGAAAAAAGAAGAGAGCATGTTGCAAGACTAGCCCTAGGAGACACTGTGAAGCAGACAAAAATGTCTTGGACCTGTATTATCCTTTATCTTGCTTTATTATCTCTAGACATCATTTCTATAGGAGTGGTTCATGGACTAGAATAATTTAGGTATTTGTTAAAAGGGAGGTTTCCCAGATGCCACCCCCAGATTACTGAGTGAAAATGACTGGGGATGAGGCCCAAGAAGCAATGACTTTATAATCTCTAGATGAGTTGTATCCTCTCTAAAGTTGGTTCTTGGATCTAAACAATTCATGCTAGTGTGCTCATCTTGCCCCCATTAGCTAAAATTAGGTTGAACTTTCCTCTGTTACATAGAAATTTCTTGATTAAAATTTTCATTGCTTCAAAAACCAAATGATCAAAACTTTCTATTAATTTCCTAAAGCCTTCTAAAATGTAATAATTGGAAAAGTAATAGGCTTATTTTGTAGGAGATATGTATGGACAATCCTTCACTCTCTATATAGTTAAACCATTCATATTTCTCTTGGCTAGAATTTGAAGACAGGAAAGTGGAGCACGGGGTACCTAATTGTGATGTGTTTGTAACAAGGTAATTATTTCTGTATGTCTCAGAGCAAACTTGTGTAGGTGGCCACTAACTTTGCCTGTGAAAAGAGCTAACCCTATATATAGCAGTCCAGGTGTAGTGTTTAAAATACTGAAGGAAAAATAGAACCAGCAGCTTTTCCTTGCAAATGATATCCTTTTCTAACTTACACAAGCTGTGACAAGGACATTCTGTTTAGTTGTAACATTCCAATGCCTGATAGGAAGAATTAAAATAGACTTCATACATGGCACTCTCGGACTCTTGAAAAATATATCCTATGTACATTATAATATCAATTGTGTCACTAAATCTTTAGGGAGCAAAAGTTTTAAGGAATAATACAAATCACAATTTGGAGGAATTGCAGTGATGGACAGACCAAAAAATTCTTTTCCTAGTCTTGGCAAGTCTAAGAAGCCTTTAGGAAGTATTTCATGAATATAATAACAGGCCTGCCTGGAGAGAGGCAGCTACTACAGTGTTTGCATGTCAAGCATTTCAGTTCTAATTAATATAAACTGAACTATCTAAAGAGTATCAGAGATAGTCTTTAGATCAGCAGAAGGGATGATGCTATCTAGGGTCTTCAATGCCATGAAAAATAAAATAAAATTATTTCAGAAGAACAGGGAAACCCGTGCTCTATAGAATCTCATCATTTTATGAAGGCATAATGGTGCTGTCACTCATGGTACTGTACCATAGACTTGTCCTAATGTAGCAAATAGTAGACCAAACCAGCCTCTAGGGCTATGTATCTAAACAGCTGATGGGTAATTATTATGACCCTTTAAGGCACAAGCTAGGAAAAGTATAAAGCTATTAAGAATAAGTGATAGTTGATCATTGTGATAAAACAAAACCCTATTTACCTTTGCTAAATTAAATGAAAATATATTCTGAAAAAGAAAAGAGAAAATCATCCACCTAATTTGTTATTAGATCCAGGCAGTTTGTGTTAAACTGAGGCTAGGATAAAGAAGCAATCTGGGCAAAAGTCTAAGTTAAAAGTAAGATCAAACCCATATTTTATTGTCAAGATCTTCTGTGAACCCCTTTCTGAACCTACTCTTTCCTGATGGGTTAGTAACCTTGTCTTTATTATCAAAGAAACCTGAGATGCTTCTAATCCTAGCTTTGTCATTATTTGCAGTGGAACGTAAGTGAGTCACTGACATTTCTAAAACTCAGTTTCTTTACCTGTCTAATGTGGATAGTAAAAGTATTAGTATAGATACTGGCAAGAATGATTGCTAAACACTTTATAATAACTCTCATAATAATGATTTTAAACTACATAAAGAACCTTGCAATGATAAGTTTAGATAAATGTGTGTGTGCGCACAAATTTTTTGAATTTTCTGAGGTCAGGAACTTGGTTTTCTCCAACCCCCCAGCTTTATTGAGGCATAATTAGCAAATAAAATAGTATATATTTAAGATATACTATGTGATGATTTGATATATGTGTACAAATTATGAAATAATTACCACAATCAAATTAATTAACACATCGATCTTCTCACAGTTACCCTTTTTTTGGATGTGTGTTGAGATACTTGAGTTCTACTCCCTTAGCAAATTTCAGTAATGCAATAAAGTATTGTTAACTAGAATTACTATGCTGTACATCTTATTAGAATAAGATCTTTCTCCAGAACTTATTCATCTTATATGTTTTTGTTGAATATATTGATGAATGGACTCTTTAAGGTACTAGGAGGTCCTGCTCCAGTATCTTGGGAGACCCTGAATACAAGTCAGAAGTAACTAGCCAGATATTTGGGACATTGGCCTGCTTCCTGGGGAACTCAAGCACCAGATGTTCACATTGATGTAAACCAGTGGCCTGCTCATATTGCCAAGCCTCTCACTTGACCTACTCTAACTTCCGGTTACACCCTACTCTTGCACACAGTTTCTTTTCCTTCCCAGATGAGTTTTAACATTCAAGGTAGGAGAATTCCACCCTTTTAAAAATCCAAACAGGTTGGTGGTATAAGGTTATAACTTAGTTGTGGCATTGACTTGCAAAGATATAAGAAAGTCATTTCATTCTAATTGGTCTCAACATTCTTATATAATGGGGAAATGGAGAAGTATTTGACTTTGCTTCTAGATAGAATGCTTTTGGGTGAGGGCAACACAGGAAGTTGTTAAGAAGCCAGGGTTTGGCGATGGATGTTAAGACTTGGATAGTTTCTCTGCAGTGTATTTGCTCTGTTATTTTTAGAAACCACAACTTCTTAATGCCTCTCTTTCTTCATTTGTGAAATAAGTACAATAACACAAGAAAGAATGTCTCTGATAGTTAAGGAGATGTTGTATACAAATGGTTTAGCTTAATTCCTGGCAGAGGAAGAGCTTCACCTGTCTTCCCACCTCTCCAAGTGGGTAAAGGGCAGTGTTTAGAAGGCATTGACTCAGTTGAGGTATTCATTGAGAACCCTGGTATAACAGAAACTGTTCTAGATCCCGGGATAAATCACTGAACAAAACAGACTAAAAGTCTAATCATGGTGAAACAATTTTAATGATACTTCTATTCTTTAATGTAAAGTAAAAGTATATTTTATAGTTTCCATTACATCTTCAAAACTTCCAATGTTATTAAAACAGAAACTTAACAGAGTGAAATCAAAACAAAATCAAGTATAAATGGTGTTTATAACTTATTTGTAAGTTGTTAATCAAGACGTTGATTAACTTTCAGAGGGACAAGTTATGTAGAAAAGTTGTAGATTCAGAAAAACAAAAGAAGATGAAAAGCATAGCTCATTAATTAAAGAATAAATTACTACTTTTCTTTAGAAAACTAAAAAGAAATGTATAATTTCTAAAATACAAATGTATTTCCCAAAGTAATTTTATCATTTATAGAGGTCTCTTTAGTTTGATGTTTGAAAAGACATATGTCTTGCCTAACCTATGGTAGCACAGTGGAAAAAGTGATGGCCCAGAATGCTGAGGTTGCTTGTTCAAAACCCCAGACTTGCTCGGTCAAGGCACGTATGAGGAACAGCTATGAGTTGATGCTTCCCTCTCCTTCTATCTCTTTCTAATGTTAATAAAATATTTTTAAAAAAGAAAACAAATACATATGTCTTTTCAAAAGTATAAAATCCCCAATAATTTGTCATAAAATGATTTTTAAATAGGATATATTCTTTTTGTTTTGTTTTTGTATTTTTCTGAAATGAGAAGAGGGGGAAAGGCAGACAGACAGACTTCTATATCCGCCGGACCAGGATCTACCTGGCATGCCCACCAGGGGACAATGCTTGACCCCTCTGGGGCATTGCTCTGCCGCAATCAGAGCCATTCTAGTGCCTGAGGCAGAGGCCATGGAGCTGTCCTCAGTGCCTGGGCCAACTTTGCTCCAATGGAGCCTTGGCTGCGGGAGGGGAAGAGAGGAAAAGAGAAAAGGGAGAGGGGGAAGGGTGGAGAAGCAGATGGGCTGGGAATCAAACCGAGGACTTCTACACGCTGGGCCGATGCTCTACTGCTGAGCCAACTGGCCAGGGAGAATATATTCATTTATCAGGCTTACCCCCAGACTGTATATCAGTATGCTGTATATTCCCAAAAGAGTAAGTTTTAAACTTCTTGGATCAAAAATATCTTATTTTTTTTCCTTGAAGGACATTTTTTATCCTCTGCATTCAAATAAAATGGGTCAGGTAATAAACCTATCAAATCAACATGCTTTCTGTGCAGGAGAAACTATACATATTAAATGTAATGAAGCCCTTCGTGATGAGTAAATGTTGTAAAATGTGTCCAGCAAAATGAGAAATAGGT
This sequence comes from Rhynchonycteris naso, assembly GCA_037038555.1. Classification (NCBI taxonomy): domain Eukaryota; kingdom Metazoa; phylum Chordata; class Mammalia; order Chiroptera; family Emballonuridae; genus Rhynchonycteris; species Rhynchonycteris naso. The sequence goes on from CM072998.1 coordinate 184,975,790, forward strand.
TGCTAAATCAAAAAGTGTTCACTGGCAAAAGAACAATTGCTTATAAATCTATTTACAGTGCAATGGGACCTCAAAGCAATGTGTTATTGATGCATTTAGCATTTGCCCTTTCTGATGAAATCAGACAGCCATAGCTTATGCCATCCCGTGTGTGTATGTGTGTGTGACATATAAATGGTGAGCAAAACGCAGGACTGAGAAGTAGTGAAGAGAGCTCAAGTTGAGTGGCCAACAGATGCTTTTTGCCACCACCCTCTCTAATAATCCACCTGAGGCTATCTTTTGAGTTTATGGTTCATTCTTCAAATATCTGTTGCTTGCCCACAGTGTAGAAGGCACTACAATGAGTGCTATGCTGTGATTCTTTCTGTCTTGGTAGTGAAATAACACAGCCTGTTCTCAGGTAACTTACACAACTCTAAAAAGGAGGGATTGTGTGGGAAGCATATGAATAGTGAGGGGATAGAAGGAAGCCCTTTTACAGGTGACCCAGGAAGCTGATATTAATTCTGACCTAGAATCTGGCAGAATTCCATGGAGGTACTGAGGATGGAAGAGCGGTAGCAGCAGCAAAGGCTGAGAAACAGGAAGCTAAAGAGACCATAGAGACAGGAGAGAAAGGCGTCAGAAGGAACATCCAGAGAGTCAGTGTTTGTGAATAATATTGGCAGAATAATAATTGCCAGGAAATGGAGGTGGAGTACAAAAATAACATATTTTTAGAAGACATTTGTGATGAAAATAATTTATAAACTTCTTCCCAATAATAATTGTGCCCTGCCACACTCACAAAACACGTACAGTGAATGCATTTCCAACTTAAGAGCTTTGGGCATGTACTTACAAGGTCTGTGTTTGTGTCCTGGTTCTGGTGCTTACCAGTCATGCCACATTAGGCAAGTAATTCATTCTTCTGCCATGGAGATACACCCACCTGCTTTCATCTCAACTGGGGTTGTTTTGAGGTCGAATCAAATAAATAAGATGTGAATGCATTCTGGACCCTAAGATGGGCTATATAAATGTAATGTTTATATAATCAGATACAATTAAGTAAAACAAAGATTCAGGCTAAGCACCTGCACATTGAATTAAAAAAAAAAGCAACAGATAACTGAAGCAAAAGAGAGGCTAAACCTTGCTGAAAGCATTGCAGAGAAAGACGCATTCTGGTCTCTTAATTCAGAAGCTGATTACACAGACTAAACATGTCTCTTGATGGTGGAGGAGACTCCAGTCTACTTGCTAATTTACTGTCATCTGAAATGTGGCGCTAGTTTATTGTGACTATAGAGAGGAAATGCAATAACATGGTTTACTAGTCCTGGTTCTGCCACTTAGGGTCTCAATAAACCCTGCAGCCTCTTTCTTTCTCTCTCAGTTGGGGATAATAATAGCTCAGAGCTGTTGTAAAGGTCAACAGATTATCCTTTGAATTTAAAGAAAAATGGGGTGCAAGGGAGATGTTGAGGGGAATATGGGGGAGGGAGGATGCATTCGGGGCAACACTAGAATCTGTATAAACACAATAAATTAAAATCAATAAAAAATAAAGGAAGATGGGTATTTTAAGTGTGGGAGTTAAAAAGACATTCAATTTGTTTTTTCTTTCTTTCTGAGGGAAAAATGCAGAAATCTTATCTTTCCAATCCATACTGAGCCCTAGTCAATGGGATGAAAAGACACTCACCACTTTTCAAAGAGAAGGAATGGGCTTTACCACCCCATGTCTCCTCTTCTATCACATGCAACAGCACCCATCATTTGAAAACTATAAGGAGTAGAGTGTGTCATCAGTCTAAGATTTGGGGTGACTCTAAACAGACAAAAAAAATCCCTGTCCTGTGTCAATTGCATTCCATTGTGGCAGATGGACAACAAGTATTAAGCAAAGCTAATTACAGACTATATTAAAAAGTATGTAAGTTCTGGGAAGAAAAATAAGGCAAGGCAGGGGAAGGTAAAATGTGAGTGATATTGAAACAAAGATTTGAAGGAGGCGAGGGAACAAGCAGTGCAGCTATCTGGGAGAAATGTATCAGGCCAGAGGCAAGTGCATGAAAGGTGGTGATCAAGGGACCCGTCTAACTTGTTAAGTAATGGGCTGCTGGTTGTAGCTGGAACATAGCAGGGCCGGCTGTGGTGTTGAAGATGAGCTCACAGAAAGGGCAGGGTCAGACTGAGTGAAGTTATAAAACATGCTAAGGACATGATTATTCTGTGAGTGATAAAAAGCCAAAATAGGGATTGTTATTTATTTTTATGTTTCTGAAGAGTTTTTAATGAAATATAAAAATGTTTGCCTATGTCATGTTCAATGTATAAAGCAAGATATAAAACTACCATAAAATATTAATAGTGTTTATTTCTGGATGGCTATTGGTAATTTCTCTTCCATTTAATTTCTTTATTTTCCAAAGCATAAAACAGAAAAAAAATACTTTAAAATAAACTTGTTTCTTTAAACCAATGAATTAATTTCAATTTCAATGTTGGCACCTCCTATAATGCAGAGATTTCATCTCAACCATGAGTGAGAGAATATTCTAGCTGAGAATTCTCTTCTTTATTTTTTCTTTGTCGGCTTCCACTTTGTAGCCCTTGAGATTGGGTAGAATAGTGGGGACTTGGGGACTGGGTGGTAGGTTTTCCAAGTCATTAAGGGTGATGATTAGTATAGCACAGACAGAATTCTTGTTGTATCTGTTATGAGCAGTCAAATGAAGCAAGGTAGGCACTGAATATATTTGAATAAGTTTGTTTAAACATGCTTTTCTAAGTAAATAAATCTTTACACAGATGATAAATTATTTTTATTTTTCACTTACAAACCTCAGTACAAATGTTTAAATGGAGCAAAACTATATTCAATAGAGAAATTTGATACTTTTATAACTTTATAAACTCCTGTTTCTCTCAATAATTATTTATCTTGTCCTTACCTTTTGACTTATCAGAGGATCTTCATGACTTGAGGCTGCAACTGTTCTAGTACAGACTGAGCTGCTCTTTAGAATATAGGTGTTGCTTAAATAGGTTCAGGGTTTAGTCATTTTTCTGAACACATATTGATAGAAAAGCATAAACATTCATTCCTAAATTGTAAGCGAGGATAAATCTGGGTTCCACAAGCAAAGGCCTTGGGACATGAGAAGAGTTGTTTGAAGGGTGAATGATAATGCATCAAATGTAGTTCTTCTTGATTAGATAAGAAGATGAAAAATCCAGAAGGGAAGAAAGAGAGGAGGTGATAGTGTGGTTCTACTTTTGTGCCTAAGCTGTAGCCATCATCAAAGAAAAACATAAAGTAAAATAAAAGGGGGAGGTAGAGAAGATAGTGATGATAGCTGTGTATTTTTTTTAAATTTATTTTTTATTATTAAGTGAGAGGTGAGGAGGCAGAAAGACAGACTCCTGATTGCATCTTGACTGGGATCCACCCAGCAAGCCCACTGGGAGGCTATACTCTGTCCATCTGGGGCCCTTGTTCTATTGCCCAGCAACCAAGCTATTTTAGCACCTGAGGCAAGGTCATGGCTCCATCCTCAGCACCTGGGGACAACTTGCTTGAATGAACCATTGCCGCAGGAAGGGGTGAGGGAGAGAAAGAGAAAGAGAGAGATAAGGGGAAAAGGGAGGGGTAGAGAAGCAGATGAACACTTCTCCTGTGTGCCCTGACTGGGAATTGAACCTGGGACTTCCACAGGCTGGGTAGATGCTCTACTGCTGACCCAACTGACCAGGATCATAAATGTAAAGTGTTTCCAGACTCTTGCCAGTAGCTCAATAGATAGAGCATTGGCCTGGTGTATGAATGTCCTGGTTTCAATTCCTGGTAAGGGCACACAAGAGAAGTGACCATCTGCTTCTCTCCCCATCCCTCTTATCCTTCTCTCCCTCTTTTACTCCTACAGCCAGTGGTTCATTTGGTTCTAGCATGCCCAGGAACTGAGGATAGCTTGGTTGAATCAAGCATTGGCCCCAGACGGGGTTGATGGGTGGATCCTGGTGCAGCAAATGCAGAAGTCTATCTCCCTATCTCCCCTCCTCTTACTTAAAAATAAATAAACTAATTAATTAATTAATTTAAAGTGTTTCCAGACAAGTGAATCCTACACTAACCATAAGAAAGTTGAAGACCAGGAAAGTCTGATTATGTGGTCAACATATTTACTTAGGATACAAATAATTCTACTATTTTACTACTTTGAACAATTACATGTTAAATCAAGGTAAACTCTAACTTCTCTACATTATTTATGTGTAAAATTAAAACTCAGCTTTCCTCACTCTTTTCCAAATAAAAATGTGACCTCATAAACTTCATGAAGCTAGGTTGAGAATGAGCCATAACTTTAAGCATTTAGATACCGTATAAGAGTTAATTACATGTAAGCAGGAATCAACATGATCCATACAGATAAAGGAACAGTTATAAAAGAAAAAAGAACATAAAAACAAATAGAAGAACTTTAGAAAGAAGAGGAATTAGAGAAAAAACAGACACAAATGAGAGATGATCAACATCATAAGGCATCAGGAAAATGCAGATTAAAACCACAGTCATTGAGAAGGCTATAATAAAAAAGACACATAATAACAAGTGTTGGTGAAGGTAAGGAGGAATTGGAACCTTTACACATTGCTAATGGTAATGTAAAACTTTGGAAAACTGTCTGTTAGTTTCTTAATATGTTAAACATAGATTTTTAACATATGACTCAGCAATTCCTCTCTTAAGTTTCTACCCAAGAGAAATGAAAACATGTCCACACAAAAACTTGTACATCGATGCTCATAGCACAGCAGTTTTATTCATAATAGCAAGAAGTAGAAACAATTCAAATGTCTATCAACTGGCAGATGGCTAAGCAAAATGTGATATATCCATTTAATGGAATAATATTATGTTCCAATGCTATATGCTACAACATGGATGAACCTCAAAAAACATTGTGCTAAGTGAAAGAAGTCAGACACAAAAGTTTGCCCATCATATACTTCCAAATTAGCTGTCCAAGAAAGACAAATCTGTAAAGACAAAAAGATTAGTGGTTGCCTGGCTTGTCCTGGGAATAGGAATAAAGAACAACAACAGCAAATGAGCCCCAAGTTTCTTTTGGTGCAAAGGAAATGTAAAATTACATTGTGATGGTGGCTGCATAACATTGTAAATTCACCAAAACTCATTGACTTTTATATTTAAAATGAGTGAATTTAAGATGTGTACACTGGCCCTGATCAGTTGGCTCAGTGGTAGAGCATTGGTCCAGCATGTAGAAGTCCTGGGTTTGATCCCAGTCAGGGCACACAGGAGAAGTGACCATCTGCTTTTTTACCCCTCATCTTCCTCTTTGTCCCTCTCTTTCCCTCTCTCTCTTTTTCTCCTGCAGCCATGGCTTATTTGGAGTGAGTTGGCCCCGAGTGCTGAGGATGGCTCTGTGGCTGAGCCATGGAGCAAAACCCTAGATGAGCAGAGCATTGCCCCCTAGTGGGCTTGATGGGTGAATCCCAGGCAAGGCACATGCAGGAGTCTGTCTCTGCCTTCCATCCTCTCACTGAGGAAATAAAAAAGATGTGTGCACTGTACCTCAAAATAAAACTATTAAACCTTTTTTTGTGTGTGACAGGGAGAGAGTTAAGGATAGAGGAAGGGATAAGAAGCATCAATTCTTTGTTACAGCACCTTAGTTGTTCATTGATTGCTTTCTCATATGTGCCTTGACATCATACAGCCAAGCGAGTGATACACTGCTCAAGCCAGCAACCTTGGGCTCAAGCCAGAAACCTTGGGCTTCAAGCCAGCAACCTTGGGCTTCAAGCCAGCAACCATGGGGTCATGTCTATGATCCCATGCTCAAGCTGGTGACCATGAACTCAAGCTGGTGAGCCCGCACTCAAGCTGGCAACCTCAGGGTTTCAAACCTGGGTCCTCTGTATCCCAGTTCAATGCTCTATCCACAGCTCCACTGCCTGGTTAGGTTCTTTTGAACTTTCTTTTAAAGATACAAATGAGGCAAAGCCATAAATATACACTGTGTCCTTAAAGTCATGGTGCACTTATGACCTGTAACTGGTCAAAAGTACACCATGACTTTACAGACATACTGTAGAGATCTGAAGGTTAAAGAAGGCGATGTTTCAGTAAAGAGTGGGAATAATCATTGGTGTCAGCTGCAGAAGCGAAATGTGAGAAATAATTAAGAAAGATAATAAACCATTGATGTTGCCTCTCTGATTTTATAGGGAAGCCATTCTGCTGATAACCTAGGCAAGAGTCTGCAGGAAAACCCACCCATACCTGTGGCCATGGAGCAGCTAATAAAGACCCTACAGTAATCTGCTCATTTAAACAAGGTTGACTAGGAATAGAGGATGGTTTGTTGTTGTTTTTTCAATGCAATTCTGGATAGGATATTATTATGCAGTGCTTGTTTTAACAGGAGTTAATTAGAACCAGAAAATTGTCCTTGTTTATTGTAGTTCTAAAGCCCCAGTACAAGTTGTACTAATCCTATTATTGTGAGTGATGGATAAATAGAGGGGGTAGGATTGGGGGAGACTTGTTCTGTCTGCAAGTTCACATTCCTTACTCTATAGAGATAATTTTTCTTTAGAAAAAGTTACTAAAGATACCAGTCAACTTTCATTTTTTAACATGGTCAGAAAGATTTTATGCCGGACAGATAACTATATATATGTACAATACATAGATCACTCATTTTTAGTGAATTAAAAATAAGATAAACCTAATAATAAAATTATTTAGAATTGCTTATTTTCTTATATGATCTAATTTTCAAGAATTTATAATGTTTTGAGGTCATTATTATAGATATTAATTCATTTCTTATCAGTTATTGAAAAACTCTGTTGTTGAAAGAATAGTCTAAGTGGGAGGTAATACATTTTACTATAATCTAATTTTTTTAGATACCAGAAACCATAGAAAAAATGGGTCTATTTTGTGTGGTTTCCTACTACTTAAAATCAACTCCAAGGTGTTGCCTAAAATCACTTGCCTATTACTTATTTTTATCCTTTTTTTAATCTTCAAATATTCAGAATCTTAAAACTTTAAGTTAGAAGGAGCTAAAGATAATTTTGTACTTCTTTACTGACAATTTTGGTTTATAAATCAACAGTTAATTAAGAACACAGTGAGGGGTTTTTAAAATAGACTATGAGAGACTGGTTTCCTGTTTGTTGGTTTGTTTTAATAGCTTGTATTAGCAAGTGTTTTATCACCCAAATTACAGTGAGGTACAAAGAAAAGTCTTAGGTTTTATTGTCTGGCATTTGGAAAGGCGCCTCTTTTTCTGCTTGTTTGGGCATGCACACAATGAGCTCACAGAGTGTTTGTTTTCCTGACCTCTGGAATAAAAAACAATCAGACATTAAAGACAAGGGTAAAATACTGGGCTACTGTTGATAGGTCTATTGGTATGTTTGTTGTCACAGTAATTGCTTGGAAGCATGTATATATATATATATATATTTGGATGTTTAAACTTCAGAGCCAGTTCTTAGAGGTTCCAGGGGAAGAGAGCATAGGACCAGAAGTTGGTAAATCATCCTTTGAGAACTGTGTTCACATCTCCACAGAAACAGTGTGATGTTTTATCACAGGATATCAGGAGCCATACACTGCTTGCTTTTGCTCTGAGTGAAATCATATATCGAAAGGTAATAACAAGGAGGTCTAAATCACAACTAAATATATTATTGGAACCACTTTTCTACCTTACAATGGCTTAAATAAAATTCAGTGCATTATTATCACAGTAGAAATTTATGCTTTCTCTAAACACCCAGAGAACAATACACAATTGAGGTAGTTCATCAAATGCCTCAGGAATGATAGCATTTCTAATTGGAATTGGTAAAAATTGGTAGATAGAAACTGCTGGAAAATAATTATAAATGCCACCAGTGTCCATCCACTTTATTTTAATCTGGATTGAGACCACTTGTGTCTGCTGTGGGAGAAAATGTAGATGACCAGAGCTACCTCATTTTTCTCCATTTTAGAGACAGAATAAAGGCAGAGATGGCGTCTAAGATTCATTTCCATCTATCAAATATGTCAGTCCTTAATCAGTACAATCTGTATTGTGTACCAGGCAGAGTGCCCTGAAGGAGTTATCTCCTAGTGTACCAATTCTTCTAGTGTAAGAATTTCAAAAAATAAAATAAAAAAGAGGCCCTGACTGGTTGGCCCAGCAGTAAAGCATTGGGCTGGCATGTGGAAGTCCCAGGTTCGATTTCTAGTCAGGGCACACAGAAAAAGTGACCACCTGCTTCTCTACTCCTCCCCTCCCACTCCACTTCTTTCTCTCTCTCTCTCTCTCTTTCCCTCTTTCTCTCCCACAACCATGACTCAAATGGTTCCATCAGATTGGCCCTGGGCATTGAGGATGGCTCCATGGCCTCACCTCAGGCATTGAAATAGCTTGGTTGCTGAGCAATGAACAGTAGGATACTAGATGGGCAATACATCACCCTGTATGGGACTTGATGAGTGGATCCTGGTGAAGGCACATGTGGAAATTGTCTTTCTGCCTCCCTCCCTCTCACTTAATAAAAAAATAAAATTCTCAATGATGTATAAATCCTCTTTATTATAATTGCACCTAATCTTTCCAGCAATCAAGCAATTCAATATGTATTATTAGTCTCATGTGACATGATTTCAGATTTCACATTTAAATAACTTGGCCAAAAGTCACGAAATCATTGGCAAAAACAGACCTTTATATCCCCCCAGCAAAGGAAGACTGACACACACAAAAAAGCAAAATCCATCTCTTAGTAAATAAATGAACAAGCTCATTTCTGGGTTGATGCTTTATCTACTGCGCCACCATAGGTCAGGCCAACAAGCACATCTCTGTACATCAGTGGTTCTTAACCTTTTCTGAGGTACCAAACCCACCAGTTTCATATGCGCATTCACCGAACCCTTCTTTAGTGATAAATAAAATATGATTTTTTTTCCAAATTCAAGACATAGGTATATGTTTTTTTACTGGTGCACAAAATGAGCCGTGCATGAACATCACCTTGCTCAAAAACAAAACCAACAAAGTGCATGAACTCACAACAAATTATGGTATTACTTTATTCTGGCCTCCGTGGCAGAGGCTTCTCCGAACCCCTGAGACTGACTCATCCAACCCCTAGGGTTCGATAGAACCTAGGTTAAGAACCACTGCTGTACATGTAAACTTTCTACTTTGACTCTCTCCCGACTCCTCTTTTGCAGCTGCCTTTACATTTTAGGAGCTGTCAAGTGTATTCTGCAAAGAGAGGAAGCCAGACTGGAATCTGGAAGCATATCCATATTACTGTTTTAGTACATACCTAAAGAACTCACTGAAAAAAAGGAACTGGCATATCTACAAATCAATTGATTTCTTTGTGTATGTGTACGTCTAACTAATTCTGTATCCCTTTACTTGAAAGAGGACCCACCTCCCAAATAGTGCAATGTTCAGACTATCTAAGGTTTGAATACAAATTCTAACTATTGTTCATAGGTTCTTAAAGGAAAAATAAAGACTTTTCAGACTGAGTGGTTGTTCAATTATGCCGAATTTACTGTGGAGCAAAGCAAGGAAAAATTGACCCAGCACAGAAGTACTGGGATCTGATGGAAAGGGCTCTGGGTAAACTAGCTGGGAAAAAGCAGAGGCCATGAGTTTTGAGGTTTACATGGCTATACATTACAGAAGAGAGAGTGAAAGATGGTATCAGCCAATAAAAGCAAAGGTGCACTGTGAAGGTGAAGACTTTCCACAAGGAAAGTGGATCTGTCAGTTGAATCAAGTCCTTGGCTACTCAGCCCAGCATGCTGGGTTACAGTGGAAGAGAAGTAAGAGTAAGCTGTTTGCTGAAGTTAAGTCCATTTGAGGTTTTTATAAACATTGTTGATCCATTAAGTAAGTTGGTTAGGAACAGATAGTACTTGAATTATAGACAACAAAGGGTTGCAAAATGTCATCAGACTATTTTTCTTGTATATCCGGTCAATTTTAGGACAAGTGATTGTTTAGGTACCATGTTTTTAGGCCCTGACTACTTGCTAGCTTTCAGTTTCTCACACCCTCTGAATACGGGGCCACCTGATAGACAACCCTAGAACAAGTGATCGTTGTCAGTGTAACGGCCAAAGTGAATTTCACTTGATAGAAAAAGATGCTCATAAACACATTTTATATACTCTACTTTAAATTTTGTCAGCCTGGGTAAAAACATAACTCAGAAATAGATCTATGGAGGGATTTTTCTCTGACAAAGGCATGATGAAAAATACTTTCTACTAATGTTCTCATTTGTAGCTTCTCAGTATTTCCAACTGTTCAACATTGCTGAAAAAATTACAGTGTTTTGTGAAAGAGAAGAGGGTCTCTGTGGGAGGTTTTACATTATGTAATTGCTGGCAATTGAGTTTCTGTAGAACACAATATGGGTTGGTATCTCTTTGGCTTGACTTGTAAAAGGGAGCTATTTATGTAGGGTAATTCATGAACATGGCAAAATGTGTCTCAATCGATCATTTAATATTATTAATTTTTTCTGGTTATAAAAATATTCATTATAGAAAATTTAGAAGATACAAGAAGATTGAAAGAAAGAAAAACACACATTTTTATATTGCAGAAATGGGAGCATTCTGGTATATTTCTTTCCAAAAATGTGTTTACATGTATATCATATTTATGCACATATATAATATAATTGTAATCATAGAACTTATAATACAGTTTGTATGTCCATGCTTTATTTTGTTTAGCTTTACGTAGGCAGAAATGTTTTCCCCATCATTAGAATTTGAAACATTTTTTTGTTACAGATAACTATTTCATCTTAAAGTTATTTCATAAATTTAACTAGTTTCTAGTAATTGAGTACTTTAATTATTTATAATTTTCCTAAATTTTAGAGTTGTATTGTACATTTTAATATACAGTTTTTAAAAAATATTTATGAGTTTCCCATGGATATGTTATTTGGAAGTGGAATTATTAGATCAAATGTAAAATTTTCCTTTAACTGTATAGAAACTACCAATTAATATTCCCCATAGTTTGTATCACTTTGTATTTCTGGTTAAGGTATGAAGTGCTTGTCTTATTACACCAAACTAGTGTTGCATATAGTAAGTGAAACATAGACATTTCTATTTTGTTTTTCCATCCATTTATTTAAATGACTATAAAATTATATAATTTTTCAATGATTTATTTATCATTAATTTTTAATTCCATGGATTATTTATTCATATACTTTGCCTGGGTTTTTATTGGGAGAGCCAAAGAATTTTTCTGAAATGAATTTAACAATATTAAAAAGTTTACAGCTTCCATGTGTATCCTGAGCTTCTAAAAACAATAAACATGAAGCATTCAAACTGGATAATAAATGAAACCATTTCTATTTTCTGCCTGGCCTACTATTTACAGGTTTCTAATTTTATTTCTCCTTAAGCACAATGTCTAGAAAATGACATCAGCAAACATGTCTAAAACTGAGATGTGTTTGATAGATGTGATTTGTTTAGCAAGTAATTTTCAAGAGGACCCCCTATTGCACAGACATCCTATAGAAAAATGTTAAAACAGAATGGTCAGACTAAAAAATGTTCACCCAAAGAATATAATGCTTGACGTTGAATTGTTTTTTTAATCCTCATTAGAAATGTTCTTTTTAGAAAAATATTCATATGTATAGTCTTTCTCCCTTTATATCTCTCTTCTTCCTATGAGTCTCCTTCTCCTAAGGAATCCTATACAATTGATGAAGGAATTGTGTAATACAGGCTATGAAATATTGGATGAAGCCAGAGGAGGGAGGCATCTTATAGAGAAGAATCTTGGTGATTGGACTTCAGCTGATTCTGGAAATATGTGGCCAGTGGGATAGGTCAATGAAAAAATAGGAAAGTACAGAGGTAGGGATTCTTAAATTATAGAATTTAAGGAATCATAAGAAAACTGAGTTTTCTATAGCTGACTAATTAAAAACCCAGTCTGTGTCACTAGCATTAAAATAGATAGATAAGGTTTGGCTCTCTTATGTCCTCCCATAGAAAGGTCTCAGATTTGTAGCCAAAAAGCTGCCGCTCCTCAGTCTGATTTCTCCTATCACAGGGTGTTGATGAAATTTGGAAAGCTATCAAAGGAACTTCAAACTTTTGAATACAAAGTCTTTTTCTAACAGCCAAGAGCTACACACATCAACCAATTTCAGAGTATTTTCTGTTTCCACTTGTTACTAATACAGCATCTGGCTGGACAGGACAGTTCAGGAAAGTTCCAAAGACTCCAGCTGGCTAATTCAGTGTGAAAAGAAAATCTGCCAACAGAATAGAGGCCTTCTGCCTGTTTTGTCCTGATCCTTTTCTTGTACGTCTCAGTTCTCATAGCTTCTAAAATTTTCAAGATCTTTCTGGCCTCAGAACTTCATGGATATTTTCGTAGATACCTAGACTGTCCCTTGCTTTTCCACCTACCTTATTTCTTCCTCTTTTTTTAGGTCTCTTGTAATTTAAATGCTCCTTTGCAAGCGAGCCCTTCCCAGTGCCACGGTGGCATATCTTTCTCCTCTGTAGGCCTTTAACAAACGTAATTGAATGATTCGTTCAATGTGTCCTAAATATGTTTTCCCTTCTTAGACTGGGAGTAGCGTCAATAAGAATTATTCCTGAGGTCATATTCAGGCAGCAGCTTTTCTTTAGCTCTTAAATCAAATTTGATTTTTACTTTTGAGGACCGTAAAGTTTGAAAGGGTTAGAGATAATGACTGAAAGTTCCATTTATATTTTGAAATAGTTTTATTCAGTTAATTTTTAGTTCCAGTGCAATTATAAATTAATTATGAATGAATAATTCAATCTGTGGATAGTTATTCAGTGTCTCCTAGCTAGTCACTGTTCAAGTCTTTGGAATGTAGTGGAGAACAACCCCCATGACAGTGACAAAAACGAAGCTTCCATGCTGTCACGGAGCTCACGCATTAGTGGGCAATGTAGAAATAAACACATACTTCATAACTTAGGTGAGACTAAATGCTATATGAAAAAAAATTAAACCTAGTAAAGAGATAGAGAGATCTAGGTGCTATTTTTTTTATTTATTCCTATTTATTATTTTTTTGGAAATGAAAGTTAAAGACACTTTTCTATAACTTTACAGAAAAATACTGCTTTTTGAGATATGGTTTTGAATATTTATTTTTGGTTACATTTGAACTTGTAATTTGACATATCCTTTTTAATATCAAAATCAAGAAATATATGTAGCCATGCATTTGAATATATATATAATATAAACATGTGGATTCTCCCCAGCATCATGAATTGGTTTAAACTGCAGCATTTTAATTTCCTGGGTTAATGTTTTAACTGCTGAACCTCAGTCGTAAAGTTGCAGAAGGAAGGTGGCTGTTTGACTTTTAATGTAATTTTATGTCCCTCATGATTGTTATTTGGGAGTAATAGTGAAGTATTACTTTCCTTCAGCCTGGAAGATAGACTAAAGAAAGAGATTAAAGTAGAAAAAAGGAATGTTCTCCAGTGAGAAAGGTGATTTTATCCCTTTCTATAAAAGTATAAAATGAAAATTGATAGCCATCAAAAAAGAAATTGATAGCCATCTATGAGGATGATGTAGTCCTTAGTTTTTAGACTAAAGGTCATGGTGAACAGACATGTGGGGGCTGCTTCTGTGTTTTTAGTTAAATTGTCTGTTTTATTATTAATTTTTCACTTTTGATATTTTTTTCTGAAATTTATAGGAGTTGTTTCTTGCCATATATATTCAACACCAGGTATAATATTAAAGTAGTATAGCTTGATGACTCTCAAAATGCATATGTTAAGTCAGATGAAAAGAGCTGTTCTTTTGTTTGTTTTTTTTTTTAATTTAGATCCAAAAGAATACTATAAAGGATATTTTTCTTATCAATTCAGTTACCCAGCATAATCAGGATAGAAGGCCAAGATGGAAAGGCAAAAATATTAATAAGATTTCCTTTCAAATCATTGGGTATATTAAATAAATGTAGGCGTTTAAATAGTTAGAACTTTTTACCTAATGAGCATTTTTAGGAATATGGAAAGCTGGCACTGACACTAGAAATATCAGCCTTCTTTAAAATTTACATAAAATAATAAAACTTTACTGAAGAATATAAAGCAGGACCCAAATAACTAGAAAATAACTGTGTGTTCCTGGGTAGGATTTTTCAAGTTTTGAATTAAAATATGGACTTAGGTCAGCTTAAAAATATCTTTAGGAGCGGGGTTAAAGACTTGACAAATTGATGTTAAAAATAACATGCAAACATATATTTGCATAAAAGATTAATTTTTTTTTTGAGAAAGTTAGTAATTTGCCTGAGTTTCCAACCTGATATTGAAAGATACTTAGAAATGACAGTTGTTAAAACAGTCTGGTTCTGGCATAGAAACAAACAGGTGTGTGATGAAGGTTGGAGTCTAAAATGAGTCAAATGTGTTTGGAGTTTAGTATATGAGGAAAAGATATAATAATAGATAGTGTTGGAAGAACTGACTATACATGTGAAAAGGTGAAATTAGGTTCATTTTACATACCATTCATATCAGTAAACAAAGAGATTGCAATATTATAGCAGTACTAGAAAAATAATCTTTATAATTTTGTAGGTATAGAATGTTTTCTTAATCAAGGAATGAAAGCAGCTCTCCATGAAATAAAATTAATGAAATTGATTTTATAAGATTTAAAAAATTAAATGAATAAACATTATGTACAAGAGGACTGGATGACATGTAAGGCCAGACCGAAGTTAATAATTTTATAAGCATCAACTCATTAACCTCTGGGTAAACTTGCCTCTAATCACAAAACTAATAAGTGATGGAGTGATTTGTCTCCTGTGATTCTAGAGACTGTACTCTTTACCATAACACCAGGAACAAAGTGAAAAAAATGTATTTAGGCTCTGTATTCATTTGCACTTAAATTTATCTTGTAAGAAAAGACAGTCACATAGGACATTTTTGAAGAGTACCTTGAGCTGTTATTTCTTATAGTAAAACTCTAAAGGGTTTTTATTACATTCTTTAATCATATTTAATGCAACTTACTAAAATGTATCCCGCAGTTAAGTAGAATATAGCTTAGCTTTATTTTCTTGTCTCGTTAGAGCAATATCCTCCTTGGCAGAAAATGCGAAGTAAACCCTTTTTACATGAAGACTTTTTCCTCACAAGTAAATGTTGGTCTATTTGATAAGAAATGAGAAGAAAAATATCTTGTGAGGGACCATCCATCTGTTCCTCCCCGCACTGAACTAAACCTCAGTACTGCTTTCCAAACACATAGCTCTACTTATTTTTCCATTGAAATTATCTTCATTTTAGGTAGGCTGCATTGTTCAAAATTATTACACTCATAAAAAAGGAGGTGCCGTTGACCCTCAATTCATGCCAGTCGATGATTTGGCATTTATTCTCTGGTGGATATTCCAGATAAAAATACCAGGAATGTCTCCTCCCTTTCCATCAAGGCCCTTACAATTCCTCAGGAACCAAACACCCTTACTTCATTTGCTATTCTTCTTCTGCACACTAGTTATAGTCGAATTTCACTACTTGTCTGAGTTCTCTCCTCAAACACATTACACATATCCATACCCTCACCTGGAGCGGCTTTTCCCTGAATCCCCTTAATTTCAGATATGTCATCCTTCAAGTTGTTATCTAAGTTTTACCTTATTTATGAAATGTATCTCAACACTTTGGAAATAACCTCTTCTTTGTAATTTCTATGGCCTTTTATATGCCTTTGTATCCTCTTTGAATTGTGAATGGTTTATGACATAGAGCTCTGTCTTATTCATCTTTGTTTTCCTCAAAGCAGTTGATACAGAGACTCACACATAGTCTTTAGTATGTTTTTTTAATTAATGATGTAATTAATTTCTTAGGGCTTCCATAGTTTATTTTGCAAACAACACATTCTAAAATGATGCTTAGGAATTAAGGTTTTGAAATGCATCCATTTTAAAAATCTATTCTCCCTTGAAATTTAACTATTTAGTTATTCATATTCTCTTAATTTGTGGAAGTATTTATATGAAAAGCTTGTGTATTTGTATGCATACAAATACGTAAGTACAGAGAGCAGACAGACAGTGTCAAGAAGAGACATGTGGATGCGAGTACTCAGTGGCTGCCGGGGAGGCCTCCACAGCCAACACCTGCAGCAGCAGCAGTACAGTTTTTGAAGAGTTGGAGAGGCTATTCTGCTGAATAACAGAATATGCACAAAGCCAAGGTCCACGACCTTGAGCACAGCAGATCTTTTCTGCTGAATATGATCTTATTCCAAGAGAAGTCAAATTATTCTTCCCGGTCGCCAAGAAAACCTCAAAGCTTTCAAACCACTTTGCTCTAAGAGATGCCTCGAATCTGCTAAGGCAGCCCACAGGACGAAAGAACCACAGAATGCACTTAAATTGCTTGGAAGCATAAAACTTTCCATTTTATACGGAATTCTGATGTGTCTAGGTTGCATGCCAAGTATAAAAAGCACTCTGACCTGAAGTAGGAAAGGCTGAAGGGCTGCTTCTTTGCCTGCCTTGTATTTGAGCTGGAGAAAGAATAAAAGGTTTGTTGCAGGGAGGAGAATCACCAGGCCTGTCAGCGCCAGGGACATTTATCTTGACCCCCGCTGCCCACTCTTCCATTGTCTCCCCTTTCGGCATTCATATAGCCCGCTTTTTTAATTAGGCAAATAAGCAACAGTGAATGGGGGGAATGGGAAAGAAACTCTCTCTTTTCAAGCTGAAATACATGGAAAGAAAACACAAGCAGAAATGTATTAAAGGCTTTTGTGAGGAGTCTTTTACTTAAGAGTTTGACTTTGGTTAAAATCCTGAGCTGATTGTTTATCAAGGCACAGCAGCAAGCGAAGCACAAATCAGTCCTTTGTGCATTTGTCTATTAGAATCAGGAAGAGGAACTGAGACATTTAAAATTGCAGCCTGCAGTGTACGGAGATGTGTGGTGTGTGAAAGAAAGATGGGCCTGTCAAGGAGGAGTTGATGAATGGGTATCGGCCCTTCTGTTAAGTCTATCAGGGGTAGCTCTGGTGTAGCTATCTGTTTATATTATCTACCACTCCCCTCCCCCAGAACTTCCATCAGTGGCTTTCTTTTTAGAGTAGAATATATACCTGTTTCTAATATCTATACTAGGATGATTAACTTCTATATTTTTTATATTGGCTTCAGGTTTTATTCTGACTAGCAAGTAAAAAGCACAGGCTTTAAGGTTTTGGACCATTTGCCTTCTTTGAATATTTGCGTTAGATTTTTCTGGAAATACTTCACCCTTATATAGTTGTATAAGGAAAGTTTGGGAGATGGCTGCATTTTTTAATTAAAAAAATTTGAAAAAAATTGAATTCTGCTAAATGGGGGTTTCTATGTGTTTGATTGAATGTGATTGAATGGGTAGCAAGATATTTCTGTAGAATCAGTACAAGTTTTAGCTTTTCATACCATCTGAAGGAGTGCTCACTGATTTGAATTTTATGTAAAGATTGGCCCTTAAAAAGAGACTGTGATTTGGCCTTGGTCGGTTTGCTCAGTGGTAGAGCATTGGCCCAGCATGTGGAAGTCCCGGGTTCGATTCTCGACCATGGCACACGGGAGAAGTGTTCGTCTGCTTCTCCACTCTTCCCCCTCTCCTTTCTCTTTATCTCTCTCTTCCCCTCCTGCAGCCAAGGGTCCATTGGAGCAAGGTTCGCCCACGCACTGAGGGTGGCTCCATGGCCTCTGCCTCAGGCGCTAGAATGGCTTCAGTTGCAACGGAGCAACTGCCCAGATGGGCAGAGTATCGCCCCCTGCTGGGTATGCCGGGTGGATCTCGGTTGGGCACATACAGGAGTCTGTCTCTCTGCCTCCTCACTTTTCACTTCAGAAAAAATACAAATAAGAGTCTGTGACTTAAAATGTCTAAAGTCAGTCTGCTAATGAACCATTGTAGAGGAAAAAGGAAATGCACTTAATTGTTCCCAATTTATTTGGTAAATCATTCCAACTGCTTATTAATTCTTCAAGCAATATGCACATATAAAGAAATACTATATATTGGTAGGTCATATCTAATATGTAAATTATAGCTTAAGAAGCCATATAATTTTGTCACATTATTATAATTAAATTGTCCAGTTATAAGGGCACAACTACTGCACAATAAATGCCTAGGTCATATTTCTCTAAAAACTTGATTCTTTCCATGTCAGCATGTTAGAATCACTTGGGAAACATCTAAAAATCTCAATACCCAGGCCACACATTGGACCATTTAAATGAGAATATTGAGAGGGGGACAGGGCACCTAGGCGTCAAATGTGTTTCACAGCTCTTTGGATGATCTTATTGTGATGCCAAGTTGAGAATAAGTATGAATATTAAACATTTTATTATGTCCCCTCAGCCTGATATACCTAGTTAACCAGTAGTAAGCTTCTTCTCAAGATAGTTATATGTATTCAATTTATGTTTATTTTTATTGTAAAATAATATAGCTTTCTTTCTCTTTTTTACATTATAAGAAATACTATAGACTTAACAGGTACTCTCTGCTTTTAAGTAGCAATATTTGGACATTTGAGTCAGAGGCTGTCATTATAAAATTATTTATCAAAAGAACTACAAAACTGAAATTTTGGTGATGAGAAGGTTAACATAAATATTGCAGATATGGTGAGGGATTTGAGATGATTACTTCACTTTGAGACTGTAGCTGAAAAAAATAATGTTAATATTATTTGATCATGTGAAGACCATAAAGCTAAAATTTTGTATATTTTCTCTAAGAATTATAAAACGTAGGTATCTGAGAAAGAGATTCAATTATGATTAAATGTCATGTTAGAAAAAACCTATCTTATATTCTTCAAAATGAGTATTTTCTTCTCTTTGAAACTACAGAGGTGTCCATTCAAACCTATCCAAAGCAGCATTAGAAATGCAAGAGAATGTAGTAGAAAAAGCATGGGATTCAGAAACAGAGATCCAAATTCTAGTTGAGGGCATTTTTCAAACAAAGTGGATTTTGCCAAATCTCTGAATTTCTCTGGATCATAGTTTTCTTATCTATAAATTAAGTTAATTTAAAACAACTTCTATTTCTATATTTTAAAAAAATGGAAGAATACATTGCAAATAGAAAGGTGATGTTTTGTATGGAAATCCTGGGTAACTGGGATGAAGTATTTGAAAGCCTTGAAATAGATTGCTTTCGCTTTTATAGTTTTATGAATAGTTCATGGAGAAAGCATGTGGTTGGGGAATGGAGGTGGAGGCAACTTATTTGTAGCACAGAATATAAAAAATATATTTTTGCTATATAGTGTCAAGGCCAATGATCTTTACAGAGAAAAGACTTGTTTCAAAAGGGTGTTTGATTTTCTTACAATAAGTAGAAAAGGGGGAAAAGAAAGCATTTCAGCCTGTGAAGGTGGAAATGTGTCCTATCCTTGAGACCGGAGAACCCTCTCTGTGAGACGTGAATGGCTGTATTGTGAATTAGAGCTGCTGATTCAAGAGGTGGCATTATTCAGTCTGGCCAGACTGTTCTCTCACCAGTCAAATTACTTCCAAACTGAAAAAAACTAAGGATGTGCTTTGCTTTGTGGTTGCTTCACTTTATTTCATCTCACTCTTTGCGCTCACTGTTTGTTGGGAAATGGGTTCTTTTGTGGAGAATAAGTTGAGGGAAGTCAAGGTACTTCCCCCGATCCAAAAAAAAAGTTTCAAGCTAAGCTGCTTATTAGCAGTAACAAGGAGCTAAAAATAATAATAAAGTATCAGGAATTCCACCACAAAAATTTTAAATTTGAACTTATGACTAGAGGTGCTACAAATATGCCTTTCAAATGGACTCTCCAGGTGATACTACTGGCCAGCCCTGTTTGGGATCAACTGGTCTAGAAATCCAGCTTCTGACCCCAACTTCACATGTACCCTATAGATACCAGAGATCTTAGATCCTTTATAGGTCTCTTTCTTCCTACTCTAAAGTGTATATTCAGTGATTCACTGTGATTGTGATTTCTGACAAAGTTTCATAGTTCAATCAAAATTAGTCACAAATGAGCCAATGTCCATATTTTTTTATTACAATGAACCCTAAGACCTAAGTTTATAACCTAGGTAAAACTGAAATGGGAATTGTAGCAATTCTTCACATCCTAGGAAAGATGCTTGTTAGCATTAGGTTTCAACATCAACTTGTTGACAATGTCAGGTGTTGGTCAATGAGAAGGCTGTCCTGTCACATATCTTTCCCCATATGTCCATGTTTTATAATCCGGCCACTCCCCATCCCAGTCATAAAGTCTGATCTGAGAGTAAAGACTTCTGACTAACACAAGCTGAGCTAATAAGTTAATCTCCTTCCTTTAGAGAATTCAGAACTTGAAAGAAGTTACTGTGAGTGTGGGGTTCATTGTTGTCAAAAGACTTGGTGGTGCAATGATTCCTGCTATTCTGTGAGCTACCGTATTTTTCCATGTATAAGACACAACTTTTTTGGAAAAATTTGGGGTCTAAAACTGGGTGTGTCTTATACAGCAGTTGTAGATATTTTTACTTGCATCTCTGACTTTTTCTCGCTTGTTTTTGTGCTCATTGTTGAAGACCATGATTCATCATCAGACACAGATGTGGACAAGCTAGTGGATGGGAGTTTTGACAGTAATGAGGCGTTGCATGAATATTATGATGAATAAAACTTGAGTTCAATGACTTTATGTAATACATTTTTTTTTCAAATTTTAGGCCCCCAAATTAAGGTGCATCTTATACATGGGAGTGTTTTATACATAGGGAAATACAGTAGTTCCAAAATCTTTCTGATAAAATTTGTGTTTGCACTTAGACTTGACCACTACTGGTATTGGGGAAGGAATGGAGCTTCAGGGAATACATTGTACTGAATGAATCAACTTCTCTCCTATATACCTAGAAAGGTGCTAGTTTTGTACCATCCTTGGAAGAATTGAGAAAATAATATTTAAATCAGATGAGGAACCTAGGATGAGAAATGCTGAACAAGACAGTGCTGATTTAGAACGTTTTCAGTACAGCTGCTATAAATGAAATGAGGAGAGGTTATGGAAGAATCAGCCTATAATTAGTAATAACAGTTCCACACTTATTATGTTAAAGATTCTCATTTAAAAAGAAATCTAAAAGTGTGGCATGACACCATGAATATAACCTAGTTGGAGGGAACTCCGATTTTGCTGCAGTTGCTTACCTGTGCCCATATAGTGCCAACATAAACTGGAAGACTGACCCAGGGCTCCGAATTAGAAAAACACTATTCAGTGTGGACTGATTGTTCTATACTTTCATTGGAGAAATGTGTATAATCCCAAATTAATTCATATAAACTAATAGTAAGTAATATCTGTTTTTTCTTAAAATATTTAATTATTCTAGAAATTGCATTTATAAGGATAAGCACCTAAATTTTGGAGAAAAAAATATTGTTAAAAGAATATATTCTTTTAACACCCCAGCTTGCATAGAACCAGAAAAATCTCTCAAAGTAATGGGGGGGGGAGCTAAGGAAGAAAAGTGACAAGAATGAAAAGTTTCTTTTTGATAGAACATAACCAGAACATCTTTCCATGTCTCTTTGCTTTTCTTGATTTTTAAGTCATTACAGTGTAGGAGGAAAACTAGCTTTGGAAGCCCAAAGATACAGAGGTTGCTATAAACATTTCCTTTTAAAAGCAGCAGCCACCAGAAATTGTGAAAGACATTTTGACTCTAGTATGTTCCCTGATGTTGACAGAAAGAAAACAATCAAGTTTGGCACAGGGCTGAGCTTCAGTAAATGTTTATTGAATGAACCAATAAAATAGTGGCTCAATAAATCAGGAATGTTATAAAACCATAGAATTTTAGAATTAAACACTGAGGACCACTTAGTCCAGCTATTTGACTTTGCTAGGGTGGAAAATGAGGCCCAGAGGGGCTAAGTGGGGTGACAAAGGCCAGAGAGCTGAAAAGTGGCTATGTAGAAACCAGTGCTCAACTCTCCTGATTCTTAGTTCAAGTTTTTTTTCCCTGAAAGAATAAAAAATAGAAATAAACAAAAATCTTATTAAATCATTTTGTATATCATCTATGTATAAACCTGATTAAAAGAATAAACCATCAACAGAGACATATTTTTTCTTCCTTTATGCTATTTGTAATAGTAGTTCCATCTCTTTCTTATTCCATGAACCTTTATTAAACCAAAAATTTTTCTAGAATTAGGGTGTTGGGCATAATGATATTATAGTTAATATAAACTGTGGTAAAAAGCTGATGTTTTTAAACAGCTAAATAATTCTTTAAAATGTAGTATTTAATTTACTATAATGCTAATAATAACTAATAATTGATTGCCCACTATATGCCCAGTCTGAATTTCTGTAACTAATGGCACATTCAGAGAAATTTTCCTCACAAATTGTTGACTAGAGCTCTCTGAAACCAAAGAATTTAAGTAACCTCCACTATAAAGAGAACCTCTAAATTAAACTGGCCAAATTATCACCCTTGGAACTTACTAGAAAATGGCAAAACTGACCCCTCAGCCATTCCCAAAACACTGTATTCCTCCCCACCTCCCATCTTCACTATCTACTAAGCATCAAGGGATGGAGAGTAGGGAAGAAAAGTCACTAGGTGATAGGCCCTCTGAAAATACACTGTTCAAGGATAAGTGTGCTTCCTTGGTCTGAGCTAACTGGGGCAAGAGACTACTGTAGAATGACATGTAGTACCTGAGTATGCCAGTAGAAGAGGAAGGCCGACATGCTACATTTGTGACTCAAGCAGTGCAGGCATTATTTTAATAAAAAGTTAGCAATCCATCTGGGGAAAAAAAACTACAATAAAATAAACAACAAAATCTTAGCCAAGTCTACTTAGAGGAGGGATTGCATGAATACATTCCTTTCCAGCCCACTGTAATTCTTCATTACATTTATCACACATTTATTTCTCCCATCTCCACTTAAAATGCTGGGGAATTTAAGATAAGTTTAGTTCTGTCCTTCTTTTCAGGAACTGCTGTTCTTATTTTAAGCATAGTAGACATTGACTTAGCAGTGTTTGTTTTGCCCATTGACAGTTATTATTGACTTTAAAATGTTCCATGTTCACTTAACTCTAGTAAGTGGAAATGTGACAGCCCAGGCCCATCAGTTTTCACTGAGTCAGGTCACATCTAGATGCATGATGGTTTGTTTTCATTTGCAGCAATGGGGGAACAAACGTATTTCTAGAGAGACATAATGTAGTTTCCTGAACCTCATTAGGGATAGTCACTATTAATGACTTGTTAGACTCTACCAGGAAATGTAGACTCTTTAGATCTATCCAGAAGAGTAGTTGTAAATTCCCAAAGCCACTGAGAATTCTATGGTATATTGTCTAAAGGTGAAACATATTGAGAATAAGAATTCAGGGATTACCTTCAATGATTTACTGGTTGGATTCTGTTGAGATGCAGATTAAACATACTGGACACATCTATACACTGATCATATCTCTGATTCTTTTTTGTTTCAATTTTCATTTTTTTCCAATCAAAAGATGCAGAGTAGCTGATTTGGATATTTATGTCTTAAGAAAAGTGTCACAATATTAAAATATTTTGGTTTTGATCATTAATAAAGATGTCATACACAGGCTCTGGCTGGTTGGCTCAGTGGTAGAGCATTAGCCTAGTGTGCAGAAGTCCTGAGTTCGATTCCCTGCCAGGGTACACAGGAGAAGCACCCTCCCCCTCTCCTTTTTCTCTATCTCTTCCCCTCCCACAGCCAAGGCTCCATTGGAGCAAAGTTGGCTCAGGTACTGAGAATGGCTCCATGGCCTCCGCCTCAGGCACTAGAATAGCTTCGGTTGCAAGGAAGCAATGCCCCAGATGAACAGAGCATCGCCCCCTGGTGGGCATGCCAGGTGGGTCCCAGTCAGGTGCATTCCTGAGTCTCTCTCTGGCTCCCCACTTCTTACTTCAGAAAAATACAAAAAAAAAAGGATTTGATATACAAAAACACTCCCTTACAATTCTTAGAAGACATTCTAAGTCACTGTAATCTAAAATCTGTTAAAACAGTATGACTCATACTTCAGTGTGCATTTGAATCACCTGGGGATCTCATTAAAGCAGATTCTGAATCAACAGGGTGATGAGGATTCCTGGGAGTAACATTTCTCACAAGCTCCAAGTGATGCCAATGACGCTGTTGATGATGCTGTCTCTCAGACCACACTCTGAGTAGCAGGTGTTAAGAGATCATATTTTGTTTTTGTTTTGAGAGAGAGAAGCATCAACTTGTTGTTCCACTTAGTTGTGCCATTGATTGTTTCTCATATGTGTGCTGACTGGGGCTTGAACCACTGACCTTGGGGATCAAGCCCACACCCTCATGATTGAGCCCTGACTGGGGCTCCAGCCAGTGACCTTGATATGACCAAAATATTTGGAGAGCTGAAATGATAGTTATTTTAGAGTTATAGGCAGCCTCCTTCTGATTTTAGAGAAAAAGTGGCCTTTTTAAAATTGGCTACTCTTTGGAGTATGGTTATAGAGGAAAATTGTTCAGTGTATTTGCACAGACCAAGTAAATCATAGGGTGATTTTAAACTTGAAACTATTTTCTCCATTTCCAATTTTTAGTTGTCTATAAATACAAAATATCTATAACTCTACTATAATATATAGTATTCCTATAATTATATTACAAAATTTACTTTTTTATTAAGTATTCATTAATTGGCACATAAAGAAACCGTAAGTTTTTATGGAGATTCTTTGAAGTTTGTATTCA
Organism: Rhynchonycteris naso; assembly: GCA_037038555.1. Lineage (NCBI taxonomy): Eukaryota > Metazoa > Chordata > Mammalia > Chiroptera > Emballonuridae > Rhynchonycteris > Rhynchonycteris naso. The sequence continues at coordinate 185,000,689 of CM072998.1, forward strand.
CCATGCTGTTTTTATTTTGTGTTATTAGTTTCTTCCAGACTGTGAGATGCTCGAGTCTAGTTGTCATTGGTTCCATTGTTTGAAGTTGAGCACGAGGCAAGCCCAGAAACTGCAACATTGCACACCTGGTTGATGCCAGAGTATTCGTTTATTACTTTCCCTGGGTATCATATGATCTGTGCAGAACTGACTGGTCATCAGCCTGGACAAGCATAGAGTGCCCTATTTGGTTCACAGCAAATCAATTTCACAATGGAATTGGAAATTTGTTGTACTAAAGTTTTGAACCAAATCCTTTATTTTCTTTTGAAAAATTTGTTCAGGTTTAAGCTGCATGTAGTTTTTGGTCATGAATTAGAGTTTCCTTTCATGGCAGTATCTGGGAAATACTAAAGAGCATAAAACTGGAATCAAGCAGCCAAGGTTATATTTTGATTCTACTGTAATTAGTTGTAATTTTCTCTGTTGGACACTTAGTCTTTTCATGTAATAAATGAAGGCAGTAGGCTAGGCAATATCTAAGTCTTCTTTAGTTTTTATATTTAATGATCTCAAGGATATCATTATTAAAATTATATCTATGTTTTAGATTTATATGATGGATATTTGGCGATTTATTCCCAGATTGACTGCCTTGAGGTGCACCTATATGGAGGAAAACCTTGAAGAATAAATATTTTATACAGCTTGAATTCTTGCTTGAGACAATAGAAGCTAGCCTCAGAACTTACATAGGTTTATTTATATCTGAGAATTTTGTAATGTTGTACAATGTTGCGTCAGGTAAAAAAAATCAAAGGAAAGAGTAACTACCTTTGAAGTAATGCAGTTTTTTTCTTACAGTAACAATTGATTGTTTTAATTTCTAACTTATGCATAGTTATGGGAAATGGGCTGTTTTCTATTACAATTCTCAGGGACTGAGGGTTTAAACTGATGTGATGATTTTCAATAAGCCGTCTTCCCTTTTTTGTTTTATTAAACTCGCTTTATCTTTACAGTCAGAAACAGCCAGGCTTATTATTTCATTTAATAATGTCAACTTCTAGTGTATACTTTTGTTTAGTAAAGGATGTTTTTGCCAAATATTCTTGTGTATTTGACTTCCAGAGTAGACAAACAAACAAAGCAAGTCTCTACATCAAATGTCTGTTTCTGTTTGTTTTATTTCACATGTTGATTTTAGATTCTGGTTTGTGTTTGAACTAACCTTGGAGTCACAAGAATACAGTAAAACATTACAAACTTGTGTGATTTGAGTTTGTATAAATGAAAAAAAAATCAAGAACAATAATGTTGGCCCACTTCTTGGCATAGGAAAAAGTCCTGACATTTTTCATGTATATAGGGACAGCACGACTTCTATCCACATATGGGCATCCTTCACTCAGTAAAGAAGTTCTGTGATCTTGAAAGTTGTGGAAACAAAGTACAAACTTCAGTTAAAAGATCAATAAGTTCTGCAGATGTAATACACAGCGTGGAGACTATAGTTAACAACACTGTATCATATATTTAAAAGTTGCTAAGAAAGTAGATCATAAAGTTTGTTTCACAATAAAAAAATTGTAACTACAAAGAATATTAATGATATTTTGCCCCATGCATAATGGGAAGGGGCATGTCCTGAGAATTAATTTTTATGTGAACTTGGGAAGTCATTTAGCCTCTCTTCGTGTAACATTCCTCACTATAAAGTAGAACCAGTGATACTTTGTGTGGAAAGGATCCATTTGTTCAATTTACCATCCAAATATTGAACCCCTACCACATCCAATTAAGTGGTTCAGTTATATAAGCTTAAGTCCTTTCCGTGATGAAAATTTGTTTTCTGACAAATGAAATGTTCCACTTACAAATAACTATGTTAGAAAGTATTCACCATATTGAGAAATATTTTCTCATACCTTTTATGATTTGATTCTGTTTACACCCCTGACTCCATACAGAATAAAGTTATTCTTCTAAAGGATGTCTTTCCTGATATTTGAAGATGCTGTCATATACACCCTTTAATGTCTGGCTTTCTTTAGAGAGTCCTTTATATTACCTTACATAATCAAGAAGCGTTTTATCATCTTAGCAGATATCTAAACACATTCCTGCTGTTCAAGTAGATATATAATGGTCATGAGTTGACCAGCGCTAAAACACAGGTGCCTAAAAAGTACTTATTAGAGTTGCTCAATTTCTATCTCAACAGCACTATCATCAGCAGTGGATAAGAATTACTGTTTATTCCAGCTTTTCCAAATCCTGGGATTTTTCAATTGTTTAAATTTTTTTGTCAATTTCATGGCTATAAAATAATATCTGCATATGGTTTTATTTATGCCTTTTCCTGAAAACTCACAGGACTGAGGATCTTTACATTTATTCATAGAGTATATATATACCTATTTTCTTTTTAAAATAATTTTATGAAGCTACCATACATTTCTTTTACCCACTTTTCCATCGTTCATTGTTTTCTTAAAATATTGATTTATCAGAGTACTTTGTGCATTCTAAATTATAGTTCTTTGTTGACTAATCTGGTATGAAAATATTTTTCCAATTTTTTTTTAGATTCTTGCACTTTTTATGGTATTATTTATGAATAGGTATTCTTAATTTTATCAGTACTTATATTAAATTGAATTTATCAGTGCTTTTTAATGCCTGTTTAATAAATCCTTGCATACTTCAGTGTCATAATTTCTTCTTTAAAATAAATTGTACAGATTTGCCTCACTAATTTATATTCTTAGTCTATGGAGAATTAGTTTTTATAAACAAAATAATGTAAAGATCCATTTCACATTATTTATATAGATAACCAGTGTTCCCAGCATCATTTATTAATTTATACTTTGCTCATTTATTTGTAATGCTTGGCTTGATATAAATAACTTTTATATGTTTAAGATTATTTTTAGTTTTTGTTCTTGTTTTAATGAAGTGAGAGGCAGGGAGGCAGAGAGACTCCTACATGCACCCCAACCAGAATTCATCTTTCAATCCTGTCTGGGGCTCATGTTTTACCCATCTGAGGTCCCTGCTCTGTTGCTCCATTACCAAGTTATTTTAGCACCTGAGGCAGGGGCATGGAGCCATCCTCAGCCCCTGGGGCCAACTTATTTGCTCATTCAAGCCATGGCTGCAGGAGGCAAAGGGGGCAGGTGGGGGGGAGGGGCGAAGAAGCAGATGGGCGCTTCTCCTGTGTGTTCTGACCAGGAATTGAATCCAGGACTTCCACACACTGCACTGACGCTCTATCACTGAGCCAACCAGCCAGGGCCTGATTATTTTTAGATTCTCTTAATTCTTTCCCTTTTGTCTATCCTACTGCATTTTTAATTACCATAATTTTCTAATAAATGTCCATCTTTAGATAGGAAACTTTATTTTTTTTTTCTCTGTAATATCTTGGCTATGTCAGGCTCTTAGATTTTCCCATAGAACTTATAGAATCAGCTTTTCACATTCATTTAAAAAATCATTGATTTATACTGAAATTTCTTTAAAGCTATAGATCTACTTATATGATATTAAAACATTGACTCTTCCTAGCACATAGCACCTTGTCATCTTTTTGAACTATCTTATTAAACCCAATAATTTTTGAAGATTTCTTTTTAATTTATACAATAATATTTGCTAATGTGATGTTATTTTTTTCCCTTAAAATCTGTATAATACTCATATGTACTTTTTGGTCTTTCTACATTAGCTAAGATTTCAAGTATAGTATGTTGGTAATGACATCATTGTTCTGTTTCTGATCTTAAATATTTTTTTAAACAGTCAAGTCTGACATATACTATTTGTTTTAGATCATTTATCACATTTATCATATTAGATAGGCAAGGAAAGAGACATCTAACATTTCTAGTGCCCACCAACTTTGCCAGATGCCGCTATAGGCATCTCATTTTATCTTAAAATATTGGTATCACTACCATTTTAAAAAGTTGAGATTTAAAAAGTGCAGTTAGACAGTGGTCATGTCAGAAATATTTAGCTATGCTGGCTCCCAATATTAAGCCACTTGCCATATTGAACTCACGAGGGGAGCCAACACCTGGATTGTAAATTTTCAAAGAGACAAATTAGGTCAACCTTGGTTTACTCTATTATCCCTAAGGACTAGCACTGGGAGACATTACTTTGAGTGTATGAATGGGTTGTCTCTGCTATGACTCTGACTCAGAATGTGGTGGGTTTGGTAGGACCACTACTCTTCACTAATAGTTTACTAGTAGACAGTGACCATTCTTCAATGGCATACTCCTTTGTGAAAGTCCTTAGGTTCTCATTGTCATACTCAGTGCCTTGTGTTGCCTCCTTACAGTTACTAGTGGTACCTTCTGCATCCAGGAAGTCAGGTCATTGGGCGCTGGTAAACTGAAATCTTGATTGAGCTCTGATGCAAGGACATGAGTTATGTGACTATCAAATGAAAATAGCCAAGAAGTTAAAAAAAAAAAGCTATTATCACCTTTAGAACAATAGTTCTTTTGATATATAAACCCTCCATTGGGCATAATAGATATGC